>OY856409.1:611094390-612454390 GCA_963693085.1 Alisma plantago-aquatica
CTATGCAATAAAATTGGTCCCAACATTTTCACTTCCCTAGTCAAGTGGACAACAAGATGTACCATGATATCAAAGAACGAAGGAGGAAAATACATCTCAAGATGACATAGGGTAACAACCACTTCTCTTTGCAACTTATCAAGAGCGTCAGGATAAATAACTTTGTTGCACAGACTTTAGAAAAAGAAACAAAGTCTGGTGATTGCAAACCTTACATGCTTCGACAGTATAAATTGAATTGTCACATGCAATATTTGTTGCATTAGAGTGTGAAAATTATGAGATTTAAGACCTATCAACTTCAAATTTTTCATTGATACCAATCTATGGATTTTGGATGAGTAACCATGTGGCACCTTAACATTTACCAAGTAATCACAAAAATATTTCTTCTCCTTTCTAGACAACGTGTAACAAGCAAGATGTAAGTATGTTCTTCAATCGCTACTAACTACTTCTATTAATTTTATCCTTATTCGCATTTCATGTAGGTCCATTATGGATTTTATCACATCTTTAGTCTTACATGGTATATTCCATAGAGTACCAATGATGCTATCAGAAACATTTTTCTCAACATACATGACATCGGTACAATGCCTGACTGCCAAAGAACCCCAATAAGGAAGATCCCAAAATATTGACTTCTTTTTTAATAAAGATTTATCACTCTGTGTGGCCATGGTAAATTGTGATCTCTTACCAAAGTCATTGACAAAGTATTTTACTCTTTTATAAACAACCTTCCTAGGTATAGGTTTAGGTGCACTCTGGTCCTCATTCCATCCATTGAACACTTTGTGCAACCTATGGTACAGATGGAATTTTGGAAGAAACCTGTGATGACCAATATATACAGTCTTGTCGGCATGTTTTAGTCGTATTGAATCAATGTTATCTTCACATATAGGACATGCTTTAGATCCTATGATACTATATCCAGACAAATTCCCATATGTTGGAAAGTCGTTGACAATGCAAAACAACATAGCGTGCAAACAAAATGTCTCTCTTCGAGAAGCATCATAGGTCATCACACCTTCACCCCAGCATTTCTTTAAGTCATCAATCAGATGTTCAAGATAAATGTGATATCATTTCTAGGTTATTTAGGGCCCGACATCAATAACGACAACATAACATACTTATTGTTCATACACAACCAGGGAGGAAGATTGTAAATAACAAGCATAACTGGCCAAGTGCTATGTTGGCTGCTCAATGTCCCGTACAGATTCATCCCATTTGTACAAAGCCCATGTCTTAGATTCCTAAATTCTTCACCAAATTTAGGGTACAATAAATCAATCTTCTTCCAATGTGGGGAATCAGACGCATGTCGTAGGATCCCATCTATATTTTTCTTGTCATCTGCATGCCACCTCAAATTTTTTGCATCTATCGGATTGGCAAACAAGTGTTGAAACTATGATATTATAGGTAGATACCACATCACCTTGGTAGGAGAACCAGTTTTGGACTCCCCAGAAGTCATCATTTTATACCTTAACGCACCACATTTTGGACAATATTTCAAATCCACATAGTCCTCTTGAAATATTACACATTCGGGCTTGCGTGTATCTTCTAGGCCTCCATTCCCATTGGCCACAATAATTTTTTAACTTTTATGTTGAGATTGGATGATCTTTTCCTTCAGGAAGAATTTCTTTCAAAAACGACAACAATGACGTGAAGCTTTTGTCACTCCATCTATTTATATCTTTTAGCTTATACAATCTCAACATATCGCTAAGCCTCATAAACTTAGTACAACATGTGTATAACGATCTCTTAACATCATGCACAAAGTTTCTAAGCATGGGAGGTGGATTGGTGTGCTCTACCCCACAACTATCCAGCATTGCAACAACGATGTCTATTGGAACTGGTTTGTGCACATGTATGTCATCGGAGGCAATTTCTTCTTCCACACAAGCACTACTATCGACATCCACTGATTTCAGGTTTGAAATCTCTCCATGCCAGTGCCATTATGTATATCCTTGTAAAATCTCGTTGCACATGACATGACTTTTAATTTCGTCACCAGTGCTGACTTTCAAGTTGTTACCACAATTTTTACCTAAACAGTAGAGCCTATCTCTAGGTTGTTTCCTATGTTCCTCAAAAAATCTAATATAATGGTCAAGACCAAAAATAAACTCCGTGGTGTAGTGATTTGGAATGGACATCCATGATCTGTCCATTCTATGATCAAAGAGAAAAAACAAGTATATATTAGGGTTTAGGGTAAAAAGAATAGAGTTTAGGGCTAAAAGATTAGGGTTTATGATTAAAAGTTTAGGGTTGAGGGTGTTATATATAATAAATGTGTACCACCTATCCCATTCTTGATAACCTAATCTCACTAGTAAGTGTATAATGTGTATTCAATTTTCAAGAAATTTTGGCAACATTTCCCCACAGTTCACCAAGTACACCGATGTGCATGGGCAAATGCCCACTGACATATGTACTTAGAGAAAAAACAGGGAAGTGTTGAAAAAACATCATGAAAACTCAATACACATTATACACTTACATCTTAAGTGAGATTAAGTGTTCAATAATAGTCCCAAACTGGGGACTATCTATGATTTACTCCTAATGAGTAAATCTCAGACGGGTTTCTAGGCCAACAAAATGCATGTATATATGTTGTCATTCATATACCTACAGTCGTAGTATCATTGTTCATATCCTAGGTTTCGTGTAACATCATTTAATTCAATTCATTCTTCCATTTGGATAAGTTCATTCATTCATCATTAAACCAAATCAATCATTAATAATCAACTACACAATTTTGAAGAACAATTATAAATATTGAAATAAGTTAAATCAATCACTAACAAGACAAAAAGAAAGCAATTACAATTTATTAAATTAATTAATTCATCATTAACCCGTGTTAATTGTTATTAATCAACTACACAATTTTTTAGAACAATTATATATTGAAATAAGTCCATTCATTCCTCATTTAACCCTTATTAATCAAAATTAATCAACCATAGTTAATCAATAATAATCTTACAAAAAACTCATCGTCTGGTGGAGCAGGATGTGGTGGCCATGGACGGAGGTGGAGGTGGTTGCAGCTGTGGCTATGGTCACAATTGTGGCTGGAGGTGGAGGTGGATGGAGGTGGAGGTAGAGATGACTGAGGTTGTAGTGAAGTAGGTGGTGAGCGGTGGCCATAGCGATTGAACTGGAGTGGCGGTGGTAGCGACTAAAATAGAGCGGCGGAGGTGATGACTAAACTAGAGCGGCGGCAGTGAGCTCCTCAGCGGAGGCAGTGGCAATGGCTAGCTCCTCTCCACAGAGGCAGTGGTGAGCTCCTATCCACAACAGCAACAACGGTGGAGGCGAGCGGCAACACATAATCGTGAGACCTAGCTTGAGCAGCAACAGAGAATCAGGATGAAACAGAGAAGGGGATGAGTCTCACTCATGTGGGTTCTATTCAGTTAATTACTAGCATCAATTATTGTGTAAAATTGATGCTTAACACCATCTACAACTTCAAACAAATACTAGGATGGGGTGTTCATCGTCGTTTTCAACATATAATAACTGGCGTCTATCCACATACGCTAACAAACTTTTTTTTCTTGAGTTGCAATCATAGTTTTCAGTTTCTCACCTAACAAGGATGCCAATTAGGCAAATTGGGGGGGGGGGTAATTTTGTCGCTGGGACAACGCGCGAACAAACATCCTCATCAGTTCCTATGCAACAACTGACACCAAATAAGGTATGGATTTTTGCCTTGCGAGGGATATTTAGGTGTTAGTTGTATTTTAAACAACCGAAGACATATGGGGGGGGGAAATATTTCGTGGGGCTTGGTGCGGAACATGAGTCTTCGATATTTATACAACCGACGTCGAATTGAAAATTTTGGAGGCAAATTTTTTTCCTTGGAAAAATGTATTTCGCGGGTGATTTTGGATGTCAATTTTTATCTCGACCAGCCGACGTGAAATAAAAAGAGATACCTGTTTCTTTTGTAAAGCAGTCGGCCTTCACATATAGGTGTTGGTTGTCTTGTTAAACTGACATCGTAGTTTATCGTCGATGTTTTAGTTTTGACCGACGTCAACAAATGTGATGTTATACGTCATTTCTATACTAGTGTTAGTGTTACAACCCCAATTTTTTGGTTCTGTTGTTATAAGGTAACCTTAACATCTTTCGTGAAGAATAGATGAGATAATTAGGGTTTGCGAGTAATTTTATAGAATTAGGGTTTAAAATAGTAAGAGATGAAGGGAAACCCTAAATGCAATGGAAACCTAAAAGTAGACTAGAAACCCTAGGAAGCGAGCTAGGATTACAAGATCTTGATGGCATGATTAATAATAGGAAATTGTATGCATATTTTAGGATCTCATAATGTGCATGCTTGCCTATTTGGATTTCTTGATTGGATTATTCTGTCTCAAATCAGCCTGATAGGTATGTGGTTACACTTATGGTTAATCACTTTAGTTTCATGGTGATTCCCGATTGTTTTATCAGTTTCCTAAAAATAACTACTTGGATGACTTGTATTTCATGCAACTATAAAGTGACTATGATTATCACCATAAGTATATATACATGACTGGCTCAGACCCTGGTCCTCCTCTGTGGCTTTGCTAATGATGAAAAGGGTAACCTGGTAAAGGGTCTACTTGTTAAGTGGGATCATCAGGTTATTAAGATTTGGGATTGGGTTGCCTATGGGTAGTGCCATGCGACTCTTTAACACACCATGAGTTAGGGATTGGGCTACCTATGGGTAGTGTCATGTGACTCAACCCTAGATATTGATCAACCTGTTAGGTTGGATCATGTGGGGTTTAATGGGGAAATACCATGAGGAAGGTAGCATCCAGGTCCACTACAGGGACAGCTTAGAGGCTAGGGTATATATTGATTGAGCAATTATGCTTAAAACGTAAAGTTGTTTGTTAAATTATAATTGACTTCAATATGTTGTTGCAGTTAATTGCACAACTATTGTTTTCCCCACATACCAACATAGTTCATTTATTCTGACCAACATTTTGTTTGTCAGCATTTTAGGTTCAAGTGAAAAGAACAAACAGTAAATGGCATACGTGGAATTAAAAGAGGATTAATGATCAAGGAGGATTATTTAGAATATTCTCTCATAGGGATAGTAGTTTAGAAATCCAAGTTTTTCAAAGGTATGCAAAAAGTTAATTTTTATTACAGCCTTTCAGCTTAGTTTTGTAGAATTTGGTAATTATTATTGATTATTTGGTGAACCTTTGATCTGGAAATTGGGATAACGAATCTGACCTCTTAGTATCCCTTAATTGGGGGTTACTGGGAGGCGGGGTTATTACATTTGGTATCAGAGCATAGGTTCCTCATTTAATCTGTAATAATTATTAAATTTTACAAATTCTGTAGAACCCAAGGGATTTATTAGAGGATTTTTGATGGAGCTTCCACTTACGTGGAATTGTGTGCACCACTAAAAATCCTAAAGATGGTAAGTATTTAAGTTTAGCCTTACTTATACTAGATTGAGAACTCCACCCACGTATGCTAAGATGCGTGGAAGCCTTATCGTAGTATAGTTAAGGGTCGAATCCACGGGACAACGGTCTTGTTGTGAGCAACAAGATGAAAAATGTTAGAACTTCACTTAAACTCTTAATAGTTGGTATTTAAATCAAAAGGTTGGTTTGGTTGTTTTTAGACTAAGAGCAAGTAAAGTAAGGCAAGCAAGTAAATCTAAGGATGTTAAACAATGATAAGAAGTCACTAGGGTGTGATTGTTTTTCACCGCCACTACACATGGATCAAGACATGCAAAATAAAACATAACCTGCAACAAGAGTATAGTCAGTTAGTATCTTTGTAGACTTAGTTTCCTTTCAGAGAACTAACTACGAGAAGTGCGAGAATGCTGCAAAGTCAGCCATCCCTGAACGAATGGTCAACTACTTTGCAGCATTCCCTTCGCAAAGTGTGTTCCTCGACTCATCAAGGTTGTACTTTCATACGTCAACTGATTCCATTTCATAGTATGAAAGTACAACGATGGAAGTGAGTTTACTCCACTTCTTGAGATACACTCCTAGATACCGAAATAGGTGCATGGTGGATACATGCACCAAGAACCAACATTCAAATGAGTTTCGAATCTAGTAGTACAAACATAGACAATTCATACTAAAAGATAAAAGATAACACAAGTTGGTGATCAAGCAACAAGAATTCATTAAACGTTTGATGTTGAACTGAAAAGATAGTATCTCTATATTGCACATTATGGATTACTTTACATGAAATGAAAACATGGGTAGCGGGGCTACTCCCCGCACCCTAGTGAGAGAGACTACTCGCTCATAGCTAGGACAAAGAAGGAGGCAAGAAGAGAGAGAGAGTGTCATCTCCACAAAGGAGAGAGGAAAGTCAACCCCTTAGAGAGAGAGATTGATGATCTTCAGTCTTCAAAGGTTGCTTGATGATGAGATCTCCTCTTCCCACCTTCTTTGGTGGAGAGAGAGAAAGCAGCTTCAAGATGGAACGTGGATCTTAGACCAGCAGCCTTCGGGTGGAGGATGGAAGTTGGAATAGCTCTAGAGTGATGGAGGCAGCCTCTGGGCGTCTTGAACTTGATTTTTGGGAGGACCCCTTGGGTCTTATTTATAGGCACTACTATAGAAACAACATTCAATGTCGCTTTTCTGGGCGTCAGTTATTTAGGAAAATCGACGCCTATAAATTTAAACGTCAGTTATTTATACAAACCGACGTCTATATTCGAAGACCAGCCAGACATGGGTACCGCTTTGTATTCATCGTCGGCTGGTTATAACAGACCGATGCCTAAAATCACCCGCGAAATCCAATTTTCGAGTGAAAACATTTTAGGTCACCTACAACGTCAGTTTTTTAACTATTCACCGACGCCTATTTAAAATGAAAATTTGCGCGAAAAGTCCCACTTTCAGTGTCGGTTATCCCTTGATAACCGACGTTGATAATGGTTCCTGCCAAATAATTTAGGGTAAAGGTTGTCTAGTTGGGCGTCGGTGTTTTACTATCAACCGACGCTATAGCATAATATGCGTCAGTTTTGTAGATAACTAACGCCGTTGACCAACTTAATAGGCCTGATCACCAGGCTCTTCCCCCTTTCTTCCTATTTCATCACGATATTCTCCTCTGTTATTGCTCGCCGCCGCTCTCCCAAAATCGCGACGTCAGTTGCTGCCCCTCTGCTTCTTCGGTGTTGGTGCTCTTCTGCTCACCGGCGCCGCTACCCGCCGCCCACCACTGCTGCTTCTTAGCCTGCTGCTTCTCCGGCTGTCGGTTGCTTCTGCTCGCCGCCCACCCCTCTGCTTCTTCGCCTACTCACCACCACTGTTGTCTCCGCTCGTCGCCTCTCTTCTCCACGCTAGCTCCAGGTAGGCTAGCCTCTTTGCTTCCTTCTCCCTAGCTCCTTACCAACAACAAGCATGGCCATGGCTGTGTTGGCCTACCACAGACGTGCTGGACAACACGGTCGTGGTAGGCCAACACAACCACGGCCGTGCTTGATGTTGGTAAGAATATGAACAATTTTTTATGTAAATCCTAGGATATGAACAAATCTTTTGCTTGTGTATATTTGTCATATATTTGTGCTTCTAATCGTAATGTTTGGCCTAATTTAGTAAATTTTGATGCATGTTGAAATAAGATTTAAACTTGTCAATTGTAGCATCCTAATTTGATTTGATTAAACCCTAACATCAATTGTGATGAAACCCTAACATTAATTGTGATGAAACCCTAACATGTACATATCTATTATTGTGTTTGTTGGCCTAGAAAACCGTCTAAGATTTACTCATTAGGAGTTAATCTTAGATAGTCCCCGGTTTGGGACTGTTCTTGAACACCTAATCTCACTTATGATGTAAGTGTATAATGTGTATTGGGTTTTCGAGAAAATTTCGGTAGCATTTCCCCGTTTGTTCTCTAAGTACATATGAACTTAGAGAACAGCAGGGAAATACTGCTGAAATTTTCTTGAAAACCCAATACACATTATACACTTACTAGTGAGATTAGGTGTTCAAGGATGGGATAGGTGGTACACATATATTATATATAAGAATGACATCACATGTGTTTGTTGGCCTAGAAACCCGTCCAAGATTTACTCATTAGGAGTAAATCTTGGATAGTCCCCAGTTTGGGACTGTTCTTGAACACCTAATCTCACATAGGATGTAAGTGTATAATGTGAATTGGGTTTTCGAGAAAATTTCAGTAGCATTTCCCCATTTGTTCTCTAAGTACATATGTACTTAGAGAACAGCGGGGAAATGCTGCCGAAATTTTCTTGAAAACCCAATACACATTATACACTTACTAGTGAGATTAGGTGTTCAAGGATGGGATAGGTGGTACACATTTATTATATATAAGAATGACATCACTTGTGTTTGTTGGCCTAGAAGCCCATCCAAGATTTACTCATTAGGAGTAAATCTTGGATAGTCCCTGGTTTGGGACTGTTCTTGAACACCTAATCTCACTTAGGATGTAAGTGTATAATGTGTATTGGGTTTTCGAGAAAATTTTGGTAGCATTTCCCCATTTGTTATGTAAGTACATACGTAATTAGAGAACAACGGGGAAATGCTGCCAAAATTTTCTCAAAAACCCAATACACATTATACACTTACTAGTGAGATTAGGTGTTCAAGGATGGGATAGGTGGTACACGTTTATTATATATAAGAATGACATCACATGTGTTTGTTGGCCTAGAAACCCGTTCAAGATTTACTCATTAGGAGTAAATCTTGGATAGTCCCCGGTTTGAGACTGTTCCTGAACACCTAATCTCACTTAGGATGTAAGTGTATAATGTGTATTGAGTTTTCGAGAAAATTTCGGTAGCATTTCCCCGTTTGTACATTGGTATAAATTAGAATGAACAATCACTAAATTATATATTGCTTGTATGGAGTCCGGCTTCATTGTAGATAATAGGAGTAAATCTTGGATAGGATGTAAGTGTATACCCTAATCTTGTCCTAATATATACTTGTTTTCTCTTTGATCATAGAATGGATAGATCATGGATGTCCATTCGCAATCACTGCACCCTAGAGTTTATATCTGGTCTTGATCAATTTTTTAGATTTGCTGAGGTACATAGGAAAAAACCTACAGATAGGTTCTACTGTCCATGTAGGCATTGCAGTAACAACTTGAAAGTCAACACTGGTGAGGAAATCAAAAGTCATGTCATGTGCAATGGGATTGTACAAGACTATACAGAATGGCATGTCATGCCACCTAGCTCTTTGGATGATAGTATCACTTAGATATTCAAAAATACCAACAAGTGTTTTTCCATGCATTGTTTCGGTGGCCTGTCTTGCCACAACAATCTTCCATGTATGGCATCCGAGAAATCGCTGACTCGATAGGAGTAAAGAGAGTAATCTTTTAACATTTTGAGGCAGTCAGACATCGTCTGAAATGGTTATGAAAAATCAGACCTTAGCTTTCTAAATGTTTGGACCCTCTCATGATATGGCAATGTTATCTTGTAGTGTGGCCCTCTTGTACAATATACACGGTTTTGTGGATCCCCCATATTTTTCTTTGTCCGGTTTAGCAAAATTTTACCTTTATTATTTTCTTTTCTTCTGTTTCTGTTTATTAATTTAATCAATTGATGATCGACTTTATAATGTTACTGGGCGTGTTGGAGAACCTCGGAGAGATGAACGTATGCTTATAGCCATCATAAATACTAAATTTAAAATTAAATAGTCACAAAACTTCTTTTTTATTTCTGAAAATCAATTTTCTTGGGTAGGTCATTATAAATGGCAAGCGTATTTGAACGTTATGCAGCAAGAAAGCTAGAGTTCGAACTTCATAAATGTTATAAATTTAGAACGAGAGTAACTTGACTTGATGCCATTTGTTCTTTTATTAACAGAAAAGACTATAATCCAAGACTTTTACTGTCCACAGTCTACATACTAGACATACAAGAAGTCAAACGCGTTCATGATATAGATCCACATAATTTTTAAATTTAAGATTTAATAGTCAGCTAACCTCATGTTTTACTTCTACGAAAATCAATTTAATAGAGAAGGAGGTTATTGCAAATTGCAAACACATTTGAGCATTATACAGTACGAAAACTAGAGTTCGTTCTTTATTAATGTTCTAAAATTTAAAACGAGCGTCACTTGACTCGATACAGATTCTTCTTATATTAACAGAAAAGCATATAGTACAAGACTTTTACTACGGTCTACATACTAGACATACAAGAAGTCAAACGCGTGCATGATATGGACCCACATTAGCACTCTAGCTAGGCGCCGAGGAAACCATCTTCCTTCTACCTGCCAAATGACAGCAACTAGGTCCCTCACCTTCCTTCCCCCATCCGACAGAAGTCTCTGTCTTTTAACAACTGATCCATCTCGCATATAAATACATTGCGGTCCATCTTGAATCCTCACCCCCTCACAGCAGCAGCTACTGCCTGGTTTGCTCCACCTGCCAATACTTGCCTGATCCTCTAACATACCTCTCAGGCCTCCATAGTAGATTTTAGCTCACATATTACAAGAGAGGCAAACAGAAGCTACCATAACAGAGAGGAACAGATCATGGCAAGTGCAGACAAAACCGTTGAGATAACGGCCAGCAAGATGGAGGAAGGAATCACAAAACACACAAACACGACCAAGATGGAGGAGGCCAGCAAAATCTCAGACAAACCCAAGAGCTTCGATATGAGCAAGCTACCTCTCCTGCTCTTAAACGTGATGCTTATGGCTATCGGATCAGGAGGTCCACTGCTTACACGCGTCTACTTCAAGCACGGGGGAAGCCGTCTGTGGCTTTCAGCCTTCATTCAGACGGCCGGCTGGCCAGTTTCCTTCATTCCCCTCTACTTCTGCTACGCCGACCGTCTCCGCCGCGAAGGCGGGGGCTGCGGGAAGACCAAGTTCTTCTTCGTCACCCCGCATATCGTCGCCGCATGCCTTGCTATCGGAATTCTTCAAGGGCTTGACTGCTACCTCTACTCATTCGGTTCATCCTACCTCCCGGTCTCCACTTCCGCCCTTCTCATATCAACACAGCTGGCGTTCACAGCGCTCACTGCTTTCCTCATCGTCAAGCAGAGGTTCACACCCTTCTCTATAAACGCGGTTTTCCTGCTCGTACTTGGCGCTGTGATCCTTGGTCTCCAGTCTGGTGGCGATCGCCCCGCTGGTGTCACCACTAGCAAGTACTACATGGGCTTCATGATGACCCTCATCGCCGCTGCTCTTTACGGGCTGATTATGCCACTCATCGAGCTTACCTACATGAGGATCAAGCAGGGGATCACCTTCACGCTCGTCATGGAGATCCAGCTGCTCATATCTTTCTTTGGAACTCTCTTCTGTCTCGTCGGGATGATCGCCAGCCATGACTTTCAGGCCATCCCGAAGGAGGCTAGTAGTTTTGGTCTCGGCGAGACAAAGTACTACGTGGTTATTATCTGCGCCGCTGTTCTATGGCAGTGCTTCAATTTGGGCTTCGTCGGGGTCATATCCTGTTCATCATCCCTCCTTGCCGGAATCGTCATGGCTGTGCTCCTCCCGATTGGACAGGTCCTCGCCGTCATCCTCCTCGGCGAGAAGTTCAGCAGCGGCAAGGGGATCTCTCTGGTCCTCTCCCTTTGGGGATTTGCCTCCTACCTTTACGGCGAGAGAAAACAGACTCAAGAGGCTAAGGCAGCAACAACGGAAGCAGATTTGGAGCCCCTTGGGGACTGCAAAGACATGAAGAAGTCAGCGAATACCTAATCGAATGGCGCCTAAAAGAGGCGATGAATCTGAATCGCTTAATCATCAAACCAGGACTTGTTGTTTCTCTTCAATCAGTTTTGTTAGATTGTAAACGTCACCGTAGTAGTGTACCACAAGTTTTTTGTATGATTACCTAAACCAGTGGCGGAACCCGAAAATTGCATAAGGGGAGGCTGAGTTAGCTATACATCGCACTAGTTGTGGTAGGGGGCCTGAGTTAAATATAGTGGGATTTGAACTTGAGTTCCTAGTTTATAGGAATGTACTTCTACCAACTCAGCTACAACTTTACCTTATCATATGTTTAAAGAGCTCGTATATGTATTATATTTATAATACTAAACAATGCATAAATACATATAAATAAACATTTAAGATTTTGGAAGGGGGGGGGGGCTGAAGCCCCGGTAGCCCCCCTAGATCCGCCCCTGACCTAAACAGTATATGTCTATTATTGAGGCAAATTTCTAGAGAAATATACTACTAAATTACTTCCTAATAATGTGGAAATTCATATAGAGATTGACCTGTAACAAGATGGCAGTTGTCTTAAACAATATAGTGATAGCGTCATCTGAAATCCAATGTCAGAAATCATTTAAAGCAAAAACTGATTTGGTGCGTAATCAAAGGATCATAGTTCCCAAAGTATTGGAAAACAATAAGAGGCCAGTTATCCTTAAAAAAATGATAAAAGTGATTTTTATACGTGTTCTAAAGTTTGGAAAAGTAGGTAAATGAAGCTGGTAAACATCTGGTATGTACTATGTGGTGTTTTGAATTTCTAGACAATAGATAAACTTGAAAAAGTAAAGGTTTATTAAATTTTGATGTAATAATTGATTACTGTATGGTGTTCGAAAGATCGATATAGTGACAATTGATAACAATTTGATAATCACAATGTCGCATGCGGGAAGTTTTAGCCAATATAAATAATAATGTGTTGCGCCACTGTATCATGACATCATGTTGTCCCAAACAAGACCGTGTACATTTTTTGACAGGCTCAGCAAATATTAAAATTGATAAATCCTCCATATTAAGGAGGGAGGGGTGATTTAGAGTCTTTCAGCACTAAATAGACACCGACAAGAAAGAAGGGTAAGAGGGATGATCGATATTAGAGTTTTGAATGCCAATATGATCGTCGAAATCGAGGGATATAGAATAATGACATAACTAAGTGAAAGGCAACAACTACAAGACAAAATGATTAAAAAAATCCTTGGATTTGAGATTAAATTCAACAATTATGGATATATTTTGTTGACAAGCTAAACTATTGGGGTCAATGAGGTTACAAAGTGATGTTTATAACATTATTATGCATCATTGACGATTTAGATATATAATGACTTAAGTTGGAAAAACATACTCTTTCTCTCTAATAATTAACCAGGTTACAGTAAACTATGGAAAGCATTGACCGTGGAAATCACAAAACCCTAGATATGTGCTTCAAAAATTTCCTTCTTAAGATGGGTTGTGCATTTTTGCCCATTGCTTTAGTTTTTTGACATATTGATTCTCTCAATAGACTATGATTGTATGAAACTAGGAAGAAATCCGGCATCACATATTGTGGCTACGTAAGTAAAAATTGTTATTGTTATGCCTCGAAGACTCCTAGTCCTAATCCTAATCTGACATGGTGTGGCAGTCCTATTTTGGGTCTTACCTTGGTTTGAGTCCAACCCATGTTCCTACTTGGATGTAGATTAGTATTCCTATTTGGAGTTGTAGATGACTCTATCATCATGCAACTTAGATTCCTATTGTGTACTGACTCCTATTAGGATTGTTTATTCGTAGTTGAAGCCTTATGACATGGAACCTATAAATAGAACCTTATGGGCATGGGATTTTCTTGTACTGAAAAGTGTCAACGTACACTGTTGTACTAAAGAGAATTCTCTCTCTTCTTTGGGAGTATCTCTCCTTTGTAATCTTCTTACAATAGTGAAATTCTCTCTCCTCCTTTGGAGTAGGTCGTCTACACCGAACCACATAAATCTCGTGTTCATCATTGAGGATTTAGATATATAATGACTTAAGTTGGAAAAACATACTCTTTTTCTCTAATAATTAACAAGGTTACAGTAAAGTATGGAAAGTATTGACCATGGAAATCCCCAAACCCTAGGTATGTGCTTCAAAAATTTCCTTCATAAGATGGGTTGTGAATTTTTGCCCACTGCTTTAGTTTAGTTTTTCAACATATTGATACTCTCAATAGATTATGATTGTATGAAACTAGGAACAAATCTGACATCACATATTGTGGCTATGTAAGTAAAAATTGTTATTGTTATGCCTCGAAGACTCCTAGTCCAAATCCTAGTCTGACATGGTGTGGCAGTCCTATTGTGGGTCTTGCCTTGGTTTGAGTCCAACCCATGTTCCTACTTGGATGTAGATTAGTATTCCTATTTGGAGTTGTAGATGACTCTATCATCATGTAACTTAGATTCCTATTGTGTAATGACTCCTATTAGGATTGTTTATTCGTAGTTGAAGCCTTATGACATGGAGCCTATAAATAGAACCTTATGGGTATGGGATTTTCTTGTACTAAAAAGTGCCAACGTGCACTGCTATACTAAAGAGAGTTCTCTCTCTTCTTTAGGAGTATCTCTCCTTTGTAATCTTCTTACAATAGTGAAATTCTCTCTCCTCCTATGGAGTAGGTCATCTAGACTGAACCACATAAGTCCCATGTTCATCATTTATGTGGATAGTTATTCCTCTTCTCATTGTGTACGTGTTGCTCGTTGTTCTTTCCACTGCGCCGACTCAATAATTGGTATCAGAGCCTGGTGATCAACAACAATGATGACCAAGTACGACATCGAGAAATTTACCGCATAGTGAAGTTCAGGTTATGGCAGATCAAGATGCGAGGCCTACTGGGGCAACAAGGTGTCGCTAAAGCACTTGTAGGAGTGGAGAATATGCCAGCTTCATTGACTACTGAGCAGAATCAAGAGATGGATGAGAAAGCCCAAACTGCCATCCAGTTACCACTTTCATGAACGGTTCTTGGTGAAGTCGCTAAAGAGAAGACCGTTGTAGATTTGTGGTGAAAGCTTGAATCTCTCTACAGGTAAGGGGTCTATCAAATGAGAAAGGCAATAGTGAAGAACACAGTCGATCTATGTCCAGGCCTAATAATAACAAGTCATGTAAATACTGCAAAAAGAAGGGTCATACAATTGAAGAATGCTTCAAATTACAGAATAAGCAGAGGTGTGAAGACAAACATACCTTCAAGAACAACTTGGGGGTGCCAATATCGTACAAGAAGTGGAAGATTTGTTCTCATGGCATCCTCTATTTCAAAATATCATAATTCATGTATTCTTGATTCTGGTTTTTCCTTTCACATGTGTCCTAGAAAGGATTGGTTCTCCACATATACTGTAGTTGAAGGTTGAGTAGTTATTATGCCAAATGATTCTACCTGCAAGACTATTGGAATTGGATCTGTCTGCATCAAGATGTTTGATGGTGTTATTAGAACCATATCCAATGTCATCATGTTCAAGGTCTTGCTAAAAATCTCGTCTCTCAAGGAACACTTGAAGAAAAAGCTTTTCTGCATGCTGGTAGAAATGAAATCATGTCCTTTTACAAAAATGAAACTGTTGTGATCAAAGGTCAAAGACAGATTGAAAATATATACTCACTTATTGGTGAAACTATCATTAGGACAACTGTTGCTTCTTCTTCATCCACTTGAGATCTGCATAATACCAAACTATAGCATATGAGACTCAGTCACATGATCAAGAAAGGTCATGCTATGTTCTCAAAGAAAAAGGATTATGTTAGTACTTCTGATACATGTTCTTCTCCTAGTGTCACCAAAGGAACTCGAGGTTGATGATGTGCCATCATCACTACATGGTAGTTTGACACCTACCGCAATTAATCAAAATACCTCAGATAATGTCAAAGATGAGGTACCTGATGCAAAACCCTATAGTGTTGCTCATGATGGAAAGAAGACAAATTAGGAAACCATCAAGATATTAAAATTATATTGTTGCTTATGCTTTATCTACTATAGAGGAGATCAATGTTGTTGGTGAGCCATCTACGAACATTGAAGTGGTGGTGTATCCATATTCTACTATGTGGGTTTCAACTGTGAATGAAGAGATGGAACCTCTTCTTAAGAATCAAATATGTGAGCTTGTGAATACTTATTCTAATAAGAAGATCATCAACAAAGATAGTCATTCTGATATGATGATAAAGCCATTACCAAATTCAAATTTCAATACCTGCTTGGACTAGGTTAGCATTCACAGTTCACACTGATGCCCTTAGGGGTTGGAGGAGAAGAAATTTGATATTTTTCTTGAATGATGTTGACTTTGAGTCAAAGTGGAGATTTGTTATGCTTCGAAGGTTCCTAGTCCAAATCCTAATCTGACATGGTGTGGCAGTCCTATTTTGAGTCCAACCCATGTTCCTACATGGACTTAGATTAATATTCCTATTTGGAGTTGTAGATTGATCTCTCTTCATGCAACTTGGACACCTATTGTGTACTAGACTTCTATTAGGATTGTTTATTCCTAGTTGAAGCCATATGACATGGATCCTATAAATAGGACCTTATGGGCATGGGATTTTCTTGTATTGAGAAGTGCCAACGTGCCATGTTGTACTGAAGAGAGTTCTCTCTCTTCTTTGCGAGTATCTCTCCTTTATAATATTCTTGCAATAGTGAAATTCTCTCTCCTACCATGGAGTAGGTCGTCTATACCGAACCACATAAATCTCATGTTCATCATTTGTGTGGATTATTATTCCTCTTCTTGCCGCGTATGTGTTGCTCACAGTTCTTTCCGTTGTGCGGACTCAACAATTATGACATAATATAGTTTCTAGAGATCCAAAAATGTGTACCCACAAGAAAGTTGAGTTAGACGTTTCAACAAAAAGAATTTGTATACGAGTCCAAAAAACATAATTGATTAGAAATGAATTACATCAAGCTAGAAAATAGAATGAATTACTAAATTATAAACTTAATGTTTCACTTCCATGAGGATATTGTTAGATCTTTCTCTAGTCACAATACATGATATTGCTTGTTGGATAAGGCATCATTGAACAGTGACAAACCTCACCTTTAGTGATGCTTGGTGTAAATAGGAAAACAGATTGAACCAACAATCACAGATAATATACTGTAGAATTATTTCTAGAAGTATGCTCTACTTTCACACCCCGAAAACAACATATGTAATTTGTTTGACGATGTTTTGTTTCTCTCTCAAAGATTAAAGGAAGAAATGGTATTATTTGAAAACCAATGTTATGTATTTGGATTGGATGAAAAATGATTTTTTCCAAGAAGTTATATCACATTGTAAAGCTAACTCAAATGTATGCTTATCATTTCTTTTAATCAAATAAGTCAAAAAGTTTCAAGATAGTTGAGAGAAATTTCATAGGTAGTAGAGAGACAGACTGCCCTTACCATGAAGTACTCTTGTTGCATCTTGTTTAATGGGTGGACCCAATTCATATATGGTAAGTGTTATTTTTTAGTTTGTGTTTTTAGGGGTTTTATTGTGTTCAACATGGCTTAGGCATTGAACAAAGATGGTTTCATCGAGTCAAATCATATTTTGAATTTGAACATGATCTAGGTGTTGAAACAAGGATAATTTTGATATCACCTTTCACTATAGTTGTGCATGAAAGGTGTTTGATGGTGTCATATGGGAGGCTATATAGGCCATGTGCATTTTGGATTATAGGAGATGTTATTTTTGACATTGTGACATGAGACTTATGAGTGTTCTTTGTTGACTCAAGGTCAATTAGGTCAATGTTGACTCACGTCTAAATTGACTAAACCCGTATTTTGATGATGACTAACCATTCCACATATTGGTGTATAATGTCTCTACTTGAGTGATTTTAGATTAGGTATAGACACACTCCGAATGCCCTAACTTCCACATATCAAATTGGAGAAAAGACAAGTCAAAGTCATACAAGTGCACATTTTTGTAATATGACATATATCCATTAGAATCATGTTGTAAATCACTTGTAATGATTGTATGACTTGTAATTAAGCTTAGAAAAATATTAGGAGCACTTAGATCGAATATTAGAGCACTTTCGATGCATCTTTGAAAATTGATTACAGGCACTTTGTCGGTCGAGTTTCCCAAACTGAAAACTCGACCGATCATCCTTGATCAATTTTCTGGAGATTGCATCGGTCGAGTTGTGTTTACACAGAACTCGACTGATGGAGTAACTCACCAAATCGATTTTCATTAGTCGGTCGAGTTTCCTCAGGACAAACTCAACCGATGGTCTGAATATCGGCTTTGTCTTTTACTCTATCGGTCGAGTTACCCTTATAGAAACTCGACCGATTGCACTGTATGGAAAAGTGCAGAAAAGTGTTTCTAGCCATTGTGGAGTTGCAACAAGTGAAAATATATCCGTTGAAAGCAACAAAACGGCTAGTTTTCGTTCACAAGTGTTCCCAAAGGCTAAGAGGCATCCCCAGCTATAAATAGGACCCCTTGGGCTTCATTCCAAGGTTGAGCATTCACTATGAAGGTTCCTATTCTATAGTTGAGTGATCCTACAACCTCCTCTCTCTCTCTAAGCTTAATCACTTGCTACATCCATTAGAGTGAGTAGGAAATCTGTAAGAGAGCTAGTCCTATATGTATATCTTGTGAGGCTCTCACTTCCACAACCTCCCCATCTCTCATTTGCAATCATGAAGATGAAGGTTCTCTCTCTTGTCCAAGAGAGGTGAAGAAGAACAAGGGAAGGAGTCCCTTGGTGAAGATCAAGGCTGAAGACTTGGAGCTAGAGTGGGTAAGCCCTTGGTGAAAGCAGAAGACTCCTTGCTCAAGTGGGTAAGTCCTTGGTGGAAGCTTCTCCGAGTGAAGGTGAAGTGAAAGGCGGAAGATTCAAGAAGAGTGGGTAATTCCTGCAAGGCTGAAGACTTGTGCAAGAGTGGGTAAGTCCTTGGAGAAAGGCTGAAGACTCTTGCAAAGTGGGTAAGTCCTTGGTAAGGTTGAAGACTCTTTGTATTGGATAGGTAAGTCCTTTGTTTGGTCATGTATTGTAAGTCTTATGAATGAATATAAGAATGTAATAGTTTGGAAGTCCTAGAGGTTGACCTCTCCAGGCAAGTGGACTGACACACTTCTGGTTTGAACTGTGGAACCACTCTAAATAGCATGTCTATTGGTGTATGTTCAATCTCTCTCATCCTTACTATGCATGCTTTAGTCGCACTCAAATTACCTATTTAGCAACCTTATCTTGTCATATATCTTGAAGGTTTAATGAGTTTTGTTTAAGTGCTTTCATCTCTATTCACCCCCCCCCCTAGAGCATCTAATCACCCATCTAGGATCCAACAATTGGTATCAGAGCGGGTCTTCTCCAAGCATACTTCCACAAGTAGGAGAATATGGGTGATTATGAAGATGGGCAACCTTCAAAGAGAGAAATAGAAGGAAACAAGAGAGAAAAAGGGATCACAAAGGCTCTATCAACAAATGAAAGAACTAGTGGAAGATCTAGTGAATGTGAAGATGGAAGATGCCATTGCGCCCTCATGACAAGCTCAATTGAAGATTTAAATGAGGTAAATTCAAGTGTTGAGATTCAAACAAATGCTTATCTTATTCAACTAAATGCTCTTAAATTTGCAAATTCTAGCTTGCTTGATAAGATTAAGTTTTTAGAATCTCAACCTTCTATGACTATTTCATATATAGAGCTTGCTAATACTATTGTTTCTATCTCTATTTTTTCTTATGCTCTTAAATGTGCTTATGAGAGTCAAGAGCTTACTTTGCAAGGAATAAAATGTGTAGATAAAGTTTATCCTTCAAAGATTACTTGTCTTGCATATGAACTTGCTTCCTTGCATAGTAGTGTAATTTCTCTTGACCCTCATACTATCTTTTCTTATAGAGAGAAAGTTTTTGATGCTCTATCTTGTGATAAAGATTCTTATATGACTAAAGATATTTGCTTAGAAATCTATCTTTTGCATGCTACAGATGATATGAATCTATTGTGTTTTACCTTTACTTCTCTTAAGCATGATAATGACAGTTTGAGATCATCCTTGCAAAGATTCTTAGTTGGTAAAAAGAGTCTTAATGAAATCCTACACCATAATACTAAACAAATTGGTAGACATGGTTTAGGGTATGATAGTAGTCAAGGGAACAACAAAGATAAAGGACCTCCAATATTCCATGGAGAATCCTCTAGTTCCAAGACTATGGGCACATGCAACTATTGTAATGAAATTCGTCATTATTCTACTTGTTGTCCTTTTAGGAAAGCACCCAAGAGCAATAGGACTTGGGTTGCTAAACTAACCCCTCCGGACCCAAAAATATGATTGGGGACCATTTCATCTTTCTTCTTGTAGGTACTTGCAAATGGATTGATTTGAGCTATTGAATTGCAAATTGACTTCTCAATCCACATGAAAGAAGAAAGGTGAGATGTGCAGAGGGTGACAACAAGTGGAAAAGGCAATGGTAAGAACAAAGGTAATGTTTTCTTGCTTATAACCATTTCTAACTTGTTTTTGTCAAGTTAGTGTGCAGTATACATATGGTTTTGGAGTCAAAAGTGGCATTTTGTGATTCTCTTCACACTCTTTCTCAAAAACTATTTCTAATGCTTCTATAGTGCATTACTAACTTGCTTAGACATGTTTGTATATGGTTTATATATTTAGCATGCATTTATATATATCTTTTAGAAATACATATGCTTTCTGATAGCTGTTCTGTCGGTCGAGTTTGCCCTATTGAAACTCGACCGATAGGCACCAATGGGTGTTGCCAACAGCTGTCATCGGTCGAGTTGTCAATGCACAGAACTCGACCGATAAAACTGTGCACAGAATACACAGTTGGCTTATTGGATGAGAATTTCCCTCTCAACTAGATTTTTCTCAACCAATAGCTTTATTCTTTAGCACTCTCATTTGGTACCTTTATATATGCATTTTGCCATGTTCTAAATTGCCTATCTTGCTTACAACTCTATCTCTCTAATTTCTCTAAATTGGTATATCTATATCTTGCAATTACTTGCTTTGAGTTGTTTTGCAGGTTTTGATGATGATCTCTTTGGATCTCTTGGTTGTGTCTAAAAATTTCTTCCGTTGTACTCTAACTTGCTACATCTATAAAGGTGTATATCTTGTTTTGATACAACCTTAAGGTTCATAGGGGTAATCATCTTATGGTAAGGATGCATATCTAGTGAGTTATATCCTTTCATGCTTCTAAAATTGCATATCTCTTTGGTTGGATATATCTCTACATCTACTCATAGCTTGCTCTATCTTGTGTATCTTTTGGTATTTCTTGCTATGATCTAGATGCTACTAGTAGTCCTAACTTGTGATATCATCTACTAGTAGTTCATATACATGTAGTTCTAACCTTGTTTAAAATTGGCATCTTTGCACATCTATATGCTATGCTTGTATCTTGTCTCATACATGCTCAAGATTGTTCCTTGAATTGCATATCTACTATCTTGAGTTGCTTGCATAACATTGTGATGTAGGGTACATAGATCTACATTATATGTAGAAATTGGAGTATTTTTTGGATTTTATGCATCTTTTGCTCCAGTTTCAGTTTTTGGTGCAAGACTAGTGTTTTTCATGCAGAAACGACCTTCTAAGCAAGACTCATTGCGTCACGATGAGATCTGATGGTTTTTGGTCAAATTTCATCATCTTGAGGGTCAAAATTGCAATTTATTTGTTTTTTGTAGCACTTTATCTTGCATTTTGGGTTGTTCAAGTATATTCTTTAACTTGCTTTTCATTCTATGCTTGGACAAGCCCATATATGTGCTCTTCTACTCTCCTTATATATATTTGTGTTATCTCCTTTCTCTTTAACAAGTGATGTTTCTTATTTCTTCATAACCCCACTTTTTGAAATGACAAAGGGGGAGAAAGGTATGTCTTCTTTTAAAAAAAGGAAGAAGGCATGTCTTACATGAAGAGGAGAAGAATGTTCATGTAAAGGGAGAAGGTAAAGGGGAGAAGACATATATGTATAGAACATATATGAGTAGAAGACATAGTATTCTATAAATGTTATGAAAGCTAACCATGCAGGAGAAATAGCATCAATTGAGGGGGAGTATGAGAACTCCATGTGCATCAATTGAGGGGGAGCATATGAGCTCAATCCTATTAAAACCCCTAGGTTTGTCCAACGGTATGACTTTATGTAAATTCTTTCAATACATTTATGGAATGGTTTGTCATCTTCAAAAAGGGGGAGATTGTTGACTCAAGGTCAATTAGGTCAATGTTGACTCACGTCTAAATTGACTAAACCCGTGTTTTGATGATGACTAACCATTCCACATATTGGTGTCTAATGTCTGTACTTGAGTGATTTCAGATTAGGTTTAGACACACTCCAAATGCCCTAGCTTGCACATATCAAATTTGAGAAAAGACATGTCAAAGTCATACAAGTGCACATTTTTGTAATATGATGTATATCCATTAGAATCATGTTGTAAATCACTTGTAATGATTGTATGACTTGTAATTAAGCTTAGAAAAATATCAGGAGCACTTAGATCGAATATTAGAGCACTTTAGATGCATCTTTGAAAATTGATTACAGGCACTTTGCCGGTCAAGTTTCCCAGCCTGAAAACTTGACCGATCATCCTTGATCAATTTTCTAGAGATTGCATCGGTCGAGTTCTGTTTACACAGAACTTGACCAATGGAGTAACTGACCAAATCGATTTTCATTGGTCGGTCGAGTTTCCTCTGGACAAACTCAACCGATGGTCTGAATATATGCTTTGTCTTTTACTCTATCGCTCGAGTTACCCTTATAGAAACTCGACCGATTGCACTGTACGGAAAAGTGCAGAAAAGTGTTTCTAGCCGTTGTGGAGTTGCAACAAGTGAAAAAATATCTGTTGCAAGCCACAAAATGGCTAGTTTTCATTCAAAAGTGTTCCCAAAGGCTAAGAGGCATCCCCAGCTATAAATAGGACCCCTTGGGCTTCATTCCAAGGTTGAGCATTCATCATGAAGGTTCCTATTCTATAGTTGAGTGATCCTACAACCTCCTCTCTCTCTAAGCTTAATCACTTGCTACATCCATTAGAGTGAGTAGGAAATCTATAAGAGAGCTAGTCCTATATGTATATCTTGTGAGGCTCTCACTTCTACAACATCCCCATCTCTCATTTGCAATCATGAAGATGAAGGTTCTCTCTCTTGTCCAAGAGAGGTGAAGAAGAACAAGGGAAGGAGTCCCTTGGTGAAGATCAAGGCTGAAGACTTGGAGCTAGAGTGGGTAAGCCCTTGGTGAAGGAAGAAGACTCCTTGCTCAAGTGGGTAAGTCCTTGGTGGAAGCTTCTCTGAGTGAAGGTGAAGTCAAAGGCGGAAAATCCAAGAAGAGTGGGTAATTCCTGCAAGGCTGAAGACTTGTGCAAGAGTGGGTAAGTCCTTGGAGAAAGGCCGAAGACTCTTGCAAAGTGGTTAAGTCCTTTGTATGGTTGAAGACTTTGTATTGGATAGGTAAGTCCTTTGTTTGGTCATGTATTGTAAGTCTTATGAATGAATATAAGAATGCAATAGTTGGGAAGTCCTAGAGGTTGACCTCTCTAGGCAAGTTGAGTGACACACTTCTAGTTTGAAGTGTGGAACCACTCTAAATAGCTTGTCTATTGGTGTATGTTCAATCTCTCTCATCCTTGCTATGCATGCTTTAGTTGCACTCAAATTACCTATTTAGCAACCTTATCTTGTCATATATCTTGAAGGTTTAATGAGTTTTGTTTAAGTGCTTTCAGCTCTATTCACCCCCCCTCTAGAGCATCTAATCACCAATCTAGGATCCAACATTCTTGTCCAAAAGGAGTGATGGTTGGTATTTGAGGTTGTTGGGAAATAGGGCACAAATATAGGTAGCAGAAACAAAGTTTTATTGCCATATTCCCCAAAAATTAGCAAATTGCATCAAAAATTATATAATGGAAAGGATGGTTTCAAGGATAGACATGGTCCTAGAGCAAGTCTAGAGACATACTCCTCATTGTTGTAGATGTGCAACTATCATCTAGTTTCTCTGGGATAATGTATGTGAAGCTCCTGGTCTTCACCATGGACAATAGACTATAACAACTTCTACAACGGCTCATGCAGTCTCGTCATGGACTTTAGGCTGGCATTATCCTCCTAGCGGCAAACAACAGCCTCCCTCCACTAGAGTATTGAACATAGACCACCAAGAACTCCATGTTGCGCTGCCAAAGCCAATGAGGAGTTGTCCCCTTCTATCAATGTACTAGTCGGCAACATGCTCTCCCACAATTGATCTCTAGTTGTTCTCTCCCTTGCTATACCTCCCTTTGATGGGTAGGACTTGCTTAGGCTCTATATTAGTTACCACAACCACAGAGGACAACAATTGTCAAAGCAACTGATTCTCAATTGTGTGTCTTGGGAAGCCCCCAATACTCCTCTATTCATGGTAGAGGCCAAGTTCAGGGCTTCTGATCGATGTGGGAGTAGAAAGGTCCAAAATCATGAATGTTCTAGAACCTGTGAACTGTGAGACGATCATCTTACATAGTGAAACTGTTGACTCATGTAGTGAGTGTAACATATTCAAATCTCGATGTCTAGCTCAAACATCCCTCTTAGTAGGACCAATTTTAATAATGTAACATTAAATCCTTTTCGTAAAATTTTTGTAAATAATATCAACTAGAGTCAAGAAAACATAATGATGCAAAAAATAGCCATTTATATAATGTTAATGATTAATTCATTAATAATGTCTTCAATTATGAATTAGTGATATAAATTCACTAATTAATTGGTGCTGACCCTAAATTCGATGATCTACAATCATCATACGTCAAATAATGGGAGAAATTCAATAAATTTGAAATAATCTATCAATTTGAGTAACAAATTCGTTTAGTGAATGCCAAAAATGCAAATGGTTAAATAAAATGCAAAATGTTCTCAAAAGGAGAAATTGATGATAAATTTGGACTTCCCACATCTTGTTTAGCTTATAGGTAAAATTTCTAGTCAATTGGACTTTTTGTACCCTCTGACTTAGTTGATTGAACATACAAAATCTAATATAAATGATTAAAATTAAAATTGAGGTATTGATTAGTTAACTCCTTGTAACGCCTCCTTCGCAGTCGACGCCTTTTAGGTGCATTGCTTGCACTAGGTGTAGTTTCTGTAATGCCTGCACTATGTTCGTCCTCCCTCTCCCTTTCCCCTATTCTTTTGTCCACCAAATAACCCTAGCCACCTTTTCTCCCCTATTTCTTTTCCTCCTCGCCTCCTCCTAATATCCTCATTATTTGATAGCCAGTACCAAACCCTAAACAACATTCTTTCCTTCACATTTGCATCCATAGCCATGACAGTAGATGCCTCCACCAATCTACCCTGGCTGCAGCACGACGTTACCAATGCTCTAATGGCCACCGTCAATACCTACATCTCCTACTTCACGCCAACCACCTAGTTGTAGAGATCAGAGTTGACACCACAGGGCTTGATGATGCATTGGTGTTGTAGGCCTATATACATGCACACTTTGAAAATGACACATGTAGTCCTGAGCGTCGACCATAACCACCTCCTTTCATCTTCCGTTCTTATCCTTCCCTAATCCGTCCTGCCGCCTCCCATCTCCGACATATCTACCCCCACCTGGTTATCAAAGCCAAGAGTATGGAGAGAAACATCCCTTCCATTGGTGTCACTTGACCTTCCTATTGAATCCCTGAAGATACATACCCGATGTTCAGATCTTGTTCAGTGGTGACCTCTCAATCGACAACCCATCCGCCCTAGGTACCCTTTTCTTCCTGTGTGCCAGTCTCCATGACAAGTGGTTACCTCAATGATGATAAGGGCTATCATGACTTGCAACGATGACCTCGAGTACTCATAATCATCTTCCCACCATCTATATTTGTTTTCCTACATTCATTATGCTTCAACATCCCACACATGCCCTCACTTCCTGTATGCATCTAACCATGACCTCTGACGTTAGACCCCAAGCAGTAGTGAGTGGCTCCAAGCAGCATTGAGGGGCACCAAGCGGTGCTGAGCGACACCACTCAACATCGATCATTTCCATAATCGTCATCGGAGTATGCCAATTCTTCATTGATCCAATAGATGGCCTATAACAGTTCAAGATACAATGTTCTCTTCCTCCATTTTCTCCTCCATTTGCATCCAACAATGCCGCAAAGCACCAATCTATGCTAGTGATGCCAGGTTGTGTCGAGCACCTCTAGGAAGTGCCACCTCTCCTCTATCCAATTGAATTCCACACCTTCCCTCACTTTATGTATGTATCTAACAATGACCTCTGACGTCAGGCATAGAAGAGAATCACCAAACAACGCCAAGTAGCATTGAGAAGAGCCACAAAGCATCGAGGGGCACCAAGCAGTGCCAAATGACATCACTCAACAATGATCATTGCCATGATCGTCGTTGAAGTATGCCAATTCCTCCTCGATCTAAAGGATGACATGTATCAATTCTAGATACATTGTTTTCTTCCTCTGTTTTCTATTCCTCCATATGTGCTCAGCAGTGTCGGGAAGTGCCAAGTTGTGCTATTAATGCCAGGATGTGTCAAGCACATCTAGGCAGTGCTGCCTCTCCTCTTTTGCATCCCTACACCTAGCCGTCTATAACAGACACGCAACAACCATGAAAATTTTATCTCCAAATCTTGCCGCCCATATCTTTCCTCTAATTCCAATCACCACAGACACCAATGCTAGGCTTGTTGTTGGCCTAGACACCCTCCTACCAATGTTGGCGATTGTTGAAATAGATCTAAGAGTCGACTCCCACAGATATGTATTTGACTCCACCACAATCTGTAGAACTCGACGCCCACTACAACTACACCTAGGTTGTTCTCACTAGGACGACATCCTCTAAACACGTCATTATTGCAATCACCATCAACTATTGTGGTCTGTGGAGGATCCTACAACAACCACCCTTAAGCACCTCTTAACAATGCTCTAGCCACCAGGGCCACAAGACATGGCTACCACCTATGGTGGTAGATGTAGGTATTCATCTTTGTCTAGTCGTGACTACCTATGACTCACTTAGACATCAAAAAAATTGACTCAGATCTATAAGGGGCAGAGACTACCCCTGGTGCTTGTTTCGTCTTCCTCAATTAGGCACTATAGAAGGATGGAACACCTCTATAGATAGATTAGATTTATAGTCCATTCTTGAGGAGAGTTCCAACCTGAGACACCAGTGTGTTGGATGAAGGAAACCTGACTGTGAGGTTGTAGCTAGCTTGAAATATCAGATCCAATGAAGATCTAAGTTTCTCATTCGAACAACCTGTAAGTAACATCTCTTCCTATTGTTTCTGAGATCAAGATAATTAGTAAGATAAGGGGTCTATGGATAATGACTTATCATAAAAGGCTAAGTAACTACGTGGATTGCATATAAACCTAGTAATAAAAAAAACATTTTAAAGGTTAACCATTTTAGACATGAGTGTATATATTTATTGGAGTATAAACCCACATCTGTAATTCATCTTATATATGAACTTTGCTATTAGTGATATATTAGATAATCTATTGATAATGGTAAGGGTGTTACACATATAAGACACATCATTTGGTAGAATAAAACCTTTCCAAACTTGGTGTACTAATCAAATTATACTTGGATGTAAGATGCCTGGCAATGTAGAGTTCTTGAAACTAAAAGTAACTTGTACTGTATGCTAATTAAGTTTTGATAATATTTGGAATTTACCCAAACTCGAAATCTAGTCTTAATAACAAAATCGTTTGTTGAATCAATGAAACCTAAATTTAATCATACTTTAATTCATTGATGGAAGTTTTTTAAGGATATGAGATTTCATGAGGTGATGTTCAATCATACAATCCATGTGGAAAATCTAAAACCCTAGATAGTGATACATATGTACATACTTGATAGTAATTAGGGAAATAATGAGTATCCACATTAATACGCATATTAAGACGACATTAGGAAGGACATTGAATCATATAGTTGTACATAGAACAACGTTTAAGACCTAAATCTAAAGAATACATATATTTATCACCTACATAATATTATCTAGAAATATACAGACTTATGTGACTGAAGATGAATCTTAGAACTAACATTAATTATAAATGATCATACATTCCCTTAACATGATTGTAAACCCTAATATGGAATTAGATGACATAAAAGGGTTAAGAACAATATGTGTAACTAAACTAGGAATGCATAAACATGTTCCCTATGGGTTGACAAACATACTTAATGCATATCTAGGATGAAAACCTAACCTCTAGACCAATTAATCAAGTTATCCTTTAGTCATGAAGACTAGGTATGTACTCCTCCCTATTTTTAACTATGCATTTTATTACTCAATTTATCATAATAAGGCAAATTCTTGACATACTTACTCTTTTGTTCCACTTGTTGACATATCATTCTTTTGAGATTATTATCTGTAGGTTGAATTGGGTCAATGACCCCACATGCTATTGTTCTTGTATTGTGACACATATTTCTAAAAAATAATGCATCTTGCCACGCTATATTATGCATGGAAGATAATTTGACTAGTTAACTATCGTAGACACTTCTACATAAATATTAGGGTGTCTTTTTCTACCCAGGGTGTGCTTTTCTGGCCTTATATATATAGAGTTGTGCTTTTCTACCTATGGGTGTGCTTTTCTACCCAATATATAATTAGACCAATGAGTTAGTGGTGTCTTGGCCCTACTACAGTTATTTTAGTCCAATATATCTACATGCAAATAAATGTTGTAATATGTTGATTGATTGTGGAAAGGTTTGTTGTTTATTGGATTATTTATACTGCTTCATTCTTTTGGAAATTCCTTCTCTTGTTACTTCTCATTGAAACTTACCTAGCTTTAATGGCCCCTTTTTGATGGGAACATCTTACTTTAATTTTTAATGGCATAGTTAAACCTTTTATGCACATACTCATCTTTTGCTGACGCATACCATTTATTTCTGTTTTTTGGGTGTTCCCTCCACTCAGGTGTAGGCTCTTTATAGGCTAGAGACTCAGGATGACCGTGAGCTCATTGGTGAACTTAAGGACAACTTGAAATAGCCTTATTACCCTTTGCATATGGGCTTATGTGTATAGAGATGTAACCTTTTCATTTTATGTACCACCCTTAGGGTGAGAAAGTATGTACCAGAAAATAAATTGTAACTTTGTAAATAGTTCTATTTTTAGCTGCTTAACAATTTCATGGCTCATGCTTTTACCATTTAGTGGGTGCACTCTTTACAGTGAGACATTCGTCTCGTGTAGTTTCCAATTTTGAATCAATTGGCAATTCAAATCCAATAAATGCACAATGTGATGTCATCACTAATCCCTGATGCAATTGAATTTCCTAGTAACTAGGCATCCTGCTAACACGAATCAGTTGTCTCACAACCACAAACTGGTCATCTCTCATACATGAGATGGTTGTTTCACATACACGAGATAGTAATCTCATGACCATCACGCGAGACGGCCGTCTTGTGTCCCAGTTCTGGTAGAACTCAAAAAAATCAGTTTGTAAGCAACCTGACATGCCAAATAGTCAATCCAATAGTTGAACTTAATGATTTTTAGTCGAGTCAGTTGTTATATTGTTTAATTGAATACCTAAACACCTTTAGCATTAAATCTAAACATCATTTACTAATATACACCTTTTATCCAAGTGTACCCAATGCGTGTGACCCCATAGGTCCAGAATTACATTAGTAGTGTATGTCCATAACAAACTTATGACATCAAAAGCAAAGAGCGGTGCCTAGTCACATATCATTGCTATCCAAGTTATTCAGAAAGTTGGAGAACAACTTCAACCTCCAATATGTGATTAGTGTTATAGTGATGGTATAATTCCTTTGAGTTTGATATCTGAATTGAACTCGAGGCATGGAATCATCATCCTCTCAATGTTCAATCTATGTTCCTTGAACTAGAGCACACTATCTAAGATGCGTATGAGTTCACATACCACATATTGAACCACATTCGTACAGTCGTACATTTCACAATTTAACTTATCAAGAGGCCTTGGATATCAAACTCCTATAGGAGGGACAAATCTCATCTACATTACTCACATTCAATCCCCATGTGTCAAAGATACCCAATTGTCACCTTTATGTGATGACTTTAATTTAGAAAAATACTCTTTTCGCTAATAATTAACCAGGTTACACTAAACTATGGAAAGCATTGATCATGGAAATCACAAAACCCAAGGTATGTGTTTCAAAAATTTCCTTGTTATGATGGGTTGTGTAATTTTGCCCACTACTTTAATTTAGTTTCTCAAAATATTGATACTCTCAATAAAATATGGTTGGATCAAACTAAGAATAGATTGGGCATCACATATTGTGGCTACCTAAGTAAAAAATGTTATGATATAACATAGTTTCTAGAGATGCAAAAATGTGTATCCACATGAAAGTTGAGTTAGATGTTTCAACAAAAAATTACTATAAATGAGTCCAAAAAATATAATTGATTAGAAATGAATTACATCAAGCCACATAATAGAATAAATTACTAAATATAAACACAATGTTTCATTCTAGGAGTATATTGTTAAGACTTTCTCTATTCACAATACATGATATTGCTTCTTGTAAAAGGCATCATTGAATAGTGAAAATCCTCCCTTCTAGTGATGCATTGGTGTACATAGGACAAGAAATTAAACAAACAATCATAGATAGTATACTGCAGAATTATTTCTAGAAGTGTGCTCCACTTTCACTCTCTGACTGTAGGATGCAATTTGTTTGACCATGTTTTCTTTCACTATCAAAGATAAAAGAAAGAAATGGTATTATTTGAAGACAAGGTTATGCATTTGGATTGGATGAAAAATGATTTTTCCAAGAAATTCTATCCCATAGTAAATCTAACTCAAATGTACATGCTTGTCATTTGTTTTAATCATATAAGAAGAAGAATTTTAAGATAGTTAGGAGATATTTCATAAGTAGTAGAGAGATTTCCCTTACCATGGACCACCCTTGTGGAGTTATTTGTAATGGGTTGACCCAATTCATATATGGTAAGAGTTGTGATGTAGTTTGGGTTTTGATGGGTTTTATGGAGTGTTGTATGACCTAGTCTTTGAATCAAAGATGGTTTCATCAAGTTGAATCATATGTTGAATTTTTACATGATTTAGGTGTTGAAACAAGGATAATTTTGATATCAGCTTTCACTCTAGTTGTGCATGGAAGGTGTTTGGTGGTGTCACATCGAAGGCTATAGATTCCATGTGTGTTTTGGATCATAGGTGATGTTATTTTTGAAGTTGTTTCACGAGACTTATGAGTGTTCATGTCTGAAAGGAGCAATGGTTGGTATTGGAGGTTGACTATCAACGTGAGGAGTCAAACGATCAACTAGGGAGCATGATTGACACGTCACCAATGTGTTCTTGGACTAGAATCCTAATAAAGAATAATGGATGGTCGAATATTTCAACTATGAGTGACAATTTAGGGAACTTTGACTTTCTTTGGTTGGTGACATGATGCTAGATGCATGTGCAAACTTAGGACATAAGGGCTTTTCTAGAAGAGTTTACTACTAGATGCATCCCCTTGAGTAGTAACTCGAGGAACATTGCCTTACATTTATTGATGCATTGATGCTAGGGGTGTGCGTAACCATAGGATCTAAGTACTTTCTTAGCTAGGGGTGTAAACGGTGTGGGTATGACCATACTTAGAGCCATACCCAGATATTTTAGTGGGTATAAGTGTAGGTTCAGGGTGTATTATTTAAAATAAGATCTTCTCTGTACTTGTACCAACATATAATGAAGGTGAACGTTGTGGGTTCATGGGTATATGGTTCTACATGAAGTGTCATGTTCTCAAGTCACAATAATAATCATACCACACATTTTAGGCCCAAATCATACTAAAATTGTTTTAAAAAAATTATCATATCAAGATTACACTCTCAGTTCAACATTTTTTTCGGGGGAACATAGAGCTATTAGTTATTCATTCCGCACTCTATTGCGGACAAAATAGAGTGAATCTCCACAAGGCCCCGGTTGGGGAGCCAATTAGGTACAACAGAAGTGAAACTAAATGAAGATTTACAGGTCCTAGCAAACTTAGCTAAGCTATCTGCAGGCCCATTTAACGCATGAGGAACCTGGTGTATAACCTCTGCCGGTGAGTTACCAAGAAGGCTCCTGGCTTCTCTACAGTAGGCTCGGAACTTGGGCGGGGGTTCTTTAGATGTGAGGTGCCTGATGGCCACCGAGGAGTCAGAGAAGATACAGAAGGACTCCCATGATCTATCTTTGCAAAGCTCCGCTCCCAACAGGATAGCTGCGATCTCGCTCACGAGCGGGGAGGTGGATTGAATCAACTGACATACGCCCCGAATGTGGGAGCCACACGCCTGAACTACATGGATTCCGATAGATGCGGTGTCCTATCCAGGTTGGTAGGAGACATCCAGGAAGACATAGACGGACTTGGCCCTGAGCCCGCTGGGATTGAGATGCGCCGTAGGATGAGGAATAGGAACCTCCCTAGGCAACTTGAGGATAGATTCCGTTCTGAGTCGAATGAACTCTGCCTTTTGAATAGCAGGGATGGTATTGTTTTGATGAAGATGAAGATTCCGACAAGACCATAAATGCCAGCAGGCTACTGCACGTAGTGTAGAAGACTCAACTGGCGCCGTGATACACTGCTGAAGCCAGTCCGCAGGAGTGAGAGCACAGTGATCTTTGTCAGGTAACAACAGAACCCACACTGCCCTACTGGAAGAGCAGTCGCGCAGGGCATGAGTCAGAGTATCTTGGCCGTTATTATAGATGGGGCAGTCCGCAGACACCTCCATGTGTCGATGCCGCTTCTCCATGTTCATCATGAGAGCATCATGCAACATGAGCCAAAGATGAATTTTAATGCGCTCTGACAGCTTGGCTTGCCAAATAGACCCCCAATTACCAAGAGTAGAGACTTTCTTATCTCTTCTAATCCAGAGATAGACCAATCTGGAAGAGAAGAGACCACTCTCCTCGAAGGGCCATGACCAACCATCTGCTCCTGAGTTGGGGCAGGGTGGCGGAATGGTCGAGATAGCTAACCTTGTGGACTCAGGAAGGAAGCTATGCATGAACCCCCAGTCCCACCCTCCTGTAGGGGAGACCATAAAGGAAACATAAAGATCGCCGAGCTCCTGAGGAACATACCAATTAGGATGAGACTCCAGGATAGAATGGCCAGCAATCCATTTATCCTTCCACACATTGGTATTGTGTCCATTATTCACGACATGGTGACTGATGTCAGAAATCCTATTGATATTCTTCTTGATGAAGCTCCAAGCTGGGGAGCTAGGCACCGATTTGAATCTTCCACTAATGGTATACTTATCCTTCATCACTCGGACCCAAAGCTTGGAGGGGTCAGTGAGGTAGGACCATACATTCTTCAACATCAATGCTTCATTTTGATCAGCTGCGTCCCTGATGGCAAGACCCCCAATATCTTTACTAGAGGACACCTTGGACCATGCAACTAGGGAAGACTTCCTTTGGGAAGAAGCACCAGACCACACAAAACGTCTAATATGCCTATTTATGTCATCGCAGATGCTTGGTGAGAGCTTAACCGTCTGCATAGTATAGGTAGGAATCGCCTGGAGGGTGGACTTAGCCAAGGTCACTCGACCAGCAAGGGACAAATGTTTATGTGACCAGCTATTCATTTTCCTCTGAATGGAATTAAGGATGTTACTATGAGTGTCCTTGTTGACACGATGGTGTAGCAAGGGAACCCCCAAATATTTGCCAAGATCATCTGTCCAATTGAAACCCAGCTTCCTGCATATTCTGTTCCTCAGGGTATTGGAAATCTGCTTGCTAAAGTAACAGCGGGACTTAGGCTTAGAGATGATTTGACCGGAAGCCATGGAGAAGTCCTTGAGGATACTGAAGATAGTTCAGGCTTGGGCCATGGAGGCTTCACCCATCAGAAGGATGTCATCAGTGAATAAAACATGCGAGAGCGGCAACCCTCCCCTGGATAAAGTTATCGGCTTCCATCTGCCGGTGTCCACAACGATTGAAATATCTTGGCTCAACCTCTCCATACACTCGACGAAGACATACAGACTAATCAGGTCTCCTTGACGAACACCATGGGACGCCTTGAAAGGAGGAAGAGCCTCACCTTCCCAGAGAATGGAAGTCTCCCCCTTCGTTATAATTTCCATGATGACAACAATGAGTTTAGAAGGCAGTCCAGTAAGCTGCAAAGTATTATGGATAAAGTCCCAGTTCATGCGATCGAAGGCCTTAGCAAGGTCCAACTTGACACACATCATGGCCTTCCTAGTGGATTTGGACTTCATAGTGTGTATAACCTCCTGGACGAGGAGAATATTGTCGCTAATGCGATGACCCAGAATGAAACTCGATTGAGACGGGTTAATCCAGTCATTCATGAACGGCTTAAGCCTCTCCACAATCACCTTGGAGATGATTTTAAAGCTGCAATTGTTGAGGGAAATCGGTCTTAAATCGCTGCAACATTGGGGCGCCGAGACCTTAGGAATGAGAACCATGAAGGAACCAACTATAACAGGATCAATACGTTCAGAGGAGTAGGCCTCTTGTGCCGTGGCGGTAATACTAGGCCCAACGATCTCCCAGTTATGTTGAATGAAGCCCGAGTGAACACCATCAGGTCCCACAGCTTTCAGCGGCGCCATGGCAAAAACCGTTCTTCTTATTTCAGCACTGTCTGGAATAGAATTTAACCTAGTGAAGGAGGAATCAGGAATAGCAGCGAAAACACCCGCGTAAGCCAAGATCCGTGAAGCTTGCGTAGGGGCCTGTTGAGTCAGAAGCTGCTCGAAGAAATTCCGAACAAGGCTTTTTGTTTCATCAGTCGAGGTTGTCCAACACCCATCTTCATTCTGAAGTCGGGTGATCTTGTTATAGTGCCTTCGAGCTTGGACGAAGGATTGAAAGAATTTAGTGTTGAGGTCGCCAGCCCGAAGCCAGTCGTTGTGCGCCTTTTGCTTCCAATCTACCTCTTCTTGAAGAAGGATATTGTGCATCCGTTCCTGAAGGTGGATAGAAGGGTCCGTTAGAGGAACTTAAGACAAGGTTTGGAGATTCACCTGATGTCTGCCAATGGCATCCAGAAGGCTATGCTTCTCTTTGTGATGACGATTAGAGCAATCAGAATCCCAACGGGAGGCTATACGCGCAAAACTATTGAGCGCATCCTGGAAAGTACAGTCAGGGGGCCATAAGGATAGAACCCTCTCCTTGAACTCGGGATTGAGGTTCCAACTTTCCTTGGTCCGGAAATGAGCTCGCCTCCTCGACTTGGTGCCACAAGATAGGAGAATGGGATGGTGGTCTGAGTATAGGAGGGAAAGAACAGTAGCGGAGCCTTCCCTGAATCTTTGAATCCATTCTGAATTGGCAACAACGCGATCGAGCCGTTCATACAGCTGCTGGCGCTTGAAGGTAAAGAGAGGACCATGAGACTTCAGCTCCGCCAGGCCAGCGGCTGCGAGGACATCATGGAAGCGATGACTGGCGCGCCTATCAAAGTAGGTACTGCCCCGCTTCTAAGTGTATAAGTGTAGGTTTATGTGTATAAGAGGGGGTATTGTGGGTATAAGTGTAGGTTCAAGCTGTATTATTTAAAATAAGATCTGCTCTGTACTTGTACCAACATATAATGAAGGTGAACGTTGTGGGTTCATGGGTATATGGTTCTACATGAAGTGTCAATTTAACATTTTCATGTTCATGGATCATTGTTCATTCAACTTTATAAAACAAATTAGGAATTAATATAAAAATCTACAAAAAAAACAATTATTTATATTTACAGGAAACATCATTTATAGACAATGGAGATACAAATTTGAATAAGGAAAGAAAGAGATTCCCTAAAAATGTGAAAAAGAAGAGACGATGATTTGTAATCACAGGTCAAACATCACAACTAATCCAACAAGAATGGGAAAGAAAACTATGAAGAGGGACCGAACCATAAGATTGGTTTGGGGAAGAAAACGAGTAGCAGAACAAGAGTTGTCTTGGTGGGAGTCTGGTGTTGGATTCAAGAATTGGAGCAATGTCAGAAGGTGAGCTCCTTGAGTCAGAGAATTCTATGAGCTATTCATCTCCAGGAGTGGGGGAGATCCTATTGCCTACTGAATGTGGTCATTTTTGGGGATTGCACATTGTTAGGATTTGGGTGTTGTTGGTCAAAGCAATGCTTGAATAGGATCTGGATGGGCTTTGCGGTACCTGTCTCAAGCTACAACAATGTTATGGTCGTGCTATCATAGTGCCTATCTATGGTCAACAATTGTTATTCTTGGGTTCACATTGCCAGATGTCATCCAAGAAGGAGGTGTCATCATGGCTAGAAAATGAACCGAGGGAGTGGATGAGTGATTAATCTTGGACCTCGTGGAATTGTTGTTGACTGGAGTTTTTGGGCATTGTAAAATTGAAATGAGTTAGGTTAGAATTCCTAACCATTAGATTATAAGAGGGGGTATTGTGATTGTTAGTTTTTCTCAAAGTATATATACATATAAATATATATTTATTTATGTGGGTATACGGGTCCAACGAGTCTGGGTCTAACATACCTAGTAGTGGATCTTCTTGAATAGGGGTCTATGTGTATGCAGGTACAGAAAATGGACCCATGATGAGTTTTTAAAGAGTTGTGATTATGGGTCCACGGGTATACCTGAACCCATTTAAAATTTTATTTACTAGATGCATGCTTGGTGGTGAAAGTACTTATTACATGCCCTATGTCTCAGGGTTTATACATTTAAGTAAGATAGGATATCACAAGGTAATGAACATATTTATTTGTATGAGTAAATAATTTTTGTTGAATTAAAATATAGAATCATTCATGAAATTATAATTCCCATTACGATATTAAGGGGTAAATGACAATAAAGTGTCTGAATTCATAGAAGGGGATGAAATGTCTTTTACCCTTATGTGGAAAGGGGCTTTAGATGACATTCCTTAGCCATTCTCATTTTTACTTTACATAGGAGAAAAGGAAATAAAACAAAATTTTCCCTTTTTAGCAAGTAGTCAATTGGAATGAAGAGACATAATGAAAAGTATTGATTTGGTTTTTTGGATGGTCAAGATTTGCATCTTAATGCTAAGTTAAACATCTCATTATAGGTTCTCTCATATGACTTCCTTAACATCTGATTCCTTATCCTTACGTGAAACTAGTAGAGGTGGTCCCCATTTCATGGTTCGAAACTTGAATGTTAGAATTAAATGTCTTTACATGTGTGGATGAGTAAACAAGGGGTGGTTCTCCTTCGAGGAATCAAGTTTGCCTATCTTTCCTCATTTATCTGGGGTTTGTCTAAAGAGAGTGATGATAGGTCAAAACTAGGATTTTCAAATGTTCCTCCACATGGCTGATGATGGAAGAGTGGCGATTGCATGATATATGAATTTTTTTAATGATTTGAGAATGTTTCATATCTTATTCTTTACTTACAAAGACTGGACTTATTTCTCATTCTAGCTTTATACTCCAAAGTAATATGAGTTTTGACTAGTCATTCTAGTGAGATGTTAGGATATTATATAGGTTTGTGTTCCTTCAGTATTGTAGGGATTATGAAAACGTTCATCATTCATGTTTGATATGATTCATAGCTTCCAAATTATCTCACCAAGATGTGGCCCGAGTTTTATAGAATATTTTTTCCCAAGAAGTTGAAACCTGAGTAACATTCTACATCTATTTTAGATTTTTTAAAGTATATTATACCGAGTTCAATTCCTTATCGGGTCAGATGTAGATTGAGTTTCTAATTTTTTTTTACAACGAATCCAAATTTAGGCAACATTTTGACACTGCTTTAAAAAGGGGGTTATATGAGATCAACGCTTCATGTAGACATGACATGAACTGGGTTTCAATAGGGTTTACTAAGAACTAAAAATGCAGGTATTATTCTATCTCTATATTGTGTTTTGAGAAAATGGGGTAAATTTATGCATGAGTCACTAGAAAAATGTATCTCCATTTTAACCCTTAGGAATTTAACAAATAAAACATCAACCCCTCCACACATGTTTGTCGTCAAATCAGTGTCCTTAGCTTTGATAGGGGTATAATCTACTTCAATCCTAAATAGGTCTCCGTGACATCCTTTGTCACACATTGTGAGATTACTCAAAACGTAACCCACTATCAATCATAAATAGCAGATTACTGAAGATCATATGAAATTAAAACTGATTTGCAACAGGCACCATGAGATGAGATTTATTTCACAAGACCAAATACCTACACTACATAAAATATATTCAAGGTGCTACATCATCATATTCCAAACAACTTATTACATAAGATAATAGTTCCACATATATATATACGTACTGCCAAGGGCACACAAGCCAAAAACCACATATCAATCATCATGTCTACAAAACACATCGAGAATACCCCCAAAGACCTAATGGTACATGAACTATACGTAGGACTCTATTACTAGAAACATTCCATATACCATGATCCACTAGATGTGGTTTTCTCCTCATATTATATCCTCAACCACATGATCTTTAACTCGACATGCACGTCCACCTAAAAAGTTATTTAACCAACAGGATGAGACAACAGTCCCTGGGAGAGATATAACACTCCACCAACTGTATTATTATAGCAAATAACTAAGCAAATAGTTTAACATACTAAGCAGATTGAACAAAATTAACTAAAGGTCATATATCTCATGGATGAAGTAAATAGAGTAGTAATATGCACTTGCCAATGAGCAATAGAACAATTATTAATTTTAAAAGAAATATGAAGAACATGTACAACTGTTATAAACTAAACAATGTAAAAGCAAGGCAAGTCTTCATCCAATGTTTTCATATTTGATCCTATACATGTACACTACGTGGCTGATTACATATTTATTATATCGTGAGGATTTGAGTCGTACCACCCAAATCCAACCGACCACTGCTAAGTCAAAATCAACTCCATACAGCGTCTAGTGGAAGAGTAGAATCCGCAACCTCACCCCCTCGATCAGTACTAGAATATTGGCATTGACATCATGAGTCAAACTATTGTTAGCAACATATAGTCCAGATCATAAGTCTAGCCCGCCTTGGTATAGGTCACGACGCTAGAAAAATTGAGCTATGACCTACAATTTCACTCTTATCATTTTATGGCCCATAGGCAACCTTGTATCACATATCATTGAGTGACGGTCTGAAGCCACACTCTTATCAGGGTATGGCTCACAACCAATCATGTATATCATGGATGTAAGGGGATATTCATCCTCAACCCACATATATAAACATATGCACTCTGAGTTAAACTCATTTCACCATCCAACACATGCTGACACTGTATGGATCTATGGCAAAGGGAAAGCTACATGATTAGATTCCAATTGATTAATTACACCACTTAAAGTGTGTTTTAGCATCAATCAAGTTACAATGTACAAACCAAAAACAAATCCTTCAAAAGAAAGGGACATAGTATGAAAAAAATAGATATCATTGCTTGAACTATAAACTGATTCCCATCATCTCATAACACTGCATCACTGCTAGACACAAGTCTATCATCATAAACATGTTATCATGGGATATGAATCCCTCATTCCAGTACCAGAGGATATCACCTCAACTAGGCATTAAGCCATACCAGGTTCTAAAACCCATCATATCACACTTGTGATTCATGGTTATCTCAGCATGCCTCATTGAGCATATAAGCATTACTAATCCCAATCATAATTTGTGCCATTCCATATATATATCTCATAGAAACCATTAACTAATACATTCATTTTTGTGACAAAGTTAAGATTATATAATCAGAGAGAGAATATGTCTCAACACATCATACACCTTACATAAGGCAAGTAATACATCATAAGTTCCCTAGTTAGGATTAGGCTTTAGGCTCATTCCACATAAGTTTCTCAATCATTATTCTCTCTCAAAATTATTACTTTCACTACCACACATAAGTAGGAGTTTATAAGGCTGAGAAATAGACAATGTAACCAGGTATGAAGATTCACATATTCATACTTCTGTGTTCCCTTATCAAGGTTCATAGCCTAAGGCTTATTATTTTCCCTCTTCATAGTATTCATTGATTATAACACCTCATCAACCCACTTGGTTAAAGACATGTAAATAAGATAGAGAAAAATATCATGCTTTCTATTCACACACATTCAATATTATGACCCACCTTTAGAATTAGGGTTAGTATTCTTCACATATAGCCAGTTAGCTACACTTGAGATGTCAAATTAACTACACAAGAAGTATATCGGCTTAACCCACCTTGTAGTGTATCTATTTAGCCTTTCTTTAAAGGGTGAGAGGCAACACTACCCTAAAGGTGTCGGCCAAGACTACCCTAAGGTATGCTGGCCAACACCACCTAAAGGTGTCAGGCAACCCTTGGTGTATCGATTATTAGGATTTGGGTTTCATCATGGCATCACGAGTCATAGTGTATTGGGAAACACTTCACTAAAGGTGTGTTGGACTCCACTCAACCAGGGCATCACAGTTCACCCTCAAAATAGACCAACTCACACAAGGTACACACATAGCCGTCATGGGCTAAAACTTTCAAGACATAATAGTTTAGCAACACCTATCAATTTAGATATTTTAAGAGCATGATGAGCTAGCTTCTTCTATATCTATCAACCATATCAGTTTCACAACCATAAGCCATGACGAGCTAACCTTCTCAACACATGTTGGCCTAAGAATCCATAAGGCATGTCGACCTAAGCATCTCCAAGTCATAATGACTTGCCCTAGAGTGTGTCGTTTTGTTGCACTACAAGTCCTGACAACCTACCCTCATCATGGTGCATGTATGTGTGTGGACTTGTCATCTTTATCCTTAGAATGGTTAGCCACTATTCCATCTACTAGCATAGCAAGAAGGTGCAAGACATGAATAACAAACCAATGAATGTCAATCATTAAAATAGTTCTAAAACCACTAACAACTACTAGCATACAAGAGATGAATGATCTCAACATGAAGAACAATCATAAGCATATGAAGAGTGAAACTAACAAAGGAGCTTAAGAGTTATATAAGCCGCCTCAATAAGGTCTTCATCAAGAGTCTGTGACTTTATGATCAATGCTCCAAATCACACACTCCTCAACTTGAAGATGATCCATCAAGAGTCCTAACTTGACCTCAACATCACCTCAAGAAAGAAGAAGATGATGCCATGGTTATGCTAGCTTCAAGAAGAAAGGAAAGAGGGAGAACCACATCCTAATCAATCTTCATCCAAGGTATCATGCATGACCCAGAGAGGAAGAAGAAGATGATGAAGATAGATCAAAGGAATGTCCATCAAAGAAACATAACTCACCAAGATGGAAGTTGCACAAGGAATCACCATGAGCAAGGAACTTAACCTCCCAAGCTCCATAGAGACTTCCTCTAGCTCCTTGAGTTTCCAAGCTCGTCCATCAAGAGAAGAGGAACATGGATGGACAAAAGGGTTTTCTTATGTGAAGGAGGAGGGGATTATATACTTGAGGTAAGGAAGAGAGATCAAAGGAGAGGTGTCATCACTTTAGGATCTTAGGTGACACTTATCCACGAGAAAAGTGGCACATGCAACAACATGCAAGGCATGGTGATATGATCAAGGTTAGATCTTTCCCTCTAGGTCTCCTTCTAAGATCATGGTCGATATGCAAAAGCTTTACACCCTTCACAAACTGATATGGTAAAATCCAACATACTCATAAATTGATAGAGCATAACCCTACACACTAACAACCTGATAGGGCACAACCCTACACACCCACAAACTGATAGAGCACAACCCTACACACCCACAAACCAATAGGCACAACCCTACACACTTCAAAAATTGATAGAGCACAAACATACACACCCACAAACTGATATAAACAACCCTACACACTTCACAAACCGATAGGCAAACTCTCCAAGGTTATCTAACCTGAGATAACCCATATATGGGCAAAACATACCTCACTCATGTGCTCCATATATTACCAAAGATGTTACCATACAACCAAGATCCAAACAAGGCGTCCATATCTCTCTCTATCTCTCTTCTAGATGATGCCAAAAGAGGGAAGGGACACTCTAGAGGTGGTACATTGTATAATAACCCTTCACTTTGGGTAAATTGCACTTTGGTCCAAAACAAACAAACATTTCTCAAATGACATTCAAATTGAACCATACTTGAAACATAAGCATGTCACATGATAACAAAACACCTCAAAGGATTAAATTAAAGTTCTAAGAAACTTACTTAAGAAAAACAAATCAGGTTAGCCCAAAACCCAGGTCAGGGTCCTTGTAAGTTGTAAACCCCTAACAAGGATTTTTCCCCTGAAATCCCAAGCAAAAGGATATGGATACTACTCATGCATCATACCTTCAAACTTCCACATAGTTATTTGATGTCAAGGTGATGTACGAACACTTGGCCAACATACTATTCTTGCATCCTAGGTCAACACATGATTTATTACACAACATAGATACTCAACTTATCCTTTCCATTATTGGTTGCAGATTCAACCCTACGTTGGGTGATACTTTCTTAGCCATAGATGCACTATACATACTTATCCAACTCAGGTGTCAACTCTTTCTTATGTATAACCTTCTCAACTTTCAACATCATACAATAAGATTCTCAAACCTAGAGCTTTAGCATACCCTTCATAAAACTCCGCATGTCACTTCTAAAGAAAACTAGAGATGCATTCTATCATCCACTTGGAACTACAAAACCTATCCTGCTTCCGCTGTGCTACTCTGATCTACTGACTCAACACTAGTCTTACTTTCACCAACTATCCTACCAACATACTCACTCTTAGCTATACACTCTCATGTAATAAGAAGAGGCCACTCATCTAAGAAAAACTATCTCAGAGGTAACTCAAAGTGTTAGATGTCACCTAAACTGACACCATTATATATTGGGATCCCTACTTATCCATCTATAAACCAAGAATAATCTTCTTAGAACCTTTCTTACTTACAAGCCTAATAGGAGTACTCCAATGGATTATACTCAACTTGCTAAGCTTGACCCAAGCACATTTTACAACTGTCTCTTTAACTTATGCTTCCTTATCGATGTTACATTTATATGGAGCATAAATCCCTAACATGTGATTTTATATTATAGGTTGGATACTTGTAACTAGATTGATCCAAAGTCAACCTTTCGAGGTAGCCAAAACACCTAATCATCCTATCAAGTGACATGTTCTCACTCTTTCATACAACTATAATAATTGGATACTAGGATTCCTTACCTTGGTATTCATCACATTTGTTAGAAACTCATCATACCCCTATCAAAACCATCTTCTGTTGTTTTTACCAAAACCAAAACCAAAACATATTAAAGGATCTTCCTTTGTCTCGAGACATTTTCTATCATAGATATCCCTATCTTGGAACAAAAACCCAACACCAACTGATACTTACCAGAGTATCCATCTTAAACTATGCTCATCAAGAGACATAATACCAGTTGACTACCACATCCTTGAAAGGGAAGAACACAAAGGAATATATTCCTCTTATCACTGCATCGTTACCCAGAGTTTGCTTATCAAGGTGAAGGGATTGTCACTTCATTTGATTATCTCATAAGTTTTCAATTGTTCATGTGTCATTTTAACTTGTCTCATCTTGGTTTCCTTCCCATTAGCATAGGAATTGTAGAGATAATTACATTTCATTACTCTTTCTTTGATTATTGTTCTCCCTATTCATGAATATTTTCTTATTTTATCACATTTTTCATCTTTACATCATGAAAAGGATCATTATTCTTTACATATTCTTTATTGAACATGGATCATCTCCCTTATTTCCTTTTACATATCATGAGGATTATACTTTAGATCTTTTCATATTCATGGGTTGGTCTAAGATGAACTCAAGATCCATCTTATTTATTTATCATTCATTCTTAGTTATCTTCTCGATCCATTCTTATTCCAGGGATTCTATCCATCTTATGTGAATTTTATACCTTGACTTGCTTTATTAGCACATATTCATCTGCCTTTTTCTTCATACACTTCTTGATATTAAAATTCAAGAACTTGTCTTATCATATTCACACTTAGATTTAGGTTTCATTGGGTTGTATCTTTCTCTTTTAATCACCAAACATTCAAGTTTTAGTGATTTATGGTGCAATTCTTGTCTGTTTTTATAATGTGATGGAGGTATTAGGACCATGATTCTTGATTGGTATGCTCTTTGGATTGTTTCAAAATGATTACTTGATCATAGTAATCAAAGAGAAATCAATCTAGGAGCTCCATACTTGCCTTTTCTTCAACAAAAATTGAATACCTGGCCAGGGTACTCAAGTACTGAGATTAGGCACTATGCACCATATTTTATATCATGTTTTTATTTTAGATACCATACTAATCCTAGTCCTAGTGTCCCTATAGACTTAGCTAACCTAGAGCTCCAATACCACCAAACCTGACATCCTTTGTCACACAAAGAAAGATTACTCAAAACTTAAACCATGGACATCCATAAACAACGAATTATCAAAAATCATAGCAAATTAAAACCGATTTGCAACATGCACCATCAACTGAGATTTATTACACAAGAGCCAATACTTAAATTCCATAACATATATTCAAGGTGCTACATCATCATATTCCAAACAACCTGTTACATAAGACAACGGTTGCACATGTATTTACATACTACCAAGGGCACACAAGACGAAAACCACATATCGATTATCATGTCTACAAAACACATCAAGAATACCCCCAGAGACCTAAATGTATAGGGACAACACATATGACTCTATTACTAGACACTTTCCAATTCCATGATCTACGAGGTGTAGTTTTCTCCTTGTATTATATCCTCAACCACGTGATCTTTAACTCAACATGCACATCCACCCAAAAAGTTATTTAACCAACGAGGTGAGAAAATAGTCCCAGCGAGAGATATAACTCTCCACCAACTTTATTATTATCACAAATAACTAAGAAGTTAGTTTAACAAACTGAGTAGATTGAAAAAAATTAACTAAAGGACATATATCTCATGGATGAAGTAAAGAGAGCAGTAATATGCACTTGCAAATGAGCAATATAATAATTAATAATTTAAAAAGGAATATGAAGACCATGTATAATTGTTATAAACTAAACAGTGTAAAAGTAAGGCGAGGCTTCATCCAATGTTTCCGTATTTGATACTATACATGCACACAACACAACTGATTACATATTTATTATGCCATGAGGATTTGAGTCGTACCACCCAAATCCAACCGACCACTTCTAAGTCAAAATCACTGCCATACAAGGTCTAGTGGAAGAGTTGAAATCCATGATTTCACCCCCTCAGTCAGTATGAGAATATTGACAGTGACATCATGAGTCAAACTATTGTCAACGACATATACTCCAACTGTATAAGTCTAGCCCACCTCGGTACAGGTCACGACGCTAGCAAAACTAAACTACGACCTGCAGCTGAACTCTTATCATGTTATGGTCCACAACCAATCTTGTATCACATATCATTGAGCTATGGCCTGAAGCTACACTCTTATTAGGGTATGGCTGACATCCAATCCTAAAGATCATGGATGTAAAGGGATATTCATCCTCACCCTCACATATTAAAAAATCCAGCAAATGTTGACACTGAATAGATCTATGGCACATGAAAAGCTATATGATTAGATTCCACTTGATTAATTAGACCAATTAAAGTATGTTTTAGCATCAATCAAGTTACCACATACAAACCACAAACAAATCCTTTTAAATTAAGGGGCATAGTATCAAAACAACATATATCATTGCTTAAATTATAAACTGATTCCCATCATCTCATAACACTCTATCACTGTCAGCTACAAGGCTATCATCATCAACATGTTATCATGGGATATCAATCCTTCATTCCAGTACTAGAGGATATCACCTCAACCAGGCATTAAGCCTTACCAGGTCCTAAGACCCATCCCATCACACTTGTGATTCATGATTATCTCATCATGCCTCATTGAGCATATAAGCATTACTTATTCCAATCATCATTTTTGCCATTCCACACATACCTCTCATAGAAACCATTAGCTAATACATTCATCTTTGTGACAAAGGTAGGATTATACAATCAGAGAGAGAATACATCACAACACATCATACACCTTACATAAGCCAAGTAATACATCATAAGTTCCCTAATTAGGATTAGGCTTCAAGATCATTCCACATAAGGTTCTCAAGCATTATTCTATCTCAAAATTCTAACTTTCACTGCCACACATAAGTTGGAGTTTATAAGGCTATGAAATAGCCAACGTAACCAAGTATGAACATTCACATATCCATACTTCCGTGTTCCCTTATCAAGGTTCATAGCCTAAGGCTTAATATTATTTAACCATCTTCATAGTATTCATTAATTATAACACCCCGTCAACCCACTAGGTTAAAGCCATGAAAATAAGAGGGAGAACAATATCATGCTTTCTATTCACACACATTCAATATTATGACCCACCTTAGAATTAGGGTTAGTATTCTTCACATATAGCTGGTTAGGGCTTTATCTCGTGGTTACATCACCAAACCCTAATCACACCAAATACCACCTTTCAGAAACTAATTAGGTTTGAAAAACATTAGTTATATATGAATCACTCACCTTACCATGATTACCAGGTATCATCCTTTCATAAATGCGTATGTGTACTATTTCATTAAGTTATGTGATGTTACAACAATGCGTTATATAAACACGTAGACTATTACACCAATGTGAGGTCTCATCATTATGTGACCCACACGTTATTACTTCTTACAAATCATTAACCACATATTATACTAAGGGAAGTCAACCTTAAATTACATAATCTAGAAGGTTTCACTTGAAACTCACCTCAATGCACTTATTAGATCATTAGACTTGTTATGTGATTTCTACACGAATGTTGTCACCATGTGTTCCAACAAGGCTTATCATCACCATCACATATATCTTCACATATTGTGTCATTATCCTCACTCCACAAGTTAAGATTTTGTAAGGGAAATATAGTAGACTCTTGCCATGGATTATACTTTTTCATTAAGATGAGCACAAGGGTAATATCCTTCCATGATTAAGGTTAGCATGGATATTAAACCATTGAATCCAACATCCATTAATTCCCACATTTCTGAATAGTTTAGGGCTAAGATCTTTAGTTAAGGATGGACTACTCATAGTAACATCATTCTATGGTGTGCCAGCTTTAGGAGAAGCAATTAAGATTAATCATACATTCTCCAAAATAACATTCTTCTACATCATGTATTGCTCAAATTTGTACATCATTGAATATCCAGGCATACCCTTCAATCCTCATCATGTGATATCGGTTTCACCTCATCAACCCAAGGTATCAGTTAAGACACTCTTGTGGTGTATCAGTTTAGGCCATCTTGTCTAATCATGTCAGGTTCACTACACATAAGGGGTGATGGTTTAGCTACACTTGAGATATCAAATTAACTACACAAGAAATATCAATTTAACCCATCTTGTAGTGTATTAACTTAGCCTTTCTTGAGAGGGTGATGAGAAAAACCACCCTAAAGGTGTCTAGAAAGACCACCCTAAGCTGTGACAAACATCACCAACTAAAGGTGTCGGACAACCAAAGCATGTCGGGTAGCCCTTGGTGTATCCATTATTAGGGTTAAGGTTTCATCATGGCATCACAGGTCATAGTGTATCGGGAAACACTTCACTAAAGGTGTGTCAACCTCCACTCAACCAGGGCGTCATGGTTAGCCTTCAAAAAAAACCAACTCACACAAGGTATATCCATAGCCGTGATGGGCTAACACCTTAAGGCATAACAATTTAGCAACACCTATCAATTTAGGTACTTCAAGAGCATGACGGGCTAGCTTCTTCAAGATCTATCAACCATATCACATTCACAACCAATAGCCATGACAAGCTAACCTTCTCAACACATGTTGGCCTAAGCATCCACAAGGCATGTCGACCTAAGCATATCCAAGTCATGCCGACTTGCCCCATAGTGTGTTGGTTTGTTGCACTACAAGTCATGACGACCTAACCTCAAAATGGTGCATGTATGCATGTGGAATTGTTGTCTTAAACCGTAGAAAGGTCAGACACTAGTCCATCTACTAGCATAGCAAGAAGGTGCAAGACTTGAATAAGAAACCAATGAGATTCCATCATTAGAATAGTTTTAAAACAACTAACAACTACTAGCATACAAGAGATGAATGATCTCAAGATGAAGAACGATAATAAGCTTATGAAGAGTGAAAATAACAAAGGATGTTAAGAGTTATGTAGCCCACCTCTAGAAGGTATTCATCAAGATTCTAAGCTTACATGATCAAAGCTCCAAAGCACATGTTTCTCAACTTGAAGATGATCCATCAAGAGTCCTATCTCAATCTTAACATCACCTCAAGAAAGAAGAAGAAGATGCCATGGTTATGGTATATTCAAGAAGAAAGGAAAGAGGGAGAACCACGTCCTAATCAATCATCATCCAAGGTATCATCCATGGTTGAGAGAGGAACAAGAAGATGAATAAGAGAGGTCAAAGGAATGGCCATCAAAGAAATGTAACTCACCAAGATGGAAGTTGCACGAGGAATCACCATGAGCAAGGAATCAACCTCCCAAGCTCCATGGAGACTTCCTCTAGCTCCTTAATCTTCCAAGATCATCCATCAATTGAAGAGGAATAAGGATGGACAAAATGGTTTACTTGTGTGAAGGAGGAGGGGATTATATACTTGAGGGAAGGAAGAGAGATCAAAAGAAAGGTGTCATCACCTTAGGATCTTAGGTGACACTTGTCCATGAGAAAAGAGGCACGAGCAACAACATGCAAGGCATGGTGATATGATTAAGGCTAGATCTCACCTTCTAGGTCTCCTTCCAAGATCATTACAGATATGCCAAATCTCTACACCCTTCAAAAACTGATATGGTAAAACCCAACATACTCATATATTGATAGAGCATAACTCTACACACTCAGAACCCGATTGGGGACAACCCTACGCAACCACAAACCAATAGAAAACAACCCTACACACCCACAAACCAATAGGCACAACCCTACACACTTCACAAATAGATAGGCAACCTCTCCAAGGCTATCTAACCTGAGATAACCCATCTATGGGCAAAACATACCTCACTCATGTGCTCCATATGTCACCAAAGATGTGACCATACAACAAAGATCCAAACAAGGAACCAATCTCTCTCTCTCTCTCTCTCTCTCTCTCTTCTAGATGATGCCAAGAGAGGGTAGGAACACTCTAGAGGTGGTAGATTGCATATTATCCCTTCACTTTGTGTAAATTGCACTTTTGTACAAAACAAGAAAACATTGCTCAAACATCATTCAAACTGAATGAAACTTGAAACATAAGCATGTCACATGATAAAAAACACCTCAGAGGATTATATTAAAGTTATAAGCAACTTAATTAAGCAAAAGAAATAGGTTTAGCCCAAAACCCAGGTCAGTGTCCTTACAGTCTCTAGGTTCACTAGGTTGGGCTACTATCCTCAATACCTCATGATAAAGGTGATTGTAATCAATTTTTGGTATGATGGATTATGTATTTTAGACTAGAGTGGGGTATAAATATAGTTTCACTGGTGTTTTTGAGCCATTGAATGTGAGTTCTATACTTTCATAGTTATTGTCTTATGTAGGTTGAGTGTACCACACAATCTACTAATCTAAAATAAATAAAAACTTATTTTTGTATGAATAAAAATTCAAGAAAGGGAATTTGAAACAAAACTATTTGTAGATAGGAAAAAATGCAAAATTACATTAATACAATTCCCTATAAGAATTTACTTTAAGAAAAAAGTATCTATAATAAACCTAGAAGATAACAAAGTTGTCTAACATACATGTTGTATAGATGGGGTTTACTCTCGACATATGCTCAATGATTTAATATTTTCTTTGTAATATATTCTTTTATTTTACAATCTTATTATTTGAAAGTAGTTAAAAATAACTCTCAAACAACAAAATCCACAAAATAGATGGTAAACAAAATAAAGAAGGATGCACAAAATCTGGCCTCTATGGTTGCGGGGAAAGATGGTTTAAAACTATGATATGCGAGATGCATTACAAGGATGTTTCACCTTTATGATGAAAAAAGAAATCAAGTTTGACCATCTTGGCCCTTAAGCAAGCACGTTTAATGATCGCCCTCCTTTTCCTAGATATATTATCAAATTGATTTATCATCTCTTTTTATGATTGCATAAAATATTTCATAAATAAAGGAGAATGTTGATGTGTGACATCCCTTGATTGTGAAAATGGCAAATGATCCTCGGAGGATAGGCTACATGATCACGAAGTAATAGTTTTGATCATTGTTCTAATCCCTCTCCCATGCAAAAGTAGGGGCACACAACACATTGACATACTCATCAATAAATCTTAGATCATAATAGGAATAACTGTTTAGGGATATGTGGGAAGCCTCTTAAATGTTTTGATGACCAAATGATTCTGTGGGACATAGGAAACCTAATGACCAAGTAATGGTATCAATCACGGGCCCATTCACTCCTCATTTATATGAGGTTAAACATCTAAAAGAGGCAGGTGCCAAGGAGACATCCTTATCAAAGAAAATTTACTTCACAAAAAGAAAATACAAAATATTATGATGTGTTTAAGATTCATGTAACTTTTAACAAAAAGCCCAAAATTAAATAAAGGAACATTGTCAAGATCATGAACCATTCTAATACTAATCCCTGGTGGAGTTACCACTATGGTTTTGAGTGCAATATTTGAATGGAAACCATGGAATGGACATTTGTGAGTAGGTTTCTTTGAAAATATATGGAGTCTCCATCATGTTTGGGCAAAAAAACAAGGAAAATAATCAAAGATGCACTTCAAAATCACTTTCCAGTCTTAGGCTGAATGGAATGCTGGAATAGGACTCCTCACATGGTAAGGAAAAGCAGTGCAAACAATCGAATGAAGAAGGGAAAAAATATAGCAAGAGAAATATATAAAGAGTATAGTCACGCATGGAGAAGGTTTTTGGGACTCCCAAAAAGCCCTTATTGTACCATAAATTTGAATGAGGTTATGGTTCTTCATTTTCATAAGAAAGAGAACATGTCTACAATATATAAGAAAATAGTAGGAAAATATCACCTACAAATCATGTGTTCTAACAACAATGTTATATTGGTGATCAATGACATTAGGTTCTCATATCCTCACACTATTAGGTGCTGGTAAATGGGGGAGAAGGGAGAATGAGGTAATGCAATGATAAACATAAACATGATTGAAATAACCAAACAATATCAGTGATTGTAAATCATGGGTGCTCATATACTCACACCATTGTGGGTTCTATAATATGGGGAGGGAGAGAGGATACTACATTATAGATGATCATGTTCTTATCTAGCTTGACTGTAGTTTGCAAATTGTTATATTTTGAGGGATGAATATTCTCCATGGCTTAAGGACATGATCTTAGATCTCTAAGTTAAAACCTCTTGTAGGAGACCAAAAAAGACTAGCATATCAATGTTATAGCCACAAAGTTCTAACCTAAGAACATGCAAACTTCAAAAAATGAGATATTCAATCAAATCCTCATGGGTTTCCCAAATATGTAGCCCTCTTATGTAGTGCTCAGGCTCCATATTTCTTGTGGCTATGGGGTTTCTAGGCTTTTTCTCTAGTTTGAAGTGTTTCCTAAGATTTGAAGGAGACTGTATACAAGAGGGGTGGCTAAGGTCCTTCTGGTATAATCCTTTTGTCCTATATTTTCATATAGAATATGAGGCATGGAAACATCATTCTCATAATGTTTATTTTTTGTTCTTTGATCTAGAGTAGACTATTTAAAATACACATGATATCAATATCATATATTAACACACATGAGCATGACCATGCTTTTCACAATCTCACTCATTATGTGGTTAGGATGCCACTCTATTGGGATGGACAAATTCCATATAGGTCACTCGTAGTAATCCACATGTGTTACAATGAATCGAAGCAATACTTGTATAGAGACCCTTATTTAAGGTCATATTGACTAGTGTTAAAGCACATTGAACAATATATGATTATTATACTGACTTCAGGTCTAAGGACCACAATCACCACTATCACATTGAATCATGATTTTGACCACCATTATAGGCTTCCATGTATCATAATAAAGATGGGACCGTCTAGTACACTTGTTTGTACAAATACCAATGTATTTGATTTTATATCATCATTAAGTAGACATAGTCATTAATCAACACACATAATGGTCTTAATGTATTATTTTTGTCCTAATTTCCTTAATAATATCCGATCTGAGTCTCAAACAATTATGAATACTCTTAACATACACATAATCTCATATTGAGGTCCTCAAACTCGTATCACATATCATTGAATCACAATTTCTTAGGACATTAATATATTTATTCATTCTCTCATATTGAAGAAAATATAATATTTTGAATTGCCTTTCTTAATATTCAAATCAACTACAAAATGTATCATTACAATCACCAAATCATTATTTATCAGATAATACAACAAACAAAATGTTTGTTTTATGCTAAAAGTTTTCTAACAAAAAAAGATAGAATATTATTTTCCATGAATGCTCTTTTTTAGATAATATACAACAACAAATTGTTTCCCAAAATCTACAAATATTTCATATGTTAACATTATATTTTTGTAATTGGTGTGTTCACACTACAATAATGTGTCATTGATAAAAAAATGTATTTTGACTATCATATAAGTATGTCGAGGCATTGAATTTAAGTATATGTAAACAAAATTAAAGAAAAAAAATCTGATCAAATTGGAAATAGAACCCTCCCTACATGTTTGACATGTGTCATTTTAATTTTGTGAAAAGGAGTTGAAAAGAAATAGAGGAGGTTCAACATGTAGGTTTGTTCATTGGGCTTTCTCTTACCAAATTACTAGTAACTTGAATAATAAAAATCAATTGTTCATTCACTATAACTACTTTTTAATAAATGGGTAATAGTACATGGTTATAATCAATCTATATTTATAATCAATGAGTATGAAAGCTAAGTTCAATTTATGTGTCCATATTTGTTATGGTTGCATTTAAACCAGAAGGTTGTATGCTTTTGTGTATATACATGTGGCACTTCATACACCTTCTATCTAGAAATATTATATGAATTATATTATCCTTTCATTTATTTTGAATATTAAAAAAACCCTACACATTTTTTGATTTGGTTACTTTTTTTCGTAATTCTTGACACAAAATTATAGTGGGAACTATTTTATGCATATACCATGCACCAAATACATCTTTATACAAAGTGTTCATTATGTATTTTTGTATTTGATCTATAATAGGCTTTAATGAATTTGTGGTTATAATCCAAAGAAGCATTTAAATTCGAATACACTTTGTACTTTTTATTATTGGTTTCTATATTTAAGTTATGTCTTATTTAGGCTAACATAAATATAAAATAGGTATTTTTTTGAATTCCTCATGAAATACCGAATGAAAATGGTATTAAACTGATTTCTCATGACACACTATTATGCATCTTTACACATATAATAATTATTTGCCACATTTTTCTTTACAGAGTTGTGTTTGTTAAAATGACATACGAATTCCCACATTGAAGCTAATTGTAAACCCATCACATGTGATAATCAAATTCTAACTATGTGAAAGTAAACTGTATATAATTATGATAGCATAAAATAATTGAACTAGAGAATAAACTGGAAGAATTGACCTATCAAAATTTTTTTTTCAAAACAAAATAGAGAGTTTCATAAAGTTTGTTTTAAGGAACAATGCACAATTACATATTTCAATGTCTATCTCAGTCCATTGTTTTAGTGCATCTCATGACTAAATTATTTGAAATGTTATATTTTCAAGTGATGTGATGAATGCTACGTCAAAAAGCTAAGGGGCCTCTATTGCATAAATGATTTTTACCATTAATGATTATATTGGATTTGAAATTCATATTCTATAAAGAATGTTGTGCAAAAGAAAACAATATAGTTAATCACAATATACTAAAAATGCAAATGTATGTTGAGAGAAAAATATATTTGAATACAAGAACATTTGTAACATGTCCATGTGTTCTATATTTGTAAATCAACAATTTGAAAATTGTCATTATTTGTAATTTCTCTCAATCTGGTCAAGTTCAAATACATGCAGTCTGCAAGTTGTCATCAAAACAAACTGGTCAAAAAAGTAGACATCCAAAACACCCACAATGGTGCATGAGAATTTTCCAGCATCACTTTAAATACTAACTAATTATGTATTTCCTAACCCTAATTCACTCATGGCAAGGCCTATGATGTTGAGTTTAATTACACCTTTTTTATAATTGGTTTATATTACTCAGGATTTTAGGTTGTGATGACATATTAGCTTCCATCAATACTTATCAAACACATATGTTTTTTTTGTTTGCCTCATCCTAATTATACGAGAGCATTTTACCTATACAAGATACAAAAGGACGAATGTTTTAGACATGGTACTAGAGAAGGACATATAACTGTCTCTAGAGCCCCTTCTCTTGAAGATGTTGTCACTGCTTTCTCTCTTCCCAACCTTGTTTATCATGTTCTTTATTCTCCACCATTACTGCCACACCAAGGGATATCTAGTCTCCTTTCTAGGCCTATCCTCTTCCCCAACAAGTGCATCTAATGGCAGTACCTACAATTTTCTATAACTTTTTCCCTGAAGTCTAGTTGTTTAGAAAGTCGTATGAGATCCTTTATGGAGCTTTGCCTACTTATTATTTTATATGTTTGGATCTCTCCAACATATCTCTATCATTCATGTTGATCCATATGTTTAATAACGTATTTTTGGTGTTTTTAGGCATGATTCTATTTTGCCATCTCACACGACATTCCATTGGTCCAACATGGCATGTTGTCATCTACTACTATGTTAATCATGTACAATGGCTTTTGTTTTAATTGACATGATGTGTCAACTTCCTAACACAATATTGTGTGAATGACTTTGTGACCCTATTGCTACTTTAGATTAGTGCTCTATTATACCTTGTTGACATACTATGGCTTCATCCCCTTCTTGTGTTGAGATCCCTGAGACACACTCCAAGTGTGTATGTTTTATGAAGATTTATGGATCCTACTATGTCCGATAAGTACATTCTTTTTAGATCTATGTGCTTTCTTTAGGAATTATAGATCATCTCACTGATCCACCTCCATCTGAAAAGAGATATCTGAAAAAAAGAAAGTAACAAAAGAAGCATCTGACAAAGCAAACATGGATTATAAGAAGTGGGATGAACATGACTCAATGGTTATCTCCTGGATTCTAAATAACTATGAATCACAAACGTCAGCTAATATACTTTCATCAGGCATAGCTAAGGAGGAATGAGAACACCTGGCTCAAGTGTACTCTAGAAAGGAAACAAATCCCAAGTATTTGATCTATATAAATGATTGGACTCTGTTAAATTTGAATACAACTCAAGCTTTGAATAGGATTCAGGGAGAGATCAAGCTTCATCATACCTTATCATATAATTTTACCAAAATGCAAAATATGAAAGAATAGATACAAGTATGTCAATTTTGGCATCTCTACCCCCAAGTTATGAAGCTATTTGTTAACAGATGCTTGCATTTGAACCTTTGCCAACGTAACATGATGTCTATTCTTGACTATGTTGATTTATGTCACACACTACTATTTTCGAGGATCATGTTACCCTTCTAAATGCAAGACTATGATGTTGCAATTCTAGTCATGGCTATGGCAAAAGTATCAATAATAATAGAATATGATCCTCTTCTTTCCAATCTAGAATGTGAAATTTTTGCAAGTGTACTAGTCGCAATGAAGAAAAACATGGAAAAAATGGGAAACTAGAATGGGAAAATCAAGTGTCAACTACTAATGGTGATGAATAATCTAATCCTGTCCCTAGTGGAACCAAGCATTATATCTCAATGTTGAGTTCTTCTGACCTTGGAAAACTGATCAAGGTTGCTTCTACTGCTACTATTACACCTCAAGTGGAATACTACCTAACACTCAAGTGACCCCTCATGTCTTCACTCATCTTCATCTTCATTAAACAATGATTGTATTCTTGATTCTAGTTCTACAGTCCATATGTCTGGTAATAAAAATCTGATTACTAACCAGGAAAAATCTACGTGTCAATTCCTATGCATCTAGAAGATGGATCCACTTCTCCAGTTATTTGAATCAGAGATGTGAACAACAATATTCCTAATCTACTTTGTTTGTGCCTAACCTTTTGTTGTACTTGATGTCTATTAGTAAAATTATCAAAATTTTATATTACAATGTAACCTTTTTTCCTTACACTACCACTTTGTATGATCTCAATACAAAGAAGACGATTGGTGGGGGGATATGAAGATGTAGATTGTCTATACCACATGCCACTACTACAGAAACAACGTTCAATGTCGCTTTTCTGGGCGTCGGTTATTTAGGAAAATCCATGCCTATAATATTAGACGTCGGTTATTTATGCAAACCGATGTCTATATTCGAAGACCAGCCAGACAAGGGTACCGCTTTGTATTCAGCGTCGGCTGGTTATAACAGACCGACGCCTAAAATCACTCGTGAAATCCAATTTTCGTGTGAAAACATTTTAGGTCACCTACAACGTCAGTTTTTTAACAATTCACCAACGCCTATTTAAAATGAAAATTTGCGTGAAAAGTCCCACTTCCAGTGTCGGTTATCCTTCGATAACCGACGCTGATAATGGTTCCTGCCAAAAAATTTAGGGTAAAGGTTGTCTAGTTGGGCGTCGGTGTTTTACTATCAACCGACGCCGAAGACTTTAGGTGTCATTTGTATTTAATAACCGACGCCTTAACGAACTTAATAGACCCACGATCGATTGCACCGATACTTGTTTCATTGTCTTCATCGCCCACTAGCTTCTGCTTGATCACCCGCTAGCTGCCTGCTGGTTCTCACCGTCGCCGATGCTGCCTGTGCTTCCTCGCCTCTCCTTGCCATCGCCGTCGACGGTGCTGCTGCTCTGCATTGCCGCCACCGCCCGCCACCTGCTCTGCTGCTCCTGGGTCGCCGCCGCCCTAGCTTCGTCCTGCGTCGCCGGCGCCGCCCGCTCCTTCCTCCCTACTCATGCCCGCCACACCGCCTAGCTTCGGTCTTCTCTCCAGGTATTAGTTGTAGCCTTTCTCCCTAGCTTTTTACCTACATGTAGCAAACACAGCCACGACCGTGTTTGCTGTTGGTAAGGATATGAACAAATCTATATGTAATGCTTTATGTAAATTCTAGGATACGAACAAATCTTTTGCTTGCATATATTTGAGCTTCTAATCCTAATGCTTGACCTAATTCAGTAAATTTTGATGCATGTTGAAATAAGATTTAAACTTGTCCATTCTAGCATCCTAATTTGATTTGATTAAACCCTAACTTTGATGAAACCCTAACATCAATTGTGATGAAACCCTAACATGTACATATCTATTATTGTGTTTGTTGGCCTAGAAACCCGTCCAAGATTTACTCATTAGGAGTAAATCTTGGATAGTCCCCAGTTTGGGTCTGTTCTTGAACACCTAATCTCACTTACGATGTAAGTGTATAATGAGTATTGGGTTTTCGAGAAAATTTTGGTAGCATTTCCTCGTTTTTTCTCTAAGTACATATGTACTTAGAGAACAGTGGGGAAATGCTGCCGAAATTTTCTTGAAAACCCAATACACATTATACACTTACTAGTGAGATTAGGTGTTCAAGGATGGGATAGGTGGTATGCATTTATTATATATAAGAATGACATCACATGTGTTTGTTGGCCTAGAAAGTGAACAATCATTGTTCTTTATATTACTTGTACATTGGTATAAATTAGAATGAACAATCACTAAATTATATACTGTTTGTATGGAGTCCGGCTTCATTGTAGATATCTATTATTGTGTTTTTTGGCCTAGAAACCCGTCCAAGATTTACTCATTAGGAGTAAATCTTGGATAGTCCCCGGTTTGGGACTGTTCCTGAACACCTAATCTCACTTAGGATGTAAGTGTATAATGTGTATTGGGTTTTCGAGAAAATTTCGGTAGCATTTCCCCGTTGGTACACATTTATTATATAAGAATGACATCACATGTGTTAGTTGGAGTAAATCTTGGATAGGATGTAAGTGTATACCCTAATACTAATATATACTTGTTTTCTCTTTGATCATAGAATGGATAGATCATGGATGTCCATTCGCAATCGCTGCACCCTAGAGTTTATATCTGGTCTTGATCAGTTTGTTAGATTTGCCGAGGAACATAGGAAAAAACCTACAGATAGGTTCTACTGTCCATGTAGGCATTGCGGTAACAACTTGAAAGTCAACACTGGTGAGGAAATCAAAAGTCATGTCATGTGCAACGGGATTGTACAAGGCTATATAGAATGGCACTGGCATGGATAGATTTCAAACTCGAAACTAGTAGATGTCGATAGCAGTGCCTGGGTGGAGGAAGAAATTGCCTCCGATGATGTAGATGTGAACAAACCAGTTCCAATAGACATCGTTGATGCGATGCTGGATAGTTGTAGGGTAGAGCACACCGATCCACCTCCTATCTTTAGAAACATTGTGCATGATGCTGAGATACTGTTATACACAGGCTGTGCTAAGTTTACAAAGCTTAGCGCTGTGTTGAGATTGTATATGTTGAAAGCTAACAATAGATGGAGCGACAAAAGCTTCACTGAATTGTTGACTTTGTTGAAAGAAATGCTTCCTGAAGGAAACGAGCTGCCAATCTCAACATACCAGGTAAAGAAAATGTTGTGCCCAATGGGAATGGAGGCCAAGAAGATACACGCATGCCCGAATGATTGTGTATTATTTCAAAAGGACTATGTAGATTTGAAAGATTGTCCAAAATGTGGTGCGTCACGGTATAAATTGACGACTTCGGGGGAGTCCAAAACTGGTTCTCCTGCCTTGGGCTTTGTACAAATGGGATGAATCTGTACGGGACATTGAGCAGCCAACATAGCACTTGGCCAGTCATGCTTGTTATATACAATCTTCCTCCCTGGCTGTGTATGAAAAGTAAGTATGTTATGCTGTCGTTGTTGATATCGGGCCCTAAACAACCCGGAAATGATATCGATGTTTATCTTGAACCTCTAATTGATGACTTAAAGAAACTTTGGGTTGAAGGTGTGATGACCTATGATGCTTCAGGAAGAGAGACATTTTGTTTGCACGCTATGTTGTTTTGCACTATTAATGACTTTCTAGCATATGGGAATTTGTCTGGATATAGTGTCAAAGGAGCTAAAGCGTGTCCTATATGTGAAGAAAACACTGATTCAATAAGACTAAAACATGGTGGCAAGACTGTATATCTTGGTCATCGAAGATTTCTTTCAAAATTTCATCCGTATCGTAGGAAGCGCAAAGCATTCAATGGATGGAATGATGAACGGAGTGCACCTAAACCTATACCAGGGGATGTTGTTTATGAAAGAGTAAAAGACATTGTCAATGAATTTGGTAAGAAATCACAATGTAGTATGGCCACACGGAGTGACAATTCTTCATTTAAGAAGAAGTAAATATTTTGGGATCTTCCTTATTGGAGTTCTTTGACAGTCAGGCATTGTATCGATGTAATGCACATTGAGAAAAATGTCTGTGATAGCATCATTGGTACTCTGTTAAATATACCAGGTAAGACTAAAGATGGGATAAAATCCAGACTGGACCTACGTGAAATGGGAATAAGGTCAGAATTAACAGAATAATGTGAAATGGATAATAAAAGAACATACTTACCTCCCGCTTGTTACACATTGTCTAGAAAGGAGAAGAAAGCTTTTTGTGAATGCTTGGTAAATGTTAAGGTGCCACATGGTTACTCATCCAACATCCGTAGATTGGTATCAATTAAAGATATGAAGTTGATAGGTCTTAAATCTCATGATTGTCACACTCTAGTGCAATAAATATTGCCCGTGGCAATTTGATCTATATTGCCGAAGCATGTAAGGTTTGCAATCACCAGACTTTGTTTCTTTTTCAACAGTCTATGCAACAAAGTTATTGACCCTGATACTCTCGAAAATTTGCAAATAGAAGTGGTTGTTACCCTATGTCAGCTTGAGATGTATTTCCCTCCTTCGTTGTTTGATATAATGGTACATCTTGTTGTCCACTTGACTAGGGAAGTGCAAATGTTGGGACCCGTTTTCTTGCATTGGATGTATCCCTTTGAACGACACATGAGCATTTTTAAAGGTGATGTTCGAAACCATTATCGGCCTGAAGGGAGTATTATTGAAGGTTATGTGGCGAGAGAGGTTATGGATTTTTGCAATGACTTTCTGAGTGGTAATAACACTCCTATTAATGACAAGAATATTGAGGAGGGCAAAGGAATTTTGGGATCATGGGTGAAAGTAATCAGCCGTGAGCAGTTGGAACAAGCTCACTTGTATATTTTACACAACATGGATGAAGTTAGTGTTTATACCGAGGAACATACCAATTTCATCAAGAGACAACATCCTCAAGCAAGTTCAATGTGGCTTGCTAGAGAGCATAATAAGACTTTTACTAAGTGGTTTGAAGATAAAGTCTTACATCAACTATCTCAAACACCAAATGATATTACAGAAACTATCAAATGCCTCGCCTTTAAACCAAAACTGAATGTTATGTCTTATGAAGGGTTTGACATTAATGGGTTCACATATTACACAATGTGCCAAGATGATAAGAGTGTCGTCCAAAATAGCGGGGTCACTCTTCAAGCGTCGACTATGTATTTTGCAAGTGCAAAGGATAAGAGTCCATGTGAAGCTAAAATGTCATATTATAGTGTCATTGCAGACATATGGGAGTTTGACTACATAGATTTCAGAATTCCACTCTTTAAATGTAATTGGGTTGATAACACCAAAGGAGTTATAGTGGATGAATTGGGTTTCACTTTGGTGAACTTTGAAAAGATTGGCGAGAAGGGTGAACCATTCATATTGGCATCACAGGCAAAACAAATATTCTATATCGATGATCCTGCAAATGATAAATGGTCGGTTGTTCTTCATGGTAAAAGACAGTTCATTGAAGATCCTATAGATGAAGAAGAGTACTATGATAAGTATGATGACTCCAGTCCATTCTTAGTTGGGTTGCCAACTCCACAAAATATTGAAGCTAATGATTACTTATATGTGCGCGGAGATCACAATGAAGGATTGTTAATTGATATAAGATCACAATTTTAGAGACATGTATGTTTATATTTTTTTATTGAAGCTAAATGTTTGCTTTTTTAATATCAATATCATTTTCAGATTTGATTTTTCATTATCTTCTAGTTAATACAAATGCTAAATGTTTGCCTTTTTCTAGTTAATACAAATGCTAAATGTTTGCCTTTTTCTAGTTAATACAAATGCTAAATGTTTGCCTTTTTCTAGTTAATACAAATGCTAAATGTTTACCGTTTTAATGACATTTTCAGATGGCTGACCATGATGAGCATGATGTCCATGATGAGCATGAAGTCCATGATGAGCATGCTGTCCATGACGAGCATGGAGAGGATACCAATGTAAGTTCTAAAAACATATCCTGTATTTCTATAAAATTCATTATCTTCTAGTTATGTCATATATCCTATATTTCTATATTGGGCTAATTCAGTGTGTTTATTTTTGTCAAAATTTTAGGTTGATGATGCACATGTACCCACTGAAGCACTGGAGCAACTTGATGCGCAACACCAAACACTTAACAAGAAAAGGGACATCACTCTGTTGAAGAAGTTAATAGCACTGAGTGGCAGTGGATCCAAATTGGTTGTTGAGTTTGATAATGGAGGAAATGCAATTGGAGTGAACCGCAATAATTTTGTAAAATATCTTGGGTGTGTCACTCGAAGACATTGTGGTGTTAAGTATGATAATTGGCATAAAGTTTCTCAGGGGAAGAAATACTTGATATGGAAGGATTTATGCGTGAGTTATTATTATTTGCAATTCTATTTTGTAGATTACAAATTATATTATTTGCAATTCTATTTTTGGATACTAGTTAATAAGAATTCTATTTTACAGAATCTGTTTGCATTGGATGAGAAGCTGCATCGTAAAAGCATAATGCAACGCGCTGGAAAGATGCTTAGGAACTATAGGACAAATCTGAACAGAGAATACATAAAAGATGGTGATAAGAAGAAGAAGTCAGACCTTGAGCAGTGGAACTTCGTGGACAAATAAGATTGGGACAATTTTGTTGCTTCAAGAAAATCTGAAGAATTCAAGGTATTAGGCGTCACTCCCAATTTAATTAATATATGTTGCATTCACCTATTCAAGATTAACATTTAGTGCTACTAACCAAATCATTAATGTGCATACTAACTAGGCCCTTAGTGACGTGCAAAAAGCAAGGCGTGCACTGAATGTGCATGACCACACTATGGGTCCAAAGGGCTATGCAAGCGTTCGCCAAAGACTAAAGGCGGAGTCTGCGGCTACTCAGGAGTCTGCTGCTACTCAGGAGTCTGCCACACCCATGCCTCACCATGATATCTAGATAGCTGGGAGGCAAAACAAGAAGGGTGAAATAAAGAAGCCCGTAACTGCTGAGGCAGCTGTGAAAATGGTAAAATACAACTCTTAGAGCAATCGTTTGAATATTGATTATTTGTGGTGTTAACTTACCAATCTCTGTTGATGGTGGTTAGTGGGAGCTGCACGAGCAGAGGAAACAAGGCACGTTCATCCCTCAGGGCACAAGGGATGAATTGACAGTTGCTCTGGGTAACCCAGAGCATCCTGGACGTGTTAGGGGTGCAGGTGCTGGTGTGGGCATCAAAGCATTCTTTGGGCCATCCCAGTGCAAACCCAGAGCAGGACTTTCACAAGAAGAGGTAACCTATTCTTTTTTTAGAATGTTACTGCAAAAGGGAATTCAATAATAAGAAGCTAATGCTTCTTTTATCGATGTATAGGAGAATAAGAGAGTCGATGACATAGTTGCTAAGAAGGTCAATGATATAGTTGCTGAGAAGGTCAAGGAAGAAATAGTGCGGTGGCAGGCATCTCAGGCTTCCAATCACCCTATGGCGACCCACTCTTCTCCTGATGCACAGACTGTGAGTAATCTTAGAGACCCATCGCCTAGCACGTCTGCTGTAAGTATTGTTTATGACATTGTAGCTAGTTTTTTCAAGATGATATGTTTTCAAGATGATATGTATATATGTATAACATTCTTTACATAAATTTGTAGGCATTGAAGTCATGCCGCTTAAGAATGCAAAACTATGTTGTTGCAGAGGCGCATGCTTACTAGTCCCTTCCTCGGGAAACATTTCATGGTACTCCAATGCCGCAGGGCTACGTTCATGTGAGCTCGATATGTGTATTACTCGATTGGAGGGAAGTTGCATTGCCATATGCCCACCCAAATATTGATACACTTGGTGAGGTAGAAGGCGGGGTGATATTGTGGCCCAAAGCAGATGTCGTCTACACTACTAAAATTATAAGATAAATTTACATTACTTTAGATTGTTAATGTGTATATATGAGGTCAACTGGTCTGAAATTATATATACAGGTTAAAAAGAAGACACTTGGAGCACCTAGGCCTCCACCTCCACTTCCTGCATTACCAAGTTGGGTTCCAACTGACCTAAAATACCCGTTAGGTCCTGCTTGTAGGGGAATGGCATGTTGGCTACGGGCACATAATATACATTTCCCTATAATTGTTTCTTTAGAAGCAGATTACGCAGGTCAATCATATGATAGCTCTTTATTTATACAAGATATTATTGAGCTATTTATGTATGATTGGCTGAATACATCAATGATAGAGACATGGATAAGGTGAGATCTTGTTTATACATCCATATACCTTGTGTAAGATCCGGTGATCTGGTTTCTTATATATTAATGCATACGTAATACATGTTTTGCAACTACTTAGTCGAAGATCAATGCAAACAATTTGCATTTGATCATGTGGGATTTTTGATTCCATCATTGATTAGTATGGTAGCTAAAGACCCTGATAGTGTTGAACAATATTGTATAGATGCTTTTACAATTTTCGGTCAGCAAAAGAAGACGATAATAATAGCTCCATTCAATGTCAAGTAAGTTTACTTTATTTATAATTTGGACTTAAGAAAATTCCATTTTTATTGTGCATTTTGAGTTATTAATTTTTAACTTTTTTACCTATAGTGCTAGACATTGGGAGTTACTAGTTATTATCCCCGGGACGTTCACTATTTATTATCTAGATCCTGCGGGAAGTACATTGAACACTAAAATTGGACACACATTGAGAATGCCATTATTCTGGTGAGAAATATTTTATTTTTATATCTATTAACATCTGTTATTACATTACTATTTAATTATGCAATTTACTGTGTTACATTAACATGTAGGGGTTTAGATGCATTCAAAAATGTTGGAGGAAATGTCCCAAGGAGAAAGAATCAGCCAATAATTTGGGAGAACGTAAAAGTAAGTTCCCGACTCCAATGTATATATTATTTATGTGAATTGTGCTTAGTTGTATTTTTTAATATTTTGTATGTTTCAATTTATAGTGCGCTACACAAGACAATGGCTGGGCATGCACATACTATGTGATGTGATTTATGCAGATGATTATCCGACATGCCACATTGGATATTAATACCATACATGAGGTATTATAGATAGTCTCATTAGTTAGTATGAAATATATCAATATTATTTTTATATTATTACTTATATATATACATCATTCTCTTTGCAGGTGTTTAAAACTGACCACACTATAGGTAAACTCTTAAAAAATGTACATGCTCCATATACGATGGAAGCATTAAATGAAGTAAGAGAAGAATGGGCAAAAGCCATACAAGCAGTGGCGATTGTAAAATATAATTGGGATGCTGATAGCGATGCTGAATGATATTTTATAAATGAATATTTCTGAATATTTATACATGTCTGAATGTTTATACATGTATTTGAATGTTTCTACATGTGTGAATGTGAGAATTTAATTGATGTCTGAATGTATCTACTTATGTGAAAAAATATTTGTTGATTTTGCAGGTTTGTGGCCTGTTTGTAGGCTGATATCAATGGATGTTGTAAACCTGCAGTTCAGAAAACTGAACTGCAGGTTCTCATCCTGTTGACCAGCCACAGCAGGCCTGCAAACTGATAAGAAAAAAAAAGTATAGGTGTCGGTTATTTATAGAACACCGTCATCAAAGGCCTACAACGTCGGTTATTGGATAAAAGCTGACGTCTAATATGACAAACAACCCGACCGTGCTGGAAAGCACAGCCGTGGTGGAAAAGGTGGTTCTTATTTGTATAAAACTGATGCCTATAGTACTAAACACGGCCGTGTAGTGAAGCATGGCCGTACTTCGCCATGTCATCTAGGAGTATGGCGTCGGTTGTTCAGTTGTTAACTGACGCAGAAAGTGTCCTAGGTGGTGCTCTTTTTTTTGGCGCGAACCCTATAGACGTCGGCCAACTATATATAACCGACGCCTATATATCATATAGGCATCGGATAGAAAACCAACGCTGAAGAGTTCGACCTTTAGCGGCGCCCACATAGGCGTGGCTTGAAAACCGTCGCCAAAGGGGGTTAAACAACCGACGCCAAAGGCGTGTTCTGCAGTAGTGTGCAGACCTCGTCAACCCCTCCTACTATAACACTTGTGGCTCAGTCTATCTCTTTTGATAAATGGAACATGAGTCGAGGCCACTCTTCTTCTAGATTGAAGTCTTTATTACCAAATTTGTCTTCTAAAAAATTTTCATGTTAGTCTTAAGCTTCGAAAACACTATTGGATATTGTTTCATCCTATATGTAACAATAGGGGTCCAACATGTTTTACTTAATTCACTGTAGTGTTTGGGGATCATGTCGTATTGGTAATCATCTTGGTGTGTGGTATTTTATAACTTTTATCATGCGATCATTCTAAAATTTATACATTCTCTATAAATTTCTAAATTAAACAAAGACTAATTTTTTTCTGCTACTAAATTTTTCTGCATAGAAAATGCTTCTGAATATGTGCAACATATCTTTCAAAATATTTGCATCCTGAAGGGGATTATTCATCAAACTTCTTGTCTCTATATTCCACAACAAAATAGAGATGAAAAAAGTAAAAACAAACATCTCCTTGATGTATCTTGCACTCTCCTAATTGAAGTCAGACGCCCTAAGTTATATTGGGAAAATTCCAGCCTTTTAGAAAATGTTTAGGTAAATGAAATTCCTTCTTATGTTCTCCAAAATAAGATTCCTTATCAACTTCTCTGATTGCATTGACCAATTGTTTCTATACCTCATGAAATTGTTTGGCTACCTATGTTTTGTTCATAATTCCCGATCTAGAAGTGATAATGTCACAAAACCATTTATCACCCAAATCCTAACTCCAAATGACTATAAAGTCAATGGTGATAGGACCAATGCTTCTAACCCTATCATGGTATTATCAAAGTATGAATGCATAAGTGTAAAATCTTAGCATACATTAACTGATTTCAAGATAAAAACACTGAAATAATCTCAATATTCCACAAATATTATTAATAGTAACATCATTTTATTACAAGATTCCAATTACATATTCAAGAGTCAAATTTTACATGTCTACTCATATACACTAGGGATCTAACAACAAGTACACTTTATATATCTTACCAAGTCCATCAACTTTTGGTCATCTCATAACCTAAAACATATGTGAAACAAATGCAGGTCAACAAATGAGGTGTTGAGTACATGGCAGAAACATACATATACATAAGCTTTGCATAATTTGAAAAGGATTCCCAAAGTAGACAAACAAGAATAAACAAGTTAAATATTTAGCGAAATGATAGTCCATATTTTATACCATTTACTCCAATTATACTGACAATATCATATATCATAAGGTCTTTTTGACTAACGTCCTATTTAAAGAGTTCTTAAGGATGCTTAAGATTAGATCTAATCTTAAGATGCACATTATGTTTTGTCCCATTGAGGAGGAAGCTACTAGGCCGTGCCTCCAGATTCGGTCCAATAAGCGTTAAATCTCAATTAATTAAAGTGGAAAAATGGTACATGTTTAACATATCATAACTTTTGACTCCAAAGATTGATCAAGGTGATTTTTGCACAGTAGGCTTCAAAATTTGAAGATCTACCACACGAAATACATTAGGGAGTAGGTTTATCATATTGATTAGGTTCAATTCATCTAGTAAGGTGATGGTTTGTTAAAGTATGATACTTTGTTCAATATATCAAATTAGAGCTACAAATAATGAAATTAGTAATCAAGGTGATCAAATTATGGTATCAAAACACATGAATTGTGAAATTTATATCCAATTGAGTAAGGAGGACTGTTCATAAATGAGAAAGAGTATAATAGTGGAGAGAAAATAGTCAGGTTGTCACATCTTTCTTTCCTTAAAAGAATTTTTTTCCACAAAATTTCATCCAATCTCATCGTCAAAGTCACATTCAATATCCCTCATGTTTAATTAACCACCCCATAGGGGTCAAGGCATCACCCATCATAGAATGCACACATAGATTGATTTAGAAAAGGATGTACCATTCCCATTCATATACATGTTATCAATTCCTCAAGGGACATGTTCATGATTTTCAAACAAGATTGTCGTCAAACATGTAGTTCATCTTTAAATCAGATTTCATACATGTTTTAGTTTACCTCAAAATTCTATCAAATCTAATCAATTATGTTCATTTCTTTTCACCTTGGCTCTAAATTTAGTAGTCTATAAATCCTGATTATTTATCTTAGATTTCCATGTCATCGTCATATCAATTGGATGCTTCCAAAACTACATCTTTTTTGTATGATAAGGTTCCTATAGGTCTAGCTTATGTTAGTGACTTATTGAAAATATTCAAGTTTAACATAAGTGATATCATTTAGTGTATCATGCGTCGTTTAAGGAATAAAATTATCATCAATATTACGGTTTCATAATTATTTCACTTGTCTTGAGAAGGAGCTTCACATGCTTGATCCACTCAAGCAATTACCTATCTATGTCCCACAAAAGATTCTAACCACAACCATATACCCATAAAGAAATTCCTACCCAACTTTCAAAAACAAGGGAAACTACTTGTTTCCTTTACATATAACCACTAACCCAAGTATGAGACTCATCGTGGAGATCGCACAAGATGTACATCATCTCAGAGTCTTGGGACATCTCTCTCACCTATATAGAAATCATCAAATATTCAATGCCTCCATCTCCACAGTTATATATTTTCATAGGAAATCTAGAGTTCAACTTTTTCAAGGGAATCACACATAGGTTGCTCAAATAACATACATAGAACCAGTCTACCTAGGGAATCATCACCATGTATTTCATCGTCCATAGTTTTGAACATTTCATACATTTTGGAGGTTAGGTAGTCTGACCTTCTCCAGTGCCAGGTTGACCATATCAAGAATTTGCCAACTCTAGAGACTACATCTCTTTCTCTTAGGTTACATGGACACTCACTACCTTTCAATGTGTGGTAACATTTTTCATATCTACATATATTTATACTTGAAATAACTTTTCTCCAACCTTGAATCGAGCTATAGAAACCACCATACTACACTCAAATAAAGAAGACACCGAAACAAAGTTACCACACTGATTAGGAAATCTAGAACCATTACACAGAGAACTAGTATGAACATGGTGAACACTCTTGTAGTTACCTTAAGCACATGCCACGAACATATGCATAGGGTTATAGTAAGATCTCCCACACACATACACACACACACATATATATATATAAAGTAATTATTGAATATATATATATATATATTCAATAATTACTTAATACATAGGATACAATTATAAAACAAAAATATTTTACATATAATGAGGTATTTAGAATCACTGTATCCAAAGTTCTATAACTTATGTGTTTATCCATTGATAATTAAATAGTTTAGAAACATTTGCCAACAGTATAGAAATGCCATTGTCTATACCTATGACCGCCTTCTGAAGGTCATTCACCATGTTATCTAATGGATCTATAATGTATAATCCATACTATCAACACCTTGTAGTTAGGGCCCAAGGAGTCGAAAAACTCTTGTGGAATAAAATGTGCGGGAGAAGGCTTTAGAACCCAAGGGAGATTCTTAGATATTGTGGTTAGCAAGTATGCATTCACACATTATCTTCTAATTATATATAAATTCAATATACATTTGTAATACCTTAATAAATAAAACAAGCCATTTGGGCCACCCGGTATAGATGCCTTCTACCTCTCTGATTGCGGTGGCATCCGAGTGCACATATTGGGGTGGTGTTTCTTTCCATGTGAGAATGACGCATATGATAGGCACACAAACATGATCAACATGAAGTAGAATACCATTAACCGCATCATAATGTGGAAAAAACTCTCATCTACCACCATGTTGTATGATGGAACATCGATAGCAACATGATATTTACTGGCCACCTACAATTTTATGAAACACAACATTTAAATTGACACACATATATATTTACTTGACAGATTATTTCATTACAATGTATAAGCACAACATATCTATTGACTTAAATTGAATCTTACCCTAGTCGGGCAACACAGGTCATAAGGACTATTTCCAATACCCTCCTCAAATGTATGATGTTGTACATGATCTGTGACTGATGGAGGAGCTCATGATACCTAATAAGACTTAAACTACTCCAAGGCTACAACTATCAATCTTTGCACCTCCTCATGGTCCATTCTCCCTTTCTTTGTAGATTTGTGACATTGTTGGAATGAGCTAAAAATGATTTTAGTCTAAGCCTAGCTCTAGTAGGCCTAACACGTCCATGATACTCTTCAGTCCCAAGAGAAACTGTCACTTCATTGTGTGTGCCCTGAGGGGTGAATTTTCCCTCCTTTCTTTTCTCACCCAGAGCCAATTATTCATCATCAAAACTGACTGATTGATAAAACTTAACAATCCAAGGAAAAAAGAACATGGACATGCATTGGAAAATTTAATATATTTGTAGCAACCACTTGGGTTGCTTGGATGGGGATCTCATCAACTTTGTTTTTTCTTCCATCTATCCACTCCAAATAGCGAGGCAACCATCCAAAAGAAGTATAATACTTAGCAATAGAAGGAAAGAAGGAGAAGGCCCTTTCCCTTGGTATTGCTCTTTCTCTTGCTCTCTCAATAGGAAACATTTAACATAACTACCTGAACCTAATCGGTGGTTGTGCACCATCTTGTCACACCTTTTTTTAACAGTGTGAATGGCTTGATTAATTCAGTAAGAAATTGTTAACTAATCATAAGAAATCATAAGAATGCAATTCATCAAATATCTTGAACTCATATGTTTGTCTCTTGTCAGGAAATTGTTCTCGTTCTTTTTTATCAAGATACAACCATTGTAGAGTGGGGCCCTTGTCCTTCTTGCATCCAAAGATGTAGTATCTTGTGAGGATTGTCCACCAATCTCTATGTCTTCTCCTGATGAGATGCATAACATTCTTGTGATGTGACTTTTCATCAAGCTCATGTAGCCACTAGAAAGATTCAACATTCACTACTTTTATAAAAGTGAGAATAAAGCATAATAATAAATGTATAAATGCATATATCTCTCATCTAACTCCCTCCAAATTAGGTGTTTAGTGGCTTAATTGAAGTGTCCTCAATACTTAATATGAAGAGGCACTTGTTAACTTTGGACCCCACAATAGTTTCTTAACTCTTTAGTAATAGGCACACCTACTTCATTAAATTCAACAGAGCCTTTCTTCCCTTTGTCCCTAGTAAAGGCTTTTTTATCAATGTTATCCCTCTCCCACAAGTAGATTTAGGAGCACCATCATGTCCCTGGTTAGGAGACCCAATAGGTTCATAGTCAGGATCCTCACGCTTAGGATCAATGATATGTTGGTCAGATGTCATCTATATAAACAAAAGTAAGCATATGAGAAAATCAGATCACGTTGAAAAAAAAACACATTATATAATGCAATTATAACATATAAAAAAGTCAGATGATATATAAAAAAATAAATAGGTTCATTACATGTATATTGTATACCTCAAACAAATATCCCTTCTGTGTGGTCTATACATGTTTAGCTATCGACTTTAGATTCAATATTTACACTTAATAAGCTAGAAGAGAATGGACTAGACTCATCATACTTGTCATAGTACACTTTCTCATCAATAGGGTCTAAAAATAATTATATTTTCCCATGCAGAAAGATAGACCAATTTTGTTTTGTAGGATCATCAATATAGAATACCTACTTTGCCTATGATTTTGAGATGAATGAATTATCCTTCTCGCCTATCCAATCAAAATGCACTATTATGAAAGATAGTTCCTCAACTACTACTCCTTTTTTATGAACCCATTTACACCTAAATACTTGAACTCTAAACTATGTGTAGTCAATTTCCCATATGTCTTTGATGAAACCATAATAAGACATCTCTCTTTCACATTGACTCTTATCCTTGGCACCAGAAAAATAAAATGAAAATGCTTAAAGGGTGACCCAACTATTTTGGATGGCACTCTTATCATGTCGATGTTTTGTGTAGTATGAAAATCCATTTATGTCAAACTCTTTGTTAGATGTAACATGCGTGAGCCATTTGATAGTTTTTGTAATATTATTTGGTGTTTGAGATAGTTGACTGAATACATTCTCTTCAAACAACCTAATAAATGTTTGATTATGCTCTCTGGCATGCCATATTAAACTAGGTTGGGGATATATTGTCTTGAGGTCGTTGGTGTGTTCGGTGATATAAATTCCCACATTGTCAAAGTTGTATAAAATATACAAGTGTGCTTATTCCCACTTCTCATGACTGATATCTATCTTTTGTTCTCCCAAAGTACCTTTTCAAGAATAAACGTCAGGATTCACATGATTAGCAAGAGTTACTTTGCAACTCAAAAAGTAATGTAAAAGTCCATTACCTCCCTAGAAACATAACCCTCAATAGTATTTCCTTCAGGATGATAGTGGTTTTGAACATCACCTTTAAAACACTCATGTATGCTCAAAAGGATACATCCAACGCAACAAAATTGGACCCTTTATTTTCACTTCCCTTGTCTAATGGACAACCAGATGTACCATGATGTATGATGGGGGAAATTACTTCTCAAGTTGGAATAGGATAACAAACACTTCTCTTTGCAACTTATCTAGGTTCTCTAGATCAATGATTTTGCTGCAAAGAGTGTTGAAGAAGAAGAAGCAAAGCCTAGTGATGGCAAACCTTACATGCTTAGGAAGAATAGATCGAATAGGAAAATGCAATATATGTTACATTAGAGTGTGAAAATCATGAGATTCGAGACCTATAAACTTTAGATTCTTCACTGTTATCAATTTATTGATATTGGATGTGTATCCATATGGTACCTAAATGTTTAGCAAGAACTCACAAAAAGTTCTTTTCTCTTGTATAAACAAGGTGTATCAAGTAGGAGGTAAATATGTGGGATGGCCCTTGATAACTTCTGTTGTTAATTATTTCTTTATACCCATTTCATGTATGTCCATTCTGGATTTGATGATATATTCTTGGCTTTATATTCAATAATGTACCAATGATGTTGTCACAAACATTTTTCTCAACATGCATGATATCGATACCATATTGAACTATCAAAGATCTCAAATAAGGAAGATCCCAAAATATGTACCTCTTTTTGAATAAAGACTTTTCACTTGTACGAGTAATACATGGTCTCTTACTAAAATGATTTATAATGTTTTTTACTCTTGCATAAACATCATCCCCTAACATAGGTTTAGTAGTACTCCATTCAACAATTGAACTACTGAATGCTTTGGGCAACTTTCGGTAAGGATGCACCTTTGGAAGAACCCTTCGATGACCAAGATATATCGTCTTACCACCATGTTTTAGTCAGATTAAATCAATATTTTCCTCACATATAGGACATGCCTTGGATCATTTTATGATGTATCCAGACAACTTCCCATAAGCTGGAAAGACATTGATAGTGCAAAACAACATAGCACATAAATAAAATATCCTATACACAAAGCATCATAAGTCATCACATCTTCTTTTTAGAGTTTCTTTAGATCATCTATTAAAGGTTCAAGGTAAACATCAATATCATTTCCATGTGGTTTATAGCTCAATATCCACAAGGACCACATCATATATTTATTCTTCATACCCAACCATGGAGGATGTTTGTATATAACCATCATGACATGCCATGTTTTATGTTGTCTGCTTAATGTTCTTCATAGATTCATCCCAGAGGTACAAAGTCCAAGTCTTAAATTCCTAGCTACTTTGCTAAATTTAGGGTACAATAAATCAATTTTCTTCCATTGCCAGAATGAGATGCATGTTATAGCATACCATTGTTGTTTTTCTTTACCTTTGCATGCCAAGATGAATTTTGTGCATCTACATTTTAAGAAAACAACAATTGTAGCCATGGTATTACAGGAAGATACCACATTGCCATGGCAAGAGACTCGGTTTTGGTCTTACCCAATGTCATCCTTTTATACCTAGATGCCCCACATTTCACATTCTTATAGATCAATATAGTCCTTTTGACACAACACACAATCATTCAGCCAAACATTTATCTTCTTAGCCTCCATTCCCATTGGGTACAACATCTTTTTTATATTATATGTGGATATTGGAAGCTCGTTGTTGTTAGGGAGAATTTCTTTCAAAAAAGATAATAAATAAGTGAAGCTTTTGTTGCTCCATCAATTGTTAGCCTACAGAGAATACCATATCAACACAACACTCAATTTCGTAAACTAAGTTTAACCAAAGTATAATGGTTTTTGAACACCATGAACAACATTTCTAAATAAGGAAGGTGGATCTGTAACATTTACCCCACAACAATCTAGCACCACATCAACAATGTTTGCTGGAGTTGGTTCGTTCACATCAACATCGCCAATCATTTATTCATCGACACAACTACCATTACCAACATTAACTGGTTTATACTAGGAATCTCTCTGTGCTAGTACCATTCCATATAGCCATGTACAATCCCATTGAACTTGACATGATTTTTGATCGTATCAACAGTGTCAACTTTCAAGTTTTTACTACAATTCCTATAGGGGTGATCAAACCTATCTCCAGGTTGTTTGCCATATTTCTCTACAAATCATACAAAATGATCAAGAACATTAATAAACTTCAAATTGTAGCGACTTGGATTGGACATCCATGATTGATCACTTCTATGATCAAATGGGTTACAAGTAGCTCATCATATGTTATCTAAGAAATTAATTTTAGAACAAAATATGTTAGAATGGAGCCATAATCCTCTATTAGCACTCTGTAACACCCTTATGATATTCAACATAAATTAGTTGAAGATTTCATCTTTTAGGGGGATGTCACATTTATGAAATCATAGCAAATAAACACATAATTCACCATTGAGATTCAAGCATTGTTCTTTTGAATAGGAAACTATAATTGAGTACTATAACATGTCTAAACATTTCTAACTTGGATACTATGTATAAACATAAACATAATTGGATCACCTAGTATGGATGGCACCCCACCAGTTAGCTCTTATAGGTCTTCTAGTCCTTGTGTGCTCTTCTTGAGTCCTTAGTTGCTCCAATTTATAGGGACATCGCATCCCCAACCATGGGAAGGGGAAAACCAACAAATCAATAAATGGTTGTGGCACATTATAACATTACCAAAATAAAGTATAATTGACATGTAAGAAAAAGTTGACATGAATTGACTACAAACATTCTTGAATCATTATTAACATGAATAATTGAATAGTAATTGTATGCATCCCTCTATAACGCCCCATTAGGAGGACATAATTGCTAGGAAATCCCTTAATGACCCCTTGAGGTCCATGATTTAGGGGGATATAAAAACTAGTTCAATTCTGATTAACTTGATCATTAACATTACATTAACATTAACATAATCATGATTCTTGAACTTAACATGAGGGCTCCCTCTTAATATGATGTCTTAGCATGAATTTCATGATTCCTTAATAATAATTGCAATCTTAATGAACATGTTAATCATAGGATCATGATTAAAATATTAAACTTGCAATGATATTACCTACTCGTACTTAACATGCAATCAACCACAAATACAAGTGCTCAGTAGCATGACTCTTTTACCTTGGAGCAATATTGATCCTAAGATAGTATTCCTGATCCTTGAGTCAAATCTAGGTCAAATCTACCCTTGACTTCATTAGGATCTATACACCTGTATATGTTTATTCAACATCATAATTCAATACATTGTATTTGATCCTAGATTGAATTAGTGAGAATTAGGGTTGTATGCATTAGGGTTAGTCTCATTGATCAACATCATTAACAGAGGGAAACTAGAGTGATTTGGATCATAATAATTACATAGTTAGGGTTTCTTAATTCCAATTAAGGTTTCTAATAAAACATCAGAGTGGAAAGGGAAATCAGGACTTGAAAACCATAAAATCAAGTTCCTCTCAAAAACCCTTTCCAATGACTATTTATTTGTATTTTTATGAGCATCATATGATTTATTGTGAATATTATAAATCAACCAATTAGAATCTAGAAAACCATATAGTGACATTGATTTCAATCCAAAATAAATCCTATGTAAGTAAAACACAGAATTACTAAAGTACCTTAGGCACGTGTTACATGTAATCAAATAACCGAGGGGAATCTTGTCATTTCAACTTATTTATTAGAACTCAAAAAAATAGAAAACATAGGAACTTAAGTACCCTTGTTGCCCTTGCGACATAAATTGTCTGATCAAAATAAGGAGGGCACCATGATCATTTTGAGACCTAGTTTGTTCCTAGTCTGCTCCATCATGAGCCATGGATCAAGCATCTCATAGGAAGATCTTGACTCCAATCCAGAGTCATGATCTCTACTTCCTACTCAAAACCAAGGATAGAAATGAGTCCCCATCCTTGATACAAAGATGAGACGACAAAAACATCACCCAAACTAGCATGGAACTCAGTTTCGTATGCCCAAAATAGGACTGAGAGATTGGAGGCTAAAATAATGAATTTGGGCACCAAGATCCTGAGTCAACAATAGGTGAAGAATCACACAAGCTTCTCAGAGTCAAACCAAGCGAGACTGGGTTCAGAGGAATGCTAGTTCGATCTAGAAGTGAATATCAGTGATGATAAAAGGCATGGCTACAGGGTACAGTGATGGGAGAAAGACCGGGGCAAACTGATGATTGAAAAAGAAGTATAAGGTATCGTGATTACTCACCGAAGATCCAAATTGGTTGGAGGTTTGTCTGAGGGTAGGGTGGAGTTTGGGTCAAGAATGAGTAGGTCTAGTCTTGTAGGGGTGTCAACGATGAAATTGAAGGAGGAGGAGGAGGAGTGTTTGTGCTCTGGTGGTGCTCTACAATGCCTTATATAGGCAAGCAATGGATCGTAGCACCTTCTGCAATCTCGAGATGGAGAGCCTATGAAGAGCCTTAGTTCAGAGTTTTGTAAAATGGGTGAGATAGAAAATGATTTATGGCTCGTTTGAAATGGGGAAGTCTCACAAATTCACAATAAGATAAATCTCTGGAAACAATCAAGGGATGCTCGAGTAATCGATCAGGAAATAAATGTTGTGAAACAGTTGATGATTTCAAAAAAGGGCGGCGGTAGTTGATAATCTCTACATTGTCTCATCATGAGATCATTAAAACACAATCATCATATCATGTGAGAAAAGGAAGGAGAATAAATCAATCGTGTGACAATGAATAAAACTGGAATCTTAGGGTTAATTTCTTGCATTAAATGAAATCATCTTTCAACCTAGGTCCAACTATATTCAAATCTCACCTAAATTAATTGGAGGGTCAAACTTGGGTCAAATGAGTTCAAATTTGAACTATAGGAAAATTATAATGTCTAGAATATTCCTACAAAATTTGATGTCATTTTTTTACACATTATGGTCCATAGCTCCTATATTGGTTTTTTTTGCAACTCTAGAGATTAATTTTATTCCTCCCATTCTCTAGTGTAGGTAAACAGTTCTTGCAGACTTACAACAGTGCTCATATAGATCCAGGTAGGATAAATAGAACTAAAAGAAAAAGAACAACTACTACTTGCTTGTGCATGCTTTGCAAGTGAGTCAGCAATTTGGTTTTTCTCCCTATTGATATGGTATAACTCCATATCTATTTGTTCCTTCATCATGGCTTTGGCCCTGATCACATAGGGTTTATATTTGTTGATTGTTGTATACTATGGTTTGATTAGAGAGACTGCTTGTGCTGAGTTTGTGCATAGAGCAGTGCGTCCCCTACCACAGATTTACATGGACTCTAGCCCATAAATAATGGCTTGACATTCAGCTTCAAGAGCATCAACACTAGTACTTTGTTACCACCTCCAATGAGGCAAACACATGCCTTATCCAAAATATGAAAGCCTAGACCCAAAGGATGGGTCTGAGATTTGAAAAAAGCATCGACTAGGATGAAGTAGTCAAAGTTGGGAATGTTAATAGAGGTAGTCAGAGCTTCACGAGGAGTCCTTATTATTTTGCTTAAGGTACTTTGCACTTCACTGATGGTGGTGGCTCTTGTACGAATGAATTTGACCATGACAGACATAGGTTTCAGAACTCTTGTGTGGATTTTCTCATTATGGCTTTGCCAGATATGCCAGCAGGAAACTTGGGGAACATTAGGATGTGTCATGGATATATTAGTATGTTTAATGATGGACATAATCCATGAGTCTTCGTCCATATTGAGGAATTCAATACTCAAACCAAGCTCGAGCCAGATAGGTTTAGAGAAAGGATAGTCACGCAAAGCATGCATAATACTATCTTCATCATTGTTGCAAAGCTGACATTGGCCATTGACATCGAAATGGCGGCGATGCTTTTCCATGTTAGTAAGAAGAGATTTATGTTGTAAGAGCCAAAGAAAAACCTTTATTCTCATGGGAAGTTTCCATCTCCAGATATCTATCCACAAACCAGGTGACTATATTTCCTTGTGTTCACAGATCTAGCGATAGGCTGATCTAGATGATAGCCTTTCATTTTGTTCCTTAAGCCAAGACCATAAGTCCACTCCATTGTGGTTTTTAGTAGGAGGAAGGGAGCATATCTTGTCCCAGGTGACAACAGGGAGGAACTAGTAGATGAAGCCCCAGTCCCACCTTCCTTGGCCTAGGCTCATAGAACTGACCTGAAGAGAGCTCAGATCAGGAGGGATGGTAAAGCTGGGTTGTAAGTCGAGAATTGAGCTTCCATGAAGCCACCTGTCAGTCCAGACATTTGTAGATTTACCATCGTTCACCACCTTATAATATAGGTTTTGGATAACTGGGAGATGCTTTTTGATGAACTGCCATGCGGGAGATCCATGACACTTTGCGATGACACCATTTTGAACATAATTTCATTTCATTATCTGAACCCATGTTCTATCTGGTTGATTCATAAATGACCAGACATTTTTTAGAAGAAGAGCTTGATTTTGGTCACTAGCATCTTTAATTCCTAGGCCCCCAATATCTTTGTTACTTGTGACCTTTTTCCAGGGTACCAGAGATATTTTCTATTGCTCCAAGTTGCATGTCCATAGAAAGCGGCAGACATGCTTGTTTATATCATCACATAGAATTGGGGAGAGACAGACTGACTGCATTGTATAGAAAGGGATAGCTTGGAGTGTCGATTTAGCTAGAGTGATTCATCTGACAAGGGAGAGATGGTGCATGGTCCAACTATCCATACGGGACCGAATGTTGGAGATGATATATGCGTGGGTATTCTTGTTAAATTTCTAGTGCAAGATAGGCACTCCCAAGTATTTTCCATGGTCCAGCGTCCAGGGGATCCTAAGTTTCCTATTGATAGTGCGGATCAGGGGCCTAGGAGTGTTCGAGCTGAAGAAGCATTTAGATTTGTTAAGAGAGATCGCTTGTCCAGATACATTGGTGAATTTATCCAGAATATTTAGGATGGTCTTTGCCTGGTGGATTGAGGCTTCACCCATTAGAAGAATGTCATCAGTGAAAAGCACATGGGAATGCTTAGTGCCTCCTCTTGAGAAGATCATGGGTTTCCAACTACCATCGGTCACATCAAGGGAGATAGCCTGGCTAAGCCATTCCATGCAAATGATGAAGACAGAAGGGCTGGTCGGATCACCTTGTCTGACGCCTCTCGAGGCTTTGAAAGATGTAAGGGGTGTACCTTCCCAAAGAATAGATGTGGATCATGTGGTGATGATTTGCATGATCAACTGACATACTTTATTAGGGAGCCCAGTTCTGGTTAGAGTATCATTGATAAAATCCTAAGACATGCGATCAAACACTTTGGAGAGGTCCAGTTTGATACACATTCTATGCTTTTTTGTGTTTTTGGACTTCATTGAATGGATGAACTCTTGTACTAAGAGGATGTTGTCACTAATAAGCCTTCTGGGAATGAAAGCCTATTGAGAAGGAGAAATCCAATTATCTAGAAAGGGCTTGATGCGTTCTACTAAGACATTTGAGAATAGCTTGAAGCAACCATTGTTAAGGGATATAGACCTAAGCTCATTACAACTTTCTGGAGATTTTGTTTTTGGAATTAGAACCATAAGAGAGTCAACCATTGAGTCTTCAATTCTACCAGATGAGAAGGTATTGTTGAAGGAGTGAACAATCGAGCAACCAATATGATCCCAATTATTGTGTAGGAAATCGTTATAGACACCATCAGGTCCTGGCGCCTTCATCGATGACATGAGGAAATGAGTCTTTTTTATCTCTTCAGTAGATGGAGTAGACTGAATTGAACTGAAAATGTCTATAGGTAGAGGAGGGAAGACGCCCGGGTAGTCAGCAATCGCAGCGGGGTCGGGAGATGCAGTAGATGTGAGCAGGCTTGAGAAATAGTTGAGGATAAGGCTTTGAAATTCATTGTGGGAGGAAACCCAGTTGCCACTGTTGTCCTTCAAACAAGTGATCTTATTATGATGACGACGGGCGTTTACATACGAATGAAAGAATTTTGTATTGTTGTCGCCTAGCTTTAGCCAGTCGATTTGTGCTTTTTGCTTCCAGTCAACCTCCTCTGTACGGAGGAGCTTGCTGTATTGTGCCTGAAGGGTGATGGACATGTCAGTTGAATTCAAGGAATTCTATTGGGAATTTACCTGGGATTGATTAATGTGTCGGAGCCAGGAGTTTTTCTCTTTGTATTGTAGCTATTCCCGTTTCTGGTCCCAAGTCATCACAGTGGCCTGGAACTTGCAGAGGGCTGTTGAGAAATGAGATTCAGCATCCCACTTTGGCATGATATCTTTATGAAAGGAGGGAATGAGGTTCCAACTTGCTTTGGTATAGAAGACAAGCTCACTCTTTTCTCTTCTATCCATTGGGATGAAGATTGAGCCATTCACCATTGATGAGTGCCCTGTCCAAGCATTCCTGTAGGCAGCCATGTCGGAAGGTGAAGAATTATCCAGGACTCCGAGCTTCGGATAGCCCCGAGTTCAATAGGCACTCAAGGAAGAGATTAGAAACATGCTTGTCAAAGTAGTTGCTACCCATCTTCTCAGAGGCGTCAAGGAGGGTATTGAGGTCTCCCATAACGATCCATGCTTTGGAGATGTGGGTGGACATTTCTTCCAATCTTTTCCAAAGAAGTTTCCTTTTTGTAGGGTTTGGGCTTGCATACACGATGGTAAGAAACCATGAATTATCTACTAGGCAGTGAATGTACTGGTGATGGTTCAATATGATATTAATGTTGCAGCGACGATTGTCCCATATCAACCAGATACCTTTTTTTGAAACCGAACAGGCGTGGGGTATTTACTGTAAAGTTGGCATATTGGATGGAAACACAAAGTCCAGCGGAGAGGGAGGAATGGAGGAGGAACAGGGAAGCAAGCAAATGGCGATGAGTATGGAGGAAGGGTCTCATACTGAAGGCTGCACATTTCCTCTTTGGTGCATGACGGGCGCACTGGCCACGTTGGGTCGGTTGTTTGACCGCCACTGCCACCCAGATGGAATTTGCAACATCTGTAGAAACGGGAAAGAAGACATAAGACACATGCTATTAAGATGCCCGCAGGCTTGGGAGCTTTGGAAGTAAAGTCCGGAACCTATAAAAGAAAAGATCAGAGAAGCTGGAGAAGGAGACACAACCCAAGCAATCATGCGCCTCACGTACCAACCGAACGAGGAAGACAATGATGTTATGACTGCTTCTCTCTGGGCAGTGTGGACAAGAAGGAATGATGTCACGTTTAACGAGCAACCGAATCCGCCACTCAACATACAAAGGTACTTGGTTGCATTGATAAGAGACCACCGGGAAGCACAACGATCCTGCATAGACCAACCTGCAACACGAAACAAAAAGACAAAAAAGTGGAAGCCTCCTACAAAGGGAGACATTAAGCTGAATTGCGATGCTGCGGTCAACATTCATGGTGCAGATGGCTCCGAACTAGCATGGAGGGATCATGCTGGAAATTTACTCCACGTAGCAGGTAGTAGACACCCATCACTGGAAATTTACATCACGTAGCAGGTATAGGTTGCAGAAGCATGGGCAATTAGGGAGGGTATCTGGAAATCCAAGGAAATGCTGATGACAAGGCTGGTGGTGGAGTCGGACTCGGAATTTGTTATACACTCCATCAACACGGATATGAGACGTCCGGATCTACTGGGGACCATTCTAATAGACATTCACAAGATAAAGTTAGGTTTTCAAAAGTTACTTTTCATTTTTGGTAATAGGAAGGCGAACGGTCTAGCACACAAGTTGGCTCGTGAGGCCTCTGGTAGAACTAATCCTTTCCTTTTGTCGTCTTCTTTCCCTATGTTTGTAATGAACTAGATTGAGCCTTCTTTGGGCTCAGAGTAATAGCAAGCAGGGCTGTTTTAACCTAAAAAAAACCAGATACCCCCAAAAAACGGATAGCTTCCACTCTATGAAAGGAAGGAAAGCCAACTTTACTAATGATTCTGTCAGCTACTTTCCCGCTACATCTTGGTTCAATGATAGCAAGGAGATGCATATTGTAGACAAGCTTCAAACCTTCATAAGTCTGAGCTTATTATCATAACATGCTCCTTGAATATTCCAACAACATAGCTTCATTAAAGAATGATTGGGTAAAGAAGGGGGTGGGTAATTAGGTAATTGCAGCACACAGACCCACCACATGTGCATCCTCTTCATCTCCAGTATTCATAGAAGTGTCTCCCTGATCGATTCCCTCATGCACATGAAACTCTAAGGATCGAGAAGTAATGTGAGCTTATGCTTCTCCTTTGTTTGGAATGTCAGATTGAGGGGGTTTCTCAAAGAGGCAACCCTTCTTCCTCACTCTGTCAGGGCTCTGAACAGATTGGCTTTGACAATGACCGCTTGCTCCCAAGGTTCAATTACTAGTTTCATGACTTTGCTTCTGACCATGATCACTAGGAAAACATCGGTGACATCAACAAAGATGTCACTTTCCTTGATAAGATATAGGGATACAAGGATTAGGTTTGTGAGCGATCCTCCTGACCTTTCAGTCATGGCTTCTTTATATGATAGCTTTGAGTGATCTTGAGCCATTCCCATTTCCACGTCCTCCGACAGATGAGACGATGCATCTGTTGCTTTTTCTGTTCTCCTCATTGACTTCTAGGTGTGGGGCTATCTCCGGTGGTCGATTCTGATGGGAGAAACCTCTACCACCAAGGCCTCTACCCCGGCCGCCACCAGCGCCGCCAGAGCCCCTTCTGAACCCTAGCGAAGACATTTTTATGAGAATAGTCTGCTATTGGTTTTTAATCTTGACATCAATGCATTTAAAGGCAATACCAAGATAAAAGGCTCCTATTATATAATTCTTGAGTCACAATTTCGAGTTATACATTATTCACTCATTAAAAAGTCACATGATCATATCTTTATCCTATTTTGAGCTTTATTGCCATCTTGAAGGAAAGTGAAAATGAAAGAGATCAATATGAGTTAATTGATATACATTTTCAAATATGACTTTGGGTCATATATTAAGTTTTATTATCCTATTTTTGTATAAAGACAACATTATAGGTATTTTTCATTAATACCCATCAATCATTATTATTTAGGAAAAACTTCATAGTATGCTTAATTAACTATGATAATTGGGATGTGACAACTCTACCCACCTTAAAACATATTTTGTCCTCGAAATTTTCTAAGATACTACCCACCTTAGGGTTTTTGTTACTTCTTCACATAATGAAAACATTACCAAATTTGCATGAAAAAGTGAACATATTGAATAAAAAGGTTAAAATGAACATAAGCTAATTATTACATCACTCTTCATCTTCCTTCTCTACTTTCATAGGAAAAATTCTAGCTTGTCTTTTGGTAGGTGGATGATGGTCCTTGTTTTGGTCTTGGTCCTTCTTTGTAAGCTTAGGGTAATTTGACTAGAGGTGTTTGATTTCTCCATAATAGTAGCATGCACCTGTACCATACCTGCATGGTTCTTCTTGCATGACAGACATTGGGGCTTATCAGCTTCTACTACAGGCTGAAGTACCTTCCTCTTAGGGTTGTTGGGAGGTTGGTATTGGTTGTTCTTCTGAGTAACTTCCTTCTTGTAGGTTCTCTCATGGTAATCTTCAAGCTCTAGGGCTACAACTCGGGCAACCTGGAGGGTCATGTGGCCTCTTCCAGACAAGGCACAACTCAAGTCTGACTTGAGTCCTTGGATGAATTTCTTGGTTCTAAGTCGTTAATCATAATCATATCTATACTTTTAGAGGACCTTGAACTTCATGGTGTACTGGGTAACAGTCATGTCACCCACTTCAGTTAGGTTGGAAAACTCTAGTTCCTTCTTATCAATCATAGCTTCGGACACATAGTGCTCCTGGAAGGCTTGCACGAATCCTTCCCATGTGAGTGGAGGTGCTTCAGGTGCCCTAGGGTTGAGGTAGTTCTCTGACCATGTGCGGGCTACCCCATTGAGCATGTGGGTTGCAAAGTGAACCCTAGAGTGTTGAGGGAAGTCCATGCCTCAGAAGCAATACTCCATGCATCTAATCCAGTCCTTGGCTTTGGTGACTGCATCAATCTCTCCTTCACCTGAGAAAGAGTCTGATCTTGTCTTTAGGAAATCCACTAGGTTATCTCATGATGTCTAGGCTTCCATTGTCCTTGTGTTAAGACATTGGTGAGGGATTGGACCAAATCTTCTAGGGTTGGCTTATTGTTCCCTCTTGGTCCAATTTCCCCACTAGAAGATCTAGCACCATCATACTTACCCTTTTCCTTGTTTGCTATCTTAGAGGCCATCTAAAAAAGGGTCATATAAATCTAGGGTTAGAATAGATGAATCAAATTATTTCTTTGGTGGCCATCCATTTATTGGATTTGATTCCATTAATGTAACACCCCTCCTCATGATATTCAACATAACTTAGTGGAAGATTTCATCTTTTAGGGGGATGTCACATTTATGAAATCATAGCAAATAAACACATAATTCACCATTGAGATTCATAAATTTTTCTTTTGAAGAGGAAACTATAATTGAGTTCTATAACATGTCTAAACATTTCTAAACATGGAAACTATGCATAAAGATAAACATAATTGGATCACCTAGTATGGATGGAACCCCACCAATTAGCTCTTGTAGGTCTTCTAGTCCTTCCTTGGTCTTCTTGAGTCCTTAGTTACTCCAATTTCTACAGACATCACATCCCCAGTCATGCGAAGGGGAAAAGCAACACATCAGTAAATGATACTAGCACATTATAACATAAGAAAAATAAAGTATACTTGACATGTAAGAAAAAGTTGACATGAATTGACTATAAGCATTCTTGAGTAGCATTCTTGAATCATTACTAACATGAAGAATTGAAAAGTAATTGTATGCATCCCTCTATAATGCCTCATTAGGACCACATGATTGGTAGGAACGCCCTTGATTGCTAGCCCTTGATGTTAGGAAAGCCCTTAACGACCCCTTGAGGTCAATGATTTGGGAGCACATAAAAACTAGTTCAATTATGATTAAATTTATCATTAACATTAAATTGACATTAACATAGTCATGATTCTTGTACTTAACATGATGGGATTTCTCCTCTTAACATGATGTCTTAGCATGATGGGATTTCTCCCTCTTGATCATTAACATGAATTTTATGATTCCTTAATCATAACTTTAATATTAATGAATATTTTATTCATAGGGAATAACATATAACAGTCATCAAGCAATAACATTGAGTAATCATGATTAAAACATTAAACTTGCAATGATAGTGCCTACTTGTACTTTTTTTTGGTCGGTAAAAACTCTGTTGCTATAATATTGCCAAAAAACCTTGGGTACAAAGTCATGCGCCCCATATTACAAGCCAGGGTGAAAGATCACCATCCAAGAAAACAAACAAACAAAGCAAAGATAATCTAGGTATCTGGATCTAAGAAAAGGAAGGGACACGAAACTACTTAGCAAACAGGTACCCAAGAAGCTAAGAGAGATAGACCTAAACTAGCGAAAGCAGTACTAGCATAAAACCAACTCTCTGAAAGTGTGCAGCTATGGCAGAAAGGATAAAACACCAGATGCCTAAGCCTCCAGAACGCCAAGCAGAAACCAAGCCCGACTAAGTCAAGGAACCAGAGCAGAGGCTGCCAGCTTGTAAGATATAAAAACCAGGTTATCGAATCCTGAATCGTGAATCAGGTCCAAGCCCTACAAGTAGCCAATCAACCACTGCAATAAATCCATATCTCTGAAAGGTGTGCTGACTAACCACCGGAAGAAGCTCGAATTGACCATGGGATAGAAAAGGTTGCCTGAAGAAGATAGGATACAAGAAAGAACCTTTCCAACTAGGGAAGAACATAGGAGAGAATTAACCATCCTCTCTTTTTTTTCCTAGTTGTTTTCTGATTTCTCTTAGACCATGATTCCTCATAGTCTAGAGAAACATCTCGTAGGTGGTCGGAACCAACATCAGAGTTGGACTCCTCAATGGATTCATCATCATCCACGAACAACTTTTCTTTGCTCTGCTGGTAATCAACCGAGAACCCACAGCTCTCCCAAATCTTGTTAATCTTCCAAGAGTCAGAAACACTTCTATTAAGATCGAGCTCCCAATCCAAATTGATGTTGCTCACGTTGCAAAGTAGAGAAGAGCCAAACATGTCTGTCTCAACCACTGAGATAGGCACTACATTGGTATGAATTGGAGGATCCAAGCCATTCCCTGTGAGAACTATATCTTCAACCTGCTGCTCGATGACCTTTAACAGATTATCTTCAGCAATGGAATGGTAGACAACCTCCCCAGCTTTCAATTGAGAAGCCTGGTCATGTACGGAGTCAACTGCATTGCTGCTCTTTGAGGCATTCTTGCGAACACCTATGCTCTTGCCGAACCTCACCTGCAGATCCTTGTCTGGGGAGGCTTCCTTGCTTTTTGACGGCAAGATGGTAGGCGGTGACCGAACCTCTTGCAACACGGACAGACCAAAGGTTTCAAGATGACATCAACCTTCAGCTGCTTGACAACGGAATCCACCATTACCTTTGTGAATCTGGGCAGGATGGACTCGCACCTGACCTCAACACAGACGAGGGCGGGGCCATGGCATCCCACCGAGACAGAGGCATCATCGATATCAACAGGTCTCCCGAGCGTGCTGGCGACTCTGGTGATGTGGTCGCGTGACTAAGGAAGCCCCAGATTGTTTATCTTCACCCAGATGGGAACCTGCGAGAAAGATAGAGGTAGAAGAGAAGCTCCCGACCTCCATGAATGTGCCACCATAAGCGAACCATCCATAAACCAAGGTGCCTCATCTAAAACTCGATCCCGCTCTCTTGGAGACGGGAGCTTGACGATGTAGCCTTCTCTTTCCTCCGAGAAGATCTCAACAGGTCCACTCGGCTGCCACTGTCTCTGGATCCACCCAGCAAGCTTCTCGCAGAAGGGATTTCTTCCCACGAACCTGATCGAGATGAAATTGCCCCAATCAGGGATGGAGGAGTTTTGGCTAGAGATCGTGGCACACTTATCGCCATCTACCTCGATGGGCTCGATGAAGTCGATGGTCGTGACACCCTCAATGCCTCGACCTAGTCTACTGGATAAGAGCCAGTCGGCAGTCATTGAAGATGAAGAGGCTGCGTCGCCGTCAGATTGATTCATTAGGGGAGCTTTCGGAGAGCCCAAACCGTCGCTTGGGGAGACATTAGCTGAAGCCAGAGGTTCCTTCCCTTCATGACGCACAACCTTTTCAGGGCCAGGGGGTTGGATAGGGATACCTCCATCTCCAGTCCTCGCCAACTGAGGACAAGGAGGAGTCGAAGACGACTCTGCGGCACCACGATCCTTCTCCTCGCCAGCACTAGGGTTGCGCCCATGACCGCCCCCTCTTCCGCCCTTCCCTCGAGCCATCCAAATGTACTTAACATGCAATCAACCATAAATACTAGTGCTCTATAGCATGACCGATTTTACCTTGGAGCAATGTCGATCCTAAGATAGTCTTCATGATCCTCGAGTCAAATCTAGGTCAAATCTCCCCTTCACTTGATTAGGCTCTATACACCTTTACATGTTTATTGAACATCATATTTGAATACATTGTATTGATCCTATATTGAATTAAGGTGAATTAAGGTTGAATGCATTAGGGTTCGGCTCATTGATCAACATCATTAAAATAGGGAAACTAGAATGATTTAGATCATAATAATTACATAATTAGGATTTCATAATTCCATTTGGGATTTCTAATGAAACATTAGAGTGGAAAAGCAAACCAGTACGTGAAAACCATAAAATTGAATTCCTCTTGAATAACCTTATGATTTATTATGAATATTATAAAATTGAACAGTAAGAATCCATAAAATGATATAGTTTCAATCCATGATGAATCCTATGTAAATAAAACATGGAAGTACTAAAGTATGTTAGGCACGCATTACCTATAATCAAATAACCGGGGGCAATCTTGTCATTTCAACTAATTTTTAGAAATCATGAAAATATAAAACATAGGAACTAAAGTACCCTTATTGCACTTACAACATTTATTGTCTAATTCAAATGAGGAGGGCACCATGGTCATTTTGAGACATGTTTTGTTCCCTGCTTGCTCCATTACGAGTCATGGATCAAGCAGCTCATAAGAGCATCTTGTCTATTATCCCATGTCGTGATCTCTACTTCCTACTCAAAACCAAGGATAAAAGTGAGTCCCTCTCGTAGATACAAAGATAACAACTACAAATATGTCACCCACATTAGCCTGGAACTCGATTATGTATGGCCAAAACAAGGCGGAGAGATCAGAGGCTAAAACAATGAATTAAAGCACCAAGAACATGAGTCAAAAGTAGGTGAAGCATTGCACAAGCTTCTCAGAGTCAAACTAAGTGAGACCAGGGTAATAGGAACACTAGTTCAATCTATCAGTGAAGACCAAAGATGACTAAAGGCATGGTTATAGGGTACGGTGGCTAGAGAAAGACCAGGGAAAATTGATGATTGAAAAAGAAGTAGAAGGTATCGTGATTTCTCATAAGAGATCCAATTTGGTTGGAGGCTCATCTAAGGGTAGGGTGTTGTATGGGTTTCCAGAGATGTAAGGATGAGTAGGCTTGGGCTTGTAGGGGAACTAATGGTGAAATTGGAGGAGGAGGAGGAGTGTATGTGCTGTGGTTGTGCTCTACAATGCCTTATATAGGCAAGCAATAGATCATAACATTGTCTGCAATCTTGGGATGGAGAGGCTATGGAGATTTCTGATTGGGGGTTTCATCAAATGGGTAAGATAGAAAATAAGTTGTGGCTCATTTGACATGGGGCAATATCATGAATTCATAGCAGGAGAAATCTCCAGAAACAATCAAGGGAATCTTGAGTAATTGATCAGGAAATAAATTTTGTGAAATAGTTGTTGATTTTGCGAGAGGGCGGAGATAGTTGATGACCTCTACGCCATCCAATTGTGGGATCATTAAAACACAACCATCAGATCATATGAGAAAAGGAAGGAAAATAAATAAACTGTGTCACAGCAAATAAAACCAGAATCTTAGGGTTAATTTCTCGCATTAAATGAAACAGACTTTAAACCTACGTCCAACTATATTCAAATCTCGCCTAAATTAATTGGAGGGTCAAACATGGGTCAAATGAGTTCCAATTTGAACCATAGGCAAATTATAAAGTCTAGAATATTCCTACAAATTTGATTTCATTTTTGTACACATTATGGTCCATAACTCCTATATTGGTTATTAATCTTAATATTAATGCATTTAAAGGCAATATCATTTGAAAAAGCTAATATTACATAATCCTTGAGTCACAAGTTGAAGAGTCATACATTATTCACTCATCAAAAAGTCACATGATCATATCTTTATTCTATTTTGAGTTTATTGCCATCTTGTAGGAGAGAGAAAATAAAATATACTAATATGAGTTAATTGATATACATAATTCATTTTTGAAAATGAAATATGACTTTGGGTCTTATCCTATTTTTGTATAAAGACAACCATTATAGGTATTTTTCTTTAAAACCCCTCAATCATTAATATTTAGGAAAACTTTCATACTAATCTTAAATTAACTATGAAAATTGGGATGTGACACATCACATTGATGAATGTGTACCACCTATCCCATTCTTGAGCACTTCATCTCACAAATAAGTGTATAATGCATGTTCAATTACATTAAATTTTGACATCATTTCCTCACAGTTCCCCAAGTATGCCAATGTAGATGCGTAAAAACTGACCCACATATGTACCCAGAGAACAAAAGAGAAATGTTGTCAAAATTTACTGAAATAGAACACACATTATACACTTACATCCTAAGTGAGATGAAGTTCTTAAGAACAATCCTAAATTGTAGACTATCCAAGGTTTACTTTCAATGACAGAATCTTGGATGGGTTTCTAAGCCAAGAACATGGTTTATAAATTAGTTTTTAGAATCTAGGGTTTATAGATTAGAGTTTATAGATTACTGTTTACATATTAGTGTTTAAAAAAATTCAATACTAATTAAATACATAAGTACAACTCAGAGACCTAATGAAGCCAAATAATCCATAGTATATGGATTTTCATCAAATATGTTGTACAATTCATCTCAATCTATGTACAATTCATCACAATTATGAAAAATCCATACACTTTCTTCTCCATTTCATCACAATTCACTATAATTGAAAGCATATAAAAGATTTCTTCAATTTCCACACAATTTGATTTCTTCTCCCTCTCCTCCTTCCCTTGCCCTACTTGATTTCTTCAACATATTGGGAAGAAATCATATAGGAAAAGGGAAGGATGAGAGAGGATGAAGGAGGAAAGGGTTAAGGGAGACGGAGATAACTAAAGGAGGAGAGAGGATGAAGCATGAGAGGACTTATCTCTAGAACCATATGGAACTATCATATAAGGAGGATGATGAAAGAGGTAGTGTGACAACGATGGTGGTTGGCAACAATTGCAGATGAGGGTAGTGGCGGTCGGCAGAGGAGCTGGGAGAGAGGGCGATGGGAGATGACAATGTTGAAGTGGCAGTGGGGGTTGTCGAGCAACAATAGAGGTGCTAGGGGTGGCAACTATGATGGAGAAGCATGTGAAGTTAGATAGATATGGAGTGGTTTCTTATGGGGATGGGAAAAGGGAAATAAGGGTTTCTCTTGGGTTTAAGTAAACAAATATGTCGTCAGTCAATAGAAAATATTGGCAACTATCATATATCATTGGTTCATTAGACCTAAAATGCTTACAAAACCTCTATCCACACGAGCTGATATTGTCGGTCAGCTATGAAAAAATCGATGAGTAAGAATGTGTCCTAGTGACACCTATGGCATGGATTTCTTTCATGACAACTGAAAAATAATCCAATTTGGGAGAAACAAATTTGTAGGATATTTGGCATGTATCCTTTCTCATCGGTTAGTATACACAAAAGCCAATAAGAATATTCTAAGGATTATGCTTCTATCTTGTTGGTTACTATATTATAAAATGACAAGATAGGATTTTTGGAGGGTAGTGAAATTTCTCGCAAAATTTTGTGTGAAATTGTATTTTCATGGGTGCTCTATGTCAGCTGTATTTTGTATGTTTAAATGATGAGATAGATGGTTATTTTCACAACATGTGCTTTTTCAGATGGCCAACAGTGGCAGTTCTATCATGGCAGCAATCAAGATATCCTATCTCATGGTTTTCCTTAGGAAATTCAACCGATCAACGATCTAGAACGTGTTTGTACTGCTGATGTCAATATTTGAGAAAGTAAACAAGTATACATATATATCACATTTTAAGAAATAAATCCATAGTCTTATAATTATTAAACTTTGTATGTTATTCAAATATTTCATAACATATTTGTTGCCATATAGATCACAAGCAACCACCTGATCAAGAACAAGATTGCATACATGTATTAGTTCTCATCATCAACCCTAGTTAGATTCATTTTTAGGGTTTTGGTCAAGTTAGGTTCAATGTTTCTTATTGGTACACTTGATGGGCTTTTTTTAATTTAGAATCCATAATTAGGGTGTGGTTCAAGTTTCATGGAATTTTGAGGTTCCATGCATTTTATATGGTCGTTACAGTGTTTATGTCACTTACTTGCCTTCTAGGGTCAAAAGGCTCACTATTGAGTAACCAAGGTCAAGATTCATCACGGCATGAGGAACAACCAAAAAAGAGGATCTACATCAGCAATATATGGAAATTACAGACACTTTAAAGAAGATGTCCACATTCTCAAGGCATCAAACTCCAACATTGGTATCAACATGTCCACATACATTCAATCATCAATATAGTGAATATATGCTATGAAAGTTCAACATGAGACTAAGGTGGACATCCACATCCAAGATATCATGAGGGATAGAGTAATCCAAAATTTGACAGAGGAAGGACAATGGAAAAAGATCCACATAAGCATTAAGGTACAAATATAACTATTCAAGTCACATAGGTCCCACTACGAAAATTATGGTGACAAATCCCACCATATAGAAATATGTCTGCTCATAGTCTTATAGTCACCAAACATCACAAGGTTATTGATTTGAAGGATATTCTATAGTTTGATTCATCAAGTAGGGAAAAGATAGCATTTGTATCAAGGTATAACATGTAGCATCATAAAACTTGATATAATCATACATACCTAGTGTCATATATAATCACATAAGAAAAGGGAGTAGGCGATGATATTGTTGACCTCACTATTGCACATTGTCCATATTTTGGTAATGACTCAACTATTCCATTCATATGTATAAAATATGTCTACTTGAGATTCATTTTAGGCATTAGGTACATCAAAAGGATCAAATTTATCAAGCCCTAGCTTGATCTAGATCAAGTCAAAGGCAATACAAATGCACTTTTCTATAAAACACCCTAAATCCCTTAGGATGATTTTTGTAATCATTTATATTGATGTAATGACTTGTAACTAAGACAAGGAAAAATATTGAGCCTTAAATTTGAATGATAAATCACTTTAATGACATTTTCCAAAATTCATTACAGAGAATTTTTTTGTCTAGTTTTTAACTCACAAAACTTGATCGATCCCCTTACTGGATTTTGATAAAATTTAGGTTAGGTCGAGTTGCACACTCACAGAACTTGATCGATCCCTACACAGAGAAAAACTAATTTAATCGATCAGTGGAGTTTCATCCAAGATAAACTCGACTGATGATTCAATATAGCTTTGTTGCATAGTGCAATTGGTCGAGTTAACTTTATTAAAACTTGACCAAATGCACTAAATAGAAAATATAGAAAAAGTGATTCTAGATGTTGGAGTGTTGCAAAACTTGAAATTGTATCGATCGCAACCCTCAAAACAACTAGAAATCATTCCTTAGTTCCCCTACCCTATAGTGGACACCCCAACAATAAATAGGACCTCTTGGAGTTCATTCCATGGTTGCCCCTTCATGATATTCAAGCCCCTAACTATAGTTTAGTGCATCTAGTCTGCTTGATCCCCTTTATTTCTCTTATTTACAAAGAAAAACGTCCATGTGAGTGAGATAGGTTGTATGTGAGGGAGATACTCCATTGTTCTTGTGTAAATCTCTTCAAGCTCCCCTTCCCCAAGCCCCTTTTATAAGATCAAGTTGGTGAAAGCTTCTCCAAGTGAAAGACAAGGTGAATGATTCTTCGAGCTACAGAAGAAGGTGCAAAAATATTTTCAAAGTGAAGGAGAAGGACAAGGTTGAAGATCTAGGAGTAGAGTGGGTAAATCCTTCAAGGCAGAAGACTCAGTGCAAAGAGGGGACCTCCTTGGCGAAGGTGTCCAACTGCTTGCAAGAGTGGGTAAGACCTTGGTGACATAGATGACTCTAGCTCTTGGATAGGTAAGTCCTTGGTTGTAAGGTTGTTGGCTCCCTTGACCTCAAAGGGAAGTTGGGTATTCTTGTCCTAGAAAAGAAAGATCAAATTGTATGTTTTATAATGGAGTACAAGTATACATAGGTTGTAAAATCCTAGAGCTTGACCTCTCTAGGTAGTAGACTGAATCTATCCTAGTTTGGAGAGTTGAACCACTCTAAATATCTTGTTCAAGTACTTGTTTCAATCTCTCTCATCCTTACTATGCATGTCTAGATTACCATCAAATTCACTATTTGCAATTGTTCCTAGTTGAAGTAACTTGAAGGTCTAACAAATTTTTTGCAAGTGTTTTTATCTATATTCACCTCCCTCTAGAGCCCTTTGATCAAACAAGTGGTATCAAAGCCACAGTCTTCTCCAACACATCTCCCACAAGACGAACAAATGGGTGACAACTTACTTGGGTCTCTCAACCTAAAGGGAGGCTTGTTCATGAGACCCCTAGTCTTTGAAGACAAAACTTTCCTCTATTGGAAATGAAAAATGAAGTTTTACCTTCAAGGGATGAGCTATGACTTGGGGAAGGTGGGGATTATTCCATACAAGTAGCCGACAGGTGATGTAGCTACCTGGGATGAAGCTACACTCATGAAGGAATAGTTGAATGGAAAGGCAATACGCATCATCTATGCTTCCCTCACTCCCTCTGAGTTCAACATGATCCCATCATGGGACATAGACCTTGAGATTTGAAACAAGTTGCACATCACCTATGAATGCACTCAACAAGTCAAGGAGTCAAAGATCTATTTGCTCAATGGACTACTTGAAAACTTCAAGACAAGCAAGAAGGAAAGAGTGGTCGAGACAAACATAAGGCTCAATACCATCATCAATGGGCTTGCTAACTTGGGGTGTACATTATATAGATGGACTATCAAATCCAAGATCCTAACGTATCTTCCCATGAGATGGGCATCCAAGGTGACTTCCATTGAAGAAGTTATAAGCCTTGGTGACTTAGCCAACAAATATCTCATTAGCAACTATCAAGCTCGTGATGTAAGACTTGACAAGCAAGCAGAAGATGATAAGGAACAGGAGAAGGAATCAAAGAAGACCAAAGAAAATGCCTTCAAAGATCAAGTGGAGGTAATGGTTTTCCAACAAAAACGTGCTTTCCAGTCTTCTCCTCCCTCCTTAAGTGAAGATTATGGCCCTACTGATCATGAAGCCAACTACTCGAAGGGCAAGCACTTCAAGGGAAAGTCTTCCTCATCCTCTACTCCTAGATGCTATGAATGTGTTCAAAAGGGGCACTATAAGAATGACTATTCCAAGGGAACGAAGGCCTACCACAAAAGCAGCCATAAGAAGAAGGATAACTACAAGAAGGAAAACAAGTACAAGAGTGATGCACATAAATTACATGTCTAAAATGCAAGTGCATGTATCAGAGTAATACATGACCAAAAGAGGCTTGGATATCAAACATGGGGAAACATAAACCACAGACTACTAATAACTATGATTCGATCATCTAGACCAATCAAAAGGTGATTACATGAGTAATTGACTAATTGTAGAAAGTAAAACTAAATGAATTTGTTTGTAATCAATGATGGAATGAATTCCTTAGGATTACAGTTTTACCTTGGTTCACATTGTAATTAACATCATTTCATCAATAGTTACCTCTCCTAACCCTAGAACAAGTGACATGTAGAAAAAAATTACCTACTCTCACAGTGTAATTCACTACCAAAACTAATACATACCCTACTCTCATAGCGATTTAATTATTAGTTAGATTCTTTAATGACTTCTATGGGTTACTCCCTTAATAGCTGAAGGCCTTCTCTCGAAGATAAATATAAGCTATATATATCTACAACTTACCAACCCTTAATCCCTCTCTTGAAGCAATTAACCATCTAAGAAATCACCTATTGTGATTAGACATAGGAAATTCATAAAGAAATTGTAAAGATATATCCAAAAATTAAGAGAAATACTCATATGTATTCATAACTATCAATTACAATGCAAAATCAGGCTACTCCCAAGTCCTAAGGAACAATGGGGATTAGCCGCGTATGATTTCCATTGTCAAATACATGGGAAAAGGAAAGAAAAATGTAGGAAACATTAAAAGAAAAAAGTAACCCCTGAAGAAGACAGTTCAAATGACTACCTTTCTCGAGTGTGACGATTTGCTAAACTATGGATGCAAATCTATCCACTGAATGTGCTAGAATCACTGAGAATGTGGATTTCTTCTCTCCTTTCTTCTCTCTTGGCTCTCAGTTGTCATGCAATGGAAAGAGCATGATCCCTAGTTCTGGACACACTTTCCCTTAGTCATAGAATTGACTTTGGGCGTCATTATGTCTAAACTATTGGATTAATTCTGATTTCCAATCATGCCAAGTCGGTACTACTGATGGTGTCTCAATAGTGTTGATGCCTTATTTTATTGATGGTCTCTTATAATTTGTCAGTACTACCAAGTCAATTTTGATAGTACCGAGATTTTCTCTAACATTCCCTATTCATTTTTTGATTGAAGTTAGTACCACTGAGATGGGCATCGGTAGTACTGAGACTCCTCTTGAGCACTTTTGTAAGAATGTTGGTAGTATTGATTCTTGTGTCGGCACTAATGAGTTTCTTCAATTGATCCTTGTTTCTTTTTGTGAAATTTTAGTACCACTGATAGAAACATCTAGTATCGAGCTGATCCATTTCTTGTAAATTCACCTGAAACGTTAACAAGAAAGAATATAAGCTCCAAAATAATGATTAATCAATGTGGAATAGCAAAAATAATGAATATTTGACGCAATGAAGTGTCACGTGACAATGATGACAAATCATACACAAATAATATCAAAATGGGTAATAAGTGCACAAAATACATTGTACAACAACCTGTGAAAAAGGCAATTATTCAGTGCATCAAATTCGCTTAAGGTTAAATGTTTCTCGTCCTCAAGCAACACACCCTCAGATTTGTTTGAGATCAGTCAACAAAAGGACACAAGATATGAATTTCCATTCTCACTTACCCCCACCTTGCGGTCCCAAACCAGCCTTTACTGACCACTAAACAATCAAATACTTTAAAGAGACCAAAAATATTAATAAAACATGCTCATCCTTTAAATAAGTGAAATACTATCAAATAGAGAAGTTAATATCATAGTCAATCAAACATTCACTTGGTGTATCATGTGATTCCCTATCTACTTTTCTCTTCCTAAACTACCGACTAATTGGAAGCATTTCTCCTTATGAGAATGAATGAGGAGATGAATCATATTTGTGGCCTACAAATAAGAGAAATGAATGCAATGAGGTAGGTGTCTTATGAAGAATCCCATGTAACATCCAAATCATTTATGTAGAAATAGAAATGATGAACCTACATGGTGAAAGTGAGTTAATGCATGAGGTGGAATGATGTAGGCCCTGAAGATTTCATTCAACTGATGAAAGTCAAACAAAGAATACATCATGTACAGTAGTTCATCTTCTTCTGAAGAGAGATTTAGAACCGAGCTAGGGCATCTTTTCTACCTCATCATTTCATGAAATCATTTTTCTTTCTCTTTTTTTTCATTAGCCCTTGTCTTAACATGATTGAAGAGTATGCTTGGGCTTCACTACACCAATAACACATTTTTTCATTTTATTTTTATCTTGAGAGGTGTGGATGTGTATCCCAACACTGTAATTTCATAAGAAAATACATGTATACATGGTTTAAGAATGAATGATGTAAAAGGTATGCAATCTACATGGAGTTGTTATGAAACTAGATAATATGCATATGAGGTTTTCACTTTTTTTTTCCAGTATGTAACTAACACAATAAACATAAACAAACTACCATGTCACCTATTATGCCAATGAAATGCAATTCAAGAGGAAACAATTTGAGTTACTTGATCATCTTAAAAAGTGCCATATCAAAATGGATGGAATCACAAAATTAAGAGACATTGCCTTTGTTAAGCTTTGATATGTCCCTCTACTATTGACTTGTGAACAAGGTAACCTTAGGATTTCTTTCTAAAATTTCAATTTAAAGTCTCGTTAGTTGTTTGTCCAGTTCAGGCTCAAACCCCATCGTCATCCACAATTCATGGATCATCAATATTTCCATTTGTATCACATGTCCTTAATATGACTAACCCATAAACTTCCTCTAGGTGATGATGCCTCATGAATTTGCAACTAGGCCCAAATTATCCAATTTTTAAATTTCATTGCATAGACATAGAAGAACAAACTCTAGGATAACAAAGATAGAACTCATGATTATATTTCTCCACAATTACACAAGATAGATGTGGATCCTACAAACTCAAAATAATAAAACTAAAAACAAATTTAAAGATAAAGTTATTCTAGCACCCCCTAAGATTGAACATGATTATGGCCTCATAGTCAGAATTCAACTAAAGAGGTGGAATAGAGGCACTCATCCAAATGGTGGTGGTTGTCGAATGGTTGGTTCATGGGGTTGGAAAGTCCCTAAAATGTCAGGGACTACTTCGGTATCTTTGGAGGTTGTGGGTAGCCACAAAAATATCCTTGTCTCCAGTAGTTGTTGAAGAATGGTTGTTGGTAGTTCTCCACCTATTGTAGTCGCATATGCATATTCTTCTGGATGGCCAAGAGAAATCACTCATTCTCAACGATGGCCTGCTGGTTCTGGTATTACCATCCTTAGACATTGTGACAAAGTGAAATTTAGCATTAATATGAACTAATTCCAATTTTTCCCTCATTATACTCACTTATGGTCCCAATTCATTTTTGTTGTTTACATAATCAAAGTTGAGACTCAAATACAAAATATGGTGAATGATGTCAACTTTATACACATTTTTTTTTAGGGTAAGACTTATCTACTATTTAAATCGAGCTTAACGGGGGCTCAACCCAGTTTGCTACAGAGGAATGGAAATGCGATAAGAAAAGAAAAGGGGAAGAACTACTGGTAGCTTCACGGGCTAGCAGATGTGCTAATCCGTTTGCTTGCCTTCTACAAGAAACAAAAAGAACAGAATGAAAAGCATTAACTAGACTATATATGTCTGCAAGGATGGTTCCCAGGAGGTCCGCTCGCTTAGCCTTGGTGTTTATGCAGTTGATGATAGCTTCCGCATCCGACTCGACCACAAGCCAACCCATCTTCAGCTCCTTGGACCGAACTAGTCCCTCACGTAATGCCCATGCTTCTGCAATTTGTACATTAGATAGCAACGGTCGTCTAGTCCCCGCTGTGCAGACTATCTTCCCGTTGCAATCTCTCCATGCTAGACCAGCGCCATCCATGCCGTGGATGTTAACAGCTGCGTCACAATTCAACTTGACAAAGCCTGCTGCCGGCGCTTTCCAAGCCTGAGTTGCCTCTCGGTTCCCTTGCCTGTTGCTGGTCGTGTTTACTGATCGGTGGCCTTTGATTAAGGCGAGCAAATTTCTATGGATGGTGAGAGGTGGCCGCACCTTGTCCTTGAAGATAATATCATTTCTTCTTGTCCACACGGTCCACAGAGAAGCAATCATGGTATCATTACCCTCCTCGTCGGCTTCTGTCGTGAGGGAAATAATAGCCTGGTCAGTCCTCCCTTGTCCCGCCTTTCTAATCTCATCTTGCACCGGTTCCGGACTCTCCTTCCATAACTCCCACGCTTGGGGGCACCTGAAAAGCATATGGCTGATGTCTTCTTTCTCTCTTCCACAAATCCTGCAAATTCCAGTGTCATGGCAGTGCCTATCAAAAAGCCTTCCCATGGTACTCAGCGCTCCTGTCATGCATCTCCATAGGAAGTGCGCCGCTTTTGGAAGAAGGCCCTTGCGCCAAATAGTTCTCCATGTTTTAGCTTCCTCCTCTCTTCTTCGCTCTTCCAGGACCACCGCTGCATTCTGTGTAGCCATCCAGTATGCGGATCTAACCGTGTATTCCCCTTTCCTGTCAGGCCTCCAGAAAATCCCGTCATCCTGTCTTGTTAGACCCAAAGGAGTCTCTAACACCTTGCTCACTATATCATGCGTGAACAGATTTGCAATGAACTCCTAATTCCACTCTCTTTTTTCTCCAACCATTAGCTGGCTCACCCTTTGTACTGTAGTGCAAGAGACCCCATACACCTTTTCCAGGCTTCCTCCTAGCTGCGGAATCCATCAATCAGTCCAGATGTTGATGTTGGTCCCATCACCCACTCGCCATTGCATGCCCTCTAAAATAATGTTTTTTGCATTCCAGATACTCCTCCAGGTGAAGCTAGGATCATATCCCCTCCTTGCGTTGAGCACGGAATCCCTCGGAAAGTATCTAGCTTGCAGAACTCAGTATACTAGTGTGTCCCGTCTATGGAAGAGCCTCCATACTTGTTTTGCCAACAGAGCTTGATTAAAAATGCTTATGTTTCTGAAGCCCATGCCGCCTTGGCTCTTGGGTTTGCACATGTTTTCCCAGCTGACCCATGCAATCTTCCGCTCTACATCCTTTGCTCCCCACCAAAATCTCGAGATTGTGCTATTGATTGAATCGAGGAGATACTCCGGGAGTCTGAAGATGCTCATGATATACGATGGTATGGCCTGTGCTACTGCTTTGATGAGAACTTCTTTTCCTGCCTTAGATAACAATTTCTCCTTCCATCCTTGCAGCTTCCTCCAGATGCGTTCCTGAATGTAAGCAAACACCTGCTTCTTTGACCTGCCCACTGCCGTAGGCAGCCCAAGGTACTTGCCATGCCTATCCACTTCTTTGACCTGCAGCAACTCCGTCAACTCTTTCCTTCTCACACTGTCCACACCTTTACTAAAAGCAACCTCAGTTTTGGATAAATTTATTTTCTGCCCGGATGCCTGCTCGTAGTGGCTGATAATTTCAGCTAATTTTAGACATTCTTCTTTGGTTGCTCTTGTGAAAAGTATGGAATCATCTGCAAAGAAAAGATGAGAAATCCGCGGGCCATGACGACTAGCTCGGACTCCCTGAATGACCTTTTTTTGTGTAGAAAGGGATATAGAAGTAGAAAAAGCTTCAGCACATAAAATAAAAAGGTAAGGAGAGAGAGGGTCACCCTGCCGAAGTCCTCAGGTTGGTTGAATCCTCCTGGTCCGTTCCTCGTTAATAGCAAAAGAGTGGGTTACCGTTGACATACAATCCAGAATTTTCCTTCTCCATTTTTCTCCAAAGCCCATTTTTCCTTGGACATAATCCACAAAACTCCATTCAACCCTATCATAGGCCTTTGACATATCCAGCTTAAGAGCAATGTGTCCCTTTTTTGCATGGTTCCCTCTTTTCATGGCATGAAAAAGCTCGTAGGCAATGAGAGCATTATCGGTAATGAGCCTTCCAGGAATAAAAGCACTTTGATTTTCAGAAATAATTTTGTCCATGAGCGGCCGCAGTCTATTTGCTATGACTTTTGAAGCAATTTTGTAAACAACATTACAAAGACTGATAGGTCTGTAGTCCCCAACCTCTTCTGGCTTATGAACCTTTGGGATCATCACCACTAGTGTTGCATTTAGATCTGCAATACTTCTCTCAGATTTCCACCACCCTTTAATGTAACTAGAGATATCCTCTCCTACAATATGTCAATATTTCTGGAAGAACATAGCCTTCATTCCATCCGGACCCGGTGCCTTATTGGGGTGCATAGCCTTTAAAGCTGTGTGAATTTCCACAGACGTAAAATCCTTTTCCAAATCATTCCACTCCTCCATAGACACTTTCATAGATATTCCCCGGGTCGCCTCCTCCCATCCCGAAGGATTTGAAGTGTTGAAAAGATTTTTGAAGAAAGACACCACAATTTTTTCTATCTCCTCATGTCCCGTCTTCCACTGTCCTTCACTGTTTTTCAGCCCTTCAATGTTGTTTCTTTTCCTTCTTTGTGATGCTTTATGATAAAAATAGGCAGTGTTCCTGTCACCCGATTTCATTTCATTCACCCGTGCCCTTGCATGCCAATACGCCTCATCACGCCTGTGCCATTCTTATAATTCAGCTGTAAGATGTGTGCACCTAGCAAGGTTCTGGCTGTCCTGAGGTAATTGTTGGAATTCATTTAGCGCATTTTCAAGTTCTTTTATTTTCTTCTTCCTTTCCCCGAATTTTTTTCCTGCCCACTCCTTTAGTTTTTTTCCACACTGTTCCATCTTTCCTTGCAAACCTGAATGCTGATTTTCCTCCCAAGAAGATTTTATTATATGCTCACACGCCTCATCCTGCACCCACATAGGTTCAAAGAAAAAATATTGCTGTCTTCTTTGAGCTTTTTTCTTTTTGTAGTCCGTGTTGATGATGATTGGGACGTGATCAGATTTGTACTTTGTGAGATGTATAACTCTTGCATGTGGAAAATTAGAAACCCAGGTTGGGTTGCCCAAGGCTCTGTCCAGGCGTTCCCTTACAAGAGTTTCCGGTGTGAGTCCTCTCTGCCATGTGAATATGCTCCCGTTGTACCCCAGATCCGTAAGATCACAGTCATCAACCACGCTTTTGAAATCTTGGATATGTCTGAAGGGTTTGGGTGGGATGCCGTCTTTCTCATCATTAGAAAGGATTTCATTAAAGTCACCAAAGAAAAGCGTGGGTGTGTCTTCATCCGTCATCAACTCCCTCATAAGATCCCAAGTTCTGAATTTTTGTTGTTGTGCCGCCCATCCATATATATCGATAGCTCTCCACGTCTCCCCTGTATTGTTGTCCTGGATATTGCAACTGCAATGATGTTGTGAATAGGCTGTAACAGTAAGATCTACATCCTTCCACCAAAATCCTACTCCACCTGCTCTGCCGACACTCGCTAAACAGATCCCTTTAGTAAAGCCGCACTTTCTCATCACTACTTCCAAGTCTGCACTCAAAATCATAGTTTCCATAAGGAAAACTATGCTCGGACCCTCCCTCCAACACCACGATCGGAGAGCATTAACTGTGTCAGGGCGGGCCAGTCCCTAACAGTTCCAGCTAATGATTTTCATTGCTCTTCACGGGGCTGGTCTACGCCAGCTCCCGCTACTTGGGACGCATTGGTTCCCTGTCTTTGTGCTTCCATCTCTGTGCTCCGTGCCTTCTTGCATGTATCAATCACAGTATCAGCTGCATCAAGTTCCATATCGCATAGCTCAGATTGCCTATCCCTTTTCCCTGCAATATTGTTCCAGACCACTTCATTGTCAGGTACTCCAAGTCTTTGGCTCCTGCTCATCTTGTACACCCACGGAGCAGCTTTCTTCTTTTTTTGATCTGCTTTCCCCCCCTGCCTGTCCTTCTTCGGTGTTCTTTCTCCATCTGTGCTCTGGTTCTAGTTGCCGTTGGTGCTTGTTCAGGTATTATCTGAGTTTCAGTGCCCACAAACTCATTGCCTTCATCATGGTTTGCCCCGCTTGAAGCTACTGGTCTTGGTTCGACTCCACTGTTCCCTGCTTTAGTTCGTGATTCATTTGGTTTAAGGGCTACGATCTCCTCTTTTGTATACTAAATCCCCTCCTTGCTTCCCGCTGTTTGCGGTATAACCACTACCCTGTTGATTCCCTTCGTCTTCTCCTGGCCTTGCGATTGTCCTCGTGCATTCTCCCTGTGCCTGGTCTCGTCTGTTCCCGTAAGCTCTGGAAAGATGGCTTCCAGATCTAGCTCCGTCCCTTCCGCCCCTCTCTCCCCACTCGACTCTTCCTGTTCTGTATTTCCTTACTGCCTCTCCCCACCTTCGTTTCTGTTCCCCTCTCGGCGTTGCCCGTGTCTTTGCTGCCATTGAGCCTTCGTGCGCCGTGTTCGCCGACGTTGCTGTCTCGGTTTCAAACTTGAAACGTATCTCCCTCTTATTTCTGTTATTGCCGAACAGCTCTTCTTGCAACGATTGCCTTGGCTTCCTCGGAGAAGCTTTCAGCCACGCCCCCACTGGGGACCTTGGTCATCTTCTTCCTCCGGACTGGTGCAATCCCTGAGTACGTGCCCTAGCCGGCCGCACCTGTAGCAGTAATTAGAGAGCCTTTCATATTTGATATCGATCTCTATGATTTTGTTGTTCCTCCCCTTCATACGTAGGATTCTTCTCAATGGCTTTGTGACGTCCAGATTGATCCAGACTCTCACGGACGATTCCCATCCCAATTCATCTAGGTCTGCTGCCATCACACTGCCCACCTTTGCTGCGATCTCCTCGACCGATTGCCTGTTGCGCAAACCCAGCGGAATTCCATATAGGCGGACCCAGAACGGGCTGTGATTAATCTCTACGGCGCCCGGCTACTCATCTGCTTCGATGTTCTTGATTAGGATCAATTTGTTATCAAAGTTCCATGGAGCCCCTTCTTCAATTTTCTTCTTGTCGCGCCAGTCCAGGAACTGTATAATGAATCGGTCTCCTTCGACCTGCTTAAAGATAACCTTCCCCTGGAGCCCCCACGCCTGTGTGAGTGTTCACTTCAGAGCCCAAAAGTTCGCCGGTCGATCAGATAGGATTCTTGCTATCAGCGCTAGCTTTAGATGCCCTTGCTCTTCACCTTCCGTCAACTGTGATATTTCTATCAGTTCTTCTTCGTCCTGTGTCAATTGTAACCTCACACACCGATCTGCAAGCTCTTCTGCCATCGTCGGGGTAGGACCAGAAGGACCGCTCCAACCTTGGACCTGCAAGAGACAACCACTAATGGAGAAAGGAACTCCCACACACCTAACCCTAATCGCCAGAGTGAAGGGGGCGGCCACGGGGAGAGTATTTTTATTGTGAACTTTATACACATTATAACACCTTATATTTGATTAATTCATCACTTTGTCCAAAGAAGTAAATTGATCCATTAAACTTCATCTTTTTGTTCTCAATCTTTTAATAAATGTTCTCCACATTTTTTTGAAGCTATGATCCAAATTTTAGCTCATTTGTACATTCCTACAATTTTCTATGAATTCTTGAAGTTAATGGGTTAAAAACCCCTTTATTTGCTCTTTTATTGGCTTTGCCATGTTAGCAATCCGTGGGGTGTGTAAGAGGGGTGAGTCAGCACCCTTAGATCTACCCCTTGTAGATCAAGGCCCAATATGACGGCCACTGGTAATCTCCTACCTCCCGCAATCAGTAGGGAGGAGTAAATGAGGACCCGATTGAGAGATCTCGTGCTCTTGACTACGATTCCAAATTCTGAGCGAGCCAAAACCCACGCCTCACAAATTTGAACTCGATAAGCCCTATTTTGACCAGCATACATGCTCTATTCCGCCACCTAAACATTTCCCTTGCTTTACCTTCTCCTGCCGGTGGCCATGGCTACTACCTCAAATTTTCTTAGCTCTAAACCTAGCCCTCAATGCTATATAAACCCCCCCAAGGATCACATACACCACACCAAGCAACGAGACCCTTTCCTTTCTCATGCCCTCAGCCCCAAATGCCTTGATTTGCTCCCCAACCTTCTTGCTTATGTGCACCACCACCACAGATCCCAGATTGGGCATCCCCTCCTCGCAGCACTGGGCCACCACCTAAGACGTTTGTCCACTTCACGAGATGACACTGATCACGTACGTCACCTCCCCAGCTTCCCCCGATCACTGCTACTCCCAAAGCCCCCCCTTTTTGGCGAGGTCCTCCATCTCTATTGCATGCTTTTGTGAGTACTATCTGAAGAGGAGAAGGTCCACATACCGCTGAATCCAAGAAGGACCCAAGTAGGTCCAAGGTTCAGTCAAATCACCAGTGAAGTGGCCACTCAAGAGTGTAAATCGAGCCTTTTAGCCTCTGAATCAGACCGCCATGCAAGGAGTCTACCTCACCTACGTGGACAAATCTCAGCCATCCCTTACACATCAAACAACCCCTCTTTCCTGATTAAAGGTATTTTTGCTCCCTCTCTGCTAAAAAAATCAAATAACTGGATGAATCTTGCTTTAATCATAGAAAATGCATCGTGACCCCAAATAATTTGAGTAAATAGTCAATCCAATGTATTAATTAAAAATACTTCTGGAACTCATTTTGTTATGGATCTTTCTGATATCTCTATACTTGAACTCTTTCTTATATCAAATGATTCAATGATGATGTCGAATCCTTATAAACCCTAGATTTGGACTCTAATGATTATCTTCTAACCTAGATATAATATTTGAATCATCTACTCTTGAAAATGAATCAGTAGTGATCTATATCTTTTTACTCGATTCAATCTTGGTTATAATCTTTATAATGAGTAATCTTGATCCTAATCTTGCAAAACACTTGATATAGTTTTGGCCCATCAATCTGATCTTGATTTCCAATTATATTAAGTGCCATGATGATTATCTAGAAATTGATGATGACTTGGATAATCATCATAAAACTAGGGTTTACATATATGATCCTAGAAAACCTAAGTAGGTCATCCACACATGAAATATTCTTGACACTTTAATAATGTTAAACATATTGATATAGTATGAATCATAAGTGGATGACCTAACCCTAAGGTTGACCTAGGAAAGTGTAACCCTAATCTCGAATATTGAAACATGATATCCAAATATCTTGAACTTGACCCTTGATCCAAATATTGTGTTTTAGGATCAAACTCGAAGGGTCGACCTATTATAAGTTGATCTATACTCGAAATCCTCAGTGAAAGGTACGCTATTATATAACTCCTCCTTGATTGTATTGAAGATACTTTTATGTATCTTTTGAATGTATACTTGGCTATTTACTTGGATGAGCTATTGTTCCCTATGATTAGTCTACTATTTTTCTATACTATATTTTGAAAAATATGAAAACATAAATTGCATGCCCATTATGACTGCCCATATATTGATAATGATGATGATATTGATAATGTTGATAATGTTGATATTGAGTGCAACAATCCCCTCATTTGGAGGTGGGACTTGTACATTGGTCTCCTATGTTCATATGGTGAGAAGGATCCTAGTAACCTTCTCCATCACATTGGGGTAATTGAGTCACACCAAATATATAAGCATGCTTACTTGATTACAACATAATGGGAACTCGTAATAAAAATTGAATCGTTGAATAACAAACATTTTGTCAAATGATTTTGGTTTTGGAAATCCTTTGTTATTCTTTTGAATATAATTCCTGATAAGTATTCTCTTTATTATAAACTGTTTTACTTGATTTTGATAGCGTATCGTGCAATTGCATGATTGTGTCTTGATTTTCTTGATTTTAGGCAATACAAGTGGAATACTAAATAAGATCACTTCCACACTCTACATATTTGGTGACAAAGACAAATCAGATATATCTCCATATTGGGTTAGTTGTTTTTTAAATATCCAGATTTTGAGTTATTATTTCTTATTGTATATGCCAGTATGATAGATCCTATCGGGCCACTCAGGGATGGGTGCTTCAATCCTTTTACTACCATCTAGGAAGTAGGATTGGGATTGGGGTAAGAACAGTTCCATGGCAGTTGCTATCAGAGCCTACACACTCCCATATACTTTAAGTAAATAATTTCTCAAGTTTCTTACACCCAAGAAACCCTAAAGTCCATAATGGTTAAAATGAAGGTGTCTAGGCTCGGGGTCCTGGCATAATTTGTCCTATTTGTCTTCACGGTGGCTGAGATCCCCCGCTCTACCTGGCCTTTATTGATCCAGAACTGGACCTAAAGGTTCTCTTGTGAAACCCTAGAGAGTCTTCTAGCATCTCATCTCTTCTTTAAGGACTATCCTAAGCCACCCATGTAGATGAATATTAGTTAGTCTTCTCATCTCCTCATGTGGTCCTTTCTTGTGACCTTTTACCACATGATGTCTTGATTATGGGTAGATTCTGCATGGGAATAATGAATATCACTAAATCTTGAAAGTCGATAGCATGATCTGTCCTTAATTTGAAAACTTGATTTTGATCAATTAAGCTTGAAATCAAATACTCTTGTATGACCCCTAACATCATGCAAACTCAATTTAGCCAAAACTTGACTACATGTTTGCTATGTTTGAGGTAAATATTAATGACTTTGATCTGGTGAAATAAGAAGGACTTATACCGTATACCTCATTGTTGATGAGGTCTCTATTTGATTAATGTCCATGTTGCCCTATTATTGATTAAACCTCAAATATAGTTAAGCAAACTCGTATCCTATTTTATACATATCTTGACTATGTTATCAGGTGACTAAGCCTAAGACTCACAAAATCATGATGTAAGACCTATGATACAAAAAGCAATTTTCCTATTGACAATTGATGCCTTTTGCAATCTCAATTTTGACATGATGAGCATGGACCTAAATCATGCACTAAATTCCCAATTATACCACTAACTTGATCATGAATAGAAAGGAATGCAAATATAACCTTGACTTTGTAAAAACTTGACATTATTACCCTATTATGTTGATGTTATGACCTTGTAAAACATGCTTTGATCATTGATACTCTCCCTATTTGAATAAGCTCGATGGATAATGACTAATGTTGGTAATGTGATAGATTAGGGTGATAGTTCACTCATGACTCCCCTAACCTAGGTCACATCCCTATTATGACTACCTCTAAATTTTTATATGGTTGATTATTTAAATTTTGGAAAAGTATACCTTTTCACCCGATTTGGATTGGTTGAACTTAGCCTAAATAGGTTAAACCCAATGCTGATACTCGATCTTGAATATTGATTTGATAATGACCTTGATATATGACAATGTTGACTATAACTTGTGTTTGATTGCCTAGATAGACCTAGGTCTATATCATTCATCAAACTTGGATACAATGATAATAAAATTTTGATATGTTGATCGAATATTGCTTGAATATTGTTGCTCGAAATGGAATATAGGTGAGTGATCTCCCCTAAGGTCTAAATAGGAATCTAAACCCTAGTTCAAAATTCTGGACCTATGAGATTTGATGTCCAAAAATCTTACCTCTTGATACTGATGTATAACATTGTGACTCATGATTATCAAATCTCAATAATGATATAAATCCTATGATCACATTATTTGGATAATGAGATATAAGACTAATGGCTTCAAAATCCCAAATCATGAAATTTTGAAATGCTGACTATATTGACACTCACGATTAATGACTTTGGGTTTAGCTCTCATTAGGACTAGGGTGGGACCTCCCATTGATACTGAGTTTGAAAATCATGATATTGAAAGTATGATGTTGTCTTGAAATTGTGGAAATATGAAATCTCAAATCATGGGTGTATAACCCCACCTAGACCAATGTAGAGGCTAGGAGCTTGTGATATTGGGATTGAAAGTCACTTTGTACACTTGATTCAAGGACCCTATTTGTTTGACCTAAAATATGATCTCTCCAAATTTGTGATCGATATGATGTTTTCCATATTTGTGACTCCTATCATGACTTTGAATGATTATGTCTTGACCTTAATACTCAATTCCTCAATGATAAATGATATTGATACCAATTTGGTTATGATATGGAACATGGAAATCCTATTATGATTATTGTAGTACATGAACTTTGAGGACATGATTTTGATTTTATAGTTGAGAATGTTATAGTATTTTAAAATATGTTTTGAATTCAGATAATTCCAATAATTAAGGATGATACATAGATTATGTAGTCCCAATTTTGATGATGTTTTTGAATTTTGGGGACAAAATTCCTTTTTAAGGAGGAAAGGATGTGAGAAAGTAAAATTTAGCATTAATATTATATAATTCCAATTTTTCCCTCATTATACTCACTTATGGTCCCAATTCATTTTTCTTGTCTACATAATCAAAGTTGAGACTCAAATACAAAATATGGTGAACAATGTGAACTTTATACACATTATAATACCTTATATTTGATTAATTCATCACTTTGTCCAAAGAAGCAAATTGATCCATTAAACTTCATCTTTTTGTTCTCAAATTTATAAATGTTCTCCACATTATTGTGAAGATATGATCCAAATTTTAGCTCATTTGGACATTCCTACAATTTTCTATGAATTCTTGAAGTTAATGGGTTAAAAACCCCTTTATTTGCTCTTTTATTGGCTTTGCCATGTCAGCAATCCGTGCAGTGTGTAAGGGGGGCGATTCAGGGCCCTTAGATCTTCCCCTCATGGTTCAAGGCCTAATATGATGACCACTAGTCATCTCCTACCTCCCACAATCAATGGGGAGGAGTAAATGAGGACCCGATTTAGAGATCTCGCGCTCTTGACTACAATTCAATATTCTGAGCGAGCCAAAACCCCCGCCTCACAAATTCAAACTCAGCAAGCCCTATTTTGACCAGCATACATGCTCTGTTTTTCTACCTAAATGTTTCCCTTGCTTTCCCTTCTCCTTCTGACGGCCATGGCTGCTACCTCAACTTTTCTTATCCATAAACCTAAGCCTCAATGCTATATAACCCCCCCAAGGATCACATACACCACACCAAGCAATGAGTCCCTTTCCTTGCTCATGCCCTTAGCCCCAAATGACTTGATTTGCTCCCTGATCTTCATGCTTCTGTGCACCACCGCCACAGAGCCCAGATTGGGTGTCTCCTCCTCGCAACGCTGGGCCACCACCTAAGACATTTTTCCACTTCACGAGATCATGTTGATCACGTACGACACCTCCCCAGCCTCCCTCCATCACGGTTGCTCCCTTAGCCCCCCTTTCCGATGAGGTCCTCTACCTCAAACGAGTATTATCCGAAGAGGAGAACATCCCTAGACTTCTCGGTTCAAGAAGGACCCAAGCAGGTCCAAGGCTCAGTCAAATCACCAGTGAACCGTCCACTCAAGAGTGTGAACCAACACTTTTAGCCTCTGAACTGGATTGCCAAGCAAGGAGGCTGCCTCCCATGTGTGGACAAATCTCGACCATCCTTTACACATCGGATGCCCCCTCTTTTCCCGATTAAAGGTATTTTTGCTCCCTCGCTACAAAGAAATCAAATAACTGGATGAATCTTGGTTTAATCGTACAAAATACATCCTGAATCCAAATAATTTGAGTAAATAGTCAATCTTGATCAGAAAAATCCAATGAATAAATTAAAAATACTTTTGGAACCTATTTCATTATGGATATTTTAGATATACCTATACTTGAACTCTTTCTTAGTTAGTTTATCAAATGATCCAATGATCATGTTTAATCATTGCAAACCCTAGATTTGGACTCTAATGTTTATGTTGTAACCTAGATATAATATATTTGAATCATCTACTCTTGAAAATGATCATTAGTGATCTAAATCTTCTTATTGGATTCAATCTTGGTTATAATCTTTATAATGAGTAATCTTGATCCTAATCTTGCAAAAATGTGGCAACACATCCCACTATCACACAGACAGCGAGGTGTTACGTGAAAACGGGCAGAAATCACCATAACCACAGATTATAAAAACACGGGTGAATTAAAACCGATTGCGGAAAGTAGATAAACTGAGAATCTATTACATTTAAGTCCTCATCCTGCAAGGAAATGGGTTATATAAACATATACAAGCCTTGACACATGTTCACAGCTTAGAGGAACAACTGTCTAACCATCACATGAGTTCATCACCTATTTATATGTACATAAAGGCCCATATCTGGCCAGTAGTAGGATATACAAAATTTTAGCAGCTATATATCGTGAAACAATGTCAAAACACCTCCGAGGACCTTAGAGTACAGGCATGACTCTAAGACTCTACTACAAAACATCCAAAATAGCAGCATATCCATCGCTTGCCTTCTACTTCTCTTCTTGCTGCACGGCTGCAACTCCGCGACCACCACCACGTCTAACTCGACCACCTAAAAAGGGTGTAAACCAGCGGGGTGAGACACACAGTCCCAGCGAGAAACATAACTCCCTGCCAAAACTACAGAACCTCAGAAAGATAAAGCAACAACAGCAGATATCTGATGAAGGGTATAACAAGAGCAGTTTATAGAGTAAAGCTATTCATACCGTCCAGATTACCAGATGTACGGAAGGCATATACTCAAGTATTTCTTTATGGAAAATGATTAACAAGATAGGATTTATAAGGTATTACCTCATAACATGAGAGACATATAAGTAACTTCAAGATATAACAAGATTAACTACACAATCAAGGCCTCAACCAATGTTCTATGTTTTGCCTTAAGCAGTAAATACTATACGACTGGATTACGTGTTATTATTATGCCCTGAGGAAGTGACATGTACCGTTCAAGTCCAACCGACAGCTACGAAACCCGGAGTTGGTGCCATACAAGGTCAAATGGAAGAGTCGAACTCAACGACCTCCTACCTTGTGGTCAGTGCACGAGTACAACACAAGCAGGACCGTAGTCTCATGCTGAAGTGGCCTCAGCCACAAGGTCAGGCTACCCTCTTCCTAGCCTGCCTCAGTATAGGTATCGACGCTAATGAAACTGAGCCACGAGCATGTTCACCGTGCTCTGAGCCATGAACGCATTCATGCTCCCATATCACATATTCTGAGCCATGGGGGTTGTTCACCATGCTCTTCACATTCTTGGGCTACAGGCCTGAATCCGCACCCTGGAGTCTACAACCGAAGTTGCACTCTTACCTCCTCACTTTAGGCTAGGAGAAACCTCGCATACTCAACAATATGCGCTCCGGGTTAACCCGTAGGAGAACCTATTTCACCATCACCAGCTCCTGGCGATGATGGATCTATGTCTAGGGCAACTACATGATATATTCCACTGTGATTAATTAGTACCTTTTATATGGATTGCAAGATTCAACCAAGTTACACAACATGCAAGTTATAACAAGAACGAACAATATGAAACTCAACATCATCCTGATCCATCATGAGGATCCAACATTACATATTACCACTTGGCCTCAAGCCAATCATCTAGATCCATCTCAAGGATCATCACATACCATGGGATCTCAATTCCTCGTCACATATTGCCACTGCCTCTCAAGGCTTACATCATCATCATGGGATAGCAATCCCCAGTACTGTAGTCAAATACATCATATAGATTATCTCAATATCGAGAGTAACTATCACAGCAGAGTTACTCCACATATACTTATACCTCATAACCCTTTTTAATTGGCTATGCATCACCTGCATGGTTAGTGTACACAATAATCATAGGCTTAACAGAAAGACCATGCTTATCAATATAGGGTGACATTAATGATTACATACTTTATCAATTAAGTCTCAACTTGTAGTCTTGAGTTTAGGTCATCATAAAGTAAACCATGTTACATGCTTACCATTTATTCAGCATAATACAACATATCATGGTGGTCACATATATGTGTTACATAAACAAACTTTACCATAACAATTATCATTTAGCATATCGATTTCTATGAGGGGCAGGACTCTCACTAAAAGCATCACAAACCCTCACCATAAGTTGTAACGGGTAGGGCTCACCCTATCGCCCAACCATAACGGCCATCACCAACGTGCAGTCATGCAACACAGCGTCAGGCGTGTCGTGCAACATGATATCATGCAACACAGCGTTACCACCAAAATAGCAACAAGGCATGCAGCTAAGCAAGGAGCATAACGTGCGACGTGTGTCATGCACCAAGCCTATCGGGCAACGCACGACGCCCGTCAGGGGTAGCTGTCGGCCGACACAATAAAAAGGCTAAACGTGACGCCCGTCACAGAACCACTAGCAATGTCCAGAGATGTAGCTTGACCAACCAACAGGGGACCCATCATCAACCAACCACCCAAGTCCTATCGGTTGTCACAAGGTAGGGTGAAGGTGTCACGTCCGTCACAGAGACCAGGGGTAACATCCACTACCAACAAAACATATCGTCCAAGGGTCTAGGTCAAGAAGACTGTCGGGAAGCACCTCCCCAAGCTCATCATCAACCTCAAGCAGAAGAGCACCAAACCCTAAAGGATTAAGGAGATGGCTCACCTCAAACAACTAAGCGAGAGGGGTCTTGCGCATACTAGTAAAAGCTCAAACTCACTCCTCTAGACCAAGGAGAGAAAGGAGTACTACTCACCAAGAAACCCTAGATCATGGGTTCGGCCAACATGGTGCAACTAAGCAAGAAGCTAATCTAACAACATATAAACAAGATCATAGAAGGAGATAGTGAAGCTAGGGTTAGGAGTTATGTAACCCGCCTTAAGAAAACTCCAAGCTCCTAGCTCCATGCACCACCAAGAAAGGAAGAAGGAGACTCCAAGGATATCGGCCACCAAGCTAGCTCCTCCAAGGGTATCAGCCACCAACTTGCAAGAAAGGGGTGTGTGTCGTGCAACAAGGAGAGGGAGACTAAAAGGAACTTAGCAAAGAAAGGGAAACACATATATAGAAGGGGATGGAGGAGAAAACAAGGTAGATCCAAGCAAGGTTTCGCCCACCTAGGGACACTTGTCCATGAGCACAAGCCACCATGTCTAAAACACATGTCCAAGGACATTTCCACATGCAAGCATCGAGCACCAAGTGTCCACTAGTAGTGACACAAATCAGGTCAAAGAAGGTCAAAGGCTCTTGGGAGACACACCTCCAACATGGGCGACACAACCCCTGGGTGACACAACCACCTCCTTTCCTAACACAAGGTCCAACCAAGCCAAAGCAAGGCACCACAAGGCCCAACAAGCTCAACCAAGCCCAAAGGAACTCATGCAGAGGGCCCAAACCTTCCTCTCTACTCTAGAGGATGCAAGGAGAGGGAGGAACACCTCACAAGGTGACAAACTTTCTCACAAACTCTAGACTTGGGGTTATAGCAAGTAGCACCTCCAACTCTCAACAAAGCACAACCAAACCCTAATCACCACTAAAGGTGATTAGCAAGCAACTAAACATCAGGGTTAAGCAAAGAAAATAGGGTAAACCTTAAACGAAGGTCAGGGTCCTTACAAGCTAACCCCCCTACAAAGGGATTTCGTCCGCGAAATCCGAAGAGAAAAGCGAGGGATACTTCCTCCTCATCTCTTCATCAAGCTCCCACATGGTTTCCTCAATGCCATGATGATGCCAAAGAACCTTCACAAGAACTAGATCTTTCCTCTTCAACTTCTTAACCCTTCTGTCAAGAATCACCATAGGACCTTCCTCGTAGGTCACATCTTCATCAAGCTCAACTTCAACGGGCTGTATCACTATTACCGAATCTGGATGACTTTTCTTCAACATACTGACATGGAAGACTGGATGTAACCTGTACAACTCTGGCGGCAGCTCCAACTTGTAAGCTACCTTACCAACACATGCTGTGACCGAGTATGGCCCCATATACCTGGGTGCTAGTTTACGTTTCTGTCCAAACCTTAGCACACCTTTCCACGGCGAGACTTTAAGATATACTTTGTCTCCTACCTAGAACTCCAAAGGTCGTCGACGATTATCTGCATAAGACTTCTGCCTGTCCTGTGCCGCTTTCAACTGTTGCTGTATCACCTTAATCTTGTATGTCATGTGCTGTACTAACTCCAGACCCAGAAGCAGATATTCACCGGACTCATACCAACACAAAGGAGATCTGCACTTCCTACCATACAAGGCCTCATAAGGAGCCATGTCAATGCTCTGTTGATAACTGTTGTTGTAGGCAAACTCTATCAAAATAAGATGTACATCCCAACTGCCTAGGAACTGCAGAACACAAGCTCGAAGGAGATCCTCCAAAATCTGAATAGTCCTCTTAGACTATTTGTCTCTCTGTGGGTGGAAGGCGGTACTGAACCTCAACTGCGTTCCCAACGCTTTGTGCAATTGTTCCCAGAAATGACTTGTGAACTGAGGACCTCTATCTGAAACTATCGTCGTTGGCACACAATGCAAACATACTATCTCATCCACATATACTCGAGCGAGCTTCTTAGCTGGATACATCATCTTTACTGGTAGGAAATGGGCAGACTTCGTCAATCTGTCCACTATCACCCAAATGGAATCATGATTCCTAGTTGTCCTGGGTAGACCAACTACAAAATCCATGGTTATATGATCCCATTTCCACTGTGGTATTGGTAGGGGTTGCAACGTACCTGTCGGCTTTTTATGTTCCGCCTTGACTTGCTGACAAATCACACATCTAGCCACGAACTCAACTACATCTTTCTTCAAACCGGGCCACCAATATAAGTCCTTCAGACTATGATACATCTTGGTGACACCTGGATGCATAGCATACATCGACGTGTGTGCTTCATCGAGCACTAACTTCCTCAGATCATCAGCATCTGGAACCACCATCCTATCATGATAAAAAACTAGCCCATCCTCGGACTCATGGAACCCATCACGCTTTTCCTTGTCGAACTCTGATATGATCAATTGTACCACATCATCTGTTTGTTGTGCATCTTTGATTTGTTGTCTCAGCGTAGGCTTGACTTGCATCTATGCTAAAAGCCCAGCTAACAAGGAAACTTCCATCTGCACATTCATCTGCCGCAAGGAAACAAACATATCCCGCCTATGGCATACCAGAGAACTCAGTTGTGCCTTCTTTGATGGAAAAGAAGAAGACTTTCGGCTAAGCGCATCAACTACTACATTTGCCTTACCAGGATGATACTCGATAGTGCAGTCGCAATCATTGATTAACTCCATCCATCGACGTTGTCGCATGTTCAACACATGCTGCAAAAACATGTACTTCAGATTCTTATGATCCGTAAAGATCTGACACACTTCCCCATATAGATAGTGTCTCCAAATCGTTTATGCATGAGCCACTGCTGCCAACTCCAAGTCATGAGTCGGATAGTTCTCCTCATGTTTCTTAAGTTGTTGCAAAGCAAAAGAAACCACATGATCTTCCTGTAGTAGCACACAGCCTAAACCTTTCTTGGAAGCATCGCAGAAAACAACGTAGACCGTTCCAGGCTTTGGCAGCACAATCACTGGAGCACTAGTCATCTTCTCCTTCAAACTCTGGAAAGCTTACTGACATCGATCATCCCTGACAAAAGGTATGTCCTTTCTAGTCAACTTCATCATCGGCAAAGAAATCACACTGAAGTCCTTGATAAACCTCCGGTAGTATCCTGCTAAACCCAGAAAACTATGAACTTCTGTCGGCATCTTCGGCTGTTCCCAATCTGCAATGGACTCCACTTCCCTCGGGTCCACTTTGACTCCTTCTGCAGATATCACATGACCCAAGAAAGTCACTTCTTCCAACCAGAACTCACACTTATTGAACTTGGCATACAACTGATGTTGTCGAAGAAGAGTCAACGCTCGTCAAAGATGTTGCACATGCTCTTGCCTGTCCTGACTGTAGATCAAGATGTCATCTATAAAGACTACAACAAATTGATCTAAGAATGGACAGAACACTCTGTTAATCAAATCCATGAAAGTAGCAGGTGCATTGGTTAGTCCAAACGGCATAACCACGAACTCGAAGTGACCATACCTTTTCCTAAAAGCTGACTTTGGTATGTCATCTACCTTAATCCTCAACTGATGATATCCAGACCGTAGATCGATCTTTGAAAACACTGTAGCACCACACAACTGATCGAACAAATCATCTATCCTCGACAACAGGTACTTGTTCTTGATCGTGACTTTGTTCAACTATCGGTAATCTATACAAAATCGCATCGAACCATCCTTCTTCTTGACGAACAACACTGGAGCACCCCAAGGCGATGTACTTGGTCAGATGAAACCTTTATCCAACAACTCTTACAACTGCTTCTTAAGTTATGCCATATCCACTGGAGCCATCATGTATGGTGTATGTGCAGCTGGCTGCGCACCTAGAACCAGATTGATCTCAAAATCAATCTCTCGGGGTGGAGGAACACCAGGAAAATCATCAGGAAACACATCGACAAACTCTCAGACAACTAACACCTCTTCTAGGCTAGGACCTTTCGCCTTGGTAGCCACAATAGTATCCACCACGTGAGCTAAGAACGCTTCACATCCTTGTCGTAGCAACTTCTCTACCACCATAGCTGATACTAAGCATGTCGGAAGAATCTTCCTATCTCCCTGGAAGATCCACTTCTCTCCACCATCGTCGAACACTGCCTGCTTGGAACCACAATCCAAAACAACCTTATACTTCTCTAAGATATCCATCCCAAGGATGACATCGAACCCATGCATATCAAGTGGTATAAGATTCACTTGAATGTTGTGTCCCGAGAAAGACAAGACACATGATGGACACTCTTCTCGAAGCATCGAGGAACCATCAAGAGGGGTTTCTAACAACAAACTATCTTTCTTACAACTAACAGGTAAACGAAATTTCTCAAGCATACTATAGGTGATAAAAGAGTGTGTAGCACCCGGGTCAACCAGGACAGATATAAGGCAAGAAGAAGACATATCAGAATGAAATAACTCCATCTGACCTGTCACCACTCGTGGGTCGATTATCACCTCCGGCTGACTCATAGCATAGAATAGAGTCGTTTCTTGTTGTCTGCGTCCTCTGCTTCCTTGAGCAGACGATCCTGCATGTGACGCTTGACTGCATCCTCATCTTTTGCTACCACTGGGTTGCTGTCTATCTGCCCCTTGTTGATTCTGCCTCGGCTGTTGTGTTACTTCAACATCTCTATTTGGGCAATTCAACCTGAAATGTCCGGTTTGTCCACACAGATGGCATACCCTATCTTCGAACCGTGTCCTAAATGGCCCTGTCACTGCCATTGAAGCTGTACTATGTTCCTTAGATGGCGAAAAACATAACCTCTTCACTTACTCGGAGACCACTGAGACGGTACACTAGAACCTCTCATCACTGACGGTGCTGCAAACCTTGGCTTCTTGAATCCACCAAACCTCGGTCCCTGAATCTGAGCAGGCCTCTTCTTAGATATAGATTCTCTTTTCTCCCCTATTAATCGTTCGATCCTCTGGATGGATTCCATAAAAGTAGCAAACCGCTCTCGATTCTCCAATGCCGACACAGGTGTTGTCAACTCAGAACTCAGACCTTTCTCAAAATGTCTGATCCGCTCCTCATCTGTCGCCGCCATATGAGGATAAAACCTCAGTAGATCCATGAACTTCGCTTCATACTCGGTGATGTTCATCGTTATTTGTCACAGGCTCTCAAACTGACTGATCTTCTCATCCAGATACGTCTTCAGAAAGTATCTGCTGATGAACTCATGCCGGAAAACCTCCCAACCGATCACCTCACCAGGTCGCTTCTCCTCCTCGATGGTCCACCAGTGACGAGTACTACCTTTCAGAAGGTAGACAGTGTCCTTTACTTTGTCTGCTTCGGGGATGTCAAGGATCTGGAAAGCCTTCTCAAGACTTGTCAGCCACAGATCTGCATCTGCTGGATCAGTCGTTCCAGCATAATCCGAAGCTCCGAATCGGCGAAGCCGCATGAAGGTCTTCCCAATACCCGATGCTTCTCCATGGGGAGCCTGTGCTCTCGGAGGAGGCACTGACAATCGCTCAACCATGAGATTCATTGTAGCCATCATCTGCCCCATAAGCTGTTGATAGGCAGGATGTTCAAGAATGGTTGGGTTAGGTTGGGGGACCTCAAGCACCCGATCTTCATGTGCCTTCCCTATAGCTCCATCAACTGATGCAGCATCGCTATGCTCAGGATCATGTTCATCATGGTTTCCAGACATCTTGGCTTTTCTTCCGCTGAGGGCAGAAGACAATTGTAAGAAAATCTGGAAAACTCACATGAACAGACGCAACCTAGTCCTAAATCCCGGTAGACTCAGTGAACCTAGAGCTCTGATACCAAAACTTGTGGCAACACATCCCACTATCACACACATAGCGAGGTGTTACGCGAAAACGTGCAGAAATCACAATAACCACAGATTATCAAAACACAGGTTAATTAAAACCGATTGCGGAAAGCGGATAAACTAAGAATCTATTACATTTAAGTCATCATCCTGTAAGGAAACCAGTTATATAAACATATACAAGCCTTGATATGTGTTCACAACTTAGAGGAACAGTTGTCTAACCATCACATGAATTCATCACCTGTTTATATGTACATAAAGGCACATATCCGGCCAGCAGTAGGATATACAAAATTTCAGCAGCTATATATCGTGCTACAACGTCAAAACACCTCTGAGGACCTGAGAGTACGGGGATGACTCTAAGACTCTACTACAAAACAACATTTTATCCATCGCTTGCCTTCTACTTCTCTTCTTGATGCACGTCTGCAACTCCGCGACAACCACCACGTCTAGCTCAACCACCTAAAAAGGGTGTAAACCAGTGGGGTGAGACACACAGTCCCAGCAAGAAACATAACTCCCCGCTGAAACTATAGAACCTCAGAAAGAGAAAGCAAAAACCGTAGATATTTGATGAAGGGTATAACAAGAGCAGTTTATAGAGTAAAGCTATTCATACCGTCAAGATTACCAGATGTACGGAAGGCATATAATCAAGTATTTCTTTATGGAACATGATTAACAAGATAGGATTTATAAGGTATTACCGCATAACATGAGAGATATATAAGTAACTGCAAGATATAACAAGATTCACTACACAAGCAAGGCCTCAACCAATGTTCCGTATTTTGCTTAAGCAGTAAATACTATATGGCTGGATTACGTGTTATTATTATTCCCTGAGGAAGTGAACCATACCATTCAAGTCCAACCGACGGCTGCGAAACCCAGAGCCGGTGCCATACAAGGTCAAATGGAAGAGCCAGACTCCACGACCTCCCACCTCGTGGTCCGTGCACGAGTACAACACAAGAAGGACCACAGTCTCATGCTGAAGTGGCCTCAGCCACTGGTTCAGGCTACCCTCTTCCTAGCCCGCCTCAGTACATGTATCGGCGCTAGTGAAATTGAGCCACGAGCATGTTCACCATGCTCCGAGCCATGAACACATTCATGCTCCCATATCACATATTCCGAGCCATGGGCCTGTTCACCATGCTCTTCACATTCTTGCACTATGGGCCTTAATCTGCACCTTGGAGTCTACAACCGAAGTTGCACTCTTACCTCCTCACTTTAGGCTAGGAGAAACCTCACATACTCACCAATATGTGCTCCGGGTTAACCTGTAGGAGAACCCATTTCACCATCACCAGCTCCTGACGATGATGGATCTATGGCCAGGGAAACTACATGCTATATTCCATTGTGATTAATTAGTATCTTTTATATGGATTGCAAGATTCAACCAAGTTACATAACATGCAAGTTATAACAAGAATGAACAATATGAAACTCAACATCATCCTGATTCATCACGAGGATCCAACATTACATATTACCACTTGGCCTCTTGCCAATCATCTAGATCCATCTCAAGGATCATCACATACCATGGGATCTCAATCCCTCGTCACATATTGCCACTGCCTCTCAAGGCTTACATCATCATCATGGGATAGCAATCCCCAGTACTGTAGTCAAATACATCATATAGATTATCTCAATATCGAGAGTAACCATCATAGCAGAGTTACTCAACATATACCTATACCTCATAGCCCTTTTTAATTGGCTATGCATCACCTGCATGGTTAGTGTACACAATACTCATAGGCTTAACAGAATGACCATGATTATCAATATAGGGTGACATTAATGATTACATACTTTATCAATTAAGCCTCAACTTGTAGTCATGAGCTCGGTTTTGTAACATACTGAATTCTAGACTTTTTACCTTTTTGGCCCTCTTTCCATCTTTTCCTTTCATTTATACCCTCTTTGGCCTTTCTATTTAATTTGTGGACAATATGATGGCCTAATGGACATTTGTTCACCTTTTCTCTCAATATTTGGGTTTTATGCACAAATACCTCAATGAAAGCTTAATAATGGGTTTAATATGTAAAATGTCCACTTAAGTAATAAATATAATAAAATAAATTCGTCCTAGAATTTTCTAGTGATTTTTAGAATATGTAAAAGAAAGAAAATCCTGAAATATACATAAAGGAGATGATAAATGTAATAATTGAAGATAATATGGAATATTTTGGATAAAAGAAGATAATGAGGAATATATTGTTCTAAAAATCCTAAATAGAAACCTAAGGAGACACTTTGATATGCAAATTCGTTTTCTTGACAAAAAAGTAACTTAAGGGCCAAGTATCATCTAATTTGGATAATAAATAAATATATAAAAGCCTTTATTACAAGATAATGGGAAATAAGCCAATAAGGTGAAATAAAATATCTAATGTCCTCAAATTGGAAAACTAACTCCAAATTCGTAATATATATATCAAAATTAGTCTATGTGTGAATTTTTATTTAATTTGGTCAATGTTTAATATTTTATTTTTCTCATGAGAGAGAAAATGACTTAAAGAATAAAAATATTAAATATATGGTGGTAAAAATTAATTAATGGCAAAATCGTGTTCCAAAAGTTTATTATTGCTTATAGGCCAAGTTTCATATTTTTAGAAAGTTTCTAGATGCCTCTAATAAATTAAAAGGCTAAATAAGTGATAACATTTAAATGAATCAAATAAAATAATAAAAGTCTTCAAAAAATATATTAATGCCAAATGCGTGTTCTACATGTTAAAATAGACCTTTTCATGAATTTTGAATCAATTTGGAAAATATTTGATGAGACGATAAATTAAGGAGAGAGAAAGTATTCAGAACTTTCAAAACATTATTTAAAATAATAAAAGACTTCAACAAATAGAAATAATACCAAATTATTGTCTAACATACTTAATATGAGTTATGGGTGAAGTTTTGTAATTTTTGGATAATCATAGAATCTTAAATAAATGAGGAAAGAGAAAATGTGTTTTGAATTATTTAACACATTACAGATTCTCAAAAGGTAAAACTAATTTCATATTCGAATTCTACACGTCAAAATAAGTCGGAATATAAAATTTGGTAATTTTTGGACGTCGTTTGGGCCTCCAAATGAGGAGAGAGAAAAACATTGAATCACTTTAGTCGATTTTAATTAGGAATCAAATTTACAACTTTAATTTGGCGTGAAATCTCGGCCGTTGGATCGCGATCTGAAGGCTCGCGGATTGTCTTCTTCCTCGATCCGTTTTGTGCAACAGGTCCTTTGTTTCCAAAATTTCAAATCCATATATCTCAAGATATACTCGATGGAATTCGATGATTTTTTATGCTACGAGTTCCTTGCGCAAATCCGCACCGTTTTATACCAATGTTTTTGTGTTTTGACGAAGATTCGAGAAACCTCCAAAGCTTGCTCCCCAAGCTTCCACGGCCCACTATGAAAACCCTAACCCACGTCTCCTTGCTTATATATACCCATACTCATACGTGCGCCGGTACCTTTGCAACTCAACCACGCTGTTAATTTCGTGTTTCGTGGACGTTTGGAACCTCGACTAGCCGTCGAAGCCACATGACTTGCGGCACCCCTTGCTCCCTCATCTCTTCGTCTCCGGCCCAATAGAAGATATCATTAGATTTGGGTTGCTCTGAGCTTCGATTTTCATGTTTAAACTCTAGATTTGATCGAGTATCTGGTTTTTTCCCAAAACGCAAGTCAACAACAGCTACGGCTGCTGGTCATGGCGTCGGGATTAGTTGGGGAAGAAGATGGATTTCGTGTTTACCCTTTTACCCTCCGATCCTCCTTGTTCTTCTCTGACCGCGCATGGGTGTTTTTGTCCTTTTGCTTTTTATTTGACCACAGCAACGGTGGGCCGCCTACATGGCCATCACCCATTGGGCCAAGTGGCGGACCCAGCCCCACTTCCTCCCCCGCTCGCTCTCTCTCTGGTACAAAATGCCTATGTGGCAGTTTTCGATTGGTCTGTTTTTGAAAAATCGTAACTTTTTACTCGTTTGTCCAAAAATAGAAATAAAATATGTTTTGGAATCGGGAGAATGAGATCTATCTAATAAAAATATTTTCGTGATTTGATTCTGAGTTTTTAGAATATGTATTTTTCGAGTGGATTTAATTAACTAATAAATATGGAAAATACTCTAAAAAGTCAGTAACTCGAAAATATACAAACATATATGTTATTTTGATCAAAAGAATGTAACTAAGACAGTAGTGAGGTTTTTAGAGTCTAAATCGATCGTTTGTGGAAAAAGTCGATGGTTTTGAGGTTTTAAGCATTTAATGAATACACATATATCTAATACATAAATATGATGATCATATTAGGGAAAGTGGATCTGATCTCGTGTAAAAGTTATAAAAAGTGGTTCTAGAACTCTTGAGGCTAAGGTATGTGCTTAATACACCTCAGTTGGGAATTATTTGTGCCTTCACCTATGCTTTTCCATAATGAGGCTTATTTGCACCTTATATCCTATCTTCATGAATCTCTTGCTATATTTGCCTCATGATCAGTTTGGAATATTATTCTTGGGTCTTGGTACCCCACTGCTTTGTTCTATTTAATATTGATGTTACTTGCCATCTATTCTAGCATGTTGATTTTATTAGACTAAATAACTAGTGTAGTGGTACTTGTATGTACAACCACCCATAGTTGGGGAATGTGTTGGGCAAGGTGCGAAAAAATTAGTGGAGGAGGACGAAAGGTAGCGGCCCGAGGGTCGTTTCTACATCCTTATATAGGCAGGGCGAGGCGTCTAGCACCTTCTGTGAAAACGTTGCGGCGAAGGTGGTTTAGGCCCAATTGGGCATTTCGTCAAACCAGTGAGGTAGACGATGAGCTAGGGCTCATTCAATCCATCGTCGAGAGCCGAAATCAAAGGGATAAGAACCGCGCGAAATGATGAAGGAGGGAGAGAGAGAGAGCGCGGTGAAGAAGCCAGGGAGTCGGGACTGTTCCCAGACTCGCGGCCCGCTAGAGGTAGAGGACGATGCAGATGCCATTGGATCATGGGTCAAACTGATCAGAACCGTCAGATGGCGCAGAAGGTGAAAGGGGGGCGCGTGACAGATGCATAATAACCGAACAATACTGTGACAAATTGATATAAATGAAATCGATTCAGCTACTATAGTCACACTATAATAAAAGCTTATAAAATCAATTTGAGGGCTCAAATGAAGTCCAAAAGCCACCAAATTTTAACCACATGTTCACAATAAAGTGTAGCATCATGCTATATAATTAGATTTCGTATTTATATCCACTAAGGCCCTTATTAAATACATTTCTCATTAAAGTGTATTTTAACACATTAAAAGGTGTGAATTATTATGAAATGACTATATTAATGCAATTAGTGAGTCAAATTCGAGGTGATAGATATATATGAGTATTAAGAGCAAAATATCAACCTTTAAATATGTTTTCACACATTTATCATCAAATTGTAGGAGAGAGAAAGTAAAAGGAGTAATATTCTCATTAATCACTCAGATATACATTATTACTAATATATTTATCCAAAAAGCTCCAAATTAATATTATCTACTTATATCCATCCTTAATGACCAAATTACATTATTAACCTTCACTTATCTCCTAAATTGGGTTATTTGTGCAAACACCCCTCCAATATCATAAATGTGGGAAAAAGGTGATTTCAACCTTGAATTGTGCTCAAATTGCACAAGGAGTCCAAAAAGATTATAAAAGAAGGGAAATTTATGAAAAAAGGTCCAAACGGACTAGAAGGCAAAGAAAAGCTCAAAAGTGGGTAAATTGTAGGAAAGACCCTGAATTTCAGTATGTTACATCACACCACCCCTTAAAGAGAATTTCATCCCCGAAATCACAACAAGAGGAAAGAGAGGGTAAGTGTGTACCATCCCAACCTTAAACACTAGTTTATAACCCTTAATCTAGGGTACAACAAAAAATCTACATAAGTCAGGTGCTACTATGGTTTCCACAAAACCTATACCCTTTTATCAAACTCAAATTAAAATTTTTGCCTTATTAACATAATCTCCATCATGAAGAGGTATCATATTTATTATACTATCACTTGTGCTACATTTTATTCAAAACAATTACATCTCAATATTTTATCATGTGTATTTCCCTCATCAAGGGTTTTAAGCACAATCAGGGTTTACTAAGCCATTTCAACATTAATTAATGTATTAGGTCAAAAACCTTAATAACATGAATTCATTTTTCCATTATCGTCTTAAAACTATCATGTAGAGTTATCGCAAATTATTTTGTAGAAAAAGTTAATATTATCCAACAAGTTATTAAGCCTATAATAATACCAAATAATGTTCATATTGCTCATTTCATATCATCTTTCATACTCTTATTAATGACATCATTAATCATTTTCTTCCATTACACTTCATATTATAAATTATACATATTTTACTTCACATTAGGCATTTATGAATATTTATGTGAATCCAATTGTTCATTATCATGTTTGAGTCATTATATGCATTTTAGTGAATATGATGTAACACATTAAATATTAATGAATTGATTCATATATCAAGTTATGATGAGGTGTTCATTAGAGGTCAAGGTGATATACCTTATATATATTGATAACTTAGTGACTATAATCCATTTATATGCATTAAGGTATATTATGTGATGATGATACCTAATGCCACTAATGTATCATGAAAGGCATTAATGGTATATATATGTGTATGTTATCAAGGCTATATGATTACATATTAGGGTTTAGGTCAACATGTTCATTACATGTTAAAGCATCCTTAGGGTGCATTTTACCATTAGGGCGGCATAGCCAACATTATGTATATTCACCATTAGGAACTTGTTTATTATGTGCATCAATAATATGTGAAGGTTCAAGCATATGAACTATCTCTATATGACTTACTACATATTCATGTGTGTATAAACAAACAAGTAGAATTACAAGTATAATATGTTTGGTAAATTCTTGTTCACATAAGTTATTATGTACATATTTTCACATAGATAGGGTTTCTAACTCTAAAGGTATTTTGATTTTGCTTTTAAGTGGGATTTCATCCCCCTAAAAAGGGATTTCGTCCTCGAAACCATGGCAGGGGTAGTTTGGTCATTTGAACAATTCGATTGCTTGCTCTGAGAGAGAACCAGGGGCACAAAACCAAAAATACCCCTGGCGATATAAACCTATCGATTGAAGCAGCATGGACTCCAGGGTCATTTGACGACCTGGATTGTTTCCCTCGCAACCATGGCCACGAGCAAGCAACTCCAGGGGCTAGGCTCCCATGTCAACCTGGTCATTTGCTGAGGCTCTGATCAGGGGATCAAGCCGAGGAGCTTCGTCGAGGCCAGGCGGAGGTGAAGGAGAAACACAAAGAGAAATTCGATGCAGAGACCACTCAACCACCGTGGAGAACCAGAGAAACAGGGGCATCTTTGGAGATCAAAACCCAAAAGGAAATAGTGGAGCCGGGAAACGGAGATCAGGGATAAACTTGTGAGGTGACAACGGACCTAGGTCAGGTCCTAGAGCGGGCGGAGGAGCACCAGAACGCCGACTACCAGGTGGCGGCGGAGCTCGGCAGCGAGCTTATAGGGCACAGCGATCGGGGGTGTCTCGAGGCGAAACAAGGAAACAGGATTGAAGGACGGGAGTCTAGGGTTCTTACTACACAAGCAATTGAGCCGAGATGGCTTCATGAGTCCAGGTGAGGTTGCCGTCTCTGGGGAAGAAGATTGAGTAGGTTGGGGAGTATCGGGCAATGTGTGAAGAAATTAATGGAGGAGGACGAAAGGTAGCGGCCCGGGGGTCGTTTCTGCAGCCTTATATAGGCAGGGCGAGGCGTCTAGCACCTTCTGTGAAAACGTGGCGGCAAAGGTGGTTTAGGCCCAATTGGGCGTTTCGTCAAACTAGCAAGGTAGATGATGATCTAGGGCTCATTCAATCCGTCCTCGAGAGCCGAACTCAAAGGGATAAGAACCACGCAAAATGATGAAGGAGGGAGAGAGAGAGAGCGGTGAAGAAGCCAGGGAGTCGAGATTGTTCCCAGAATAGCGGCCCGCTGGAGGTAGAGGACGATGCAGATGCCATTGGATCATGGGTCAAACTGAGCAGAACTGTCGGATGGCGCTGAAGGTGAAAGGGGGGCACGTGACAGATGCATAATAACCGAACAATAGTGTGACAAATCGATATAAATGAAATCGATTCAGCTATTATAGTCACACTATAATAAAAGCTTATAAAATCAATTTGAGGGCTCAAATGAAGTCCAAAAGCCACCAAATTTTAACCACATGTTCACAATAAAGTGTAGCATCATGCTATATAATTAGATTTCGTATTTATATCCACTAAGGCCCTTATTAAATACATTTCTCATTAAAGTGTATTTTAACACATTAAAAGGTGTGAATTATTATGAAATGACTATATTAATGCAATTAGTGAGTCAAATTCGAGGTGATAGATATATATGAGTATTAAGAGCAAAATATCAACCTTTAAATATGTTTTCACACATTTATCATCAAATTGTAGGAGAGAGAAAGTAAAAGGAGTAATATTCTCATTAATCACTCAGATATACATTATTACTAATATATTTATCCAAAAAGCTCCAAATTAATATTATCTACTTATATCCATCCTTAATGACCAAATTACATTATTAACCTTCACTTATCTCCTAAATTGGGTTATTTGTGCAAACACCCCTCCAATATCATAAATGTGGGAAAAAGGTGATTTCAACCTTGAATTGTGCTCAAATTGCACAAGGAGTCCAAAAAGATTATAAAAGAAGGGAAATTTATGAAAAAAGGTCCAAACGGACTAGAAGGCAAAGAAAAGCTCAAAAGTGGGTAAATTGTAGGAAAGACCCTGAATTTCAGTATGTTACATCACACCACCCCTTAAAGAGAATTTCATCCCCGAAATCACAACAAGAGGAAAGAGAGGGTAAGTGTGTACCATCCCAACCTTAAACACTAGTTTATAACCCTTAATCTAGGGTACAACAAAAAATCTACATAAGTCAGGTGCTACTATGGTTTCCACAAAACCTATACCCTTTTATCAAACTCAAATTAAAATTTTTGCCTTATTAACATAATCTCCATCATGAAGAGGTATCATATTTATTATACTATCACTTGTGCTACATTTTATTCAAAACAATTACATCTCAATATTTTATCATGTGTATTTCCCTCATCAAGGGTTTTAAGCACAATCAGGGTTTACTAAGCCATTTCAACATTAATTAATGTAGTAGGTCAAAAACCTTAATAACATGAATTCATTTTTCCATTATCCTCTTAAAACTATCATGTAGAATTATCACAAATTATTTTGTAGAAAAAAGTTAATATTATCCAACAAGTTATTAAGCTTGTAATAATTCCAAATAATGTCCATACTACACATTTTCATATCATCTTTCATACTCATATTAATGACATCATTAATCATTTTCATCCATTACACTTCATATTATAAATTATACATATTTGACATCACATTAGGCATTTATGAATATTTATGTAAATCCAATTATTCATTATCATATTTGAGTCATTATATTCATTTTAGTGAATAGGATGTAACACATTAAATATCAATGAATTAATTCATATATCAAATTATGACGAGGTGTTCATTAGAGAACAAGGTGATATACCCTATATATATTGATAACTTTGTGACTATAATCCATGTATATGCATTAAGGTAGATTTTGTGATGATGACACCTGATGTCGCTAATGTATCATGAAAGGCATTAAGGGTATATATATGTGTATGTTATCAAGGCTATATGATTACATATTAGGGTTTAGGTCAACATGATAATTACATGTTAAAGCATCCTTAGGGTGCATTTTACCATTAGGGCGACATAGCCAACATTATGTATATTCACCATTAGTAACTTGTTTATTATGTGCATCAATAATATGTGAAGGTTCAAGCATATGAACTATCTCTATATGACTTACTACATATTCATGTGTGTATAAACAAACAATTTGAATTACAAGTATAATATGTTTGGTAAATTCTTGTCCACATAAGTTATTATGTACATATGTCCACATAGATAGGGTTTCTAACTCTAAAGGTATTTTGATTTTGCTTTTAATTGGGATTCCATCCCCCTAAAAAGGGATTTCGTCCTCGAAATCAGATTTGCAAAACCAAATAGGGTACTAACACCTTTACCCTCACTCCACCCCTTATAAGGGTTAACTATGTCAAACTAAGATAAGGGTAAAAGGGTACATGAAACTCAACACAAAAAGGATTTACTAACCAAACTTCAAGGTATCACATAGGGTACACTAAACCCTAAACATAGGAGTATAAGGTATTTAAGGATGATTTTTGTGTAGGAGATCAAATCATCACTTATGGTTTTCCTGAGGTATTCAACAATTAGGCAACATGCCCAAAGATAGACTATGTCAAGCTATTTGTATCAGATCAGGCCAGGCCAGGTCGTATGAGCTCAGGACTCCTCGTTACCAAGCTAGTGGGGTGGAGGAAAATATTGCTAGCCCCCAAGCTCTGACCCTTTCTAGACACCATCACTTCAAATTCTTGCTCTTGTAGCTTCTCAATAGACATTTCACCAAAAAGTTGCCAAATTTTATTTTTAATTAATTATTATTATGATACTAAATCAAACATTCATGCTAGGTCAACTCTAAGGTGAAAAACTAACTAAAGGGAAACTATATATGATAAGGGTTCTATCTAGGAGACAATTTGAATTAGTCAAGAATTTGACTACCTTGATGCTCTGATACCATGCTGTAAAGACCAAGTCTCTACTATAAACCATGGCAACCAAAATCATCAATTGTGTAGAAGCGGAAATTTAAATCTTGACTTTATTCAAAATGTATAAAAAGTACATTACAAATTTTTTCCCAAATGGGGTACATATTTATACAAGAACAAGGATCTAGGTAGAGGAAGACTTAGACTAATACAACCTTGTCTCCAACTAAACAAGTTATAACATAAAAGCAATTATGATCATGCAAGCTATATATCCCTTTTCTTCTTGTCCTATCCTTAGCCTTAGGTTCACCAAGCTTCCATGCGCACTCTGATCCTAGCCTAGATGGTTGGGTTCATCCAGCAAGAGAAGGATAAAAGGTATGTGTCAATAATAGGATAAAGGGCAATCATAAAGTTAAGCATTTCATAACAAAAGATTCCACTAAGGAATTTCAAGGAGAGTGAGGCAATTGAGTAAATAACATTATAGAAAATTGCCACATTTCAATATCAACAAATATTACCTTTGCATGAATATAAATTATGACTCAAAATCATCTCAATGTTGGGTGAGGCACCTACCGGACCTCACCAATGGCAGGGGGACTAAAACCCCAGTGCCTAAAAAAGTGGCAGGGGGACTAAAACCCCAGTGCCTAATATATAAAATGGCAGGGGGACTAAAATCCCAGTGCCCGACAGGGGGACTAAAACCCCATTGCCCTGTGGGTGGTTTGTACTCATGTACACTACATTGTCAATTGGCCAATAACTATATCATGTATAAACATTCACTTGACAGTAGAGTGAAAAGCATAACAAGATTGCAACATAGCATTGGGAATAACACCCAAGAAATAAATAAATAGGCCATCATAGGCAACAACAATATCCAAGAACTCCAAGAAATAAAGGAGCCAACAAAGCAACCACATTATACAATGTTTCCAAGTATTTCAAAAGGATGAGCCAACATAGGCAATATGAAGATTAATCATTTCCAAGTAAATGATGCAACATATGTAGTAGCAAGTTTCACATAATTCAAATGAATGAGCCACAATGGCATTAGAAGCATAAAATAAGTAAAGAGCCAATAAATGCAATTAGAAGGATAACAAGGCTAGCACAAAAATGATTGTGGGGTTGGAAAAGACCCAACTGCAGGATAGGTAGTTTGCACAATAAACATTCACATTCATCCATATAGATCACATATATGAATAGGGTCCACATAATAGGAGTCACATACATTAACATAGGATTCACATACAAAATAGGGTGCACATACCTATTTTAATTAATTACCATCACATTCACCAATCTGATTGTATCACCATTTCCATATTTCCCTAGTTGTAACCATTACATATGCATTAGAATGTATTAAGGCATAAAGTATATGAAAAACCCTAACTTTCTACCTTCAAAACCAAAACTCGATTTGTGACTCAAAACCTTGACCAAACGATTATTCATATTCTCCTGATTAATAAAACATATTTTATTTTACAATTTGGAGTTAAACTGAATTAATTAGGTATTTTAGAATATTTAATATACTTAAAAAGCATTCAAGGAAAACTTCGAAAAATCATTTAGAATCAGGCTTCAAAAACCAAAAAATTGGATTCTACTCAAAAAATCCTTTCCATTGACTATTTATTTGCATTTTTCTGACAATGGATCGATTTACTATGAATTAAGTAAAATCGACCAATCATAATGCAAGAAAACCTTAGCGTGACAGTTATTTAAATCCAAATACAATTTCGATGTAAATAATAGGTGAAATGACTAAAGTAACCTTGGGGGTTAAATAGGTTCATCACAGTCACAGGGGCAGTTTGGTCATTTGTGTGTGCCAAACTCGCAGGGAAGAAAATTGAACCTAAATCGAAAAGACAAAATTGCCCCCGCAAAGCCAATCGATAAAACAAGGGCACTGGGGTTTTAGTCCCCCTGCCATTTTATATATTGGGCACTGGGGTTTTAGTCCCCCTGCCACTTTTTAGGCACTGGGGTTTTAGTCCCCCTGCCATTGGTGAGGTCCGGTAGGTGCCTCACCCTACATCGAGAGGATGTTGAGTCATAATTTATATTCATGCAAATGTGATATTTGTTGATATTGGAATGTGGTAGTTTTCTAAAATCTTATTTACTCAATTGCCTCTTACTTCTTGAAATTCCTTAGTGGAATCTTTTGTTATGAAATGCTTAGCTTTATGATTGCCCTTATCCTTTTATTAACACATACCTTTTATCTTTCTCTTGCTGGATGACCCCAACCATCCAGGGTAGGATCAGAGTGCGCATGGAAGCTTGGTGAACCTAAGGCTAAGGATAAGACAAGAAGAAGAGTATATAGCTTGCATGATCATAATTGCTTTTATGTTATAAGTTGTTTAGTTGGAGACAAGGTTGTATTAATCTAAGTCTTCCTCTACCTAGATCCTTGTTCTTGTATAAAGATGTACCCCATTTGGGAAAAAAATTGTAATGTACTCTTTATACATTTTGAATAAAGTCAAGATTTAAATTTCCACTGCTACACAATTGATGATTTTGGTTGCCATGGTTTATTATTCATATTCTCCTGATTAATAAAACATATTTTATTTTACAATTTGGAGTTAAAATGAATTAATTAAGTATTTTAGAATATTTTATATACTTAAAAAGCCATTCAAAGCAAACTTCGAAATCCACAAAATTTTATTCTACTCGAAAAATCCTTTCCATTGACTATTTATTTGCATTTTTCTGACATGGGAATGATTTATTATGAATTAAATCATCTCAACCAATCGGAATGCATGGAAACCATAGCGTGACAGGTATTTAAATGAAAATGTAAATCGATGTAAAAAATAGATGAAATGACTAAAATACCCTTGTGGGTTAAATAAGTCCATCACAGTCGCAGGGGCAGTCTATACATTTGAACAATTTGATTGTTTGCTCTGAGAGAGAACCAGGGGCGCAATACCAAAAATACCCCTGGCGATATAAACCTATCGATTGAAGCAGCAGGGACTCCGGGGTCATTTGACGACCTAGATTGTTTCCCTCGCAGCCATGGCCGCGAGCAAGCAGCTCCAGGGGCTAGGCTCCCATGTCAACCTGGTCATTTGCTGAGGCTCTGATCAGGGGATCAAGCCGAGGAGCTTCCTCGAGGCCAGGAAGAGGTGAAGGAGCAACACAAAGAGAAGGTCGATGCAAAGACCACTCAACCACCGCGGAGAACCAGAGAAACAAGGACATCGTTTGGATATCAAAACCCAAAAGGAAACAGCGGAGCTGGGAAACGGAGATTGGGGATCAACTTGCGAGGTGAAAACGGACCTAGGTCAGGTCCTAGAGCGGGCGGAGGAGCACCAGAACGCCGACTAGCAGGTGGCGGTGGAGCTCGGCAGTAAGCTTATAGGGCACAGCGACCGGGGGCATCTCGAGGCGAAACAAGGAAACAAGATTGAAGGACGGAAGTCTAGGGTTCTTACTACACAAGCAATTGAGCCGAGATGGCTTCATGAGTCCAGGTGAGGTCATCGTCTCCGGGGAAGAAGATCGAGTAGGTTGGGGAGTATCGGGCAAGGTGCGAAGAAATTAGTGGAGGAGGATGAAAGGTAGCGGCCCGAGGGTCGTTTCTGCAGCCTTATATAGGCAGGGCGAGGCGTCTAGCACCTTCTGTGAAAATGTGGCGGTGAAGGTGGTTTAGGCCCAATTGGGCATTTCGTCAAACCAGTGAGGTAGACGATGAGCTAGGGCTCATTCAATCCGTCGTCGAGAGCCGAACTCAAAGGGATAAGAACCGCGTGAAATGATGAAGGAGGGAGAGACAGAGTGGTGAAGAAGCCAGGGAGTCGGGACTGTTACCAAACTCACGGCCCGCTGGAGGTAGAGGATGATGCGGATGCCATTGGATCATGGGTCAAACTGATCAGAACCGTCGGATGGTGCTGAAGCTGAAAGGGGGGCACGTGACAGATGCATAATAACCGAACAATAGTGTGACAAATCGATATAAATGAAATCGATTAAGCTACTATAGTCACACTATAATAAAAGCTTACAAAATCAATTCGACGGCTCAAATGAAGTCCAAAAGCCACCAAATTTGAACCACATGTTCACATTACAGTGTAGTATCATGCTATATAATTAGATTTCGTATTTATATCCAATAAGGCCCTTAATAAATACATTGCTCATTAAAGTGTATTTTAACACATTAAAAGGTGTGAATTATTATGAAATGACTATATTAATGCAATTAGTGAGTCAAATTCGAGGTGATAGATATATATGAGTATTAAGAGCAAAATATCAACCTTTAAATATGTTTTCACACATTTATCATCAAATTGGAGGAGATAGAAAGTAAAAGGAGTAATATTCTCATTAATCACTCAAATACACATTATTACTAATATATTTATCCAAAAAGCTCCAAATTAATATTATCTACTTATATCCATCCTTAATGAACAAATTACATTATTAACCTTCACTTATCTCCTAAATTGGGTTATTTGTATAAACACCCCTCTAATATCATACATGAGGGAAAAAGGTGGTTTCAACCTTGAATTGTGCTCAAATTGCACAAGGAGTCCAAAAAGATTATAAAAGAAAGGAAATTAATGAAAAATGGTCCAAATGGACTAGAAGGCAAAGAAAAGCTCAAAAGTGGGTAAATTGCAGGAAAGACCCTGAATTTCAGTATGTTACAGTGTGAATCGCGCACACACCTCTCTGCCTGATATGGTGTGAAGCACACATACACCTATAAAGTGATATAGTGAGAAAGCACACACCTCTTTTCCTTATATGGTGTGAAGCATGCACACACCTCTCTGTCTGATATGGTGTGAAGCACACATACACCTCTAAAGTGATATGGAAGCAAGAATACACCTCAAACCCGAGATGGAAAGCACACATACACCTCAAGGGTGATATGGTAAGCACACATACACCTCATACCCGATATGGTAAGCACACATACACCTCATACATGATATGGTAAGCACACATACACCTCTAAAGTGATATGGGTAGCAAACACACACCTCATACCCGATATAGTGGAAGCACCTCAAAACCCATATGAAGGAAAACACCTTAGATGCAATGTACTTGATGAAGTAACACATGAAGTGTCTTATATAAAGTCATACATTAAGAGGTATGGAGTTTAATTAATATTGATTAAGTTTGCTAATGTACCTTGAATGAATGGTTGAGCCGACTTAATAAAGTATGAAGTAATCAATATTCTAGTATGGATAAGAGAGAAACTCATACTTTGTGTTGATAATCATTTAATGACAAAAGATGAGAATAAATTAGTATGATTGAATATTTATGATATTAATGTATGCTCCTAGATGTTTGGAGGAATGAATTAGGGTTTTGATTGATAATATGAACTTGAAACCCTTTTCGTCTATAAAGGGAAACCCTAACCCTAATAGTTGTTGCCTAGTGAGAGGTGACAAGATGTTTAATGACCTTGTGAGCCATTTGAATAGTTTTTTGCTAGTGAGAGGTAACAAGATGTTTAATGAGCCTTGTGATGCATATGATTAGTTTTTGCCTAGTGAGAGGTGACAAGATGTTTAATGGGCCTTGTGAGCCATGTGGTTAGTTGTTGCCTAGTGAGAGGTGACAAGATGTTTAATGGGCCTTCTGAGTCATGAGAATAGTTGTTGCCTAGAGAGAGGTAACAAGATGTTTATAAGAGTTTCAGTAATAAATGATAATGTTCAAAATAAACTAGTAAATGGAAACTTATTAACATAATAATAATAATAAATGGATACAATAATAATAATGAAATATTGATTATACATGCTTTATGCTTATAGACAAATAAGGGCTATAGCGTTTTGAATATGCTTAAAGGAGATAAGGGGAATACTTATATTATATTAAGGATGTGAATAAGTGTGATGTCTTGGCCAAGTTAATGCCTAGTAAAGGTGATGTGGCATTCAATGATGAGTTGCAAAGGATTGGCATCATCCAATACCTGGAATAAAACTACAAGATTGGGATAACCCAATGTCTGGATGAAACACTCACAAGATTGGCATAATCCAATACTTGGAATAATTTTACAGGATTGGCATCATCCATTACCTGGAATAAAACTACATGATTGGGATAACCCGATGCTTGGATGCAACACTCATAGGATTGGCATACTCCAAAACCTGGAATAATGTCACAGGATTGGCATCATCCAATACCTGGAATAAAACTACAAGATTGGGATACCATGATGCCTAGATCCAACACAATTACATGATTGGCATAATCCATTACCTGAAATAATGTTATAGGATTGGCATTGTCCGATAACTAGAATAAAACTATAGGATTGGGATAACTCGATGGATGGATGCAACACTCACAAGATTGGCAAAATCCAATACTTGGAATAATGTTACAGGATTGGCATCATCCAATACCTGAAATAAAACTATAGGATTGGGATAACCCGATACCTGGATGCAACAATCATGAGATTGGCATAATCCAATACCTGGAATAATGCCATAGGATTCACATCATCCAATACTTGGAATAAAACTACAAGATTGGGATAACCTGATGCCTGGATGCAACACTCACAAGATTGCATCATCTAATACCTAGAATAAAACTACATGATTGGGATAACTTGATTCCTAGATGCAACACTCACATGATTGGCATAATCCAATACCTGGAATAATGTCATAGGATTGGTCATAACCCAATACCTGGAATAATTTCACAGGATTGGCAGAGTCCAATACCTGGAATAGTTGCACATGATTGGCATAGTCCAATACCTAGAATAGTTGCACAAGATTGGCATAGTCTAATACCTAGAAGAATATAATGATGTATATTCACATGACTGGTACAATCCAACACCTGTCTAGCAGATTGGATGAGGCCAATAGATAGACATGAGAATGATTCATGGATGTCATACCATGATAATGAGTATCACATGATAAGCTTGAAATGTTGATATAGTATGATAGGTAAATGATATACATGTTCTTCCTATTCCTTATAAAGAGAATAGATGATTTACTGCTCCATCATAGACAGTTGCAATGCTTTAAAATATGAGAATGTTCTAAACTACTTATCCTCTACTCAATTTAATACTATTTGACTATGATAATAAAATTGTTGGCGGAGAGTTATATCTCTCGCTGTGACAATATAAAGAGCATATGTACCATTGGATATTTCTACCACATCCTAATTGATATATGGAGAAATCTGAGTTAATCATAAATCAACCTATAAACAAAAGAACATGTTTAGTATAATGTATACCTTAGTCTAAGGACCTGGAGGTAACAGTTACCTGATGAGAGGTAACAATGTTCAGTGATGAACTGAGGGTTTGAATAACCAAATCTAGTAATCATGATGATGATAATATTGAGAGGTGGTGACATGTAATCATCTCTATAATTCCAATGCAGATGATAAGGACCTAGGATGAAACAAGAGTAAATGACTCATGAATAGTTGAAAGTTCATGCAATAATGAGGATATGATAATCTCTTCTCTTTAATAAACAACCCTGGGTTATGATGGGGTGATAAAAGGAATATGTTCATTTGTGTTCTTTCCTTTCAGGGACATGGCAATCAAGTGAGACTTATGACACCTGATGTGCATGAGTTAAAAGTATTCAAATGATGGATAATTAGAAAATATCAGTTAGTCTTGTTCTTTGGTTCCAATAATCCTAGTATTCAAGGACTTTCAATGATATGAAGATGGGAACATGACTCCTGATAACATGAATAATGTTTGGTTACCTAAAAGAGGCAACATTGAAATTTTTCGAGTCACATAATGTAGTATGGATACCATATGTTAGGGGTTTATGCCCCACATAAACATAAAATTAGCAAAGATGTATGGTTGTAGGAACAATTGTAGAATTTTTTTGGAAACGTTGATCCAGTTAAAAAATAATTCCTTAGAATATCCCTATCTAGATCTATTGAGGCAACTTATATACATAACCTCTACAGATACCTCTGAGATAAGTTCTTCTTTGACAAGTAGCCTCTCCTTATGATAAGAAATTAAATAGCTAACATGATAGTTGATACTTCATAAGAAAGTTAGTGTTGAACTAACATATTAGATTGGTACAACAGAAGTATGATGAGACTTGTAGTCTCAAATGAATGATAGAATGTAACTCTAGTATGGGAAGGACAATTGAGTATGATAGATTCTATGATAACCCTATGTGAAAGAACTTTGTGCTGGTCAAAGTTCTATGGCATCTCCATGACATTAAGATGCTATGTGGAGATTTGATGATATGATGAATGAATAATATTTGTCTCCATATACCTGGGATTTCGGGGACAAAATACTTGTTAGGGGTTTATAACTTGTAATGACCCTGACCTGGGTTATGAGGTAACCCTATTTGTTTTGGCTAAGTAGGATGCTTAGAAATTTAATATCATCCACTGAGGTGTTTTGTTATCATGTGACACACTTATGTTCCATGTTAGGTCCTGATTGAATGTTGTTTGAGCAATGTTCCATTGTTTTGACCAAAGTGCAATTTACCCAAGGTGAGGGGCTATATTGCAAATTGTCATATGTTGATCATGTCTTAAGTGTTTTAGCATCATAAGAGAGAGAATGATGCTATGTGGTGGCTTATGGAAAGCCTAAATTCCAAGTTTGAACATGTTTGAATAATGTTAGTACCTTGTGCACCAATTTGGCTACAAATTTTAATGTACCCAAAATGTGGGGTTGATATGCAAATTACCACCTATAGAATGTTCCTACTTCCTCTATGTATCATTTTGAGGAGAGAGAAATAAGTATACACCATGTTTGAATCAATTATGAGTGATGGTAATCTTGGTGATGAAATGACCAAGAAAAGGGTTGAATATGAAACTGTAACTTGAGTTGTATCAAGTTGAAAAGCTTATATATGAGTGCCTATCAGCCAAGGAGCCATAGGAGGAGTCTCATATCGGTTTTTAGACTCTTTGCAAAGTCCATGATGTGCAAAGCACCTCAAGGAGGTGAAGTGTATCGGTTTACAACTTCCTTAGATAAGTTGTATCAGGTTGTGAATAAAGTGGTGATTTAGTTGATATATTTTATTCAAAGGGATAAGTAATGGACGAAAATTCATCCCTAGATTATCCTCAAGTGTTTTTCATGTCAAGATAAATGTTAGTTCATGCAAGTACAGGTGTCAACCATGCATGGACACGTGGCACCTAGTAGCTCAAATTGATGACACCTCATTTTCACACTTCTTCATGAACAACAAGTATATATACCCCTTATTTCACCCCTTTAGTGAACTTTTTCAAAACCTACCACCTCCTTGCCCTTCTATATCATGCAAAGGGTCCTTGTATTGTGCAGAAGTGATGTGGTATCGTGCATAGGACTTGTATATCGGCCATAGCATGTTGATATCGGCCATAACAAGTCGATATCGGCCAAGTGGAGTGTTTTTGGCCACAAGTGAGGGGGATATCGGCCACAAGTGATGGCATATCATGCAAGGGTAGTCAGGTATTGTGAAAGGTGCGAAGGAGAAAGAGGGAGCTCAATACCTAACCCTAAGGTGAGTCCATGATCATCTTCAACCTTGGATTGAAGCATGATTTTAGGGTTATAATCTTCCTTCATTTTCTTCTTCATCAGTTGCTTATCCTTGGTGATTCCTTATATATGAAGGAGTTGTGAACGAGCCTTGGACTTTTGATAAGTCATATTCAACCTTAGGAACGTGATTCTTTGGAGCTTGGAGCTTTGAAGCTATTCTTAAGGCAGGTTATATAACTTGAACTCAACCATGTTATTATTCATCACCTAAATTGTTCTACATAATGATCCACTTTTAATTCCGAAATTTTCTGAAATAGTAGATGACATTATGAGTTCTAGCAGTTGCTTAGACTTGTTTCCATGAACTTTAATAGTTAGAAAGAAGGTATAGAGCTTGAAGAAGATGGTATCACCTTATAAAGTAATATCAGGTTCAAGCACACAAGGAAGCACCTCTAACCTGATATGGTGAAGCAACTACTTCACTAAAATGATATGGATATGATTTTATACTTTCTTGCATGATATGGTGGTGTAGTATACACCTCTTGCATGATATGAGGTCAATCAAGAACCTCAAAAATGATATTGGGTTAATAACACACATATTTGCCCGATATGGTGTGAAAAACACACACACCTCTTTGGCCGATATGGTGTGAAGCACACACACACCTCTCTGCCCGATATGTTGTGAAGCACACATACACCTCTAAATTGATATGGTGAGCAAGCACACACCTATTTGCCCGATATGGTGTGAAGCATACACACACCTCTCTGTCTGATATGGTGTGAAACACACATACACCTCTAAAGTGATATGGAAGCAAGCATACACCTCAAGCCCGAGATGGTAAGCACACATACACCTCAAGGGTGATATGGTAAGCACAGATACACCTCATACTGATATGGTAAGCACACATACACCTCATACTCGATATGGTAAGCACGCATACACCTCTAAATTGATATGGGTAGCAAGCACACAGCTCATACCCGATATGGTGGTAGCACCTCAAAACCCATATGAAGGAGAACACCTTAGATGCAATGTACTTGATGAAGTAACACATGAAGTGTCTTATATCAAGTCATACATTAATAGGTATGGATTTTAATGAATATTGATTAAGTAGGCTAACGTAACTTGAAGGAAAGGTTGATCCAACTTAATAAAGTATGAAGTAATCAATATCCTAGTTAGGATAAGAGAGAAACTCATACTTTGTGTTGATAATCATTTAATGAAAAATGATGAGAATAAATAAGTGTGATTGAATATTTATGATATTAATGTATGCTACTAGATGTGTGGATCAATGAATTAGGGTTTGGATTGATAATATGAACTTGAAACCCTTTTCGTTGATAAAGGGAAACCCTAACCCTAATAGTTGTTGCCTAGTGAAAGGTGACAAGATGTTTAATGACCTTGTGAGCCATGTGAATAGTTGTTGCCTAGTGAGAGGTAACCTGATGTTTAATGGGCCTTGTGAGCCATGTGATTAGTTGTTTCCTAGTGAGAGGTGACAATATGTTTATTGGGCCTTGTGAGCCATGTCATTAGTTGTTGCCTAGTGAGAGGTGAAAAGATGTTTAATGGGCCTTCTGAGTCCCGAGAATAGTTGTTGCCTAGAGAGAGGTAACAAGATGTTTATAAGAGTTTCAGTAATAAATGATAATGTTCAAAATAAACTAGTAAATGGAAACTTAGTTACATAATAATAATATTAAATGGATACAATAATAATAAAGAAATATTGATCATACATGCTTTATGCTCATAGACAAATAAGGGCTATGGTGTTTTGAATATGCTTAAAGGAGATAAGGGGAATACTTATATTATATTAAGGATGTTAATAAGTATGATGGCTTGGCCAAGGTAATGCCTAGTAAAGGTGATGTGGTATTCAATGATGAGATGCACAAGATTAGCATAGTCCAACACCTGGAATAAAACTATAGGATTGGGATAACCCGATGCCCAAATGCAACACTCACATGATTGATATAATCCAATACCTGGAATAATGTTACATGATTGGAATTGTCCAATACCTGGAATAAAACTGTGATACGCCATTCGAACAAAACATCATTAACTAAGAGAAAGGGATCATTAGCAACGGGTTATTGAAAATCACTCAAAATTAAAATCTTTTTCTAAAGACCCAATTCCAGGAAACTCTTAACAACAAGAACCAAAGTATTACATTTACATTCTGGTCCACAAGTACATACCATGTACCATTTCTTCTTGAGGATTACATGCATCAATTTCTCTCTTAAGTCTACACATGAGCAATACACAACCTCGAGGCATTCAAACCAAAATCTTAGATCGATTATGAAAACACTAAGTATTGGCTCCAAGGCCCTGAGAGTACATAGACGACACATAGGACTCTTATCTACAAGACACGACAGTCAATATCTCCACCTGATATGTTACTATTGTCCTTGATGTTGTTGTCCTTTCCCTATAGTATGGTTCTAACCTCCTCATCCTCGTCCACCTAAAAACGTTGGATCCCACGGGGGTGAGACTATTGAAATTGTCCCAGCAAGAGATATAACTCTCCGCCAAAAACATTATTCTTACAGCTTAATAGAATAAAACTGATCAGAGGATAAGAAGTTTAGAACATTGTCATATTTTAAAACATTACAACTATTTATGATAGAATAGTAATTCATCTATTCACTTTATAAGGAATATGAAGAACATGTATATCATTTATCCATCTGACTATATCCACATCTCAAGCTTATCCTGATATACTAATTATCATGGTATGTCATCCATGAATCATTCTCATTTCTGTTGGTTCACCTTAGCCAATATATTAGCCAGATATTGAATTATTCCAGTCATGTGAGTATACATCATCATATTATGTTCAGGCATTGGGCCATGCCAATTCTATGCAAACATTCTAGGCATTGGACTATGCCAATCCTGTGCAAACATTCCAGGCATTGGACTATGCCAATCCTATGCAAACATTCCAGGCATTGGGTTATTACCAATCCTGTGCAATTATTCCAGGTATTGGGTTATGACCAATCCTGTGCAATTATTCCAGGTATTGCGTTATGACCAATCATGTGCAATCATTCCAAGTATTGGATTATTACTAATCATGTTCAATTATTCCAGGCATTAGGTTATGACCAATCATGTGCAATTATTCCACATATTGGGTTATTACCAATCTTGTGCAATTATTCTAGGTATTGGGTTATAACTAATCCTATGATATTATTCCAGGTATTGGGTTATGACCAATCGTGTGACATTATTCCAGGTATTGGGTTATTACCAATCATGTGCAATTATTCCAGGTATTGGGTTATGACCAATCCTGTGATATTATTCCAGTTATTGGGTTATGATCAATCCTGTGACATTATTCCAGGTATTGGGTTATTACCAATCTTGTGGAATTATTACGGGTATTGGGTTATGACCAATTTTGTGATATTATTACAGGGATTGGGTTATGACCAATCCTGTGAAATTATTCCAGGTATTGTTATTACTAATCCTGTGCAATTATTCCAGGTATTGGGTTATGACCAATCCTGTGATATTATTCCAGGTATTGGGTTATGACCAATCCTGTGACATTATTCCAGGCATAGGGTTATTACCAATCCTATACAATTATTATAGGTATTGTGTTATGACCAATCCTGTGATATTATTATATGTATTGGGTTATGACCAATGTTGTGACATTATTCCAGGTATTGGGTTATTACTAATCCTGTGCAATTATTCCAGGTATTGCGTTATGACCAATCATGTGATATTATGTCAGGTATTGGGTTATGACCAATCCTGTGACATTATTCCAGGTATTGGGTTATTACCAATCCTGTGCAATTATTCCAGGTATTGAACTATGTCAATCCTGCGCATCTATTCCAGGCATTGGACTATGCCAATCCTATGCATCATCGCTGAATACCACATCACCTTTACTAGGTATTAAACCTTGGCCAAGCCATCATACTTATTCACATCCTTTATGTAATTCAAGTATTCATCTTGTCTCCTTTAAGCTTATTCAAACACTATAGCCCTTATTTGGCTATAAGCATAAAGCATGCATGATTAAGATTTCATTATTATCATTGTATCCATTTATTGTTATTATTATGTTACTAAGTTTCCATTTCCTATTTTATTTGAACATTATCATTGCTTACATTAAACTTTTATAAACATCTTGTTACCTCTTACTAGGCAACAAATATTCACCTGGCTCACTAGGCCCATTAAACATCTTGTCCCCTTTCACTAGGCAACAACTATTCACATGGATCACAAGGCCCATTAAACATGTTGTCACCTTTCACTGGGCAACAACTATTAGGGTTAGGGTTTCCCTCTATAGCCGAATAGGGTTTCAAGATCATATTATTAATTTGAACCCTAATTCATTGCTCCACACATCTAGGAGCATACATTGATCTTGTAAGTATTCAATTATACATATTTATTCTCATATTTTATCATTAAATGATAATCATCACAAAGTGTGAGTTTCTTTCTCATCTTCTCGAGGATATTTATTACATCATACTTTGTTATCTTGGCTTAACTCTTTCTCAAGGTATGTTAGCCTGCACTTATCAAAGTGCATTACATCTTAATGTAATAATTGTCATCACACACTTCTTGTGTTACTCATCCAAGTATATTGGATTTAGGGTACATCAAGGTGTATCAATCTTGAGCTATTGAATGTGATATCTATCATGTCTTTATGTATCACTTCCCTCATCACTTTTGACTAACTTAAGTTCATCGTCTTATCTTGTATTAGGATATTTCTCATCCTAATACTTTATGCACTTGTTCATTACATTATCATGTAATGTATTGGTCATAAGTCACTTATTTGATTTATTCAACCATTATCAATAATGTGGACTCATCTCAGGTTAAGGCATTATTGATATAAGGTTGTCCATTATCAACCAATTTAGGTGTTTCACCTACCCATATATTATTCATTATTCCATTATTAAGAATAGGGTTTTCCATCTTTATCAACTTGGGTTTTACATCACATCACCCTATATTGGGGTTTCACATGACATCACCCTATATTAGGGTTTCACATGGCATCACCTTGATTAGGGTTTCACATAGCTTCACCTTAGATTAGGGTTACACCATTACCCTAGATTAGGGTTTCAACTAGCATTGCCCTGAATTAGGGTTAGGGCTCATCAACCATCTCGATTAGGGTTTCATGATCTCTATATCAAGGATCATACCCTAAATACATATTTTATTCATGTTGAAAGTGTTGAGGCTTAACCACTACATGATTATCATACATGTATGAATTCCTCTCTCTCTCATCCTCTGTAGGATGTTGATTACTTCAATCTTGATTAAATTAAGTCAACCCTTTAGTCAAGTACATACATCTATGGTTATCATAGTGTATTGAGTTACTTCTTTCATAAACATCAAAGGTTAACCACTCAAAAGGTACTAATCACTTAAGTACAATAAAGGTACAACCATTGTAATTATCTTTGATATACATCATTAACAATCATGGGGTTAATTGTACTTACATGGTTTGCATCAAATATATCTTCAAACGGTCTTGAGGTATTAGACCCTCAAACAGTCATGAAGTACTTTGAGCTTCAAACGGTCTTCAAGTACTTTGACCTTCAAACGGTCTTGATCCAAAACTCCAATCAGTCTGAGACCGTTTAGATCTTCAAACAGTCTGGAGACTGTTAGACCTTAAACGGTCTTAGTCCCAAAACCTTCAATCGGTCTTAAGACCGTTAGACCATCAAACGGTCTTGATCTCAAAAATCCCTAAACGGTTTGAGACCGTTTGAATTAAGTATTAATTAACCTCCAAATGGTTTGAAACTGAATGACCCTCAAATGGTCTGAGACCGAATGGTCCTCAAATGGTCTAAGACTGTTTGGTCTCAATCAGCTTGAAACCATTTAACCCTAAATTAGGGTATCTATAATAAATCGATTTAGGATTTGCTTCATTGAATCATTCATCAATTGGACCATTGATAATACATCAAATTATAACCCTTAGATCTCCAACCATCCATCACAGCCCCTGACCTCAAAACTGTCTTGAGACGGTTTGGTCTCAAACGGTCTTGAGACTATTTGCCCTCAAACGGTCTTGAGACTGTTTGAGCCATTTAACTTAGAAATCAACTCAATGAATTTAGGGTTTCAACCAATCAATATGATTAGGGTTTATAATCAATGGACCATCCATTATTGGAACCATTTTAATTAGATCATTTGGAACCATTGGATCTTCATCCAACTACATCAGCAATTGACCCCAAACGGTCTTGAGTCTGTTTGACCTCAAACAGTCTTGAGACCATTTTCCCTCAAACGGTCTTGAGACCGTTTGATCATAAAAGTACAAACAGTTTGCTCATGATATTAATTGAGGTATGTACTAAGATGCCATCATCATCTTCAAGATAAAAACCTTCGAAATTTTTTGTGATACTTATGGTGATTTCATCAACTAATCAAAAGAAATTTCAGGAATGAAGAAAGATTCAACATATGATAAAGGAATGAAATCAATAATAACATTTAAGGGTTCAAGTTATATAACCCTCCTTCAAAGTTGAATCCAAGCTTCAAGCTTCACTTCCTCAATGGTGAATGAAAAATTCTAAAATATCCAAGGTCCGTTCTCAATTCTTTGGATGCAAAGGATGATCAAGGTTGAGCATTGAATGAAGAAAAGAAGAGAATGAGTGTTGAAATTTGATTTTCTACCATGAATTCAAGGTTGAAGATGACTATGGAGCTTACCTGCATGTTGAGGTACGTCCTCCTATTGCTCCTAAGCTCCCTTGTGTTCTTCCAAAGCAAGGAAAGAAAAAGGAGCCGAAAAATTCTTTCATGTAGGTGAAAAATGGAATGTATATAAGGGAATTTCAAGAGAGAGAAAGTGTTATAAAAATCTTTCAATTCCCTAAATTGGTGCCACTTATCCCCCTCACTTCCTTTCATATGAATCCATCGTCCTCTCCTTGTAAATCCTCTTATTTATCCATGAATTAAAAGAAAACAAATTTAGCACCTTAATCAATATAATAATAATATCCAAAAATTAGTGGATATTAGTTTTTCTTTCACTAATGTGAGTGGGCTATCAACTCACTTTAGATATTTCAGTTCCATTGCAAGGCACAAGGGCGTCCACACTTATAAAAATTCAACCATCACACTTTTTTTTAAAGGGTACTTACATTAATATATCTATTTTTGCATTAAATTGAATTAGGGTTTGAATTATGCTTAAATCTGGATTATTTTAATATCAAGATTCTATCTCCCCCAAAGAGATTTAAATGAGACGCCCCTCTGATTTTCTTGTCTCTAATTGATACCAAGAAACATTAGGGACTGTCTAGAAGTGGTATTTTGCATATTGAACCCTAGGTTTTGGGTAAATTGTACATTACACCAAAACTAGGTTTTAATGCACAAACATTGCTTAACAATCTCTTTCTTGGTGCTCAGGCTTGTGAAAGCCATAAATCAACATCATTCTCATTCTTATGATGCTTCAACACTTGAGGAACATTTTATCATGTAACATTTGCAAGTTAACCCCTCAACTTGGGTAATTTGCACTTTAGTCCAAAACAAGTAAAACATTGCTTCAACATTATTCAAAAAGGACTAAAATTGAAACATAAGTTCCTCTTGAGCCTTAATTACTTTTACAAAGATAAAGACAAGAATATAAATGACTTGCTTAAGAAAAACTTCTAGGGTTAAGGCATAACCCAGGCCAGGGATGTTACAATTATAAACCCCTAACAAGGATTTTGTCCACAAAATCCCATGTAAAGGAAGACAAATATCATTTATTCATCATATCATTAAACCTCCAACTAACATCTTAATGTCATGGAGATACCATAAGAACTTTGATCATCGCAAAGTCCTCCCATACTGGGTTATCATACAATCTGTCACACATGACACATATTCCACTGTCCTTTTCATTATTGAATGTAGATTCAACTCTATGTCAGGTAACATTATACATACCTTATTTAACTCAGGTGTCAAACCTCACTGATTTGTCACCACTTGGAACTACAATTCTTATCACACATTTTTAGCTTTGATAAGCTTTTCCCACAATGATTCTACAATTATTCCTTCAATTAGTACATCATTATTGATGTTATGTTTATGCAGAGCATAAACCCGAAACATATGATGTCCATAGTATTTTATATAACTAGATTGATTTCACAGTTGGCCATTCTAGGCAACCAACATTACTTCTTATGAGGAGTCATGCTCCCATTTTCTCATATCATTAAAAGTTCTTGAACACTAGGATTCTTTACCTTAGTATCCATTATATGTGCCAAAAACACATCACATCATCATCATGATTACTAGATTTGGGTATTCAAACCCTCTGTCCATCATTGAACATTGTTACCTCTCATCAGATAATTGTTACCACTAGGTCCTTAGACCAAGCTATACATTATACTATACATCTTCTTTTGTTTATAAATTGATTCATGATTAACTCAGATTACCTTCATATATCAATTAGGATGTGGTAGAAATATCCATGCCTTCACATCAGCCTGATTGAGTTGATCAAATTCCATCTCCTTAGAAATATCACAAATGCTACCATGGTTTATTCCTTATCTATCAAATCCTTGTCTCAAAATGACTACTTGATCAGAGTAATCAGGAAGATAGCAATCTAAGAGTGACATACTTACCTTATCTTCAATAGATGAATACATGGCCAAGGTATTCAAGAATTGAATTAGGTAGTATGTATTTGTTTCATATTATGTTTCATACTTTTAAGATCTCTTTAAATTTACTATTTAATATATTAGATTTTCTCTGGGTGTTTCTTTTACATCTCTTCTACATGAAAAGAAAAATTTCAAAACATATAAGAGAATATTATTCTGAATATAGGTTCTCATCCTTTTTATCTCTTCCTTATGTCCTCATAGGACAAATTAAAGGAAGCTCAACAATAACTACCTTTCTTATAATCAATAGGCAGAGAGAGGAAAAAGGAAAGATAATTCAGAATGAAAAGTTTTATCTGGCATGTTACCTTTACGGGTTATCTAGTGTCTTATCTGACCCAATACATGGAGTCAGTTGTCATCTGCTATTGTCTTTGTCCTCTACTACCAGAGGTAGATGGACCAAGATGTGACACTTGTCTTCGTCCTCGGCCTTCTACTTCACTAACCTGGGGTCCTTGTGGGTTTTGCAGATTATGCGTTAACTGTTGGGTCACCACATTATTTCTTCTTGGACACTACTGCCTAAAATGTCCTTAATGTCCACATTTATGGCAAGTTCGACCCTCAGTTGATGACCACTGCATTGGTGTACTATATTTTGGTTGAACCGATGTTACCAAAAACATTGATTGTTTAGTACTACCAATCCATTGTTCCTGTGACTGTGTAGATCTCCTTTTGAAGTTTGCCTCATGCTTCTTTGTCACAGACCTTTCTATCCTCCGAACTGACTCCACAAAAGTGGGAAATCTCTCTCTACTTTCTAATGCAGCTGCTGAGATAGACACCTCAGCATTCAGTCCTTTCTCAAAATGTCAAATCTTCTCCTTCTCAGTAGAAGCCATTTGAGGACAAAATCGTAAAAGTTCCATAAACCTTGCCCCATATTCATTTATTGACATGGTTCCTTGTTGAACCTTCTCAAACTGTGAGATCTTTTCGTCTATGTATGTTCTTGGAAAATATTTATTGATGAATTCTTGATGAAATTCCTCCCAACTAACCTCTTCATCATTCCTTTTTACTTCTTCTATGGCCCACCAATGGCCAACACTACCCTTTAAAAGGTATACAACATGTTTAACTTTATCAACATCTGGAATACTAAGGATCGTAAAAGCCTTTTCTAACTCAATGAGCCATAGATAAACATCTGCTGGGTCATTTGTCCCAACATATTCTATAGATCCTACACAACGTAGTCATTCAAAAGTTTTACCAGACCCATGTCCCTCATTGGGAGTTGGTGCCCTAGGTGTTGGTGCGGGCATCTGGTCTGCCATATGCCTCATTGTGGTCATGAATTCCCTAAATAGAGTATGAATGGTTGGGTTTTCTTTCATAGCTTCATTAAAATGGGGATTCTCAACCATTGATTCCTCTCTTGCATGATCCCTTACACCTCCTACTAGTGCAGAAACATTGCTTTCAGTGATGTGATCCTCGTGTTCTCCAGACATTTTTAAGCTATCTCCCTTTTTCTGCATAGGTAGAAGTCATTATAAGATATACTGGAGGACACTAACACAGACTCAACACCTTAGTCCTATGTCTTTGTAGACACAACAAACCTTAATCTTTGATACCACTAATTGTGATACGTCATTCGAATAAAACATCATTAACTAAGAGGAAGCGATCATTAGCAACGGATTACTGAAAATCACTAAAAATTAAAACCTTTTTCAAAGAGATCCAATTCTAGGAAACTCTTAACAACAAGAACCAACGTATTACATGTACATTCTAGTCCACAATTACATACCATGTACCATCTCTTCTCGAGGATTACATAGATCAATTGCTCTCTTAAGTCTACACATGATCCATACAAAACCTCGAGGCATTCAAGCCAAAATCTCAGATCGATTATGAAAACACTAATTACTGACTCCAAGGACCTGAGAGTATAGAGACAACATAGGACTCTTATCTACAAGACATGACAATCAGTATCTCCACCTGATATGTTACTATTGTCCTTGATGCTGCTGTCCTTTCCCTGTAGTATGGTTCTTACCTCCTTTTCCACCTAAAAACGTTGGATCCCATGGGGGTGAGAAAATTGAAATTGTCCCAGCGAGAGATATAACTCTCCACCAGAAACATTATTATTGCAGTTTAATAGAATAAAACTGATTTGAGGATAAGCAATTTAAAACATTCTCATATTTTAAAACATTGTAGCTATTTATGATAGAATAGTAATTCATCTATTCACTTGATAAGGAATATGAAGAACATGTATATCATTTATCCATCTTACTATATCCACATCTCAATCATATCCTGAGATACTCATTATCATGGTATCTCATCCATGAATCATTCTCATTTTTGTCAGTTGACCTTAGCCAATCTATTATCCAGATATTGAATTATTACAGTCATGTGAGTATACATAATCATATTCTATATAGGAATTGGACCATACCAATTCTATGCAAAAATTCCAGGCATTGGACTATGCCAATCATGCGCAAACATTCCAGGCATTGGACTATGTCAATCATGTGCAAACACTCCAGGCATTGGGTTATTACCAATCCTGTGCAATTATTCCAGGTATTGGGTTATGACCAATCCTCTGTAATTATTCTAGGTATTGGGTTATGACCAATCCTGTGCAATCATTCTAGGTATTGGGTTATTACCAATCCTATGCAATTATTCCAGGTATTGGGTTATGACCAATCCTATGAAATTATTCCAGGTATTGGGTTATTACCAATCCTATGCAATTATTCCAGGTATTGGGTTATGAAAAATCATATGATATTATTCCAGGCATTGGGTTATGACCAATCCTGTGACATTATTCTAGGTATTGGGTTATTACCAATCCTATGCAATTATTCCAGGTATTGGGTTATGACCAATCATGTGATATTATTCAAGGTATTGGGTTATGACCAATCATGTGACATTATTCCAGGTATTGGGTTATTAACAATCATGTGCAATTATTCCAGGTATTGGGTTCTGACCAATCCTGTAATATTATTCCAGGTATTGGGTTATGACCAATCATGTGATATTATTCCTGGTATTGGGTTATTACCAATTCTGTGCAATTATTCCAAGTATTGGGTTATGACCAATCCTGTGATATTATTCCAGGTATTGGGTTATGACCAATCCTGTGACATTATTCCAGGTATTAGGTTATTACCAATCATTTGCAATTATTCAAGGTATTAGGTTATGACCAATCCTATGATATTATTCCAGGTATTAGGTTATGACCAATCCTGTGACATTATTCATGTATTGGGTTATTACAAATCCTGTGCAATTATTCCAGTTATTGGGTTATGACCAATCCTATGATATTATTCCAGGTATTGGCTTATGACCAATCCTGTGACATTATTCCAGGTATTGGGTTATTACAAATCTTGTACAATTATTCCATAGATTGAACTATGCCAATCTTGTGCATCTATTACAGGCATTGGACTATGCCAATCTTGTGCATCATCACTAAATACCACATCACCTTTACTAGGTATTAAACCTTGGCCAAGCCATCATACATATTCACATCCTTTATGTAATTCAAGTATTCCTCTTATCTCCTTTAATCTTATTCAAACACTATAGCCATTATTTGTCTATAAGCATAAAGCATGCATGATTAAGATTTCATTATTATTATTGTATCCATTTATTATTGTTATTATGTTACTATGTTTTCATTTCCTAGTTTATTTGAACATTATCATTTCTTACATGAAACTTTTATAAACATCTTATTACCTCTTACTCGGCAACAACTATTCACATGGCTCACAAGGCCCATTAAACAACAACAATTATTATTGTAGCTTAATAGAATAAAATTGATCAGAGGATAAGAAGTTTAGAACATTCTCATATTTTAAAACATTACAGCTACTAATGATAGAATAGTAATTCATCTATTCACTTTATATGGAATATGAAAAACATGTATATCATTTATCCATCTTACTATATCCACATCTCAATCTTATCCTGAGATACACATTATCATGGTATGTCATCCATGAATCATTCTCATATATGTCAGTTGACCTTAGCCAATCTATTAGCCAGATATTGAATTGTTCCAGTCATGTGAGTATGCATCATCATATTCTATGCACGCATTGGACCATACCAATTCTATGCAAACATTCTAGGAATTGGAGTATGCAAATCCTATGCAAACATTCCAGGCACTGGACTATGCCAATCCTATGCAAACATTCCAGGCATTGGGTTATTACCAATCATGTGCAATTATTCCAGGTATTGGGTTATGACCAATCCTGTGCAATCATTCTAGGTATTGGGTTATTAACAATCCTATGTAATTATTCCAGGTATTGGGTTATGACCAATCCTATGAAATTATTCCAGGTATTGGGTTATTACCAATCTTGTGCAATTATTCCAGGTATTGAGTTATGACTAATCCTGTGATATTATTCCAGGCATTGGGTTATAACCAATCCTGTGACATTATTCCAGGTATTGGGTTATTACCAATCCTATGCAATTATTCCAGGTATTGGGTTATGACCAACCATGTGATATTATTCTAGGAATTGGGTTATGACCAATCATGTGACATTATTCCAGGTATTGGGTTATTACCAATCATGTGCAATTATTCCAGGTATTGCGTTATGACCAATCCTATGATATTATTCCAGATATTGGGTTATGACCAATCCTATGCCATTATTCCTGGTATTAGGTTATTACCAATCCTGTACAATTATTCCAAGTATTGGGTTATGACCAATCCTGTGATATTATTCCAGGTATTGGGTTATGACCAATCCTGTGACATTATTCCAACTATTGGGTTATTACCAATCCTGTGCAATTTTTCAAGGTATTGGGTTATGACCAATCCTGTGATATTATTCCAGGTATTGTGTTATGACCAATCCTATGACATTATTCAGGTATTGGGTTATTACCAATCCTGTGCAATTATTCCAGGTATTGGGTTATGACCAATCATGTGATATTATGTCAGGTATTGGGTTATGACCAATCCTGTGACATTATTCCAGGTATTGGGTTATTACCAATCCTGTGCAATTATTCCAGGTATTGTACTATGTCAATCCTGTGCATCTATTCCAGGCATTGGATTATGCAAATCCTATGCATCATCGCTGAATACCACATCACCTTTACTAGGTATTAAACCTTGGCCAAGCCATCATACTTATTCACATCCTTTATGTAATTCAAGTATTCATCTTATCTCCTTTAAGCTTATTCAAACACTATAGCCCTTATTTGGCTATAAGCATAAAACATGCATGATTAAGATTTCATTATCATCATTGTATCCATTTATTGTTATTATTATGTTACTAAGTTTCCATTTCCTATTTTATTTGAACATTATCATTGCTTACATGAAACTTTTATAAACATATTGTTACCTCTTACTAGGCAACAAATATTCACCTGGCTCACTAGGCCCATTAAATATCTTGTCCCCTTTCACTAGGCAACAACTATTCACATGGATCACAAGGCCCATTAAACATGTTGTCACCTTTCACTGGGAAACAACTATTAGGGTTAGGGTTTCCCTCTATAGCCGAATAGGGTTTCAAGATCATATTATTAATTTGAACCCTAATTCATTGCTCCCCACATCTAGGAGCATACATTGATATCGTAAGTATTCAATTATACTTATTTATTATCATCTTTTATCATTAAATGATAATCGTCACAAAGTGTGAGTTTCTTTCTCATCTTCTCTAGGATATTGATTACATCATACTTTGTTATCTTGGCATAACCCTTTCTCAAGGTATGTTATCCTACACTTATCAAAGTGCATTACATCTTAATGTAATAATTGCCATGACACACTTCTTGTGTTTCTTATCCAAGTATATTGGATTTAGGGTACATCAAGGTGTATAAACCTTGAGGTGTTGAATGTGATATCTATCATGTCTTGATGTATCACTTCCCTCATCACTTTTGACTTACTTAAGTTCATCATCTTATCTTGTATTAGGATATTTCACATCCTAATACTTTTGCACCTGTTCATCACATTATCATGTAATGTATTTGTCATAAGCCACTTATTTGATTTATTCAACCTATATCAATAATGTGGACTCATCTCAGGTTAAGGCATTATTGATATAAGGTTATCCATTATCAACCACATTAGGTGTTTCACCTACCCATATATTATTCTATATTCCATTATTAAGAATAGTGTTTCCCCTCTTTATCAACTAGGGTTTTACATCACATCACCCCATATTGGGGTTTCACATGACATCACCCTATATTAGGGTTTCACATGGCATCACCCTTGATTAGGGTTTCACATAGCTTCACCCTAGATTAGGGCTACACCATTACCCTAGATTAGGGTTTCAACTAGCATTGCCCTGAATTAGGGTTAGGGCTCATCAACCATCTCTATTAGGGTTTCATGATCTCTTTATCAAGGATCTTACCCTAAATACATATTTTATTCATGTTGAAAGTGTTGAGGCTTAACCACTACATGATCATCATACATGTATGAATTCCTCTCTCTCATCCTCTCTAGGATGTTGATTAGTTCAAGCTTGATTAAATTAAGTCAACCCTTTATTCAAGTACATACATCTATGGTTATCATAGTGTATTGAGTTACTTCATTTATAAACAACAAAGGTTAACCACTTAAAAGGTACTCATCACTTAAGTACCTTAAAGGTACAACCATTATAATTATCTTTGATATACATCATTAACAATCATGGGGTTAATTGTACTTACATGGTTTGAATCAAATAGACCTTCAAACGGTCTTGAGATATTAGACCCTCAAACGGTCTTGAAGTACTTTGACCTTCAAACGGTCTTGAAGTACTTTGTCCTTCAAACGGTCTTGATCCTAAACTCTAATCGGTCTGAGACTGTTTAGATCTTCAAACGGTCTTGGACCAAACCTCCAAACGGTGTGGAGACCGTTAGACCTTAAACGGTCTTGGTCCCAAAACCTTCAATCGGTCTTAAGACCATTAGACCATCAAACAGTCTTGATCTCAAAAATCCCTAAATGGTTTGTGACCGTTTGAATTAAATATTAATTAACCTCCAAACGGTTCGAAACCAACTGGCCCTCAAACGGTCTAAGACCGAATAATCCTCAAACGGTCTAAGACCGAATGATCCTCAAACGGTCTAAGACTGTTTGGTCTCAATCAGCTTGAAACCGTTTAACCCTAAATTAGGGCATCTATAATAAATCGATTTAGGATTTGCTTCATTGAATCATTCATCAATTGGACCATTGATAATACATCAAATTATAACCCTCGGATCTCCAACCATCCTTCATAGACCCTGACCTACAAATGTTCTTGAGACCATTTGCTCTCAAATAGTCTTGAGATCATTTGCCCTCAAATGGTCTTGAGACCGTTTGAGCTATTCAACTTAGAAATCAGCTCAATCAATTTTGGGTTTCAACCAATCAATCCGATTAGGTTTTATAATCAATGGACCATCCATACTTGGAACCATTTTAATTAGATAAATTGGAACCATTGGATCTTCATCCAAGTACATCAGCAATTGACCCCAAATGGTCTTGAGTCCGTTTGACCTCAAACGGTCTTGAGACCGTTTGCCCTCAAACGGTCTTGAGACCGTTTGATCATCACAGTGCAAACTGTTTGCTCATTATATTAATTGAGGTATGTGCTAAGATGACATCATCATCTTCAAGCTACAAACCTTCTAAATTTGTTGTGATTCTTCTGGTGATTTCATCAACTAATCAAAAGAAATTTCGGGAAAGAAGAAAGATTCAACATATGATGAAGGAATGAAATCAATAATAACATTTAAGGGTTCAAGTTATATAACCCACCTTTAAAGTTGGATCCAACCTTCAATATTAACGTCCTAAATGGTGAATGAAGCTTTCTCAACTATACAAGGTTCGTTCTCAAGTCTTTGGATGCAAAGGATGATCAAGGTTGAGCATTGAATGAAGAAAAGAAGAGAATGAGTGTTGAAATTCGATTTTCTACCATGAATTCAAGGTCAAAGATGAATATGGAGCTTACCTACAGGTTGGGGTACGTCCTACTATTGATCCTAAGCTCTCTTGTGTTCATCCAAAGCAAGGAAAGAAAGAGGAGCTGAAAAAGTCTTTCAAGTAGGTGAAAAATGGAATGCATATAAGGGAATTTCAAGAGAGAGAAAGTGTTATAAAAATCTTTCAATTCCCTAAATTGGTGACACTTATCCCCCTCACTTCCTTGCATACGAAGCCATCATCCTATCCTTGTAAATCCTCTTCATTATCCATGAATTAAAAGAAAAAAAATTAAGCACCTTCATCAATATAATAATAATATCCAAACATTAGCGGATATTACTTTTTCTTTAACTAATGTGAGTGGGCTCTCCACTCACTTTAGATATTTCGGTGCCATTGCAAGGCACAATGACGTCCACACTTATACAAATTCAACCATCACACTTTTGGTTGAAGGGAACTTCCATTAATATATTTATTTTTGCATTAAATTGAATTAGGGTTTCAATTATGCTTAAATCTTGATTATTTTAATATCAAGATTCTCTCTCCCCCAAAGAGATTCAAATGAAACACCCCTCTCATTTTGCAATAGGGAATATCTAATTGATACCAAGAAATATTAGGGACTCTCTAGAAGTGGTATTTTGCATATTGAACCCTAGGTTATGGGTAAATTGTACATTACATCAAAACTTGGTTTTAATGCACAAACATTGCTTAACAAGCTCTTTCTTGGTGCTCAGGCATGTGGAAGCCATACCTATGCATCATTCTAATTCTTATGATGCTTCAAAACTTGAGGATCATTTTATCATGTAACATGTGCAAGTTAACCCCTCAACTTGGGTAATTTGTACTTTAGTCCAAAACAAGTAAAACATTGCTTCAACATTATTCAAAAAGGACTAAAATTGAAACATAAGTTCTTCTTGATCCTTAATTACTTTTGCAAAAATAAATACAAGAATATAAATGACTTGCTTAAGAAAACCTTCTAGGGTTAAGGCATAACCCAGGTCAGGGATGTTACAAAAACTACATGATTGGGATAACCTAATGCCTGGATGTAACACTCGCATGATTGGCATAATCCAATACCTGGAATAATGTCACAGGATTGGCATCATCCAATAACTAGAAAAAATCTACAAGATTGGGATAACCCAATGCCTGGATGCAACACTCACAGGATTGGCATAATCCAATACCTGGAATAATGTTACAGGATTGGCATCGTCCAATACCTGGAATAAAACTACAAGATTGGGATAACCCGATGCCTAGATGCAACACTTACAAGATTGGCATAACATAATACCTGTAATAATGTCACAGGATTGGCATCGTCCAATACCTAGAATAAAACTACATGATTGGGATAACCCGATGCCAGAATGCAACACTCACAGGATTGGCATAATCTAATACCTGGAATAATGTCACAGGATTGGCATCGTCCAATACCTAGAATAAAACTATAGGATTGGGATAACTCGATGCCGGGATGCAACACTCACAGGATTGGCATCGTCCAATACCTGGAATAAAACTACAGGATTGGGATAACCCGATTCCTGGATGCAACACTCACAGGATTGGCATAATCCAATACCTGGAATAATGTCACAAGATTGGTCTTAACCCAATACCTGGAATAATTACACATGATTGGCAGAGTCCAATACCTGGAATAGTTGCACATGATTGGTATAGTCCAATACCTGGAATAGTTGCACAAGATTGGCATAGTCCAATACCTAGAGGAATATGATGATGTATATTCACATGACTGGTACAATCCAACACCTGGCTAGCAAATTCGCTGAAGCCAACAGATAGAAATGAGAATGATTCATGGATATCATACCATGATAATGAGTAGCACCGGATAAGCTTGAAATGCTGATATAGTATGATGGGTAAATGATATAGATGTTCTTCCTATTCCTTATAAAGAGAATAGATGATTTACTTCCCTATCATAGATAGTGGCAATGCTTTAAAATCTGAGAATGTTCTAAGTTGCTTATCCTCTACTCAGTTTAATACTATTTAACTATGATAATAACATTGTTGGCAGAGAGTTATATCTCTCATTAGGACAATTGTCTCACCCCGTGGGATCCACATTTTTTAGGTGTACGTACACGAGGGGGATTGAGATCGTACTACTCAGAAACAACAACAACAATAGGGACAACAGTGACAGCTCAGGTTGAGTGTAATGTATGTCGTGTCTTGTAGATAGAAGTCATATGTGTCTTCTCTATACTCTCAGGTCCTTGTATTTCGTACGTGTTGGTTTTATGAACAATATGAGATTTTGGTTTGTATGCCTCGAGGTTTGTTGTTTCATTATGTATATGTTTTAAGAAAGCAACTGTTATATGTTATCCTCGAGAAGAGATGGTACATTGTATGTACAATGTATGATCAATGTGAATATTAGGTTTTGGTTCTTCCTTAAAGAGTTTTCCTGGAAATGGATCTCTTTGCAAAGAAAATCGTTTTAATTTTTTGTGATTTTTGTTAATTTACTTCTTATAATTATTCTCCATTTTTTAGTAATGATTTGACTATCGGTTTGGTGGCGGTCGTTACAAGGTAGCTCCTCATGTGATGTAATAGATGGGCATGCACACTGCCACCCAATTTAAAGGAGGGAATCATGTCCAGATCCAAAAGAAATAATAATTGGCTATTATCTCCCTATCCCTCATGTTGTTGCTAAACAAGAAACCACTAATCAATACAAACAAAATCACCCTAACATTCATGGCAACAGAAAAAGGATTACTAGCTCCTCTCCACTCACCCTCATCAAAGAAGGAAGCCCTCAACCAAGTAAAGTTGACCTCATATCTAGAGCCCATCTCAATGTCCTCAAGGTTCACTTATAGAATTCCAGCTAGACAATAATGACCACTCCTTTCGGTCCAGAATACAATTGATGGGGATCACACCAAATCCTAACCCAATGATTTTGACAAAACCAGAAGGGAAGATGGTTAACTCACCAAATACAAAGTGGAATGTGCTAGTATCTAGGATAAAATTTTCAATCAAAGAAAGGAGATAGGTATATGTGGTCTCACATCGATAGATGCTATCAAAATCAATCCTATCAAGAAGGTCCACCTCCTCAATAATTATGCTATCATAGAAATATCCCAACTCATTCTGAGGGGTCGTCCAATAAACATTCTATGTTCTTAGACCCTAAAGGAACAAACTGGAAGAAAAATTCAAAACTATTGACACATGGAGAAAAACCCTATTCAAACTCAGTCTAGAAGAATGGGAATAATACAGAGAAAAGTTTCCAGAATACACCTCATCACCCACTCAGTAACCCTAGTGATATAGATTCATCCTTAACTTGCCCAAAATGTTGGACAAATCTCTTGGCTCGAAGTAATTCTCCAGGATCCTACTCACACCGTCGTGACACCTTCTAAAGAATGTCAATTAGATATTTCATAAATCAGATATGGATAAAAAAATGAGGTCATGATATATACTGTGGGTATGACCTAGTTCACACATCACCTCCCACATCATGTTCCTCTATGATAAGATCTTCCTCACACCATTCATGAGCTTCCATCCACAGAAGAATGGAAACAACGTCATAAGCTTCCCAAAACAATGAAAATCAGCTCAATAAGACAATGGATGATTGGGAAGATGATAAAATGACAAAATTAGTTGGATCACAAATAAGAATGTGCATCCATGTCATACTCACCTTTTGTCCACAAAGAATGCCAGGAAACCAAAAACCAAAATTTTCCAATGAGGGAAAAATGGCTTTCTTTGAGATAGATATAGATGAAATCTAAATTGAAACATCCCCTGAGAGGGTGATTCAAGGCTCCTCCATTGTTGCAGCACCAACACCCATGATGGCTCACGAAACATAAAGATTTGCAAATTTGGAGCATGTGGATCAGAGAAATTTTATAGCTTTCTCTTTCTCCTCTGGGCATCACTGTATCCCTAGTTGCTCTGAGCTAGTCACCACAACAACTACTTTATGTGAGAGAAGGAATGGGAAGGCACCTAGGCCTCCTCCCATTTCCCCTCTTTTTTAAAAATAACACTTCTACACAAATTACTATCATCTCCCTAGATTTTTAGTAAAATTCCATATATTTACAACAGTCCAAAAAAATATAAAAATACTAATAAGTCTCCAAATTATTATAAGTATATGAAAAAGTGTCAAATTTTGACTTTAAAAGTTGAAACTCCACATTTTTCAAAGAAAAATAATGTTATGATCTAAATATGATCACCAGGTTCATGGACTCAACCTAAAATTGGACCATCATCATGCCTTAACTTTCTTATCATTTTAGGGTCCTAGAATTTGATCAAAAGTTGGACCAATTATGGACTACATTTTTGTATCAATTTAGGGTCTCAGATTGTAATCTATAAGTTGGACCAAGCCTTCTCATTATCTTTTGATCTTTCTATGGTCCTGACTCATGACCATCAAATAGATCCAAGATATCATTTATATTGAAATAAGCCCAGCTCACAAAGATGGTTATTAGCTTCACTTTAACATATACAAATCCACCGACAATCTTGGATCATGACTCAAAAATGAGCCAAATTTCCAAAGTCACTTTATGATTTTGAGTTATGGCTCAAACCTCCAATTTTCAAGACTGAGAATTAGAGAGTTGAGGATTTTCTCTTTACCACACTCTATAAGAGGGCGGGAAAATTGATAGAGAAACACATCATGGAGACCACATTTTACAAGATAATTGCCTAAAAATCCATTCACAACACAATCTTAAATGACTCAATAAAATATACAACTGACTGACACATTCATTAGCTAGAAGGGTACCTTAAATCTAAAAGGATATCTAATGCTAAAATTGTCAATAGTGAATATCCAAGCCCTATCATGATAGGAAGAATATTAAAATTATGCCTTTTCAAAATTCTAGTCCTGACTCTAAATTGGCTTACTAAAGAATAAAATAATAGCTAAAGATGCGTATGAGGAAGAGTGAATACTCTTTTCTCAAAAATATGTTTCTAAGCATATAAGATTCCACTATTTTTCAATGATGATGTACTCATGATCTTAATTTCTTTTGAAAAACTAAAAACTACTTTGTCTTATTCACATCCACCATTTTATCACTTTAAAATGAGTTAGTGGGAGAATCAAAGATGTTGATATAATAACAAAAGCAATGATGAGACTCACTTTTGTATCAAATAACTTTTTCTAGGTCATCAGAACTTTAAGAGAATGAAAGAATGGTCAAACTTAGGTAAGTATCTTGGAAAGAGGCTACCCTTACTCTGAAGCAATAATTTTTTCCCAATCCTACATTTGTTATGAATGATTATTCCATTGCCTCATCCTTAGAAGGGGAAAATATTACATTCACTTTCAACTCTCTACAAGGTTTGTCAAAACATCATTGATGAGTCCAACCTTTTTTGGCCTTTCATGACCAAAAAGCAGGGTCAAACTTGGCTCAAGCCTACCATTCTTACTCTTATCTGGAACCTTGCCTTGAGAGAGCCAAACTATTGGCATTACATTTTCTCTCACTCGACATTAATTTTTGAGTAATGCAAGTTCTCTAGCTAATAATGGATCCATTTCACATTCCATCCCTTTCCACATTTATTTGATATTTTTATACATTTTTTCATATTTTTCTTGCATGTTTAATAATCTCATTTTCACCCGATTTGAGTCCCTTTAATACATTAACCTTCTTTTCAGACCATAAGATAAACTTATTCTTCAATTCTTTTTTAAATAAGTTGTTTCAGATAATGTAATGACCACATTTGTACTTAATTGGTAAACTCGGGTTTACCCAAATGATTACATGCTTGATTTGATTGAACATCATTTAGACTCGATTAATGATAGTAGATCAATTGTGATGTTTCAAACCTAATAAGAAACTCTAACTATGATTTTAGTTTGAAGAATTAGGGTTTTAGAAATGTAAACCCTAATCGTAAAAAATTAGGGTTTTGATAATACATGAATATGGAATTTGATCAGGGTAGCAGTGTGGTAAATGATTTTTCATATTTTCTACAAAATTTTGAATTTAATTTAATTTTAGATATGATATGGATAACTCTTTTTTTTAGGGAAGTCAGGAGATTATCGTATTCATCCCGCTCTCCTCGTGTAGGGAAAATCAAATTATTACACAGAATACCTATTGGAAAGGAAAACTTGGTAGGACTCCTACCATTACATATAAGAAAGGGGAGGGGGTGACCCACCGGGTCGAGAGGAGGATCGATATACATATGATCATCCTGATAGTTTTTGAAATGGTGCTTGGCTAGACCATTCACCAAATGGAGATTAGTTCTGCTAACATTCTTGAGCACGACATCCTCCATACCAGCCATGAACTTCTGAGCTCTCGCTATCCAATGTTTAATAGCAGGAGCATCATCTGCATGGTTCCTCAAAGCTTTGACGGCCATAGCACTATCCGTAGCAAAGGTGATGCGGCTGTGACCGTTCACTCTACTGACATTAGCCGCGAGCTCAATAGCTCGGACTTCAACTTCAAGGACAGAGTTCACCTTGATCTTTCTAGCACACCCACTGATCCAGTGACCATTCAGGTCATACGCAACATCATCTATAGCTGCCATGTTCCCATGAACCGATGCATCAGTCATCCATCTAACTCTACCATCTTCATGAACAACCTGGGCACTGTCTTGGGTCGTGTTCTCCTGGTGAAGTCGGGATTGAGTATCCCAGGCTTTTGAAGTTGCATGTTGGAGACCCACTATCTGGATAACTTTACGGCTCACCTGAGTGCTAATATTTTCAAACACCAACTCATTTCTTGCCTTCCATATCACCCAGCAGGTCATGGAAAACCTGATTTGTGTATTGGTATCTTCCTTCAACATCTGCGAAAGCCAGTTTTTGAAGACCTCTCCATTGCTGCTCAGAAGTTGTTGCTGGATACCACTCTGAGTCCATACCTCCATTGCTTGAGGGCAGTCACATAAAGCATGGAGAGTGGTTTCATCACCATTGTGACATCTAGGGCAGATCGAAGAATCAGAGAAGGTGCGTTGTTTCCTGCGCACATTCGTCATGATCGCCTCATGCACAGATAGCCATAAGAACATGCGTATTTTAGATGGGGCAGCAATGGTCCAGAGCTTGCTCCACACCCCGTCCAGTTGTACAGCATCGTCCGAATGCAAGGCATCATAGGTTGTGCTGGTGGAATATCTACCGGTAGGATCATGTTTCCAGCTCCAAAGATCAATACCATTGTTCCGGTGGGGGGTAGGTAAATCAGTGATCTTCTCCACGCACTGTGGAGGGAGGTAAAGATTGAGGAAATCTGTATCCCAAGCATTCTCAAAATTAACCATGCTAGCTACCTTCATGTCGTTGATCGCTTCCGATATAGGTTCGATGACAATTTCAGGTAGCCTCCCCTGGTGAGGTACCCAGTGGTCGTACCATACAGAAGTATTCTGACCATCTCCAATAACTCTGGAGCTATTGGCAACAATGAATTCTTTCCCTTCATAGAGTGCTTTCCAAAAAGGGGTAGCTCGACAACCCTTCTGGTTGTTGTAGTTCTTGTACTTGTTCAGGAGACCCTCCTTCTAAAGAGTATCTTTCTCATTCATCAAGTTCCAGGTATTTTTCCATAGAAGAGATTTGTTCCAATCCGACATGCTTTTGATACCCAGTCCTCCCTTCTCCATGCTTTTGGTAATCGTCTTTCAAGAAACAAGTGATGTTGGCCTCTCTTTCCATCCACCTACCCAGATGAACTTCCTTATGTTCTTGTCCAGCTTTTGATAGGTAGACATCGGTAGGCTAGCAGTTTGCATAGCATAAGTCGGAATAGCAGTAAGCATAGACTTGACTAAGCAAATTCTCCCCGTAAGGGATAGGGTCTTCGCTGCCCAACCATTAACCCTCGAAGTGATGCTATCAATGAGTTAGGCATATGTTCTCTTATCAACTTTCTTATGAAGAAGGGAGACCCCAAGATATTTCCCCAGGTCTTCCGTCTCCGCAATACCACTGGTAGAGCAGATCTGAGACCTCATCGCTCGGCTAACAGACTTGGAGAAGAATATTTTTGACTTTTCAACAGAGATTCTTTGACCTGATGCCAACTCAAAGGTGCTGAAGATATTGTTGATGATAGCAATTTGCTCTACGGAAGCCTGGGCAAAAAGGATTATATCATCCGCAAAAACCACATGGGAAAACGCAGGCCCTTGTTGGGACATCTTCACTGGTTTCCAGCGTTTATCTTTCATAGAGTTGTTTATGAGCTTGTAAGCCTTTCCATACAGAGCACAAAAAGATATGGTGAAAGGGGGTCTCCTTGACGGAGGCCCCTGGTAGCTTTGAAGGAAGGGAGGGAGACTCCATTCAAGATAATACTTGTCTGACCAACTTGTAAGGAGTTCATAATGTATTGGTGAACATTCTGGGGCCACTTCAAGTGTTCCAGAGTATTGTCAATGAACGCCCAAGACAGCCTGTCATAGGCTTTGGAGAGATCAATCTTGATCGCCATATACGGCGCACTGGACTTCCTCCTCATGTTATGGATAATCTCTTGAACCACAATGATGTTATCAGTAATGCTCCTCCCCGGGACAAAGCTCGTCTGAACCTTGGAGACCCAAGTAAGTATGTGTTGTTTGAGGCATTCTACAACAACTTTAGAAGCAAGCTTCATAATGGTGTTATTGAGAGAAATGGGTCGAAGTTGAGAGCAATTCATAGGATTTTTATTCTTTGGTATCAACACAATGCACGAGCTAGCAATAGAATCATCAATCGGATTTCCATTCAGTATGCTATGTATCGTTCTGATCACTGAAGGCCTAATCACCTTCCACTGTTTTTTGAAGAAAAGATAATCGGTTTCGTCCGGTCCCGCCGCTTTATAAGGATTGGCATTTTTAATCAGCTTCCATAGATCATGCTCCGTAGGCATCACAGCCAGTTGTCTGTGTTGGATGTGGTCAAGTTTCTTGAACTCAGCTGGCAGACGATTCATATCATTCACATATGTGGTTATGGAGGAAATGAACATATCCTTGAAATGTTGTTGAACTAAATGGTTCAGGTCAGGGGTATTTTCGATCCAAACACCCTCCTCATTTTGTAGTTTGGAAATATGGTTCATACGCCTCCTGTTGTTCACAAAGGCATGATAATATTTGCTGTTGTTATCACCATATTTGAGCCAGTTAATGTGGCTACGTTGTTTCCAGGCTTCCTCTTCCTCCAGCATAATCTTTTCAAGCTCCATTTTGAGCCGTATACCTTGTCGATCTGCTTTTATGCTGTATGCAGTCTCTACCTTTTTCTGAACTATAGAAATTTTATTGATGAGTTCATTTTTCTTCTTCTGTTGTTTTTTGGTGAAGCCTTTATCCCAGTTGTTGATCCAGTCCTTCACCTCCTCCAAAGAAGAATGGAAATGTCTACTGGGGTTCCAGGAATCTCGCATTAAGTGTTTAAACTCCGGCTGATCTTGCCAAGACGCTTTCGCTTTGAAACGAGGCTTGCCAACAGGGGTAAGTCTCTGAAGAATGGCAATAGGATTGTGGTCCGAGCCAATATGAGGAAGGTTCTCACAGATGTAGTTCGGGAAGTTTTGAATCCAGGAGGCATTAGCAACAACCCTGTCAAGGCGTTCATGGAGGACACCCTTCTTGTAGGTAAATCTGTGCCCGATACTCCCTATGTCACTGAGCCCGGCCTGGGTGAGCGAGTTATTAAAATTTGCTACCTCGCGAGGGTTAAAACAATTGCTTCCAATCTTCTCGTCTGGAATTAACATGCAGTTGAAATCACCCAAGGTGATCCAAGGTTTATCAATGGTTGTACTGACCCGGAGGAGATGATCCCACAGAACCAGGTGGCATGTGGGGGACAGAGAAGCATAGACAAAGGTAGTGTAGTAGTTGTTGTTGATAAGGTAGTGAATAAAGTATCTGTTACTCTAGATGATGCTGATCTCACATTCTTGTTCATTCCATAAGACCCATATCCCGCCTGAGAAACCAGTTGCTTCTACTCTATGCGAGCTCGAGAGACCAATTTCTCTTATAGCTCGATCAGCTTGTACACAAGAGATTCGCGGCTCAAAGATGGCTACGATCTTAACAGCAAACTTCTTAATGTTGTTTTTAAGGGACTGTCGGGCTAGCTTCTTACCAGCACCCCTAATATTCCAAGCTATTGTATTAAGCATAAACAACAGATGTGTAGAATTATTGGTTAGCACCTGCTGCTACCCCTTCCTTCTCCTCTCCTCCTCTCTTTGTTCCACCTCGGGTATTATAGACATGCCGCCTGGTTGGGCTGCTAGATTGAGTAGTATCTCCCTTCTCCTTTGCTTTCCTCCCTGCCATCACTGTTTTTTTGCTAGCTGTTGTGCTAGAATTAGCTGAATTCTCTTTAGTCCTTGTCGAGTTGCTTGCCTCTGCAGTGGTGATCTTGACAGTAGCCTCCGGTTAACCTACTGGTCTCCCCATGATGACCTCATCCCCTTTCGGTATAACAATAGTATGCCTTGGTTTATCACTAGGAGTCGTTGTAGCCTGCACCTCCTTGTCCTGTGTTGTTTTTGGACTTTCAATTGGTGTTTCTTCTGTGCTCTTCGAGGATACATCAGTATCTTTATTTCTTCTTTGTTTCTTGCGCCACACCTTTGGACTGCTCGCCTGAGGTTGGTGCTCTTCAGTGTCCATATGTTCCTCCTCTTCGCCATCTAACACCTGATACTTGTTGTTGTTTTCCTTCCCTTGAGGTTTCCCCTTCCGATTCATATCCTTTTCTTTCTTTCTTGGAGGTCTGCTGGCTATAATTTTCATCCCATAGTACACCTTCCACTTGTTTAACTCATCAACCCATCGCACCCCAGCCTCATCCTCCACGGGCTTCGGGTCTGTTGTTGTCGGTTCTTCAGAAGGTCCCTTGCAATATTGCACTTCATGACCCAGTCTCCCACACTGTGTACAGAAGACCGGTAGGGATTCATACTCCAGTTTATACTCTCTTTCATTGATCAATATCGCTGGATGTATAGGAAGGCTATTATCTAGTTCGAGAGCAAGTCTAGAGAACCTGCTCCTCGTGCAATTGATGGAATGATCGTCGACTCTGATCAACCGCCCTTCTGCTTCCCCAATCTTGTTGAAGATCTCCATGTTGTAATAGTGGATTGCCAGACCTATAACTCGAACCCAGGTTACAATATGGTCTGGGATACCTTTAGAAGGTTCAAAATAACCATCCTAGGGCCATACCATCAGACATCCTCCGAACAGAGACCACGGGCCGCCAGTGAACACGTTCTCATGGTCGTTCTTATTGAAGAACTTGGCCACATAGTATTGATCAGTGAGTTCAAATAGTTCGAATCTCCCCGTCAGCCTCCACAGGAGCTTCAGTCTTTCGTGCATGGTGAGAAATCCTACCGACCTGTCTAAGAGCTTGACAATAACTGAATATTTAAATGGCTTGCTTAGGATTTCCTCTGCCTCTGGAGCAACATATATTTCCGGGTAGCCATGGGATATGATATGGATAACTCAATCATGGGATAACTCAATCATGTATATTTGAAGGGATGACAGGGGTCTCAAGGGATATGATATGGATAACTCAATCATGCATATTTGTGAAAATTTTCAAAATATTTGAGTGTTCTTTGAATGTGGATCTCGGTCGAACTATACTTCGACCAAAATGCTGACAGAGTGCTTTTTAGCAGTGTAGTGTTTTATTTTTAGTTATTTATTGATAACTCCAAATGATCTAAAATTTTAACTACATATCTGAAACACAATCATAAAAAACATGTAACATTTTCATAATTTTGGAATGTGTTTAGATCTTACCAGTAGATGAATTACAGTAATATTTTTATGATAGAAAATTCAGCTGAAATAAGAGAAAGTATAGTGAGGGGTCAATGTGCAATTGACCCATGAAGCTCAATTACTCTATATGGTCAAACTAACACACAAGGAGCTCTCATAATTCATGATTCAGTCCAGAGAAATGAAATCCTAGAGAGAGAGGGAGAGTTAGGGTTTGAGAGGAGAAAGTGATGGAGATGCTGACCTAGGGTTTTGCAGTCCGAGGAATTATGAAATCATGTAAGTTTAGCTTCTTTGCATAGACTTTAATGGTGAATCTTCTCTAACATGTCAAGTTTCTGTCCCTCCTATGTTTTGATCCAAAATGGTATCAAAACTTCCCCTTTTCTCACTCTTTCTTCATAATCCCTCATTTTTTAGGGTTTCCGAGTTGAAAGGAAGAAGAATCGGGTGAATTGCTAGGCATTTGATATGAGATCGAGATTTTTAGGGATGACCTGCGTTATTAAGGTGTTTTCACACCTTAGGGTGAGTGGGAACTTCCTTTAAACTATATGTTGCATGAAAATTGGTTAAATCATCCATAATCATTAATTACTTTGTATGTGACTACAATCCATGAATTGTGTGTTTGATCTAAGTTGTTGCAAAACGATATGAAATGGGTTCTTCCTCTGTTTGGATGAATTTCAGATGATAAAATCATATTATAAATTTATACAATACATCCTAATGAGAATTCCCTAAGTATTCACAAAGGTTATGAGAGTAAAATGAAATATAGGGAAGTTGTCTATGACTGAAATTGCTGTATAATTAAATAGAGAAATTTGTTTATCTGGATTCCCTTGGTTATGAATGATTGTTTATCTGAATTCATAGTACATATATGTTAGATACAATCTTTGATTTCATTTAAGGTGATTAGTGTTTGTTTGATATCTCAGTAAAGAGGGTGAAACCCTAGATGCAAGGAAAGTTGGATATTTGTGAATAGATATCGTGAAATCCATTTGAATGGATTTTCTTGACATGATAGACTTTATTTATTCAATTTTATTATTGATGCATGTTATCTCAGTGAATGGCATGGAAACCCAAATTCAGCTCAGTTCTAAGGTTTCATACATATATTGATTTTATATGATTTGTTGATAGTAGTATTTATTCAGTGAATGTTTATGTCGCATGAAATCCTTATGAGAGCCATGTGATAAGTGAATGAGGTAAATGAAACCCTAAGGATAGGGTGTTCGATGAATTAAGAATTTTGATTACCATGTTCTCAGTATGAGATGCACAACCCATGATTTGGGTCAATGTGCACGTTTTCCAAGAAAGTGCAAATAATTTATGGGTGCAAATGACGATTACTTGTATGCCAAGAAATTAGCTCTTATCAATATATTAAGATGTTTAATTGCATGATTATAGTGTATAAGTGCCAAATGGATATGCATTATGTTTAATTAAGTATTTCAGTATGTCTGCATGTATAGTATGTTGATTTCTCATTAGAATGTTTGAATATACTACTTTGCCAAGTTAAGGATGATATACATGTTGTGTTATAATCTTCAAATAAATAGAAACGGTACCATAGAGATGCCATAGTCAAGTATAAGTAAGGGAAAAGATACAATATTGTAAGAGATTTCCAAGAAAAATAAAATAATAGACTTAAGAGCCCTGAACACTGAGATTCCCTATGAGAGGTCTATGTTGTAGGGATGAAATGACCTAACCCTGGCACTGTCTACTATACGGGGGTCTGAATGTACTAACAGGTGGTACAGGGGCTGAAGCCCTAGTGGAAGTCTCCTAAATATACAACATATTGTGTCCAACATCAACTAGAGATCCTGGTGGAACTAGTGTACAGAAAAGGTAATAGGTGGATTGAATCTCACTTGTGTGCTCAGGTTAGAGGAGGAGTCTAGTTTTTATGGCATAATAGGTGTGTCGAGTCTAGAGAGCCATTTTCCTGTTGCAGACCAGTGATGTAGTCAGGCTTAGCATTCCTGGGTGTGTCAGCTAAGTCTTGTATGGTGAGATCGTAGTTCGCTACGAGTCTTGATATGTAGAGTACACTGCATATGATTAGGGCATAAGCTAAAATATGTTCATATAGGTTTAAAGAGTTTTTACATGTAAGAAAGGCTAAGAAAGATTCAAGTACAGTTTCCCAGCAAATTTTTCTTTGTATGTTTCTGAATTATTAGTTTTTGTTGAAATTAATCAAGCATGCTCACATATTGATTTACTCTTGTTGATATCTAGAGTATCCTGCCATATTTATAATTGTCAATGATCAATATCTTTAAAGCTTACTGCTATTATAATTGATATTAGTTTCTCAACAGTATATATGTAATTATATCAGTGCTTTAAACTATTTCTTTGAAGTACTCATTCACTGAGCGAGTAGGCTCACCCCTATACTCACAAATTTCAGGGATATCACATGCACTTGAAGAAGGTCATTGCATCAGAGTAGATCTACCACAAGAGTTAAATCTGAGTATAGTTAAGTTCAGTGGGTCCTTGTCACTCTAGGTCCTTGTAAAGAAATAAGAGAGAGTTGTAAATGATGATGTATAACATTATTCCTCTTCCAACAATATTCGCAAATCAGCAAGTCTTATGTGCTTAAAGGTATGTGAAACACAATGAATGTTCATACATGCATTTTTACTATTGGAATCAGATTAGAGAAATGAATTCTTACATTCCCATGTAAAGTTAGTTTATGTGGTTCAATGCGAGAAAACAAAGAGTTTGAAAAAGAAGAAAAAGTTAAGGGTGATCTTTGTATTACATTAAATCCTCAATTTATGCCCTAATCTCATGATTAGTGGTAATTGTGAGATCGGGGTGTAAAAAGTTGGTATCATAGCTTAGGATAAGTTGTCAGGGACCATTAAGTTAGTAAGTTAGAGTCATAAGTGTGGCAGATAGGAGATGTTATGATGTTAGCTCTGTGGATTTGTGTATTTGGTTATCCTAGCCCGGTATCTGAGTACTTGGATCAACCAGTATCAAGCTACTCTATCTATTCTTTCATGTATACCCTAGCCAGGTATACAGTGGAAGGATGGTCTAGAGAGGAACCATGGAAATATTAGGATAAGAAATAAGATAAGTAACATGAATTAAGAGCATAAATATAAAATGATATAGAACTTTCATTTCATATTGTTGTTTTATTGGAGATGAATAGAAAAGCTCTTATATGTTTGAATTCAGATATTTAGTATTTGGAAATATGTATGGGTCTTTAAGATTTGTTGTACACTATACAGTTGTAGCATTTATTGATTACATTATTTGTATCAAGTAGACTATAAAGGATCTTTGAATGATCTTTCCTAAGAGGATAATTTTTCTTCCACACATTTGAGATGAATAGGAGTTGAGTAATCCTGAGTAGCTCTTGGCTTTAGGACTGCAGGTTCGGCCTAGTCCAGATGGCAGGATGCATTACTGGGATCTAATGACTCCTATTAGTAACATAACAAGAGTAAATTCTGGATAGATTAGATCCAAATTCTAGTATGAATGTATATACTCTAAGATTTTGAAGTATAAGGTAAAGTCTGGGATAACTAAGAATCAATTGGAACTAATATCTGAGATCCAACTTTGGGACCTCATATGAGAAACCCTTAATTGGTAATAAAGGAACATGACATAAGGTTCAGAGCATGTTTAATTTTTAGTATTATATGAACTCTAAATATGAAATATGGAAAAGATATGAGAAAAGAATGTAAGGGGCCAAGATAGTAAGAATCATTCATGACGAATGGATTATATAACTGAGTACAATGTTTTTATGTACTCCAAAGCAAAGGGAAAATAGAAGAAAAGAGATAAGTACACAATAAGTACATAGAAGTGAAGAGTCTTCAGAAGAGTTAAAGTGAACAGAACTAAATGAGCATGTAAATCATAAAACTAGGATAAGAAACTTAGTTGAAAGAAAGAGAAATGTTGGAAATAATGAGCTTGATTAACGAATGAGGGTTATGATATAACTGAGAGCATGGAATATATACCTTTATTAATAAGTTTAATACATTCACCCTTACTACCCTTGGATTTTAAGTCTCTATAGAACAACAAACTAGTTTCTAAAAGAAGAACAAAAGTGTAGCTAAATAAATGAATAAGTCATACAAAGGTAGACTATATTCAGGAAGAAAAAAAACTTGATTAAACGAGAAACTATGTTTCACCCATGCATGAATCATTTGATTTAAAATGAAGGATATGTAATGTAAACATGAGGTGAAACTAGTAGATGGATTATTGATTTAAATTTTCAACTTCACATTAGTAAAAGGATAAAAAGAAATATGTGCAACATGGTATACATGATCATACATATCAATAAGCAACATGAACATAAGAGAAAAGTAGAAGTTAAAGATGACATGTGGAATAGTAGTATATGGTAAGGGGATTATGGAAAGTAAGGAAGGGTTTGAAACATTATGGATTAATATAGATTATAAAAGAAAGAGGTTGCAAGATTCAAGAAAGTGCTAATTAGGAAAGTATACTTGTTGATAATTAATTAAACCTAAATATGAAAAAAGTATTATTGAATGTTTCAAGATAAGAATTCTAAGTCTCAAAATCATCTTCTCTTTCATATCTTCCTTAATGAGAGCAATGTGGGAATGAAGTGATAATAAAATGAATCATAGATGATGCATAACCACCGTGGTAGAGACATCTAGTGAATGTAATAATGACACACAATATGATGATGAAACCCTAGCAGGGTAATTGAGAATGTAATCTATCAGAATGGCCAAGTAAGAGAAATGAAATTCAATCGATAAGATAAAGAAGACTTTATTAAAACTTGTGAGATATAAAGATTGAATTTCAAATTAAGGGAGCAAATTCACATCATAATAACGTCACACTACTGATAAGGACCAAACCCTAGAATTTTTAGAGTTGTAGTAGTTCAAGGGATATCACTAGTGATTTGACCTTGAATACTAGCATCTCTATAAAACAAGATCATGTGATTTGCACTATGAGAAGTAAACTAGAACTAATAGTAATCCTAGCTAATCTGAAAGGTTGAAGAACAATATGAAAATGATTCAGAGCAAAGGGTAATAAATAAATTTGAAATGTAACAAGTGTGTTTTGAATAAAAGGAGAAGTACAAGATGAGAAAAGTGTAATCTAAAACAAATTCTTGCAGTGATATCAAGACTGATGAATAATCTATTCTTAGCTTGTATGTTTCAATTTTAGGGATGTTTATTCTATATGATCAAAACGAGAAGGATAAGTAACAAGAAGTAAGTGGTAATGAATGAGGAGACAAGAGAAAATAATGGCTTTCAGTAATATGTGGTGTTTTTAGAAGTGTAATGTGTTGAAGGTATAATGAGGCATGTAAATTAGTTCTACGTATGATTTCAGTGTACATGTACAAGCAATATGTTAATTTTAGGTGTCTGATAGTTGTAGTCATTCATACTAGTAATCCATCTTAGTATTGTACAATTGTTGTATGGTGATATGGGTCAAATGATGACAAAAAAAATGGAGGGTTACCCTAAATAAGGTAGTCTTACCTATTCACTCATATGAATAGAAAGGAAGATAACCATACTGTATTGATATGTAACCCTAATGAGGTATATCTTGTTATACCTAGCTTTAATATAACAAAGTGATGGTAATTGGGTATGAATAGTCCTTGAATGACTAATACAATCATGGAGTACTTTGTTACTATTGTTGAAACCCTAGTATGCTACAACCCGATGGTTACACGTTGAATTATGTGTGGGTTCATACTTGAGAATAGTATGGATTGTGATGGTAATGCTTCACCTAATGCATCCATAATACAACGGGGATTCCATGAGTAGTATTGTACAATTGTTGTTGAATCTAGTCTTCCAACTCAAGACTATTTTGCTATTTGAGTAGCACTATAGTAAAATTCAAAAGAACATGGTGAACTCTCTTTTGTGACTTAGAGGTAGGTAATACATAACAATAGTACATATTGAGCTGTATGAATTGAGATAGTTGGATCGGATTATCAATATTGAGGTAACACCTCAAGAGAATGAAAATATTGAAATGGTTGTTTTGCTTTTTTTTCCTATGATTGATTGTGGCATAGAGAATTCATTTGTTATCATTGAGAAGTCATGATTTAAACATCTTATGATTAGAAAATATATAAAAGACTTAATGTTGAAAGATACATTCAAGTATGAAATATAAGAATGTAATGACATGTAAGATTTCAGAAGATTAAAATAAACTTTGAATATACTTTGTTTGCATATTTATATTTCGGAAATGAAACTTTTTAAGGGAGTGAGAATTGTAATGACCACATTTGGGCTTAATTGGTAAACTAGGGTTTACCTGAATGATTACATGCGTGATTAGATTGAGCATCATTTATACTTGATTAATGATAGTAGATCAATTGTGATATTTCAAAACTAAGAAGAAACTCTAAATATGATTTTTGTTTGAAGAATAAGGGTTTGAGAAATGTAAACCCTAATCAGAAAAAATTAGGGTTTTGATAGTACATGAATATGGAATTTGATCAGGATAGCAGTGTGGTAAATGATTTTTCATATTTTGTACAAAATTTTGTATTTAATTGAATTTTGGATATGATATGGAAAACTCAATCATACATATTGGAGAAAAAATTCATAATATTTGAGTGTCCTTTCAATGTGGTTCTCGATCGAATTATACTTTGACCAAAATGCTGACATAGTGCTTTACAGCAGTGTAGTGTTTTATTTTTATTTATTTATGAGTAACTCCAAATGATTTGAAATTTTAAATGGAGATCTGAAACTCAATCATAAAATTTTGTAAAATTTTCATAATTTTTGGATGCATTTAGACCTTATCAATAGTCTAATTATAGTAATATTTTTATGACGGAAAATTCAGCTGAAATAAGAGAAAGTATAGTGAGGGGTCAATGTGCAATTGACCCAAGAAGCTGAATTGCTCTATATGGTCAACCTAACACACAAGGAGCTCTCATAATGTTTTATTCAATCTAGAGAAAAGAAATACTAGAGAGAGAGGGAGAGTTCGAGTTTGAGAGGAGAAAGTGATGGATATGCTGACCTAGGGTTTTGCGGTCTGAGGAATGATGAAATCATGTAAGTTTAGCTTCATTGAATAGAATTTAATGGTGAATCTTCTCTCACATGTCAAGATTCCATCCCTCCTCTTATTTGATCCAAAATGGTATCAAAACTTCCCCTTTTCTCACTCTTTCTTCATAATCCCTCATTTTTTAGGGATTTCGAGTTGAAAGGAAGAAGAATCGTGTGAATTGCTAGGGATTTGATATGAGATCAAGATTTTCAGGGATGAGTTTCGTTTTTAAGGTGTTTTCACACCTTAGGGTGAGTAGGATAATCCTTTAAATAGTATATTGCAAGAAAATTGGTTAAATCATCCATAATCTTTAATTGATTAGTATGTGACTACAAACCCTGAATTGTGTGATTGATCTAAGTTGTTGCAAAATGATATGAAACATATTCTTCCTATGTTTGGATGAATTTCAGATGATAAAATCATATTAGAAATGTATACAATACATCCTAATGAGAATTCCCTAAGTATTCACAGAGGTTATAAGAGTAAACTGAAATATAGGGAAGTTGTCTATGACTAAAATTGTTGTATAATTAAATAGAGAAATTTGTTTATCTGGATTCCATTAGTTATGAATGATTGTTTATCTGAATTCATAATACATGTATGTCAGATACTATCTTGGATTTCATTTTAGGTGAATAGTGTTTGTTTGATATCTCAGTAAAGAGTGTGAAACCCTAGCTGTGAGGAAAGTTGGATATTTGTGAATAGATATCATGAAATCCATTTGAACGGATGTTCATGACATGATAGACTTTATTTATTCAATTTTATTATTGATGCATGTTATCTCAATGAATGGCATGGAAACCCAAATTCTACTTTGTTCCAAGGTTTCATACATATATTGATTTTATATGATTTTTTGATAGTAGTCTTAATTCAGTGAATGTTTATGTCGCATGAAATCCTTATGAGAGCCATGTGATAAGTGAATGAGGTAAATGAAACCCTAAGGATAGGGTGTTCAATGAATTAAGTATTCTTATTACCATGTTCTCAGTATGAGATGCACAACCCAAGATTTGCGTCGATGTGCACGTTTTCCAAGAAAGTGAAAATAGTTTATGGGTGCAAATGACGATTACTCGTATGCTAAGTAATTAACTCTTATCAGTATATTAAGAAGTTTAATTGCATGATTCTATTGTCTCAAGGTCAATTAGGTCAATGTTGACTCACGTCTAAATTGACTAAACCCCTGTTTTGATGATGACTAACCATTCCACATATTGGTGTCTAATGTCTCTACTTGAGTGATTTCAGATTAGGTATAGACACACTCCAAATGCCCTAACTTGCGCATATCAAATTGGAGAAAAGACAAGTCAAAGTCATACAAGTTCACATTTTTGTAATATGATGTATATCCATTAGAATCATGTTGTAAATCACTTGTAATGATTGTATGACTTGTAATTAAGATTAGAAAAATATCAGGAGCACTTAGATCGAATATTAGAGCACTTTAGGTGCATCTTTGAAAATCAATTACAGGCACTTGGTGGGTCGAGTTTCCCACCCTGAAACTCGACCGATCAACCTTGGTCGATTTTTTGAAGATTGCATCGGTCGAGTTGTGCACTCACAAAACTCGACCGATTGGGTAGTAGGCCATTTCCAGTTGAAATGGTCAGTCGAGTTTCCTCAGGACAAACTCGACCGATCCTTTGAACATCGGTTTGCCTCCTACTTGATCGGTCGAGTTACACCCATTAAAACTCGACCGATTGCACTGTACGGAAAAGTGCATAAAAGTGTTTCTAGCCGTTGTAGAGTTGCAACAAGTGAAAATAGATCCGTTGCAAGCCACAAAATGGCTAGTTTTCGTTCATAAGTGTTCCCAAAGGCTAAGAGGCATCCCCAACTATAAATAGGACCCCTTGGGCTTCATTCCAAGGTTGAGAATTCATTGCAAACACTTTGTGAGGTTCCTATTCTATAGTTGAGTGCTTCCTACAACCTCCTCTCTCTCTCTAAGCTTAATCACTTGCTACATCCATTAGAGTGAGTAGGAAATCTGTAAGAGAGCTAGTCCTACATGTATATCTTGTGAGGCTCTCACTTCCACCACCTCCACTTCTCTCATTTGCAATCATGAAGATGAAGGTTCTCTCTCTTGTCCAAGAGAGGTGAAGAAGAACAAGGGAAGGTGTCCCTTGGTGAAGATCAAGGCTGAAGACTTGGAGCTAGAGTGAGTAATCCCTTAGAGAAGGCAAAAGACTCAAGCTCAAGTAGGTAAGACCTTGGTGGAAGCTTCTCCGAGTGAAGGTGAAGTCAAAGGCGGAAGATCCAAGAAGAGTGGGTAATTCCTACAAGGCCGAAGACTTGTGTAAGAGTGGGTAAGTCCTTGGAGAAGGCCGAAGACTCTTGCAAAGTGGGTAAGTCCTTGGGAAGGTTGAAGACTCTTTGTATTGGATAGGTAAGTCTTTTGTTTGGTCATGCATTGTATGCCTTATAAATGAATATAAGAATGCAATAGTTTGGAAGTCCTAGAGGTTGACCTCTCTAGGAAAGTGGACTGACACACTTCTAGTTTGAAGTGTGGAACCACTCTAAATAGCTTGTCTAATTGGTGCATGTCCAATCTCTCTCATCCTTGCTATGCATGCTTTAGTTGCTCTCAAATTACCTATTTAGCAACCTTATCTTGTCAAATATCTTGAAGGTTTAATGAATTTTGTTTAAGTGTTTTCAGCTCTATTCACCCCCCCTCTAGATCATCTAATCACCCATCTAGGATCCAACAGATTCTAGTGTATAAGTGCCAAATGGACATGCATTATGTTTATTTAAGTATTTCAGTCTGCATGCATGTATAATATGTTGATTTCTCAGTATATTATAGTGTTTGAATATAATACTCTGCCAAGTTAAGGATGATATACATGTTGTGTTATAAACTTCAAATAAATAGACATGGTACCATAGAGATACCAGAGTCAAGCATAAGTAAGAGAAAAAGATACAATATGGTAAGAGATTTGCAAGAAAAATAAAACAATAGACTTAAGAGCACTGAACACCATAGATTCCCTATGAGAGTTTTATGTCGTAGGAATGAAACGACCTAACCCTAGCAGTGTCCAGTATACGGGGGTCAGAACGTACTAATAGGTGGTACAGGGGATGAAGACCTAGTGGAAATCTCCTTAATATACAACATGTAGTGTCTAACATCAACCAGAGGTCCTGGTGGCACTAGAGTACAAAATAGCCAATAGGAGGCTTGAATCTCCGCCTGTGTGCTCAGGTTAGAGGAGGAGTCTAGCTTTTATGATATAATAGGTGTGTTGAGGCCAAAGATCCATTTTCCTATTGCAGACTAGTGACATAGTCAGGCTTAGCATTCCCGGGTGTGTCAGCTACGTCTTGTATGGTGAGATTGTAGTTCGCTATGAGTCTTCATATGTAGAGTACACTCCATATGATTAGGGAATAAGCTAAAATATGTTCATATAGTTTTAAAGAGTTTCTTATAAGTAAGAAAGTCTAAGAAAGAATCGAGTACAGTTTCCCACCAATTATTCTTTATATGTTTCTAAATTATTAGCTCTCATTGAAATTAATCAAGCATGCTCATATATTGATTTACTCGTGTTGAAGTTTAGAGTATCCTGCCATATTTATGATTGTCAATGATCAATCTCTTTAAAGCTTATTGTTGTTATAATTGATATCAGTTGCTCAAAAGTATATTTGTAATTATATTAGTACTTTAGATTGTTTCTTTGAAGTACTCGTCCACTGAGCGAGTAGGCTCACCCCTCTACTCACAATTTTTACAGATATCACAGGGACTTGAAGAAGGTCATTGCATAAGAGTAGATCTTCCACAAGAGTTAAGTCTGAGTATAGTGAAGTTCATTTAGTCCTTGTCACTCTAGGTCCATGTAAAGAAATAAGAGAGAGTTGCAAATGATGAAGTATAACATTATTCCTCTTTTAGCAATATATCTGAGTAAGCTCTTATATGTTTGAATTTAGATATTCAGTATTTTGAAATATATATGGGTCTTTAAGATTTGTTGTACACTATGCAGTTGTAGCATTTATTGATTACATTCTTTGTATAAATTAGACAAGAAATGAGCTTTTAATGAGTTTTCCTAAGTGGATAAGTTTTCTTCCACACATTTGAGATGAATAGGATTTGAGTAATCATGAGTAGCTCTTGGCTTCAGGACTACAGGTTTGGCCTGGTCTGGCTAGAAGGATGCATTACTGGGATCTAATGACTCCTATTAGTAACATAATAAGAGTAAATTCTGGATAGATTAGATCCAAATTCTAGTATGAATGTATATACTCTAATATTTTGAAGTATAAGGGAAAGATTGGGATAACTAAGAATCAATTGGAACCAATACCTGAGATCCAACTTTGGGGCCTCATATGAGAAATGCTTAATTGGGAATAAAGGAACACAACATAAGGTTTAGATTAAGTTTACTTATTAGTATTATATGAACTCTAAATATGAAATATGGAAAAGATATGAGAAAAATATGTTTAATTATTAGGATTATATAACCGAGTACAATGTTTTATGTACTCCAAAGCAAAGGGAAAATAGAAGAAAAGAGTTAAGTATACAATAAGTACATAGAAATGAAGAGTCTTCAGAAGAGTTAAAGTAAAGAGAACTAGATGAGCATGTAAATCATAAAACCAGGATAAGAAACTTAGTTGAAACAAAGAGAAATGTTGGAAATAATGAGCTAGATTAAGGAATGAGGGTTATGATATAATTGAGAGCATGGAATGTATACCTTTATTAATAAGTTTAATACATTCATCCTTACTTCCCTTGGATTCTAAGTCTCTATAGAACAACAAACTAGTTTCTAAAAGAAGTACAAAAGTGTAGCTAAATAAATGAATAAGTCATACAAAGGTAGACTATATTCAGGAAGAAAAAAAACTTGATTGAAAGAGAAACTATGTTTCACCCATGCACGAGCCATTTGATTTAAAATGAAGGATATGTAATGTATTAAACATGAGGTGATACTAGTAGAGGTATTATTGATTTAGAATTTTAACTTCACAGTATTAAAAGGATAAAAAGAAATATGTGCTGGTATAAATGATCATACATATGAATAAGCAACATGAATATAATAGAAAAGTAGAAGTTAAAGATGACATGTGGAATAGTAGTATATCGTAAGGGGATTATGGAAAGTAATGAAGGGTTTGAAACATAATGGAGTAATATAGATTTTAAAAGAAAGTGGTTGTGAGATTCAAGAAAGTGCTAATTAGTCAAGTATCCTTGTTGATAATTAATTAAACCTACATATGATAAATGTATTATTGAATGTTTGAAGATAAGAATTCTAAGTCTAAAAATCGTCTTCTCTTTCATATGTTCCTTAATGAGAGCAATGTGGGTATGAAGTGATAAGAAAATGAATCATATATGATGCATAACCATTGTGGTAGAGACATCTAGTGAATGTAATAATGACACACAATATGATGATGAAACCCTAGCAGGGTGATTGAGAATGGAATCTATCTGAATGGCCAAGTAAGAGAAAGGAAATTCAATCGATAAGATAAAGAAGACTTTAGTAAAACTTGTGAGATCCAAAGTTTGAATTTCAAATTAAGGGAGCTAAGTCACTTCATAATAACATCATGATAATGATAAGGACCAAACCCTAGAATGTTTAGAGTTGTAGTAGTTCAAGGGATGTGACTAGTGATTTGACCTTGAATACTAGCATCTCTATAAAAAAAGATCATGCGCTTTGCACTATGAGAAGTAAACTAGCATTGATAGTAATCCTAGCTAATCTGAAAGGTTGAAGAACAATATGAAAATGATTCAGAGCAAAGGGTAAGAAATAAATTTGAAATGTAACAAGTGTGTTTTGAACAAAAGGAGAAGTGCAAGATGAACAAAGTGTAATCTAAAAGAAATTCTTGTAGTGACATAAAGAATGATGAATAATCTATTCTTAGCTTGTATGTTTCAATTTTAGGGATGTTTATTCTATATGATAAAAATGAGAAGGATAAGTAACAAGAAGTAAGTAGTAATAAATGAGGAGATAAGAGAAAATAATGGACTTTAGTAGTATGTGAATTTGTTTTTAGAAGTGTACTTTGTTGAAGGTATAATGAGGGATGTAAATTAGTTCTACATATGATTTCAGTGTACATGTACAAGCAATATGTTAATTTTAGGTGTCTGATAGTTGTAGTCATTCATACTAGTAATACCTTTTAGTATTGCACAATTGTTGTATGGTGATAAGGGCCAAATGATGATAAAACAAATGGAGGGTTACCCTGAATAAGGTAGTCTTAACTATTCACTCATATGAATATAAGGGAAGATAACCATATTGTATTGATATGTAACCTTAATGAGGTATAGCTTGTTATACCTAGTTTTAATATAACTAAGTGATGGTAATTGGGTAAGAATAGTCCTTGAATGACTAATACAATCATGGAGTACTCTGTTACTATTTTTGAAACCCTAGTATGCTATATCCCAATGGTTACACCTTGAATTATGTGTGGGTTCATACTTGAGAATAGTATGGAATGTGATGGTAATGCTTCACATTATGCATCCATAATACAACGGGGATGCCATGAGTAGTATTGTACAATTGTTGTTGAATCTACTTGTGGCATCCAACTCATAAAAACAAGATTTACTTTAGTGGAAGCGAAACATTTGCAGTGGATTACTGAAAATCACTAAAAATTAAACCTTTTTGCAAAGAGATCCAAACATAGGAAGTCTCTTCCATCAAGAACCATTGTATAACATTTACATTCTGGTTGAAACGTACATAACATGTACCATCTCTTCTCAGATATTACAACCTCAGCTGTCCTATTAACATTATGTATAGACAACATAATAATATCGAGGCATCAAGCCAAAAACTCAACGATTCATTAAAACACTAACTATAAACTCTGAGGACCTGAGAGTACAGAGACGACACATAGGACTTCTATCTACAAGACACGATAGATAGTACACTCAACCTGAGTTGTCACTGTTGTCCCTGCTGCTGCTTAAGTTCTACCTCTAACAAGATGTTCTCAATCTCCTTCGTGCTTGTCCACCTAAAAATGTTGGATCCCACGGGGGTGAGACAATTATAAATTGCCCCAACGGGAGATATAACTCGCCGCCAAAACATTGTTATTGCTGTTTAATGATATAAAATTGGGAAAAGGATAAGCAGTTTAAAGCATTCTTAACTTTTAAGGCATTGCAACTATTTAATTATAGAGTAATAAATCATCTATTATCTTATTAAGGAATAGGAAAAACATGTATAGTATTTATCCATCATAATATATCATCATGTCAAAATTCTCTTGTGACACTCATTATCTTGGCATGTCACCCATGAAACATTCTTGTTTCACTCTGTTGGCCTTAGCCAATCTGCTAAACATGTAAGGGTTTATATCCACCATGTACTCATATATCATCAATACAAGCATTGGGTTATTACCAATCCAGTATCATCATCACAGGTATTGGGTTAATACAAATCCTGTAACATCATTACAAGTACTGGACTATGCCAATCCTATGTAACCATTCCAAGTATTGGACTATGCCAATCTTGTGCAACTATTCTAGGTATTGAACTATGTTAACCTTGTGCAACTATTCCAGGTATTGAACTATGTCAGCCCTGTGCAACTATTCCAGGTATTGGGTTATTACCAATCTTGTGAAATTATTCAAGGTATTGGGTTGTTACCAATCTTGTGAAATTATTCCAGGTATTGGGATTTAACCAATCCTGTGTTATTATTCCAGGTATTGGTTTTTAACCAATCATGTGTTATTATTCCAGGTATTGGGATTTAACCAATCCTGTGTTACTATTCCAAGTATTGGGATTTAACCAATCCTATGTTATTATTCCAGGTATTGGGATTTAACCAATCCTGTGTTATTATTCCAAGTATTGGGATTTAACCAATCCTATTGTCACAGAACTGTTCTTACCCCAATCCCAATCTCACTGCCTAGACAGTGGTAAAGGGATTGAAGCACCCGTCCCTGAGTGGCCCGATAGGATTCATCACACTGGCATATACAATAAGAAATAAATAACTCAAAAATTGGATATTTAAATAGCAACTAACCCAATATGGAGATATATCTGATCATCTTTGTCATCCGAGTGTATGAGTGCGGAAGCGATCTTATTTTAATATTCCATTGGTATTACCTAAAATCAATAAAATCAAGACACAATCATGCAATTGCACGGTACGCTATCAAAATCAAGTAAAACAGTTTATAAGAAAATAAGTATACTTGGCAGGACTTATATTTCAAAGAATAATAAGCAATTTGCAAAACCAACATTTATTCGACAAGTTTTTCAAGCAAATCAACTTTTATTATGAATTCCCATTATGTTGTAATTCAAGAAGCATGCTTATATATTTTGTATGACTCTATTACCCCAACGCGATGGGGAAGGTCACTAGGCCCCTTTTCACCATAGGAACATAGGAAGCCAATGTACAAGTCCCACTTCCAAATGAGGGGGTTGTTGTACTCAAAATCCACATTATCAACATTATCAATATCATCATCATTATCAATATACGGGCAGTCATAATGGGCATGCAATTTATGTTTTCATGTTTTTCAAAATATAGTATAGAAAAAAAATAGAAGACTAATCATAGGGAACAATATCTCATCCAAGTAAATAGACAAGTATACAATCAAGAGATACATAAAAGTATATACAATACAATCAAGGAGGAGTCATATAACAGCGTACCTTTCACCGAGATTTCGAGTATAATCAATATCCGATCAATAGGTCAACCCTTCGAGTTAGATCCTAAATCATCAAGATTGGATCAAGGGTCAAGATCATGATGTTCAGAATATCAAGTTGCAATATTTGAGATTAGGGTTACACTTTTCCTATGTCAACCTTAAGGTTGGGTCATTCACTTATAATCAATATTCCAATATGTCCAACATTATTTCAAGTATACAACATATTCGAGTGTGAATGACTTACATAGGTTTTCTAGTATTATATGTGTTAACCCTAATTTATGATCATTATCCAAGTCATCATCAAATCTTTAGATCATCATGTTGTTCTAACATCATTTGTATTCAAGATCAGATTGGTGGGACAAAATTATATCAAGGGTTTTGCAAGATTAAGATCAATATTAAGATTTACTCATTATCCATTATAATCAAGAATGAATCAAATAAAAAGATCTAGATCACTAATGATTCATTTTCAAGAGTAGATGATTCAAATATATCAGATCTAGGTTACAAGATAATCATTAGAGTCCAAATCTAAGGTTTCCAAAGATTAATCATGATTATGAGTCATTTGACAATTAAATGAGAAAGAGATCAGATTTAAGTATATCAGTGAGAATAGTTTGTAATCAGGTTTCAAAAGTATTTTTAAATGATCCATTGGATTTTTCTGATCAAAATCGACTACTTTTTCATCATTTTTGGAGTTCAGATGCATTTTCTATGATTAAATTGAGATTTGGGCATTTAATCGAATATTTTCCAGTGAGCGAGATCAATACCTTATTTCACAAAAGAGGTTGATCATTGGATGTCTATTGGATGGCCTAGATCGTGCCATGAGGCTCACTAATCCAAAGTTCAGTTCAGGCCTTTGATTTCCCGGTTCAGACTTGATTGATCGGTTTATTCATGGTCTGTCAGGCCCCTTTGGATCGTGGTTCTCCTCCTCTGAACCGGTGGTTCGGGGACCTCTCTGTCACATGCAGGAGCCCTCTCACAAGGCCAGAATCCAGGAGGAGCACCTCACCGGCATAAAAGAGGTATGAGAGAAAGAGTGGGTGAGGGAGGCCGGGAACAGGCCATCCCAGTCTGCCATCACCTCTCAGACTCGATACGAGCCAAAGAAAGGGAGGCAGAGGTGCATAGAAGGAACGCCCCAACATGGGCTTGGAGGCGGCACAGTGGTAGAGTAAAAGGGGACGATCGAGTGGGAGGGGCCGAAAGGGCTAGATGAGGTGCCGGTTGAATGGTGGGTGAGCAACGAAGTGAAGGGAGAAATTTTTATAGGAAATCGGGGCTTGGTGTTAGGGTTTCGAGTAGGTGGCCATGGTGACGGCCAAGAGGTGAAAACACAGGCTCTCTTGTTCTCAAAAGTTAGTGATTTGAGGGGGAAAATGAGGTCGATGCCTTCGATTTGGCGGGGAGAACATCCCTGGTCATTTGATTTTCAAAAGGGAATCGAAATCAATCGATTGCCATTTTGGTCATCACTCCCCTCTCCGCTGATAGTGGGAGGTAGGGGATGACCTCCTAGCCATAGGATCAGGGCCATGATCTGTGGCTAACTAATCCAAGGGCCAGGGTTCATCCCATGCCTTAGGTTGCAGATTACTGACCTGGAAAAGGTCAGAAAAAGCAAATATAATGGGATTTTGAGCATAAAACTTCCAAAATTCATAGAAACTTATAGGAATGTCCAAATGGGATGAAATTTGGACCATAGCTTCACAAAAATGTGGAGAATATATAGAAAAAGTTTGAGAGTCAAATTATGAATTTAAATGGGTCAATTGGATTATTTGGACAAGGTGATGATTGAATCTAATTTGAGGTGTTATAATGTGTATATAAACTACATTGATCACCATATTTAGGATTTGAGTCTCAAAAATGATTATGAAGCCAAGAAAAATTATTCGAGACCATGAGAGAATATAATGAGGTCAAAAGAGTAAGTATATCATTATTTTGCTAAAAAAATCCACTTTGTCACACCTATGTTACTATTCCAGGTATTGAGATTTAACCAATCATGTGTTATTATTCTAGGTATTGGGATTTCACCAATCATGTGCATTCATTCTAAGTAGTGGATTGTGCCAAACATGTGCATACATTCCAGGTATTGATCTATGTCAATCCTTTGAAATTATTCTAGGTATTGCACTATGCCAATCCTGTGCATCTATTCCAGGTATTGATCTATGTCAATCCTGTACATTCATTGATCTATTATGAACATTATCATCCCTTACAAGTGACTTTCATAATCATCTCGATACCTCTCACTAGGTATCAAATTGCTCATGTGATTCTCAAGCCCATTAAAATATCTTGTTAACTCTCACTAGGCAACAACCATTGTCATGGCTCACAAGACCCATAAAGTGTCTTGTCACCTTTTTCTAGGAAACAACTTATTCATATGACTCATAAGGTCCATGCACATTTGTTACTTTTATTAAGCAACAAAAACATATAGACACATAAGGCCAATCAACAATTTGTTATATAAATATCATTGCTCAAAACTGGCTATGTTCATCATCTCATATTATCTGCATGGTTATTAGACATGGTAACAGTCATACAAGTCATTCATCACATCATGTGACACAATAGTAACACCATTATTCCTTTACCAGGAATTAGGGTTTACTATCAAATAGGGATTCTCATTCCCTTTACCCAAATTTGGGTTAGGGTTCCCCATTTCTTATTAATTAGGGTTTCATGAATATATTATCTTTCCAACCCTTAATTCATTATTCCATACCTCTGGGGCATTCAAAGATATCATAAATAATTATTCCAGATCATGAATCTCATCATATAGCATTAATGATCATCAATTCAAGGTATGAGTTCATTTCTCATCCTCATCATGGTATGATTACATCATACTCATTAATTATACTTAACCCAATTCTTAAGGTACATTAGTCAACACTTATCAAAGTTCATAAACTCATTACATTTCATAGTAATAGTTACATAACACACTTGATATGTTTCTTACCCAATTATATTAGATTTGAAGTGCATCAAGGTATATAAACACTGAAGCACTGAATGTGATAACTATCATATCTTGATGTATAACTTTTCTCATCATTTCACACTCTCTTGAGTTAACCAACTAATCTTGTATTAAGGTTTTTTCCTCTTAATACATTCCATCATTAAACTCTCACCTTTAGCATATAATGCATAGGCCACACATTAGAATTGTCCAACTATCTTTAATGATATGGACTTGTCTAATGATATGGACTTGTCTAATGCTAAAGACATTGCTTACCATAAGGTTGTTTATAATCAACCACCTGAAATGTTTCACCTTTATAAGGTAATTCATTCTATCTCATCATTAGGGTTTCCTTATACCCTTACTTAAAATTGGGATTAGGGTTTTTTGTCATAATGTACAGGATTAGTGCTTTATGTATTATGAATCTACATTAGAGTCTCACATACCTTCACCCTTCTTAGGGCCTCTTATCATAAAATAGTATTAGAGCTTCATGTGATGTTAATTCTTAATCAGGGTTTCTAATGGAATCACCCTCAACTAGAGTTTCTCATGGAATCACCCTCAACTAGGGTTGCACATGGAAGCACCCTCAACTAGGGTTTCACATAGAATCAACCTCAACTAGGGTTTCACATGGAATCACCCTAAACTAGGGTTTCACATGGAATCACCCTCAAATAGAGTTTCTCATATCATTACCCTAGATTTTGGGTTACATCCTCACCCTGGATTAGGGTTGCATTTAGAATTGCCCTCAATAAGGGTTAGAATTCAATAACCCTGTCAATTAGGGTTTATGTTCATGATTAGAGTTTCATGATCTCTTTAATAAGGATCATACCCTTAATCACCACATGAATCATAATCATATAATTGTTCAATTAAACAATTGGCCTTTAATCACTTTGAGTGTTCATACGGTTTAGTTAATTACCTTCCAAACGATCTTGGTCACTTAGACCCCAAATGGTCTTGACCAATTAGACCTCAAATGGTCTTGCTTGAAATACCTCCAAATGGTCTAAGACTGTTTATACCTCCAAATGGTCTTGAACAAATCATTGAAACCGTTTGGTAAAGTTAACTCTTGAAACTGTTTGACAAAGTGATACTTGAAACCGATCGCCAAAGTTGAAATTGAAACCGTTTAGGCCTCAACCGGTTTGGGATCATTTGGTCCCAAATGGTATTGAGCCCGTTTGGTCCTAAAAGGTCTTGAGACCATTTGGACTCAAACGTTCTTGAGACCGTTTGGTCCAAACCTCCTCAAAACCGAATGGACCAAATATGGTCTCCACCAATCATGTTGATTTAGGGTTTCCAATGTTGATCCTCTGATCGATTGAATTCATATAACCACTCATCAATTGAGCCTAACATCACACTTCAAGTGAGCTTAATAGGTCATCCTTCAACTAATTAAACCCTCATATAGTCACCAATTAGGGTTTGGAATCAATTGGATTAGGGTTTGAAATCAATGAACCCTCACTATTGGTCAATGTGAAACTAGTTGCTTTGAAATCATTGGACCACCATCCAAATTGGGCAATAACTGACCTCAAATGGTCTTGATGTCGTTTGGATGACCTCCAAATGGTCTTGAGACCATTTACCCATCTCAACATCAAAATCCATGACATTCAATTGGGTTTGGGTCATTGGATTACTCATCAAATCAACATTTGAGTGCAAATCAGTTTGGTATCTTTGGATCTTCAAATACCCAACCATACTCAACCCTATACCTCCAAACGGTCTTGGGTGACCCTAAAATGGTCTTGAGACCGTTTGAGTGATCCCCAAATGGTTTTGAAACCATTTGGGCTAATCAACCCAAAGTTCCAAGTCAATTAATTGTGAAATCAACACTTAACCCGATTAGGGTTTGGTGATAGATTGTCCTTCAACTCATGAACCAATTGGAACTAATCAATTATGATTAGTGGGTCATTAGACAACATCATTATCAAAAAATCTCCAAATGGTCAACCTTGGTCAACACCTCCAAACAGTTTGAAACCGTTTTCCCTCAAATGGTTTGAAACTGTTTCCTTTCAAATGGTTTGAAACCGTTTGCTCCCAAATAGTTTGTGAAACTGATTGAGAAACTCTTTTGAAACTGTTTGCCTTGGATATTAGGAGAGGTGTGTGACTATGATGATTTCATCATCATTAATCTCCAAACTTATGAAATCTGCTATGATTTCCATGGTGATTGCATCAATCAACCAAATCAATTATTGTGAATGAAGAAATGATCATTATTTGATAAGGAATTGAATGCAATAACAAGAATAAGGGTTCAAGTTATAAAACCCACCTCCAATTGAGCTCCAAATCTCCAAGCTCATGGAAAAAATGGTGTATGCAACTCCTTTCACCATTCCATGGCTCGTCCTCAAGGTTTGAGTGAAAAGGAATGGTTAAAATTGAAGAGGGGATCGAAATAGGAAGAAATCATGCATTGATTTGTGATTTCTACCATGAAATCGAGGTGAACCAAGGTCAAGAAGCTTACCAACAGGTTGGGGGTCGTCCTCCGCATCCTCCCAAGCTCCCTTGGTCGTTTCCCAAGCAAGGAGAAGAAGTGGGGTCGAAAAAGCCTTTCATTTAGCTTGTAAAGAGTCTTTTTATAAAAATTCAATGAGAGAGAATATGCTTTATAAAAATCCATTTAATCCCAAAAATTGGGCCACCTCTTCCCCCTCAACTTCCTGGGATCCGAGTCTATCTTGTTTGCCTCTTATTCCTCTCAATTATCCATGATTTAAAGGAAATCAAATTAAGCACCTCAAATCATATTATATTAATATCCATATGTGAGTGGATATTTCTTTTTCTTATAAAATTGTGAGTGAGTTATCCACTCCCTTGGATATTTTCCTGGTCCTTGCAAAGCTCAAGGACGTCCATACACATCTTAATCCAACCATTTAAATTTTTGTTGAAGGCCCGTTAATTAATACATTTATTTTTTCCCTAAATTGAATTAGGGTTTCAATTAGGATTAAATCTTGATTATTTTAATATCAATATTCTCTCTCCTCCAACTTAATTCAAATGAGGCGCCCCTCTCATTTTCTTTGCTCTACATGATGCCAAGAAACATTAGGGACCTTATTTAAGCGCTACTTTGCATATTGCACCCTAGGTTTTGGGTAAATTGCACATTACGCAAAAACTAGGTTTTCATGCACAAACATTGCTTTATCAGCTCTTTCTTGGTACTCAGGCTTCCATAAGCCATACCTCTACATCATTTTCACTCTCATGATTCTTCAACACATGAGGAACATATTATCATGCACAATTCGCACTTAAACCCCTCAACTTGGGGAATTTGTACTTTAGTCCAAAATAAGCAAACATTGATTTCAACAATGTTCAAAAAGGACTAGAATTGCAACATAAGTTCCTCTTGAGCCCTAATTACTTTTCAAAACATAAGATTAAAAATATAATCATCTCTCTTAATCAAAACACCTAGGGTTAAAACATAACCCAGGTCAGGGATGTTACAAATTATAAACCTCTAATAAGGATTTCACCCCCGAAATCCAGATAAAGGAAGACATATATTATTCAATCATCATACTATCTAGTCTTCTCATAACATCTCCTTATTATGGAGACACCATAAGGATTTGATCAGCACAAAGTGTTTCCATACAAGATTCTCATAGAATCAACACACAAGGCACATGCTCCATTGTATAGACTGTGGACTCAAATTTTTGTCAAGTAACACTTTTCTTGTTCAGAGAAATATAATACATTCTTTATTAATATCATGTTTATGCTGAGCATAAACCCCTAACATATGATGTTCATATTATTTTATATAATCAGACTAATTTCATGGTTGACCACTCAAGGTAGCCAACATAAACCATCTGATATTTCTCAGATACCAGAATCTTTCATCTTTGTATCTATCACATGTGTTGAGAACACATCACATATTTATCTTCCTTTCATTGTGGAACATTACATATGTCTTCACCTTGGAACCATGTCCAAGATAAACTGATACTTTTTCTAAGTATCCATCAATTGAACATTTTTATCTTATACACATCAAGTGTCCTAAAGCCCACTTGATTGTCATGTTCTTGAAAGGAAAGAAAACAAGGATTCATATTCCTCTTATTAATTCATGTATTTTCAACTAATCATGAACCATTTACTCTTTGTCACATCCTAGGTTCCTTACCTTTAGCATAGGAATTTATAAGGATGATTACATGTCATTATCCCTTTCTTTATTATTATCTAGTATGTTTATGATCATCTCATGATCTCATCACATTTCCCATTTCCTCATTATGGGAAAGATCTTTATTATACTTGCATCATTATTGAACAGGGTTCATCTCCCTTATTCTTATTCTTATCTTATGAGGAGTATACTTTTAGTTCCTCATACGACATGCTCATCTGAGATTATATCAGACTTCTCTTTCTTATGCTTAGGATATGACACATTTATTCATTTCATATTTCTTATTTCATGATACTCATTAGATTGTCTTAGAATGACTACTTGATCAGAGAAATAAAAAAGACACCAATCTAAGAGTTCCCATACTCACTTTATCATCATTAGTTGTATACTTGGCCAGGGTATATAAATATTGATATTAAGTGGTATGCACTTTGTATACTATCATATTCCTTCTTTTCGTATTATCACAAGCATAAGGTTTAACATCCCTGGATTTTATCCAGGCATCTCTTTTGTACCTCATCTTTTCTTATAGAGGTAAGAACAACATAAAACATTTGTAATGTTTTACTACACAAAACATAAGTCATTATAGGACTATTCAAGGAAAGTACAATCAATTAGTCTCTCAATTAATCCAGGAATTCATAAAATAACATATTTGAATGACATTATCTTGTCTAACCTGTCATGATTCATGGATTATTCACTGCCTCAGGCTGACTCTGCCTCAAAGGTTGATTCAACATGCTATGGTTGAGCACAGACTCAGTTTAAGTCTAGAAATTCATCATTTACTTTTGCTTCAACCTGTTGATGTTGATTACAAGTCATGTTGATATCTAAAACATCATAATTGGGGGCTGGTAATCTAGGTTACACTGCCCATGCTTGATCCACTATATACATTATTGTTGCCCTAAATTCTCCAACAACAATACTTAAAGAAGGATTTTCTTATTATAGTTGGATCAGCTAAGGGATTCTCAGGCAATTGTCTCTCACTTACCAGCTCCCATACACCTCTTCTTGGTGCAACATTGCTGCTTTCAGCATCAACCTCCTCATCTAACCTACTCATCCTTAAGTTCTTCTTCTCTTATATGACACTATCAGATACACTAGATGACACCAAAATAGACTCTACTACCTTAGTCCTATGTCTCTGTAGACTCAGCGAACCTAGAGCTCTGATACCACTAAATTGTGGCATCCAACTCATAAAAACAAGATTTACATTATTGGAAGCGAAACATTTGCAGTGGATTACTGAAAATCACTAAAAATTAAAACTTTTTGCAAAGAGATCCAAACATAGGAAGTCTCTTCCATCAAGAACCATTGTATAACATTTACATTCTCATTCAAACGTACATAACCTGTACCATCTCTTCTCAGAGATTACAACATCAGCTGTCCTATTAACATTATGTATAGAAAACATTATAATCTCGAGTGATCAAGCCAAAAACTCATCGATTCATTAAAACACTAACTATAAACTCCGAGGACATGAGAGTACAGAGTCAACACATAGGACTTCTATCTAAAAGACACGACAGAAAGTACACTCAACCTGAGTTGTCATTGTTGTCCCTACTGCTATTGAAGTTCTACCTCTGCAAGATGTTCTCAATCTCCTCTGTGCTCGTCCACCTAAAAATGTTGGATCCCACAGGGTGAGACAATTGTAAATTGCCCCTGTGGGAGATATAATTCTCTTCCAAACCATTTTTATTGCAGTTTAATGATATAAAATTGGGAAAAGGATAAGCAGTTTAAAGCATTCTTAACTTTTAAGGCATTGCAACTATTTAATGATAGAGCAATAAATCATCTATTCTCTTATTAAGGAATAGGAAAAACATGTATAGTATTTATCCATCATAATATATCATCATGTCAAACTTCTCTTGTGACACTCATTATCTTGGCATGTCACCAATGAAACATTCTTGTTTCACTTTGTTGGCCTTATCCAATCTGCTAAACATGTAAGGGTTCATATCCACCATGTACTCATATATCATCAATATAGGCATTGGGTTATTACCAATCTGGTATCATCATCACAGGTATTGGGTTAATACCAATCTTGTAACATCATTACAAGTATTGGACTATGCCAATCTTATGTAACCATTCTAGGTATTGGACTATGCCAATCATGTGCAACTATTCCAGGTATTGAACTATGTCAACCATGTGCAACTATTCCTGGTATTGAACTATGTCAACCCTATGAAACTATTCCAGGTATTGGGTTATTACCAATCCTGTGAAATTATTCTAGGTATTGGTTTGTTACCAATCCTGTGAAATTATTCTAGGTATTGGGATTTAACCAATCCTGTGTTATTATTCCAGGTATTGGGATTTAACCAATCATGTGTTATTATTCCAGGTATTGGGATTTAACCAATGCTGTGTTACTATTCCAGGTATTGGGATTTAACCAATCCTGCGTTATTATTCTAGGTATTGGGATTTAACCAATCATGTGTTATTATTCCAGGTATTGGGATTTAACCAATCTTGTGTTACTATTTCAGGTATTGGGATTTAACCAATCCTTTGTTATTATTCCAGGTATTGGGGTTTAACCAATAATGTGCATTCATTCCAGGTAGTGGACTGTGCCAAACCTGTGCGTACATTCTAGGTATTGATCTATGTGAATCCTGTGACATTATTCCAAGTATTGAACTATGCCAATCTTGTGCATCTATTCCAGGTATTGATCTATGTCAATCCTGTACATTCATTGATTTATTATGAACATTATCATTCCTTACAAGAGACTTTCATAATCATCTCGATATCTCTCACAAGGTATCAACTTGCTCATGTGATTCTCAAGCCCATTAAAACATCTTGTTACCTCTCACTAGGAAACAACCCTTTTCATGGCTCACAAGACCCATGAAGTGTCTTGTCACCTTTTTCTAGGAAACAACTTATTCATATGACTCATAAGGTCCATGCACATTTGTTACTTTTATTAAGCAACAACAACATTTAGACACATAAGGCCAATCAACCATTTGCTATATAAATATCATAGCTCAAAACTGGGTATGTTCATCATCTCATAATATCTGCATGGTTATTAGACATGGTAACAATCATACAAGTCATTCATCAAATCATGTGACACAATAGTAACACCATTATTCCTTTACCAGGAATTAGGGTTTACTATCAAATAGGGCTTCTCATTCCCTTTACCCAAATTAGGGTTAGGGTTCCCCATTTCTTTTTAATTAGGGTTTCATGAATATATTATCTGTCCAACCCTTAGTTCATTATTCCATACCTCTGGGGCATTCAAAGATATCATAAATAATTATTCTAGATCATGACTCTCATCATATAGCATTAATGATCATCAATTCAAGGTATGAGTTCATTTCTCATCCTCATCATGGTATGATTACAGCATACTCATTAATTAGACTTAACCCCAATCTCAAGGTACATTAGTCAACACTTATCAAAGTGCATCAACTCATTACATTTCATAGTAATAGTTACATAACACACTCGATATGTTTCTTACCCAATTATATTAGATTTGAAGTGCATCAAGGTATATAAACCATGAAGCACTGAATGTGATAACTATCATATCTTGATGTATCAGTTTTCTCATCATTTCAGACTCTCTTGAGCTAACCAACTCATCTTGTATTAAGGTATTTCCCTCTTAATACATTCCATCATTAAAATCTCACCTTTAGCATATAATTCATAGGCCACACATTAGAATTGTCCAACTATCTTTAATGATATGGACTTGTCTAATGCTAACGACATTGCTTACCATAAGGTTGTTTATAATCAACCACCTGAAATGTTTCACCTTTATAAGGTAATTCATTCTATCTCATCATTAGGGTTTCCTTATACCCTTACTTAAAATTGGGATTAGTGTTTCTTGTCATAATGTCCACGATTAGTGCATTATGTATTATGACTCCACATTAGAGTCTCACATACCTTCATCCTTCTTAGGGCCTCTTATCATAACATAGTATTAGAGCTTCATGTGATGTTAATTCTTAATCAGGGTTTCTCATGGAATCACCCTCAACTATAGTTTCTCATGGAATCACCCTCAACTAGGGTTTCACATGGAATCACCCTCACCTTGGGTTTCACATGGAATCACCCTCAACTAGGGCTTCACATGGAATCACCCTCAACTAGGGTTTCACATGGAATCAACCTCAATTAGAGTTTCTCATATCATTACCCTAGATTTAGGGTTACATCCTCTCCCTGGATTAGGGTTGCTTTTAGAATTGCCCTCAATTAGGGTTAGAATTCAATAACCCTGTCAATTAGGGTTTATGTTCATGATTAGGGTTTAATGATCTCTTTAATAAGGATCATATCGTTAATCACCACATGAATCATACTCATGTAATCATTCAATTAAACAATTAGCCTTTAATCACATTGAGTGTCCATACGGTTTAGTTAATTACCTTCCAAATGATCTTGGTCACTTAGACCCCAAACGGTCTACACCAATTAGACCTCAAATGGTCTTTCTTGAAATACCTCCATACGGTCTAAGACTGTTTAGACCTCCAAACGATCTTGAACAAATCATTGAAACTATTTGGCAAAGTTAACTCTTGAAACTGTTTGACAAAGTAATACTTGAAATCAATTGCCAAAGTTGAAGTTGAAATCGTTTAATCCTCAATCGGTTTGGGATCGTTTGGTCCCAAATGGTCTTGAGACCGTTTGGTCCCAAATGGTCTTGAGACCATTTGGACTCAAATGGTCTTGAGACCGTTTGGTCCAAACCTCCTCAAAACCGAATGGACCAAATATGGTCTCCACCAATCATGTTGATTTAGGGTTTCCAATGTTGATCCTCTGATCGATTGAATTCATATAACCACTCATCAATTGAGCCTAACATCACACTTCAAGTGAGCTTAATAGGTCATACTTCAACTGATTTAACCCTCATATAGACAACAATTAGGGTTTTGAATCAATTGGATTAGGGTTTGAAATCAATGAACCCTCACTATTGGTCAATGTGAAACTAGTTGCTTTGAAATCATTGGACCACCATCCAAATTAGACAAGACCTGACCTCAAACGGTCTTGAGGTCATTTGGATGACCTACAAATGGTCTTGAGACCGTTTTCCCATTTCAACATCAAAATCCATGACATCCAATTAGGGTTTGGGTCATTGGATTGATCATGAAATCTGCATTTGATTGCAAAATCAGTTTGGTATCTTTGGATCTTCAAATACCGAACCATACTCAACCCTATACCTCCAAACGGTCTTGGGTGATCCTCAAATGGTCTTGAGACCGTTTGGGTGATCCCCAAATGGTTTTGAAACCGTTTGGGATAATCAACCCAAAGTTCCAAGTCAATTAATTATGAAATCAGCACTTAACCCGATTTGGGTTTGGTGATTGATTGTCTTTCAACTCATGAACCAATTGGAACTAATCAATTATAATTAGTGGGTGATTATCCAACATCATTATCAATAAATCTCCAAATGCTCAACCCTGGTCAACACCTACAAACAGTTTGAAATTGTTTTCCCTCAAACGGTTTGAAATTGTTTCCTTTCAAACGGTTTGAAACCGTTTGCTCCCAAATAGTTTGTGAAACCGATTGAGCAAGTCTTTTGAAGCTGTTTACCTAGGATATTTGGAGAGGTTTGTGATTATGATGATGTCATCATCATCAAGCTCCAAACTCACGAAACATGCTATGATTTCCATGGTGATTGCATCAATCAACCAAATCAATTATTGTGAATGAAGAAATGATCATTATTTGATAAGGAATTGAATGCAATAACAATAATAAGGGTTCAAGTTATAAAACCCACCTCCAATTGAGCTCCAAAGCTCCAAGATCACGGAAACAATGGTGGATGCAACTCCTTTCTCCATTCCAAGGCTTGTCCTCAAGGTTTGAGTGAAAAGGAATGGTTAAAATTGAAGAGGGGATCGAAATAGGAAGAAATCATGCATTGATTTGTGATTTCTACCATGAAATCGAGGTGAACCAAGGTCAAGAAGCTTACCAACAGGTTGTGGGTCGTCCTCCTGATTCTCCCAAGCTCCCTTGGTCTTTTCCCAAGCAAGGAGAAGAAGTGGGGTCGAAAAAGCCTTTCATTTGGCTTGTAAAGAGTCTTTTTATAAAAATTCAATGAGAGAGAATATGCTTTATAAAAAATCATTTAATCGCAAAAATTGGGCTGCCTCTTCCCCCTCAACTTCCTTGGATCCAAGGATATCTTGTTTTCCTCTTATTGATCTCAATTATCTATGATTTAAGGAAAAGAAAATTAAGCACCTCAAATCATATTATATTAATATCCATATGTGAGTAGATATTTCTTTTTCTTATAAAATTGTGAGTGAGTTATCCACTCCCTCAGATATTTTTGTGGTCCTTGCTAAGCTCAATGACTTCAACACACATCTGAATCCAACCATTTTAATTTTGGTTGAAGGCCCTTTAATTAATACATTTATTTTTTCCATAAATTGAATTAGGGTTTCAATTAGGATTAAATCTTGATTATTTTAATATCAAGATTCTCTCTCCTCCAACTTAATTCAAATGAGGCGCCCCTCTCATTTTATTTTCTCTTCATGATGCCAAAAAACATTAGGGACCTTATTGAAGTGCTATTTTGCATATTGCACCCTCGGTTTTGGGTAAATTGCACATTACGCCAAAACTAGGTTTTCATGCACAAACATTGCTTTATCAGCTCTTTCTTGGTACTCAGGCTTACTTAAGCCATACCTCTACATCATTTTCAGTATAATGATGCTTCAACACATGAGGAACATATTATCATGCACAATTTTCACTTAAAACCCTCAACTTGGGTAGTTTGCACTTTCGTCCAAAACAAGCAAACATTGATTTCAATAATGTTCAAAAAGGTCTAGAATTGCAACATAAGTTCCTATTGATCCCTAATTACTTTTCACAAGATAATATTAAGCATATAATCATCTCTCTTAATGAAAAAACCTAGGGTTAAAACATAACCCAGGTTAGGGATGTTACACTACTCTTCCAACTCAAAACTATTTTGCTATTTGAGTAGCACTATAGTAAAATTCAAAAGAACATGGTGAACTCTCTTTTATGACTTAGAGGTAATACATAACAATAGTACATATTGAGCCATATGAATTGAGATAGTTGGATCAGATTATCAATATTGAGGTAACACCTCAAGAGTATGAAAATATTGAAATGGTTGTTTCTCTTTTTTTTTCCTATGATTGATTGTGGCATACATAATTCATTTGTTATTATTAAGCAGTCATGATTTAAACATGTTGTGATTAGAAAAGAAATAAAAGACTTAATGTTGAAAGATACATTCAAGTATGAAATATAAGAATGTAATGACATGTAAGATTTCAGAAGCTTAAAATAAACTTTGAATATACTTTGTTTGCATATTTATGTTTTGGGGACGAAACTTTTTAAGAGGGTGAAAATTGTAATGACCACATTTGTGCTTAATTGGTAAACTAGGGTTTACCTGAATGGTTACATTCTTGATTAGATTGAACATTGTTTATACTTTATTAATGATAGTAGATCAATTGTGATGTTTCAATCCTAATAAGAAACTCTAACTATGATTTTAGTTTGATGAATTAGGGTTTGAGAAATGTAAACCCTAATCAACAAAAATTAGGGTTTTGATAGTACATGAATATGGAATTTGATTAGGATAGCAGTGTGGTAAATGATTTTTCATATTTTATACCAATTTTTTATTTAATTGAATTTTGGATATGATACGGAAAACTCAATGATACATATCAAAGAAAATATTCAGAATATTTGATTATTCTTTGAATTTAGTTCTCGATCGAACTATACCTTGACCAAAATACTGATAGAGTGCTTTTCAGTAGTGTAGTGTTTTATTTTTATTTATTTATGGGTAACAGATAATGATCTGAAATTTTAATTGGATATCTGAAACTAAATATTAAACAACATGTAAAATTTTCATAATTTTTAGATGTGACCTTATCAATAGACGAATTATAGTAATATTTTTATGACAAAAAAATCAGCTAAAATAAGAGAAAGTATAGTGAGGGGTCAATGTGCAACTGACCCAAGAAGCTCAATTGATCTATATGGTCAACCTAACACACAAGGAGCTCGCATAATTCATGATTAAATCCAAAGATAAGAAATACTAGAGAGAGAGAGGGAGAGTTAGGGTTTGAGAGGAGAAAGTGATGGAGATGCCGACCTAGCGGTTTGTAGTCTGAGAAATGATGAAATCATGTAAGTTTAGCTTCTTTGCATAGAATTTAATGGTGAATCTTCTCTCACATGTAAAGATTTCATCCCTCCTCTGATTTGATCCAAAATGATATCAAAACTTCCCCTTTTCTCACTCTTTCTTCATAATCCCTCATTTTTTAGGGTTTCCGAGTTGAAAGGAAGAAGAATCGGGTGAATTTCTAGGGATTTGATATGAGATCGAGAATTTCAGGGATGAGCTGCATTTTTTAGGAGTTTTGACACCTTAGGGTGAGTAGGAACTTCCTTTAAACAATATATTGCACGAAAATTGGTTAAATCATCCATAATCTTTAATTGCTTAGTATGCGACTACAAACCCTGAATTATGTGTTTGACCTATGTTTTTGTAAAATGATATGAAACAGATTCTTCCTCTATTTGGATGAATTTTAGATGATAAAATCATATTAGAAATGTATACAATACATCCTAATGAAAATTCCCTAAGTATTCACAGAGGTTATAAGAGTAAACTAAAATATAGGGAAGTTGTCTATGACTGAAATTGTTGTATAATTAAATAGAGAAATTTGTTTATTTGGATTCCCTTGGTTATGAATGATTGTTTATTTGAATTCATAGATATATATGTCAGATACTATCTTGAATTTCATTTAAGGTGAATAGTGTTTGTTTGATATCTCAATAAAGAGGGTGAAACCCTTGATGCGAGGAAAGTTAGATATTTGCGAATAGATATCGTGAAATGCATTTGAACGGATTTTCTTTACATGACTTTATTTATTCAATTTTATTATTGATGCATGTTATCTCGGTGAATGGCATGGAAACCCAAATTCAACTCAGTTCCATGGCTTCATATATATATTGATTTTATATGATTTGTTGATAGTAGTCTTTATTCAGTGAATGTTTATGTCGCATGAAATCCTTATGAGAGCCATGTGATAAGTGAATGAGGTAAATGAAACCCTAAAGATGGGGTGTTCAATGAATTAAATATTTTGATTACCATGTTCTCAATATGAGATGCACAACTCCAGATTTGGGTCGATGTGCATGTTTTCTAAGAAAGTGAAAATAATTTATTGGTGCAAATGTCGATTACTCGTATGCCAAGTTATTAGCTCTTATCAATATATTAAGATGTTTAATTGCATGATCCTAGTGTATAAGTGCCAAATGGACATGCATTATGTTTATTTAAGAAATCCAGTCTGCCTACATGTATAGTATGTTGATTTCTCAGTATACTACAGTGTTTGAATATACTGCTCTGCCAAGTTAAGGATGATATACATGTTGTGTTATAAACTTCAAATAAATAGACACGATACCATAGAGATACCAGAGTCAAGTATAAGTAAGGGAAAAGATACAATATAGTAAGAGCTTTCTAAAAAAAAAAATTAATAGACTTAAGAGCCCTGAACACCATAGATTCCCTATGAGATGTCTGCGTCGTAGGGATGAAACGACCTAACCCTAGCAGTGTCCAATATATGGGGGTCGGAACATACTAACTGGTGGTATGGGGGACGAAGCCCTAGTGGAAGTCTCCTTAATATAAAACATGTAGTGTCCAACATCAACCAGAGGTCCTGGTGGTACTAGAGTACAGAAAAGCCAGTAGGTGGCTTGAATCTCCGCATGTGTGCTCAGGTTAGAAGAGGAGTCCAATTTTTATGACATAATAGGTGTGTCCAGGCCAAAGAGCCATTTTCCTGTTGTAGACCAGTGACGTAGTCATGCTTAGCATTCCAGAGTGTGTCAGCTAAGTCTTGTATGGTGAGATCGTAGTTCGCTATGAGTCTTCATATGTAGAGTACACTGTATACGATCAGGGCATAAGCTAAAATATGTTCAGATAGGTTTAAAGAGTGTCTTATAAGTAAGAAAGGCTAAGAAAGATTTGAGTATAGTTTCCCAACAATTATAATTTGTATGTTTCTGAATTATTAGTTCTCGCTGAAATTAATCAAGCATGATCATATATTGATTTACTCTTGTTGATAACTAGAGTATCCTGCCATATTTATGATTGTCAATGACCAATCTCTTTAAAGCTTACTACTATTATAATTGATATCAGTTGCTCAAAAGTATATCTGTAATTATATCAGTGCTTTAGACTGTTTCTTTGAAGTACTCATTCACTGAGAAAGTAGGCTCACCCCTCTACTCACAATTTTTAGGGATATCACATGGACTTGAAGAAGGTCATTGCATCAGAGTAGATCTGCCACAAGAGTTAAGTCTGAGTATAGTTAAGTTCAGTCGGTCCATGACACTCTAGGTCCTTGTAAAGAAATAAGAGAAAGTTGCAAATGATGATGTATAACATTATTCCTCTTTTAGCAATATCTGCGAATCAGCAAGTCTTATGTGCTTAAAGGTGTGAGAAACATAATGAATGTTCATACATGCATTTTTATTGTTGCAATTAGATTAGAGAAATCAATCCTTAGATTCCTTTGTAAAGTTAGTTTATGTGGTTCAATGCGAGAAAACAAAGAGTTTGAAAAAGAAGAAAAAGTTAACGGTGATCTTTGTATTACGTTAAATCCTCAATTTATGCCCTAATATTATGATTAATGATAATTGATATATCGGTGTGTAACATATAAATTGTCCAATTGAAATCTAGAATAAATATCATTTTCCTCACAAAAAAGTAATTACCTTTTCCAGGATTAATCCCTCAATTATATCTCTCTCATTATCTATTAAAAATTCATCATTTCTTATGGTTTTCTCTAGATCATAATTGAAACAACCAAAAAATTGAGAAACATGTTTTACTTATCCGACATCACCGGATGGATCCCATCCATCTACCGTATGACACATGGTGGGCTGATGTCATCTGCCAACCACATTATCCAGTGGATCAACACAAAATATCACCTCTTTGCAATGTTTTGTTCAAAATCATGAACCCTAATATCCACCTATAAATACCCTTCACACCCACCCAGTTTCATGTCCCTTTTGGACCTCCCAAAGACAAAGGATCAAACTACCTCCCTCATTTTTTCATTTCTCATGATTATAGGATCCGTTCTTTGATACTCCCTATCTTTTTAGCATCTTTATAACAGTAAATTGAATTACCTATTGCTTCTAATTGTTATAGTTATTATATTTTCTCTAGTAATGTTATACATGATCTATAACTATTGAATTTGATCTATACAAATTATTGCTTCTGATTTGTAAAAACCACTACAACTACTCTACTATTGTTATAACATATACACTTTCATCACACTAGTAAAGAAACAACATTCAATGACACTTTTCTGGGCGCCGGTTATTTTGGAAAACTGACGCCTATAACGTTCACCGTCGGTGATGTAGGTCATTCGATGTCTATAGCCAAGACACGGGTACTGCTTTGCATTCAGCGTCGGCTGGATAACAAACAACCGACGCCTAAAATCGCCCGCGAAATCCAATTTTCAAGTGAAAAACATTTGGCACATACAACGTCGATTTTTTACCAACAAAACCGACGCCTTTCTAAAATGAAAATTTGTACAAAAAGTTCCAGCTTAGGTGTCGGTTATCCTTTGATAACAGACGCTGATAATGGTTCCCGCCAAATTATTTAGGGCAAAATTTTCCTAATTGGACATCGGTTGTTAAGGAACAACCGACGCCGAAGACTTTAGGTGTCGTTTGTATTTGATAATCGACGCCTTTTACGAACTTAATAGACCCACTATCGATCGCATTTGTTCCCCTTTCCGTTGTCATTATCTGCATCACCCGCTAGCTGCTGCTTGATCGCCCACTAGCTGCCTACTGGTTCTCGCCGTCGCCGACGCTACCTCACCTCACTATCGCCGTTGACACTGCTGCTGCTCTATGCCGCTGCCGATGCTGCTACTGCTGCTTCGTCTGGCATTGCCGCCGCCGCCCTACCTCCGTCCTATGTCGCCGCCACCGCCCGCTCCTTCCTCCCTGCTCACGCCCGCCGCGCCGCGCCACCTAGCTTCGGTCTGCTCTCCAGGTATTAGCCGCACGTCACCTCTGTTCTTCTTTCTCCCTAGATTTTTACCTACATGCAGCAAACACATCCATGGCCGTGTTTGCTGTTGGTAAGGATATGAATAAATCTATATGTAATGCTTTATATAAATTCTAGGATACGAACAAATCTTTTGCTTGCATATATTTGTGCTTCTAATCCTAATGCTTGACCTAATTCAGTAAATTTTGATGCATGTTGAAATAAGATTTAAACTTGTCCATTCTAGCATCCTAATTTGATTTGATTAAATCCTAACATTGATTAAACCCTAACATCAATTGTGATGAAACCCTAACATATATATATCTATTATTGTGTTTCTTGGCCTAGAAACTCGTCCAAGATTTACTCATTAGGAGTAAATCTTGGATAGTCCCCAGTTTGGGACTGTTCTTGAACACCTAATATGACTTAGCATATAAGTGTATAATGTGTATTGGGTTTTTGAGAAAATTTCGATAGCATTTCATCATTTGTTCTCTAAGTACATATGTACTTAGAGAACAGCGGGGAAATGCTACTGAAATTTTCTTGAAAACCTAATACACATTATACACTTACTAGTGAGATTAGGTGTTCAAGGATGGGATAGGTGGTACACATTTATTATATATAAGAATGACATCACATGTGTTTGTTGGCCTAGAAACCCATCCAAGATTTACTCATTAGGAGTAAATCTTGGATAGTCCCCGGTTTGGGACTGTTCTTGAACACCTAATCTCACTAAATTAAATATTGTTTGTATGGAGTCCGGCTTCATTGTAGATAATAGGAGTAAATCTTGGATAGGATGTAAGTGTATACCCTAATCTTATCCTAATATATACTTGTTTTCTCTTTGATCATAAAATGGATAGATCATGGATGTCCATTCGCAATCGTTGCACCCCAGAGTTTATATCTGGTCTTGATCAGTTTATTAGATTTGTCGAGGAACATAGGAAAAAACCTATAGATAGGTTCTACTATCCATGTAGGCATTGCGGTAACAACTTGAAAGTCAGCACTGGTGAGGAAATCAAAAGTCATGTCATGTGCAACGGGATTGTACAAGGCTATACAAAATGGCACTGGCATGGAGAGATTTCAAACACGAAACCAGTAGATGTCGATAGCAGTGCTTTGGTGGAAGAAGAAATTGCCTCCGATGACGTAGATGTGAACGAACCAGTTCCAGTAGACATCGTTGATGCGATGCTGGATAGTTGTAGGGTAGAGCACACCGATCCACCTCCTATCTTCAGAAAATTGTGCATGATGTTGAGATATCGTTATACACAGGTTGTGCTAAGTTTACGAAGCTTAGCGCTGTGTTGAGATTGTATAAGTTGAAAGCTAACAATAGATGGAGCGACAAAAGCTTCACTTCATTGTTGACTTTGTTGAAACAAATGCTTCCTGAAGGAAACGAGCTGCCAATCTCAACATATCGGGTAAAGAAAATGTTGTGCCCAATGGGAATGGAGGCCAAGAAGATACACACATGCCCGAATGATTGTGTATTATTTCAAAAGGACTATGTAGATTTGAAAGATTGTCCAAAATGTGGTGCATCACGGTATAAATTGACGACTTCGGGGGAGTCCAAAACTGGTTCTCCTGCCAAGGTGTTGTGGTATCTACCTATAATATCACGGTTTCAACGCTTGTTTGCAAATCCGAAAGATGCGAAGAATTTGAGGTGGCATGCAGATGTTAAGAAAAATAATGATGGGATCCTACGACATGCTTCTGATTCCCCACAGTGGAAGAAGATTGATCTATTGTACCCCAAATTTGGTGAAGAAGATAGGAATCTAAGACTTGGGCTTTGTACAGATGGGATGAATTCGTACGGGACATTGAGCAGCCAACATAGCACTTGGCCAGTCATGCTTGTTATATACAATCTTCCTCCCTAGATGTGTATGAAAAATAAGTACGTTATGATGTCGTTGTTGATATCGGGCCCTAAACAACCCAGAAATGATATCGATGTTTATCTTGAACCTCTGATTGATGACATAAAGAAACTTTGGGCTGAAGGTGTGATGACCTATGATGCTTCAGGAAGAGAGACATTTTGTTTGCACGCTATGTTGTTTTGAACTATTAATGACTTTCCAGCATATGGGAATTTGTCTGTATATAGTGTCAAAGGAGCTAAAGCGTGTCCTATATGTGAAGAAAACACTGATTCAATAAGACTAAAACATGGCGGCAAGACTGTATATCTTGGTCATCAAAGGTTTCTTTCATTCCATCTGTATCGTAGGAAGTGCAAAGCATTCAATGGATGGAATGATGAACGGAGTGCACCTAAACCTATACCAGGGGATGTTGTTTATGAAAGAGTAAAAGACATTTTCAATGAATTTGGTAAGAAATCACAATGTAGTATGGACACACGGAGTGACAATTCTTCATTCAAGAAGAAGTCAATATTTTGGGATCTTCCTTATTGGAGTTCTTTGACAGTCAGGCATTTTATCGATGTAATGCACGTTGAGAAAAATGTTTGTGATAGCATCATTGGTACTCTGTTAAATATACCAGGTAAGACTAAAGATGGGATAAAATCCAGACTGGACCTACGTGAAATGGGAATAAGGTCAGAATTAACAGAATTATGTGAAATGGATAATAAAAGAACATACTTACCTCCCACTTGTTACATGTTGTCTAGAAAGGAGAAGAAAGATTTTTGTGAATGCTTGGTAAATGTTAAGGTGCCACATGGTTACTCATACAACATCCGTAGATTGGTATCAATGAAAGATATGAAGTTGATAGGTCTTAAATCTCATGATTTTCAAAGGATAGGAGTCCACGTGAAGCTAAAATGTCATATTACAGTGTCATTGAAGACATATGGGAGTTTGACTACATAGATTTCAGAATTTTACTCTTTAAATGTAATTGGGTTGATAATACCAAAGGAGTTATAGTGGATGAATTGGGTTTCACTTTGGTGAACTTTGAAAAGAGTGACGAGAAGGGTGAACCATTCATATTGGCCTCATAGGCGAAACAAATATTCTATATCGATGATCCTGCAAATGCTAAATGGTTGGTTGTTCTTCATGGTAAAAGACAGTTCATTGAAGATCCTATAGATGAAGAAGAGTATTATGATAAGTATGATGACTCCAGTCCATTCTCAGTCGGGTTGCCAACTCCACACAATATTGTAGCTAATGATGACTTATATGTGCACGGAGATCATAATGAAGGATTGTTAATTGATAAAAGATCACAATTTTAGAGGCATGTATGTTTATATTTTTTTATTGAAGCTAAATGTTTGCTTGTTTAATATCAATATCATTTTCAGATTTGATTTACCCAAAACACACACTTGTAGCCATTTTGACTTGAACTTGACCCATTCTAGGGCTTTGGATTTTAGATCATTTTCAGATTTGATGTTTCATTATCTTCTAGTTAATACAAATGCTAAATGTTTGCCTTTTTAATGACATTTTCAGATGGCTAACCATGATGAGCATGATGTCCATGATGAGCATGTTGTCCATAATGAGCATGGTGAGGATAGCAATGTATGTTCTAAAAACATATCCTGTATTTCTATAAAATTCATTATCTTTTAGTTATGTCATATATCCCATATTTCTATATTGCGCTAATTCAGTGTGTTTATTTTTGTCAAATTTTAGGTTGATGATGCACATGTACCCACTGAAGCACTGGAGCAACTTGATGCGCAGTAGCAAACACTTAACAAGAAAAGGGGCATCACTCTGTTGAAGAAGTTAATAGCGCTAAGTGGTAGTGGATCCAAATTGGTTGTGGAGTTTGATAATGGAGGAAATGCAATTGGAGTGAACCGCAATAATTTTGTAAACTATCTTGGGTGTGTCACTCGAAGCCATTGTGGTGTTAAGTATGATAATTGGCATAAAGTTCCTTAGGGGAAGAAAGACTTGATATGGAAGGATTTATGCGTGAGTTATTATTATTTGCAATTCTATTTTGTAGATTACAAATTATATTATTTGCAATTCTATTTTTGGATACTAGTTAATCAAAATTCTATTTTACAGAATTTGTTTGCATTGGATGAGAAACTGCATCGTAAAAGCGTGATGCAACGCGCTGGAAAGATGCTTAGGAACTATAGGACAAATCTCAACAGAGAATACATAAAAGATGGTGATAAGAAGAAGAAGTCTTCCCTTGAACAGTGGAACTTCTTGGACAAAGAAGATTGGGACAATTTTGTTGCTTCAAGAAAATATGAAGAATTTAAGGTATTAGGCGTCACTTCCAATTTAATTAATATACATTGTATTCACCTATTCAAGATTAACATTTAGTGATACTAACCAAATCATTAATGTGCATACTAACTAGGCCCTCAGTGATGCGCAAAACGTAAGGCGTGCACTGAATGTGCATGACCACACTATGGGTCCAAAAGGCTATGAAAGTGTTCTCCAAAGACTACAGGTGGAGTCTGTGGCTACCCGGGAGTCTGCCACACCCATGCCTCACCATGATATCTGGATAGCTGGGAGGCAAAACAAGAAGGGTGAAATAAAGAAGCCCGTAACTTCTGAGGCGGCTGTGAAAATGGTAAAATACAACTCTTAGAGCAATCGTTTGAATATTGATTATTTGTGGTGTTAACTTACCAATTTTTGTTGATGGTGATTAGTGGGAGCTCCACGAGAAGAGGAAACAAGGCACGTTCATCCCTCAGGGCACAAGGGATGAATTGATAGTTGCTCTGGGTAACCCATAGCATCCTGGACGTGTTAGGGGTGCAGGCGCTGGTGTGGGCATCAAAGCATTCTTTGGGCCATCCCAGCGCAAACCTAGAGCGGGACTTTCACAAGAAGAGGTAACCTATTCTTTTTTTAGAATGTTATTGCAAAAGGGAATTCAATAATAAGAAGCTAATGTTTCTTTTATCCATGTATAGGAGAATAAGAGAGTCGAGGATATAGTTGCCAAGAAGGTCAATGATATAGTTGCTGAGAAGATCAAGGAAGAAATAGTGCGGTGGCAGGCATCTCAGGCTTCCAATCAACCTATGGTGACCCACTCTTCTCCTGATGCACAGACTGTGAGTAATCCTGGAGATCCATCGCCTAACACGTCTGCTGTCAGTATTGTTTATGACATTGTAGCTAGTCTTTTCAAGATGATATGTTTTCAAGATGATATGTATATATGTATAATATTCTTTATGTAAATTTGTAGGCATTGAAGCCATGCCGCTTAAGAATGCAAGATTATGTTGTTGCAGAGGCGCAGGCTTACCCGTCCCTTCTTGGGGCAATGTTTCACGTGACTCCAATGCCACAGGGCTACGTTCGTGTGAGCCCGATACGTGTGTTACCCAAATGGAGGGAAGCTACATTGCCATATCCCCACCTGGATATAGATACACTTGCTGAGGCAGAAGGCGGGGTGATATTGTGACCCAAAGCATATGTCGTCTCCACTACTGAAATTGTAAGACAAATTTACATTACTTTAGATTGTTAATGTGTATATATGAGGTCAATTGATCTGAAATTATATATACAGGTTAAAAAGAAGACACCCAGAGCACCTAGGCCTCCACCTCCACTTCCTGCATCACCAAGTTGGGTTCCAACTGACCTAAAATACCCGTTAGGTCCTGCTTGTAGGGGAATGGCATGTTGGCTACGGGCACATAATATACATTTCCCTATAATTGTTTCTTTAGAAGCAGATTATGCAGGTCAATCATACGATAGCTCTTTATTTATACAAGATATTATTGAGCTGTTTATGTATGATTGGCTGAATACATCAATGATAGAGACATGTATAAGGTGAGATCTTATTTATACATCCATATACCTTGTGTAAGATCCGGTGATCTAGTTTCTTATATATTAATGCATACGTAATACATGTTTTGCAACTACTTAGTCGAAGATCAATGCAAACAATTTGCATTTGATCATGTGGGTTTTTTGATTCCATCATTGATTAGTATGGTAGCTAAAGACCCTGATAGTGTTCAACAATACTGTATAGATGCTTTTAGAATTTTCAGTCAGCAAAAGAAGACGATAATAATAGCTCCATTCAATGTCAAGTAAGTTTACTTTATTTATAATTTGGACTTAAGAAAATTCCATTTTTATTGTGCATTTTGAGTTATTAATTTTTTAACTTTTTTACCTCTAGCGGTAGACATTGGGAGTTACTAGTTATTGTCCCCAGGACGTTCACTGTTTATTATCTAGATCCTGCGGGAAGTACATTGAACACTAAAATTGGACACATATTGAGAATTCCATTATTCTGGTGAGAAATATTTCATTTTTATATCTGTTAACATATGTTATTACATTACTATTTAATTATGCAATTTACTGTGTTACATTAACATGTAGGGGTTTAGATGCATTCAAAAATGTTGGAGGAAATGTCCCAAGGAGAAAGAACCAGCCAATAATTTGGGAGAACGTAAAAGTAAGTTCCCGACTCCAATGTATATATTATTTATGTGAACTGTGCTTAGTTGTATTTTTAAATATTTTGTATGTTTCAATTTATAGTGCACAAGACAACGGCTGGGCATGCGCATACTATGTGATGTGATTTATGCAGATGATTATCCGACATGCCACATTGGATATTAATACCATAGATGAGGTATTATATATAGTCTCATTAGTTAGTATGAAATATATCAATCTTATTTTTCTATTATTACCTATATATATACATCATTCTCTTTGTAGGTGTTTAAAACTGACCACACTATAGATAAATGCTTAAAAAATGTACATGCTCCATATACGATGGAAGCATTAAATGAAATAAGAGAATATAATTGGGATGCTGATAGCGATGTTGAATGATATTTTGTAAATGAATATTTCTGAATGTTTATACATGTCTGAATGTTTCTACGTGTATTTGAATGTTTCTACATGTGTGAATGTGAGAATTGAATTCATGTCTGAATGTATCTACTTGTGTGAAAAAATATTGGTTGATTTTGCAGGTTTGTGGCCTGTTTGTAGGCTGATATCAATGGATGTCATAAAATTACAGTTCTGAAAACTGAACTGCAGGTTCTCATCGTGCTGACCAGCCACAGCAGGCTTGCAAAATGATAAGAAAAAAAAAATTATAGGCGTCGGTTATTTATAAAACACCGTCATCAAAGGCCTACAGCGTTGGTTATTAGATAAAAATCAACGCCTAATATGACAAACAACCCGACCGTGCAGGAAAGCACTGCCGTGGTGGAAAAAGCATCGCTTATTTGTATAAAACTGATGCCTATAGTACTAAACACAGCCCTGCAGTGAAGCACGGCTGTGTCGTCTGGGAGTATGGCATCGGTTGTTCAGTTGTTAACCGATGCAGAAAGTGTCCTAGGTGGTGCCCTTCTTTGTGGTGTGAACCCTATAGACGTCAATCAACTAAATATAACAGACACCTATAGATCATATAGGTGTCGGTTATAAAACAGATGCCGAAGAGTTCGACCTTTAGCGGCGCCCACATAGGCGTCGCTTGAAAACCGTCGCCAAAGGGGGTTAAACAACCGACGCCAAAGGCGTATTCTGTAGTAGTGTCATCTGAAAAACTAGTCCCTTATCCTTAGCCTACATCTACTAGTCACTCGTTAAACCTACACATTAATCCTAATTTCCCATGAGGGATCTCTATCGAGGGAGGTCCTGAGGTTATTAGGACCCTAATCTACCTAAAAATTAGGACTTTCACGACAACGATGGTGATAAAACATCAATCCTATGACAATTATGGGAAGAAAATATCAATCTCCACCCTAAAATCCCACCCATTATAAAATTCATTTTTTAATGATTTCCTTTTCTTTTGGTTTTAGCCATCCTTATTTTCTATTTTCTTTACAACATAATAGTGTGTTAGTACCAAGTCACTGGGCGATATGGAGGTTTTAATCCTTCCCCACTAGTAATAAAAATGTGGAATATGATCTCTATATTTGTTCCTTATTTCAAGTTTTATCCAAAACCAATCTCGCATGGCATCTCATATTTACACCTTGGATTCTACCATTTATCTTATTTTTTCTCATTTCCCATATAAAATGTGGCGGACAATCCAAAAATCATCACTTCTACTTTTTGACTTTTCACTATAAATAAAGATATAGTTGTTTTTCTATATACCTTTATTTCCCTCTTTTTTAGGCTGGGTGTCTCAACTTCCTTTGAGGATATAGTACATGGGTTATCTATGAATTCTCATCTTAACCAAGATTTTGAATTCACGAATTCTACCGAATGTTTGAGTTATATGATATATGCAATGGATGGTTTCAATTACTTCAAATATTATGACATGTTATGTGTATCATTAATAGAAAACTGCCAACCCACAAACCAATACCTCACACAAATGTTATTATGAAAAACCCAATCCTATTAGAAGAATGTAAAATAATGTGAGAGTGTCAAAAGGAGCAAGAAAGAGTTAGGTTGAAGTGTCCAGTGATGGAATAAAATGTCGATGAGCCCAATGACATGATATACTCCTTAGGATTCTATTATGAAATGAATATGTAAAATCTAAATTATCCATAATTATTTGATTTGATTTGTTATATATGTTGTTAGTGGTACATGCACACTTTTTGGCTGCACCCACGACCTAGTATAGAAATATGTTGATGACATTTTGTTTGTCAACATTTTAGGTTAGGCATGATGAAGTGAAGAACTAGATTATCTCTAAAGAAAACAAAATAATGCTAATGAAGGAAACCAATAAAGAATTCAGTTAATTTCTATTATGTCATTAGTTTCATTAAATGTTGATATTACCCATATTTGAAGAATATTATAAATTTCATGTAAGGAGATTTACTATCTTCTTTTTCATTAGTGCCCAATCCTATCTTTGTTTTAGATGAGTAGTCCATTTACTTATCTTTAGAAGATAAAATTATCACATTCACTTTTCACCCCCTTCAAGGTTTGTCGAAACATCATTGACGAGTCCAACCTTTTTTGCCTTTCATGTTCAAAAATGGGGGTCAGACTTGGCTCAAGCCTACACTTCTCACACTTATATGGAAACTTTCCTTGAGGGGGAAAAACTGTTGACAACCCATTTTTTCTCACTCAAAAAAATTTCACGAGTAATGCAAATTTTCGGGTTAATGATGGAGTCCATTCCACATTTCAACCATTTCCACATTTTTTATTTTTCTACATTTTTTCATATTTTTCCTGCATGTTTAATATACTCATTTTCACCTAGTTTAGGTCCTTCTATAAGTAACCTTCTTCTCAAACCAAAAGTGCAATTTGTTCTTCAATTTTTCTTTAAATAAGTTGTTTTACATAAATTTCCTAGTTGATTTTTCTAGAATAAAATATCATTTTTATCTCATAGAAACTCAATTGCTTTTTTTATGGACAATCCTTAATTATCTCTTTCTCGGTATTCTATTTGAAAATCCATCATTTCTTGTGATTTTCACTAGATCATTACAGAAACAACCAAAAAATTGAGAAACACATTTTACCTAGCCCGCATCACTGGGATGATCCCAACCAACTACCTATTGACACATGGTGGGTTGAGCCACATCAACTAACAGATCAAAGCAAAGTGTCACCTCTCTAGAACATATTGTCATGAATCATAAACCCTAATATCCACCTATAAATACCCAACACATCCACCTAATTTGGGGTCCCTTTTGAACATCATGAACCTAGAGGTTAAAACTACCCCCCTCATTTTTCCATATTGCTCATGATTAGAGAATCATGTCTCTGATACACCTTGTCCTATTATCATTTGTACAACAGTAAGTTGCTTTAACTTTTGTTCCTAACTGCTATAATTTTTATGTATTCTATAAGTATTTCTATACATGATCTATAAATACCACATTTGATTTGTTCAAATTGTTGCATTTGATCTTTTAAAACCACTAAAACAACTCTACTACTGTTATACCCACTACTATTTTTCTCTTCTAAAAAATCAGACCCTTCTCCTTAACCAAGATCTGCTAATCACTCGTTAAATCCAATGTATTAGTCTTAATCTTCAATGAGGGGTATCTGTTTGTGGGAGCACCTAAGGTGATTAGGACTACAATCTACCTACAAATTTGGAATTTCAAGGCAATGATGTTAAGAACATATCCATATCCACCCTAAAATCCCACCCACAAATAAAATCCATTTTTTAATGTTTTCCTTTGGTTTTGGTTTTAACAGTCCAAAATTGTTCTTTTCTTTGCAACAAGGCAACATTTTGATCTTGTTCATAGGGCGAGATGGGAATACTAATCCTTAGCCACTTATAAGAAAACTATCAAATATGATCTCTGAATTTGTTCTAAATTTCATGTTTTATAGAAAAACATCCTCAGATCACATCTCATAATGTCGTGGATTCAACGATTTATCTTTTTTTTTCTCATTTTCCATATGAAATGTGATGGTGACTTCGAAAATCGGTCACTTTTACTTTGTGGCATTTCACTACCAATTAAGATAGAGTTGTTTTCTCTATATACCTTTATCTCCTCCTTTTTTAACAGGGTGTGTCACCTACCCTTAAGGATATAGTAGGTGGGGTTATCTATGAGTTTTCATGTTAACCAAGATTTTTGAATTCATGAATTATACCATATGCTTGAGTTCCATGATAAATGCATTGGTTGCTTTTAGTTACTTCAAATATTATGAAGTGTTATGTGGATGATTAATGGACAACATAAAACCTAGTGACCAATACCTTACAAGCATGTTTTGTTTAAATGGACACCATTTAAATCCCTTTTTTTTATAATGACAAACATTTCATTCTTGTGGATCTAACGTGCTACTTGAGTGTTGCAGGAACTAGGTGGATGACAAACCCTTGGAAGATCTATATGCTCAAAATGTCTTAATTTCATGTTTGTAATCAAATGTAAAAACTTGTACAAATATATAATATACAAGTATTTAGACATCATGTAAATCAAGAGTTTAGATCTTCCCTAGCCAATAACAACACTTAGATAGGTAATCCCCTACAATAGTGTCACAACTGCACACTGATACACACACTTAGTACATAGTTTAAAACATTGAAACATAGTCATTCTCGATCGACAAACTTCTCGACCGAGACACTCTCGGTCGACAATTTCCTCGACTGAGAATTGACCCAAATAGTCGTTAGACACAGCAGACAAGGTAGTTGGCAGTTGGAATCGAACGTTATATACACGTGCTCTAGACTCTCCCTCGGTCGACAAAGACTTCGACCGACAGGACTCTCGGTCGACAATTCCTCGACTGAGATTGTCTCTGTCTGCACTTTTCAGAATTAATTAACCAGTCATTTCTAAAGCAATTAATGGACAACTAATATCTAGTTAAGCACTAAGAACCCCTTAGAAAGTTTCTAGAATGTCCTTAAGCACTCATAGTCCATTCCTATAAATAGGACATGCCTTAGGACACCATAGATACACTTGTGCAATACTTGAGTACACATACTTGCAATTGACAATCCATTCTTGTGAGCAATTGAGCAACTCCAACTTTTTCTATTCATTTCCATTGCTCCAAATTCGTGTCCTATATGCTAGAATCTCCTACCCACAACACTTACACTTTCATATACATTGGTTAGGAGATTAAAATTCTTGATATAGGAAATCAAGCCTTGTGCTAGAACGGTAATTGTAATTTCCATTTTCCTTCTTGTTCTTTCTTATTTCTTGTACTCTCCTTGCTACTCCTAGGGTTGAAGGTTGTAGATTGGAGAGGGTTTATCTTCTCAGGTGGAGAAGGGTCTTCTCAGTGGCGAAGGAGGACTTTGGACTACTTCAAGAAGGTTGTCTAAATGGGAAGCTACTTTAAGAGAAAGCCTACTTCAAGGAGGAGCATGAAGTTACTTCAAGGAAGGCTGCTTCGAGGTTGGTGGGACTACTTCAAGGTGAAGGTTGTCCAAAGGGTGGTGAAAGTATTTGTAATTTTATGTAACATCCTTGCGAGGTAATACAATTTAAATACTTTCAAAATCCCAATTGGAAACAATTGGGTAGTGGACTGACTCCTTTGGTTTTTGCTAAAGGTGGAACCACTCTAAACAACTTTTCTCCTTCTTATTATCTCAATTGTGGTTACTTGAGTTAAATTATTATTTAAAATATTTATAAAACCCTATTCACCCCCCTCTAGTGGTTTTTCATTTGGTATCAGAGCAAGGCTTCAAGGAACTCTAACAAAGACTCGAAGAATGGGTGACGGGGTACTCAACAACCTCAACTTGGAAGGGACACTCTTGGCTAGACCTCCACCTTTTGATGGAACTAACTACACCTACTGGAAGAGGAGGATGCAGTTCTACTTCAAGGGAATCAGCTGGGATCTCTGGAGGATGGTATCAAATCCATATGAATTTCCTCAAATAGAGTATGCAAATTGGGATGCTAATACGGTAAGATCTGCCCAAATGAATGTGAAAGTTGTAAGTATACTCTATTGTTCAATTTCAGTTGGTGAATTCAATAGAATATCAAAGTGTGAAACAACATATGAAATATGGCATAGACTCTTCATAGCCAATGAAGGAACTGTTCAAGTTAAGAATTCTAAAATCAGAATGCTTAAGCAAAAAATTGAACAGTTTCATATGGATCAAAATGAGTCTATTAGTGAAATGTATGCTAAATTCTCTTCTATTGTGAATGGTCTAAATGCATTAGGTAAAGTGATCAATGAATAAGATCAAGTATTAAAAATTCGTAGGTCTCTTCCTCCCAAGTAAAATCCCAATGTGACTGCTATTGAAGAAGCAAATGATCTCACCCGACTAAGGATGGAGCAACTCATTGGAAACTTAGAAGCACATGAGGCAACCTTAGAGGAAGAAGAATGACAAGAGTGTGAACTTCAACAAGGAAGAAAGAAAGATATGGCCCTAAAAGCTTCAAAGATCATCACACAAGAAAGTGACGAAACAAGTGATGGAGAAGGAGAAGAAGCTCTAATTGTTAATGGTAAGAAATATAGAAGATTTAGATCTAACAAAGTTGTTGGTTCTTCTTCTTCCCCTCCTAGGTGTTTTGAATGTGGAAAGAAGGGACATATCAAAAATGAATGTCCTAAAGAAAAGAAAGGAAAGAAAAGCTCATCCAAGAAGAAGGGAGAAAAAGCATACAAAGCTGCATGGGATGATTCAAGTGATAGTGAAAGCGGAGAAGAGAATATGGAGTGTCTCATGGCCAATGAAGTTGATAGTGACGATTCTCAAGAGGTAGGCCTTCTTTATTTGCCAAAAGAAGATCTAATTTATAGTCTATAAGATACTCATGACAAATATATTGATTGTAAAAAGAAACTAAAGAAGGTTACTAGAACTAATGAGGATCTATATGCTAGATTGAATAATCTTTATTTTGAAAAGGACAGTATTGCTTCTAAAAAGTTGACTTTGAAATCATCTTTAAATGATTGCAATATGAAATTACTCACTTTATAAACAAATCATGATCTTCTTTCTCAAGAAAAGGTTGATTTTCTTGTAAAACTAAATAATTTTCAGACTCAACCTATTTATGCAATCATCTAGATTATGATGTTGTTGTTAAGGAAAGAAACTCTTTATTATCTGATCTAGATCAAGCAAGGGTAGATATCAATAAGAAGATGGATGCGATTGATAAACTTTAGAGAGAAATTAATGGTTTAAGGGGTAATGATGTTCTTGATAATATTTTGAAATATTCTTCTAGTTACAATGGAAGAAGGGGTTTAGGATATGTTCCAAAAGAAAAATCCTATCAACCTAAACCTAGGAGAACTCAAGCATCCAAGACCAAGATCATGTTTGTACCCAAGAACACAACTCCAAATCCTAGAAAGAAAAATGAAATTGACTCTATTTGTTGTCATTATTTCTTGTGTCTTGGACATTACTCTTTTTCATGCCCTTATAGGAAGAAAGATTTTGAATTAGTTTGGGTCCCCAAACCTCAAACTTAGAAGATTTGAATGTAATTTAGTTGGGATATGATGTAATACTTCTTTTGAACATCTAAATGTCTTATCTCAACTAAGTAGATAACTTCATTTATTGCTTTAAATTCAAAACCGATACAAACAAATTACTCTAACAAACAGAAACAATATTGATCGACAAATAGTTTGACCGAGATATCCTCGGTCGAGAAAATATTCAACTAAGAGAATGCCTGTGACAAATCTAAAATCTACAGGAAATTTATAGTGAAAATAGTAACTATTCCGGTCGAAGAATGTTCGATCAAAGCAAAAATCGGTCGAGAAATTGTCGACCAAGTGAATTTCCATTTTAGTTCAGTTTTAGTCTGTAAAACAACAAATTTCTCGATCGAAAAATTGTTCGATCGAGACATCTGTCAGTCGAACTATTTGTCGACCGAATGAAGTTCTGTTCAATTTACTTTGTTAAAGAATGTTTAGTTTGTTATTAAATGAACCTAACCATAATGGACCATCACATGGGTACCAAAACCTATATTTTATTGTAGGATTGGGTAGTTGATAGAGGATGTTCCAAACACATGACTGGGAACAAGTATGCATTTCAAACTTTTGAGTAAAAGAATAGCAGATCAATCACTTTTGGAGACAATGGTAAAGGTAAAATTGTTGGAATAGGTAATATTGGTACAAACCTTGAAATAAAGAATGTTTTACTTGTTGATAGTTTACACCATAATTTAATAAGTGTCAGTCAATAATGTGATAGTGGATATGATGTTTTATTCAACAAAAATTGTTGCAAGTTATTAATAGAAAATACTACAAATTTTGTCTATGAAGGAATAAGAGATGGAAATCTATATATCCTTAGACCTAACTCTATGCAATATGTAGTTGGAAAATTCTTACTTGCAAAAGAAATTCTTTACAACTATGGCATAGAAAATTAGGTCATGCTAGTTCATATGTTATCAAAAAGCTAGTTAAATATGATCATTTTCGTGGTTTGCCTAAGTTATCTTTTGATCAATCTAAAAATTGTGAACCATGTACTTTGGGTAAACAAACTAAAACTTATTTTAAACCCAAAAACATGCTTAGCACCAGTAGATCACTAGAACTTATTCATATGGATTTGTTCGGACCTATGAGGACACAATCTATTGGTGGGAAAAGATATTGCTTTGTTATTGTTGATGATTACAGTAGATATACATGGGTACATTTTCTTGCAAATAAAGATGATACTATTCAAGTTTTCATACAATTTTGTTCAAAGATTGAAAATCAATTACAAAACAAAATATGCACAATTAGGAGTGATCATGGTGGAGAATTTGAGAATCATTTATTTGAAGAATTCTACACATCTCAAGGCTAAACTCACAATTTTTCTGCTCCACGCACTCCACAATAAAATGACATAGTTGAAAGGAAAAATTGGTCATTATAGGAAATGGCTAGGACTATGATGCTTGAACATAATACACCTAAAACATTTTGGGATGAAGCAGTAAACACAACTTTCTATGTTCTAAATAGAGTAACCGTACACTCTTGTTTGAAGAAAACACCATATGAAATCATGTATACTAAGAAACCAAGGGTTGACTATTTTCATACTTTTGGCTCAACTTGCTATATCTTAAACACAAAATATGATAGAGAAAAGTTTGACTCTAAATCACAAAAAGCCTTTTTCTTGGGATATTCAACTTCTAGTAAATCATTTAGAGTTTACAACACTATCTCTAGAAAATTTGAAGAATTGATTCACATTGCTTTTCATGAAGAACTAAGAACTGAAAATAATGATGTTGTTGATATTACTCATCAAGTAGAAAATCTAATCATATCAACTAAAGATGATCAAAATGATACAAATGATCAATAAGATGAGACACAACAACCCATTCCTAGACTCATTAAGGATCATCCTCAAGAACTAATCCTTGAAAATCCCAATGATATAGTAAAAACATGTTCATCTTTTAGAGATGTGGCAAATATGGCATTTGTATCTATAACTGAACCTAATTTGGTGATTGAATCTCTAAAAGATGACTATTGGATAATGGCAATGCAAGAAGAATTAAACCAATTCACTTAGAATGATGTATGGGACTTAGTTCCTAAACCGCAAGATAAAACCATTATTTGAACTAAGTGGGTTTTTAGAAATAAGTTAAATGAAGTCGGGGAAGTAGTAAGAAATAAAGCTAGGTTGGTAGCACAAGGGTATAATCAACATGAAGGAATAGACTTTAATGAAACTTATGCACCGGTGGAAAGCCTTGAAGCCGTTAGAATGCTACTAGCTATAGCCGCCCACAAAAACATCAAACTATTCCAAATGGATGTCAAAAGTCCATTTCTAAATGGAATAATACAAGGGGAAGTATATGTTGCCCAACCACCTGGTTTTGAAATACTGGAAAAAGGTGACTATGTATACAAACTTAAGAAAGAACTTTATGGTTTAAAAAAATCACATAGAAATTGGTATGAAAGGCTCAAAAACTATCTCTTTGATAATAATTTTTTCATTGGAAATTCAGATTCTACTTTATTTTTCAAAACATATGAATCTGACTTTCTAGTTGTTCAAATTTATGTTGATGATATTATTTTTGGTGCATCAAATGAATCCTTATGCAAACAATTTAGTAATATTATGCAAAAAGAATTTGAAATGAGTCTCATGGAAGAATTGACTTTCTTTCTTGGTTTTCAAATAAAGCAAACGCCCGTTGGGATTTTTATAAGCGAAGAGAAGTATACAAATGAATTTTTAAAACGTTTCGGGATGGAACATTGCAAACATGCTACTACTCCAATGGCTGCCTCTACTAAAATTGATAAGGATGAAAATGGGGAACCTATTGATGATTCCTTATATAGGGCCATAATTGGTAGTTTGCTTTACTTAACCGCTTCTAGACCGGACATCATGTTTTTTGTTGGACTTTGTGCTAGATTTTAATAACAACCTATGAAAACTCATTTTCAAGCCGTCAAATGGATATTAATGTATTTAGCTGGCATTACAAGTTATGGTCTATGGTATCCTAAAGGACAATCTTTGGACTTTAAAGCTTATACCGATGTCAATTACGTTGGTTGTCAAATTGATCGAAAGAGCACAAGCAGAAGTTGTTTCTTGTTAGGAGGAGCCTTAATATCTTGATTTAGCAAGAAACAAAACATGGTTGCCCTCTCTACAACTGAAGATTAATATGTGGTAGCCGGATCTTGTTGTGCTCAAGTGCTTTATATGCAACATGTTTTAAATGATTATGGCTTTACTTTTTCATCTACGCCTATCTTTTGTGACAATACAAGCACTATAAACTTAGCACCTAATCTTATTTTACACATCCGTGCCAAACATATTGAAATCCATCATCATTTTCTAAGGGATCATATCTCTAAAAACCATGTATCCCTTCATCATGTTGATACGGAAGATCAATAGGCTGATATTTTCACAAAACTTCTTCCATTAGATCAATTCAATAAAATAAGGAAGAAACTACTCATTACTCCGTTAGAATATGTTTTCGTTGACATTTGTGCTTCTTAAATCGATTTGTTTTTCTGATCCTTAAATTTTGGCTTCAAATGGACATCTTTTCAAATGATTTTATGGTTATCAATTTAAGGGGAGAACAAATTAAGGGGGAGTTTTAACACATGATTTTAATGGATATCTTTTTGAAATGACAAAGGGGGAGAAATAATGTAAATCTTAAATACTCAATCATGAGTTTCATAATCTCTTGGTTTTACATTAAAAGTTGTTATATTCCCTAAGAGTTGGATTTTATATTCCATACTTCTTTGGGAATAATAAGCACACATTTCATAAACAAGAGAAGAAATGCACAAGGTAAATCTCAGGTATGAAACTCAACACATTTTAACATTTTTTGATTTATATTTTGGAAATGTTTGTCATCTTCAAAATGGGGGAGATTGTTGGCTAAATGGACATCGTTTAAATCCCTTTGTTTTGATAATGACAAACATTTCATTCTTGTGGATCTAACGTGCTACTTGAGTGTTGCAGGAACTAGGTGCATGACAAACCCTTTGAACATCTATATTCTCCAAATGTCTAAATTGCATGATTGTAATCAAATGTAAAAACTTGTACAAATATATAATGTACAAGTACTTAGACATCATGTAAATCAAGTGTTTAGATCTTCCCTAGCCAATCACAACACTTAGATAGGTCATCCCCTACAATAGTGTCACAACTTCACACTGATACACACACTTAGTACACAGTTTAAAACATTGAAACAGAGTCATTCTCCGTCGACAAACTTCTCGACCGAGACACTCTCGGTCGACAATCTCCTCAACCAAGAATTGACCCAAATAGCCGTTAGACACAACAGACAAGGTAGATGGGAGTTGGAATGGAACGTTATATACACTTGCTCCAGACTATCCCTCGGTCGACAAAGACTTCAACCGACAGGACTTTCGGTCGACAATTCCTCGACCGAGACTGTCTCTGTCTGCACTTTTGAAAATTAATTAACTAGTCGTTGCTAAAGCAATTAGTGGACAACTAACGGCTAGTTAAGAACTAAGAACCCCCTAGAAAGTGTCTAGAACGTCCTTAAGCACTCATAGGCCATTCCTATAAATAGGACATGCCTTAGGACACCATAGATACACTTGTGCAATACTTGAGTACACATACTTACAATTGGCAATCCATTCTTGTGAGAAATTTAGAAACTCCAACTTTTACTATTCATTTCCATTGCTCCAAATTCATGTCCTATAGGCTAGCATCTCCTACCCACAACACTTACACTTTCATATACATTGGTTAGGAGATCAAAATGCTTGATATAGGAAATCAATCCTTGTGCTACAACGGTAATGTAATTTCCATTTTCCTTCTTGTTCTTTCTTATTGCTTGTACTCTCCTTGCTACTCCTAGGGTTGGAGATTGCGGATTGGAGAGGGTTTATCTTCTCAAGTGGAGAAGGGTCTTCTCAGTGGAGAAGGAGGACTTTGGTCTACTTCAATAAGGTTGTCTCAACGGGAAGCTACTTCAAGAGGAAGGCTACTTCAAGGGGGAGCTTGAAGTTACTTCAATGAAGGCTGCTTCGAGGTTGGTGGGACTACTTCAAGGTGAAGGTTATCCAAAGGGTGGTGAAAGTATTTGTAATTTTATGTAACATCCTTGCAAGGTAATAAAATTTAAATACTTTCAAAATCCCAATTGGAAACAATTGGGTAGTGGACTGACTCCTTTAGTATTTGCCAAAGGTGGAACCACTCGAAACACCTTGCCTCCTTATTATCTCAATTGCGGTTTCTTGAGTTAAATTATTGTTAAAATATTTATAAAACCCTATTCACCCTCCTCTAGTAGTTTTTTAGGATGTTATTAAGAGAAACCCAATCCCATCAAGATAATGTAGAATAATGTGAAAGTGTCAAATGGGACAAGAATAAGTTAGGTGGAAGAGTCCAGTGATGAAATGAAGACTAATCAACCCATGGACTTGATATACTTTTTTGAATTCAATTATGGATCCATTGTCGGTACACCAAGTGAGATGGGAAACATTATGGGATATGTAAAACGATTCTATACAATCTCTATTATCTAAAATGATTTGACTTGATATTTTATATATGTTGTTAATAGTGTATGCACACTTTTTGGTTGCACCCGCATATATAGTATAGAAATATGTTGGCTGATATTTTGTTGGTCAACATTTTAGGTTAGACATGGTGATGTGAAGAAATGGATTATCTATGAAGAAAACTTTTTAATGCTAATGAAAGAAACCAAGAAAGATTTTAGAGATTTTTTTTCTATCATTAGTTTCATAAAATATTGGTCATTCCCATATTTCTAGAATATTATAATTCCACATAAGGAACTTTACTATCCCTTTTTGTAAAAAATACCAATTTGTGGTATTATTGATGCTCTGTTGTTGTGTATTTAAATATGGATCCTTGGTAATGCATGGATAGCTCTCCTAGCCTCATTGGTACCCCTAATAATGTGAGGAGGGGGTCATTAGAACATGATATCCTTAAAGTAGGATATCAATAGTATGCCTTGTAAATATGAGCATATGTTTCTTTTGAGTTCATTATTAATCTAGAATGTCTTTTTAGAACTAATTTAGCCTTCTTTTAGTTTCTATAAATAATATCGATATTAAATGTTTCTTCATGAGCTTGGGTTGAAATATATCTTTCTCAAGAATGATTCGTATGAATGTCGTTAATGAGGATTTATGAAAGTAGAGCCTACAAGTAGGTTTTTCATTAACCATTGTAGAAAAAAGAAAAACATTTGTGCTTTTTGAAATCAAGTTATAGGAATTATATTTTATTGGATAAGGAGGCTAGAAAATAATAACCAATCACCATAACAATGTATCATACTTAATTTTACTTGCATGCATAAAGTTCTCCACTTTTGGTACAACAAATGGATGTTTTTACTTATGGCATGGAGCATAAGCTCATGATTACACATATAAACTTGAAAAGTTGACATGCTTCCAAGCATACTTTATCGTAATACATTACATGATACCATACTTTAATTTATTTAATTGATGTATCAAAACAATATTTACTCATGATCAATAGCTTATTATTGTATACAATATCTAAAATAGAAATGTGTCACCTAATACAAAATTATACCGCCACATCGTATTTAAAATATCATAGACCACTCATTAAAGAGAAAACAATATTTTAGCATGTAGGAAATTTATATTTTAATTGTTATTTTGTATGGCAAACACTTAGATGAAATTGTTTGCTTTGCCACTATACGATCCCAAAACTGTATATGAATTGAAATCCAAAAAGGTTCTTCTATACATAGGGACTTCCTCTTTAACTATCTTATATAAGAAAGTTTCATCTGTTCATGATTAGGGTTGATGTAAGCTAGTCTCACAATTTCATCCTTCTTTGACCTATTTAGGTTGTTCCTTTTAGTTTCACTAAAAGGTAAAAGTGGATTACAAAAAGTGACCCTCTATACCACAAGTTTTTGTTATGAATTCCATTGTTTATCATTTCCTTAAGTGTGTTATATAAACGATGTTAGATTGACTTAATCAACCTTCTTACTTCAAAAATATGGTGAGCATGTACTTTGTTAATGATAGTATCAAAATCCTATCAACATAAGAGGATCTTGGACATTTTTTATTTTCTCGATGAGATAAAGGTTTACTTTATATAAACACTATCTCGATATAACCATGAATATGAAGAGGATTTTGAGGTGTGGGAGCATAATATATGATATTCTAATAGGGACCTCATGCCAAAATGTTTGGGCCTACCCTTAGCACCTTTTAAGTTTTTGATTTACAAATGAATATCTCAGCGAATGAAACATGAAAAGGAGAGATGATAAGAAAATAGTTTTCCTATCTCTTGCTTGGAGGCTCACTCTTACTTGGGGGAGAGTGATCAAATATTAGTTTATGTATCTCTTGTTAGGATACTCATTTTCCCCAATGTTGTCCATAAGGATTCCTCTAGTTGTTATCTAAGTTATATTTCCATTTTTCATGATATTTTATATAAAATGAACATCGTTTGTAGGAAGTTACTTTAGAGTTCAGCTTTGGTTATCATCTTGGCATAGATGGAACTAATCTCTAACACAAATTTTGTGAATCATTGGGGCATCATAGTCATCAGAAACTTGTTCACCAACTACATTCTCAAAATTATTTCCAACATATGTTTCATCACTCTTACCATATGGTCCAAATGAGCTATAGCTAAAATTCAACCACAATCCTCAAACCAACGAAGGACACCCCTTTAAGTAGACATATTATCAATTTTACTATGCAGATTTAATTGGGGCATAACCTTGAGAAAAGGAACATCCACACATGACAACATTGTATTCACTAATGAAGAAAGGGGATATAGCGTCAGTTTTTTTGGCATTCCACATCGATTACGAACTGACTTAGTGGGAGACGGTAAAACTCAAAAATATTCATTGATTGAGCGAACTGATGAGATAAGCTTTATGTCAGCGATACTTTGTTATGTAAGAACTGATGATGTAACTCATAGAGGGCAATGATATCGAGGTATGCTCTAACATTTATTGTCAGTTTGTAGAAAAACAACCAACATCGTTCACATTTCCTTGTTAGTCGTATGATGACAAATTACCGATGCCAAATTACCTTATATTGCTTTTATCAGTGAATGAATAGTGAAAGTTTGGTTGTACACATTTAGTTGTTGGTAAATAACCGATGGACAATATATATAGTCAGTTATTACCATATAACTGACGATAAATGTGTATGTTTTTTTAATATAACATGTCTACAGACATGTTGTCCAACTTTGTAGATTGTCTGGAGCCTTATTCTTCAGAACTGAAAGTTCTAAAGAATAGAAAGCTCTCTGCAAGCATCGCGGCTTAAATACAAGCTGATACAGCTGTAAGAAAAAGATCAAATTATACAAGCCACATTGTATCATTTTGTTCAATTGAAATTGCACACAAATCCATGAACTCACAAATCAATTGTTTTCATCTTAGCCACACTTCAAATTCATACATATATGCATGAACAAACATCATTCTTTTCCTCATATATCACATTCAAATTCACACACATATATGCACTTAACATTCAAATCACATTCACAAAATACATATCAACATCAGTTGCCATCTCAGATTTTAAGTCACCATGTTACATATCAACATTCACTTCACATTCACAAAATACAGGAGAAATAGCATCAATTGAGGGGGAGTATGAGAACTCCACTAGCATCAATTGAGGGGCAGCATATGAACTCAATTCCATTGAAAACCCTAGGTTTCTCCAAAGGTATGAATTTACTTAAATGCTTTCAATACATTTATGGAATGGTTTGTCATCTTCAAAAAGGGGGAGAATGTTGACTCAAGGTCAATTAGGTCAATGTTGACTCACGTCTAAATTGACTAAACCCATGTTTTGATGATGACTAACCATTCCACATATTGGTGTCTAATGTCTCTACTTGAGTGTTTTCAGATTAGGTATAGACACACTCCAATTGCCCTAACTTGCGCATCTCAAATTGGAGAAAAGACAAGTCAAAGTCATACAAGTGGACGTTTTTGTAATATGATGTATATCCATTAGAATCATGTTGTAAATCACTTGTAATGATTGTATGAATTGTAATTAAGCTTAGAAAAATATCAGGAACACTTAGATCGAATATTAGAGCACTTTTAATGCAACTTTGAAAATCAATTACAGGCACTTGTTCGGTCAAGTTTCCCACCCTGAAACTCGACCGATCAACCTTGGTTGATTTTCTAAAGATTGCATCGGTCGAGTTGTGCACCCACACAACTCGACCGATCGGGTAGAAGGCCATTTCCAGTTGAAATGGTCGGTCGAGTTTCCTCAGGACAAACTCGACCGATCCTTTGAATATCGGTTTGCCTGTTACTTGATCGGTCGAGTTACATCCATTAGAACTCGATCGATTGCACTGTATGGAAAAGTGCAGAAAAGTGTTTCTAGCCGTTGTGGAGTTGCAACAAGTGAAAATAGATCCGTTGCAAGCCACAAAATGGCTAGTTTTCGTTCACAAGTGTTCCCAAAGGCTAAGAGGCATCCCCAGCTATAAATAGGACCCCTTGGGCTTCAGTCCAAGGTTGAGCATTCACTATGAAGGTTCCTATTCTATAGTTGAGTGATCCTACAACCTCCTCTCTCTCTCTCTAAGCTTAATCACTTGCTACATCCATTAGATTGAGTAGGAAATCTATAAGAGAGCTAGTCATATATGTATATCTTGTGAGGCTCTCACTTCCACCACCTCCTATCTCTTCTTTCAACCATGAAGATGAAGGTTCTCTCTCTTGTCCAAGAGAGGTGAAGAAGAACAAGGGAAGGAGTCCCTTGGTGAAGATCAAGGCTGAAGACTTGGAGCTAGAGTGGGTAAGCCCTTGGAGAAGGCAGAAGACTCAAGCTCAAGTGGGTAAGACCTTGGTGAAAGTTTCTCCAAGTGAAGGTTAAGTCAAAGGCGGAAGATCCAAGAAGAGTGGGTAATTCCTACAAGGCCGAAGACTTGTGCAAGAGTGGGTAAGTCCTTGGAGAAGGCCGAAGACTCTTGCAAAGTGGGTAAGTCCTTGGTAAGGTTGAAGACTCTTTGTATTGGATAGGTAAGTCTTTTGTTTGGTCATGTATTGTAAGTCTTATGAATGAATATAAGAATGCAATAGTTTGGAAGTCCTAGAGGTTGACCTCTCTAGGCAAGTGGACTGACACACTTCTAGTTTGAAGTGTGGAACCACTCTAAATAGCTTGTCTAATTGGTGCATGTTCAATCGATCTTATCCTTGCTATGCATGATTTAGTTGCACTCAAATTACCTATTTAGCAACCTTATCTTGTCATATATTTTGAAGGTTTAATGAATTTTGTTTAAGTGCTTTCAGCTCTATTCACCCCCCCTCTAGAGCATCTAATCACCCATCTAGGATCCAACATATACATCAACACTCATCCAAGTTATAGATTTCTTTTTCTTATCTACCTTCCCTCTACCATTACGGAATGCTTTCACACCCCTATAAGTTAAATTAACATATATGTAGTATTATTAAACTTTCATTAGTGATACAAATATTAAGAAAGACAATGAGCATTGAGAAACTATACTTACGCATAAATCACCAATATCATTGGGTGTCCCGCATTTAGTGATAATTTTTCACCAAAAGGATCAAAGACATACACCCTCCAAGTTTTGAGAACAATCACTAAAAAATGCTAGTGCATACCTCTGAGTAAATAGAAGACAAATAAAATAAAAAATCAAATCTCACAACAAAATTGTATTCATAGGTTAGACATATAAACAACAAAGCCAAAAAATTACTTAACGTTGAAGGGATCTAAGATCACATTCTTTGAAGAACCAAAATGCTACATTGTAGTAGTCACATATTCTTTAACTCCACTAATAAATATAACTACATCGCTAATCAATGATGGAAATAGAAATACCACATTTTCTATTCTGAAATCGTGAGTTACATAATACAAATGACTGAAATATATTATATAACCAATACTTAGTTTATATGTAGGAAATAATTAAAAATAATTCACATTTGACACGATAATCTCTCCGTATTCAAAGTTCTATCACTGATGTGTTCATCCAATCATACTTAAATACCTCAGAAACATCTGTCAGCACTATAATAGTGTCCAGTTGTACAACTACCATATCCTCTCCAAGGTTGATCATAATGGTATCTGTTTGGTCTATAGAGTCTAACCATCATGTCAACATCTAGTAGTGAGGGACTAGGGAGTCACACAACTCATGTATAATAAAATGAGGGGGTGGAGGCTTTGCAACTTTAGGGGGCTTCATAATGTTGTAAGTTGCCTCCATGTATTCTAATAGTAGCTATCAATTATTTTATATAAGTTTCAATATACATTTATTATACTTGAATAAATATAATGAGTTGTTTGGGCCACCCCGTCAAGCCTCCTTCTACCTCTCCAACTGTGGTGGCATCTAGGTGCTCGTATGGGAGTGGTATCTCGCTCATTCCTAGAAAGACATGTTTGACTCTCACACAATATCGATCAAAGGGAAGAGGAATACCATGAACTATATCAACATTATTATCCTTGACATCTGCCATGACATTTCCTACTAGAATATCGACAACAAGATGACATCTTCTATCCTTCTACATTTTTATGAAACCTAAAATTTAATTTGACAAATATAAATATTGACTTGAAGGATAATTTCATCACAAGGTAATATAAATTGAACCATACTCCAGTTGTGCCTTGTGGATCCGAAGGACTAAATCCAATACACTTGATGGGTCAGCGATGAACCAGTTCTATGAGTTCCGCAAAAGTTGGTTTTTGCATCGCTTGCAAAGCTATATATTTCGCCAAGGTTGCATCTACAATTCTCTTCACATACTATGCATCTGTTTCCCCTTTCTCAACATGTTTGATCTTATGTTGGGATGCACCAAAAAAGATTTTATCCCACACCCATATCCAGTGTTCCTAACACATCCAGGATGCTCTTCTGTCCCTGGAGCAACCATCAATTCATCATCTGTTCCTAGAGGACTGAACTTTCTCTCCTTTGCTTGGGTAGCCAACTCCAACTAATATCATAAAAAATGGACTAATCATTAAACAATTCGGTGCAAAAATAATATGGTCAATTATTGTGAAACTAAAAAATTTACCATTTTATTTACAGTCTCATGTGTTGCTTGGATGGAGATTTCTCCAACTTTGTATATCCTCACATATATCCACTCAATATAACAAGGAACCCATCCAGAAGCACTAAAAGATTCAAAAGTAGAAGGAGTCGAAGTAGAAGGCCCTTGTTGTTGCCCTTTCTCTTGTCCTTGCTCTTGTCCTTATTGTTGCTCTTGCACTCCATCTTCCCCTTGATCTTGTTGTTGTTTTAGCTCTTGGTCTCGTCGTATCTCTTAAATTAACCACCTGAACCCAACTGGTGGTTGTGCACATTCTTGTCACGCCTCTCTTTTTGAGCGGCATGAAAAGCCTGAATAATTCTTACAAGTGATATTGTTAAGGAACCATAAGCAATCATAAAAATGTAACTAATTTAATACATGGAACACATTGGTTTCTCTCCGCTGAAAAAACTCCTTGCAATGATCTTGATTAATAATAATTTTATTTAATCCAGGGTTCCTTCTTATCTCCAAAGACATAGTTTTTTGTGAGGGTTGTCTGCCGATTTCTATGTCTTCTCCAGACGAGCTGCATAATAGACTTGCGATACAACTTTTCATCAAGTTTATATTGGCCCTAACAAGGTTCAACATTCAATACCGGTTAGAAATGTTAAAATAAAAGAATAGAAAAAAGCTTATAATTGTATAACTTTATTTATCTCACCTCTAACTCCCTCCAGATGAGGTCTTTTTGGATCATACTCTCTTGTCTCCAATTCTCAACAAGGGGATTGAATTTTCTTCAACTAAGGAACCCATAATAGCTGACAAACTCTTTAGTAAGTGGTGTGCCTACTTCATTGAATTCAACAACACCCTTCCTCCCTTGCCTATTTGCGGCATCTTTCATCACAACTATCCCTCTAACTCCCTTACATTATGGAGGGATAGTATCATCAACACCATGGTCAGGAAGCTCAACATTCTCACGCTCATGACCATTTACCTCCTGGTCATATGTCATCTATAAAATAAAAAGTAAATAAATGAACAAAATCAAATCACATAAAAAAATTCAAATCACAACAAAAAGTCAACACTAAAAAAAGTCAGCTCATATATGAACAATTTAACATGTTACATAATGAAAAAAATGTTAGATCACATATGAGAATTATACCTTAAACTAATATCCCTTATATGATCTTCACATGTATAATCATCGGTGTTGTATTCAACATTAACACTTGGTAAGCCAAAAGAAAATGGACTAGAGTCATCATACTTGTCATAATATTTTCCTTCATTAATAGGATCTGAAATGAACAGTCTTTTCCCATGAAAAATAATAGACCAATTTTCTATGTAGGATTGTTGACATAGAATACCTATTTTACATGTGATGCCATGACGAAGGGTTCATATTTCTCGCTTGTCCACTCAAAATTCACTATTGTGAAATCGAGTTCATCAACTACAACTCCTTTATTGTTATCAACCCATTTACACCTAAATAATGGAACTCTAAACTCTATAGTCAATTTCGCATATGTCTTCAATGACACCATAATAACACATCTTTCCTTCACGTGGACTCTTATCCTTGGTACTAGAAAAATACAATGAAGATGCTTGAAGGGTGACCCCACTATTTTGGACAACACTTCTATCATCTTGACATTTTGTGAAGTATTATTAAAATCCATTTATGTCAAACCCTATGTAAGGTATAAAGTGGATCTTTGGCTTATACACGAGCCAATTGATAGTTTTTGTAACATTATTTGGTGTTTGAGATAGTTGATTGAATACTTCCTTTTCAAACCACCTAATAAGTGTTCGATTATGCTCTCTAGAAAGCCACATTAAGCTTTTTGGGGGATGACTTTTCTTGAGCTCGTTGGTGTGTTCAGTGATATAAATATTGACCTCATCAAAATAAGTTTTCTTGTTCCCACTACTCACGACTGATATTTATCTGTCGTTCTCCCAATATACCTTTTCTAAAATAAACACTTGGGTTCACGACATCAGTAGTAGTTTCATTACAACTCAAAAAATCATTGCAAAGGTCCATAACGTCCCTTACAATATATCCCTCAATGATAATCCCTTTAGGATGAAAATGGTTCCAAAACATTACCTTTAAAAATACTCATGTACTGCTCAAAAGGATACATCCAATGCCAGAAAACTGGACCCAACATTTTCACTTCCCTAGTCAAATGGACAACTAGATGTACCGTGATATCAAAGAATGAAGGGTAAAAATATTACTCAAGTTGACCCATGTTAACCACCACTTCTCTTTACAACTTATCTAGAATCTCATATTAAATTACATTTTTGCAAAGAGAGTTGAAGAAGAAGCAAAACCTAGTGATTGCAAACCTTACATGTTGAGGAAGGATAAATTGAATATCCACATGCAATATATGTTGCATTAGATTATGACAATAATGAGATTTAAGACATATTACCTTCATTGATACCAATCTACATGTATTGGCTCAGTATCCATGTGATACCTTAACATTATGCAAGCACTCACAAAAAGTTCTCTTCTCCTTTGTAGACAAGGTGTAACACAAAGGAGGTAGGTATGTGCGATGACCTTTCGTAACTTTTTTTAAAATTATTTCCTTATACCCATTTCACGTAGGTCCATTCTAGATTTAATGTCATCTTTAGTCTTACTGGGTACATTCAACAGAGTGCCAATAATGCTATCAGAAATATTTTTCTCAACATGCAAGACATTGATACAATGTCAAACTATCAAGAACGCCAATAAGGAGATCCCAGAATATCAACTCTTTTTAAATAATGACTTTTCACCTATGGGGGCAATACAAGGTCTCTTAACAAAATAATTTACAATGTTGTTTACTCTTAACTAAACATCCACCCCGAACATAGGTTTAGGGGCACTCCGTTCCTCAGTTGAGCCATTGCATATTTTGCACAACTTTCAGTAAGGATGCACCTTTGGCAGAACCCTCTGATGACCAAGATATACATCCTTACCACCATGTTTCAGTCTGATAGAATTTGTATTTTCCTCACATACATGCCTTGGATCCTTTGACGATGTAGCTAGACAAGTTCCCATAAGCATGAAAGTCAATAATAGTGAAAAATAACATAGCACACAAATTAAACATCTCTTGAAACAAAACATCATAAGTCATCACACCTTCTCTCATAGTTTCTTTAGGCCATCAATCAGAGGTTCAAGGTAAACATCAATATCATCTCCAGGTTGTTTGGGGCCCGACAGCAACAATGACAACATGACATACTTATTCTTAATATACAACCACGTAGGAAGACTGTATACAACAAGTTTGGCAGTCCAAGTACTATGTTGGTTGCTTAAGGTTCTATATGGATTCATCTCATCAGTATAAAGTCCAAGTCTTAAATTCCTGGCTTCTTTTCCAAATTCATGATACAATAAATCAATCTTCTTCCATTGTGGGGAATCAAACACAGCTCGTAGCATGTCATCTTTGTTTTTCTTTACCTTTGAATGCCAAAATAAATTTTGTGCATCTACAGATTTTTTTTTATATATTCTGGTGAACCAGTTACATCATATATCTAAGTTTAAAATATAGTGGGACATAAATGTTGATCAGAAAGGTAAACATCCAAGCCGTTTGGGATACATTCATTCCAGTTCATCGATAAGGATGTGGGTTGCTTTAAGCAGAACTTAGCTAGTGCATCAGTGAGCTTGTTTTGATTTCTTATTTGGTGCACCACTTTCTTGATCCCAGTCTAGCTTAGGTGATCTCTGATCTTCCAGATGAGAGTCAGGTATTTCTCTGGTGGTTCATTCATGTTTGAGGCCCATTTAACAATGTTCCAAGAATCAAAGATGATCATTCCCTAAGTGAGGTTGTTGAGGATAGCTAGCTCGACTCCATGTAGGATTGACATCAGTTCTCCTTCCATAGAAACTGATCCGGAACATAGTTGGGTTGAACCTTTCAGCCAAGCTCCTGATGTGTTCCTGGTGATCGCACAAGTGCACATCGTTTGTGTGTTGGTTGAAATGGCAGCATCGATGATAGTTGTTGAGGGCTGAATTTACATAGGTAATGTTGTGCTTTGGCTGTCTAGAGTCTAGTTTTAGAGGTTAGGGGTTGGGACATTGAATGGATAATGGAGGCAACTTCTACTTTACAGTGAACCGCTAGCCCTATGGGCAAGATAGACTTATGTTTGAAGATGTGCATCTACGGAATTAGCAAACAAGAGTCAAAATCGGGGTATTATAGGCAAATAACACATCAGCTTGGTAGGAGACTTGGTTTGGTCTTAACTGATGTCGTCCTTGTGAACCCAGAAGCCACATATTTTGGACATTATTTCATATTGATATAGTCCTTTAGGAAACAACACAATGTCATTCGGGCATGCATGTATCTTCTTAGCCTCCATTTTGATTGGACACAACATCTTTTTCGCTGTATATGTTGAGATTGGAAGCTCATTGCTTTCAAGGAGAATATCTTTCAACAAAGACAGTAGAGAAGTTAAGCTTTTTAGCTCCATCTATTGTTAACCTTTTGAGTATGCAAACTCAACAAAGTGTTCAACTTTGTAAACATAGTACAACCTAAGTATAACAATTTCTCAGCATCGATGTTCAATATTTCTAAATAAGGAAGTTGGGTCTGTAACATTTACCCCACAAATGTCTAGCATTTCATCAACCATTTCGGTCAGAATTGGTTCATTCTTATCAATATCGTCAGCCATTTCTTTATTTCTTCTTGTACACAACTACCACTACCCATGTCTGCTGATCTCATAGTGGAAATTTTCCCATGCCAGCACAATCCCATTACACAAGACATGATCTTTGATCGTGTCAACAATGTCAACTTATAGGTTGTTGCTACAATTCCTAAACAGGAAATAGAACCTATCTCCATGTTGTTTTCTATGTTCCTCTACAAATCTTACAAACTCATCGAGACCATTAAAAAACTTTGTATAGTAGTGATCTGATATTGACATCTATGATCGATCCATTTCTAAATGATCAGATAGGAGACTAGTACCTCATTAGGTTCTAGCTAATAAGTTAATTGCAAGAAAAAAATATGTTTGAATATTTGAGCCTAATAATCTAGTAGCATTCAGATTCATGAATGTGTACCACCTATCTTATTCTTGAGCACTTCGTCTCACTAGTAACTATATAATGTGTGTTTAATTTCAATAAATTTCGGCAACATTTCCCAATAGTTCTTCAAGTACACCAATGTAGATGGACAAATACCCACCTACATATGTACCCAGAGAGCAAAGGAAAAATCTTGTAGAAATTTATTTAAATAGAACACACATTATACACTTACATCCTAAGTGAGATGAAGAACTCAAAAACAGTCCCAAACTGGGGACTATGCAAGATTTACTCCTAATGAGTAAATTTCAGACAAGTTTCTAGGCCAACGACACAATCTAGGGTTTATAAACTAGATTTTATAGATTAAGAATTCACAAATTAGGGTTAGTCACATATTTCCATGTTACATCATACACAATGAATTCTAAACTAGGTCGAGCATGTTCATTATCATGTGAGATTGCTAGAGAAAGCCCAACTCAAAATAGGTCAACATGATCATTTTAAATGCAAAAACTACGCACATGAGATCTTATAAAGAAAAAATAGCATATTAGTATAAGATCTTGGTTCAAATGGGTACACGAAATCAGTTGAGTTACTGATTTCAAAGTTCAATCATTTCATGATGATAAATTAGGTCCAAAGTTGACATGACATTGAGGTGCAAAACTTATAGTCATGATAGCACATAAGAAAACCATCTTCATGTCACGATAGGTCAAAGATGCATATAGATGGTCCAAGACATCAATTACAATGTAGTTTACCGATTTAGGGATAAAAATGATCATTTTAATTATGAACAAGAATGAATAGCGGAGAAGGAAGAGGAGAAGAGCAAACCTAAGGAGGAGCAAACAACAACGGAGGAGGAAGAGGAGAAAGGGCACGAACAGCAACGACGATGATCCACAACAAAGCAGTGGAGGAAAGTGACGACGACGATCAACAACTGAGCAGCAGGGAGCTTTGGCAATCAACAATGAGCTTTGGCGATCTACGGCGAGTAGCAGAGCAGATCAATGGCGAGCTTTGGCGGTGGCGAGTAGCAGCAGCAGTGGCAAGCAACAGTAATGGCAGTGGAGAGGAGAAATCACAACCAGAAATCGCCAGAGCAGCAATATCACAGTAAATGTGGGTAGGACAGAGGGAAGGACGGATTTGTCTGGGGGTTAAGTAAGACATATACCATCGATATAACTGAAATCGATGATGAAGGGTATTTCTCATTGGTTGGTAACTAAAAATTGTCGACAAATAAAGTAGATTTGTCATCGGTTGTCAGTCAAAAACCAACAAAAAATCTCACAACCCAAAGATTCTTAACACAACTTTTATCGACGTTTATGGTTAGTGTAACCGACGATAAAGTTTAATTGGGAATGGAAAAAAATTTGCAAGACACATGGCCCAAACATCTTTCTCGTCGGTCTCTCAGGAAAAAACAAACGTTAAAGGTCAATTCATTCCCGCGGTCCAGATGGTGCGTCCACATCTTTACCCTGTCGGTTTTTCATAAAAGAACCGACAATATATATTTTTTGGAGAAAAATGAAATGTTCCCAATAATTTTATGTAAAATTCTATTTTCGCGGTTGATATATAGTGTCGATTTCTTTAAGATGAGACCGACCGTAAAATGAAACCGCATCCCGTGTTTTCTCGGGTGCACAAACCACGACGGTTGTTGACCTTGAACCGGCGGAAAAAATAACATAGCCAAATTCTCTTACAAATATAACTGAAATTGTATCCCCATTTTGTAGTAGTGATTGTGTTATGTATAGGTGTTATTGAGGTATTGGATTGTTCCTACAGATTATACTTGTTAATATATGACCCAATATCAAGATCACACATAATGACAAACTGGCGTATAGTTTTTCAAAAAATATCATTAATTCATATTGAATATGGGACATGATTACTTGAAGGGAGCAATAATGAAATGGCTGATATCACATATAGTGCAACTTGATATCAAGTAAATTGTGTACATGTTTGAGGGGCGGCAAGGGTTAATCGTCCTTCTGTCATCCTGCTTATTTAATTATACGTAGATGTAATTAACCTTAAGATAAATATAAATAAACATAATTAGATGAACCGTTAATGCTATGTCCGGTAGTTTGAAGGAGTGGATGACAAGTTGCACATGGATGGAGCATGAGAAAAGAGCCGTAGGTTTAATGTTTGTCGTAAGTTTCGTGGAAGCATATTTCGGACTAATTTAGTAGTGTAGTTGTGTGAATTAACAATATAAAAATACATAACAAATTCAAACTGCCATCGGACTACATCTTATGAAAATGTCCCTTAACGTGTACCAATGAATTAGTTCTGGCGGCTGATATTGAAGTTGTTATCAAATGCCCAGTCTTAATAGCAATCTTTCAAGTATATACAAACGCCGCAAAGCCGGAAGCCCGCTTATCAAAAAAGCAAATACGGTGATACGGAATCAACATGTGGCTCCTTTGAATAACAACTTAGGTACAGAAAGCAGGAAGTCCGCTTATCAACACGTCGGGCCGCCGTCTGCCGCAGCCTCTTCTGACAGTATTCGTAACTAACTCTGTAAGTAGTGAAGCGTGCACGGATTTGTTAACATAGATACACAACAATTTAAAGATTGTTAATAATTCACAAACTCCGACATAATATATGAAACAAGAACACAGGAAGTATACTATGAAAAGTACATTGTTTAACCAAAGATTTTGAAAAGTAGACGCATTATGAAGTTGTATGGATTAGTGTAACTTCCGGAAATGTCTAGAGACATATCCCTGTAAGTGATGGGGTGTGTCCCAATTGATTTTGAACGTCGATGGAACTGAAAATGTGACCGATGTCAACAGACATATCCTATGTGGAGGTGTCCGTAATATGAAGGGGCAGTTTGACAAGCAGTGGGTTGTGTGGGAGCTGGCAGTGGTGGCGGTTTTGCTAGATGTTCGAAGAAAGTCATGCCACCAACCGCCGTTCCACTTGCTCGACAGATTGAAAACAACGACCGAGGCCCGCATGCCCGACATTTAGGGGGTTGTTGTGTGCGATCTGTTGTGCTTTTTGAGAGTCATGCAGAATCTTCTTGTCGAGTACATGGCCAAGAAAAGAGAAAGAACGTGCGAGGACCGATCAATCCGACAGTCATCTATAGTTGCGTTGACGGACTTTGGTGGCGAAGATGCGAGGTCGTGGGCAGTTTTGGAGGCGTGCTAGCCAAGACTTTTCCCAATTTCCGTCGTCTTCCTCGCAATGCAGCAATGGGCTTTGTCCCACTTTCCACCTTGCAACAACTGCGTTGATCTTTTATGTAGTCAATCTATTGCTATTCATTGCCCAAGAAGCAAGCGCGAGATGTTACGTGCTTTGAAGAAATATGCTAATAGCATTGTAGTTTCGGTCTTAAAATTAAATAGACCTTTGCCACCCCGTGGTATAATACAAATTATTTTCCGTATCTGAATAGGAATCTGATTACGATTCTATATCTATAAGCATATGCACCTTTATAAGTATTGCACTCTGGTTAGGATTTTTAATCATTCTGCATTCTGTTTATATAGACGACATTCGCCGTACTTAGGGTGTACTCTGCCTCTTTCGAGAACATTCCTCTTTGTAATCTTTATTTGATATAATTGAAATCTCATCCCCTCCTGTGAAGTAGGTCATCCGACCAAACCACGTAATTCCTGTGTTTTGGTTGCGTGATCGTTCTCTTTTATTCTCATCTTGTTATTCCGCATGTACTCGTGGTATTCTACCGTTCAAAAATCTACAAAGTGGTATCAGAACTCCAAGTTCAAGATCCGAATGATGAAGACTCTATACAAGATCTATAAGTTTGCCTACAACATCAATTACAGAGTGTGGCAGAACACGATGTGTGTTGTGCTCGTTCAACAAGGAGTCGTTGCGGCTCTGGAATGACTGAGAAGATGCCAGCCACGTTGCAGGACGAAGAAAAGAAGGAGATGGACCGGAAGGCTCTTACTGCCATCTAGTTATCCTTAGATTACAAGGTTTTGGCCTAAGTTGCCAAAGAAACTTCTACTACATCGATTTGGAAGAAACCTGAAGATCTCTATATGAAGAAGTCTTTCCAAACCAAACTCTATCATAAGAAACGTCTCTACTTACTACGTATTGTGGAAGATAGTTGTGTTTGTGATCACATCGATGAGTTTACTTCTATTATTATGGATCTGTAAATCATAGATATTCAACTCAAAGATGAAGATAAAGCCCTTATTCTCTTTTATTCTTTGCCCCCCTCAGACAAGCAATTTTGTAAAACTATTCTCTATGAAAAATCTTCACTCAAGGTGGAGGATGTTATATCCTCCTTATCGTCAAAGATCATGATTGATAAAGATCCAATTGCTTCTTCTAGCGGGAGTTAGTCAGAGGCTCTTATTGTGAAGGGCCGAACAAAGAAAAAGGAAAACAACAAGAAGGAAGCCCACATATCTAAGTCAAAGTCCAAGAAGGTATGTAAATATTGTAAGAAGACTGGACACATTATTGATGAATGCTACAAATTACAAAACAAGAAAAAGAGGGAGAATGTAAAACAAGAACAACCTACAGATGCTAGTATAGCACGAGATGATCCAGATTATGTTCTCATGGCTTCATCATCTTTTCCTCATCCGTCAATTTTCAAACTTCTTGGATTCTGAACTCCCGATGTTCACACCACATGTGTCCACACAAAGATTGGTTTTATTCTTATGAACATTTTGATGGAGGCATTGTAAACATGGCAAAGGATAGCACTTCTAAGACTATTGGTATTGGGTCGATCCATATCAAGATGTTCGATGGAGTCATCCAGACTGTCTCAAATGTCTGTCATGTTCAAGGTCTCCAAAAAAAATTCATATACATTGGCTTGCTGGAAGGCAGTAGTTTTCCATACCAAGCTGAGAATGGAATCTTGTCTATTACCAAAGGAGATGACATTCTGATAAAGGGAGTATGTATTCCCAATTTATTGGTCAAATTGTGACCGATAAAGTTGTTGTTGTTTCTTCCTCAACCATTTTAGATCTAGATGCCACTAAATTGTGGCATATGAGACTGGGCCACATGAGCCAGAAAGGTCTGAAATTATTATATAGGAGAGGATTTCTAGGTGATGTCAGTACTGGAAAATTAGACTTCTATGAATATTGTGTTATCAGAAAGGAGAAGAGGGTCAATTTTTCTACTGCAAATCATACTACAAATGGTATTGTTGATTATATTCATTCAGACATCTAGGGTCCTTTTCAAGTCTCGTCCATGGGTGGTGCCAGATGTATGCTTACCTTCATTGATAATTTTTAAAGGAAAGTTTGGGTATATTTTTTGAAGCATAAGTCTCATACTTTTGATTAGTCTAAGAAGTGGAAGATGCTAGTTGAAAAACAAACTGGAAGGGGCATCAAAACACTAAGGATAGATAACGTCATGGAGTTTTGTTCTTCTGAATTTAATGAATTTTTTCAATCTGAAGGCATTATAAGACATCACACAGATAGAGACACACCTAAGCAGAACAATATTGCAGAATGCATGAACATAACTCTTTTAGAGTGTGCACGTTGCATGCTGATAAGTGCTAGTCTTATCAAAGACTTTTGGGAAGAAGCCATCTCTACTGCAACCTACCTTATCAACTACTCCCCTTCTATACCACTTGAGTTCAAAACTCTAGAAGAGGTTTCGTCTGGTCATCCTGCAAAATATTAAAATTTGTGTATTTTTGGTTGTCCTGCATATGTCTATTCCAATAAAGGAAAGTTCAAGCCTAGAGCAAATAAATGTATTTATCATGGTTATGCTGATGGTGTGAAGGGATACATTTGGTGCACTGAGCCAAACTCATGAAAGTCCTTGATTGAAAGAAATGTCACTTTTGATGAGTCTGTCATGTTTTCTGCAAACAAGATGGCGTTCATTCTCCTGTTATAGGTTCTTAGAGAGAGTAGGTGGAGCTTGAAGTCAGTACACACTACTCGACACCTCATGCTGTTACACAAGAAAATCTAGATGATGGTGAAGACGAAAATCCTAAAGAATAGACAAATAACATTGCTTCTGGGAGACCAAGAAGACATATTACACCACATGCAAGGCATTCAGTTATGTTGTTGCAAATACTTTAGCTACTGATAAAGAAACAAATGATTTTAGTGAACTATCTACCTATGATGAAGCTGTGACTAATCAAGATTCTGCCATGTAGATTGAAGCTATGAAGCAAAAGATAGAGTCTCTTTAAAGGAACAAAACTTGGGTGCTTGGAAATCCTTCTGCTAGAAAGAAGATTGTTAGATGCAAATGGATATTCAAAAGGAAGGAAGCTGGTCCTAGAGATTCTACTGCAAGGTTCAAAGTGTGGCTAGTTACAAAAGGTTATAATTAGGTGGAAGGTATAGATTACAATGATATATTTTCTCCTGTTTTCAAACATACCTCCATCAGATTTCTATTGACATTAGTTACTAAATATGATTTAGGGCTTGAGCAACTTCATGTGAAGACCACATTCGTCCACGATGATTTAGAGAATAAATCTACATGCAACAACCTGAAGGTTATATTTTCACTGCAAAGAAGGATCATCTATGCTTACTGAAGAAGTCTATTTATAGCTTGAAGCAATTTCCACGTCAGTGATATCATAGATTTGATTCTTTCATGGTCATGTATGGATATTCTAGGAGTAGATATTACGTTTGTGTCTGCTTGAAGAAACTTCTTGATGAGTCTCTTATTTACATCTTGGTCTATGTTGATGACATGTTGATTGCAACAAGAGATACTTCTGAAATCCACAATCTGAAGGAGTTACTTAGTGGTGAATTTGATATGAAAGACTTTGGAGCAACAAAAGAATTTTGGGGATGAAAATTATTAGAAGTCGCAAAAGTGGAAGGTTACTTCTCAGTCAGGAGAAGTATGTAAATAAAATTCTATAGCGGCTCTCTATGTTTGATGCATCTCCTGTGTATATTCCTTTAGATGATCAGTTTAAGAAGCTCTGATTTGCATAGTCTCCACAATCTGAAGAGGATTAAAGCTACATGTCTCGTGTCCCCTATTCTAGTGCATTTGGTAGCATCATGTATGCTATAATTTTCACGTGTTTAGGTATTGTACAATTAGTTAGCATGGTGAACAGATACATGTCAATATAGGAAAGATACATTGGCAATCAATCAAGTACATCTTTAGGTACCTTAAGGGTAAATCTTCTACATGTCTTGGATTCGACAAGAGCACAAAGCCACTTATTGGTTATGTTGATTCTGACTTTGCAAATAACCATGATAAAAGACATTCTCTTACAATCTATCTGTTTACTCTTAGTGGTTGTGTTGTAAGTTAGAAAGCTACACCCAATGTTGCTATTAAAGCTGAGTACATGACATTGACGGAGGCCATAAAATAAGCTACTTGGCTTAGATGACTATATGCTAAATTTTGTATTCTTGAGAAGACAATGACCATCTATAGTGACAGTCAAAGTGCAATTCACCTTACAAAAGATTAGATGTTTCATGAAAGGACAGAGCACATCGACATCAAATATCACTTCATCAGAGAGGTGACAAAACAGGGGAAGATTGTGGTGAAGAAAATTACCAGTAAAGAAAGTTTTGCTGATATGATGATAAAGTCTTTGCCAATTTTCAAGTTCAGATGTTGTCTAGACTTGGTTAGTCTACACAACCTATAGTGACACCCTTAGGGGATGGAGGAAGAAAAAGATCTACTATTATTCTTTTTTAAAAGATACATATTTCAAGTCAAGGTGGAGATTATTATGTGCCTCGAAGAAATGTACTAATCTGATTGTAGATCTGGTCCTAAAATTAAATGCATCTTCACTGACCTTATTCGCCCCCTGGCAGTATGGTACGATCTATTTTCCGGATCCGAATAGGAATCTAATTATGGTTCTAGATCTATAAGTATATGCTCCCTGATTAGAGTTTGTAATCATCTTGTATTTTATTTGCATAGACACCATCCACCATACTATATAGTGAAAATCTCTCCCCCTCCTATAGACTAGATCATCTGACTAAACCGCGCCACTCCTATGTTTTAATTGTGTTGTCATTCTCTTTTCTTCTCATCTTATAATTCAGCACGTACTCGTCATATTCTACCATTCTAAAACCTAACACAAGTCTGTGTGCTTTAATGCATGCTTGCATAATTTGCTACCAGACGATATCCACATTTCAGTGGACCAATATACAATCACATATAATATGATATCTTGTGCAACATATTGACAAAAATACATATTAGCAATTGTTTTAACAACCTAGTGAGACATGTGTAACTCACTTATGTTCTATAAGGACCTTCCTTAGGATACTGGCCCACTAAGTTGCTTATGCATTTGAAGAAGTTAATGTTAATTTTATACTATTTATGAAACATGTTCTCTTACAGGATTGTACCACTCACTGTCATCCATCTCATTTAACACTAGTAATGGGGGTGAGACCTAAAGTACAAGAGATTTTCCTAAATTTGTAGAATTTTAAGTTCAACTAAAAATTACATAGTCTTAATAAAATAAAAATACATCCAATAGAAGAAAAGAAGAAAATCTTTAAAATGTATCAAAAAAATCACCATATTCTAAAATATCTCATTGTAACATCCACGTAAAGATTTTTATAGATATAATTCAACATATATCATCCAATAAACAGTGTTATAGCATTTAGCATCATGTTCACATTCTTTGAATTACTATAAAATATTTGTAAAGCTATGGATGTGGTTGAAAAATGAAGGTAATCATCATATAAATTTGTGTGAAGAAAGTCTTACAATTCTTCCCTCTAAGAAATCAATAACAAAAAGAAAAATTAAAAAGATGTTACATGCATTCCATGATGGTATATGTTATTACGTTGAAAAGGAAACAACTTGAAGCCGTCTCTTCCCATACCGGCTCGAATCTCATAAACTTTTGTTTGGACTCTCTTTAGCTAGAAGAATGAAGACTTACTAAATGTACAACTAAATTATAAAAAAAATTGATGCTGATGGAAGAATTCCTCACACACGATGACAAGATTTTCAAAAGACCTTTCCCTAAAAGAAAAAATTCCAATGCCAAAGAGGATTTCTCAGGATGTGTTGAGGTAAATCTCAATCATCCATTTGCCAAAACAACTACTCTAGAGATCCACATGTACAATGCACATAAATCTCTAGGGTTGGGGAACAAAAAACTTAAATTTCTTTCAACACGTACTAAGCGACAAAAGGGAGTTAGATGAATGAAGATCAGACCAGTCTTGAGGAGATGAATACCGCTTGAATGAGTTGGAGTGGTGAAAATGACCCCTCCCAACACTAGATCTAGTTTAGAATTTTTTAAGGAATTAGACGACTGATATTGCTCTGAACTAAGAAAAACCTTCCTTATCACTGGATGTGGGTTGCTAATTTATCATATCAGAATGAGCAATATTTTAGTAATTCCGGACTATGTCCTTTTGAAAAGGTAAAAAACTATGACGGATAAGTCATCTTATGCCATTGTAACCTACCTGCCCCTACCATGTCCCGACGATGTAGAAAATGGTGTTGAATGACACACTTTTCAAACTATTAAAATGAAATGGATCCCACTACACACAACAAATGCTATCCCCAATGGGGTTTGCTACAGGCACAAGAAATGGAACCATAAATGAGACCATTTCTATTCCCACCTATGCATAACAATAAAATAGACGAGGGAGTCATTTCATTTCCCTTCTCTATTTTGTTATTATGCATATATGGGGATAAAAAGGAACACATTTATGATCCCATTTCATGTTCATGTAGCATTATTCATCCCCAATTGCCTACACGCTCATGTGGACTTGTGTATTTGTATGAAACAACCCCAATACATACTCTATTAATGGGAATAGTTATGGAGAGTAGGAGAAAGAGAGCAAAAAAAAGGATATCAATTAGGAGTGAGGTTGATAAATATAAAAAAATAAATAAATAAAGAGGGAGGTAGGGAAAGAAGAGAAGATAAATAAGGAGGGGTGTAGTGACAAAAGAGGAGTAAATGTTTTACTTCCCTTGACCTTTTTACTTCCCTCCTTTTTTATATTATATATTTACATATATTGTCATAATACTAACACTTCATTTTCATAAAAAAATTACTTCTCTCTATGGGTGAGCATATCTTGCTCAAGACCGCAAAACCGGATTGGACCGGTTAATTCCGTCCAGTCTGGTCCTAAATCGTTTTGAGTTTTGTCCAATCCTCAGTCTGAATGTTCTAGAAATATAGTTTGTGGTTCAATCCATTCTAAATCCAGTCAGATAATGGACCAGACTGTGGACCATTTTATATGTAAAATACCTTTAAATATGAAGTTATATTATGTCAAAATTACAAATAAAATATATATTGCAACATTAGTTTGATATTAATGTTTAGTAATTGTTAGAAGTAACTAAAAGTATGAGTTTCACTAGTTATCCAAGTTATGAGATGCTATAAAAGTTTAGTTATGGTCCAATTGGTTCGATCATGGTCTGGTCCTACATTGAAATAGTCTGTTCCTGGTCCAATCCTACATCTATGGTCAGGTCTACAGTCCACACTTTTGTGTAAATTTGGTCCTCATTCCACTCTGATTTGGTCCAATAAGATCCAATTCTAGACCAATGTTGACCCCTACTTCTCTCCTCTTTTTTCTATAACTTTGCTCCTCCTTTTTGTATGATAATAAAAGTTTAGTACAATACAACTATTTACTTCTCTACTTTCTTTTGTCTACTTCTCTCCTCTCTTTTTTTCTTTCTACTTTCTCCTCCTTTTTGTACTATATCAATATTTTTAGTACAATACTAATGCTTACTTCTCTCCTATCACTTATCTACTTCTTGAAAACTACTAGAGGGGGGGGTGAATAGAGTTTTATAGATAATTTAACAATTATTGAACTCAAACAACCACAATGAAAATATTGGACAAGGAGACACAAGGTTTAGAGTGGTTCCAACTATAGCAAATACTATACCCGTCAATCCACTACCCGGTTGCTTACCCAACCGGGATTTGAAAAGAAATTTATTTTATTACCTCTCAAGGAATTTACATAAAATACAATCTCTTTTCCTAAACCCTTCAAGCAGCCTTCACCTAGAAGTAATCGCCAACCTTGAAGCAGCCTTCCCTTGAAGTAGATGCACCAACTCCCGTTGCACCAGCCTTCTGAAGTAGCTTCCCTTGCGATAGCCTTCTTGAAGTAGCTTGAAGTCCCCTTCTCCACCTGAGAAGTCAACCCTCTCCAATCCGCAGCCTCCAACCCTAGGAGTAGCAAGGAGAGTACAAAAGATAAAAAGGAACAAGAAAGAAAAAGGAAATTACAACTTATCCTTTAAGCCTGAGGCTTGATATGCCTAGATCAAGCGTAAGATCTCCTAGCCAAGTATGTGAACTTGTGATTGCTGTGGGTAGGAGAATCTAGCCTATAGGACACGAGATTGAGCTAAGGAGAATGTAGGCCAATGATCACAGTGCTCAAATTGCTTGTAAAAGATTGCTCAAGTATGCTCAAGTGTATTCTCAAGTGTAACAAGTGAATTCTAGTGTCCTATGGCTTGTCCTATTTATAGGAATGGCCTAAGTATGCTTAAGGATGTTCTAGACAACTTCTAGGGGTTTCGAAGTGCTTAACTAGCCGTTAGGTACAAAGTTGTTGCTTTAACAACGGCTAATTACTTTATTCTGCAGTTGCTGTCAGAGACCATCTCGGTCGACAAATGGTCGACCGAGACACCTACTCGGTCGAACTTTTGTCGACCGACAGGCTTGGAACAAGTGATTTGCAACGTCTTTCTTCAACTGCCAACTAACTTGTCTGTTGTGTCTAACGGCTACTTTGGATCTTTCTCGGTCGAGAAGGTTGTCGACCGAGAGTGTCTCGGTCGAGGAGTTTGTCGACCGAGAATGATCCTGTTTCAAGGTTTAGGCACTAATTATATGTGTGAGTGTGCAAAGGTGATTCTATTCAAATGGGATGACATGTCTAACTATGGTGTTTGGCTAGGGAAAATCTAACGCTTGATTTACATGCAAATCTAAGTACTTGTACATTATATATTTGTACAAGTTTTACAACATTGATTACATTGCATGAAAATATAACTAAGTAAGCTCTTGGATTTTCCCTTGCTACTTTGTCATCCTGCACACTCAAGTAGCTCGTTAGATTAATAAGAATGAAATGTTTGTCATAATCAAAACAAAGGGATTTTCAGATGTCCATTTAGCCAACAATCTCCCCCTTTTTGAAGATGACAAACATTTCCAAAATAAATATTAAACATATGAATTTCATACCTTTAGATTGCCTTATGTATCTTTTCCTCTTGTTTATAAAATGTGTGCTTATTATTACCAATGAATTATGAAACATGAAATTCAATTCATTTGGGAATGTAGCAACTTTCAATGTAAAGCCAAGAGTATATTTATGAAACTCATTGATTGAGTTTTTCATAAATACTAAGTTATAGTTTTATATATCTCTCCCCCTTTGTCATTTCAAAAAGATAACCGTATTAATAAAAACTCCCCCTTAATTAGATAACCGTTTTGATAAAAACTCCCCCTTAATTAGATATCCGTTTTGATAAAAACTCCCCCTTAATTAGATATCCCGTCAAATCTAATGAAAAAGATGTCCATTGAAAGGCCAAAATGAAACAAGTGAACGTATTCGTTTTAAGAACCACAGATATCAAAGAAAACATCTTCCAAAGGAGTAATAAGCAATTGCTTCCTAATGTTGTTGAATTGATCTAGTGGAAGTGGTTTTGTAAAAATATCAGCCAATTGATTTTCCGTATCAACATGATGAAGGGAAACATGATTCTTTGAGATGTGATCCCTTAAGAAGTGATGACGGATTTCAATGTGTTTCACCCGGCTGTGTAAAATAGGATTGTGTGCTAAGTTTATGGCGCTCGTGTTGTCACAAAAAATAGGTGTAGATGAAAGATTAAAACCATAATCGCTTAATACTTGTTGCATATAAAGCACTTGAGCACAACAAGACCCGGCTGCCATATATTCAGCTTCAGTTGTAGATAGGGCAACCGTATTTTGTTTCTTGCTAAACCAAGATACTAAGGCTCTCCCTAATAAGAAACAGCCACCACTAGTACTTTTGCGATCAAGTCGACAACCAGCATAATCTGCATCAGTATATGCTTTAAAATCCAAGGATTGTCCTTTTGGATACCATAAACCGAAACAAGTAGTACCAGCTAGATATCGAAGAATTCGTTTAACCGCTAGAAAATGAGATTGCATAGGTTGGGATTGAAACCGAGCACAAAGACCAACGGAAAACATAATGTTCGGTCGAGAAGCAGTTAAGTATAGCAAACTACCAATCATGGCTCTATATAAGGAATCATCAATAGGTTCCCCATTTTCATCCTTATCAATTTTGATAGAGGTAGCCATAGGAGTAGTAGCATGTTTGCATTGATCCATCCCAAAACGTTTTAAAAGTTCTTTAGTATATTTTTCTTGGCTTATGAAAATTCCTGCAGGTGTTTGCTTAATTTGAAAACCAAGAAAGAATGTTAGTTCACCCATGAGTCTCATTTCAAATTCTTTTTGCATAATGTCACTGAATTGTGTGCATAATGAATCATTAGAAGCTCCAAAAATAATGTCATCAGCATATATTTGCACAACTAAGAAATCAGATGCATATGTTTTGAAGAATAAAGTAGAATCTGAATTTCCAATAGAAAAACCATTATCAAAAAGATATGTCTTGAGCCGTTCATACCAATTCCTAGGTGCTTGTTTTAGACCATAAAGTGCCTTTTTAAGTTTATAAACATGGTCACCTTTTTCTGGTATTTCAAAGCCAGGTGGTTGAGCAACATAAACTTCTTCTTGTATGATGCCATTGAGAAATGCACTTTTGACATCCATTTGATATAGCTTAATGTTTTTATGGGCAGCAATAGCTAGTAACATCCTAATAGCTTCAAGTCTAGCTACGGGTGCATATGTTTCATCAAAATCTATTCCTTCTTGTTGATTATATCCTTGTGCTACTAATCGAGCTTTATTCCTTATGACTTCTCCTGCCTCATTGAGCTTATTCCTAAAAACCCATTTAGTTCCTATGATAGTTTTGTCTTGTGGTTTAGGAACTAAATCCCATACATCATTTTTAGTGAATTGATTTAACTCCTCTTACATGGCTATTATCCAGTAATCATCCTTAAGAGCTTCGGATACCTTCATAGGTTCAATGATAGAAACGAAAGCCATGTTTGCAACATCTTTGAAGGAAGACCGAGTTTTGACTTTATCATTTGGATCTCCAATAATTAGTTCTTGGGGATGATCCTTGATAAGCCTAGGTGTGGGTTGTGTTTCAACTTGGGGATCGGATATAGGAGTTTTCTCACAATCATTGGAAATGGTTATATTTTCTAATTGATTAGTGAGATCAATGATATCTAGATTTTCAGATTTCGATTCTTCATGAAAAGAAACATGAATGGATTCCTCAACTTTTCTAGAGATAGTGTTATATACTCTAAAGGCTTTGCTAGAAGTGGAATATCCCAAGAAGAATGCTTTGTGTGATTTAGAATCAAACTTGTCTCTATCATCTTTGGTATTTAAAATGTAGCATGTGGAGCCAAAAGTATGAAAGTAGTCAACTCTAGGTTTCTTAGAGTGTAATATTTCATATGGAGTTTTCTTCAAATGAGAGTGAACAGTTACTCTATTAAGCACATAACAAGCAGTGTTTACAGCTTCAGCCCAAAAGGTTTTAGGTGTGTTGTGTTCAAGCATCATGGTCCTAGCCATTTCCTGTAGAGATCGATTTTTCCGTTCAACTATACCATTTTGTTGTGGGGTACGTTGAGCAGAAAAATTATGAGTATACCCTTGAGATGTACAAAAGGTCTCAAATGTATGATTCTCAAATTCGCCACCATGATCACTTCTAATGGTACATATTTTATGTTGTAAAAGATTTTCAATCTTGGAACAAAATTGCATAAAGACATGAATAGTATCATCTTTAGTTGCAATAAAATGTATCCATGTATATCTACTATAATCATCAACAATAACAAAACAGTATCGTTTACCACCAATAGATTGTGTCCTCATTGGTCCAAATAAGTCCATATGAATTAATTCTAAGGATCTACTGGTGCTAAGTACATGTTTTGATTTAAAAGATGTTTTGGTTTGCTTTCCCATTGTGCAGGGTTCACAGTTTTCAACTTGATCAAAAGACAAAGCAGGTAATCCACGAACAAGATCATATTTCACTAACTTTTTAATAGCATGTGAACTAGCATGTCCTAGCTTTTTATGCCATAGTTGTAAGGTATTTTCATTTGCAAGCAAGCATTTACCTACTACTGATTTCATAGAGTTTGGTTTAAGGATATAAAGATTTCCAACTCTATTTCCTTCATAAACGACATTTGTGGTGTTTTCTATCAATAGTTTGCAGCAGGTTTTGTTAAATAACACATCATAACCACTATCACATAGTTGACTTACACTTATTAGATTATGATGCAATCCATCAACAAGTAGAACATTTTTAATTTCGAGATTTGTTCCAACATTACCTATTCCAACGATTTTGCCCTTACCATTGTCTCCAAAGGTGACCGTTCCACTTTTCTTTTCTTCAAAAGTTTGAAATGCGTCCTTGTTCCCGGTCATGTGTTTGGAGCAGCCACTGTCAACTACCCATTCCTGCATTAGAGTGTAGATTTTGGTACCCATGTGATGGTCCGATATGGTTAGAAATTTTTTAAGTGCTTATGTATATAAAAGTTCTGATACAGAAAACCAGTCGGTCGACAATTGTTCGACCGATATTTGTCTCGGTCGACAATTTGTCGATCGAGCAGGTTACTGTATCACAAGCAAAAACACAGAAAATTTATCGGTTGACCAACTTTCGACCAAAATAGGTGCTGTAAATTTTTGATTTGTTAAAGACATCAGTTGGTCGACAATACTTCGACCGACTCAGAGCTCGGTCGACAATACTTCGACCGATAGAATTTCTGTTTCAGTAATGCAGAAAAATAATAACAATAAGCATAGCACCTTTTGTTGAGATAAGACAATATAAATAGCAAAATTAAGCATTTGGTCATATCTCAACTACATTCCATTCTTCTAAGTTTGGGGTTTTGGGATCCAAACTAAGTCGGACTCCTTAGTCTTGTAGGGGCATGAAAAACAATAATGTCCAAGACGTAAGCAGAAATGACAAGTAATAGAGTCAATTTCATTTCTCTTTCTAGTCATTGTGTTCTTGGGTACAAACATGGTTTGGGTCTTTTTGGGTTGGTTTTTCTTTGGAACATATCCCAAACCTTTTCTTCCATTGAAAACATTACCAACTTTCAATATGTTATCAAGAATATCTTTTCTTCTTAACTTATAAAGTTCTCTTTGCAACGTAGCAATGTCATTCATCTTCTTATGTATATCTTTTCTTGCTTCATCTAAATCAGAAAACAATGAATCCTTTTCTTTTACAATATTATCATAGTCCGAATGGTTGCACAAGATAGGTTCAGTTTGATAATCTTGTAGTTTAGCTAGCAAATCAGTCTTTTCTTTTGATAGAAGATCAACATTGGTTTCCAAATTGAGTAGCTTTCTAGTGCAATCATCTAAAGATGTTTTTAAAGATACATTTTCAAGATCAATGTTGTTCTTTTCATAAGAAAGTTCATCTAATTTGGCAATGAGCTTATTATTTGATTTTATAGCCTTCTTTAGTTTCTTCTTGGCATCAACATACTTATCATGAGTTTCTTGTAAACTAGTAACTAACTCTTCTTTAGGAAGATCAACAAGGCTTACCTCTTGAGAGTCTTCATTTTCTTCTCTTGCCATTAGACATTCCACCTCTTCTCCGCTTTCACTGTCACTTGACTCATCCCAGGCAGCTTTATAGGCTTTTTCTCCTTTCTTCTTATGTGAGCTTTTCTTTCCTTTCTTTGCTTTGGGACATTCATTTTTGAAATGCCCTTTCTTCCCACATTCAAAGCACCTGGGAGTAGAGGAACTAGAAATTTTGTTAGATTTAAACCTTTTGTACTTCTTACCGTTTACGATTAAGGCTTCTTCTTCTTCTTCACTTGACTCCTCACTTTCTTGTGTGACGACTTTTGAGGCTTTTAGAGCCACATCTTTCTTCTTCCCACTTTGGTGTTCACGTTCTCTTCTTTCTTCTTCTTCTAGATCTGCTTCATGAGCTTCTAAATTACCGATGAGTTGTTCCATTTTGAGGCGAGTGAGGTCGTTTGCCTCTGCAATGGCTGTCACCTTTGGCTTGTATTTTGGAGGAAGTGATCGAAGAATTTTTGATACTTGATCTTCCTCAAGAACAGGTTTTCCTAAGGCACTCAAACCATTAACAATAGTAGAGAATTTTGAATACATTTCACTAATAGTTTCATTAGGATCCATACGAAAATGTTCAAGCTTTGTTTTAAGCAGGCTAATTTTGGAATTTTTAACTTGGGTTGTACCCTCATAAGTGATAGACAATCTATGCCAAATATCATACGCTGTATCACAATTTGAAATTCTATTAAATTCTCCTACAGAAATAGAACAATATAAAATGCTTACGGCTTTTGCGTTCATTTGGGCCTGTTTTACCGTGTTTGCATCCCATTCCGCAAATTCATTTTGAGGGAATTCATAAGGAGTAGATACCATTCTCCATAGATCCCAGTTGACGCCTTGGAAGTAAAACTGCATCCTTCTCTTCCAGTATTGGTAGTTTGTTCCATCGAACGCCGGTGGCCTAGCAACAAGAGTCCCTTCAATGTTGAGGTTGTTGAGCATTCCATCACCCATTTCTTCAAGACCTTGTTAGGGTTCCTTATAGCCTCGCTCTGATACCAATTGAAAACTACTAGAGGGGGGGTGAATAGAGTTTTATAGATAATTTAACAATTATTGAACTCAAACAACCACAATGAAAATATTGGACAAGGAGACACAAGGTTTAGAGTGGTTCCAACTATAGCAAATACTATAGCCGTCAATCCACTACCCGGTTGCTTACCCAACCGGGATTTGAAAAAAAATTTATTTTATTACCTCTCAAGGAATTTACATAAAATACAATCTCTTTTCCTAAACCCTTCAAGCAGCCTTCACCTAGAAGTAATCGCCAACCTTGAAGCAGCCTTCCCTTGAAGTAGATGCACCAACTCCCGTTGCACCAGCCTTCTGAAGTAGCTTCCCTTGCGATAGCCTTCTTGATGTAGCTTGAAGTCCCCTTCTCCACCTGAGAAGTCAACCCTCTCCAATCCGCAGCCTCCAACCCTAGGAGTAGCAAGGAGAGTACAAAAGATAAAAAGGAACAAGAAAGAAAAAGGAAATTACAACTTATCCTTTAAGCATGAGGCTTGATATGCCTAGATCAAGCGTAAGATCTCCTAGCCAAGTATGTGAACTTGTGATTGCTGTGGGTAGGAGAATCTAGCCTATAGGACATGAGATTGAGCTAAGGAGAATGTAGGCCAATGATCACAGTGCTCAAATTGCTTGTAAAAGATTGCTCAAGTATGCTCAAGTGTATTCTCAAGTGTAACAAGTGAATTCTAGTGTCCTATGGCTTGTCCTATTTATAGGAATGGCCTAAGTATGCTTAAGGATGTTCTAGACAACTTCTAGGGGTTTCTAAGTGCTTAACTAGCCGTTAGGTACAAATTTGTTGCTTTAACAACGGCTAATTACTTTATTCTGCAGTTGCTGTCAGAGACCATCTCGGTCGACAAATGGTCGACCGAGACACCTACTCGGTCGAACTTTTGTCGACCGACAGGCTCTCTGGAACAAGTGATTTGCAACGTCTTTCTTCAACTGCCAACTAACTTGTCTGTTGTGTCTAACGGCTACTTTGGATCTTTCTCGGTCGAGAAGGTTGTCGACCGAGAGTGTCTCGGTCGAGGAGTTTGTCGACCGAGAATGATCCTGTTTCAAGGTTTAGGCACTAATTATATGTGTGAGTGTGCAAAGGTGATTCTATTCAAATGGGATGACATGTCTAACTATGGTGTTTGGCTAGGGAAAATCTAACGCTTGATTTACATGCAAATCTAAGTACTTGTACATTATATATTTGTACAAGTTTTACAACATTGATTACATTGCATGAAAATATAACTAAGTAAGCTCTTGGATTTTCCCTTGCTACTTTGTCATCCTGCACACTCAAGTAGCTTGTTAGATTAATAAGAATGAAATGTTTGTCATAATCAAAACAAAGGGATTTTCAGATGTCCATTTAGCCAACACTTCTCTCCTCTCTTTTTCTTCCTCACTTCTCTTTTTTAGTAATATAACATTATTTTTAGTAAGATGTTAATGTTTACTTCTCTCCTCTCTCATGTGTACTTATCTCATATTTATTTTTTACTTCCTTTCTCTTTTTACATACTATACTAATGGTTTTTAAGTATTTCATATATCTTGTCTACTTCTTTCCTCTCTTTTTTACCTCCCTCCTATTTTTTTCAACCAATATATATATGTTTTAGTATGGTACAAATGTTTACTTCTCTCATCTCTCTTTTTTACTTCCCTCCTATTTCATATTGTACCAATACTTTCTTAGTACTATACTAATGTTTACTTCTCTCATCTCTCTTCTGTTCTTCTCTCCGCTCATTTTTCTACTTTCCTCATCTTTTTCTAGTGTACCAACATCATTTTTAATATTATATCGATGTTTACTCCTCTCCTCTCTATTGTTTACTTCTCTCCTTTCTTCTACCATCCTCATACTTTTTAATTCTCTCCTCTTTTTTGTCAATTTCTCACCTCTTTTCTACTTCTCTCCTATATTTTTTTGCTTCCCTCTTCTTTTCTAATTCTATCTCATCTTTTCTCTATTTCTTCCTTTTTTATACTTCCCTTCTCGCCTTTTTGTATGTTTTGTACCATCTATTTTTATACTTTCCCTTCACTATTCCTTTTTATACATCCCTCATATTTATTTGTTGCATGAAAAGAATATGTTGTATGTTAGTTATTACATTGCCATCGATCTAGAGGAGTAAGTGATCGATGGTCATTTGAACAACACAAGACAAAACCGAAGAGCAATGTACGAAAGTCGTCAATGTGTCTATTAATTAAAAAACCTAGATCCATCTACACCAAACCCGACAGGACAAGAGGCTCATGCACTTCATCGGAGGTTGGAAACCAATCGAGCGGTTGCAATCAATGGAGATTCCAAATAAATTCAGCGTTGATGCTTGGTAAAACCCCAACACTGATGCCCAATTTACATTCCACTGACGCTCACTATGCACAAAGTGGAACAATGATCGATCCTCTAACGCCTACCAATGCCCAGTTGTTTGAATATATTGATGGCTGGCCTTAGACATTGATGTTTTTGTGGGAAGTTAGCAATCCAACCACTGAAGACATGGTTGCACGTATAATAGACAAAGGAGATTCATCCAATCACCAATTTTCGGCATGTCATATTCCACTAGTGAATGTACTAGAAGCTAGTACACACCGTTGGACATCTCTACAATGATCCCCACCATCGAGATTAGTTTAGTGCATGCCTCATGGCACGTTCCCTGAGACATGGTGCACAAGTAAAGTACCCTAGTGCTCAGGTGCCTCATGAAAAAATTAACACCCATAAATGGCACTTATTCCACATTGATGATGTGATGACCAAGTTTTTACTTGACATGGACCTCCATTAAAAGACAATGACGATAGTTTGGCCTCGTTGATGCTCCCTTTCATAGCCATTTACATCAATCGTCGAGAGGAGAAGTATCACAAAGGCCATCATTTTCATAATCATTTCCATCTTCATGAAGAGGAAGTCTACATCAACCTCCAATACCCTTACTTACACTATTTTGTTGTGTTACTTTGTAACAACCCTTTTTTAAATTAACCATCTAATTGGGGCTTACTTGGATGATTGCATGCTTAACTAAATTGATCATTATTTATTCTTGTTTTAATGATCGTAGTTTAATTATGATTTCTTAAACCTAATGAAATGCTTTGTTCATGTTTTTTTTAATAATTAGGGTTTGATAATAGAAAACCCAAATCAGACAAACTAGGGTTTTGGTAACATATAAATACAAAATTTGATATGTATAGTGGTGTACTAAATGATTTTTAGTATTTTACATATAATTGGGATTTAGTTGAAATTTGGAATTTTTTTGGAGAAATTAATTATTAGTATTCTTGTAAAATATTAGAGATTTTGAAGAATATGTTGGCCTATTTGTTGGCTGAGTTTCTCCAGGACAAACTTAGCTTACCATGTTCTAAAATTGAAATTTAGCAGTGTGGTATTGAAATTTAATCCTTTGATTAGTGGATCCAATTGATTTGAAATTTTAACTGTAGCTTTATAACTCCATTATATATATTCTTCTATATTTTTATAATTTTTGGATGATGTTTGAATTCTATTGAGTTTGGTGTCGGTCTCGGTTCCCATAGGCAAACTCCACCGACCATGCATTCTGACTGAAAATAACAATTAGTGTTTGATTTTTATCTTTTTATTGGTAGCTCTGATTTATCTAAAAGTTTAATTGGACCTCTAAAATTTTTTCTCTTATATAATTCGTAATTGTAAGAAATTTTGAAGGAGGTTTGACTTTTTAAGTAAACAACTTTTAGTAACATAATTTATGATAGAAAAATCTATTGATTAAAAAGAAAGTGTTAGTGGGGTAAATTTGCAATTGATCCAAGCACCTTAAGTGATCTATATGAGAAAATGATAATAGAATAAGATATCTTATTTCATGATCCATTTCAAAGAAATAAAATCCTAGAGAGAGAGTGGAGACCTAGGGTTTTGAGAGGAGAAAGTGGTTGAGATGTTGACCTCAGGTTTGACTATCTGAGATATATGATGAAATCAAGTAAGATTAGCTTCTTTTTATAGTTTTTCGTGGTGAATATTCTCTCGCATGTGATGATTTCATCCCTCCTATGATTTGATTAGAAATGATATCAAATCTGCCTCTTTTCTCATTCTTTCTCTCCTAATCACCATTTCTAGTGTTTGATCGTTGAGAGGAGGAAGAAATGGATTCCATTTCTAGAGTTTGATTGAATTTCTAAAAATTCAGTATATTACCTACATTTTTAAGGAACTGGTAATTTTATTTCAGTGTTTATATCCCACTTATGCTCAATATTTATGTTGAAAGCCGAGTTCTATCATGCTAAAATAATCAGGAATAGTGTGTGTATTTGTATGTGACTAGGTATTGATTTGAAAAGATACAAGGGAATCAAATTATACTAATTTTGATTATTTCTCATTGAATGGAACTTGATAGGTTGTTGATATATAGTTGATGTCCCTTGGAAAATTCTATGGATAGATGATTATGCTACTTCATATGAATATGTCTAAAAATCAGTCCAATGTGCGACATGCTTGGGAATTGAATTGACATGTCTAGAATCATATTTGAATTGTAATGAAATGAAGTAAGTGTATTGTTGAATCTTGTTTTTAGGATTAGTGTATTGTTGAATCTTAATAAAATTGAATATGATATATACATATGGATTAGCATGAGGTGGAAATATTCCCTATTTAAGGTTTGTGTTGAAGGATTGAATCAAAGAAATCATTGAATTAATGTATACTTATGATTGATGAATGATATATGTGGAAATGGGAGTTAGGATTTCCACGTCTGTGAATATTCCTAATGAACCCCTATGCACCATTATGGGATTAATGAATGATATTCTTCTTATGGTGTGTTGAACTAAGATGGATTCTTAAACACTAGAAATTAGTATTGAATTGAGTATGATCAATAAAGATCAATGTTGTATATTATCTTATAAATGTGATGAAATTCTCAAATTTTAGGCATTATTAGATCATTTGAAGGTGATATGCCTTATTAAGATGATATAGGATTCAGGCATGTATTTTAGCATAATGTATAGAATATGAGAAAACCCCACATGAATGCTACACTTTTATAGAAGTCTCTTAATGATGAATTAAGAGATGAATAAAAACTAAAGAGTAAGAAGAAGAAAACCTAATATGTGGTATCATGTAATTTGAGAGTTTATTAAGGAATGGAAGGACTGCCTTTACTTACCAAAATGCCATTATGAGTCAAATAACATGGTACATGTATCTAGATGCAAAATAAGGAATAACAAGGGTGATATGAATTGTGATGATATGTAATGAATAAAATATTAATGAAAGAAGTATAAGGAAGACTTTATCTATTTACTTTAAGTATATATTGATTTCCCTAAAATGAATACAATATACTAATATCAGACTATAGATGATATGGATGACAGAGAAACCTTATGCATTTAGTAATTTTAGAATGTTATATTCTAAGATAATAGTGAATATGAAATAAAAGAAGTTTCGACTAACAAATATGAAAACCAAGAAAGTTCAAAACTAGTACATGGATCTAAGAACCTAACTCTAAGCTTTAAATGATGATCTATTTAATGTTAATGAGTACTGCAATCAAATGAGGGATTAAGGAATGCATATGAGTATAATTTAATTCAACTACATGAAGAATATTCAAGGATATGAATTGGTCTATAATAATATGCTCTTGGATTGTAATTCTATGATATGATACTTGAATTCTGAGAATATCCTTCTCTAATGAATTTCTAATGAGATCATTTATGCATTGAATATCCCTAATTTAAGAGTGGCAAATTGTAAGAGAAGATTATTAAGTGTGTTATGTATGTTTATGCATTTATGTTTATTCATATGTATAAAAATCAAATGGAATACATATATGTTGCGTGATGAATGACATGATATGTCTATATGCTTCTATTATTGCTAGTTCTAATGTATTTATAAATACTTGATGAGAATTCTAATATGAAATGAATGGTTAAGAAATAAGTTGAGTTTGAATTTAACATGCATTGATAACTTTTGAAAACCCTAAAGAGAGTAAATGCTCGACAAGGAGATTATGTCTTAGGCTAAAAGCTCACTAATGAAGATAAAACTCTGATTTGGTAAATGCTAGAGAATGAGATTAAGTTTCGGGTGGAAAGCCCAATGATGATGACTTCTATGATACGATGTAGAAAATGGAAAGAATCATATGTGTTGCAAACTAAAGAGTTATTGTGTTTCTTTTTGTAGTCATTGCCTTTTTTATAAGCCTAATCTATTTCATGTTATTCTAGTTACGTGAGAATACACACATATGATACATGATTTTTGAATTCTTTTAAGATGAGTAAAAGAGATTAATAACAAGTGAAATGATGACACATCTAGTTAGGTTCCCTAAACAACATGAGTTTCCCCCGAGGCCCACACTAGGGAAACAAAATAGTTCTCCTTGTAGTAATCGATGAATTGTGAGAAGCATTTCCAGAGTGTGGATCGAAACCTTAAAGGTTAGACCACCGAAACTTAGGAGTTAGTCATTTGGAATGGCTTTGGCCCTAAATTCTTTGTTGTGAAAGTCTATGTCCATGAGAAATAGAATGAGATGAAATGAAATATGGGAAATATGAAAATATGTGAAATGATATGATATGTGATACATTATTTTTTGGTTCCTATCTCATGCACCAGAGATGAGGATGTGAGCCACTTTATGCAACCCTGAGGTGGCCATGGTCTGTTGTTGATATCTTAGGGTGGCTAGCTAAACCATAAGATAGTGACAATGAGTCATTGATATGAGAATCAGGCGTGACAACTTCTACTTGGTGAGGTACAAGCCAAGTAGTTATAGAGAAAATGAATAAAAGATGAAAATCCATGTAACATATGATTTGAATGTTTGCTACATTCCTTCTACTGCTAGATGATAAATTTCCATTGTTGATTATGTTTCTTGTTGTTGAATATAATCATATTTTTCTAGAGATTATTTGTTTCCTGTTCTAATGTGTCTTGTTGACAAGTTGTAAATATATTTATATCCACTCCAAATATGTGTTGGATTGTTTGCTATTTGATAGTACTATTTCATAGACATGTCTTATGTGTACTTCATTTTCAAGATTGTAGGATGTGTTCCTGGTCCTACTGGTGAGGTGTCACAAATATGATGTTATTGTTATGAATTGTTTCAACATGCTTAAAACTTGACTTGTTACTCATGCAGAAGGATTGCTAATCTAAACTAAGAAGTATATATTGATTTGTTCAAAGACATGCTCTAAAAGAAGTTTTGAAGTTATATTTTTCTTAAGAGATTACCTTATCTGTTTGAATAGATTATTATTATAAACTAGATTTGACTTATGCTAGAACTTTTTGCTAGACCTTTCAATATCTACATGTTTCTTTTGAGTTCGTTATATTTAATCTAATGCTTATGCTTGTATCTAGCATGGGTGGGGGGTATCTACTCACTGGGGCTCTATATGAGTCTCATGAGGTGGTTTCAAATGTTTTTAGGTATGATGATTTCTAGTGGAGAGGTCATGAAAAAAAAAACATAAATAGAATAATCTAGATTGATTGGAATATCCTTGTACTCTCTCTTTCTCCGGATGGGTAGTGTATCAGATTGTTCATCAATGTACTTGTAAAAGTTGTAAAGTGAGATACATGTGAGTAGTAAGATTTGATTCTGGTTTTGATGGAGTTGAATAAGAATTATGATATCTTAATGTGATGTCCTTGATGTGACATTGGTTTATGAAAATTATGAAGAAAGAAAAAGAAAAAAAAATATCTATGATTTTCATATACTATTTCTATCGCCTTTGTTGAGAATTTGTTGTTCTATTTCACAATCAAGTTTAGGTTTTCAATTTCTCTCTAATGGTTGGCATTTATGCTTATCAAAGGAGATGTCCCAAAAACTTCCTTCTTCGTACACTTCATGTGGAGACCGCTCATTTGATCAACACTAATGACAATTGCTAGAGGATATCCCAAAACCTAAACCCAAATTATTAAGAAAAAGAACTAATTCTCAGTAAATATAATTAGCATACTATATGAAAATACAGATAAATTTTTCCTTTTCCTTTCTCATAAGACATCGTAAAAATGTCACCTCAATGACCACATATTTAATCACCACAAATCAAGCTAAACTCCATTAAAACTAGCATCTAGACTTATTTATTAGATGTGATTCAATTTACATTAGCTACATTAATATAAAAGAAAAAAACTCAATCTACAACCTACCCAGGTAATGAGAGAGTATAGGGACATTCTAATAAATCTAGATTATTGTATTTACATCTTCTTCATTGCGACCTTTCCGCCAGATATAATTATACCTAGAAATATTTGAAACAACTTCATGAGACTCATATAGATCCCCAATGAGTGGATACCTTCCACATAAACTTAGTGCATGCATCAACATTATATTAAGTATAATGAACTTAAAAGAAACTAAAAAATATAAAAAAGTATGACAAGAGTTATATCATATAGTCAAATCCAGTTTGCAATAGTATTCTAATCAATCAAATAAGGTAATCACTTATACCAAATCCAACTTCAATTCAACTTTTAGAGCATCTCTATGAACAAGTCAATAGATGCTACTAAATTCATAATGATAATACTTTACTATGAGTAGCAAGTCAACATCTAAACATTCAGTAACAATACATAATAGTAACATCATCTTTGTGACACCCCACCAGTTGGACCATGAATACAACCTACACTCCTAAAGATGAAGTCCACATAAGACATATTTACCAAACAATACTATCTAACTACAATTAAACCAAATTACATTCAGTGTGGATATAAATTCCAACATTAACTATTGAATACATAAAATAAAATTCCAGACTAGATAGATAAGAATTGAAGTAGATAATTTGTATAACAAATTGATTATTTTCCACATAAGAATCATACTCAACTATGGTAAATAATCATCTAGTAGTATATAGAATGTCACAAACATTGAAATCATGTTCTACACAACTTGTCATCTTTTATTCATTTTCCCTGAAACTATTTGGCTTGTACCTCACCAAGTAGAAGTCACCACACCTGATTTTCATGTCAATGACTCACTATCACTGTGTGAGGGTTTAGTCAACCAACCTAAGATATCAACAACATACCTTGGTCCACCACATGGTTGCCCAATGAGTATCGCATCCTCATCTTGAGTACACAAGATAGGAACCAACAAAAAATATATAACATATCATAAAATTTCTCATATTTTCATATATCATTTCATCAAAGTCTATTATTGATGGGAACAAACAATTGTAGCAAAGATTTAGGGCAGAGATACTCAAGATGACTCACTCCTAAATATTGGCAGTTTAACCTTTAGTGTCTTGATCCACACTCCAGAAATCCTTTTCATAATTCTTTGATTACTACAAGGAGATCCTTTTCATTTCCCAGTGTGTCACTCAGGGGAAACTCACATTATTCTGGGAACCTAACTCGATGTGTCATCATTTCACTTGTTATTAATCCCTTTTACTTTGTCTTCAAGGAATTAAAAACATAATTTATTATATGTGTGTATTTGAAAACAACTAGATTGATATAAAGAGGATTAAACTTATCAAGAGAGACAAAGAATAAAAAAAGAATCAACAACATGTAATACTACAACACATCTGATTCATTACATTTTCACATCACATCATACCAATCATCATCATCGAGGCTTCATCCCTAGAGATAATCTCATTGTTCATCTTCTACCTGAACATCATTTGTCAGAAGTGATCACTACATGTTAATTCAATCTCAACATGAAAAGTTGCAAATCTCAATAAAAACGACTTTAAAAAACGATGAGCGGCGTCTTGTTAGGTCTCGGTAGAGGCAGCAGCGGCAGCAGAGGTGGTGGTTGCGACTTCTTCGGTGGAAGGGGATGCAAGTCGCCAGAATCCCCAGATCCTATGGAGGCTGAAGCGCATGGGAATGATCACGATGAGATTCTCAGGAGATCAGGCATCTCTCTAGTTTTCAACAGACCGTCAGGTAGCGCTGATGCTCAGATGAAGTCCAAGCCGGACGGAATGATGGAAGTTGACGGCCTGGTTTTCGGCGAGGTGGTGTTTCCCTATCTCTTGCCCGTGCAGGATGAGCCGCAAACGAGGGAGATGCGAAAATAAGTTTCGTATAAAGATGTCACTGTGGGAGTCGAAAGGATTGTGTTGGATCCTATAATGGGATTTGAGGACATGAATGTAGATCTGATGAAGGGGGACATCGTGGTGAAGGAGAGGGAAGGCACTCTGAGCTTTGAAATAAACAAGGAGAAATACTCATATCTAATGAAACCGTGGAAGTATACAGTCATCGTTAAGGTTTTAGGCAGGGAGGTGGGATTTATGTTGCTGCAGAAGCGAATCAAGATGATGTGGAACCCGATGGGGAACTTTAGGCTCATAGATCTGGAAAACAATTATTACCTGGTCCAACTTCTCCATCAGGATGATTACCTAAAGGCGCTAACGGGAGGCCCCTGGCCATTGATGGGCTCTTATCTTAGTTTTCAACCCTGGGATCCGGGATTCACTCTGGTAGCAGGGAACCCGAAGTTGATCATTTCATGGGTACGCATCCCAATGCTTCCTATATTCTTATATCATAAATGAATACTAGAAGAGATTGGCGACCACATTGGGGAAATGATGAGAGTGGATAATAATACCGAGCTCAAGAGGAGAGGCAAGTTCGCCAGAATTGCTGTGAAACTGGACTCAACAAAGCCATTGTTGCCAGCAATTTACATCCAAGGAGAAAGGTACAACTTAGAGTATAAAAACTTACCGACGATCTATATGCAATGTGGATGTCTGGGACATACTGCTGAGGATTGCAGGAAGAGGACAGAGGCACAGGTTGCATCCCAAAAACAGGCGGAGGAGGGAGGCACGGAGGATACTACTCATTTTTTGGGGAAGGAGGTGCAGCCGCTGGCGGAGTTCACACCTGCTATTCATGCGAAGCCTTTTCTGCGCAAGCCTAAGAAAGCACAGCTAGGGGGAAGGACCAATGTGAGTACAGGGAAAAAATTTAACAACCTGGCCGTGGAGGAGGAAGAAGTGACATAGCAGGTAAACCTATCCGGGATAGATGACAAGGTCACAAGCTTTGATTGGAGATAAAAGAAGACCAAGAGTAGGCAGGAAAAATGGGCAGAGACTTTCACTGATAAGGGTAACAAGGATGCTGGCAAGGAAAGAGTGTCATTACAGGAAGTAACAAATGAAAGGATAAATCGGAGACCCGTGACTGGGGAAGGCAAGGAAAACAATCACGTGGCCAACACCATTGTAGAAGATGATATGGTGATCGTCACAGGTGAGGTCAATGAAAATGCACCTCAGATGACATTCTTTTTTGGAGCCGTCGATCTGACTAAACTGAGTGGGGGGACCACAAAACCCTTAATGGGAAACGTGGGTATCCATCTGAGGAATAGGAAGGTGTACAACACTATGGAGGGCTTGAGGAAGAGGGGCAGGAAGAACCCAAAAGGAAGCTTGGAGGGCGAGATAAGCCCGGTGGATGATTCCCAGTCTGGATGATTTGCACAACCTGGAATGCGCAGGGTATCTGTTCGAAGGATACCAAGAATACTATTAGAGAGTTTTCTGCTAGATATCACATTGATATGTTGGGGATCCTTGAACCTCGGACCAATGGTTCTATTGCGGATAACATTGTTAAACAGTTGGGTTACGATCATTCCCATAGGGTCGAAGCGATCGGTTTTGTTGGCGACATTTGGCTCCTTTGGAAGGATAGGATTGGAACCGTGGAGGTGTTGGCCCTTCATCAACAGTTCATTCATTGTATGATCAATGGTGATTTCCTTGTGACGGTAGTCTATGCTAGTCCAAACCAGGCTAAACGTCATTTTCTGTGGAAGCACCTTTCTACTATCAGCCAGGCTTCGAGCCTTCCTTGGCTTGTGATGGGCGACTTCAACGCTATCATTCACCCCCATGAGAAGAGTGTAAGTGATAAGATGAATTTCAGAAGTTGTAGGGAGTTCTCAGAGGCCTTGGATGCGGCTGGCCTCGAGGATCTGGGGGCCTCGGGTCCTCTTATGACCTTTAAGTGGGGCATGCTTCAGGAGAGACTCAATAGAGCAGTTGCGAACCAAGAGTGGATGGAATCCTTTCCAAACACCCATGTTGAAGTGCTCCCCAGAGTTGGGTCGGATCATGTGCCGATCTTGATCATGACTGCTAGAGGGAGGACCAGGAATGCTAAGAGTTTTCTACAGACTAATGTTAACTGGTCTAAGAGGGCCTCGTTTCAACACTTCTGGGAGAGCGCCTGGTTGGAAGATAGGAGCTTCACTGAGGCGCTTAATATTCTTATGAAGAAGGCGGAGGTGTGGGACAGTGAGGAGAGACAGAAGAAGAGGGAGATGAAAAATTGGCTTCTGAAAGCCATTGGGTACTTGCAAAATAGGCTAAGCCTTAAGTATGATGTGAAGATTGATGAAGCGTTGGGCCTAAGACAGGGAGAGTTACTCGAGATGTTGAATTGAGAAGAAGCGGAATGGAAACAAAAAGCCAGGTGTGACCAAATTAGACTGGGAGACCAAAATACCAGGTACTTTCAAGTGGTGGTTAGAGGTAGACGAAGGAGGAATGTCATTGCCAAGTTAAAGAACAAGGATGGTATTTGGATTGAGGAGGCCAATGAGCTGAGAGAGATGGTCAGAAGTCATTTTATGGAGCTGTTTCAGAGTAATGGTCAACCAGGGATGCGTATAATAGATACCATGGCCGGTTTCCGGCTCTTTCTTCTAAGGAGGTCAGGCGTCTTGCTGCGGTTCCTGACGAGGAAGAGATTTACAAGGTGCTTAACCTGATGAATCCAACCAAGTCACCGGGCCCAGATGGAGTGGGCGCGGGGTTCTTACAGACTAACTGGACCAGAATGAGGAATTCTATGGTGCATATGGTCTACAATTGCTTCAAAGGAAGTGAAATCCCGATTGATATGTCGAGCGCTAATCTGGTTCTTATACCTAAAATCTCTTCACTGGAGAACTGCAATCATCTCAGACCTATTGCCCTGAACAACACCTCTCTGAAGTTAGTTTCCAAAATTGTTGTTGAGAGAATTAAACCTTTCTTGCACGATTGGATTTTTCCTTTTCAGAGTAGCTTTGTTCCCGGGTGGAAGATATCGTACAACACTATTCTCGTTCAGGAGATCATTCACTCAATGGGTACCAGAAGGAGGGGACAAGGTTGTATGGCAGTCAGGGTCGACCTATCTAAGGCCTACGATAAAATGGAATCGACTTTCATCCGTGACACGCTCCGGAGAACAGCTATGCCAAAGAATATCGTTAACCTCATTATGAATATCATCACCTCTGGTGAGATTGGTCTTCTGTGGAAGGGGGAAAAGCTAGCTCCGTTTAGGGCTACTCGGGGAGTTCGTCAAGGAGACCCGATTTGTACTTATGTTTTTGTGCTCTTCTTGGAGAGGTTTTGTCAATCTATTACTGAGATGACTCAAGAGGGAGAGTGGGTCGCGCTTCAGGTTAGGAGAGGAGGTCTGGAGATCACCCACGCGTGCTTTACTGACGACATTGTTTTGTTTGGAGAAGATACTGTTGCTCAAGATAAGAGGATGATGAAATGCCTTCGTGACTTCGGGTTTGCCTCGATCCAGGAGGTATGTAAAGAGAAGTCGATGATTTTTTTCTCCAACAATGTGGATAGGATATCCAGAAGACGTATTTATTGACGGATGGGGATGTCCCAAACTGATAACCTGGGCAGACATTTGGGTATTCCTATGCTTCATGGACGAGCTAATAAGCAGGTATACCTCAAGCTTCTCAATGATATGGAGGGAAATATTAACACTTGGACGAATAGAACCTTGTCCTTCGCGGGTAAGGTGACTCTTACCCATCTATTTTGAATTCCACGCCTGCCTATATGATGCAATCGGTTCACCTACCAGAGGCAGTGTGCGACACCATTGACCAGAGAATCAGGAACTTCATTTGGGGTCAGAAAATGCACACTATAGCTTGGAGAAAGATCATTGCGGCCAAGAAGGAGGGGGGTCTGAAGATCAAATGTGCCCGCCTGCAGAATGAGGCCCTCCTATCCAGAACGGTGTGGGATGTTTGCACGAGGAGAGATATCCACTAGAGGAAGGTTATGGATGCCAAATACTCACATCTAAAGGACAACGGCCTTACCAAAGGTTCGAGACTTTGGAAATTCATCTGCAGACACAGAGAGGACATAGAGATGCATATCGGGCGGGTGGCTATTAATGGCGATGATACCACTGTTTGGACGGATAACTGGGTGGAAGGGGAAGCTAAGGTGAGTTTGAGGGATGACAGGAATATACCTGTAGAGTACTCTGATCTTAAAGTGTCGTCGATGGTGACAGATGGAGAATGGGATATGGATTTCACCAGACATTGGTTCTCAGAGGAAACCTGCAAGGCCATCTTGAACACTACTGTGCCTATCAAGGATGCAGACAGCGACGAGTAGCAGTACACTAAGGCAAGAGATGGTAATTTTTCATCTAAACTTATCTACAACAGCCTGCTACTGAAGACTAGACAACATGTAATAGGTTGTTTGGCAAGTATTTGGAAGATCAGAGTGGCCCGGCGGACTAAGGTGTTCCTGTGGAAAGCTCTGCATGAAGGTTTGTTAACTAATCTCAACAGGGCTAAACGGAGGATCTGCAATAGTGATATTTTCCCGAGATGTGGAGAGGGCCCTGAGAGCACTTTCCATGTGCTTATCGACTGCAGATTCACGAGAGGTATCTGGGAGATGTTTACTACTGAGTACGGGTTCCAGAACGATAATCAGTATTGCCTGAAAGGGTGGTTGTCCATTAACCTGAAACGGAAGGAGGAGTAACCCTGTCGGAGGGAGGCGGATGCTATTATCCTGGAGGGTATTTGGAAGTGTAGAAATGAAGCTATATTTGAAAACATTACCCACACTAGACTCCAAGTGTTTCGCAGAATTAAATACCAAATCAATCTGGTTTTGAAGGCGTTGAAGCATGCCCGGGATGCTTCTACTGAGGGGCATCCCAGCGTACAGTGGAAAAAGGATCTGATCATTTCTCAGGCTAATAGGTTGAATGCTGACGGGGCCTTCTGTAAAAGAATGGTACGGGCTGCGACTGGCTTTGTGCTGATGAATTATAGGAGCTCCTGGATTCGAGAAGGCAGCAGTTCATCTGAGCTGAAGGATATTATGACTATTGAGTTGCAGGCTATAGCTAGGGGCCTGGAAGTTGTGCAATCCACGGAAGGGGAGTTGGTGGTGGTGTCTGACCATAAGTCTGCTTGTGATTACATCAACCGCAAGATTTCGACGCCTGCTAAGTATAGGCCTACTGTCAACGTCTGCCTTCATCTGCTGGGGAGAAGGAGCTCTACCTCTAACATTTTCAACCCTAGGAACATGAACAAGCTGGCCGACACTCTGGTTAAATGTGGGACTAAAGTGGAGGTGGGGGACCATGTTTGGAGTTTCTGTTCGGGTTTCTTAAGTGAGAGTCTCACTCGAGATACTGGACTTTTGTTTGAAAAATAGTTAGAGCCTGCAAGGAGGGCGGGGTAAATAAGAGGACCTCCTGGTTTACTAAAAAAAATCTCAACATTTTTCTAACTCATTCATTTCATATAAATCTTCCCATCAAGTATTAATAGAGACATTACAACTAACAATAATATAATCCTATAAACATCTCATTTCATTCATCATGTTCAGAGCAAGCTTTTAATGCAACATATACTTATTTCATTCAATTTTTATACATATGAATAAATCAAAAAGCATAAATGTACATGACACACTTAATATTTCTCTCTTACTATTTACTACTATTCAATTAGGGTACTATTCAACACATATGTGATCTCATTTAATATTTATAAGAGAAGTCCATTCCAAAGTTACAAGTATCCTAACGTACAACTGCATTCCAAACATGTATATTTATGACTCAGTTCACATCCTTGGGCTTCATCATTTAGTTGAATTAAATTACACTTATATACATTCTACAATCTTAGGCCCAAGAGTGTTATCCATTATTATTATGTATCTCATGACATTAGGGATAGGGTTAGGGTTAGGTTCTTAGATCAAATTATTACCTTTCTTCATTTTCTTTTATTTCACACTCACTAGTCATAACTTCTTGGATATCATGTTCACTACTAGTGCAAGCAAAACATTCTAGATTTACTAAATGCATAAAGTTTCTCTCTCATTTAATTCCTTCATAAAATTATATTTTAATGTACTTCTTTCAGTTTAGGTCAACCTATTATACCCATGTCATTGATTTTATTCTTAACTTGTCATCACCATTTTGTTCATTCTTGTCCATTTTCTTTCTTGTAATTAGATGAATGTACCATGTAATTAACTTCCAAGGGAATTCTCATAATTAAAAAACATCACTTAGTTTGTTATAATGCTACTCACTTTTATGTTAAAACAATGAATTAGGTTACATCTTCTTACATCATAATCTATAATTGTCCTTCCCAATTCATTGTTATGTAGGTTGTATAAAGGACCCATATTCATGTGAGTGTTTACTCATCAATTCCGAAGTCATGATGCATTAGGCTTATATCATATTAGTAAGACAACATATCAGTTGAAGTATTAATACCTAGAATTCACCATTTCATCACATTTACAACATTATATACATGTTTTATCATTATCACTCACACTAGTCTTAATACTAAACTTATAGGGTTTTCATAAAGTCATCCTTAGTTCAACACATCATACATATCACATCATTCAACTATCTCATCATGGTGCACAAGGGTTCATTATGGCTATTCACGCACATGGAAACCCTAGTTTCAATTTTGACATTTTTCATTCATCAATCATAAGGATACATTGATTCACTAGCTCATTTGATTCAATATGTGAGATAACTCAAAACCAAAGGGTGTGAGTAACAACTAAACAAGCACATTTCCAAAAATAAGGGTAAATTAAAACTGATCTCATATAACCACCATCATAAGGAATCATGCTATATCAAGGTCCACAAATTGTACCATATCACATATTAGGAGGGTTATTTACTTTTGTATAGTGGCCAACTGCCACACACCTGTTACAAAATATAACTTGTTCACGTATAAAATCAATATATACAACCAAAGAAAACTACCAAAACACATATCGAGGTAAATATCATCAACAAAACATAACCCTCCCAGACATGAGAGTACAAGGACCACACGTAGGACTCTACTACAAGACACAAAAACTTATCCAACCTTCTGCGTTCACTCATCTCCAAGTTTCCTCTTCCTCAACAACACGATCCCTACCCCGCCACACACAACCACCTAAAAAGATGTGGCGAACCACAAGGGTGAGACCCATGTCCCAGCGGGAGATATTAATCTCTACCAATAATTATTGTAAACACAAATTATAACTAAGTAGGAAATAACATTATTAACAGGATAAGCAGATTCAGATAAATGAATAATTCAAACTAATTACATAGGCTAAGAAGGTTAAGCAACTACAACATATAAGTAGAACCCTTATGTATTTAGAACGAATATGAAGAACATGTATAATAGTTGATTTCTCTTACCATATTACAATATAACTAAGCAGTTTAAGAAATAAGACAAGGGTAAATATCAAATTTTAAATGTGTTTAACCCTAAACAATTCTAATACAAGGTTGGTTACGTCTTTTATTAAGCCCTCAAGAATTTGAGTCATACCACCCAAACTCCAGTTGACCACCGCTTGGTTGCAATCAATGTTCCATACAAGATCAAGGAAGAGATGGACTCCAACATCTTCTTTGACACTACTTGGTAAGTATGAGTCTGCAAAGTAGTGACGTATCATTCAAACCACCAAAAATGACTTATAGTCAATCTGAAAACACCTAGCCCACATTGGTACATGTCTCAACACTAGAAACTAGGGTATACAAACCCAATCACAGAGGTACAACCGCAGTTGTCCTCCAATCACATCAGATACATATATAATCACCAAAACATGACTATTGCCATTCTCACAATAATTGAGAGGAAAGTTATATAACTCACCTTAGATTATGAGTAGAGATTCTAAATAGAAAGATTCTCCAAGGAAGAGAGGAAAACCAAAGCTTGGTTCAACTCCACCACCAAGCTAACATCACCTCAATGAAAGAAGAACAACCGTAGGTTAAATAAAGCTTAAAGAAGAGAACACAAACCCTAGTCCATAAAAAAGGGAAGAGAGAAGATCTTCATCTCAAATTAGGCACTACCATGGAGAACTGTGGATTCGGTCAAGAAGAGAGAAGTTTTTCAAGAATCACAACCATTTTGAACCATGGATTTGGCCAAGAGAAGAAAGAGAAGTAGGGTTTTTGCAACAAAACAAAACCAAGAAGCACTACTTGAAAAATAGTAATTAATTACATTTAGTTTTGCTACATTTACCATATATGTAGTTATAAACAACCTTTTCTTACAATTTATAAAAAATATAATGAAAAATGTAGTGTTTCTCCCGCCTAAAAATTTCAATCCTGCTTTGCACATCAAAATCTCCATCCAGTTTTTTTTATCTCTTAATTTTTTCGCTACCTCCTACCTCCCCTCTCAAATTCCTGGTATACCGTATCCTAGTGTACTCACTCAACAAAAGGTATGTTGTCGCTTCTCCCCCTTATCTACTTCCCTCACCTTCTTCATGACCTCAATCTCTTGACCCCTACAACACTTTCTTCACCTCTTTTCAAGATATGTCCAGTTCCCCTAGATATCAACACATGTAGCAATGGCAATTACATCAATGAGAAGAGGGAAACATTACATGTTGAGATGAGCATGGAAGAAAATTGGCTGACACGTTCATCTCTTTTGCTCCTATATGTTTGTCACCCTATTTTAGTAATTGTATTCTCCATGACTTGACAACACATGTGTCATGCATATTTCCTCTCTTTTACCTTCCATCAATGCCCAAACACCTGTCTCCCTTCCGCCTTACTTTCCCTCTCCCATTTGCTCTGCAAAATCCAAAATCCAAACTGCCCACCACCTTTATAGTCATGATTTCCCCATCTCCAACCCTCAACTCCTATGCTTTCCTTAGATTACCTTTAGCTTCCCCTATTGTTTGTATTAGACTTGTACCCATGACATTATATTGGAGAATGAGGTGTCTCCAATGTTGTCTGACCACATCCTTTTCCATGAGTGGATCCCCATCCTAGGGATCGTCCTCTAAACACTGCCTCAGTGAGGCAGAGCAGCTGCAACAAGCGACCATATTTTCGTAACGACAACATCGGAATAAAGGCATGTCGTGTGTCCGCACATTGAGGAAAAATGAAGAAATTCAAGCTATCCCTTTCCGCATGTGTATGGCCATAAAGGCCGGGAAGAAACCATGGCACACTTTGTATTTTCAGTTCTTCCTGTTACTATCTGCTCTTTTTTATGTTATTATATAATATATTCATGGACATGAAATTCATGCCCACCTTGATTGTATTTTCTGCATTTTCTTCTTAATGCAGTTTTTGTGCATCAACCACTACAATGCGAGCAAAAGATCGCTTACGACCACAACCAAATGCATCACAAGCTCCATGGTATTCTTCTATCTACAGTCATTTCTATTACCGTGAGTTATTTATTTCCTCACGGTTTCTTTCAGTTATTGACTCTTCTCTTTACCATCTAGTGTTGCTACCCCTACATTACTGGTTACCAGACTGTGACACTGTCGTTTATGAGGTTAATATAGTAGATTTGATTTTTCTGATTTTCAGTGTTGAAGTCCACAACTTGCATGTTTTTGCCCCTACAATGTTGCTGCATTGAATATTTGGTTCTTTATATAATGGGCTGCTTGACACTTACGTTTGAAGTTCATTCATGTAGTCCTCTTCTGAACATACGGTGCCCTTTTTGCATTGAAACAGTGTTCCTGAAGAGGCTTATAACACTGAAGCAACAAGGAGTACATGTGATGCTTGTGATCTGAATTTTTTATACAATTCTAGAATCATATCAGGTGAATGATGATCCATAATACCTATTTGCATATAAATTTTTTTGTAATACAGTCCACTGTTTCTTACGAGACTTGTTTATCATGTTTAAATATAGATATAACAGGATAAAACCATTTTCTGTAACATATGAATAAACATATAGAGGTTTTCTGTAGATGTGATGTTTTGTGATATACTTGTTTCTTATTTTTAGCTTACATAGTAGACTGCAAATCCATATATTTTCCAAAAGAATTACACTAATGGTTGGAATTCTAACTATTTTGCCTCAAAATAGAGCCTTTGGATTTGACAACAACTTGTATTTGAAATTACATTAGAACACCATTGCTCATCTACTGGAAGACGCACCGAAAAACAATTTCTCAAATGTCATTATTTGGTTGTTGACCAAATGGGATGAAGGGATGTTCCTCATAGAAACTGTTAACTATCTAGAAGCTTGGATGTGCATGAATTGTTCAGTGTTTAGCGTAGAGGTTGTGCAGCTGCTGATAACAATCTCTTGCTTAAGGCGTTGAGTTCTGTTTCATAACTTTAGGGCTATTATCATTAACTATGAAAGTTGCTCCATAGCTCAAAACCAATGGTACCGCTCCTCTTCGTAATTCACGCCAGGTGATAAGTATTTACAGATATACTCTTTCTACTGGAACAAAAGGGGAGCCTAGGTTGTATATTAAAAAACCACCATCTCCACACCATCCTGATAGTTGAAAAAACAAACCGAAAACTTTGAGATGTCCTTACAATTGAACCAGTTGGTGTTCCCCATAACCTACGTGTGGATTGACAAGATGATTTTCTAACGTTGAACCGGTTTCTGATGCCAAGAACGTGGTTGACAAAGTATTGTATGGGGCTAGAGGTAACATACTAACGATGATTCAATGCTCTTTCAATGAGCTCCACCCCATCAATGTTCTCAAACACACTAAGAAAGGGTAACGAAGAAGCTCACATTTTTTTATGAATTAGGTATTAGTGAAGGCCTTAGTTATATGTTAAGTAACTTCCCTTTGAATCTTAGGAGATGGTTGTAATAGGTTATAATTTATATGGTAAGGCCTTTCTGTTAATTTGTCTCTATATCAGAGACCGAAACGTTGGGAATTGAGGATAACGTGAAAGGACACTCATTGTTACATGCCAAGTTATATTGAATGTATTGTCCGTCTTGAATCCAAAAAGGATCGTAAACCTATAAAATAAAGCCTTCTCCGTTGAATTTTGCCAACTAAGTGTATATGAGTAAATTTGTGAAGGGTGCATATATATCTAATCAGAAACACACAATTCAATCTAGAATATGGAAGCTTACTTGTTTAGATTTCCTTATATATACACCTTATGTGTTTTGGGGAAAAAACCCACATGACTTAGTTTTGCAAAATCACTTTGTTATCCTCAATTTGGCTATCCTCAATTTGGCAGTATACACCCTTCTCAACATTGCAAGATTTCTTAGAATCCAACATCAAGATGATCAACCCATAACTCTTACTTTGAACTTTAGAAAGATTCCATTCTCGTGCTGCAAAATCACTTTATGCATATTGGAAGTCGCTTGTTTTTTTTTATATTAATTTGTAATTACCTTAATGATAGGTCTTCTAACGTCTTCCATATTTCTTGCCCTACTGCCAATTAATTCCTATGATGTGTTTTCCCAAAAATTACTTCCATAATTACCCACATAGACATCACACCCTTACCCTTCCAATAAGAGTAATTATCTTCTAATTCCAAGAGGTATTCTCATACAAAATTCAAAGTACATATATTACTGCAGCTTCTTTGAGTTGGCACACAAAATGGACATTCTCATGGTTAAATGGAATGCTTTCACTCTTAAACTTATTGATCGTGGTTCCTTTAATGATGAAAAGGATCTTGTTTGTACACTAGAGGATGGCCAATTAGGTGGCTCTAGGCTTGATATTTTTTAGCATGAGTCTCACTCAACCAGAATCTAGTTGCAGCATAGAAACTAATGTTTTACCAGTAAAGCTGTTTAACAAAGGTCACTCAAATTTGGGTTAATATGTAGATTTTGTTGTATCACTTTAGACCCGTGTTAACAAGCAGTTTGCCACCAGAAAAATAGAGTTGACAATATTTAAAGAGTAAGATTTGTATAACTACAATATTGTAGTTTATTGGTTCTATTATCTTCTATCTTTTTGTTCCTAAGGTTGCAGTTTATAACCTCAATTCAACATACCTTCCTTCATCTTGTTCTTCACTCTTCCTCCCCCTTTCATTGCTTGTTCTTCCTCCAATGCCCCTCTTGGGGTTTAGGCTTTTTCCAGCAGTAAATGACAAAATAGAAGATTATGTATCTTTCATTTTATAAATCAGGGTATCTGATTTTTTCTCCAATGTTTCCAACTTGATTTGTAGAGGCTTGAGCACGTTGTTATGATATCATGGATGAAGAAAGTTAGTTTGAAACTCTCTTCATATGGAATTATTTCTACTAAAAGTGGTTTCTATACTTTTTTTTGAAGTGTACTTCTATAAACTTTAACACTGAAGGCCATACTAGTTCATTCTACTTTTACTTTCCATGTATACCTTAGATCTTCCTAGCCACCTGCTTTGTGCCTCCTCCACGCATGCTCCTCTACCCCGTTAGTTTTCACTTTTTTGTTGTGTCCATGAGCCTAATTATCAATCCTCATGTAAGAATTTTAAATATGTTTCAATCTATGATTTCGCTAATATGCTTACTAATATATGTGTGTTAACCATTTGGTAAATAACGAAACCCATTTTCTGACAAAATTGGAACATGTTCATCCTTATCTTCTACACATTCTTCACCTAAACATCACCTATTTGGATTTTTGTCACTTTCATTTCTAATTTCAGTTTTATGTGGGTTAATGGACACAAACACGAGAGGTTCACATTTGTAGATAAAAATGGTCAGTGACCTTGCCATTGTTTCTTTTTTTTTTTCCTTCTACTTTTTGAGTAAGTGTTATGTTGTTCTTATCTCATTGCCTTTGAAGCTCTATATTTAGTTTCCTACTGTGATAGTCTAATGAGTTATTTTCTTATTGATGATCATTTTCCCTTCTTAATGGAATGTTGTGTTCTAAGGATGTTATTGTAGCCTAGTTGATTGTCCTCCATGTCTTTTGTGTTTCTATTTGATCTATTAAGTCACTTTTCTGCCTTGTTGGTTTCTCCTCTTTATAGTATGATCCTATGTTAGGATGTTGTCTTGAACTAGTTTGGTTCTGGATTGAGTGTTTAGATATCTAATGCTCTAGTAGGTGGAATCATAATGTATTGAAAAGTTGGAATTTAAGAAAACATTTGCAAGTTTTTTTCAGCTGATCAAGGCTCCCTGCTCTATTTCGTTGATGACGTGATCTAGCTTTGACTAATCATTTTCCTCAATAACTGAGAGACTAGGAAATGGTTGCAGTCAAATCTTCCTTGTTTTTAGGATTTCAAGTTTTGAAAACCTAGATACATGGCTCTATAATATTTACATTTTCTCAAAGTCTAGTTGTTGTCATTAATGGGAAGGTTAAGTAAATTCAGGGCAAAGATACTCCTTAATTGACATATTAAGGCCTTTGTGGTCTGTATTTCATGGAGGAATGGACATATGTAAACAATTGATAGGTAGAACTATTATAAATGTAGCTAGATGATTATACAAAATTGGAAGAGATCATGGGTAGAATTAAGCATTTGACAAAACTTGAAAAGGATAAAAGTTTTCATTGGCATTTTATTTTATGAAACTTCATAGATTGTATCTTACATTTTTCACTTTGAAGTCTCACATTATTCCATGTCCTATTGCAGATTCTGGAGAATTCGTGTAATGGTACATGAGTAACTAGTCAGCAAGTTTATGTATTTTCTATTTTCCTTGCAATTGCAATTCTAGGAATTTTGTACACCAATTTGCTATTAAGAGGAGAACTTGTAGCTTACAACCAATTAATAGACAGTCATTTTGGTGAGGTCAATTACTATACATTAAGAGGTGTTCATTATTCTGAATGTATCTTTTCAAATAACTATTAATTACACTGAATAAAGGAGTGTGTTTTACTTCATATTATTTTTATTCAACCCTCAACAATAGCCTCTGTTTCGAAGATATGCTTTGAGTGTTTTTTGATTTCTTTTTCCGTGAATCTGATAATTTTTATTACAGTTGTAGAGTCCGCTGATTTGTGTCTCCATTCAAGAAGTTTGACTGAGGCCCTTCCATAATCATGAGCTTCCTCTCACTAGAATAATAAAGGAAATTGCATTATATATACAAAGTTCGTTACATAGAAGCCTCTTACAGTGAGATCCAAAAAGTATATCTATTCAATGGAAATGTCAAATGTCTCATTTTAATTATTTATTTGTCAAATTGGAACCAACTAACAAAGATCATGGATAATTTATTTAAGAAAATGACTTCCATCTGGGAGCACTAGTACAGAAATGACGCATAACGTCACATTTGCAGGCGTGGTTTATAAATAAAACACTGACGCTAATAAATTGTGATGTCGGTTTAACAAGACAACTGACACCTATATGTGAAGGTCGACCGCTTTACAAAAGACACGGGTATCATGTTTTTTTTTGAGGTTACATAGGTATCATGTTTTATTTAACGTCAGCTGGTCGAAATAAAAACTGACATCCAAAATCACCCACAAAATACAATTTTCCAGGGAAAAAAGTTTTCCTCCAAAATTTTCAATTCGATGTCGATTGTATAAACACCGATGACTCATGTTCCACTCCAAGCCCCGCGAAATTTTTCCCCCCATATGTCTTCGGTTGTTTAAAATACAACTGATGCCTAAATATCCCTCGTGAGGCAAAAATTCATACCTTATTTGACGTCGGTTGTTGCACAGGAGCTGACGAGGATGTTTGTTCACGCGTTGTCCCATTGAAAAAAAATTCCCCCAATTTTCCTAATCAATGTTGGTGTTAGGGGAGAAACTAACAACTATGATTGTAACTCAAGAATATTTTTTTTTGTCCGTGTATGTGGATAGACGTCAGTTATTATACGTTGAAACCGACAATGAAGACCCTGACCAATATTTATTTGAAGTTGTAGATGGTGTTAGGTGTTAGTTTTACACAATAACTGCCGCCGGAAATTAACTGAATAGCACCCGCGTGAGCGAAACTCTTCCCCTTATCTTTTTCATTCTCGATTCTCTGTTGCTGCTCAAGCTAGGTCTCGCGATTCAGGCTTGCCGCTGCCACTGTTGCTATGCAGAGGAGCTCGCTACCACCACTGTGGAGAGAAGCTCGTCGCCGCCGCTGTGGTGAGGAACCACCACTGAGGAGCTCACCGCCGCCGCTCCAATGCAGTCGTCGTCACCGCCTCTCTAGTAGTTCAGTCGCTTCCGCCTCTCTAGTAGTTCAATCACCGCCACTGCCGCTCGCTTGCTCAGTCATCTCTGCCAAGAACCACAACCACAACCCACCATCCTACCACCACTCGCCACCTGCTTCACCGCTGCTTCAGGCATCTCCTCCTCCACCTCCGGCTACCTCCACAGCCACAACTGCGACCACCACCTCCGGCCACTGCCACCACAGCCTGCTCCATTAGTGCAGTTAGTTTTCTGTAAGATTATTATTGATTAATTAGGGTTGATTAATATTGATTAATAAGGGTTAAATGAGGAATGAATGAACTTAGTTCAATATATAATTGTTGTTAAAAATTGTGAAGTTGACAAATAACGATTAACTAGGGTTAATTATGAATGAATGAATTTAATAAATTGTTATTGATTTCTTTCTCTCTTGTTAGTGATTGATTTAACTTATTTTAGTATATAATTGTTCTTCAAAATTGTGTAGTTGATTATTAATGATTGATTTGGGTTAATGATGAATGAATGAATGAACTTATCCAAATGGAAGAATGAATTGAATTAAATGATGTTACACAAAACCTAGGATATGAACCATGATACTATGATTGTAGGTATATGAATGACAACATATATACATGTATTTTGTTGGCCTAGAAACCCATCCAAGATTTACTCATTAGGAATAAATCTTGGATAGTCCCCGGTTTGGGACTATTCGTGAACACTTAATCTCACTTAGGATGTAAATGTATAATATGTATTCAATTTTCAAGATGTTTCGTCAGCACTTCCCCCTTTGTTCTCTAAGTACATATGTCGGTGGGCATTTACCCATGTACATCAGTGTACTTGGAGAACTGCGGGGAAATGTTGCCGAAATTTCTTGAAAATTGAATACACATTATACACTTACTAGTGAAATTAGGTGATCAAGAATCAGATAGGGGGTACACATTTATTATATGTAACACCCTCAACCCTAAAGTTTTAACCATAAACCCCAATCTTTAAACCCTAAACCGTAATCTTTTAACCCTAAACCCTAATATATACTTGTTTTCTCTTTGAACATAGAATGGATAGCTCACAGATGTTCATTCCAAATCACTGCACCCCGAGTTTATTCCTGATCTTGACCAGTTTATTAAATTTGTCGAGGAACATAGGAAACAACCTGGAGATAGGTTCTACTGTTCATGTTGGCATTGTAGTAACAACTTGAAAATCAGAACTGGTGACGAAATCAAAAGTCATGTCATGTGCAATAAGATTGTACAAGGCTATACAGAATGGCACTGACATGGAGAGATTTCAAACATGAAATTAGTGGATGTCGATAGTAGTTCTTGTGTGGAAGAAGAAATTGCCTCCAATGACGTAGATGTGAACGAACTAGTTGTAGTAGACATCCTTGATGCAATGCGGGGCAGTTGTGGGATAGAGCACACCGATCCACCTCCCTTGTCTCGAAACATTGTGCATGATGCTGAGAGACCGTTATATACTGATTGTAATAAAGTTTATAAAGCTTAGCACTGTGTTGAGATTGTATAAGTTGAAAGCTAACAGTAGATGAAGTGACAAAAGTTTCACGTCATTGTTGTCTTTGTTGAAAGAAATTCTTCCTGAAGGAAACGAGCTGCCAATCTCAATATAACAGTTAAAGAAATTGTTCTACTTAATGGGAATGGAGGCTAAAAAGATACACGCATGCCTGAATGATTGTGTATTATTTCAAAAGGACTATGTGGATTTGAAATATTGTCCAAAATGTGGTGCGTCAAGGTATAAAATGATGATTTCGGGGGAGTCCAGAACTGGTTCTCCTACCAAGGTGATGTGGTATCTACCTATAATATCACAGTTTCAATGATTGATTTCCTATCTGATAGATGCAAAGAATTCGAGGTGACATGTAGATGTTAAGACAAATAATGATGGGATCCTACGACATGCGTCTGATTCCCCACAGTGGAAGAAGATTGATTTATTGTACCCTAAATTTAGTGAAGAAATGGTTGCAGTCAAATCTTCCTTGTCTTTAGGATTTCAAGTTTTGAAAACCTAGATACATGGCTCTATAATATTTACATTCTCTCAAAGTCTAGTTGTTGTCATTAATGGGAAGGTTAAGTAAATTCAGGGAAAAGATACTCCTTAATTGACATATTAAGGCCTTTGTGGTCTGTATTTTATGGAGGAATGAACATATGTAAACAATTGATAGGTAAAACTATTATAAATGTAGCTAGATGATTATCCAAAATTAGAAGAGATCATGGATATAATTAAGCATTTGACAAAACTTGAAAAGGATAAAAGTTTTCTTTGGCATTTTATTTTATGAAATTTCATAGATTGTATCTTACATTTGTCACTTTGAAGTCTCGCATTAGTCCATGTCCTATTGCAGATTCTAGAGAATTCTTGTAATGGTACATGAGTAACTAGTCAACATGTTTATGTATTTTCTATTTTCGTTGCAATTGCAATTCTAGGAATTTTGTACACCAATTTGCTATTAAGAGGAGAACTTGTGGCTTACAACCAATTAATAGACACTCATTTTGGTGAGGTCAATTACTATACATGAAGAGGTGTGCATTATTCTGAATGTATCTTTTCAAATAACTATTAATGACACCAAATAAAGGAGTGTGTTTTACTTCATATTATTTTTATTCAACCCTCAACAATAGCCTCTATTTCAAAGATATGCTTTAAGTCTTTTTTGAGTTCTTTTTATGTGAATCTGATAGTTTTTATTACAGTTGCAGAGTCAGCTGATTTGTGTCTCCATTCAAGAAGTTTGACTGAGGCCCATCCATAATCATGAGTTTCCTCTCACTAGAATAATAAAGGAAATTGCATTATATATGCAAAGTTCATTATATAGAAGCCTTTTACAGTGAGATACAAAAAGTATATCTATTCAATGGAAATGTCAAATGTCTCAGGTTTAATTATTTATTTGTCAAATTGGAACCAAATACTAAAGATCATGGATAATTTATTTAAGAAAATGACTTCCATCTGGGAGTACTAGTACAGAAATGACGTATAATGTCACATTTGCAGTCGTCATTTATAAATAAAACATTAACGCTAATAAACTACGATGTCGGTTTAACAAGACAACTGACACCTATATGTGAAGGCCGACCGCTTTACAAAAGACATGGGTATCACATTTTATTTAACATCAGCTGGTCAAAATAAAAACCGACATCCAAAGTCACCCACAAAATACAATTTTCCAGGGAAAAAAATTTGCCTCCAAAATTTTCAATTCGACGTCGATTGTATAAACACCCACGACTCATGTTCCACTCCAAGCCCCGTGAATTTTTTCCCCCATATGTCGTCGGTTGTTTAAAATACAACTGATGCCTAAATATCCCTCGCGAGGAAAAAATTCATACCTTATTTGGCGTCGATTGTTGCACAGGAGCTGATGAGGATGTTTGTTCGCACATTGTCCCCACAAAATTTGTTTTCCCCCAATTGGCCCAGTCAACATCGGTGTTAGGGGAGAAACCAACAACTATGATTGTAACTCAAGAATAATTTTTTTTTCCTGTGTATGTGGATAGATGTCAGTTATTATACGTTGAAAACGGCGATGAAGACTGTGACCCGATATTTATTTGAAGTTGTAGATGGTGTTAGGCGTCAGTTTTACACAATAACTACAGCCAACAATTAACAGAATAGCACCCGCATGAGCCAGACTCTTCCCCTTGTCTGTTTCATTCCCGATTCTCTGTTGCTGCTCAAGCTAGGTCTCATGATTGAGGCTTGCCACCGCCACTACTACTGTGCATAGTAGCTCGCTGCCACCACTGTGGATAGAAGCTCGTTGTCGCCGTTGTGGAGAGGAACCACCATTGAGGAGCTCACCACTGCCGCTACAATGCAGTCGCCTTCACCGCCTCTCTAGTAGTTCAGTCACCGCCACCTCTCTATTAGTTCAATCGCCACTGCCACCGCTCGCTTGCTCAATCATCTCTGCCAACAACCAAAACCACAACCCACCATCCTACCACCGCTCGCCACCTGCTTCACTGTTGCTTCAGGCATCTCCTCCTCCACCTCCAGCTACCTCCACAGCCACAACTGCGACCACCACCTCTGGCCACTGCCACCACAGCCTGCTCCATCAGTGTGGTGAGTTTTCTGTAAGATTATTATTGATTAATTAGGGTTGATTAATATTGATTAATAAGGGTTAAATGAGGAATGAATGAACTTAGTTCAATATAATTGTTGTAAAAAATTGTGAAGTTGATTAATAATGATTAACTAGGGTTAATTATGAATGAATGAATTTAATAAATTGTTATTTCTTTCTTTCTCTCTTGTTAGTGATTGATTTAACTTATTTCAGTATATAATTGTTCTTCAAAATTGTGTAGTTGATTATTAATGATTGATTTGGGTTAATGATGAATGAATGAATGAACTTATCCAAATGTAAGAATGAATTGAATTAAATGATGTTACACAAAACCTAGTATATGAACCATGATACTATGATTGTAGGTATATGAATGACAACATATATACATGTATTTTGTTGGCCTAGAAACCCGTCCAAGATTTACTCATTAGGAATAAATCTTAGATAGTCCCCGGTTTGGGACTATTCTTGAACACTTAATCTCACTTAGGATGTAAGTGTATAATGTGTATTTAGTTTTCAGGATGTATAGTCAGACTTCCCCCTTTGTTCTCTAAGTACATATGTCAGTGGGCATTTGCCCATATACATCGGTGTACTTGGAGAACTTTGGGGAAATGCTGCCGAAATTTCTTGAAACTTGAATACACATTATACACTTACTAGTGAAATTAGGGGGTACACATTTATTATATGTAACACCCTCAACCCTAAAATTTTAACCATAAACCCCAATCTTTAAACCCTAAACCCTAATCTTTTAACCCTAAACCCTAATATATACTTTTTTCTCTTTGAACATATAATGGATAGCTCATGGATGTCCATTCCAAATCACTGCACCCTGAGTTTATTTCTGATCTTGATCAATTTATTAGATTTGCCAAGAAACAAAGGAAACAACCTGGAGATAGGTTCTACTATTCATGTAGGCATTGTAGTAACAACTTGAAAGTCAGAACTGGTGATGAAATCAAAAATCATGTCATGTGCAACAGGATTGTACAAGGCTATATAGAATGGCACTGACATGGAGAGATTTCAAACCTGAAAATAGTGGATGTCGATAGTAGTGCTTATGTGGAAGAAGAAATTGCCTCTGATGACGTAAATGTGAACGAACCAGTTCTAGTACACATCATTGATGCAATGTGGGATAGTTGTGGGATAGAGCACACCGATCCACCTCCCATGTTTAGAAACATTATGTAACATCCCTGATCTGGGTTATGCTTTAACCCTAGGTGTTTTAATAAAGAAAGATGATTATATTCTTAATATTATCTTGTGAAAAGTAATTAGGGATCATGAGGAACTTATGTTTCAATTTTGGTCCTGTTTGAACAATGTTGAAGCAATGTTTGCTTATTTTGGACTAAAGTGCAAATTACCCAAGTTGAGGGGTTAAATTGCAAATGTTCCATGATAAGATGTTCCTCATATGTTTAAGCATAATGGGAATGAAGATGATGTAGAGGTATGGCTTGTGGTAGCTTGAGTACCAAGGAAAAGCTGATAAAGCAATGTTTGTGCATTAAAACCAAGTTTTGGTGTAAAGTGCAATTTACCCAAAACCTAAGGTTCAATATGCAAATTACCACTTCAATAAGGTCCCTAATGTTTATTGACATCATTTAGAGAAAAGAAAATGAGAGGGTCACCTCATTTGAATTAAGTTGGAGGAGAGAGAATCTTGATATTAAAATAATCAAGATTTAAGCCTAATTGGAACCCTAATTCAATTTAATGAAAAAATAAATAAAATAATTGAAGGGGCCTTCAAACAAAATTAAAATGGTTGGATTCAGATGTGTGTGGACGAGATTAATCCTTGCACAGGCACGAGCATATCCTAAGGAGGTGAAATTCCGCTCACCATTATTATAAGAAAAAGAAATTCCACTCAAAAATGGATATTAATATTATAAGGGTTAAGGTGCTTAAATTGTTTTCCCTTTATTCTTGGATAATGAAGAGGTTTTTGCAAGAACATGAAGATGGCTTCGTGGACAAGAAATTGAGGGGGATTTGGTGGAAATTATTTTGCGAATTGAAGGAAATAATCCCATTTTCTCTCTCCTTGGGATTTCCTTATACATATCCCTTTTTCCACTCACTTAAGGACTTCTTTTCGGATTTCCTTTCTTTTCTTGCCTTGGCTGACCCCAAGAGAATCTCAGGAATAGGAGGAGGACGACCTAAACCTGTTGGTAAGGTTCTTGACCTCTTTCCCCCTTGATTCCATGGTGGAAATTGAAAGTAAATCATGGATTTCTTCTTATTTCGATCTCCTCTTCAACCCTAGTGAATCATTTCAACCAAAAGCTTGAGGACAAGCCTAGGGGGAGTTGCAAAAGCTTAATCCACCATTTTTTCCATGATCTTCGAGCTTTGGAGATCAATTGGAGGCAGGTTTTATAATTTGAAACCCTAACTTTGTTATTGCATTCAATTCCCCATCAAATAATCATCATTTCTCTATTTACAATTATTGATTTGGTTGATTGATGCAATCTCCAAGGAAATCATAGCAGGTTTTGTGAGTCTAGAACTTGATGATGATGAAATCATCATAAGAACACACCTCCCCAAATATCTAGACCAAATGTTTTCAATCAAATGTCCAAACGGTTTGTGTTTGGGAGCAAACAGTTTCAAACCGTTTGGAATGAAACGGTTTCACTAAACCGCATAGAAGCAAATGGTTTAAGACTGTTTGGTTATGTTGACCAGGTTTGACCAGTTGGGTACTTGTTCATAATGATCTAGGTTAATGTCCCACCAATTATTATTGATTAACTCCAATTGGTTCATGAGTTAAAGGTCCATCAATCACCTAAACCCTAATCGGGTTGAGTGCTGATTTCATAAGTGATTGAGTTTGAAACTTGGGTTGATTGACCCAAACGGTTTCAAAACCATTTGGGGATCACCCAAACGGTCTCAAGACCGTTTGTGGTCACCCAATACCATTTTTAGTCTAGGATTGATTATGGTTAAGTGTTTGAAGACCCAAAGATATGGTATGAACCCTAATCGGCTAAGTGATGATTTTGCAAGTGATTGAGATGATGTTTTGGGTTGATTGACCCAAACGGTTTCAAGACCTTTTGGGGATCACCCAAACGGTCTCAAGACCTTTTGTTGATCACCCAAGACCATTTGGAGGTCTAGGGTTAAGTATGGTTGAGCAATTGAAGGTCCAAAGATATTAAGTTGATGTACAATCAATTGTTGATTTGGTGACCAATCCTAGGATCCAAACCTTAATTGAATGACGTGGTTAATGATGATGTGATGGGAAAACGGTCTCAAGACCGTTTGGAGGTCATACAAATGATCCCAAGACCATTTGGGGGTCACCCAAGACCGTTCGGAGGTCTAGGGTTGACTATGGTTAGGGGTTTGAAGATCTAAAGATACCAAGTTGATTTGCAATCAAATGCTGATTTGGTGATCAATCTAGTGATCCAAACCCTGAATGGATGACATGGATTTGAGTGATGAGATGGTAAAACGGTCTCAATACCATTTGGAGGTCATCCAAATGACATAAAGACCGTTTGGGGTCAGATCATGTTCAATTTGGATGATGGTCCTATAGTTTTAAAGTAACTAGTTACACATCGATTAATGTTGAAGGATCAACGATTCCAAACCCTAATCCAATTGATTCAAACCCTAATTGATGACCAATTGAGGGTCAATTGAGAGTCAAATCAGTTGAAGGATGACCTACCTAACTCAATCAAAGTTTGGTGATAGGTCCAATTGATGATTAGTTACATGAATACAATGGTTGATGGAATCAACATTGAGAACCCTAAACCGATTGGAGTAGTTGAGACCATCTTTGGTCCATGCGGTTTTGAGGAGGTTTGGTCCAAACGGTCTCAAGGCCATTTGAGTCCAAATGGTCTCAAGACCATTTGAGACCAAATAGTCTCAAGACCGTTTGGGACCAAACGATCCCCAACCGGTTGAGTTCATGCGATTTCAAAAAAATACTTTAGCAAACGATCTTGAAGGTCACTTTTACCAAATGGTTTCAAACCATTTAAACTTTGAAAGACCAAGACCATTTGGGGCCCAAGTAATCAAAATTGTTTGAGGATCAATATGGTTAATCCTTTTGGATACCTAATGTAATTGAGAACTCAATTGGTTAATCCACTTGGATATCTATTGTAATAGAAGATTCAATTGTTCAATTCATTTGGATACCTTATGTAATGGAAGACCAATGTGATTAAATCTCTTGAGAATTAAGATGATGAATGATCCATTGATCCAATCATGATTATTAAGGCTAGGTACAAAGGTTGAAACCCTAAAGTACCTAGATGATCAATACCTTTAGATTAATTAACCCTAAAAGGTTATGCGAGTAATGTCTTAAGTACACTATGTTAACCATAGTTGTATGTACTTGATTGAAGGGTTGATGTGACCTAATAAAGTTGGGAGGAAGATAGAGAGGAATTCATATATGAGTATTGATCATGTGATGATTAGGTTATGATCCTTAATAAAGAGATCATGACACCCTAATCTGGAAGGTTAATGGATCATAACCCTAGTTCAGGGTAACATAATGTAAAACCCCAATTATGGGAATAAAGAGTGAAACCCTAATTTGGATGAGTATCCCCAACTGATAGGAAAGGAGAAACCCTAATTGATGGTGATGCCATGAGAAACCATAATTGAGGATGTTTCCATGTGAAACCCTAATTGAGGGTGAATCCATGAGAAATCCTAATTGAGGGTAATGTTATGAAAATCCTTAATTAAGATTAATGTTATGAGAAACCTTAATCTAGGGTAATGTCATGTGAAACCCTAATTAAGAGTAGTATTATGGAAACCATGAAGAATGATGTGAAGTGTGACTTAAATCCAGGATGATGCCATATAATGTTATGTTCAACCATAGTCATGGTATAATGTCCAATATACTAAAGTAGGATGTGGTTATTACAATCAAGTAAGATGAGGATATTATAACCATGAAGGGTAAAGTTGATGAACTATATGAATGATATTGTTGATACCCTAATGAATAAGGGTCGAAAGGACAAGATGATGTCTATATTATTATATATCTAATTTCATGTATGTGTAAGAACCCTATTCATCTTACAATGATGAGGGTATGAAACTCTTAGGAGTGATGTATGCAATATCATATAATGGAGTGAATAACATCCTATGGGTTGAAATACCTAAAGTGGATGATAATGATTTAATATATATTAGCAATGCCTAACCTTTGGTTAAGTCCATATCATTAAAGATAATGGGACAGTCCCAATGTGTGACCTATGCACCATATGATGAAAGTGACAAGTTTGTGGATAAAGTATTAAGAGGGAAATACGTTAATACAAGGTTTGTTGATTAACATAAGTAAGATCGACATGAGAAGAAAGTGATACATCCAGATATGATAGATATCACATTCATAATTTCAGGGTAAGCATACCTTGATGGATCCCTAATTCAACATTCTTGAATAAGAAACACATGAAGGGTGTTTTATGCAATTGTTACAATAAAGATGTAATAAACTCAATGTACTTTGATAAATGTTGACTAATATACATTGAGAATGGGGCTCAGCCAAATCAAGGAGTATGATGTAATCATACCATGATTAGGATGAGAAATGAACTCATACCTTGAATAGATGATCATTAATGATATATGATGAGAATTGTGATCATAAGTAAATACTTATGATATCTTTGAATGCTCCTAGAGGTGTGGATCAACATATTAGAAGTTGAATTAATAATGTGAGTATGAAACCCTAATTAATGTGATATGGGAAACCTTAACCCTAAATTGGGTAATGGGACATGAGAAATCATAATATGATATGAATAGTAAGCCCTAACCCTATTGAGGGAATAAAGGTGTTACTATTGTATTACATGAAGTAATATGTTATCGTTGCCTAGTGATAGGTGACAAAATGTTTAATGGCCTTGTGAGACATATGATTAAATGTTGCCCAGTGAGAGGTGACAAGATGCTTTATGGGCCTTATGAGCCATGAGAGGAATTATGGCATAGTGAGAGGTACCAAAATGATTATAAAAGTTTATTATAAGAAAGTATAATGTTTTAATAAACTTAATAAGAGGAACAACTATATTCAATAAAGAATGTGTAAAGCTATGCAAGCTAACCTCAAGGTTTATAGCCTAAAGTAGTATGTGATGATTAATGATGAGTTAAAGGAATTAAATTCCACGAACTATGTAATCAGGATTGGTTAGAGTCCAATGCCTGGCTATGAAATCAGGTTTGGTTAAAGTCCAATACCTGGCAGAGGTGTAATGCCTGTAATCAGGATTGGTTAGATTTCAATGTCTGGCTGTGAAATTAGGATTAGTTAGAGTCCAATGTCTGGTCGTGAAATCAGGATTGGTTAGAGTCCAATGCCTGGTTGTAAAATCAGGATTGGTTAGAGTCCAATGTCTGGCTGTGAAATTAGGATTGGTTAGAGTCGAATGTCTGGCTGTGAAATCAGGATTGGTTAGAGTCCAATGCCTGGCTGTGTAATCAGGGTTGGTTAAAGTGCAATGCCTAGTTGTGTAATCAGGGTTGGTTAATTTCCAATGCCTAGAGGTGTAATCAGGATTGGTTAAAGTCCAATGCCTGGCAGTGTAATCAGGTTTGGAGAAGTCCAATACCTCGAAAAGGTGTAATGCTTGTAATAGGGATTGGTTAAAGTCCAATGCCTGGATGTGAAATCAGGATTGGTAGTGTCTAATGCCTAGCAGTGTAATCAGGTTTGGAAGAGTCCAATTCCTGGTGGAGGCTCAATGCCTGCAATGATGACACATGATTGGAGGTAGTCCAATGCCTGTATTAATAACACATAATTGGTAATTACCTAATGCATGTATCAATGATATATGAGTACATGGTAGATGTAATTCCTTATCTGTTTCGCAGATTGGCTAAGGCCAACAGATTGAAACAAGAATGTTTCATGGGTGACATGACAAGATAATGAGTGTCACAAGAAAAGTTTGATATGATGACATAATATGATGGATAAATGATATATGTGTCATTCCTTTTCCTTATTAAAAGAATAGATGATATATAACTCTGTCATAAATAGTTGCAATGCTTTCAAGGATGAGAAGGCTTTAAACTGCTATTCCTCTTCCCATTATCATATCTTTAAATTACAATAACAATGTTTTGGCGGAGAGTTATATCTCCTGCTGGGGCAATTTACTATTGTCTCACCCCCGTGGGATCCAACATTTTTAGGTGGTCACAGACAAATAAGCAGATATTCTTTTACAGGAAAAGGAAAGCAACAACCCAGACAACAGTGAGATCTCACATGGAGACCCTGACTATCAAGTCATATAGTTAGAAAGTCTTATGTGTCGTCTCTGTACTCTCAGGTCCTCAGAGTTTATAGTTAGTGTTTTAAAGAATTGATTTGAGATTTTGGCTTGATGCCTCAAAGTTATATGTTGTCTGTATATTAGGTCTTGAGATAGCTAATGTTGTAATTCTCAAGAAGAGATAGTGCAAAAGATGTACTTTGAAAAAGGATGTAAATGTTATGACATGGTTCTTGTTGTAAAGGATTTCCAATGATTGGATCTCTTTGCAAAAAGTTATACTTTTTAGTGATTTTCAGAAATCCACTGCAACTGATTCACTTCCGCTTAGTTAATTTTGTGTTTTGTAAGTTGGATGCCACAATTAAGTAGTATCAGAGGTCTAGGTTCACTGAGTCTATAGAGACATAGGACTAAGGTAGTAGAGTCTGTTCTAGTGTCATCCAATGTATCTGATAGTGTCTGCTAATAATATAGGAGAAGAAGAACTTGAAGATGACTGGGACACATGAGGAGTTTGCTACAGAAAGCAGCAATGCTGCACCAAGAAGAGGTGCATGGGAGTAGGAAAGAGAGGGACAATTGATCGAGAATCCCCTATCTAATCCAGCTATGAAAAGAAATCCTTCCTTAGGTATCACTATTGGGGAACTTAGGGCAACCATGATGTATTTAGTGGATTGAGCACTAGTAATACTACCTAGATTACCAGCCCCCAATGATGATGTTTTGGACATCAATAGGATATGTAATCCACAACAACAGGTTGAAGTAATGGGAAATGATAAAGTTCTGGACTTAGAACAAACTTGTGCTCAACCTCAGCCTGTTGAATCAATAAATAATGAGGGAAGGAATAGGTTACAACTCAAAAGCAGAATTCGCTATAGGTGTAGAAAGCCTGGACATATTATAAAGAATTGTCCAACAAGGAATAAGGAAGAGATAATTTAGAAAAGGCCTATCCAAATCTAGGAACAGAGGCCTCGTAGTTCCAAAAAGGGAAAGACTTTGGTATTACCAGTAAAACCAGGACCTAGTGCACCAAGGAAATGGTCATTTAGAAAGGGTAAAGAACCCTCTAGACCATACCTGGCACCCAGAATTTGCTATCTATGTAGACAGGTAGGACATATGGCAAGAGATTTCTCATCCAGAAATGTTATGGTGAATCAACCTCTGAGGCAGAATCTACCTAAGGCAGTGAATAATCCACGAATTATGACAGGTTAGACAAAATAATGTCATTCTTATATGTCTTTTTATGATTTCCTGGATTAAATTGAGAAAGTAATTGATTGAACTTTCCTTAATTAGTCCTATGAGGACTTATATTTTTCATAATAAACATTATAGGTGTTTTATGTTGTTCTTACCTCTATAGTAAAAGAGGAGGTATTGAAGAGATGCCTGGATAAAATCTAGTAATGTTAAATTTTATACTTGTGATAATATGAAAAGGAAGGAATATGATAGTATAAAAGTGCATACTACTTAATCTCAGTATTTATATACCCTGGCCAGGTATACAACTATTGATGATAAAGTGAGTATGGAAACTCTTAGATTGTAATCTTTTTGATTTCCCTGATCAAGCAGTCATTCTGATACAATCTAATGAGTATCATGGAATTAGAAGCATGGAATGAATAAATGTGTCATGTTCTAAGCATAAGAAAGAGAAATCTAAGATAACCATAGATGAGCATGTTTGTATGAGGTATTAAAAGCATAATCCTCCTAAGTTTAGAATAAGGAATATGATTCCTTATTTTCTTTTCTCTCAGGGACATGGCAATCAAGTGGGTCATAGGACACTTGATGTGCATAATATAAAGATGTTTATGTGATGGATACTTAGAAATGTATCAGTTTATCTTGGACTTTGTCTCCAAGATGAAGATATATGTAACAAGTAATGTCCCAAGATGAAAGGAAGATAAATATGTGATGTGTTTTTAATACATGTGATAGATGCCAAGGTAAGAGATTCTGGTATCTAAGAAATAAATAGATGGTTTATGTTGAATATGTGAAATGGTCAATTATGAAATCAAATTAATCATGTAAAATAATATGAACATCACATGTTAGGGGTTTATGTTTTGCATAAACATAACAATTGAAGATATCTTTGAGATAAGTTCTTAATTGATAAGTAACCTTTCCTTATGATAAGAGAATGTACAACTAATGAGATAGTTAGTGCAAGTAATAAGGAAAGAGAATGGTGTTATCAGATGAGATGACACAATCAAGGTATGAAAAGACTTATAGTCTCAAGTGGATGAGAGAATATAATGGTGATCTTGAAAGAGAAATACTGAACCAACTAAGGAACATGGGAGTATGTGTTCCATGTGAACCATTCCATGATAAATTTGTGTGAAATAACTTTTTGTTGATCAAAACTCTATGGTGTCTCCATAATAATGAGGTGTTATGTGAGGACATGATGATATGATGCATGGATTATATCTGTTTTCCTTTATCTGGGATTTCGGGGACGAAATCCTTATGAGGGGTGGATAATTTGTAACATTCCTGACCTGGGTTATGCTTTAAGCCTAGGTGTTTTAATAAATAAATATGATTATATGGTTAATCTTATCTTGTGAAAAGTAATTAGGGCTCATAAGGAACTTATGTTTCAATTTTGGTCTTGTTTGAACAATGTTGAAGCAATGTTTGCTTAATTTGTACTAAAGTGCAAATTAACCAAGTTGAGGGGTTAAATTGCAAATTTTCCATGATAAGATGTTCCTCATATGTTTAAGCATCATGATAATGAAGATGATGTAGAGGTATGGCTTGTGGTATCCTGAGTACCAAGGAAAAGCTGATAAAGCAATGTTTGTGCATTAAAACCTAGTTTTGGTGTAAAATGCAATTTACCCAAAACCTAAGGTTCAATATGCAAATTACCACTTCAATAAGGTCCATAATGTTTCTTGACATCATTTATAGAAAATAAAATGAGAGGGGCACCTCATTTGAATTAAGTTTGAGGAGAGAGATTCTTGATATTAAAATAATCAAGATTTAAAGCTAATTGGAACCCTAATTCAATTTAATGCAAAAATAAATAAAATAATTGAAGGGGACTTCAACCAAAATTAAAATGGTCGGATTCAGATGTGTTTGGAAGAGCTTAAACCTTGCAAAGGAACGAGCATATCCTAAGGAGGTGAAATTCCACTCACCATTATTATAAGAAAAAGAAATTCCACTAAAAAATGGATATTAATATTATAAGGGTTAATGTGCTTAATTTCTTTTCCCTTTATTCTTGGATAATGAAGAGGTTTTGCAATAACATGAATATGGATTCGTGGCCAAGAAATGGAGGGGGGTTTGGTGGAAATTTTGTTGGGAATTAAAGGAAATAATCCCATTTTCTCTCTCCTTGGGATTTCCTTATACATATCCCTTTTTCCACTCACTTAAGGACTTCTTTTCAGATTTCCTTTCTTTCTTTGCATTGGAAGAACCCAAGAGAATCTTAGGAACAGGAGGAGGACGACCCCAACCTGTTGGTAAGGTTCTTGACCTCTTTTCCCCTTGATTCCATGGTCGAAATTGAAAGTAAATCATGGATTTCTTCTTATTTCGATCTCCTCTTCAACCCTAGCTAATCTTTTCAACCAAAAGCTTGAGGATGAGCCTAGGGGGAGTTGCAACAGCTTCATCCACCTTTTTTTCCATGACCGTGGAGCTTTGGAGCTCAATTGGAGGTGGGTTTTATAACTTGAAACCCTAACTTTGTTATTGCATTCAATTCCCCATCAAATAATGATCATTTCTCTATTTACAATTATTGATTTGGTTTATTGATGCAATCTCCATGGAAATCACAGCAGGTTTCGTGGGTCTAGAGCTAGATGATTATGCCATTATCATAAGCACACACCTCCCCAAATATCTAGACCAAACAATTTCAATCAAATGCCCAAACGGTTTGTGTTTGGGAGCAAACGATTTCAAGCTGTTTGGAATGAAACAGTTTCACTAAACCGCATAGAAGCAAACGGTTTAAGACTGTTTGGTGATGTTGACCAGGGTTGACTATTTGGTGACTTGTTTATAATGATCTAGGTTAATGACCCACCAATTATTATTGATTAACTCCAATTGGTTCATGAGTTGAAGGTCCATCAATCACCTAATCCCTAATAGGGTTGAGTGCTGATTTCAAATGTGATTGAGTTTGAAACTTGGGTTGATTGACCCAAACGGTTTCAAAACCATTTGGGGACCACCCAAACGGTCTCAAGACCGTTTGGGGGTCACCCAAGATTGTTTGGAGGTCTAGTGTTGATTATGGTTAAGTGTTTGAAGACCCAAAGATATGGTATGAACCCTAATCGGCTAAGTGCTAATTTTGCAAGTGATTGAGATGATGTTTTGGGTTGATTGACCCAAACAGTTTCAAGACTGTTTGGGGATCACCCAAACGGTCTCAAGACCGTTTGGTGATCACCCAAGACCTTTTGGAGGTCTAGGGTTAAGTATGGTTGAGCAATTGATGGTCCAAAGATATTAAGTTGATGTACAATCAATTGCTGATTTGGTGACCAATCCTAGGATCCAAACCTTAATTGAATGACATGGTTAATTATGATGTGATGGGAAAACGGTCTCAAGACCTTTTTGAGGTCATCCAAACGATCCCAAGACCGTTTGGGGGTCACCCAAGACCGTTTGAAGGTCTAGGGTTGACTATGGTTAGGGGTTTGAAGATCTAAAGATACCAAGTTGATTTGCAATCAAATGCTGATTTGGTGATCAATCTAGTGATCCAAACCCTGAATGGATGACATGGATTTGAGTGATGAGATGGGAAAACGGTCTCAAGACCATTTGGCGGTCATCCAAATGACTTCAAGACCATTTGGGGTCAGGTCTTGTTCAATTTGGATGATGGTCCAATAGTTTTAAAGTAACTAGTTACACATTGATTAATGTTGAAGGATCATCGATTCCAAACCCTAATCCAATTGATTCAAACCCTAATTGATGACCAATTGAGGGTCAATTGAGAGTAAAATCAGTTGAAGGATGACCTACCTAACTCAATCAAAGTAATGTAGATATCAAGATGATAGCACATTTCAACCTAGATTTGAAGGTGTACTGGCAAGGTGGGATGTACCATCTCTACTCTTGGAATAGGAAGAACTCTGTATTTGGACGGCCGCCTAATTCTTATTTCTTCTTATTATGGGAGGGAGAGATGGGACAGTACGCATGTCATACACCAAGGATAAAAGATGATATGAGTTGGAACGTTGCTACAAGGGATGAAGACAGAGATGATAACATACCTTGGTGGAGTGAATGATACATGGATGGTTTGCAAACAATAAAAGGAATAATGTAGTCATCTTATAATGATGCTTTTATCATGAGCTATGAGTCATACAAGCTTGAATTCAAAAACTAAGAGGATGAGCTCAGAGTTTCTCGATAAAGATAGGCTTAGAGCTGAGATGAGATAATAAGTAGAATACATGGAGGTGTGTCCTCAAGATTACCTAACACCTAAGGAGGTGAAGTGGTAATGAATGCTCTGGTGGAGATATAGCTGCCTAGTTTAGCTGGAAGCTAGAAGAAGTTGAGGTTGTTAGGCTAACCTTAAGATGAGGTAAAGAGATAAGTTTGGATAGCACCCAGATGTATCAATAGAGGTTAATCAAGTAAATGATTGTTTGGTTAGCCAGCCTAGTCTGTGATATAATGAAAGGATGGTTGTAGAACCTCAGATGTAATTCTTTGGAACGTAAAGTGATGAAACCCTGATGAGAGTGGTTTAGGGTTTCCAAAGTATCAAGCTTGAGGAATCATGAAATACAGGAAATCTTTGTTTAAGTGTACCATACACAGTAATACTACAAAGCTAGTAAGTGATAGTAGCACTTTGGATGCTTAATATGAAGTTGTATGTGGCATGTGGCCATGCAAATCAGGGGTGAAGGATGGACACCATTAACCTAGTATATGGATATAAAGTATAAAGAGTTCTCGATAGGGAATGGGAGTTCATCACTATGGATGTTGTGAGTCTCCCCTAGACCAAGGAGGGTCGAGGTGCAATATGGGTTATGGTAGATCGCCTTACCTAGACGACATGAGAAAGGAAGAATACTGTCACGGAACGTATTCGGTTGAACTACTTAAGAGAGAAAGATGGTTCAACTACACCATGATGCGAGTTCAAAAGTTCTTGGGTAGGACCAAGGTTCACTTTCAAGAGGTGGAAGTGGATACATGAAGAACTCGATGATAGTACAGTTTATCACCCCATACTGATGGACAGTATGATCCAAACTAGAGGGTCTGAGGAGAGCATGTGTGCTCATTCAGGGTGATACATAGAGACAGTTATTAAGATGTGATGTTAACCACCATAGCCTTTATTGGGATGCAATAAGTTCTATATTGTGTCGGTCACCACTTCATTATGATGATGTTGGTGAAAGAGGCCTCATAAAGGTCAGAAAAGGAACCACAGTGTGTGCATATGAAGTCGTTTGATTGAACAATGGCTAAGACAGAGCCCAAGGGTGACATGAGTCATGAGATGATGCAAAGAAGACTGACATGAAGTTCACTGTGAAAGAATAGGTGATGTGAAAATCCGACCCCTCTAAGCTACAACTGAGAAAGCTGAGTCCCCGATATATGGGTCCATTTGAGATGGATGGGTGGAGATAGTTGTGTTTAGCCTTGCCCCTCAGGATAACATGATGAATAATATGTTCCATGAATCTAATCTAGAGCACTATGTGAGGTACCCAAGCTAGGTGCTGAGACCTGAACCTATTCATCTTTTGAGAGGCTGAAATGTCCTGAGTCACCTATGAGGGTACAATATACCAAGGTAAGAAAGAACTCAGATGAAAGAATCTGAGATGATGAAAGTTCTTGGGAAGCACCATGGAAAGGGTGAAGCCACATGGGAGCCCTGATGGACATAAGAAGACTTATCCTATTTGTTTGCTTGCTTGATGGAATTTTGAGGGCAAAATTCTTATAAGAGGGGAAGGATGTTACAACCCCAATTTTTGGGTTCCTTTGGTGAGGAATGTAATTTCTGACATTAAAGATATTGGAACAGATAATACAATTTGTTGCGAATAAATGGATTCTGTTTACAATAGCCTTGATGTTTGTGTTGTGGGCTTTATTGGCTATTGGGCCCATTAACAAAGAAATTCAATTAATAAATGAATAATTGAGTTTTGAAGAACAAAAGGTGTGGAAACCTCTAGAAGGCAAATGAACTTAATCCAAAGGTAGATTTCATGTCACATGGTTCCTTGGATTCCAAGGAGTCCATAGTTGCAAAGAAAATGGAATAAGAAAAGAAAACATCAATTAAGTATTTCTTTATTAAGAAAGAAATTGAAAATAATGGTAAAATGTGGAAAATAAGTGAAAAGAGGTATAATTGAGTTATCCTTGGTGGAATTTCGTATCCCAAGGATTCCTAATGATAAAAGGAATACTAATGCAGAAAATAAAAGAGAAATCTTCAAAAAGAGATTTTTTAATTAGAAATAAACAAGATATGAGAAATAATGGATAAAAGATAAATAAAAGGCTAAGGTATATTCCCAAGAAGGTATTTCGAGCCATTAAGGTTCCTTGAGGTACAAGGAACTCAGAATAATAATTTAATAACAAAGGAAAGAGAAAATAGGTGAGAAATATACTTAATTGAGTAATTTCTTGCACCTAAAGAAAAGGCACGTTTTCTTTTAGATAATGAGCCCAATCTCGGCAGAGAGGTAGATAAAGTCATTATTAAGTATCCCTCAAAATTTGGGGTTAATTGGACACTTGGTTTGAGAGTTATGGCTTTTACAAGTTTCCCTAAAGTATTGTGATTATAGTAAATGTCACACTTTTCCGATTTAAATAAAAATAAAAGAAGATGGCGCCAGCCATCGGATCAAGATCCGATGCTTCCTGTCCTCTCCTTCCTCGAGTTAGAAAAGGAAAGGGAGCCGCGTGACAGGGACCTATTGTTGGTATGTATGCCCTGAGAGCCAATCATGAGATGATTGGTGGGATACATTAAGATTGATTTGATAAACATCAAAGGCAAGCTTCCAATTCTTTCTGGTTCAGTCATATGAGATAGTGATAGAACAGATTGAATGTCTAGAGAATGACAGTACTCAATGACGCATGCTTTCAGGTTGAGGACTTGAACGATGATATCATACAGATGCTAAAAGTTTGTATATTCTTGTTTTGTCCCTAGTCGGATGTCATTGTGGAAAGTAGATAGACAGCAATGACACACAAGACTAGATTGTGGTGTTGGTTGATGATAGAATCTCATTAGTCATGATATAGAGATATCAAACCAAACACATAGGTACTTGTTAGAGAACAAGTGTACCAGACAGGCCCACCGTGAGTTTGACACATGGAACCATGACATGGTAGTCACAGTCAATACTCACAGTGATGGTGGTGAATATGATTCTTTGACCTGAAATCACTACACTCAACACATGTCGTTGGGCACACTTTGATATCATCAAATCTAGTCCTGAAACATGGGTTGTTATAAAGGTGATCATTGGGTGGCTTTGACACATGGGGCTTTTGAGGGGTGAGTGATAGATATGGGATTTGTCCCTCCTGAGGGAGTTTGACATCCAAGGCCACTTGATGAGTAGGATTGAGATAGGCGTGCGAATGCATGTGTGAATTAGTATGTGATATTGATGTCATACATATCTTTTCCAATCTACTCGGAGATCAAGAAAGTGAATGAACGTTGACAGGATGATTGTTCCATGCCTCGAGTTCATTCGGGATATCAGTGACAAAGGAATTATACATTCACTGTAACACCATTCATGGATTGTAGGATTGAAAGTTGTTCTCCAACTTTCTACTTTCACTTGGGTAGCACTGATGTGTGACTAGGCACCGCTCTTTGCTTGTGAAGTCATAAGAGTTATGGACTTTCACTGCCAACGTGAAATGGACTTGTAGGGTCACACACAAAGGATTTAACCTGGAAGAGGAGTTTTGTCCACAAACCATGTTTAGATTGATTACTAAAGGAGTTTAGTAGTTCAATTAAACACTCAATTGATTGATAGCTCAAAATCATAGTGTTCAAGGTGTTGGACAGATTGATTAGAGTATCAGATTGATTGAAATCACAATTGACTGATTCTGCACAATCTGCACTCCCAACCGATCGACTCATGTGATGAACCGATCGGCTGAGCTTGGTGAACCGGTCGACTCAAGTGTTGAGTCGATCGGCTCAAGGACAGGGTGAACGATTGCTTCAAGTGTTGAAACGATCAGTTCAACTGTTGCAACCGAGCAAGTTGGGAAAGCCAAATTGGTGAGAATTTTCCTTGTGTTTCACTTGCCCAATTTGATTGGAACAAGGATTGGTATATGATACCAATTAGAAACAAAAGTTGGAAAGTCAATCGGGAACTGACCAGGACCACGAACCGACCGGTTCAGAAAGTGAACCGACTGGCTCATGGGTCCCAACCGATCGGTTGAGTGTCAACTGACCGGCTCAGATCTCCAACCGACAGTTTCAGAATTGAAACGATCGGTTCAGGTTGCGAGTTAGTTGTTTTGTGAAACAATCTCGAACCCTTCTACTCCTGCTTTTAGTCCCATATTGCCCGGGATGGAGAACCCTATCCCATGACCCTCCTATATATAGGGGTATTGGGGGCTTCTCAAAGTACAACTTAGTGCAACCAGTTGCTCTGTAAAGTTGTCATTTTCTCTGGTTTTGGTAACCGAGAGAGAGCCCGAGCAAGTGCTTTCCGCAAAGGGAGGTGCAGCAAGGGAAAGACAACTGCAGTTGCAACTGGAGGTAGGAGAGTGTGTTGGCGACTAGTACGTCAACAGGAGGGTGCGACTCCTTCCAATTCCTTGTGAGACAAGGAGATTGGAGTTCCAGGTGGTCCGTGTGGACTACTTAAGAGGCGGGAGGTTTCTACCGCTAGGAGGACAACCTTCAATCCTATCAGTCCTGATGCGACCAGGAGCTGCATGGACACCGTCCAAGAGCGGAGGTGAAGACCGCGCAAGGCGCGAGGTATTGTATCCGAGCAAGCCTCGGGACAAGGTATGATTCCACAAACTATCCTTTCCTATTGTATAGACGTTGACACATTTCCTTGTTCTGGGTTTGGGGAGGAGAAAGTTTTTGTTACCGTTGCCTTCTCTGCCTCCCCTAAAACCCAACACGTATCCCTCAATTTTTCCTCATAGATCTAACCATATGCAAACATGGAAAGTTGTTCTTTGGGTTCGTGAGATGATTCCGCACCCAACCATCCCAGTTTTTGGGTGGTTTCGTTCATTCTATAAGAAACGGCCAATGGGGCTGAAAGCAAGGTTGGCGGCAAGTCGAGAAACCCTAAGTGATCCCTATATCCTATAAATATGACCCTCCTGCAACTCAGCCAGACCATCACGAACCCGGACGGCACCCTATCTCGCTCCCTCACACTCTTAGTCAATGGAACCCACCCTCTCCGGCAAGCTCCCCATGCGGCACCACCACAGAGGCTGCTGCTGGGTCAAGTAAGGGGCGAGGTGCAGGTGCCCTTCGATCAAGATCTACCGTGGAGTGAGGTCGAGGATCAACAACTATGCTACTTCATGACTTCAATAAGTTGAATAGTGGCGAGAGCTTTGTCGGACATGCGATGGGGAGGAGTCAATAGAGACCCGCGATCCGATGGATGCCATTTTTCTAAAAAACTCAGGTAATTCGCCTCTCTAAATAGAAAATCCAGAAAATGCCTTTTTCTTGCAAAAAGTGTAGTAATTAGTAGGAAGGTCGGATGAAGGAACTTAATACATGAAAGTTGATCAAAAAAATATGAAGAATCCAGTAAAAATATAATTGAAGCCTGAATCTTCTTTAAATTCGACAAGTAATGGAAGATGTCAACTTTAATGTGTTAATGTTTAAAGAACCCTACTTTGAGATGAATAATATATTTATAAGGATTTAATGGATGATTAGAGTTGGTATTAACATGTTAATGATGAAAGGGCACATTAGGAACAAAAAGGATGAACTTTGCATATAATTACTTTAATTTCGAGATAATGTGCATGAATAATACTTTAATGGACCTTGAAACACTAATATTAGTGAATGAGACTATTAATGGCTTTAAATGATTAATTTCATGATTAAAGTTGAAATACGCTGAATCTAAACTATTTCGAGTATAAAAGTACCTAAATATGGGTAACTACCCTTAATGTAGTAATTAGGGTTTTCTGATGAATAAAAGATAGAATTAATGGTAAATCTAGTTCATATGCGAATTAGACTATAATGAACTTTGAATTGATGATAAATAAGCATAATGATCTTGTCATGGATTAAAAAGGATAAAAATAGTAGCTTTAATGTAAAAGAGGTTTAAGAGGCTTAATTATGGATAATTATGCCTTTAATATAAAGCTGAGGATTAGAGGTTGAGATAGTTCGGGTTTGTGATCAATTGCATTAATTTAGGGTTTAAAATAGTAAAAAATGAAGGGAAACCCTAATTGCAAAGTAAACCCTAAAGAGAGGAAGAAACCCTAAAAAGGAATAGAAACCATAAGTAGCAAGATGGTTTGGATAGGTTTTGATAAAAAGGATTTGGATGTAATTTTAGGATTCTTGTACTTGCTTAATTGGATGTCCTGATTGATTGGACTACTCTATCTCAAATCTGCATGTACATGTATGTGGTTAATTATGCATAACTGCCTTAGTTTCCCGAGGATTTTCTGGATGGTTAATCGCATTGAATGCAAATTATCAGTTTGGATGTTCATACTTGCAAACTATAAAGTCACTATGATTATCACATTAATAATAGAAGTATGGATTCTTGCACCTACATGACACCCTGATGGATGATGCCAAAGGTCAGGCCCAGATGGGTAGACCAATGGACACCTTGTGTGGTAACCCCAGGCACCAAGCTCGGGAAATAGAAGGTGGCCTAAGATATTGCATGACTAGAGGGCACCATGAGTGGTGACCCCCAGGCACCAAGCTCGGGATTGAGAAGGTGGCCTTAAGTCATTGGCAAAGGAAACCCTAAGGTGGGTATGCCAGGGTTAGGGCAAAAGCGGTGGAGAATGTCATACTGAAAAGTGTAAATTGGCTTGTTAATTAACTTGATTGTGATAATTAGATTATTATCCTTATGTGCAAACTTTTGGTTGTCCCCACATACCAGTATATTTCGATATACTAACCGATGTTTTGTTTGTCGACGTTTTAGGAACAACAATTGAAAGAAAAAACAGTAAAGTGATACATTGTGAAAGTAAAACATAAAGTGCAAGGAGGATTAGTTAGAGTAGATTCAAGCTTGGATAGATAGATTCCCAAAGTTTTCAAAGGTAAGTAAAGTTTTAATTTTATACCAAATTCCAGTTAATTAGTAGAATTTTATAATTGTTATTGATTATTTGTCGAACCTTTGATCCTTTTAATTGAATAACGGCTCTGACCTTCGGGTCTCCCTTAATTGGCGGTTACCGGGAGGCGGGGTCGTTACAATTGGTATCAGAGCATAGGTTCCTCACTTAATCTTTAATAATTATTAAATTTTACAAATTATGTAGAACCCAAGGGAGTTATTAGAGGATTATCCGAAAGACAGAGGTGTCTAGAAAAGGATCACGGTCGGGGGTTGGCAATATTTTCCTCCATACCACTAGTCGGAGTATGAGGACTCCCGAATCTGTGTGACTGCCTGGCCAAAGTCTTAGTGTATGATTCAAAATAAGATACCTTTAGGACTCTCCCATCTTGTTCATCCCTTCTCAACTCAAATTCTGTTACGGACCTTAAGGATTAGGGTTTCCTCTCTTCTCCTCACCCTCTTGTGGTATGGGTAAGGTTGATAAGGATTAAGGAATCCTCCACCAAATTAATAAAAAGCATGTAAATAAGATGTCATGGACATAAGCTTAATAGTGTAAGTGTAAAGGAATAGATACATGCTTAGGTCGTATGACACTTGTTGTCATGGCCCTCAGGAGAAACCTGAGGATAGACCTCCTTGATAGGAGGATGAGTAGAGAGAGTTAGTCTTAGAGGTAGAGACCTCCATTAAAAGTAGAGACCTAGCACATCCTTTGAGGATGATGTTAACCCTAACCCTAAGTGAAGGTTAGAGAGAGATGACATGATGTTTGGTTGGACATGCCTTTGGATTGTCATATGAGCCATGAGAGGTTGGATGATCGAGTACCTTTGGCAACCCAACCCTGGGAAGGGTCGTGTATGTTTGAGCGAAGGATAACTCCTTCTTGGATGAGGTTAGAGAAGAACCTATATAAACCTTATGAGATGTTGCAAGTAGGATATAGCTTGCACCTAAAGTACATCAGTAGTACGAGCTGTAAGTTTAAACCGAGGCCAGAAGGACAAGATGGATGTCTTATGAGATAAGCATAAGGGGCTATGGATAATCACAAGCAATCATAAGGTTGAGCATAGGATTCACCCACGTAGGGATATGCTTGTGATCTTGAGACTTCATGGAGAAGGGACCTCTAGTAGTATGGCTGGAGGTGGAGTTAGCTCTAGAAAGAGAAAGAAGGACCCCAACAAGGAGGTTGGAGCCTAAAACCCCTAGATACGAGGAACAGTGGGGAGTTGAGGATGATGTGACCTAAGTGGATGATAGTGGAGGCTGATGATATCTTGGTTTGCCTTAGAGGAACCAAACCCTAGAGAGAGGATGAGGCTTCTGGTACCTATGTACCTATGGTATATGTGATTACCTTCTAGATGAGATAAAGAGTAACTAGTTTTGAGGCTTTATACCTAGTTGATTGTCCTGGAAGAGGACTCAACTCTGAAGTGTTTCTTAAGTACAAGAATCATGGAAGTACATGACATATCTTGGACATGCTTGATACTTGGTTAAGAGATTGAGCATGCAGTTGGACACCCGAGAGTGAACCTAGGGTTCCTAGGCCTAAGAGGGGAAGTGGTGTACCCAATACTCATGATGAGATCTGAGTCCCTATAGTTTCATGGAACTCCTCATGTGTAGAGGTAAAGGAAACTGTTACGACCCCACCTCACGATAACCCCCAATTAAGGGAGACAGAGAGGTCGAAGCTGTGCCAATACTTTCTGGATCAAAGGTTCGGCAATTAACCAAGAACAATTATTAAATTTTAACATACGAAACTGAAAAGCTATAAGAAAATAAACTTTTGCATAACTTTTTGAAAACTTGGATCTCTAAACTTCTATCCACTTAAGGATTCTACTCTAACTAATCCTCCTTGTATTTTACTTCATGTATTTCACAATATGATGATTTACTGTTTGACCTTTTGGCTTGTACCTAAAATGCCGACAAATAAAACGTCGGTCAGCTGAAGATGGTATGTGGGGGAAACAATAAATGTGCAACTATGATAACAACATAATCATTCAATTAATCATTTAACAATCAAGATTACGTTTTAAATATAACTCCGCGATCCATGAGTACCCTATCCTCTGTGATATCCCTACAGTGGACCTGTACACTACCTTCCTTATGGTAGATCCCCATTAAACCCCTCATCGTCCCACCTATAGGTGAACCAATTTCTAGGGTTGAGTCACATGTCACTACTCGTAAGTAGCCCACTCCTTAACTCATGACAGGCTAATGAGTCTCATGGCACTACAAGTAGGTAGCCCAATTTCTAACTCTCAGTAACCTAGACCTTGCTCTAGGATTACCCCTTGTTTTCTTTTAGCCTTTTCAAAGCAATAGAGGTGGACCCGGATCTAGCCAGTTATATACGCACATTTATAGTGATAATCATAGTCACTTTATAGTTGCATGAAATAAATAAACATCCAACAATTATTTTCAAGCAACCGATTAAAACTTCGGGAATCACCGTGAAACTAGAGCGATTATTCATAAGTGTAACCACATACCTGATTTGATGATTTCACAAGCATTAAGTAAACCAAACCAAGAATGAAATCCAAGCAAGCAATTCAATCATCACATAATTCCTGAAAAGAATATGCACTCTATTTATTACACACTTGATTAAGAATCTTCTTTTTTGACTTGGATTCACTTTCTAGGGTTTCTCATCCGCATTAAGGTTTCATTAATGTTCATTAGGGTTTCTTAGATCAATTTCACAAACTGTATCCCTTTTAGGTCAACAAACCCTAAAATACTTTTTTTTCCATTTATATGAACCTCAATTGCTCAACTATCCATTTTATTAGTCTTTTATGCCCAAATTGACTTAGGATCATCATATCCCTATTTATTCATGGATTTGAACAATTAAAAAAATTAAAAGACATATTCACCTAAATTAGGGTTTTCATGCTCATTAATGCATATTCTTGCACGAAACCCTAACCTAAGCCAATTATAAAAAAAAGATCATCTTTTTAGATTCTATCTTCACATTTATCAACAACAGGTTAATATTGGCTTGGTTTATCCATTGAACAACATTAAACCCATCTGTCATCAAATCTAAGGGTTTTTCATTAATTAAATCATTAAAGATGATATCTTTATGTACTTTTCAAATTTCAAGCATATTTATGCACATAATCTCTAAATTAAACTAATTATGTGGAAAGATCATTATTTTCAATCTTAATGTATCTTTTTACAATTAATAGGTTATTATCAACTTTAATAATCCATTAAACCCTATTAAACACTTTATTCATTTCAAAATAGGGTTTCTTAATCTTTAATTCATTAAATATGATAATTTACACTACTTTTCGAATAACAAGAGGAATTAGGTTCTAACTATATTTTTATTGGATTCCTCTTATTTTTCTGAGCAAAATACATATATTATTTGCTTTTATCGAAGTTATAAATAGCAAGATATGATTTTTGCAAAATAAGAATACCTTTGGCCAATCGGATTGCGCCACGTGTGCGCTCCCATGCAACACATCTTAGTTCAGTTGAAAACATTTCGATTTTACCACTTTGCCCCCGCGAAAGTTGGTTGAGTCTTCAGCCTTCGGAGGGTAGAACCATCCAACGGTGATGGGTTGTCTTCAACCTCGCGTTACCTAGGCCTGGGCGTCGATCTACAGAAAGTTGCGACTGCCCTTCTCCACCCCGGACCTCGACAGCCATCGGGGATGCTTCCTCTGCCTCTGTCGTGCCTTGGTGCACACAGGGCACCGTTGTTCCATGGCTGATGTGGCTTCTCCTAAGCACACCAAGTCCGTGACCTGCTGCGAGTTGCATACCTTCAGCCGCGAGCTGCGTGAAGGTGCATGCAAGGGGGTGATGGACGATCTCCCCAAAGTCGTCGTGGGTGCGTTCTTCACTCATCGAGATCAGTTAATAGCTCCTTGTGGTTCCATGACCACACTGCTCCTCTGTCTAGGGTTTTAAGCAAAGATGATGTAGAAGAAGAGGGAGATGAGAGACGAATGGATGTAGGAATTTCCTTGGGCTCGACCCAGAGGTCCTAACCTTTTATAGAGGAGGGTACAAAGCCCTAGGTGGGTTATCCACAAGTCCAAGAATCCCTTTCCAAGTAGGAAGTCAATTCCTTCAAAGAGAAGCAATATTCTCTCTGTTCTTTGTTCTTTGGATTTCCTCAATTAGTTGGATATTAGGAATTTGAAATCCCTCTTTCATTTTCTTTGTACTTACCCTTTTTATTCATTGACCACAAATTTCTATTCTCTTTTAATAGAAATCACTTCCTTTTTCATAATGCCACCAAAATCATTAATAATGTATCATATTATCTTTTATTTTGCAAATTTTGGTATTTTCTCTTTCTTTCATCTTTATTGGGACTCCTTGGATCCCAAGACACTCCATTATTTCTAAATTCTTTTTACTAGATAATTATTATCCTTCTAGATGCATCTTTATGCATTATTTCACATTATCTTGTTTATTTCTCATTAAAATATTTATTTTTGAGGATTTCTCTTTATTTCTCTTTTATTTTTCTCATTGGTATTCCTTTTATCATTAGAAATCCTTGGGATACGAAATTCCACAAAGGATAACTCAATTATACCTCTTTTCACTTATTTTCCACATTTTCTCATTGTTTTCAATTTCTTTCTTAATAAAGAAATACCTAATTAATCTTTTCTTTTCTTATTACTTTCTTTTTGCAACTTTGGACTCCTTGGAACCCAAGGAACCCAAGTGGCACGAAATCCATCCTTGGATTACATCTATTTGCCTTCTAGAGGTTTCTACCTCTTCCTTTTCTCAAATATTCAATTACTCATTTACTAATTAAATTTTCTTTGTTATTTGGGCCCAATAGCCAATAAAGCCCACAACACAGACATCAAGGCTATTGTAAAAAAGTCCATGTATTCAAAACAAATTATACCATTCTTTGTTCCATTATCTTTAATATGAGAAATTACATTTGTCACCAGATGAACCTGAAAATTGGGGTTGTAACATCCTTCCCCTCTTATAGGAATTTTGTCCTCAAAATTCTATCAAGTAAACAAACACTTCAGGATAAGACTTTTCCATGTCCATCAGTGGCCCCTATGCGGCTTTACCATACTCATGGCATCTCCAAAGAACCTTTATCATCACATATTCTTTTCTCGGAGTTCTTTCATCTTGGCGTCTATAAATTGCACAGGTGGACTCATGCCATTTTAGCCTCCCTTGGGGCTCACTAGGTTCATTCCTCAGCACATGGTCAGGGTGCCTCACATAGTGCTCTAAATTGGACACATGGAACTCATCACACATTACTTTATCCTGAGGGGTAAGGTCAATATTGACCTTCTCCACCAAACCATGTCAAAAGAACCCATGCACCGGGGACTCAGCTCTCTTAGCTATAACTTAGAGGTGTTGGATTTTCATGCCACATATTCTCCCACAGTGAACTGCATGCCAGTCTATTTGCATCTACTCATGACTCTTGTCATCTCTAGGCTCCTTTCAGCCATTTCACGATCAAAGCAACTTCATCTACACACACTGTGGTCCTTTTCTAACCATCACGTGGTCCTTTCACCAACATCACCTTACTGAAGTGGTGACCAACACAACCTCTCTTACAGAGCTTCTTTAAATCCCGATACTGGCTATGGTGGTCATCATCACATTCTTCGTAGGACAAGAACTGTCTCTAACTATCACCCTAAACAAGCACATATGCTCTCATCAGACCCTTTAGTCTGGATTATACTAACCCACAGTTAGGGGTGATAAACTGTACTAACATCGAGTTCTTTATGTACCTACTTCCACCTCTTGGAAGGGAACCTTTAGGTCAAGCTCAAGAAATTTTATACTCAACCTCAGGGTGTAGTTGAACCATCTCTCTCATATGTAGTTCAACCCGATTTGTCCCTTGACAAAACTCTTTCTTTCTCATGTCATCTAGGTAAGACGATCTACCATAACCCATATTGCATCTTGACCTTCCTTGGTCCAGGGGAGACTTACAACATCCATTATGATGAACTCCCCTTTCTCTTTTGGGGACTCTTTATCCTTTATATCAATGCACATGGTTACTGGTGTCCGTCCTTCACCCTCAGCTTGCATGGCCATATACCACATGCAACTTTATCTTAGGTATCTAAAGTACCACTGTCACTCATTATCTTCGTAGTACGGTGTATGGTGATCTTAAAATCATGATCTCATGTATGCCATGATTCCTCAAGATCGATTCCTTAGAAACCCTATACCACTCTCATCAGGGTTTTATTACCTTCCTATCCAAAGAGGTGTATCTGAGGTTCTATCACCATCCTTTCATTATATTAAGGATTCAGCTGACTTAACCAAACAACCACTAACTTTGTTCAACAGATCTTGCAATATCTGAGTGTTAGTTGAACATATCTCCTTTCCAAACTTAGGGTTAGTCTAACAACCTCTTCTAGCCAAACTAGGCAGATATATCTCGACCAGAGTATCCATTACTACTTCACATCCATACATATTAGGTAACATTGAAGACATACAGTTACATGTATTTCACTTATCATATTAACTCTTAACTCTAAGTCTATGTTCATTGGGAACACTTTTGAGCTCATTTTCTTGGTAATCAAACTCAACCTTGTATGACTACATATCTCATGATAACATCATCCTCATAAGGTGACTACTTCATTCCTCTTAGTGTTAGTAAACCATCCATGTATCATTCACTTTACCAGGGTAGGTTATCTTCTCTATCCCCATTTCTCGTGGCAATGTTCCAACCTACATCATCTCTTATCCTTGGTGTATGGCATGCGTAATGTCCTATCTCTGACCCCCATAACACGAGGAAATAAGCATTTGGCTGCAGTCCAAATACAGAGTTCTTCCTGTTCTAAGAGTAGAGATGGTACATCCCACCTTGCCAATACACCTTTACATCTAAGTTGCAATGTGCCACATATGTCTCTACATCACACACATCATGATATCAAAGTTACCTCCATGGAAAAACTAGTCTTGAACCTACTGAGGTTTATATCCTTGGTCATCTCCTCTAGGTCTATAGGGTACTGGCTCTTTTGGGGTCATCCCCCTTCCCTCATGCATCAAGAGAGTGCCCTACTCATCTGCCCTTTGGGTCCCATGAGTTCATGAAGGTGATCAATCTCCTAACCCATGGCCCTCAGACAATGATAGCTATTACCTTCCGACCCTATGGTCATGTGCAACTAGGGAATTAGGGAACTCCTACTTTCATCGGTCTTATCCCTACCTGACCCTAGGATAGACTTAGGATTCTCCATTATAGTACATGTTCACTTAGAACCTTACCCAAGTATTCATCATCTCTCTTTCTGCATTCATGGGCTGGCTTTCATCCTTTCATAGGGATCATGGCAACGTGCCTACCTTGGTCAAGCCCCATACCGATTACCTCCATGGTAACACATTCATATGCAATTAGAGATGGATATTTATGGGTCTACAGGTTCATTCTCATACCATGTAGTTTTCACTTAGCTTCTCAAGATCCTATGAGACCTCTGTAGGTTACCTTAAACCAACAAAACTAATAAACACCCTACCAAAGGGGTCCCTCTCCTAGGATGGGAGGAAAACTATCTCTTGACAATAAGGTCACAAAAGCTTTTAGGTCTAGGGTTTACATCCACATGAGCCTACTTAACCCTAGCAAGCTATTAAGGCACAAGCAGATCACCTATTGAACCATGCTAGGTCATACTTGTCCTCTTTCCTCAATGCTGGATCAAGGTCATACCTTCCTTTACCATCAACCTAGCTGTGAGGGGTTCATCAAACATACCTTAAACTTAAGGGACTTCCCTTTCCCTCTATACATGAGGAGTACCATGCTCGAAACTATCACAACTTAATTCTCATCATAAGCATTAGGTACACCACTTCCCCTCTTAGGCCTAGGAACCCTAGGTTCATGCTCTTGATATCCAGTTATTTGTTCAACCTCTTAACTACAAACCAAACATGTACCGGGTATGACATACACTTCATGTCATCCTTCTCCTCAATCAACACTTTAAAGTTAAGTCCTCCTCAAGGACAAACAATAAGGTGCAAGGCCTCATAACATGTTACTATACCTCTCCAGGTCTGAGGAACTCTTCTTCTCATCTATACCAGAGGTACAGAGGTACCCACAGACTCATCCTCTCTCTAGGGTTTGGTTCCTCTCATGGCGACAAAGACATCATCAACTTCTAGGGATCGAGCATGAGACCACCCCCATCATCCACTTCGGTTGCATCATCCTCAACTCCCCACTATTCCTCAAATCTCAGAGTCTAGGCTTCCAAGCTTCTTGGAGGGGTTTCCTACTCTCTCTCTAGAGCTAACCCTACAACAATCCTCACCATTAGAGGTCCTCTCTTCGTGAAGGGTCAACCTCAAAAGCATGCCCCTACCTAGATGAAGCCTATGCACAACTTATGTTCACTCAAGGTTATCTATAGCCCCTTAGGCTTATCACTTAAGCTATCCATCAAACTCTCCCGGTCAGGGTTTCAACCTATAGCTTGCACTACTGATACATTCTGGGTGCCTATTATGCCCATATAAGCTCATGGGGTTTCCATAGGTTCTTCTCTAACCTCATCAATGAAGGAGATATCCTTCACTCCAACATGCACGACCCTTCCCATGGTTGGCTCACCAGAGGCACTAGGTCATCCAACCTCTCATAGCTCATACGCCATCCAAGACATGTTCATCCAAACACTTGGCACCAACTCATATTTCCATCTCTCTCTCTTTCTAACCTTCACTTAGGGTTAGGGTTTACATCATCCTCAAAGGATGTGTCAGGTCTCTACTTGTAATGGAGATCTCTATCTCCAAGACTAACTTATCCTCCTAAAAAGAAGGTCTAGCCTCAGGTCTCTTCTGAGGACATGACAACTTATGTCATACGACCTAAGCATGTATCTATTCTTTAGTTTCGCTTGCTCTATTAAGATTATGTCCATGACATCTTATTTACATGCTTTTCATTAATTTGATGGAGGATTCATTAGACCTTATTAATCTTACCCATAACTCAAGAGGGTGAGGTGAAGAGGGAAAAACCCTAATCCTTAAGGTCCTTAACAAAATTTGTGATGAAAAGGGATGAATAAGATGAGAAAGTCCTAAAGGTATCTTATTTCGATTCATACCCTACGAATTTGGCCAGGAAGTCACACGGATCTGGGAGTCCTCGTATTCTGACTAGCGGTGCGGAGGAAAATATTGCCAGCCCCTGGTCGTGATCCTTTTCTAAACACCTCTGTCTTTCAGATAATCCTCTAATAACTCCCTTGGGTTCTATGGAGTTTGTAAAATTTAATAATTATAAATGGTTAAGTGGGGAACCTACGCTCTGATACCAAATGTTACGATCCCACATCCCGATAACCCCCAATTAAGGGAGACCGAGAGGTCGAAGCTGTACCCATACTTTCTAGATCAAAGGTTCGACAATTAACCAAGAACAATTATTAAATTTTAACATAATAAACTAAAAAGCTATAAGAAAATAAACTTTTGCATACCTTTTTGAAAACTTGGATCTCTAAACTTCTATCCACTTAAGGATTCTACTCTAACTAATCCTCCTTGTATTTTACTTCATGTATTTCACAATGACGATTTATTGTTTGTCCTTTTGGCTTGTACCTAAAATACTGACAAACAAAACGTCGGTCAGCCAAAGCTGGTATGTGGGAGAAACAATAAACGTGCAACTATGATAACAACGTAATCATTCAATTAATCATTTAACAATCAAGATTACATTTTAAATATAACTTCGCAATCCATGAGTACCCTATCCTCTGTGCTATCCCTGTAGTGGACCTGGATAGTACCTTCCTTTTGGTAGATCCCCATTAAACTCCTCATGGTCCCACCTATAGGTGAACCGGTTTCTAGGGTTGAGTCACATGGTACTACTCATAAGTAGCCCACTCCTTAACTCATGGCAGGCTAATGAGTCTCATGGCACTACACATAGATAGCCCAATTTCTAACTCTCGGTAACCTAGACCTTGCTCTAGGATTACCCTTTTTTTTCTTTTAGCCTTTTCAAAGCAATAGAGGTGGAACCGGATGTAGAAAGTTATATACACACATTTATAGTGATAATCATAGTCACTTTATAGTTGCATGAAATAAATAAAAATCCAACAGTTATTTTCAAGCAACCGATTAAAACTTCGAGAATCGTCGTGAAACTAGAGAGATTATTCATAAGCGTAACCACATACCTGATTTGATGATTTCACAAGCATTAAGTAAACCCAACCAATAATGAAATCCAAGCAAGAAATTCAATCATCACAGAATTCCAGAAAAGAATATGCACTCTATTTATTACACACTTTATCAAGAATCTACTTTATTGACTTGGATTCACTTTCTAGGGTTTCTCATCTGCATTAAGGTTTCATTAATGTTGATTAGGGTTTCTTAGATCAATTTCTCAAACATTATCCATTTTATGTCAACAAACCCTAAAATACTTTTTTTCCATTTATATGAACCTTAATTGCTAAAATATCCATTTTATAAGTCTTTTATACCCAAATTGACTTAGGATCATCATATCCCTATTTATTCATGGATTTGAACAATTAAAACAATTAAAAGACATATTCACCTAAATTAGGGTTTTTAAGCTCATTAATGAATATTCATGCACGAAACCCTAAATTAAGCCAATTATAAAAAAGTTCATATTTTTAGATTCTATCGTCACATTTATCAACAACAGGTTAATACTGGCTTGGATTATCCATTGAACAACATTCAACCCATCTGTCATCAAATCTAAGGGTTTTTCATTAATTAAATCATTAAAGATGATAACTTTATGTACTTTTCAAATTCCAAGCATATTTATGCACATAATCTCTAAATTAAACTAATTACGTGCAAAGATCATCCTTTTCAATCTTAACGTATCTTTTTACAATTAATAGGTTATTATCAACTTTAATGATCCATTAAACCCTATTAAACACTTTATTCATTTCAAAATAGGGTTTCTTAATCTTTAATTCATTAAAGATGATAATTTACACTACTTTTCGAATAACAAGAGGAATTTGGTTCTAACTATATTTTATTGGATTCCTCTCGTTTTTCTGAGCAAAATACATATATTATTTACTGTTATCGGAGTTACGAATAGCAAGATATGATTTTTGCAAAATAAGAATACCTTTGGCCAATCGGATTGCGCCACGTGTGCGCTCCCATGCAACACATCTTAGTTCAGTTGAAAACATTTCGATTTTACCACTTTGCCCCCGTGTAAGTTGGTTCAGTCTTCAACCTTCAGAGGGTAGAACCGTCCAACGGTGATGGGGTGTCTTCAACCTCACGTGACCTAGCCCTGAGCGCCGATCTGCAGCAAGTTGCAGCTGCCCTTCTCCACCCCAAACTTCGACAGCCACCGGGTATGCTTCCTCTGCCTCCGTCGTGCCTTGTTGCACACAGGGCGCCGTCGTTCCATGGCTTAGGTGGTTTCTCCTAAGCACGCCAAGTCCGCGACCTGCTGTGAGTTGTAGACCTTCGGCCATGAGCTGCGTGAAGGCATGGGCAAGGGGGTGATGGACGGTCTCCCCAAAGTCATCGTGGGTGCGTTCTTCGCTCATCGAGATCGGTTAATAGCTCCTTGTGGTGCCATGGCCACACTACTCCTCTATCTAGGGTTTTAAGCAAAGACGATGTAGAAGAAGAGGGAGATGATAGAGGAACGGATGTGGGGATTTCCTTGGGCTCGACCCAGAGGTCCTAACCTTTTATAGAGGAGGGTACGAAGCCCTAGGTGGGTTATCCACAAGTCCAAGAATCCCTTTCCAAGTAGGAAGTCAATTCCTTCAAATAGAAGCAATAATCTCTCTCTCCTTTGTTCTTTGGATTTCCTCAATTATTTGGATATTAGGAATTTGAAATCCCTCTTTCATTTTCTTTGTACTTGCCCATTTTATTCATTGGCCACACATTTCTATTCTCTTTTCATAAAAATCACTTCCTTTTTCATAATGCCACCAAAATCATTAATAATGTATCATATTATCTTTTATTTTGCAAATTTTGGTATTTTCTCTTTCTTTCCTCTTTATTGGGACTCCTTGGATCCGAAGACACTCCATTATTTCTAAATTCTTTTTATTGGATACTTATTATCCTTCTAGATGCATCTTTATGCATTATTTCACATTATCTTGTTTATTTCTCATTAAAATATTTATTTTTGAGGATTTCTCTTTATTTCTCTTTTATTTTCCTCATTGGTATTCCTTTTATCATTAGAAATCCTTGGGATATGAAATTCCACAAAGGATAACTCAATTATACCTCTTTTCACTTATTTTCCACATTTTCTCATTGTTTTCAATTTCGTTCTTAATAAAGAAATACCTAATTAATCTTTTCTTTTCTTATTATTTTCTTTTTGCAACTTTGGACTCCTTGGAACCCAAGAGGCACGAAATCCATCCTTGGATTACATCTCTTTGCCTTCTAGAGGTTTCTACTTCTTCCTTTTCTCAAATATTCAATTATTCATTTACTAATTAATTTTTCTTTGTTATTTTGGCCCAATAGCCAATAAAGCCCACAACACAGACATCAAGGCTATTGTAAACAAAGTCCATGTATTCAAAACAAATTATACCATTCTTTGTTCCATTATCTTTAATATGAGAATTTACATTTCTCACCAGATGAACCCAAAAATTGGGGTTGTAACAGAAACCCCTTAAGTTAAGGGTATGTTAGATGAACCCCTCATGACTAAGTTGACCTAATGTTGAGGAAAGAGAACCAGTATGACCTAGCATGGTTTAATAGGTGATCTTCTTGTGCCTTAGTAGCTGCTGGGTTAAGAATGTTCATGTAAATGTAAACCCTAAGGGACAGTTGTGACCTTGTAGTCAAGAGTTGCACTTTCCTCCCATCCTGGGAGAGGGGCCCTTTGGTAAGGTGTATAGCAGTTTCGTTGGTTTTGAGGTAACCTAAAGAGGTTTCATAGGACCTTGAGAAACTAAGTGAAAAGTACATAGTATGAGAATGAACCTGAAAGACCCATAGATAACCATGTCTATGTGCATGTGGATATGTTACCATGGAGGTAACCGAAATGGGGCCTGACCAAGGTAGGAAGGTTGTCATGACCCCTATGAAGGGATGAAAGTTAGTTATGGATGCAGAGATATGATGAAGGATTGGGTAAGGTTCTAAGTTGAACATGTACTATAATGGAATCCTAAGTCTATCCTAGGGTCAGGTAGGGATAAGACCGATGGAGGAAGGAGTTTCCTAATTCCCTAGTTGCACATGACCATAGGGTCGGGAGGTAACATCTATCATTGTCTGAGGGCCATGGGTTAGGAGATTTATCACCTTCATGAACTCATGGGACCCAAAGGGAAGATGAGTAGGGCACTCTCTGATGCATGAGGGAAGAAGGATGACCCCAAAAGTGCCGACACCCTATAGCCCTAGAGGAGATGACCAAGGATTGTGTGGTGACCCAAGTAGGTTCGAGAACAGTTTTCCATGGAAGTAATGTAGATATCAAGATGATGGCATGTTTCAACCTAGATTTGAAGGTGTACTGGAAAGGTGGGATGTACCATCTCTACTCTTGGAATAGGAAGAACTCTGTATTTGGATGACCGCCAAATTCTTATTTCTTCTTGTTATGGGAGGGAGAGATGGGACAATACACATGTCATACACCAAGGATAAAAGATGATATGAGTTGGAATGTTGCTATAAGGTATGAGGAGGACAAAGATGATAAAATACCTTGGTGGAGTGAATGATACATGGATGGTTTGCAAACAATAAAAGGAATAATGTAGTCATCTTATAAGGATGCTTTTATCATGAGCTATGAGTCATACAAGGTTGAATTCAAAAACTAAGAGGATGAGCTCAGAGTTTCTCGATAAAGATAGGCTTAGAGCTGAGATGAGATAATAAGTAGAATACATGGAGGTGTGTCCTCAAGATTACCTAACACCTAAGGAGGTGAAGTGGTAATGAATGCTCTGGTGGAGATATAGATGCCTAGTTTAGCTGGAAGCTAGAAGAAGTTGAGGTTGTTAGGCTAACCTTAAGATGAGGTAAAGAGATAAGTTTGGCTAACACCCAGATGTATCAATAGCGATTAATCAAGTAAATGATTGTTTGGTTAGCCAACGTAGTCTGTGATATAATGAAAGGATGGTTGTAGAACCTCAGATGTACTTCTTTGGAAAGGAAAGTGATGAAACCCTGATGAGAGTGGTTTAGGGTTTCCAAATTATCAAGCTTGAGGAATCATGACATACAGGAAATCATGGTTTAAGTTCACCATACACAGTAATACTGCAAAGCTAGTAAGTGATAGTAGCACTTTGGATGGTTAATTTGAAGTTGCATGTGGCATGTGGCCATGCAAATCAGGGGTGAAGGAAGGACACCATTAACCCAGTACATGGATATAAAGTATGAAGAGTTCTCGATAGGGAATGGGAGTTCATCACTATGGATGTTGTGAGTCTCCCCTAGACCAAGGAGGGTCGAAGTGCAATATGGGTTATGGTAGATCGCCTTACCTAGACGACATGAGAAAGGAAGAATACTGTCACGGGATAGATTCGGTTGAACTAATTAAGAGAGAAAGATGGGTCAACTACACCATGATGGAAGTTCAAAAGTTCTTGGGTATGACCAAGGTTCACTTCCAAGAGGTGGAAGTGGATACATGAAGAACTCGATGATAGTACAGTTTATCACCCCATACTAATGGACAGTATGATCCAGACTAGAGGGTTTGAGGAGAGCATGTGTGCTCATTTAGTGTGATACATCGAGACAATTCTTAAGATGTGATGTTAACCACCATAGCCTTTATCGGGATGCAAGAAGTTCTATAAGGAGGTTGTGTCGATCACCACTTCATTATGATGATGTTGGTGAAAGATGCCTCAAAAAGGTCAGAAAAGGAACCACAGTGTGTGCAGATGAAGTCGCTTGATTGAACAAAGGTTGAGAGAGAGCCCAAGGGTGACATGAGTCACGAGATGATGCAAAACAGACTGACATGCAGTTCACTGTGGAAGAATAGGTGATGTGAAAATCTGACCCCTCTAAGCTACAGCTGAGAAAGCTGAGTCCCCGATATATGGGTCCATTTGAGATGGATGGGTGGAGATGGTTGTGTTTAGCCTTGCCCCTCAGGATAACATGATGAATAATGTGTTCCATGAATCCGATCTAGAGCATTATGTGAGGTACCCAAGCCATGTGCTGAGCCCTGAACCTATTCAGATTTTGAGAGGCTGAAATGTCCTGAGTCACCTATGAGGGTACAATATACCAAGGAAAGAAAGAACTCAGATGAACGAATAGGAGATGATGAAGGTTCTTGGGAAGCACCATGGAAAGGGTGAAGCCACATGGGAGCCCTGATGGACATAAGAAGACTTATCCTATTTGTTTGCTTACTTGATGGAATTTTGAGGGCAAAATTCTTATAAGAGGGGAAGGATGTTACAACCCCAATTTTTGGGTTCCTTTGGTGAGGAATGTAATTTATCACATTAAAGATATTGGAACAAATAATACATTTTGTTGCGAATAAATGGATTTTGTTTACAATAGCCTTGATGTTTGTGTTGTGGGTTTTATTGGCTATTGGGCCCATTAATAAAGAAATTCAATTAATAAATGAATAATTGAGTTTTGAAGAAAGAAAGGTGTGGAAACCTCTAGAAGGCAAAGGAACTTAATCTAAAGGTAGATTTTGTGTCACATGGTTCCTTGGATTCCAAGGAGTCCAAAGTTGCAAAGAAAATGTAATAAGAAAAGAAAACATCAATTAAGTATTTCTTTATTAAGAAAGAAATTGAAAATAATGGTAAAATGTGGAAAACAAGTGAAAAGATGTATAATTGAGTTATCCTTGGTGGAATTTAGTATCCCAAGGATTCCTAATGATAAAAGGAATACTAATGCAGAAAATAAAAGAGAAATCTTCAAAATGAGATTTTTTAATTAGAAATAAACAAAATATGAGAAATAATGGATAAAAGATAAATAAAAGGCTAAGGTATATTCCCAAGAAGGTATTTTGAGCCATTATGGTTCCTTGAGGTACAAGGAACTCTGAATAATAATTTAATAGAAAAGGAAAGAGAAAATAAGTGAGAAATATACTTAATTGAGTAATATCATGCACCTAAAGAAAAGTCACGTTTGCTTTTAGATAATGAGCCCAATCTTGGCAGAGAGGTAGATAAAGTCATTATTAAGTATCCCTCAAAATTTGGGGTTAATTGGACACTTGGTTTGAGAGTTATGGCTTTTACAAGTTTCCCTAAAGTATTGTGATTATAGTAAATGTCACACTTTTCTGATTTAAATAAAAATAAAAGAAGATGGCGCCATCCGTCGGATCAAGATCTGATGCTTCGTGTGTATCTCCTTCCTCGAGTCAGAAAAGGAACCTATCCCTCGATTTTTCCTCATAGATATGACCATATGCAAACATGGAAAGTTGTTCTTTGGGTTCGTGAGATGATTCTGCACCCAACCATCCCAGGTTTTGGGTGGTTTCGTTCATTCTATAAGAAACGCCCAATGGGGCTGAAAGCAAGGTCGGCGGCAAGTCATCAAACCCTAAGAGAGCCCTATATCCTATAAATATGACCGTCCTGCAACTCAATCAGACCATCGTGAACCCGGACGACACCCTATCTCGCTCCCTCACACTCTGAGTCAATGGAATCCACCCTCTCCGGCAAGCTCCCCATGCGGCGAAGCCGCAGAGGCTTTTCCTGGGTCAAGTAAGGGGCGAGGTGTAGGTTCCCTTCGATCAAGATCTACCGTGGACCGAGGGCGAGGATCAACGGCTATGCTACTTCACGGCTTCAATAAGTCGAATAGTGGGCGTGAGCTTTGTGAGTCGTGCGATGGTGAGCAGTCAATAGAGACCCGCGATCCGATGGATGCCATTTTTCGGAAAAACTCAGGTAATTTGCATCTCTAACTAGAAAATCCAGAAATTCCTTTTTCTTGCAAAAAGTGTAGTAATTAGTAGGAAGTTCGGATGAAGGAACTTAATACATGAAAGTTGATCAGAAAAATATGAAGAATCCACTAAAAATATAATTGGAGCCCGAATCGTCTTTCAATTCGAAAAGTAATGGAAGATGTCAACTTTAATGTGTTAATGTTTAAAGAACCCTATTTTGAGATGAATAATATATTTATAAAGGTTTAATGGATGATTAGAGTTGGTATTAACCTATTCATGATGAAAGGGAACATTAGGAAAAAAAAGGATGAACTTTGCATATAATTAGTTTAATTTCGAGATAATGTGCATGAATAATACTTTAATGGGCCTTGAAACCCTAATATTAGTGAATGAGACTATTAATGGCTTTAATTGATTAATTTCATGATTAAAGTTGGAATATGCTTAATCTAAACTATTTCGAGTATAAAAGTACCTAAATGTGGGTAACTACCCTTAATGTAGTAATTAGGGTTCTCTGATGAATAAAAGATAGAATTAATGGTAAATCAAGTTCATATGTGAATTAGACTATAATGAACTTTGAATTGATGATAAATAAGCATAATGATCTTGCCATGGATTAAAAGGATAAAAATAGTAGCTTTAATGTAAAAGAAGTTTAAGAGGCTTAATTATGGATAATTATGCCTTTAATCTGAAACTGAGGATTAGATGTTGAGATAATTAGGGTTTGTGATCAATTGCATTAAGTTAGGGTTTAAAATAGTAAAAAATGAAGGGAAACTCTAATTGCAAAGTAAACCCGAAAAAGAGGAAGGAACCCTAAAAAGGAATAGAAACCATAAGTAGCAAGACTGTTTGGATAGTTTTTGATAAAAAGGATTTGGATGTAATTTTAGGATTCTTGTACTTGCTTGATTGGATGCCTTGATTGATTGGACTACTCTATCTCAAATCTGCATGTACATGTATGTGGTTTATTATGAATAACCACCTTAGTTTCCCAAGGATTTTCCGGATGGTTAATCGCATTGAATGTAAATTATTAGTTTGGATGTTCATACTTGCAAACTATAAAGTCACTATGATTATCACATTAATAATAGAAGTATGGATTCTCGCACCTACATGCCACCCTGATGGATGATGCCAAAGGTCAGGCCCAGATGGGTAGACCAATGGACACCTTGAGTGGTGACCCTAGGCACCAAGCTCGGGAAAGAGAATGTGGCCTAAGATATTGTATGACTAGTGGGCACCATGAGTGGTGACCTGTAGGCACCAAGCTCGAGATTGAGAAGGTGTCCTTAAGTCATTGGCAAAGGAAACCCTAAGGTTGGTATGCCAGGGTTAGGGCAAAAACGGTGGAGAATGTCATACTAAAAAGTGTAAATTGGCTTGTTAATTAACTTGATTGTGATAAATAGATTGTTATCCTTATGTGCAAACTTTTGGTTGTCCCCACATACCAGTATATTTCGATATACTACCAATGTTTTGTTTGTTGGCGTTTTAGGAACAACAATTGAAAAAACAAACAATAAAGTGACACATTGTGAAAGTAAAACATAAAGTGAAAGGAGGATTAGTTAGAGTAGATTCAAGCTTGGATAGATAGATTCCCAAAGTTTTCAAAGGTAAGTAAAGTTTTAATTTTATACCAAATTCCAGTTAGTTAGTAGAATTTCATAATTGTTATTGCTTATTTGTCGAACCTTTGATCCTGTTAATTGAATAACGGCTCTGACCTTCGGGTCTCCCTTAATTGGGGGTTACTGGGAGCCGGGGTCGTTACAGAGATCATATTTGGTCCATGCAGTTTTGAGGAGGTTTGGACCAAATGGTCTCAAGACCATTTGAGGCCAAACGGTCTCAAGACCGTTTAGGACCAAACGATCCCAAACCGGTTAAAAAAAAAACTTTAGCAAATCATCTTGAAGGTCACTTTTACCAAATAGTTTCAAACCATTTGAACTTTGAAAGACCAAGACTGTTTGGGGCCCAAGTAATCAAAATTGTTTGAGGATCAATATGGTTAATCCTTTTGGATACCTAATGTAATTGAGAACTCAATTGGTTAATCCACTTGGATACCTATTGTAATAGATGATCCAATTGGTCAATTCATTTGGATACCTTATGTAATGGAAGACCAATGTGATTAAATATCTTGAGAATTAAGATGATGAATGATTCATTGATCAAATGATGATTATTAAGTCTAGGTACAAAGGTTGAAACCCTAAAGTACCTAGATCCTTTAGATTAATTAACACTAAAAGGTTATGTGAGTAATGTCTTAAGTACACTATGTTAACCATAGTTGTATGTACTTGATTGACGAGTTGATGTGACCTAATCAGGTTGGGAGGAAGATAGAAAGGAATTCATATATGAGTATTGATCATGTGATGATTAGGTTATGATCCTTAATAAAGAGATCATGACACCCTAATCCAGAAGGTTAATGGATCTTAACCCTAGTTCGGGGTAACATAATGTAAAATCCCAATTATGGGAATAAAGAGTGAAACCCTAATTGGGATGAGTATCCCCAATTGATAGGAAAGGAGAAACCCTAATTGATGGTGATGCCATGAGAAACCATAATTGAGGGTGATTCCATGTGAAACCCTAATTGAGGGTGAATCCATGAGAAATCCTAATTGAGGGTAATGTTATGAAAATCCTTAATTAAGATTAATGTTATGAGAAACCGTAATCTAGGGTATTGTCATGTGAAACCCTAATTAAGAGTAGTATTATGGAAACCATGAAGAATGATGTGAAGTGAGACTTAAATCCAGGATGATGCCATATAATTTTATGTGCAACCATAGTCATGGTATAATGGCCAATATACTAAAGTAGGATGTGGTTATTACAATCAAGTAAGATGAGGATGTTATACCCATGAATGGTAAAGTTGATGAACTATATGAATGATAGTGTTGATACCCTAATGAATAAGGATCTAAAGGACAAGATGATGTCTAGATTATTATATATCTAATTTCATGTATGTGTAACAACCCTATTCATCTTACAATGATGAGGGTATGAAACTCTTAGGAGTGATGTATGAAATATCATATAGTGGAGTGAATAACATCCTATCGGTTGAAATACCTAAAGTGGCTGATAATGATTTAATCTATATCAGCAATGCTAACCTTTGGTTAAGTCCATATCATTAAAGATAATTGGACAGTCCCAATATGTGACCTATGCACCATATGATGAAAGTGACAAGTTAGTAGATAAAGTATTAAGAGGGGAATACCTTAATACAAGGTTTGTTGATTAACTTAAGAAAGATGGACATGAGAAGAAAGTGATACATCAAGATATGATAGATATCACATTTAGCATTTCAGGGTAAGCATACCTTGATGGACCCCTAATCCAACATTCTTGGATAAGAAACACATGAAGGGTGTGTTATGCAATTGTTACAATAAAGATATAATAAACTCAATGTGCTTTGATAAATGTTGACTAACATACATTGAGAATGGGGCTAAGCCAAATCAAGGAGTATGATGTAATCATACCATGATAAGGATGAGAAATGAACTCATACCTTGAATAGATGATCATTAATGATATATGATGAGAATTGTGATCATAAGTAAATACTTATGATATCTTTGAATGCTCCTAGAGGTGTGGAGTAACATATTAGAAGTTGAATTAATAATGTGAGTATGAAACCCTAATTAATGTGAGATGGGAAACCTTAACCCTAAATTGGGTAATGGGACATGAGAAATCATAATATGATATGAATAGTAAGACCTAACCCTATTGAGGGAATAGAGGTGTTACTATTGTATTACATGAAGTAATATGTTATCGTTTCCTAGTGAGAGGTGACAAGATGTTTAATGGCCTTGTGAGCCATATGGTTAAATGTTGCCCAGTGAGAGGTGACAAGATGCTTTATGGGCCTTATGAGCCATGAGAGAAATTATGGCATAGTGAGAGGTACCAAAATGATTATAAAAGTTTATTATAAGAAAGGATAATGTTTTAATAAACTTAATAAGAGGAACAACAATATTCAATAAAGAATGTGTAAAGCTATGCAGGCTAACCTCAGGGTTTGGAGCCTAAAGTAGGATGTGATGATTAATGATGAGTTAAAGGAATTAAATTCCATGAATATGTAATCAGGATTGGTTAGAATCCAATGCCTGGCTGTGAAATTAGGTTTGGTTAAAGTCCAATACCTGGAAGAGGTGTAATGCCTGTAATCAGGATTGGTTAGACTCCAATGCCTGGCTGTGAAATCAGGATTGGTTAGAGTCCAATGCCTGGCCGTGAAATCAAGATTGGTTAGTGTCCAATGCCTGGTTGTGAAATTAGGATTTGTTAGAGTCCAATGCATGGATGTGAAATCAGGATTGGTTAGAGTCCAATGCCTGGTTGTGAAATCAGGATTGGTTAGAGTCCAATGCCTGACTGTGTAATCAGGGTTGGTTAAAGTCCAATACCTGGCTGTGTAATCAGGGTTGGTTAAAGTCCAATGCCTGGCGGTGTAATCAGGATTGGTTAAAGTCCAATGCCTGGCGGTGTAATCAGGTTTGGAGAAGTCCAATACCTAGTAGAGGTGTAATGCTTGTAATCAGGATTGGTTAAAGTCCAATGCCTGGCAATTTAATCAGGTTTGGAAGAGTCCAATACCTGGCGGAGGCTCAATGCCAGCAATGATGACACAGGATTGGAAGTAGTCCAATGCCTGTATTAATAACAAAGAATTGGTAATTACCTAATGCCTATATCAATGATATATGAGTACATGGTAGATGTAATTCCTTATCTGTTTAGCAGATTGGCTAAGGCCAATAGATTGAAACAAGAATGTTTCATGGGTGACATGACAAGATAATGAGTGTCACAAGAAAAGTTTGATATGATGACATAATATGATGGATAAATGATATACATGTCATTCCTTTTCCTTATTAAAAGAATAGATGATATATTACTCTGTCATAAATAGTTGCAATGCTTTCAAGGATGAGAAGGCTTTAAACTGCTATTCCTCTGTCCATTATCATATCTTTAAACTGCAATAACAATGTTTTGGCGGAGAGTTATATCTCCTGCTGGGGCAATTTACAATTGTCTCACCCCCGTGCGATCCAACATTTTTAGGTGGTCACGGACAAAGAAGCAGATATTCTTTTACAGGAAAAGGAAAGCAACAACCCAGACAACAGTGAGATCTCAGGTGGAGACCTTGACTGTCAAGTCATATAGTTAGAAAGTCTTATGTGTTGTCTCTGTACTCTCAGGTCATCGGAGTTTATAGTTAGTGTATTAAAGAATCGATCTGAGATTTTGGCTTGATGCCTCAAAGTTATATGTTGTGTGTATATTATGTTTTGAGACAGCTAATGTTGTATTTCTCAAGAAGTGATAGTGCAAAAGATGTATTTTGAAAAAGGATGTAAATGTTACGACATGGTTCTTGTTGTAAAGGATTTCCAATGATTCGATCTCTTTGCAAAAAGTTTTAATTTTTAGTGATTTTCAGTAATCCGCTGTTGGTATGTATGCCCTGAGAGCCAATCATGAGATGATTGGTGGGATACATTAAGAATTATTTGATAAACATCAAAGGCAAGCTTCCAATTCTTTCTGGTTCAGTCATATAAGATAGTGATAGAACATATTGAATGTCTAGAGAATGATAGTACACAATGATGTATGCCTTCAAGTTCAGGACCTGAACGATGAGATCATATAGATGCTAAGAGTTTGTACATTCTTGTTATGTCCCTAGTCGAATGTCATTGTGGAAGGTAGATAGACAACAATGACACACAAGACTAGATTGTGGTGTTGGTTGGTGACAGAATCTCATTAGTCATGATATAGAGATATCAAACCAAACACATAGGTACTTGTTAGAGAACAAGTGTACCTGACAAACCCACCGTGAGTTTGACACTTGGAACCATGACATGGTAGTCACAGTCAGTACTCACAGTGATGGTGGTGAGTGTGATTCTTTGACCCGAAATCACTACACTCAACACATGTCGTTGGGCACACTTTGACATCATCAAACGTAGTCCTGAAACATGGGTTGTTATAAAGGTGATGATTGGGTGGCTTTGACACATGGGGCTTTTGAGGGGTGAGTGATAGATATGGGATTTGTCCCTCCTAAGGGAGTTTGATATCCAAGGCCACTTGATGAGTAGGATTGAAATAGGCGTGCGCACACATGTGTGAATTAGTATGTGATATTGATGTCATACATATCTCTTCCAATCTACTCTGAGATCAAGAAAGTGAATGAATGTTGATAGGATGACTGTCCCATGCCTTGAGTTCATTCTAGATATCAGTGATAAAGGAATTATACATTCGCTGTAACACCATTCATGGAATGTAGGATTGAAAGGTATTCTCCAACTTTCTATTTCACTTGGGTAGCACTGATGTGTGACTAGGTACCGCTCTTTGCATGTGAAGTCATAAGTGTTATGGACTTTCACTGCCAACGTGAAAAGGACCTGCAGGGTCACACACATAGGATTTAAACTGGAAGAGGAGTTTTTTCCACAAACATTGTTTAGATTGATTACTAAAGGAGTTTAGTAGTTCAGTTAAACACTCAATCAATTGATAGCTCAATGTCATAATGTTCAAGGTGTTGGACACATTGATTGCAGTATCAGATTGATTGAAATCGCAATTGACTGATTCTGCACAATCTGCACTCCCAACCGATCATCTCATGTGATGAACCAATCGGCTGAGCTTGGTGAACCGGTCGGCTCAAGTGTTGAGTTGATCGGCTCATGATCATGGTGAAATGATTGCTTCAAGTGTTGAAATGATCGATTCAACTGGTGCAACCGAGCAAGTTGGGAAAGTTGGATTGGTGAGAATTTTCCTTGCGTTTCACTTGCCCAATTTGATTGGAACAATGATTGGTATTTGATACCAATTAGAAACAAAAGAAGGAAAGTCAATTTGGAACTAATCAGGACCACGAACTGACCGGTTCAGAAGTGAACCGACCGGCTCATGGGTCCCAACCGATCAGTTGAGGTGTCAACCGACCGACTCAGGTCCCCAACTGACCATTTTAGAAATGAAACGATCGGTTCAGGTTGCAAGTTGGTTGTTTTTGTGGAAAAAATCTCGAACCCTTCTACTCCTGCTTTAGTCCCATATTTCTCGGGATGGAGAACCCTGTCCCATGACCCTCCTATATATATAGGGGTATTGGGGGCTTCTCAAAGTACAACCCAGTGCAACCAGTTGCTCTGTGAAGTTGTCGTTCTCTCTATTTTTGGTAACCGAGAGAGAGCCCGAGCAAGTGCTACCCGATAAGGGAGGCACAACAAGGGAAAGACAACTGCAGATTGCAACTGGTGGCAGGAGAGTGTGTCGGCGACTAGTACACTGACAATAGGGTGTGACTCCTTCCAATTCCTTGTGGGACAAGGAGATTGGAGTTCCAAGTGGCCCGTGTGGACTACTTCAGAGGCGGGAGGTTTTTTCCGCTAGGAGGACAACCTTCAATCCCTTCAGTCCCGGTGCGACCAGGAGCTGCACAGACACCGTCCAAGACAGGAGGTGAAGACCGCGCAAGGCACGACGTATTGTCGCCGAGCAAACCTTGGGACAAGGTATGATTCCACAAACCATCCTTTCCTATTGTATAGATGTTGATGTGTTTCCTTGTTCTGGGTTTGGGGGAGAAATTTATTTTGTTTCCGCTGCCTTCTCTGACTCCCCTAAAACCCAACAATGGTACCAGAGCCACGTCAACTGCTCTATACTTTGGTAATATTGAGATGATCGATTTTGGTTTGTCGCCTTTATTTATTGCATACGATGCGAATAAAATTGGCTTTATGGATGTCCAATCCTAAATCCACAAATCCCAATTTACATATATGATATGTATTATTAATGCACTCGATATGCGTTGCCCTTAAACGAGTTTTGTGGTGGATGTATAGCGTGGTTATGGCCAATAAACCCTATTTGTGTGTGGTTGTATGTGGTTGCTTCCATCTCGGTCTGCGCACCAATCTTCCTTCTCCTATTCCTGATGTAACTCAAAATAATTTGAGATTTCTTTCCTACCTTTGCTCCCCTCAAATGTAACTCGAGGTTTCTCTTTTTACAATGTAAAATAGGATAGATTTTTATTTCTTGTTATGTCAAAGAACGGCGGACATCCTGACGACAGCTGAGACGATCGGTTCAAGGCATGAACCGGTCGGTTGACTTCCCAGACGATCGGTTCAAGGAGTGAGCCGATCGGTTGATGACCGGTTCGAGGAGCAAGATGAGCGGGTGGTGGCCATGATGAGATACACGACGACTAGGTGAATTGATCGGTTGGAGGAGCCAACCGATCGGCTGGTGGCACCCAGCCGACCGACCTGATGGCGATCCGATCAATCATGTGATGAGTTGATCAAACCAAGAAAGGCAAAGCACATAGTTCATCTTATACATGTTGCATGTGATGTAGACCTAGATGATCGTGATTTCTCTTGGCTCGAGGAATCACATTAGGATGGCCATAATCATCGCTTTTATCATTTTGCATGTTTTCTGTGGGATATAGCATGTATATGATACGTACTATGTATTGTGGTGATTGGATATGTATATGTATATAAAACCAAATCCCTCATTAAATATTAAGTTTTAGATGCCTTCCAAATATGACACACATGAAAAGCTTGATCGACCAAGTGTGGGCACGCCCTAGTGTGGTGCATATTCATCGTGTTTGCTTTGGGTCAGACTTAAAAAGGTGACCTAGATAGGATCTAGCACCTTGAGGCATGGAGATGATCATGGCAAGGAGTTGCATATGACATCTTATCAAGAGTTGCATATGATGCAATTGGAAAGAGTTCCCTACCTGAGAGATCTAAGTTGTGGGTGATAGCCCAAGTTGGTTCATGACTTAGAGGATTTCAGGATCTTGCCCACTAGAAGGTTGTACGCTGCAATCTTCCAAATTGATGGTGAGGGCTATCAATTTGAATTAAAATAGTGGGAGTGATAATTAATTAAAGGCCTAATTATACCGTCAACTTTTCAAATCAATCAAATAAGTCAAAAATGAGTTTTTGGACTAAAATTGCATATTTTCCTTTTGTAGTACAAATGGCAACAAACAACAATCACTTTTCTTTGCGATCGGTCCTTGAAAAGGACAAGCTAAATGGGACAAATTTCCACGATTAGTATAAGACATTGAGAATTGTTCTCACTCAAGAGTGAAAGATCTATGTCCTGGATACTCCAATTCCAGAGGAACCGACTCCTAATGCACCAAAGACAGAAAGGGATGCTTACAAGAAGCATTCTGATGATGCCATTGATGCAAAGTGCTTGATGTTGTGCTCTATGAACCATGAGTTGCAGAGACAACATGAGAACATGGGTGTCATTGAGATGATTCAACATCTCAGGAACATGTATGAAGATTAGGCACGACAAGAGAGACACAATGTCTTAAGGGCACTATTCAAGTGCGTCATGACAGAAGGAGATCCAGTTGGTCCTCACACACTCAAGATGATTGGGTATGTGGAGAACCTGCAAAGACTGGGATTTCCACTGAGCCAAGAGTTGGCTACTGACGTGATACTGCAATCGTTGCCATAATCCTACAGTCACTTTGTGATGAACTACAACATGAACAACTTTGATAGGCCACTGTCAGAGTTTTTGGGCATGTTGAGGACAGCCAAGATACAGATGAAGAAGGACAAGCCTAAGTCTGTGATGGTGATCATGAGCAAGAAAGGCAAGTCCAAGCGCAAGGGCAAGGGCAAAGCTAAGAAAGGTTCTGATGCTAGCCAGGAGCCCAAGTCATCTTCAGCTCTCAAGCCCAAGGGAGACGTGACTAAGAAAGGAAATTGCCACAATTGTCAAAAGACAGGACATTGGAAAAGGAATTGTCCTCTCTATCTAAAAGAACAAAAGAAGAAGGAGGCCACATACGTCTCTAGTTAAAGGTGTCATGAAAGTAAACGTGTAACACTTTTTGAGGTATATGATACCAAGATGTAAAGTGTAAATCACTCAATAAATGGGGCAAGTGTTTCCGCCATAGATAGGAGTACTTTAGTTTATTTTCAGCCTAAAAGGCATGTAATATAGTTATGAACTGCTATTTCATATTTTCCAATAGATAGAAACACTTTATTTTTCATATTGTATGACAATGATGGAAATCAATAAAGTTCATGTTTCAATCTTTTAAAGATATGATCTTTGTGTCAATGCCTTATTTATCTTGTGGTATTTGATATGCATAAGATAAAATGATACCTAAAAGTTATAGATGACTCAAATAATCAAATTAGTATAAATCATGAGGAATTCATATCTAGTTTCCATATGATGGATAAATCTAGACTCTTTTGGTTAGAGAACCAATAAGAGACATGAATATCTTGGACATGATTAATCAATCTTCACTAATGGTAGTGGGAGAATGATTATCCTATTAGGTACGATACCTGTGATGTATTTACATACCTATTGGAACAAATGCTAATACTTCAAATGGTGTTTAGAGAAATACCAATATGAATATCTTGAAGTGTTCAAGAATATCATAGATGAAGTAAGAATTTGGTAAAGTGTTAATTCTTGATGAGATCAATGAATGAAATAATTAGACCAAATGTTTGAGAACCTTATGAGTGATTATGATAGTGTATCATAGTGAGCTCGTGATTAAGGCATGGTGATGTCTAAATCAAAAAGGTGTCATACTCTAAGGAGTTAGAGAATGATTATCAAATAACTAAATTCTTCTTAATAAAAGGATACCCCACACTAATAAAGGACATTGAGAATCACAAGGAGTTGTGAGTTCTTATATCCTTGACAGATACACCTCAATTATCTATGTGATGAGTTGTTCATGTGATGAGTCAACTATCTACATGAATATGAGGAACTGGATTTTAAGTTATGGTTTATGACCATTACATCCTAAATGACATCCATGTGAACCATAAGGTATGACCTTGATGGTAGCACCCATTGGATGAAATCCATAAGTGCAAATGAGTCTTAAGTGTTAAGACACATGGATAACATTTTGAGAAGGATGATGCTTGTTGATTGCAACTTAATGACTAAGACATTTGGCATATGGATACTAAAACCACATTCCTATGAGGAATAAAACAAGGATGTGTATGTGACACAACCTATAAGGTTTATGAATCCACTAATGCAAATGAAGTCTATAAGTTGCAATGGACTAATCAATGTGATTGATTGAGTACAAGCAACTTAGAATTGGATCTTTATTTGATGATACAGTCAAATGGTTTGACTGATATGTCAAAGATAAAGAAGGGATTTGTGATTTAGTGGGAGCGTATTCACATTCCACATGTTGATGTGAAATGGAAATGTTCTAGAATGGAAATCCAAAGTGGAAATTATCTTTAATGAAGATAGAGATGTTTCCTATGTGATAGGAATAGAGATCTATAGAGATAGTTCTCGAAAACCTCTTCACCTGGAAAAGAGAGAGCATACATTGGCAATCTGTACTGAAGGGTTCAGTGTACACAGATTCAGTGGGAAAAAACTTGTCCATGTTACATGGAGTTAGTATCCCAAGGCCAAGTGTCCAATTCTTATGAAGAATGGGAACACTAAGAATAGATATGGATCTATCATGTATGTAATCATCCCATCATCTTGCATGTATCGACATGGAAAGAACAAAATGAATTCATCATCTTATATGTAGGACATGACAATATGATGTGCTCATCCTGATAACTCGTTTGTGGGACATGATGAGTGGATGTCGGTCTACTTCCAGTAAGGGTTACTGGAAACCATAAGAACTTGATAAGTACTTGAGAAGTACTAGTTCTATGGAGATAAGGAAGAGTTCAATGTAAAGAGTTACATTGATGCGAACTTCCGAAAGGACAGAAAATTAATCGCAATATATATATATAGATATATATATATATATATATATATATATATATATATATATATATATATATATATATATATATATATATATATATATATATGATATATAAAAGTGAAAGTTTGTTGATAATTGGAAGTTTTCCAATAAAACTATTTAAAAGGAAATGCCGAGTATCTATCCGTTAGAGAACAACAGTGGATACTATATGGATCTGGAAGTTCACGAGATGAACTTATAGATATTCCGCACATTGATGACAAGTATGTAATCCTTGATCATGCAATGTGGCTAAAGGTTAGCAAAGGAATACAAGATCACATATTACGAAAACTCCATCTCATACGTGAGACTTACAATGAAGAGATGTGAGGCATGCAATTTATACTGACTTTGGCAAGGTGTTGCCATAACTCACTATGTTGGAACAAGAGCACAATAACATGTGTGACATGTTTGAAGATCACTATGAATATGATTCAAGGGTGATTGGCTCGCAGTGCAAGTGGGAGTCTGTTGATATCTATGCCCTGAGAGCCAATCATGAGATGATTGGTGGGATACATTAAGATTGATTTGATAAACATCAAAGGCAAGCTTCCAATTCTTTCTGGTTCAGTCATATGAGATAGTGATAGAACAGATTGAATGTCTAGAGAATGATAGTACTTAATGACGTATGCCTTCATGTTTAGGACCTGAACGATGAGATCATACGGATGCTAAAAGTTTGTACATTCTTGTTATGTCCCCAGTTGGATGTCATTTTGGAAGGTAGGTAGACAACAATGACACACAAGACTAGATTGTGGTGTTGGTTGATGACAAAATCTCATTAGTCATGATATAGAGATATCAAACCAAACACATAAGTACTTGTTAGAGAACAAGTGTACCGGAGAGACCCACTGTGAGTTTGACACATGGAACCATGACATGGTAGTCACAGTCAGTACTCACAGTGATGGTGGTGAGTGTGATTCTTTGACCTGAAATCACTACACTCAACACATGTCGTTGGGCACACTTTGATATCATCAAACGTAGTCCTGAAACATGGGTTGTTATAAAGGTGATGATTTGGTGGCTTTGACACATGGGGCTTTTGAGGGGTGAGTGATAAATATGGGATTTGTCCCTCTTGAGGGAGTTTGATATCCAAGGCCACTTAATGAGTAGGATTGAAATATGCATGCGCATGCATGTGTGAATTAGTATGTGATATTGATGTCATACATATCTCTTCCAATCTACTCTGAGATCAAGAAAGTGAATGAACGTTGACAGGATGACTATTCCATTCCTTGAGTTCATTCGGGATATCAGTGAAAAAGGAATTATACATTCGTTGTAACACAATTCACGGATTGTAGGATGAAAGTTGTTCTCCAACTTTCTATTTCACTTGGGTAGCACTGATGTGTGACTAGGAACCACGCTTTGCTTGTGAAGTCATAAGTGTTATGGACTTTCACTGCCAACGTGAAAAGGACCTGCAAGGTCACACACATAGGATTTAACCTGGAAGAGGAGTTTTGTCCACAAACAATGTTTAGATTGATTACTAAAGGAGTTTAGTAGTTCAATTAAACACTCAATCAATTGATAGCTCAATGTCATAATGTTCAAGGTGTTGGACACATTGATTGGAGTATCAAATTGATTGAAATCGCAATTGACTGATTCTGCACAATCTGCACTCCCAACCGATCGGCTCATGTGATGAACGGATCGGCTGAGCTTGGTGAACCAGTTGACTCAAGTGTTAAGTCGATCGACTCATGATCAGGGTGAAACGATTGCTTCAAGTGTTGAAATGAGCGATTCAACTGGTGCAACCGAGCAAGTTGGGAAAGTAGGATTGGTGAGAATTTTCCTTGTGTTTCACTTGCCCAATTTGATTGGAACAAGGATTGGTATTTGATTCCAATTAGAAAAAAATGAAGGAAAGTCAATCGAGAACTGATCAGGACCACGAACCGACCCATTTAGAAGTGAACCGACTAGCTCATGGGTCCCAACTGATCGGTTGAGGTGTCAACCGACCGGCTCAGGTCCCCAACTGACCATTTCAGATATGAAACGATCGGTTCAGGTTGCGAGTTGGTTGTTTTTGTGGAAAAAATCTCAAACCCTTCTACTCCTGCTTTAGTCCCATATTGCCCGGGATGGAGAACCCTGTCCCATGACCCTCCTATATATATAGGGTTATTGGGGGATTCTCAAAGTACAACCCAATGCAACTAGTTGCTCTGTGAAGTTGTCGTTCTCTCTAGTTTTAGTAACTGAGAGAGAGCCCGAGCAAGTGCTACCCGATAAGGGAGGCACAGTAAGGGAAAGACGACTGTAGAAAGCGACTGGTGGTAGGAGAGTGTGTCGGTGACTAGTACGCTGACAGGAGGGTGCGACTCCTTCCAGTTCCTTGTGGGATAAGGAGATTATAGTTCCAAGTGGTCTGTGTGGACTACTTTAGAGGCGGGAGGTTTCTACTGCTAGGAGGACAGCCTTCAATCCCGTCAGTCCCGGTGCGACCAGGAGCTACACAGACACCGTCCAAGACAGGAGGTGAAGACCGTGCAAGGCGCGAGGTATTGTCATTGAGCAAGCCTCTGGATAAGGTATGATTCCACAAACCATCCTTTCCTATTATATAGATGTTGACGCGTTTCCTTGTTCCGGGTTTGGGGGAGAAATTTTTTTTGTTTCCGCTGCCTTCTCTACCTCCCCTAAAACCCAAAATCCGCTGCAAATGATTCACTTACACTTAGTTAATTTTGTATTTTGTAAGTTGGATGCCACACATTGTGCATGATGCTGAGAGATTGTTATACACTAATTGTACTAAGTTTGCAAAGCTTAGCACTGTGTTGGGATTGTATAAGTTGAAAGCTAATAGTAGATGAAGTGACAAAAGCTTCACGTCATTGTTGTCTTTGTTGAAAGAAATTCTTCCTGAAGGAAACGAGCTGCCAATCTCAACATACCAGTTAAAGATATTGTTTTGCTTAATGGGAATGGAGGCCAAAAAGATGCACGCATGCCCGAATGATTGTGTATTATTTCAAAAGGAATATGTGGATTTGAAATATTGTCCAAAATGTGGTGCGTCAAGGTATAAAATGATGACTTCGGGGGAGTCCAAAACTGGTTCTCCTGCCAAGGTGATGTGGTATCTACCTATAGTATCACAATTTCAATGCTTGATTCCCAATCTGATATATGCAAAGAATTTGAGGTGACATGTAGATGTTAAGACAAATAATGATGGGATCCTACGACATGTGTCTGATTCCCCACATAGGAAGAAGATTGATTTATTGTACCGTAAATTTAGTTTAGAAGTCAGGAATCTAAGACTTGGGCTTTGTACAGATGGGATGAATCCGTTCGAGACATTGAGCAGTCAACATAGCACTTGGCCAGTTATGCTTGTTATATACAATCTTCCTCCCTACTTGTGTATGAAAAATAAGTACGTTATAATGTTGTTGTTGATATCAGACCCTAAACAACCTGGAAATGTTATCTATGTTTATCTTGAACCTCTGATTGATGAATTAAAGAAACTATGAGGTGAAGGTGTGATGGCCTATGATTCTTCACAAAGAGAGACATTTCATTTGCACGCTATGTTGTTTTGCCCTGTTAATGACTTTCCAACATATGGAAATTTTTCTGGATATACTGTCAAAGGATCTAAAACGTGTCCTATATGTGAAGATAATACTGATTCAATATGACTAAATCATGGTAGCAAGACTGTATATCTTGGTCATCGAAGGTTTATTCTAAAATTCCATTTCTATCGTAGGTTGCACAAAGCATTCAATGGACAGAATGAGGAACAAAGTGCACCTAAACCTATACTAGGGGTGGTTGTTCATGAAAGAGTAAAAGACTTTGTTAATGAATTTGGTAAGAGATCACAATGTACCATGGCCACAAAGAGTGACAAATCTTTATTCAAGAAGAAGTCAATATTTTGGGATCTTTCTTATTGGAGTTCTTTGGCAGTCATGCATTGTATCGATGTCATGCATCTTGAGAAAAATGTCTGTGATAGAGTTATTGGTACTTGGATGAATATACCAGGTAAGACTAAAATTTAGATAATATCCAGAATGGACCTACATGAAATGGGAATAAGGACAAAATTAACAGAAGTAGTTAGTAGCGATCAGATAACATACTTACCTCCTGCTTGATACACATTGTCTAGAAAGGAGAAAAAAGCTTTTTGCGATTGCTTGGTAAATGTTAAGGTGCAATAGGGTTACTCATCCAACATATGTAGATTAGTATCAATGAAAGATATGAAGTTGATAGGTCTTAAATCTTATGATTTTCACACTCTAATGTAACAAATATTTCCCGTGGCAATTTGATCTATACTGTCGAAGCATGTAAGGTTTGCAATCACCAAACTTTGTTTCTTTTTCAACAGTTTGTGCATCAAAGTTATTGATCCTGACACTCTTGATAAGTTGCAAAGAGAAGTGGTTGTTACCCTACATCAGCTTGAGATGTATTTTCATCCTTTGCTCTTTGATATCATGGTACATCTTGTTGTCCACTTGACTAGGGAAGTGAAAATGTTGGGACCAGTTTTCTTGCATTTGATGTATCCCTTTGAATGATACATGAGCATTTTTAAAGGTGATGTTCGAAACTGTTATCGGGCTAAAGGGAGTATTATTGAGGGTTTTGTGGTGAGAGAGGTTATGGATTTTTGCAATGACTTTCTGAGTGGTAATGATTCTCCTATTAATGACAAGAATATTGAGGTGTATTCTGGAAAAGGAATTTTGGGATCACGGATGAATGTAATGAGCTGTGAGAAGTTGGAATAAGCTCACTTGTATATTTTACACAACATCGACAAGGTGAGTGTTTATATCAAGGAACATACCAATTCCATAAAGAAACAATATCCTCGAGCCAATTCAATGTGGCTTTCTAGAGAGCATAACAAGACATTTATTAAGTGGTTTGAAGATAAAGTCTTACATCAACTATCTCAAACACCAAATAATCTTGCTGAAAATATCAAATGCCTTACCTTTAAACCAAAATTGAATGTTATGTCTTATGAAGGGTTTGACATAAAAGGATTCTCATTTTACACAAAGCATCAAGATGATAAGAGCATCATCCAAAATAGTGGGGTCAGCCTTCCAACATCTTCATTGTTTTATGCAAGTGCAAAGGATAAGAGTACACGTGAAGCTAAAATTTCATATTACTGTGGAATTGAAGACATATGGGAGTTTGACTACATAGATTTTAGAATTCCACTTTTTAAATGTAATTGGGTTGATAACACCAAAGGAGTTACAGTGGATTAATTGGGTTTCACATTAGTGAAATTTGAAAAGATTGGCAAGAAGGGTGAACCATTCATATTGGCATCACAGACAAAACAAGTATTTTATATCGATGATCCTGCAAATGATAAATGTTTGGTTGTTCTTCATGGTAAAATATAGTTCATTGAAGATCCTATAGATGAAGAAGAGTTCTATGATAAGTATGATGATTTGAGTCCATTCTCAGTTGGGTTGCCAACACCACCAAATATTGATGCTAACGATGACTTGTATGTGTGCGGAGATCACACCGAAGGAATGTTAATTGATAAAAGATCGCAATATTAGAGGCATGTTTTTATTTTTTTATATGTTTTATTTTTCTTAATGAAACTTTACAATGTGTTATTATCTTCTAGTTATGTTAAATGTTAAATGTTTGAATTTTTAATCACAATTTCAGATGGTTGAGCATGAGTATGATGATTGTGGTGATGATTACTGTGAGGGTTAGGATATCAATGCGGTGCCTGATAATGTAAGTTTTTAAAATATATCCTATATTTCTATCTATATGTCCATTTATAAGTTATATCCTGTAAGTGTGTTTTTTTGTTAAAATTTAGGTTGATGATGTACCCCCTGAAGAACATGGGGCACTTGATGAGAAGCAAAAAAAGTTGAAAAAGTGAGGGGTATCACTATGATGAACAAGCTACTACAACAAAGGGGCAATGGATCCAAACTGGTTGTGGATTTTGATCATGTAGGAAATCCAGTTGAACTGAACCGCAACTCGTTTATTACATATCTTGGGGTTCTTACTCATAGACATTATAGTCCTAATGTAGAATCTTGGCATAAAGTTCCTAAGGGGAACAAATACTTCGTATGGAAGGAACTATGTGTGAGTTATTATTATTTGCAATTCAATTTTGTAGATTACAAATTTTTAGGATACTAGTCAAATATATGAAATTTATTAGAGTATATTTGAACATGATGAAAGCGTGCATCGTAAATGTGTGATGCAATGCTGTGGGAGGGTCCTAAGGAACTATAGGACAAATCTCACCCAAGATTACATACGAGATACTAAGAAGAGGAAGAAGTCATCCATTGAGCAATGGAACTACCTGGACCCCAATGACTAGGAGGAGTTTGTTGCCAAAAGAAAAACTGATGAATTCAAGGTATTAAGCACCACTCCAATTTAATTAATATACATTCTTATGTATTCACCTGTTCAAGATTGACCTTTAGTGTTACTAACCAAATCAATATGCTTACTAACAAGGCTATCAGCGATGCTCAAAGGGAAAGGCATGCACTAAATGTGCATGACCTCACGACGGGTCCAAAAGGCTATGCAAGCATTTGCCAAAGACTACATGATGGTGCTTTTGCTCAGTCTGCTACTACTCAGGAGACTGGGGAGTCCTCTAATGTTACTCCCACACCTCTTCCTTGCCGTACTATGTGGATAGCTGGGAGGAAAAAAAAAGAAAGAAGATATAACCAAATCCGCAACTCCTGAGGCAGCTACAAAAATGGTAAAATTTTACTCTCAGAGCAATCAATATTGATTATTATATTTACTTACCAATTTCTATTGATGGTGATTAGTGGGAGCTTCATGAGTAGAGGAAGCAAGGAAAGTTCATCCCTGAGGGCATAAGGGATGAATTGACAGTTTCTCTTGCTAACCAAGAGCATCATGGACGTGTTAGGGGTGCAAACACTGGTGTGGACATAAAAGCATTCTTTGGGCCATCACAACACAAACATGTCCTAAAAGAGGGATTTTCAAAAGATGAGGAAATATATTCTTTTTTTTAGAATGATATTGCAAAAGGGAATTCAATAATGAAAAGCTAGCTTTTCTTTTGTCCATGTATAGGTAGATGAGTTAATTAATAGGAGAGTCCCTGAAGCAATGAGAAAGTGGCAGACATCTCTAACTACCACTCAGACAATACCTATGGCATCCCATTCTACTCCTAGTTTAGAGGTGGTTGGGAGTAATCTTGTAGACCCACCACCTGGCATGTCCATTGTATGTATTTTTATGACATAGTAGCTAGTCTTTTCAAGATGATATGTTTATGTATATATGTATATAACATACGTTTCATACATTTGTATGGGTTGAAGCCATGTCATCTAAAAAGAAAAAAATTTATCAATGTAGAAGTTGAGGCTTACCCACCCCTTCCAGGGGACATGTTTTGCGGCACTCCAGTACTAGATGGTGCACATCGTGTGAACATGAGACTTGTACTCCACCAGTGGACACATCTTCCATTGTCATATGCCGATGAAGATTCTGAAATGCTTCATGAAGCAGAAGGTAGAGTGATATTGTGGCCCAAAGTGGATGTCGTCTACACTAATATTGTATGGTAAATTTATATTACATTAATTTGTTAGTGTGTATATACAAGCTAGTCAATTGATTTGAAATTATATATATAGGTCAAAAGAAAGAAACCCGCTACAACTTGACCTCCACCTCCACCCCCTCCCGAACTACCTAGTTGGCTTCCAAGGGACCTATATGACTCGTTAGGTCATAATTGTAAGGGTATGGAAGTATGGATTGGCAAACATGACCCAAATTCTCCTATAAATGTTTCTATTCCGATGGATGTTGCAGGCAAATCATACGATAACAAAATATTTATACAAGATATTTTGGAGTTTTTTCGTTATGATTGGCTGAATACATCTATGATAGAGCTATGAATATGGTGATATCTTGTTTATATATCCATATACCTTGTTTTTTGTACGGTGATCTGGTTTCTTATATGTTAATGCATACATAATACATGTTTTGCATCCAGTTACACACGATCTGTAAAGCTTTTTCATTTTTCCATGTGGGATTTCTAGTTCCATCTTTGATTAGTCACGTAGATAAAGAGCCTTCATCAGTTACCTCATACTGCTCTGCCACTTTTAAATATTTTGATAAAAAATAGAAGTCGGTGATAATATATCCATTCAATGTTGAGTGGGTTTACTTTGCTTATAATTTGGACTTAAGAAAATTACATTTTTACTGTGGATTATGAGTTATTAATGTTTAACTTTATTACCACTAGTGCTACGCATTGGGAGTTACTGGTTATTGTCCCCAAGACATGGACTATTTATTATCTAGATCATTTAGGGAAGGAATTAGACTCATTATATGGACACTCAATGAAAAGGCCATTATTCACGTGAGAAATCTTTCATATTTTATATCCATTAACATCTATTATTACATTATTATTTAGTAATGCAATTTAATGTGTTACATTAGCATGTAGGGCTTTAAAAGTTTTCCAAAATGATGGAGGAAAAATGGCCAAGAGAAAGAAATTGTTACTGTGGGAGAATGTGAAAGTAATTTCCTGACTCCAGTGTGTATATTATTTATGTGAACTATGCTTGTTTGTATTTGTTAACATTTTGTATGTTTCAATTTATAGTGTGCTATGCAAAACAATAGTTGGGCATGTGCATACTACGTGATGTGATATATGGACCTAATTATCAAACATGCTGCAATGGAAATCGATACCATACAACCTGTATTATATATAGTCTCACTAGATAATATGAAATATATCAGTCTTATTATATATTATTAATTTTATATATATGCCATTCTCTTTATAGGTGTTTAAAACCAGTGACTTCACTATAGGTGAAAAGTTATTAGATGTACATACTCCCTATATGATGGAAGAATTAAATGATGTAAGAGAACAATGGGCAAAAGCCTTTCAAGTAGTGGGAATTTTTTATTATCATTGGAATATTGAGGGCGATGATGACTATGATAATGATAAATAATGATATTTCTAAAATTTGTTGTCATAATTATTGTAACATACTCAATTTTTACTATTATATCTATGTTGATCTATTTTCACCTAAAGTGAATTTATTGAGAATATTTCCCTTCACTCCAAATTCCATTTACTTATTTGATTCAATTATCATGGTCCTTGATAGGAATAGTCTTCAATTGAATTCCCTTGTGTCCTAATGAATTAATCATCCACACCTGAGAAACAATTGCAATCCAATCCCTCATTTGAACATCATTTTCTTGGTTGAAATCATTTAGTCAGATTTGATCTATTTGAGCTTAAATACCTTGATTTCATCTCAAACCCACATAGTGCTCTGAATTTGACCAATATTGGCTTGGAACCAAAGTGATACATTAATCACCTTTAAAGAAAGAAATACTAGAACTAATTATGGAGACAAATAAGTTAAATTTGTAAAGTGTTGGTACTAGTATATATTTCTTAATTTCTTTGAATGGAAATTAGACCATGGTCAAAATCTCATAACTATTGGCCTTTTCATTTAATAGTTATAATGGAATTAATAACTATTGTCTTAACTATATCCAACAACTTAATATCGTTGTAAATGAGGTAACACCCTCTTTAACCCCTCTCACGCGAGCAACGCCAGTTACAAGGAACCGGAGACAACCCAAACTGGCCAAACATGATGGACTATCAGAACCGCCTCCGGCACAGAGGGAAAATGTCCCGAACGACTGATCTCTACTGTTGTTTTCTCCAAGAATCCTCGAGGCACCCCCATGAAATTGCTATATAGATTGAAAAAAATGGATCTGGCATTACACAGTTTGAGGGCCTGGATGTGTTGCCTCCTCGTGTTTCTTCTGTCAACAAACCCTAACATCGCTATCCCCAATGACATGTGAAGAGGCACCCCCATCATCTGAAAAACCAGTAAACCTAGCCATAATCACCATTGTCATCACGACCACGTCGACCACCTGCAACCTCGACAACACTCCAGACACCCCTCCAACCTCTTTTCCTCCTTACTACAAAGACTCATAACACATTCCCTGAATAAGTAGACAATGAAGTAGACTCCACAATTCCCCAATCATCCAACCTCCTTTTCTCCAATTTCCTATGTCAGTGGTTGGGGCAGTGTCTCGCCAGCCACCATGGCTCCTTCATGCTGCCATTACAACACTGTAGTGGCACCAGAAAACAACCTACGACAACCAAACAAGCTCGTCGTCATGCAGTTACCCGACACAATGACACCCAAACTCCTTTCCTCCTCCTCGCTTCCTCTAGCCTACCTACATCCTCCTTAACTTAGCTTTGATATCATCTAGTAGATTTCATATGATTCATCAACTATCAATATCTTCATATATTGCATCTACCTAAAATGGCATGAAACAAAAATGCAGATCAATATATTGGAATCTATTGTGTAAGTTAGGTTCATGAAAAAGTGTGCAGGTAATATAAAAAATGTAATCCATCAATTACTTGCAAATAAGAACTAGCATTTTATTCACATATTCACATCTTTATATGGTACTCATAGTGGCATTATAAGTGAACATGATGTATATAAATAACAAAAATATTTATTTAAAAAATCTTCATGAAACATTTAGCAAACCTCGGTAATCAATATTGCGGGTAGTCATAATTGTAACCACATACCTATTGAAGAACCCTACAGATTATCATGCAAAATATATTTCAAGTACGTACAAGAAATCCAATCAACAAAGTTGAATCCAATCAATCAAAAATTAATTTGTTTGTATCTAAATCCTAAACTGTCACCATCACTTTATTCGCATTAAATCCAACTCATCTCTGATCTAGGGTTTTGGGTAGTCTCAAGTTTAGGATATGGAATAAGGGTATGAAACCTATTCTTTCACACAATTCTTTATCATAGTTATTTATCCACATTATACTTCATGTGAAACCCTAGTTACTATATTTAAAATATCCTTTCATTATGATCACTTAGATCCATTTTATGTTCATTAACCACATAATAAGTGATGATAATTAACCTTAATTCATCATATTCATGATATTTTAGTTTGGAATCTCTAATTATCATCAGTATGGTCATAATCATGTTGCATCACCATTATATTCCACATATCATATTTCATCACAAAGAATCATATTTAACATTATTAACAACTTATTCATTAAAATTATGGTTTATATGTATTAATCACTACTTTAACTCATATCTACACTACTTTTAGAATTGGAATTAGATTTAGGCATCGTTGATATTTTTATTCACATCCCTCTCATTTTTCTAATCAATTTTTTTACATGACTTGTTTTTATCTAAGTTACCAATAATTTTCTACAATTTATATAATAGAAAGTACCTTTGAGACAATAAAATGCTTCCACATCCGCAATTGAGCATTACCCTATTCCACATGGGTCTGGACTCATACCAATGGGACTCATCCATCATGCGGCACACCCTACACAGGTGAGGTCCTCGGTCGAGTGCAAAAGACCCCTTTTTCCCATGGTCTGTGACCGAGGACCTTACTTATAAGGGGGAGTAGCTTCATTATTCTAGGTCATCTCATGGTCACCCACCACTGCTAATCGAAGAGGTGATGGCTTCATGTCTCTCACCCAGTACCAATGACTCATTCATAGACTCCGCATAAGGGTCTCCAACACCCACACTAGCGCCGCCACATAGCACCAACTCCAATGAGCAGAAATATTAGGTCTAGTCCTCGAGGATGCCAAGAAAAGGTTCCTTCATCTTCACTGTGTTTAGAAGATCCTAGACATCTATGAGATGGGGTACCGATAGGTCTAATAATATCGTAAATTCTTTGAAGAAAATCGATGGAGATCTTCCTGGAAATGGGGATATGCATAACATGGGGAGTTAGGATGGTCGATCTCATGTGTAAACATTACCACGAGGTTAGTGATGTAGAGGCGAAACATAAGAAGGGGTTCTTACATGTATTTTAGGAACATGGTTGTGCCTTGTTCCATGCCCTTTGCCTCGGTGAGAGACATGGCATAGGGCTAGATGTATCTTGGCATTGAAGCCACCAATTGCCTCTAAATAACACATGTTAGGGTTTCATTCTATGAGAGAAATGTGATCACACCATTTTTTGAGTGAAAGAATCATTAGAAAGAGGGACAAGGGTCCAAAAGAGAGGGAAGGAAACTGCCTATTTCATATTTTGTCATACGTAACAGATAACCCCTAGTCTCTAGATTGCAAATTCAAGGGTTGTGGTCAGCGTGACACTTAAAGGGGCTGAAAGATTTTCACACTATTATCCTAGTCATATTAAATGAGAGACATTATCCATTAATTACTTACTTTAGGTAAAGCTTATAAAACCCAGAACTCTCTCCTCTCTTCTTCAATTAATCCTAATTTCATTGGAAACCTTCTAACAACTAGTCTCAGATTGGGAAAGATTTGGTGGAGAAATATGAAAGTGAAAAGCACTTTTCATTGTTACTAAGTATTCCCTTGATGTGAACTATTTAAGGCATCAATTAACCCATTTTCTCAAACAAATTTGTCAAGAAATCTTATTTCAATATATTTTCTCATTATGTACAAGATTGGGCCAGATATAAATTATTTGTTGCCTACAACTTGTATTTCTAGAATTTTCCCTTACTTGTTTACAAATTATCCATTCGTTTTGCAAATCCCTTTACTGATGAATTTCCATTCTTTCTTTAGCCAACAAGAATTAATGGATTATTGGAAACCACAAAAAACATTGAATCCTTAAGTCATCACATATCTTATTTTCTTTTGGAAACTTGCATATTATCTTATGTTTTCATTTTTCAATAATTAACAAAGTCATTGCTAGTTATTTGTGCAAAAATTCTCTTATTTCTTTGACTTGTGCCACAACGACCTATTTCCAAGGAAAATAGTCTCATGGTCCTCACATGGGGTAGGTGATGCACCCATGCCACAAAGTGGGTACATCATTATTTTATTAATTAATACCATTGAGAAAATTACACATCAATTGACGCCTTATCTCTGTACAATTCAATTTCACAAAAAATGATGATATTATAGAAAACATAGTCTACCTTTTGGTTTGAGTTAGCTTTGTTAAGATCTCTATTCGTAAAAAATTTGTCACCCTTATCCATATGTTCAACACCATTTACTATACCTAAACTCAAATTGTCATAGCATATGTATGAGGCATCAAGGTATAAATTTAAAGTTTAATTATTCTTGAGTCACCTCCATTTTGGAAGTTTGATTAAAAAGCAATCAAATTTTGGAACCAATGTGATGAACAAGGCAAAAAACAACTGTTAATCACATGTGGTATATTTAGACTTTGTGAAACCCATTGTATTTAAAATTAGACTTAATTTCATACTCTTTTAGTTCAATTACACAATATCTTGAAATTTCTCTTCACGTGTCTAGTGTATTTACTTGTCTTGTTTGATTCATTCAGGTACTTACTGAACTTTGGATTTTCCTTCACCATGAAAGAAGCAATGGCTACACATCTGAATGGAAATAGATATTGGGATGGGAACAACCAACCCCCACCTCCTCCACCTTTTGGAGGTGGAGATTAGAAAAACCCACTAGAGGGTCATCCATTTCTTCCTTCCTTGGAAACCACCCATAATAGTGAGATGAGACAACATGTCATTGTCCCAATAATGGTTGTTGCTAAGTTGGAACTGAATACATCTTTCGTAGCCATATTTACAAGCAAACATTTGAATAGATTCACTTGAGGACAGCCCTTATCATCACATTGAAGCCTTCAAGAAAATATGCGATACCTTGAAGATCAATGTGGTTCCTCAAGAAGTGATTTACTATAAGCGTTTCAAATTTTTTGAGGGACAAAGAACATGTATGGTATTAAGCTTTGATTTATGAAAGAATCCAATGCTGGGTAGCCCACATAGAAGCTTTTGTCGCTATATTCTTCCCAGTCCAAACGATGATTAGGTGAAAAAACAAGATTTCTAATTTTTGATAAAAATATATTGGGAACATGATCGAAGCACGGGAGAGATACCAAAAATATCAGAAAGAATTTCATCACCACAATTTTGATGGAGGTATATAGTTACTACTTGTTAAAAGGGCTCACTGAGAGTGAAAGGACATCTATAAAAGTAGCAACCTAGAGTGATTTCATGGGTCATAGCTCATAATAATCCAAGTAGCTTATAAATAACATGGTTGTGGTGCAAGCCAATTTTGAATATGAAATAGGACCATGTGGGAATTCTTATTTTTTGGGGAGCCTGATAACACCCAAATTCAGGCATCATTGTTGAGCATTTATTTATGGTTTTGTATAATTATAGCCTTAATATGCCCAAAATAACTCTAGATCTTTATCTTTAAGTAACTTATATCTTTTCATAGATAATGTTGCTCAACTAGCCAATTTTGATATATTGGGGACTTGTAGGCACCGAACCTGAAAACACATGTATTCTACAAGATTTCTCCCCAACACATAGTTTTTACACTAGTTAGACTTTGATCCATCATGACTGTAGTGGACTAAGCATCACTCTATGAGATGGTGGTCCCACTAACCGACTAGTGGGCCCAAGAAACTTTTGATATATTGGACCCTATTTTTGATGTCCAGTCCTTTATCAGATGGAATCCTCACCAATCAGAAGGTTCATCGACGCAACCCATCGACCACCGGTAATACCCCCGTAGGGGTGGGTTTGGTCCATGATGTTGCAATCGCGACAAAAAAGAATACCGCAACCGTGGCCAAGACGACAATGTCATGACCCACGACCAAGATGTTGTGTTGACCGACACTCGGCATGAACGTTCCAGGCTGGGCACGGTTGGGCCAAGGCCAAGGTCGTGACTGTGGTACACCAGCATGACCATGAAACACAACTACGATCGCGATGCAGCTGCCTCAACTTTGGGATCGTCCTCAACTGTGACGTCTGAGTCAACTACGACCCACGGCATGACCGTGCACAACCTGGCACGGTTGGGCTGAGATCAGGGTAGAGACTGAGGTAGATGCCATGACCATATTCTGCCTTCACCTATAAATACTCACCCTCATCACCTATAGAGGGGTTCCAAATTTTTGGAGGTTGCACATTTTGGTTCTGACCTATTTTGGTTCCCATATCCCCGTGTGAGTGTTCAGAGGTCTAAAAAGGCTGGAGTGCTCATCCTACATCCATCCCTCCAGTTTGCTTCCATCCACCATTATTTTCCACCACCATTCACCCATATCCTACCATTCTAAGCCATGTTCCACATCCATACATCCACCAAGCTGCTATTTGGGGTGGAATTGAAGAAAAAGGAGGCCAAGGAGTCCAGAAGACCAAGGAGGATGACCTGAAGATGAGATTTAGCCTATATAGAGGCTAAAGTGAGAGAGAGCCACCTCTTTTCTACGGGCTAGATCTCTTGGATCTTTTTCTCCTTTCTTCTATTGTTCTCCTTTATTTCTATACAAATGATGTTCTTACATCATTGTTTGGTGCCAACTATGCTTGTCCATGGCTAGTTGAGCCCCTTCTTGGCTATGTAGCCCATTTTGGGCATGTTTATGTACTTTTACATTAAGCAAGTAGTTTTATTCCATATCTAGTACATTTTTTGTTCTATCTTCTCTTTCTGGTTGTGATTGTTAGTTTGGTTGATCTCTTTCTTTCTTGAACTTCTATTTATATGTATATCAAGAGATTCATTGTAGATATAGATAAGAAAGGGTAGTTTGGATCAAAATATGAAAGAATGATGGTTCAAGGCGATCTATACAAAACTATAGACCTGGGCACAACCGGGACAAGCCTAGAACGGTCAGACCCACTTCCAAGTTCTACCCAGATCACACCTATTCCTAGCATCTTAGAATATTCTACACTTGCAAGGGTGTCTAGAATATTCTAGGGTGCTGATTTGTCATCCTCAAGAGAGGTTTCATATCATTGATGGGTTTTACTCACGTTGTGCAAAAGTGAGTGGGATGACTCCACAGGAACATATACCATAGTATGTACTGATGTTGGATGTAGGTTACTTGTTGGGGTGTTTGAGGGTTGTCTATGCCTGAGAACAGGTGCATAGACTTACCAACTTGTGATTACATAGCCAGGAACTCATTCTCTCTTATTAGTAGAATCCAGTAGACTCTATTTTGTTTTCTTTTATTTTTATTTATTTATTTCGAGACATTTTTCTAGACTAGTTCTAGTTCCATACTTTTATCGACTATCAGATTGGCTTAGATGACTTAAGAGCCAGATCTTAAGCATCCTAAATGTCCCTCCATTCCTATGTTCGACCATGTGTATCTACTTTGACCCTGTAATAAATTTGCGGGGTTCCTTGAAGGTTTTAGGTTATCGATTTAATGTTCGGTCCTTCTGAGTCTGCCTCCTTTTGGACACATGATTTGGGCCGCATCAGACCCAGTAAGATCTAAAGGCCTTATAAGCCCTTACTACTAGTATGGACAAATAGGGGTGTTATGTGTGTTATTTGAAGGATACCAATGTTAAAGAGAAATATCATGCATAAACTACCATGAACTATATTTCTTGTGGGGAGAGCAGGCATGGAACTGAGTATTGTATATACACTCATGAAAAGAAGATAATCAATATGGATCCATGGAAAATGACTGATAGGTCAATTACAAGAGGCTAGTTAGAATGGGAACACAAATGCTATATGTTAAAAATGGCTTAATCCACCTACTAGACCGCTTGATTTTGGGAGAGGTGGTGGACCATCTTGGTTCATTCACCACACAACTTTCCAGCAGAATGGAAATTATTCCTAGAACTTGAATCAAAGCCAACATCAACCTGAATTGATGGGTGAGATTTTGCTTGTGCAAAGAGATAAGTTGAGAGTAATGACAAGTAGAATCAAAGGGATTTCAATAGAAACAACATGTTGAGTATGATGCAAGACCAAATGGGAAATGTAACTAGGAAACCAATTCATATGCCAAAACATTATAAAATGATCGATCAATAGAATGTGAATCCCTAAGTTTATAAAGAACCAAACTAGAAGAATTATGTCTAAAATAGAAAAGAAGAGGTGGGTTTGAATTTGCTATGTTTACCACTCTTAGGTCAGGAACTATTTTTGAAAACCTAACTCCTGAAGTTAGATAAGAAAATACTACTACTCCTAGCCATCAATGAAAGATAATAGAGGTTGAACTAGAGAAGTGTTGTGCTAGAAATCTTGAAAAAACTAGTCCAAATGAAAAATGAAAGGGATAGAAATTAACTAAAGATAAGAGGCTATATTTATTGAAGAACATTTTTCCAATACAGATCTGTATCCTTCATGGATCCATTTTCCCTACAAATTTATCATGGCTCATTCAAATAAGAGACATAAGAAATTTATCAAAGTTGTGAAAAAAAATCACCTTGACATTCCATTCCTATATGCCTTTGAAGAATTATTTAACAATGATTGATTCTTCAAGGACATAATTATGAAAAGGGGATGCGATGATGAGGTAAAATATAGTAAAGCTTGCATTGATGTCAAATGATCTTCTACAAGAAAAGATGCTAACCAAACAAAAGGGCCCATGAGCCTTCACCGTCCCATTCAATGTGGGAAATAATTAAGAAAAAAAAGAGTTGTTGATTTAGGAGCAAGCATAAGCTAAATCCTGCTGAGTCTAGACTAATGGCTTGGTGACACTAATATGGTGAAAACTGGAATGCAAATCCATCTAGTTGATCACTATTTAGCAAGAGATGTCAACATTGTTGAAAATATCCCAAAGGTGTTGGAAGGCACTATTGAGGACCCAACATGCCTAATGGTCTTTGAAATACCCTTCCTACATATAGGAAGATCATTGATCAATGTTGAAGCTATAATTATTAAAATTAGACTGGGAATGGCAACAAATATTCTTGTGTATTTTATAGACAAGTGCAATCGATTATGTGAGTATATTCAATAATAGAATGATATAGTTGACCCTCTAATGAGAACCCTAGCAGAACATGCTCCTAATGTATTATCTTGAATTCAAAGAATTAGTGGAATAATATAATGTAGAAGATGTAGACTGTGAATCTAAAGAAGACTCAAAGATAGAAATAGTCAAATATGCCTTGCTATCAAGAACTCTAACAAACAAAGAAGTTCCAAGACTCAAACCTGAGTTGAAGCAACTATCTCAAGGTCTCAAATATGAATTCTTATACTTTCATGGATGAAATCTAGTCATCATAAACACCACTTTGTCTAGCAAGTAGGAAGAGAACACATGTCTAAATTGAAGCTAAGAAGGAAAACCATTGCATATTTGGTACAAGACATATAAAGGATGAAATTAGTTGATTGTATGCATAAGATTCATATAGAATGAAATTACAAACCTCTTGCCCAAGTTCAAAGATGATTGAATGAACCTTTGAGTGAGGTTGTAAATAAGAAGGTCATTAAACTATGTGATTCAAAAATGATATACACCATAAGAGAGAAGAAATGGGTAAGCCCCATTCATGAGATACTCAAAAAGGGTGGTATGAAGTAATAGAAGGAGAAAATGGTGATGAGATTGCAACAAGGATAATAACTGGTTGGAGAATGTGTAATTAATATAGAAAACTAAATGCAACCACCCATAAATATTACTTTTCATTACCATTTGTTGATCATGTGTTGTAGTTGTTGACTCAAGGTCTAAATTGACTAAACCCTTGTTTTAATGATGACTAAACCATTCCAATTAATTGTGTCTAATGTCTCTACTTGAGTGATTTCAGATTATGTATAGACACACTCCAAATTCCCTAACTTGCGCATATAAACTTGGAGAAAAGACAAGTCAAAGTCAATACAAGTGCACATTTTAGGAATATGATTTAAATCCATTAGAATCATGTGGTAAATCAATTGTTATGATTGTATGACTTGTAATTATCTAGAAAAAATTAGGGGCACTTAGATCTAATATTTAAGCACATTAATGGCATTACGTGTACGGTATCAGTCGAGTTACAATCTCGACCGATCCTTGATAGATTTTGAGAATGTCATGGTTTGGTTGAGTTTCTTCTTCAAAGAACTCGAATGATACCTATACTAGAACAAAACTAATTTAAGTGATCAGTCGAATTTCATCTATGATAAACTCGATCGATTGGTCAAATTATCTTTGTCGCATAGTGCATTTGGTCGAGTTACCTTTATAGAAACTCAACTGATACCACTGTACAGAAAAGTATATAAAAGTGTTTCTAGCCATTGTGGAGTTCCATAAAGTGAAAATATATTTGTGGCAAGCCAAAAAATGGCTAGTTTTCATTCTTAAGTGTTCCCAAAGGCTAGGGGGCATACCCAACTACAAGTAGGACACATTGGGCTTCATACCAAGTTTGAACATTCAATGCAAACCTCTATATGAGGTTCCTATTATGTAGTTCAGTGTATCCTATAGCCTCCTATCTCTCTCTAAGTCGAATCACTTGCTACATTAGTTAGAGTGAGTAGGAAATCTATAAGAGAGCTTGTCCTACATGTATATCTTGTGAGGCTCTAACTTCCACCATTTCCCTGTCTCTCATTTCAAACATGAATATGAAGGTTCTCTCTCTTGGCTATGAGATGTGAAGAAGAACAAGGGACAAAATCCCTTGGTGAAGATCAAGGATGAAGACTTAAAGAAAAAGTGGGTGAGCCCTTGGTGAAGGAAGAAGACTCCTTACTCAAGTGGGTAAGTCCTTGGTGGAAGCTTCTGTGAGTGAAGGTGAAGTCAAAGGGTGAAGTGCCAAAAAGAGTGGGTAATTCCTAGAATGCTGAAGACTTGTGTGAGAGCGTGTAATTCCTTGGAGAAAGCTAAAGACTCATTGAAAAGTGGGTAAGTCTTTGGTAAAATTGAAGGCTCTTTGTATTGGATAGGTAAGTTCTTTGATGGTCCATGTATTGTATGCCTTATGAATGAATATAAGAGTGCAATGGTTAAAAAATCCTATAGGATGACCTCTCTAGGTAGTGGACTGACATACTTCTAGTTAAAGTGTGGGACCACTCTACATAGCTTATCACTTGGTGCTTGTTCAATATCTCTATCCCTTGCTATGTATGTTTTAGTTTCACTCAAATTTCCTATTTAGCAACCTTATCTTATCAGATATCTTGAAGATCTAATGAATTTTATTTAATTGCATTCATCTCTATTCACCCCCCTCTAGAGCATCCAATCACCCATGTAGGATCCAAAAATTGGTATTAGAGAAGGTCTTCTCCAAGCATAGTTCAACAAGTAGGAGAAGATGGGTGACTACCAAGTTGGGATATACTTCATCAACCTTCTAATTTTTTATGGGAGTGATTTTCCTCTATTGAAAAAGAAGGCTAGAATTCTACATCCAAGGATCAAGTCTGGAGTTATGGCAAATGGTGGACCATCCATACAAGCTACCAAAGACCAAGATAGAATAATGGGATGAAGCTACCATGAAGAAAGCGACCTTTAATGCAAGAGAAATCAACATATTCTATGCCACCATAAGGCCACCGAGATAAACCAGATTTCCTCTTATGAGATGGCCCATACGGTATGGAAAAAGCTATGCATCAATTATGAGGGGATAGCTCAAGTTAAGGAATGCAAAGTCTACATGCTCAAAGGGTTTCTTGAGAAATTCAAAATGGGAATGGAGGAGAAGATAGCCAACACGTACTCAAAACTCAACACAATTGCAAATGGCCTTTCCATCCTAGGTCATCCTATGAGCAGAGGAGAGGTCAACTCTAAGATCCTTAGAACTCTCCCCAAGAGATGGGAACCCAAGGTGACTTCCTTTGAAGAGTTAATGTCTCTTGATGATATCCCCATTGAAGAGCTCATTGGAAATCTACAAGACCATGAAGCCACACTTGACAAAAGAGAAGAAGTTGAAAGATAAGAGGAGAAAGAGCTAAAGAGAATGAAGAAGGCTGACATCGAGGCTCAAATTGAAGCTATTATGGGACAAGCCTCTCCATCCTCTCATGTTGAAGAAGATGCCATGTACTACAAGGGTAGATTCTATGAAGGAAAGAATTCCTCCTCCATCTGGTTCCTCAAGTGTTGAAAGAAGAGTCATTTCAAGATAAATTGTCTACAAGGCAAGAAGACCCATCATCACAAGGAAAAAGAAGAGAAGTACATGAGGAAGGAGAAATGGCACTCAAGCTCAAGTGATTCCTCGAACTCAAGCTCAAGTGAAGATTCAAGTGGAGGATCTAGATCAAGCTCTAGTGAAAAGGAGAATGACATTTTGCACTTATGGCTTCTATAAGAAAAGACTCAAATGAGTCAAATATAAACTCTTTAGATAAATAACCTTTAATTGTTATCAATAATGCTACTGGTGCCTCTCTTAAGTCTTCTAAAAGGAATAATAAAAATCTTGCTAGAATTCTTGATAATTTGCATATAGAATTAGATTATCCTGAACATGCTAATACTTGTTTGCTTGATGATAAAAATACTTGTCTTAGTCAAATAGATTCTCTTAAATTTGAAAAATATATCTTTCTTGATAAGATCAGATTTCTAGAAGCTCAACCTCTTATGAGTAGTTCTAATGAAAAGCATAGCTTAATTGTTGATTCTTTCATGCATGATATTGATGTTCTTAAATCTGAAAACAAGGACAAATATTTTGTTTTGCAAGGATTATAGTCTGAAATTGGGGTTTATCTTTATAAGATTGCTTTGCTTGAAACAAAAAATGCCTCCTTGTTTGCTAAAATCAATGTGCTTGAATATTGTTCTAGTTCTACTAGTAGAGAGAATAATGTTGCTTCTCTTCATATTGATAGTGATTCTTATTTAACTAAATCTCTTTGCTTAGAAAATGATATTTTGCATTTTAGAGATAATATCAATCATTTTTATTCTACTATTACTTCTCTTATGTATGATAATCATAGTTTGAGATCTTCTTTGCAAAGATTCTTAGTTGGAAGAAAGAATTTTAATGATATCCTATACCATACTACTAAACAAATTGGTAGACATGGTTTAGGGTATGATAGTAGTCAAAGGAACAACAAAGGTAAAGGACATCCAATATTCTATTGAGAATCCTCTAGTTACAATACTATGGGCACATGAAACTATTACAATGATATTTGTCATTATTCTACTTGTTATCCTTTTAGGTAAGAACACAAGAGAACTAGGACTTGGGTTGCTAAGATAACCCCTACAGACCAATAAACATGATTGGGGACCATTTCATCTTTCTTCTTGTAGGTACTTGCAAATGGATTGACTTGAGCCATTGAATTGCAAATTGATTTCTCAATCCAAATGAAAGAAGAAAGGTGAGATGTGTAGAGGGTGACAACAAGTAGAAAAATGATTGGTAAGAAAAAAGGTAAAGGTTTTCTTGCTTATAAATATTTCTAACTTGTTTTTTCAAGTTAGTGTACACTATGCATGTGGTTTTTGAGTCAAAAGTGGTATTTTGTGATTCTCTTCACACTCTTGCTCAAAAACTATTTCTAATTCTTTCATAGTGCATTACTAACTTTCTTACACATGTTTGGATAAGGCTTATATCATTACCATGTCTCTAAATATGTTTTTATGAAATATAAGTGCTTTTTGACATCAAATTTGTCACTTGAGTTTGTCCTATTTGAAACTTGACCGATAGGCACCAATGGATGTTGCCAACAACAGTTGTTAGTCAAAGTGTCGTAAAATAAATGTCGACCGATGGTAATGTGCATAGAATACATAGTTGTCTTATTGCATGAGAATTTCCCACTCAATTAGATTTTCTCAACCAATATCCTTATTCTTTGGCACTGCCTTGGTACCTTTGTATGCATATTACCATGCTTTAAATTGCCTATCTTGCTTATAACTATATCTTTCTAATTGATATAATTTGGTATTCCACTAGTGGTGTTCCTATATCTTATAATAACTTATTTTGAGTAGTTTTGTAGGTTTTGAGGATGATCTCTTTGGATCTCCTAGTTGTGTCCTAAAATGATTTTGTTGAGCTCTTACTTGCTACATCTATGTAGTTGTATATCTTGTTTTAATACAATCTTGAGGTTCTTAGTGGTAATCATCTTTTGGTAATGATGCATGTTTTCTAGTGAGTTATATCCTTACTTGTGTCTAAAATTACATATCTACTATCTTGATCTGCTTATTTAACTTTGTGATGTGGGATATATAGAGCTACATTGCATGTATAATTTGGAGCATGCATGAATTTTTTTGTAGATTTTGCTCCATTTTTAGATTTTGATGCAAGGCTAGTGTTTTTTATGAAGAAACGACCTTCTGAGCAAGGCTCATTGCAATGCTATGAGCCCTTACGCTTTTTGGGAAAATTCTGTCATCTTGAGGGTCAAAATTGTGATTTATTATTTTACTACAACACTTTATCTTGCATTTTGGGTTGTTCAAGTGCATGTTGTAACTTGCTTTTATTCTATGCGTGTGTAAGCCCCTAGATGTTCTCTTCTACTCTTCTTATATAACTTTTTGTTATCTCCTCTCTTTTAAGAAGTGGTGTTTCTTATTTCTTCATACCCCCCCCCTTTTTGAAATGAAAAAGGGGGAGAAAGGCATGTCTTCTATTGGCAAAAGAGGGAGAAGGCATTTCTTACATGAAGAGAAGAAGCATGCTGATGTAAAGGGGAGAAGGTAAAGCACATAAGACATATATGTGTAGAACATGTATGGTAACCATGCTGGAGAAATAGAATCAATTGTGGGGGAGTACTAGAACTCCATGAACATCAATTGAGGGGGAGCATATGAAATCAATTCCATTGAAACCCCTAGGTTTCTCCAAAGTTATGACTTTACTTTAAATGCTTTCAATACATTTATGGAATGGTTTGTCATCTTCAAAATGGGGGAGAATGTTCAATCAAGGTCTATATTGACTAAACCCTTGTTTTGATGATGACTAAACCATTCTAATTAATTGTGTCTAATGTCTCTACTTTAGTGATTACAAATCATGTATAGACACACACCAAATGCCCTAACTTGCACATCTCAACTTAGAGAAAAGACAAGTCAAAGTCAATACAAGTGCACATTTTGGGAATCTTATGTAATCCATTAGAATCATGTTATAAATCACTTGTAATGATTGTATGACTTGTAATTAAGGTTAGAAAAAAATTGGGAGCACTTACAGCGAATAGTTCGACACTTTAATGACATTTTCCAAAATTCATTATAGGAACATTATCGATCGAGTTACAATCTCGACCGATCCTTGATGAATTTTGAGAATTTCATGGTTTGATTGAGTTGCCACTTCACATAACTCAACCGATCCCTGTACTAGAACAAAACTAATTTAAGTGATCGGTCGAGTTTTATCCAGGATAAACTCAACCAATTGGTCAAATTATCTTTGTCATATAGTGCATTCAGTCAAGTTAACTCTATAGAAACTCGTCTGATAGCATTGTATGGAAAAGTGCATAAAAGTGTTTCTAGCTGTTGTGGAGTTGCAACAAGTGAAAATATATATGTTGCAAGCCACAAAATGGCTAGTTTTCATTCTTAAGTGTTCTCAAAGGTTAAGGGGCATCCTCAACTATAAATAGGACACTTTTGGCTTCATTCCAAAGTTGAGCATTCAATGCAAAACTCTATATGAGGTTCCTATTCTATAGTTGAGTTTATCCTACAACCGCCTTGCTCTCTCTAAGCTTAATCACTTGGTACATTTGTTAGAGTGAGTAGGAAATCAGTAAGAGAGCTAGTCATGTATGTATATCTTGTGAGGTTCTCACTTCCACCACCTCCCTGTCTCTCATTTCAACCATGATGCTAAATGTTCTCTCTCTTGGATAAGAGAGGTGAAGAACAACAAGGGAAGGAGTCCCTTGGTGAAGATCATGGCTGAAGACTAGGATCAAGAGTTTCTAATCCCTCAGTGAAGGCAAAAGACTCCTTGCTCAAGTGGGTAAGTCCTTGGTGGAAGCTTCTCCGAGTGAAGGTGAAGTCAAAGGATGAAGGTCCAAGAAGAGTGTGTAATTACTAGAAGGATGAAGACTTGTGCAAGAGTGGGTAAGTCATTGGATAAGGTTGAAGACTCATTGCAAAGTGGGTAAGTCCTTGATAAGGTTGAATACTCTATGTATTGAATAGGTAAGTCCTTTTGTGGGTGATGTATTGTAAGTATTATGAATGAATATAAGAGTGCAATGGTTAAAAAAGCCTAGAGGTTGGCCTCTCTAGGTAGTAGACTGACATACTTCTAGTTTGAAGTTTGGAACCACTGACTTGGTGCTTGTTCAATCCCTCTCTCCCTTTCAATGTATGTTTTAGTTGCATTCAAATTTTCGATTTAGAAACCTTATCTTATCATATATCTTTAAGGTCTAATGAATTTTGTTTAAGTGCATTCATCTCTACTCACCGCCCTCTAGAGCATCCAACCACCCATCTTGGATCGAACATTAGCGTCTAACACATCACTTCTATTTTTTCTATCTGAATGGTTATTAGGATTCTATTAAGTCTTAATTAACACCGATGACAAAATTTACCCACTCATATAGTATTATACTTTCAAAATTTACCTACTCTCAAAAGAATGTCTTTCATTTTATCCAATGCATCTATGACTTTTTAAAGATGTATGAACTTCATATTTGTTGATCTTATTGAGGACATCATGGAAGTATGTATGGATTGTTTTTCTATATCTAACACATCATTTAGTAAATTCTTAAGGAATCTCTCTCTTACAATGAAGAGATGTGAGGAAAATAACTCAATACTCAATTAAAAATGAGCCATTTTATGATACAAGAAGATGCAGTGGTAGAACATGAGGTTTCCAAGAGAGGTATAGAGGTATATTTGAGCAATGATGAAGAAATATCCAAACTACCACCTCTAACATTAGTAAATGGGGTGAGAAGTTTCTCTATACATGCATGGTATTGCCTTTTCTTTATCAAAGTCTTCTTCATGTTTTCAAAATGATTGCCAAATGTACCCTTTAAGGACGTTATTGTTTTTATGAGAACTACTTAAAAGCCTTCAACACACTGATGAGAGTGTATTATGACTATAATTATAATTCAAGCACTAGATTGGGACCTTCCATTCGAATTGATGTGTGATGCAAGATACTATGTTGCAGGATCCATCTTCAGATAAAAAAAGGATAAGTAACACCATGTTATATAATGCACTAGAAAAACTTTGGATATGGGAAAGTCAATAACACTACCACATATAAATGAATTCTAGCCATTGTTTATTCTTTCGACAAATTTCTATCATAAATTATATGTTCAAAGGTGACAATATACATGGACCACTGATCTATGAAGTATCTTATTGCAAAGAAAATTAGGAAGTCAAGGATTTGGTGAGGGGCCTTTTTCTACAAGAATATGATCATGTGATAGTTGAGAAAAAAGGATATTAGAATGTAGTAATGATCCAATTGTCAAGGATTCAATGGGAAGTGGATCGATCATTACCCATCAAGGATAGTTATCGTAATGAATTTTTAATGTTGGAAAAGGTATTCGACCCAGTGGTGTCATGGTTTGCAGATATTTGCAACTACTTGTCTTGCCAACAATAACCTTTTGACTTCACCAACAATGGAATGAAGAAACTCTTCTTGGATTTGGGAAATATCATTTGTATGATCCTTTCTTGATTAGGAAAAACACAAATAACCTCTATAGGAGGTGCCTCCCAAAGATGAGATTTCTAAGATGTTATATGAATGACATGCCATCCCATATGGTGGACAACTGGGCTAGATAAAACTACTAAAAAAGTACTACAATTAGGGTTTTACTGGACATCCTTGTTTAAGGTTCTCAAAATTTGGTAAAATCTTGAAAAGAATATCAAATAATTGGTTACATATAAGATTCTACCAAATGCCATTTCTAACTGGATTGAAGTTGATATATTTGATTTCCTTTCCATTTGTCATGTGAAAATCAATGTATTATAGTTGCAGTTAATTATGTTTCTAAGTGGACACAATGTATACCAACTCCAGCTTATGATTCTAAAGTTTTGATGAATCATTTTTAAAAAAAGTTGTCTTCCCAAGCTATGGCATCCCCAAAATTATCTTAAGTGATGGTGGATCCTATTTTTCTAAAGAAAATGTTGAGTCACTCGTTAATAAACTTGACGTGAAGCACAATGTTTCTACCTTATACACCAACAAACTTTAGGTCAAGTTTAGGTTTCCAACTGGTAAATAAAACAAATCTTATAGAAGACAATTGGGAAATAAAAAAATATTGGTCCAACATACTTGATAATGCACTATGGACATATAGAACGACTTAAAAGACACCAATGGGGGCATTCCTTATAGTTTGATATACGAAAATGCATGCCACTTGCTAATGGAGTTGGAATGTAAAGTCTTCTGGGCTATTATGTTTCTCAACATGGACCCAAAATCATAGGAAAGGAAGATTTCTACAACTCTTGACATGTGAAGAGATGATGTTGCATTCCCATGAAAATGTCTACTTCTACAAAGCAAGAAGCAGAGTGTGGCACAATTCACACATGAAGAGAAAGGATGTCAGAGAGGGAGGAAAATTTGTCCTCTACAATTCTTCAATTCAATTATTCCCAGGTACATTAGGATCATGGTGGTTTGGGTCATTCATTATCACATTTATATATCTATCAGGGTTGACGTAATTTTTGAGTGAAAAAATAGAGACTTCCATTGTAAATGGTTGGAGGGTTGAATGATACTACAAAGATGATTCATTTAAGAGAAGATCTCATCTATAGCTCGAATTACCATAGACACAATCTAGAAAGATTAGAGAATATCAAGCTAATGACTCAAAATTAGTGCTTCTTAATCACAAATGCAATCTTGAAAGAATAGATAAAGTCAAGGTAATCACTAAAATTAGTTCTTCTTATAAGGAAACTCTAGACCTTTTAAGTTTTCTACAATATTAATCTTTATTTTATTCCCTTTTGATAATTTACACTTTATTTTCATTATGCATGTTTTAATTTTTCATTGACTTATAATCACTTTTTAGATTCAAACTTGGATTCATTAATGATAATGTGCATAATATACAATTGCTCACTGAAATTGGGATGAATGGTAGTGTAAACGATTGAAGATAGCATGAATAACTTCACTAATTTGCTGAAGTAGGATTTTAATCAACCCTTAAAGAGGTATTCTCATTGGTTGACAAAGTTAGGAAACCCCATCACACCTTGAAGACAGAAAAGCCATCAGAGTTCTTCTTTTGATCTTCCATTGGTGGATGCCCAATTATTTAATTGCATTTCACCTTATGTTGACCTACCATTAGAGATCAAACTGGAAATATTAATTTGAGCTCCAAAGTCATAAGAGACATAATAGGTTGTTGGCTACAATATTTTTATTGGGAAACCAAGATTTGGAATCCCCTCAGAGCCTAATCAAAAAAGTGCATTGACACATTACAATCAAGATATCCATTGGAAGATGAAGACTGAGGAAATTGCCATCATTGATCACCAACGCTAAATGCCATACGTTTTTGCATACCAAATAAGTGACTGGACCCCACACAAACTTATAATTTTATGAATACAAGTAGACCATGTCTCTGCCATAATTATTACACAACTCTAGCTTTTATAGAGAGAACCAAAACCATGTATTGCCACTCTGCCATATTAGTGCCCTTATCTCCACTTACATACTTTCATTGAGTGTGGTCTTATCCGTCAACCAACAAATTCATGTTGGTTGGTGGTTGCTCTTTTCATAAGTTGCTTAACCGACATAGTGTCCTTTTTCCAATGGCAATGAGAAAATTTTCTTCATTTGAGAGTCTAACAAATACATTAATTTTTTTAATTTATTGATGAAACAAGAAGTCTAGATCCAAAACATCTAAAGCCATAACAAGGGAGAAATTAGAACAGAGGTTGGAAGATATACTAAAGCACCAAAGGATAGTAAAAGGAACCCCACAAAGAAATTTTTCAGAATTGTAAATGGAAAGGAACTTTTAGCAAAGCATTAAGCTCTGAATCCACTAGTCTGAAGGTGAAAAAGAGACAACCAATGTTTCCTCTAATTTTATTCCTTCTGAAGATGAGGGGGTCAAAAATAAGAGGAAAGCAATGAATGTACCTCCAAGTAGACCAACAAAGAAGAAGACTAGAGTGGGGATAAAAGTAGAAATGGAATGACATGAGAAAATTGAATAGCAAAGAACTACAATATATGTTTCTTCAAGACTAACAACTCCAAATGAGGTTACAACAAAAGCATTGACTGTGTCCATATCGATGAACAACCATAAACTACAAGGCAAACATGGAACTAGAGAACAACTTTGTCCCTAAGGGCAAAGAAAACCATATCAAATATAACTCCATGATTGAAAGTACGCCATTCAAAGAAATAATATATGAATACTACAAATCCCTAAGGAAATTAGGATTATCTGATAGGGTAAAAAAAATGTTGAAGCAAGTCAACCTTTTTCTTCCATTACTTTTATCCCCAGAGGTCCTATACTAAAATAAAACTTGATTTCATGTCATCATTAAAGAGGCTTCTAGTTGAAGAAGAAGCATAAAGAGAAGGAGGATCCTACAAGTTGGTTGTACAGTTGTTCGACAAGAACCATATACTAAAATATCATATGTTGAACAAAATATTTTGCAAAACAATGAATTCATGGGTCTTAACACTTATGAAAACATGGTATGTATAAATTGGAAAACCTAATAACATGCCCCAGAAATTGAAACCATCTCAGGTGTAGTCTAGAATTATGTCTATCATCCACAAGATAATTGCATGCATAATATTTGCATGCCCTGGCACATGGAAATTATTTATCCTATAGATCATAGTCAAAACCAATGAATATATGGAACATATTAATTGATAAATTAGACATGATGGTTGGGTTTGGAGGTTTAGGCGGTTGTGTAGGAGACGACGAGGGATAGTTTAAGTGACCCCCCCTGAGGGGAGGCTGATGAACATAGTGATTCATGTGGGAAGAAACAAACCATCAACATGGAGGAGGTAGGATGTGGTGCGAGACATATTGGTAACCAAAATCTATTATTGTTGGAAGTGATGGCCAGTAAGAAAATATCACAACAGGAGATCCTGCGACGTCTTGGAATCTCCTTAAACTTCAACAACATGAAAACTAATCAAGGGATGAGCATTGATAGATTGAATAAGTGGAGTGGTATGGAGGTGGATCGGGTGAATCCTACCCCAGAAGAGTTCCTTAAAATGCATCATGGGAATTCAGAGAATTCAAACAAGATGACCAGTATATTAATTGATCCACACAAGCTAATGTCATATAAAGATGTTATCTACGAAGGAGATGGAACATAGAGGTTACTATTTTTGGGATTCAAAAACCCAAATTTTGGATTTTCTAGGAAGGACATTAAAACAAGTGTTATAGATGGCACACCTAGATTTGAGATTGATAGTAACATGTTTGAAGAAATGGTTAAACCATGGACCTTTGTAGTAGTCATCAAGGTGATAGAAGGAGAAATTGTCTTTCTCACGCTGCAAGACTGGATATGATCTATGTGGAGGCCGATGTGTGCATTTCAGCTCATTTCTCAAAGACAACTTTTTCATTGTCCGGTTGACAACAGAAGAACATTATTTGAAGGCGCTCACAGGGGTGTGTGGCCTCTGATGGGATCCTATCTGAGTGTGCAACCATGGGATCCATCGTTTTAACCTTCCACAACAAACCCTAAATTCATGGTGGTCTAGATAAGGATACCTAGACTACCAATCTTCCTTTATCCAAACCAATTTCTTGAAGAGGTGGGAGACACCATTGTCACTACGGTACGAGTGGATATGAATGCTAATCAAAAGAAGAGGGGGAAGTTTGCAAGAATTGTTATAAAACTAGACAACAACAAACTGTTGGTGCCAACCATCTTGGTGGAAGGAGTGAAATACAACATTGAATATGAGAATGTGACAAGCATATGAATGTTCTATGGCAAGGTTGGGCACATTGATACTGAATGTAATGAAAGGAAGGTGGCATTGGAAATTCAGGCAAAGACATGCAAGTAGATGGAAGGGATAGAACCCACCCCATGGACAATGAGCGTTTCGATGAAACGTTGTATGCAAAGCCTTTTACAAGGCGTCCGAAATATATGGAAACATACGGGAAGAGTTGCACAGTTGAAACGTAAAATAGGTTCAGCAACCTATTCATCAATGAGGAAACCAAGATTAGCCAAAGGAACTCTAAGGTAGAGAAGGCACCACAACCAGGCTATAAGTGGAGGTAATGTAAGGCAACAAATAAGAAATAGAGACTGATAGAGAAGACATCCCGACCCTTGGTCAGAGAAGGTCATACCTGATAACCTCCTATTTTAGTAGTTTATCTTAGTCTTTTTCTTTAGTTTTCCATACTCTTTTTACGTTTATACGGTACATAAACCTAATTTCACCCCCTTTTTGTAAATACATCATCAAACTAACTTTTTCCTTTTACACTTGCAGAAAAAGCACAAAAAATCATAAAAGAATAAACCAACCTCAAGGCCGAGTGAAGCCAAATGGTCCCAAGACCGCATGGAGTTCAAACGGTCCCGAGACCGCATGAAGCCAAACGGTCCCAAGACCGCATGGAGTTCAAACGGTCCCGAGACCGCATGAAGCCAAACGGTCCCAAGACCGCATGGAGTTCAAACGGTCCTGAGACCGCATGAAGCCAAACGGTCCCAAGACCGCATGGAGTTCAAACGGTCCCGAGACCGCATGAAGTCAAACGGTCCCAAGACCGCATGGAGTTCAAACGGTCCCGAGACCGCATGAAGCCAAACGGTCCCAAGACCGCATGGAGTTCAAACGGTCCCAAGACCGCATAAAGTCAAACGGTCCCGAGACCGCATGAAGCCAAACGGTCCCAAGACCGCATGGAGTTCAAACGGTCCCAAGACCGCATAAAGCCAAACAGTTCCAAGACCGCATGGAGTTCAAACGGTCCCAAGACCGCATGGAGTTCAAACGGTCCCAAGACCGTTTGACGCCAAACGATCTCAAGACCGTTTGACGCCAAACGGTCTCAAGACCGTTTGACGCCAAACGGTCTCAAGACCGTTTGACGCCAAACGATCTCAAGACCGTTTGACGCCAAACGGTCTCAAGACCGTTTGACGCCAAACGATCTCAAGACCGTTTGATGCCAAACGGTCTCAAGACCGTTTGCCGCCAAACGGTCTCAAGACCGTTTGAACCCAAACGGTCTCCAGACCGTTTGACCTCACTCAAGGCCTATAAATAAGACCTCAAGGGCCATCCCTGACGAGAGTCCAGACATCCAGAGGCTGCCTCTCTAGTACCAGAACAACTCCATCCACCGCCCGAGGCTGCCGGTCTGAGACTCACATTCCATTACAAAGCTACCTTCTCTCTCATCAACAAAGAAGGTGAGAGGAGAAGATCCGTCGTCAAGCAAGCCACGAAGGGCGGAGATCGTTGCTCTCTCCACCAAGGGTTCAACCTTCTCTCCTCAGTGGAGATGATGTTCTTTCTATCTCTTCTTGCCTCCTCCTTTGTTGCTCCCTCTATGAGGAGCGAGTAGTTCCATCCACTGGGGCGCGGAGACTAGCCCCGCTGCCCATGTCTTGTACTTTGTACTAAAAAGATGTTATCCTTTCGTTTTAATACTAAATCGTTCCATACATGCTTGAATGATGGCCACGTTCTTGTATGCATCTATTGTCTTTTGTTGTGGTTTGTCTACGACCGCTCTCGAGACTCGAATACCGATTTAGTGTTGGTTTCTGGTGTGTGTATCCACCACGCATCCGTTTCGGTGTCTAGGAGTGTATCTTAAAGAGTGGAGTAAACTCACTATCATCCGTTGCACTTCCATCTGTATGGAAGTAACCTTGGTAAGTCGAGGAACACGCTTTGTGAGGGGAATGATGTAAAACATGTGACCATTTGATCGGGAATGGCTGGCGTTGCAACATTCCCGCACTTCTCGTAGCTAGGTTATCCGAATAGGAGACTAGGCCTACAAAGATACTATTCGATTTGATAATTATCACTCGCTTGTTAGTTTTAGATGCACCTTTCATGAGGTTGAGTAAGATTCTCTCTTTGGAAGACTACATATCTTCATTGACACGTAGAAATGTACCGAATGAGAGCTACTTAACCCTTGAAGGATGCGATGCATTGCTCTTGTCTTATAAGGCATCGGTCTTGTGGAACATAGAAGGATGCAATGCATCGCTCTTGTCTTACGAGGCATCGGTCTTGTGGAACATCCTTGGATGCAATGCATCGCTCTTGTCTTATAAGGCATCGGTCTTGTGGAACATCCATGCATCTAGCTTATAAGTCTTGCTTGCTTAGTACATATACAATGCATGTGTAGCGGTGGTAAATACCTGCTTACCCCAGTGATTCATCATCATTTGTTAAATCTTAGTTTTACTTGCTCTATTTACTTTTCATGCTTTAGTCTAAAAACCAATCAAAATCCAACCTTTTGATATAAGTGCCAATTAGTAAAATAACTAAGTGAAGTGCTGTACGTTTTCCATCTTGTTGCTTGCAACAAGACCGTTGTCTTTTGGGTTCGATCCTAAATCTGTACTATGATAAGGCTTCCATACTCTTATGGGGTTGGAGTTGTTATCTAAGCACCAGTTCTAGGTAAACCTAGGGAAGACATCAATCCTCTCTAGGGTTTTTGGTGATAGAATTCTGGGACTCCCATTGGAAGACTGAAAATCTTTTGGTGTAAGTCCCAGCTCCATCAAAAAATGGCGCCGTTGCCGGGGACAACGGAACGTTAGTATTTCACTTAGTTTATTTTTCTAGTTGGTTAGGATTTTTTACACTTTCTTTTTGAATCATAACTCATCATCTTCTTGAAGCTTTCATATTGTCTCTATTATCTAAAGGTGTTCTCTTTTCTTTACTCAGGTAGAACCCGTATATGCAATCACCGCATAATCGAGGATTCTCCCCTGATCCGGAGTTCGACTCCGAGGTAGAGAGAAGTTTCCACCGCAGAATCCGTCTCAATCGCCAACGCGCTAGTCAAATGGCTGACGAACAGCATCAAGCCGCTTTGGTGATGGAGAGAGTCAATGCTGCTATCGCCGCACAACGGGCACAACTCATTGCAGACACCCGTGCCCAAATACAAGCGGAGATACGAGCAGAAGAGCAAGCCTGCATAAGAGCAGAGACCGAGGCTGCTCAGCTCGAATTACGAAACAAGCAACTGAGGGACTATGCTCTCCCGAAGAATTACGAAGACAACCACCCGGTCCGGCCTCCGATCATCAACATCCCAAACTCTGAGATTCGGACCCAGTGGATCCAGATTATGCAAGGAATTTCCTTCTCAGGAGGTTCAGGAGACGATTGCATGGACCATTTCAAACGGTTTAAGGCATTATGCCGCCTGGTCCCGCAAGCTGGTATTTCTTTCGACGCAATAATGCTCCACCTGTTTCATTTCACTTTATCTGGAAGGGCCTTGAGTTGGTACAACTCATTGGACAGAGAACCCATCACAACCACTTGGGCCCCTCTAGAGGAAAAATTCTTGGAGAAGTTCTTTCCACCCTCGCTGACCTATGAAATCAGAGGGCAGATCAACCATTTCTCCCAGCTACCTGGAGAAACCCTCGCTGAGGCATGGGAAAGATTCAAGGAACTTCTACGCAAATGCCCTCATCATGGAATTTCACAGAATCAATTGATTGAAACTTTTTATCGGGGGGTAAGCGATGACATTAAACAGTTCCTAGATTCCTCATCTGGAGGAAATTTCATGAGGAAAAATTATGAAGATGCCTGGAAAATCGTTACTTTAGGAGCTGAAAACCAGTCCAACTGGGGGCGGTCAGCCGGAAAAGGCGTCCTTAAAGTCTTTAAAGCTGAGGAATCTATGGAACTAATGTCAATAGCCGAGGCTTTGACGACAATCGCTCATAAACAGCAAACCCTCGAAACAACTCTAGGGGAAATTGATAAGAAGAAAACCCCGCTGGTTCATCAAGTCAAAGCCGTCACAGGATCCTGTGAAGCTTGTCATGCTTCGGATCATCCGACTCTTTCCTGCGGAATGCTCTATAATGTGATGATGGATCTGCATCCACCACCACAATCCTATGAGGCCATCACTAATCAGGCTGAAGATCAGATTCCAGAGCAAGTCAACTCCATCCATACTATTCCCGGACAAGTTTATTATAATCCCAGTCAACCACGGAACCATCCTGGGTTCCAGTATGGGAATCCCTATGGAACTGCAAATCCGCAACATCAGACACAAGGGGGACTTGACAGTAGGCTGCCTCCTAGATTTCCAAACAATTTTAACCAAAATCAAGGGAACCCAAGGAACAATTTCCCTAGGGCTAACTACCCTAGAAATCAATCAGCCTACTATCAGTACACTCATCCCCCGCTTCACCCGCAATTGCATATTCAACAGTCTCAACAACAAAACCCTCAGAAAAACGTCATTGCACAACCGGAAGATGAGCTATCTTTGATAAAACAAATGCTTCAGTCTCAGCAAACCATGTTGGCCAACCAACAAGCTCAACAGAAGGCAGTTGAAGCACAGCTTGCCCAGATTGCTGCACAATTGAAACCCCCAACAGGCACTTTTGATGGGCAGCCTGATCCAAACTCTAAATACGGGCAAAATAAACACAAACAGCTGAATGCCATCACCACAAGGTCGGGACGCATTCTTCCTGAACCCATCAAGATCACTCTAGATGATGATGATGTGCCCACTTTTATGACGAAAGAGATCTCGCAACAAGAGATTGGGAAATCCCCCGAAGGCACAGAGGACAAAAACAAAGAGCATGTACCTGTAGAATCCAAGGTCCCGCAATTCAAACCAAGGATTCCGTATCCGGGCAGACTGCAAGAAACAAAAATGGACGCCAGGTTTCATAAATTCAAGGAAGCAATGAAGAAACTTTATATTGACATCCCACTCCTTGACGCTCTATCCGAAGTACCAGCATGGGCAAGATATCTCAAAACTTTTCTATCACGTAAGTATATCACCAAAGAGCAGGAAACCGTCAAGCTCGCTCAAACCACTTCTGACATCATCTTGAACAAACTACCCAAAAAGAAGAAGGACCCAGGTTCCTTCGGAATCCAATGTTGCATTGGAAATGCATCCACAAAGAAAGGATTGGCTGACCTCGGGGCTAGTATATCCATTATGCCCTACTCAATGTGCCAACGCCTTGGTTTCACTGACCTGCTGCCTACAGCAATGACAATTCAACTAGCAGACTCCACCATAACCGCACCGTTGGGAATCATCGAAGATATCCCAGTAAGGATAGGGAAGGATGCCTACGTTCCATGTGATTTTGTCATCATGGATATTAAAGAAGACTTAAGGTATCCGATCATTTTCGGTAGGCCTTTCCTAGCTACAGCCAGAGCGCTAATCGATGTCGAAGTCGGAACCATCATTCTTAGGCTCGGGAAAGAAGCAATTCAATTCCGCGTCCTTGATAGCATGAAAGGTCCCAGCATCCAAGAAGAAGTCTTTCTTTTAGACGCAATTCAACAAATGTCGCAATTAGAAATCTCCGAGCCAATTGACGAACTTGAGAATACTCTTATCAATACAGAAGTTGAATTCTCTGCAAATGAACTAGTCCAGCAATGCATCCAATACCTAGAAAAGATAGAAGAAGCACCAAAGGCTACTTTTGAAGAGCTTAAAGCCATCACTACCATTGAAGCAGCAGAACCATCAAAAACCCCTGAATTGAAGACTTTACCTACAGGGCTTAAATATGTTTTCCTGGATAAGGAAGAGCTATGCCCAGTTATTATCAGCTCCACCCTTACCGAAGACCAAGAAGTCAAACTTCTGGACAAACTAAGGAGGCACAAAAAGATCATTGGTTATAAAATAACCGACCTCACAGGCATAAACCCGGCTCTGTGTATGCATAAGCTTCCTATGGTTGAAGAATTTAAACCCACTCGTGAACATCAAAGAAAACTGAACCCAAATTTGAAAGAGGTAGTCCGTTTGGAAGTCCTCAAACTACTCAAAGCTGGCATGATCTATCCTATCTCTGACTCTCAGTGGGTCAGTCCAGTTCAAGTTGTCCCAAAGAAAGGGGGCACTACTGTAGTGATCAACGATAAAAATGAGCTCGTACCTACTAGAACTGTAACGGGGTGGTGAATGTGCATCGATTATAGGAAGTTGAATAAAGCTACAAGAAAAGACCACTACCCTCTACCCTTCCTTGACGAAGTCCTAGAGCGCTTGGCCCACCAAAAGTATCTCTGTTATCTCGATGGTTACTCCGGGTTCTACCAAATACCCATACATCCAGAGGACCAAGAAAAAACCACCTTCACTTGTCCCTTTGGGACATATGCTTTCAGAAGAATGTCGTTCGGGCTATGTAACGCTCCTGCTACTTTCCAACGCTGCATGTCTGCCATCTTCGCCGGATTAACCGAATATGTTATGGAAGTCTTTATGGATGATTTCTCTGTCTATGGATATTCTTTCGATAACTGTCTAAATAATCTTGAACGAGTCCTGCAACGTTGCAAGGAAACGAACCTTATCCTGAATTGGGAAAAATGTCATTTCATGGTAACAGAAGGTATCGTCCTCAGACATAGAGTAAGTGATAGGGGAATTGAGGTCGACAAAGCAAAGATTGATGTTATCTCAAAGTTGTCACCTCCGAAGGACATAAGGGGCGTTCGAGCTTTCCTAGGTCATGCAGGGTTCTACAGAAGGTTCATCAAAGATTTCTCGAAAATAGCTAAACCCATGACCCAACTCCTGACAAAAGATGCCGAGTTTGTTTTCGACCAAGAATGCATGCGAAGTTTCTCTACCCTTAAAGAAGCATTAATTTCCGCACCTATTCTAAGGGCTCCAGACTGGTCGCAACCATTCGAAATCATGTGCGACGCAAGTGATTATGCCATAGGAGCCGTTTTAGGACAACGGATCGATAAGAAACCCTATGTCATCTACTATGCATCAAAAATGCTTGACGAAGCACAGAAAAACTACACGACCACGGAAAAAGAGTTTTTGGCTATCATCTACGCCTTCGAAAAATTCCGCTCTTACCTGATCGGCTCTAAAGTCATCGTCTACACTGACCATTCTGCTATGCGACATCTGATCCAGAAACAGGACGCCAAACCCAGGCTCATCCGCTGGGTATTAATGCTTCAAGAATTCGACCTAGAAATCAAAGATAAAAGTGGCGTAGAGAACGTTGTAGCCGATCACCTCAGCAGAATCGAGGTTGAAGAAAAAGATAAAATCCCTATCAGGGATTCTCTTCCTGATGATCAGCTTATGAAGGCCACTCATAGTTTTCCTTGGTTTGCTGATATCGTCAATTATCTAGCCACAGGGATCATCCACCCGTCTGCTTCATATCAGGATAAAAGGAAATTCCTTCATGATATAAAACGTTATCATTGGGACGAACCCTACTTATTTTACCTCTGTGCCGACAAACTTTTTCGCCGGTGCCTTCCAGAAGAAGAAATAACCTCGGTTTTGGAACACTGCCACTCCGGACCCACGGGGGGGCACATGGGCGCCAAGAAAACTGCCATAAAAGTTCTACAATCTGGTTTCTTTTGTCCCACCATATCAAAAGACTCACATGATTTTGTCAAAGCCTGTGATAAATGCCAATTTTCGGGCAACATATCAAAAAGGGATGAAATGCCTCTTACCATGTGGCTGGAAATTGAACTGTTTGATGTATGGGGGGTAGACTACATGGGACCTTTCCCTTCATCATATGGCTTCTCTTACATTTTGGTCACAGTAGATTACGTCTCAAAGTGGGTCGAAGCTATACCCACCGTATCCAATGACTCCAAACCTGTTGTCAAATTGTTCAAAGACACTATTTTTCCGAGATTTGGAGTTCCAAGAACGGTCATATCTGATGGCGGGACCCATTTCCTGGAACGAAGTTTCGAAGCGTTACTGAGAAAATACGGAGTCCATCACAAAGTTGCCACACCTTACCACCCACAAACTAGTGGCCAGGTAGAAGTATCCAATAGACAGATAAAAGCGATTCTTGAAAAAACAGTGAATAAAAACCGCACTGATTGGTCCACCAAACTTCCTGACGCCCTCTGGGCATACCGTACTGCTTACAAAACACCAATTGGAACAACTCCGTTTCGTTTGGTGTACGGAAAATCATGTCATCTTCCAGTAGAACTGGAACATAAAGCCTGGTGGGCCATCAAGCAACTAAACTTCGACCTTAAAAGCGCAGGGGAGAACAGACAACTCCAGCTACAGGAGCTAGAAGAACTCTGAATGATAGCATATCACAATGCCAGAATCTATAAAGAGCAAACAAAAATGTGGCACGATGGACATATTAAGAGAAAAGATATCGCCGTTGGCGACAAAGTGCTCTTATTCAACTCCAAGCTCAGATTATTCCCCGGAAAGCTCCGAACAAAATGGTCTGGACCCTTCACCATAAAACATATCTACCCAACTGGAGCCGCTATTATCATCGACAACAACGGAGGAGAACGAACGGTTAACGGGCACCGTTTAAAAATATACTACACTCAGGAAGACAAAACACATCAACAAACTCTCGATATCAGAGATGCTACGCCCACAACATAACAACCTTACAGTTTCGTCGAGCCAGTGACGTAAAACCAAGGCGCTTCTTGGGAGGCAACCCAAGACCTCAGTATCACCTTCTCTAATTTCTAGTCTTTTATTTTTATTTTGAATTTGTTTTGCTTTCTTTAAGTTCTTTCATCATTAATCTAAAAATACAAAAAAATCTACATAATCAAAACTACAAAAACAATACATAAAACAAACAACATAAAAATTCATAAACCAAAATACAAAAAAATAATATACATACTCAAAAACAAACATAAAAATATACAAACCCTTTGTGCCCCTCCAAACGGTCTTGAAACCGTTTGGACTCCAAACGGTCTTCAAACCGTTTGGAACCAAACGGTCCTCAAACCGCTTGGGACCAAACGGTCCTCAAACCGTTTGGGACCAAACGGTCCTGAAACCGTTTGGGACCAAACGGTCCTCAAACCGTTTGGGACCAAACGGTCTTGAAACCGTTTGAGACCAAACGGTCCTGAAACCGTTTGGGACCAAAACGGTCTTGAGACCGCTTGGGACCAAGCGGTCTTCAAACCGTTTGGAATACAAAAGGTCACCCACCTATCACTATAAATATCGACCCTACCCCTCCGTCTTTCTCTCTTCGAACCTTCGATTTCTCCAGAATTTTCGTGCGAAGAGCTTCCCTTTTTGCTCCTGTTGCATCCGCGCAAAGTCACCCTTCCGTCCACCTTCCGCAAGGTAGTCCGGCGACTCCACGCTGCTCATTCCATCGCCAGTCGCTTCTTACGTTGCCATCGCCGTCGTTATCGACCGAGTTCACCGACTCTTCTATCGCCTTCATCGCTGCGCCGTTCTGTCGTCACCATCATGGCGCCAGTTGCCGTTTCCTTCACCATCGCATGACGTCTCTCTCTTCGCCATCGCCGTCGCTGTCAAAAGATTTCACCGACTCTCCCACCGTTTTCATCGTCGTCGCCGTTCTTCTCATCGTTTTCGAAGGCGCCGGCGCGTTCTTCACCTTCGCGCCGTTCCACCTTCTCCCGCGCCGGCGACCTGCGACTCTTCGCTTTCCAAACGGTCTCGAAACCGTTTGGGACCAAACGGTCTCGAAACCGTTTGGGACCAAACGGTCTCGAAACCGTTTGGGACCAAACGGTCTCGAAACCGTTTGGGACCAAACGGTCTCGAAACCGTTTGGGACCAAACGGTCCTCAAACCGTTTGGAACCAAACGGTCCCGAAACCGTTTGGAACCAAATGGTCCTGAAACCGTTTGGCACCAAACGGTCTTGAAACCATTTGGGACCAAAAGGTCTTGAAACCGTTTGGGACCAAACGGTCTTGAAACCGTTTGGGACCAAACGGTCCTCAAACCGTTTGGGACCAAACGGTCCTCAAACCGTTTGGGACCAAACGGTCTTGAAACCGTTTGGTTTTCGTTTCCCTTTTGCTTTCACAAAATATAAAAGATATAACTACAAATCAAATTTACATTGTTTCAAATCTTCTCTAATTATGAAACTCTTTTTCTTTTTCAGAAATGGCGTCACCAGCAAACAAAACTTCCGGCTCAGGAACTGCCCCTGCTCTGACAAGGGAGCAGATGATGGAAGAGCGAGACAGACTCATACAGATCAGGGACACTTACAACACCACCAGCGCCGTCCCTCCCAAGACCAAGATCATCGACGTCCTGTGTGAGATAACCCGCCTCACCAAATGCTTGGGTGAGGCCCCTGAAGAGGACATCGAGCACATCTCTTCTAACGATGATGAAGGATCGGACTACATACCGAATCCCGATGAAGACTCCTCTGCCCAAGAGACAGAGGGAAAGCGCAAGGCTGCAACTTCACGTCTTTTCTAAAAATACTTACTTGCACATTCCCTCTCAATTTGTGAAGCTGAACAACATTTGGGGAATTGGTCGAGCATTGCTTAGTTATTCAGCAAAGCAGTTTCCCGTAAAACTTTTTCACTATCAGGATGGGAACCGTAGGATATCCAAAATGGGTGTTGGTTGGTATGACTTTCAGATAGAAAACGATCTGAGGATTGGAGATGTATTTGTATTTGAGCTACTTCTGAAGGACAAAGATATCGTGAACTTTTGTGTAACCAAGCAGCACATATCAAGCAGCACTTGCAACAAAGACCATCCTCCAGTTAGTGGCAACATGGAAGATGGAATCAATATTGAGAATAGCAGCTACCTGACTTAATCCATGGATGATGAAGTAGGACATCCCAAGGAAACTGATGTCGAAGGCAGCGGCTACCACAGTAACTTGAAGTATGATCAGGCAAAGGATCTGCTAGACAATATCAAGACAAAATTGCAAAAGAGTGCGCTGCGAAATTAATGGAGCTCCTGAGTCAGCACTCCAAGGCATACAGCAAAGAGCACTTCAATCGCCCAGCCTTCTGCCACAAATGCCCCCATCTTTACGAGGGCAATTCGCATCCACTCTACTCCGATCTCCAGGGGCTACCGAAAATTTGCCTTAACTCGCAGCCCTTGTTCTAATGACTTCTCAACCTATCACTTTGCCACTCTGGGGACATAGTGTGTGATAAGTTAGGGGGGGATTCATTAGACAAGGGCTAGGTATCAACTTCTATACTCCCTTTTCCTTTTTACAATTCCCTAAAAATATATATATATATATATATATATATATATAGTCACCTCAACTAACTCTAGAATCATATTAGTCTTACAAATAAATATCACTCAGACATCAAATGGCGATTTATCAATTCCCACCTACTATGGATCCCATATTTTTGCTTCAATTCTTTATCTGACTCTCCACAGGTCAAAATCAGGGTTTAAATAAGCCGAGATCTCGAGGATGAGAGGGAAATTAGGCAACTTCCGAATCAAAAAGTTCTGCAAGCGGACCACAAACCAAATAAGTGCATGCTGAAAAACTTTAAGAACAACTTTCCTCTCTTCAAAATAAAAGAGGCTTGGCCGCCCAAAATAAATCCTCATTGCAAAACCCAAGCCTGTGAGTTTTTGAATAAAAGCCAGAGAGACGAATAAAATCATGAGAGTTGTGCCACACATAAGGACCTATATGAAGAACTGATAAAGGGCTCACCCGGCCGGCACATTCCGCTGCCCTCACAAAGGCAGATGTGTCGCGTCCGGTAGTGAAACCCTAAAAGTTCCAAGTGTATGAAAAGGCTCATAAAGGACTTGCCCGGCCGGTACATTCAGCTGCCCTCATAAAGGCAGATGTGTCGTGCCCGGTAGTGAGATCCTAAAAAGCATAGACAGCCCCTCCCCCACTCGAAGGGGAGCTACACTTCAAAGCCTTTAGCCAACCCTCATACCCTCTCTAGCTTCCAGTAGGTTTCCAGAGAGGTATAAAGTTGATTAGAGTCAACGGCATGCACAAACTAAATGTGGTCCCAAGGCAAATTTTGAGATACAGAAAACCCAGAGATCCAAGCAACTCTCGAAATCCAAAAGAATCAAGGCATGCAATAAGCCTCGATATGACCCCTGGGGAACTCAGGTCAAGAATTGAAGCAAGAGTATGGAGACCCTAATTAAGATCGCCTCGCCATTTCATGTCTCAGCTCTATCTAACTTGAGGACAAGCTAGACTCTAAGTTAGGGGGGGTGATAACCTCCTATTTTAGTAGTTTATCTTAGTCTTTTTCTTTAGTTTTCCATACTCTTTTTACGTTTATATGGTACATAAACCTAATTTTACCCCCTTTTTGTAAATACATCATCAAACTAACTTTTTCCTTTTACACTTGCAGAAAAAGCACAAAAAATCATAAAAGAATAAACCAACCTCAAGGCCGAGTGAAGCCAAACGGTCCCAAGACCGCATGGAGTTCAAACGGTCCCGAGACCGCATGAAGCCAAACGGTCCCAAGACCGCATGGAGTTCAAACGGTCCCGAGACCGCATGAAGCCAAACGGTCCCAAGACCGCATGGAGTTCAAACGGTCCCGAGACCGCATGAAGCCAAACGGTCCCAAGACCGCATGGAGTTCAAACGGTCCCGAGACCGCATGAAGCCAAACGGTCCCAAGACTGCATGAAGTTCAAATGGTCCCGAGACCGCATGAAGCCAAACGGTCCCAAGACCGCATGGAGTTCAAACGGTCCCAAGACCGCATAAAGCCAAACGGTCCCGAGACCGCATGAAGCCAAACGGTCCCAAGACCGCATGGAGTTCAAACGGTCCCAAGACCGCATAAAGCCAAACAGTCCCAAGACCGCATGGAGTTCAAACGGTCCCAAGACCGCATGGAGTTCAAACGGTCCCAAGACCGCATGGAGTTCAAACGGTCCCAAGACCGTTTGACGCCAAATGATCTCAAGACCGTTTGACGCCAAACGGTCTCAAGACCGTTTGACGCCAAATGATCTCAAGACCGTTTGACGCCAAACGGTCTCAAGACCGTTTGCCGCCAAACGGTCTCAAGACCGTTTGAACCCAAACGGTCTCCAGACCGTTTGACCTCACTCAAGGCCTATAAATAAGACCTCAAGGGCCATCCCTGACGAGAGTCCAGACGTCCAGAGGCTGCCTCTCTAGTACCAGAACAACTCCATCCACCGCCCAAGGCTGCCGGTCTGAGACTCACGTTCCATTACAAAGCTACCTTCTCTCTCATCAACAAAGAAGGTGAGAGGAGAAGATCTGTCGTCAAGCAAGCCACGAAGGGCGGAGATCGTTGCTCTCTCCACCAAGGGTTCAACCTTCTCTCCTCAGTGGAGATGATGTTCTTTCTATCTCTTCTTGCCTCCTCCTTTGTTGCTCCCTCTATGAGGAGCGAGTAGTTCCATCCACTGGGGCGCGGAGACTAGCCCCGCTGCCCATGTCTTGTACTTTGTACTAAAAAGATGTTATCCTTTCGTTTTAATACTAAATCGTTCCATACATGCTTGAATCATGGCCACGTTCTTGTATGCATCTATTGTCTTTTGTTGTGGTTTGTCTACGACCGCTCTCGAGACTCGAATACCAATTTAGTGTTGGTTTCTGGTGTGTGTATCCACCACGCATCCGTTTCGGTGTCTAGGAGTGTATCTTAAAGAGTGGAGTAAACTCACTATCATCCGTTGCACTTCCATCTGTATGGAAGTAACCTTGGTAAGTCAAGGAACACGCTTTGCGAGGGGAATGATGTAAAGCATGTGACCATTTGATCGGGAATGGCTGGCGTTGCAACATTCCCGCACTTCTCGTAGCTAGGTTATCCGAATAGGAGACTAGGCCTACAAAGATACTATTCAATTTGATAATTATCGCTCGCTTGTTAGTTTTAGATGCACGTTTCATGAGGTTGAGTAAGATTCTCTCTTTGGAAGACTACATATCTTCATTGACACGTAGAAATGTACCGAATGAGAGCTACTTAACCCTTGAAGGATGCGATGCATTGCTCTTGTCTTATAAGGCATCGGTCTTGTGGAACATCAAAGGATGCAATGCATCGCTCTTGTCTTACGAGGCATCGGTCTTGTGGAACATCCTTGGATGCAATGCATCGCTCTTGTCTTATAAGGCATCGGTCTTGTGGAACATCCATGCATCTAGCTTATAAGTCTTGCTTGCTTAGTACATATACAATGCATGTGTAGTGGTGGTAAATACCTGCTTAACCCCAGTGATTCATCATCATTTGTTAAATCTTAGTTTTACTTGCTCTATTTACTTTTCATGCTTTAGTCTAAAAACCAATCAAAATCCAACCTTTTGATATAAGTGCCAATTAGTAAAATAACTAAGTGAAGTGCTGTACGTTTTCCATCTTGTTGCTTGCAACAAGACCGTTGTCTTTTGGGTTCGATCCTAAATCTGTACTATGATAAGGCTTCCATACTCTTATGGGGTTGGAGTTGTTATCTAAGCACCAGTTCTAGGTAAACCTAGGGAAGACATCAATCCTCTCTAGGGTTTTTGGTGATAGAATTCTGGGACTCCCATTGGAAGACTGAAAATCTTTTGGTGTAAGTCCCAACTCCATCAATACCCAACAAAACAAATATGTCACACATATAAATAAAGACAAGACAAGGCAATCCAATTTTCATCATGCAACAACTATTGAGGGGAACACCATGGTTGTTATAATTAAGGATGACGATAGGGGCATGGACAACTTGTAGTTCAACATGGGAGGTTCATCAATGAGCCTGGGAATAATTGTGGGTCCTAGAATGAGCATGACATTTGCGTCATTGACCAGGATTCATCTTAGTATAGAAACATCCTCAACTCTAAGGATCTAACGAAGAATGGATAGAGGAAGAAGAATCATAGAGAAAGTAGTCGGGAGAAACTAATAATCAATCGGGTAGGGAGAGCTTGATCCCATCTGATATGGTTACCTAACATTAATTTCAACATGGATTGTGCATGGTAATTGTGGGTCGGATACCCAAAACATTATGTGAGACTTATCTCAGTTACGCATAGTAGATATATGTGCAATTCTAGAAATGAGAACTAGTGGTATGTGTGTTGATGGCATTGTCAAATCACTAGGATTTGAAGCATCCTACATGGTGGAAGACACATATTGTTTAGGAGGTAGATGGGTGATGTGTAGAAGACAAATTGGAGAAGTAGAAATCCTTGCTAGACACAAGCAATTTATACATTATAGAATCAACAATAGCTTGCACATTATGTTTTTTTATGCTATCAACAAGCAATTTGGTTGCCACTTGCTTTGGGAACATCTACACACTATTTCAAACTCCTCTACAACTCCATGGCTAGTGGTAGCGGAATTCAATGTATTCCTTCACTTGGATATAGGTGGAGAGCCTATACACCTTGGAAGGTGTCAAAAATTTGCAAGGGGTTTATAGGATGATGGCCTCGAGGATCTCAGAGCGGAATGTCTGAATATGACCTATAAAAGAGGATGTATTCAGGAGAGACTTGAAAGAGCAACTACAAATAAAGAATGGTTGGAAAGCTATCCCTCTACAATAGTAAAAGTCTTCCTAGGATTAACTTTGACGACACACCCCTCCCAGTCTCAACAAGTGGAGGGAGACGAAAGTCCATTTACCATCCCAAATCGAGTATGACCTAGAACACAAGAATCTCTTTCCCTACATTTTTCTAATGAAACTGGGATAACACCAGCCCTTTATATGAATCCATTGGTAAGTTTATGCAAAATACATCTAGTTGGGACACAAAAGAAAGGTGAAAGACTAGTGAAAGGAAGGATTTTTCCTATGGCAGAAACAAGTGCACACCATCAAGCCATGTGCTCGTGTTGAGCCCCAGATCACAAACACTATGTCATCAACCTACAAATGGAGTACAATGATATTCTATATCATGAAATGGGGGAATGGAGATAGAGGGTGTGTTACAATTGGAAAAATGTAATCTTCTGTTCGTTTGAAGCAGCATTATCAAAAAGATATAACGGAACTTGTATCTCGTTAAGCACAAAGAAAACTAACTTTGCAAGCAGTTGCATCAGGTTTCTACTAATATAGACTTTGTACATAAGCATGGAGAATAAAAGAATTTTTTTTTGAAATTTTGGTATGAAGATAAATATGTACACAAAAGAATAACGAACGAGGGACAAAAGAATGAAGAAATTTCAAAGCACCTCCCTCACTGGTACATGGTACCCCCCCAAACTTACTCCACACTCTATCCCAGAGTTGTGAAGTAGATAAGGTGAGGTAATGTTTTATTCCAGTGAGGTTACGCCTACGTCAGATAGAAGCTCCCACACATATTCTCCCCTTTTGCTGTGATAGACGGTGTGGTGGAGTTGGTGAGGCTTTTCTTTGTTTGCTATCCATTCCAGGACGTAGATGTTGCAGTCGTTGGATAAAGGAAGTTGTTGCGGACTGCGGTGGCAGAACTAGAGCTCGTGCCACTTGCTTGCTTGTGTATCCAGGAATGGTTGGATCATCTTTGCCACCTTGTCGTAGTATTTTCAGACCAAGCGCTCGATGGATGACAAAGGTTTAGAAGTACACGGTACTGGATGGTTCTTGTTGTCGTCCGAGCTGTTGTAGAAAATTCCTGCTCGTTCCCGGGTGTATACTGCTAGGAGCATCCAGTGGTGGTAATGTAGAACTGGGAGGAAGATCTCACGGGGAACTCCGCTTGCCAACTTCTGTAGAAATATTTTCTTCGCTCCTGTTTCATCGGAGAGGCATATGTCGTTGAACAACATAGGATGGGCAATGTATGCTTGTTCTAGCTTTGGTTGTATGTAGTGGATGTAAGCAGTTGCAACTGTTACAGCCAAGCACCCTCCTTCCTTCACCATGTCCCTTAGATCATCAACTGGGACTATGACATCGCCTGCCTGAAAGGCAACAACCGATGGGGTTGAATCAGCTAACTTCTTCTGGATAGAGTTGAAGTGTGAGGGTTGCACACAAAAAATGGTCGAAATTTGTGATCAGCCCTTCTGAAGCTTCAGGCAAAGCAGTGTCCTCCGTCCCGTGCACTTTCTACAGGATTGCCAACTGCTTGCCTGCCCCATGTGTGACAGTTGCCACTTCCTTTTCTTTTTCTGAGGAGCTGCTGGACTGAGAAGGGTTTTCATCCAGGTCACTGTCCAGTAGCTACTCTGGTACCCATGCGTCCCGGAAATAAAGCTTGTCCTTGATTAGCAACATGGCGTAAATGCTCCGGTGTTGATAGAAGGACGTGCTTTTGAGGACTCCCAAGTTTCCAAATGTGTTGAGTGCCTCGATTGCACCCAGGATGGCGATAGCGTTGTTTCCACTCCCCTCTTCTATCTGTGCGGGGAGGTATCAGATAGTGAAGAAGTTCCAAGGTCCTTGGTGACATTGGCTTCCACGCTTTATGGCCCATTGCAGACGCAGCGGCAGGAGTCTCAGCTTCGCGTCCTCCGGGCGGCAGAAAATACCCCCAGAGCATGGTACTTCGGCATTGCTGCAGCACAACAACCAGACGTCGCAGTTTTTGAGGTCTGCTATGCATAGGAACCACACGTTCCGGTGCTTGTATGGGGCCAAAACTAGGTTCGACCTATGCTCTTCAATGTGCTGCAGCATGTCGGCCACCACATGGGAGTCTTGATCTCCCTTCATCAACCTTCTTGCCAAGGTCGGGGTGGCTGTGTATACTGCTCTCTAACCTGTCTTGCTGCTAATATTCTCTATTAGTGCATTCTCTAGGACCCTGAATAGTCTCTTACCGACCACGGCCGGTGTGCGGAACATGCCATGAAGAACCTTCTGTCGCACCGAAAGGTAGTCGTCGGTCCAGACGATGTCATCTTAATCTACCTGCGATCACAATACCTTATTCAGCAGCTTCTGGTCTCTTATCGTTAGGCATCCGATGGCTTGCCTGTCAAAATCTGCCATCTCAAAGGAGGGTATCTCAGATGGCTCACAAAATCTGTCCTCCATCGAGCGTCTCCCTCGGGGTAGATGTCTTTTATTGATTGTGTAGACATCCCCCTTTTCTCTCTCAGACTCTTCGGAAGAGTCTCCCCCGATGCTGATATCTATGCTTTCGTCCTCGACTTCATCCAGGGGGATGGAGATGTTTGTATTTCCCAATCCTAAGGAGCTCTCCTGTCTGTCGGGAGTTCCTTCGGCCGATCCTTGATGCGTCCCCTCCTTGGGCGTTGAAGATCGTATGCTGGAGGAGGAGGACGACGTTGTTCCCGAGGGCGAACCTGATGAAGAGGGATGAGAGCCCCGGCAGGGAGGTGACAACGACCGTCTCGACTGCCTTCGGCGTGGATGGTCGTCACTTCTGTCCATTCTCTCCTCGAGCCTGTCTAGTCGTTGGAGAACTTGCTGCATTGTTGCATTCAGCGCCTCTAGTCCGCCAGGCAGGCTCGCTAGAGTCAGCATCTCTCTTTCTTGGCTATCCAGCCTGTTTTGGAAAGATGCAAATTTGCGGGTTAGGGAAATACAAACGTCAGAATTGATATACATTACCTCCCGCAAATTATCGAGCTCGTGCCCGAGCATCTTTCCGAGCGACGGAGGAGCTTGGGTGGGTCTCCCTTCCATCCTCGCGACGTCTTGTTCGCGCGATGGTCCACCAGGAGAGGTAGAGTCTATAAAAATCGTACACGATCCAGACGTCCCCAAGTGGGGCGTCAACGCTTTTTCAGGAGCCCCTTGCCTTCTCGTCTGGGTGGTGATGACCGTGGTGAGGGCGGACTTTGTTCCACCTCTGCACTGTCGGCGATCTCCTCGACTGCTATAGGCGGGGACTTCGGCGGCGGTGTTGATGTTCTTTCGAGTTCTCTCATGATCTCGTTGAACATCCTGTTGCTATTTCCCTGCTAAAATTCCCCTTCCACCTCTGCAGGTCTCGATACAGTGTCGAGAACTACGGCCATCTCTTCTGCGGCAGATCCCGTAGTTTATGTCCCGGTCACCTCAGCGATCACTAGTACTTTATCAGCAGCTACCGTCCATGCTGTGGCGGTGGCTGGTATGGTCAGAGCGGAGACAACTCTATCAGAGGTTGTCGTCGGTAGCTTTGGGGCGGTCCTCTCTGGGGCCCTGGTCGATGTGGTGAAAGCTGTGTTATTTGCTATAGCTTCACTCTCGACGGTGGTCAAGATCAGTTTGTCTGTGTCATAGTCGGTGCAGCGAGGGAGGGGGAGGAGTATATCTGTCCTTGAAAACTTGTAGAAGAAGTTCCTCCCCTCCCTCTTAACGATGTTGGTCCTCATCAAGTATTTGGTGTCAAACACCTCGTCGCCTTGCGTCCTCGAAAGGCTGCGCGGCTCGCTTGGGTACCCGAGTCCCACCGCGATGAGATTGATGATGCCGCCCATGTAGTACTCCTTGATGGCTTCCTTCATTGGGTGCAGCCTATTCAGCAAAAACCGATCGAGGTTGATCACTCGACCCTCCATTATGTGCCACATGATGTGGAGATCTTCTGTGTAGATGTTACTCGATTCGTTCTTGCTGAACATCAAGCATGCCACCAGCTTGTGCACTATCCTCCAGAAGAAGGAGTGCACCGCCACGACCTTTCTCCCCAGTTTGAACGAAGACTCGCCGGTAAGCTTTCCCCAAAGCTGCACGGGATTGAACCCGTCTCCCTCGGTGATCCTCTCACCGTTGTCCATCAGGTTCTTCTCCTCCTCATTGGAGGAGAAGATCTTATTCAAGAGCTTCTCGGAGATGGTGTACTCTGAATTGTAGAGTTGGGCCTGGAGTCTGTTTGGACCACCAAATTCTTCTCTCTCCGTTGCAAAGTTCTTCCCCAGTGGAGAGAAGACATAAACTCCATCGTCAGCTTAGTGTACGAAGAAGACCGGCTGAAACATATCTTCTTCAGTCCTGCCGCAGATAGTACGCTCTTCAGCCTCTTCATGATTCCTATCTCAGTGAACGACGCTCTATGGCAGAACATGCTCAGTCGGTAGATCTTGGTCACCAGCTCAGCATATCGGCGAGCGTGCTTGTCGTCTCTTGGTTCAAAACTCCCCGACAAGAGCTCCGGGAGTTCCGCTGCTGCTGGAGGTGTCGGTGTTGGGGCTGGAGCTACCACTTCTCCAACCCTAGCCCTCTTCTCGGATGTCGACGCCCCGGCTGGTCCTAGGTTCGGGCATTTCTGCCCGGAAGTTGGTGCTTCTACGGAAGTCACAAGGTAGATCCTTCTTCCTTGTGCGTCAACAGGGACATCAGTTGATTTGATGTGTGCCATCTCTGTAAATGAATAAACAAACTCCTTGATTAATTAAATATGATGACGTTATATTTAGACTGAAAGTGCGAGGTTCCCACACCCCCGTATCGGGCGATACGAGGTTTTCAGAAGTGAAGTCTTGTGTCCGATATGCGGTGTGGGTGACGCTCTCCACGCGATAGACCAAGGCGATACGCGTCAGGACTATTGGGCGATACGTGGCAATAAGATGAGATACCCAATATAGTTATTCAAGAAGGAGGCAGTGTGTCGCCCGACAGCGAAACAGACGAAGCGGGGCAAAGATGAGCAACACGGATATCGCCCGTCATGGCGTATCGAGCAGACGTGATTAAAAGGTACGTTGTGCGACATCCATATCGGGCGATACAAGGTTGCTCAGCATAAGACCCGCAAGGCTGATAAGCTACTCGCTTAAAGATGGAAACGTGTCGGGCGGCACAGTCTGCTGGGTGATAGGGTATGTCGGGTGATTACCTTGTTGTGATCTATACTTTCGCACGACATGAGAGTAGGGCAGTCTTGCGCGACACGAGAGAAAAAGCACAAGGTCTTAGCATGATACGGGAGCGAGAAAACAGTAAGGCAAGGAGCCTGACATGGTAAAAACTCGCCCCTATAAATAGCAAACTCAACCGGGGTGAAACAGGTAAATCTGGGGCGTGTGTCGGTCATCAGGGCAACTAGTAAAACGGGCAAGTTTTATCCGTCGGCACAACCCTTGCGATCCCTGAAATTCCCTTGCCCCATATGGGCGCATACATAGCACCGGTTGGGTTGCTATCCGATACATCATGAAAGCAAAGCAGTTTAAAAGCGGTCGATGAGTAAAACATCATTGGCCGAAGACTAAGATCCTGGTCTCATATGGTATTACCCATCCCGGTCGATAAAACTAAGGCGGTGGCCCATAAGGGTCAGTGCATGTGGTGCATGTGCTAACTCGGGCCTTATTACATGTCATAATGTTCATAATGTTCATTTTGCTTGAAAGTAAATGCACCCTATACTAGGAAAGAAAAACGAGTTTGGGTTGCCTCCCGAGAAGCGCTGTAGTTTTTGTCTCGAGCTTGGCGGCTCTAGCCTTTCCACTCCTTATCTGCTAACATCATCCATCCATCTCTTGCAGCCTGATTTCCATCTTTTCTCAATCACATCCCTGCCTTCCTTGCAGTTTCGGTGTTGGACGGTATTTTCCCTGAGGGATTCTTCATTAACTCGGCCATTTGAGCTAATTGCTGATCCATCTGGCGTTGGTGCGTCTGCATGTCCGCCATTTGCACCTACAATGAGTTCAAAACACCAGAACTTGATAACGTGCTCTGTGCCAACTGGTTGTTAACGGTGTCCTGCTTCTTCACAAAATCAAACAACTATCCCACCACATCTTCTTGGTTCGAAGCCTTATCCTATCCTTGCTCTCTGGCTGATCCTTGATACTTAGGTTGCCCCTGAAAACCTCCTTTGTTCGGCTGGAAGGGGGTGTTTTTGATGTATGGACTTGGCCCTCCCCACTTCTCAAAAGCTTGGGGCGGCCTAGTGGAGTTGTGTAGCTGATGAGATTTCTCAGCTGCCTCCTTGTTGCCATAGCTGAAACCAGGGTGGTTTGGTCTTGTGAAATTTATGAAAGAGACTTTTTTAGTCTCTTCGACCTTAGACTCAGTATCACTTGATGCTTCTGGTCAGTTGTAGATGCAATTATCTACCCCAGGGCCGCCTTCTCCACATGTTACCCATTTGATTACCTTTTCCACCTGCTTCTTCCCTTTCGCGCTAGATTCCCTCAGCTGCTTTACATCCATGGCTATTTTCTGAATTTGGGAAGTGATGGTCTCTAGAGCCTTGGACTCAAGAGAGGGCCCTTCAACGACCTTTTTTGCCTGTCCTCTGTCAGATCTATCATATTTAGCGCCGGCTTGCAGCTCGGCCATATTTTTGATGATCCTTTCAGACTTGCTCGGCTTTTTCCCTAAGAAGTCACTTCCTGCTGCCGCATTCAGTGACACCTATTCATCGGGAGTCAGGCCATTGTAGAAGGTGGTGACAAGGAAGCCCTTCTTGTAATTATGATGTGCATCGATTATAGGAAGTTGAACAAGGCCACACACAAGGATCATTTCCCGATGTCTTTCCTAGATCAAGTCTTAGAGCGATTGGCTCACCAAGAATATTTCTGCTATCTCGATGGTTACTCTGGATTCTATCAAATTCCTATACATCCATATGATCAAGAGAAAACCACTTTTACTTGCCCCTTTGGAACATACGCCTTTAGAAGGATGCCATTCAGGCTCTGTAATGCACCTGCAACCTTCTAACGTTGCATGGCAGCCATATTTGTTGGTTTAACTGAAACCATTATGGAAGTTTTTATGGATGATTTCTTTATATATGGGTATTCGTACAACTTGTGCCTGAAGCACCTCTCACTGGTCCTCAAACGATGTGAAGAAGCACATCTTGTGCTAAATTGGGAGAAATGTCACTTTATGGTAAGAGAAGGCATTGTCCTTGGCCATAGGGTCAGTAACCGAGGAATTGAAGTGGACAAGGCCAAGGTCAAAGTGATCTCTAAACTCGCTAACCCAACCAATGTAAGAGAAGTCCGCACATTCCTTGGTCAAGCGGTCTTCAACAGAAGGTTTATCAAGGATTTCTCCAAGATAACAACCCCATGGCAAACTTGTTGCTGAAGGACGCTGACTTCTATTTTGATGAAGAATGTATCAAGAGTTTCAACAATCTAAAGCATGCCCTTACAACAACACCCATCATTCGAGCCCCAGATTGGGATCACCCATTCAAAATTATGTGTGATGCTAGTGATTACGTTGTGGGTGCCATTCTAGGCCAATGTATAGAGAAGAAACATCATGTCATCTATTATGCATCGAAGACCCTTGATGAAGCTCAGAGGAACTATGCAACTACTGAGAAGGAAATCCTAGCAGTTGTATATGCCTTTGATAAGATTAGATCCTACCTCATTGGTTCAAAGATGATTGTCTACACCACTCACACTGCTATTCTTTATCTTCTAAAAAAGAAAGATGCAAAACCAAGGCTAATAAGATGGATTCTCTTATTTCAAGAATTTGATCTTGAGATTAGAGATAAGAGAGGCACATAAAATCTTGTACAAGACCACTTAATTCGTATCCACACTCTGGAAACTGAGAAGATCCCAATTAATGACTCTCTTCCAGATGACCAGCTTATGAAAGTCTCATAAGCTACTCCTTAGTACTCGGGCTATGTGAACTACCTTGCAGCTGGTGTCACCCACCCTTAGTGTACTGGAAATGCTCTAAAGAAATTAATGCATGATGTGAGGCAATATCACTGGGATGATCTGTACCTCTTCAAGCTCTGTGTTGATGGTCTCTACAGACGTTGTATCGCTGAGGAAGAAGCCCAACTTATTTTAGAGCAATGCCACTCATGCCCAGTCGGAGGCCATATGAGTTCTAAGAAAACTTCTTTGAAGGTTTTGCAATGTGGTTTTTTTTGGCCAACCATATCCAGAGATGCTTATAACTTTGTGTTGTCATGTAACAAGTGTCATAGAACATGAATCATTATGAAAAGAGATGAGATGCCACTTAAGATATGGTAAGAAGTCGAGATTATTGATGTTTTGGGAGTGGACTACATGGGCCCATTCCCATCCTCACATGGATTTTCCTATATCCTTGTTGTAGTGGATTATGTATCTAAATGGGTAGAGGCCATACCGACGGTCACTAGCGATTCAAAACTCGTCATTAAAATGTTCAAAGATATTATTTTTCCCCGTTTTGGAATCCCACAGACTATGATCTATGACGGAGGTTCTCATTTTCTGGAAAGAAGCTTTGAAGTGTTGTTGAAAAGATATGGTGTAACACACAAGGTAGCTTCCCCCTACCACCCACAAACAAGTGGGCAGGTAGAGGTTTCAAACAGTCAACTCAAAGCTATCCTGGAAAAGATAGTAGGACGCAACTGAAAGGATTGGTCAGTGAAAATCAATGCCGCATTATGGGCCTACCGAACCACGTTCAAAACTCCTCTTAGAACAACACCCTTCAGACTTATCTATGGAAAATCATGTCACTTTCTCGTGGAACTAGAACATAAAGCATGGTGGACAATAAAACAGCTGAATTTTGACATTAAGAAAGCTGGCGAAGCTAGGATTCTGCAACTTCAAGAGCTAGAAGAACTCTGGATGATGGCTTATGAGAATGCACGAATATACAAGGAACGCACAAAACTTTGGCATGACAGTCATCTGAAGAGGAAGGACATTCAAGTGGGAGACCAAGTTCTGCTGTTCAACTCAAGACTCAGGTTATTCCTAGGGAAACTCCGTTCTCACTGGTCAGGACCATACATTGTCAAAAGCATCTATCCACATGGTGCATTCACCTTATGGAGTGACAAGTCAGGCAATTTTGTGGCAAATGGCCAACGCTTGAAAAGATATTTCACCACAGCTGACACTAGCACTTATGAATTGTTGAATCTGTCCAAACTGACATATCTACCAAAAAACTAAAGAAATCAAGTTGAGTCGACGACATAAAACAAAGGTCCTTGTCGGGAGGCAACCCGATCCTTAGCTTAGTTTTTATTTTTAGTTTTAAAATTAGACAATTTTGCACATGGTAGACAATACATCACAAGATGCGATCTTACGTCTTAATAATTTTCATTTTTGAGATTTCAGATGGAGGGTGTGTCGCCAAAAGGAATGCAACCAGACCTGGTGGACCAACCGACACGATTTTTCCCCTCCATATCGAATTTTGATTTTTCTTGGGGCGAGCAAATTTATAAGTTTGGGGTGGAGGGTGGGTGGTGCATACTATACTTTCCACCCTCTCCTATCTATTTCAGACTTAAGATCTCATCATTGCAATTTTGAGCAAATTTTTCAAAAAATTTCAAACGTTTTCATAGCAGTCTGTATAGAAACTTGATGAAGTTTTGACACTTTTGTTTCAATCAAAGCCATTACCTAGTTGGCTATCATGTTTTTCCATGAAGTTTTGAATCATTATACCTTCCTTACTCGAAGCAAAACCTCAAGGGGGACAATTTCTGAAACTAGCCAATGGTTAGAAATCACTGTGTGAAGCTTATGAATCCTAACATCATGATCAGTAGATATGGCAAGTATTTGTCGAACTAAGAGGGATCAAACATGTTGTGCTTCCTAACTGACTAGTGGAACAATAGCATGGAACCTCCACTGGATCCACACCAAGCCATTATTTGAGCGGAGTATGATAAGGAGAACAACCCGGTGTACTGAATTGTAAATTGAGTTGCATTCTGATCTGAACTCTCTTCTACACTTCTTCTATCATCTTCTTACCACTCCGTTCATCAAAAAAAAATAAAAATAGCTAATCTATTGCCAAACCCTAAGTTCGGGGTGGCACACCCTCTCTTTACGCTTCTTCCATACCCCTCGCTATGTAATAGGGGTGTACCACATAGAAAAGATGCCAAAGCGCACACAAAAAGAATTGCGATCTCGAGTGGAATAGAGGAGAGATTCACACAAAAAAATGCAGTCAATGAAATTGCAAATCATATAATAAAAAAATCTCGAGTCGAATAGAGGAGAGATTTATTTCTTCCTTCCATACCACCCTTCACTCCCTTTTTCCACCTACTCGCACAATGAATGCCTAATCTTACCAATATCCTAAAAACACCAGTGTCAGATCATGTGTACACATGTTGTTCTACGGGTATCTCTAGACTCCTACGAAACTTTCTGACATGCTTGATGTTCAAAAAAGTAGAGAGGAAGTGATATTGGGAAACGAACTCGGGAATGAAGATATGGTAAGATGTGTTTTGTGATCTCAGGATGTTGAGATGCTTAGTCATACCAACCAATAAAGAAATAATCGTGATGTGAAGATGAGGCAGTCACATGAGTTGAAAGTATGCATTAGGTGATCGTTTCAGATTTTATGTTACTCGAGGACGAGCAACGTTTAAGTTCGGGGTATTTTGATGAATGCATATTCATCTCAGTTCAATCACCTCTTCTGGCCCAGTTTTGCCTTGCTTCTTCGCGTTTATTGGCCATATCTTCTTATATGCAACTTATATTGGGCTTAATTGAACTATCATGAATTTAATTGCATTTTTTTCACCCTTGTGCAGGTCGTTTTTAGCTTTGGGCCTTCTCTCCTAGGCCCATACCCTTCTCTTTTGGGCATTGTTTAGTTCTGATCAACAGCGAGCGCCACCCCCCTCTTCTCTTCTTTTCATCACTCACCTCTCAACAAACCGTTGGGCCCCACCTTCCCACTAACAAATCGTGACCAACACCCTTCACTCTCCCACGATCATGATCACTACTAAACCCTACATCGCGACCGGGAGCAGCAAGGGAACCACAATCTCACTTTTACAACTGTGACCTGCCTTCATCATGATCGTGACCACTTGAACATTACGACCAGACCCATCTAACCGCGACTGTGGAAAAGGAATCATGACCTCTCTTCCTTTTTCTTTCGGACACCTATCTGCAGTTCCAAATTCGTGACCTGGGCCTCCTCCAACCACAACCGCGGTCGTGGAAATGCTCTAATGATCGCGACCAAGCCAAAAGACCGTGGCCTGGTCCTTGTTAACAACCACGACCTTCCTCGACTCCACCACCGTAGACACCTGTCCAAGGTCCTGATCCTTTCACCCACAGTCTACTCTCCTCTCGATCGTGATTAGTCCATGAGGAAATCGCAGTTTTGTGCTTTCTCGGCCTACAGATCACCTCTGGTCTCCCTCACCCTTGCTGTTGTGCCCTAGCCCCACCATCGTGACTTGCCCCCATGTTCGCAGCTCTTCTGCTTCCCAATGCAACCACATACCTCCTCTACAGCATCCCCATGATCATCTCTGCACTGAGATCATGATCACCTCTTCACCACCACACCCTCTCCTCACTACCACAACGTCCACCTGTTGCTGATCGCGACCACTTCCATGTAGCTGCGACCTATAGTTCCTCAAAGATCGCAGACACGTCAGCTCAATTATCACGACTGAGTGTAGCAACACCGCGACAATAAAGAACCGCAGACAGCTATCCGAGATCCCCATAACCGCAACCAAGGGATCACAATCAACCCTCTGTTCTCTAACTACTGTGATCATAGAGCCAATGTCGCACCCACAATTGCTTCACTTCCTCCACCATCTTCCATTTCACCTTCATCTTCCTTCACCTCCTGCACTAATCACAACCATTCACTCATAGTTATCAAGACCACCGAGCATCCACATGCTTCCTACGCAATCATCCAGTGGTTCCCATCCATGCTTTGGTATCCACGATGCCACCCACCATCATAGCAGCAGAAAAGATCTGCCACCTCCCTACCTCTTCTCTTGCTAACATAGCAACAACACTGTGACTCCATCACCTAGCACGATCGCAACCTCAGATAATCACTACTCCAAAGAATCATGACCTGCTACCAAAAGTCATAACCGCGGCAAAAGCCGCGACCCTTGATAGAAATGCCATGGTCACGAATTTAAGTCAGTGTGAATCTGCCTATAAATAGAACGCGACTCCATCCCGTAAAAGCATCATTGACGGACGTCGTTAGGATGCAGGTCTATCTTGTCCTAAGGAGACGACCTCCATAGCCAAGAACTTGCCCCCGTGGCGGTTTTGTGCCTTGTTCACCCAGTTCTGGAGTGTAGACTCCATATCTGCAAGCCACTTTGTCCAAATCTAGATCTAGATCTAGATCCAGATCCAGATCTGCTGCATCTCCGCCGTTTCTATGCCTCCTTCTCATCCACAAGCTACTCCTCCTGCTACAAGTGAGTGTTGGTATGTATGCCCATAGAGCAAGTCATATGATGATTGTAATGGGATACTTTGTAATTGATTTGAATAATAATAAAGGCAATTTCCAATCTATATGTTTAAACTATTTCTGAGATTATGGTGTAACATGATAGATGTCTAACGATTGATTTACTCAATGACGTATGCTTTTGGGTTGAGGACCTAAACGATGAGATCATACAGATGTTAAGGGTATTCTTTCTTGTTTGGTCCCTAGTCGATTGTTATTGTGGAAATAGCCATAGACATCAATAACAATGAAGACTAGATTGTGTGTTGGTTGATGACAGAATCTCATTATTCATGATATAGTGATATCAAACCAAGCACATAGGTACTTGTTAGAGAACAAGGTACCAGACAGACCCACCGTGAGAGTGACACATGGAACCATGACTTGGTAGTCACAGTCAGCTCTCACAGTGATGGTGGTGAGTGTGATTCTTAGACCTAAAATTACTACACTCAACACATGTCGTTGGGTACACTTTGACATCATCAAACGCAGTCCTGAAACATGGGTTGTTATAAAGGTGATGATTGGGTGGCTTTGACACATGGGGCTTTTGAGGGGTGAGTGATAGATATGGGATTTGTCCCTCCTAAGGGAGTTTGATATCCTTGGCCACTTGATGAGTAGGATTGAGAAAGGCATGCGCATGCACGTGTGAATCAATATGTGATATTGATGTCATACACATCTCACTCAGTCTACTCTGAGATCAAGGAAATGAATGAACATTGACAGGATGACTGTTCCATGCCTCGAGTTCATTCTGGATATCAATGACAAAGGAATTATACATTCACTGTAACACCATTCATTGATTGTAGGATGAAAGTTGTTCTCCAACTTTCTACTTTCACTTGGGTAGCAATGATGTGTGACTAGGCACCGCTCTTTGCTTGTGAAGTCATAAGTGTTATGGACTTTCACTACCAATGTGAAATGGACCTACAAGGTCACACACATAGGATTTAACCTGGAAGAGGAGTTTTGTCCACAAAGCAATGTTTAGATTGATTACTAAAGGAGTTTAGTAGTTCAATTAAACACTCAATCAGTTGATGGCTCAATATTGTATGGTTCAAGGTGTTGGACGCATTGATTGGAGTATCAGATTGATTGAAATCGCAATTGACTGATTTTTCCCAACCTGTGCTCCCAACCGATCGGTTCATGTGATGAACCGGTCGGCTGAGGTTGCTGAACCGGTCGGCTGGAGTGTCCAGGCCGATCGGCTCATGCCCAGGTTGCAACGATTGGTTCAAGGGTTGAACCGATCGGCTCAACTGGTGCAACCGACCAGTTGGGAAAAGTCATGTCGGCAAGAATTTTCCTTTGGTTTCAAATTGCCCAATTCGATTGGGAATAACATTGGTATTCGATACCCATTGGGAACGAAACAAGGAAAGTCTTTTTGAGCCGGATCAGGACTATGAACCGATCGGTTCAGGGCACCAACCGATTGGTTGGAGTGCCCCAAACGATCGGCTCAGGTCCAATCGATCGGCTCAATGGCCGAACTGATCGGTTCAGTTGTGAACCGATCATTTCAAGTTGCGAGATGGTTTCTTTTTGTGGAAAATTCCCTAACCCTTTTACTCCTGCTGTAGTCCCGTATTGCCGGGCACAGAGAACCCTGTCCCATGATCCGCCTATATATAGGGGTATTGGGGGCTTCTCAGGTACAACTCAGTGCAAGTTGATTGCTCTGCAAAGTTGTCGTTCTCTCTGGTTTTGGTAACCGAGAGAGAGCCCGAGCAAGTGCTTCCCGCAAAGGGAGGTGCAGCAAGGGAAGGACAACTGCAGTTGCAATTGATAGTAGGAGAGTGTGTTGGCGACTAGTACGTCAACAGGAGGGTGTGACTCCTTCCACTTCCTTGTGGGACAAGGAGAGTGGAGTTTCGGGTGGTCCGTGTGGACTACTTCAGAGGCGGGAGGTCACTGCCGCTTAGGAGGACAACTGTCATCCGACAGTCCGGTAGGAGGAGGATTCTTCAGTCTCGGTGCGACCAGCAGCTGCACAGACACCATCCAAGACCGGAGGTGAAGACCATGCAAGGCGCGTGGTACTGTCGTCGAGCAAGCCTCGGGACAAGGTATGATTCACAAACCATCTTTCCTATTATATAGATGTTGACGCGATTCCTTTTGTTCCGGGTTTGGGGAGAAATTTTTTTTTGTTTCCACTGTTTCTCTGCCTCCTCTGAAACCCAACAGTGGTATCAGAGCCACGTCAACCGCTCTGTATTTTAGGATTATCGATATGATCGATTTTAGTTTGTCGCCTTTATTTATTGCATGCGATGCGAATAATATCGGCTTTATACATGTCCAATCCACAAATCCCTAATATACATATATGATATGTAATATTAATGCACTCGATACGCGTCGCCCTTAAACGAGTTTTGTGGTGGATGTGTAGCATGATTATGGCCTATAAACCCCTATATCTGTGTATGGTTGTGTGGTTGCTTGCATCTCGGTCTGCGCACCGATTCCCTTTCTCATATTCTTGATGTAACTCGAAATAATTCAAGAGTTCTTTTCCTACCTTTGCTCCCCCCGAATGTAACTCGGGGTTTCACAATTCAATTGTAAATAGGATAGATTTTATTTCCTGTTATGTCAAAGAACGGCGGACAACCTAAAGACGATCGGTTCAAGGAGTGAACCAATCGGTTGGTGATCCAGACGACCGGTTCGAGGAACGAGATGAGTGGGTGGTGACCTGAGGAGATGCACGATGACCGGTGAACTGATCAGCTGGAGGCACCAGTCGATCGGCTGGTGGCACCCGAACAACCTACCTGATGGCGAGCCGATCAGTCATGGAGATGAGTTGATCAAACCCAGAAAGGCAGACACAGATTTCATCTTGTACAGGTTGCATGTGATGTAGACCTAGATGACCGTGATTCCTCTTGGCTCGAGGAATCACAAATAGGATGGCCATAATCATTGCTTTTATCGTTTATGCATGTTTTCTGTGGGATATAGCATGTATATGATACGTACTATATATTGTGGTAATTAGATATGTATATGTATATAAAAACCAAATCCCTCATTAAAATATTAAGTCTTATATGCCTTCCATTAGCGACACACATGGAAAACTTGATCGACCAAGCGTAGGTTACGCCAAAGCGTGGTGCGCCGTCTATCTTGTGGAAGTGTGAAGGGTCGACATGTAGGTTCTGCCAAAGCAGGGTGCATGTTTACCGTGTCGGCTTATGGGTTTGACTTAACTGGTGATTCTTAGAGCATCTAAGCCCAGAGGCACGGAATGTTCATGGCAATGTGTTGTTCATGTTCATTCATCAAGAGTTGCATATGATGCAATTGGCAAGAGTTGCCTACCCAGAAGATCTGAGTTGTGGGTGACAGCCAAAGCTGGTCCATGGCATAGAGGATTCTAGGATCTTGACCCACTAGAAGATTGTACGCTAGAATCTTCCGAATTGATGGTGAGGGCTATCAATTTGAGTCAAAATAGTGGGAGCGGTAATTAATTAAAGGCCTAATTAACTATCGTCAAATTTTATTCAAATCAAATCAAAAGGGTTTTGACAAATGCAAATTTTCTCTTGTAGAATGGCAAAAGAATCATCTTTTAAAATGGGCAAATTAATTGAGAATAAATTCCATAACTGGTTGAGGAATGTGAGAAGTGTTCTGCACAATCCAGATATACCAGGAGCCTTAGAATCCACTCTATGTACGCTTAATGCGTTGGTGAAGAGGAAAGTAGGTAAGGTAGAGAAGTGTTCTCTCGCCAAACCAATTTCTTCTACATGGAGAGGATGGAAGGAACAATGGAAGAAGAAGTCGGAGATAGAGATCTCTACTTCTGGTGTATACGTGATAGAGATTAACTTTACTACTTCTTCGTCATGGGTACTTGATACCGGATGCGGATCTCACATTTGTTCAAATGTGAAGGATCTTAAGAGAAGTAGGCCTTTAGGGAAAGGTGAGGTTGAACTACGTGTTGCTAATGGGGCAAGAGTTGCCGCCAGTGCAGTAGGAACCTATGAGTTAACTCTACCAAGTGGGCTAATAATAGAGTTGAAGAACTGCTATTATGTACCTGCCATAAATAGGAATATCATTTCCGTCTCTTGTTTGGACAAAGATGGATTTGAATTTCTTATTAAGAATGGAAAGTGTTCCATTTCTAAAGATGGGATCTTTTATGGCAGTGCCCCTATGTCTTATGGTCTATACTTGATAGACTTGGAGACAAGTGTATACAACGTAAACACCAAAAGGCAAAAACTCAACGAATCAAACAAAACATATCTCTGGCATTGTCGTCTAGGGCACATAAATGAGAAGTGCATTTCTAGACTCCATAAAGATGGTTATCTAGACTCTTTTGATTATGAATCAATAGAGACATGTGAATCTTGTTTGTTGGGCAAGATGACCAAGACTCCCTTTTCAGGAAAAGGTGAGAGAGCTAGTGATCTATTAGGACTCATACATACTGATATATGTGGGCCTTTTAGAACTAATGCCAGAGGTGGGTATCAGTACTTCATTACCTTTACTGATGACTTCAGTAGGTATGGCTATGTGTACCTGATGAAACATAAGTCAGAAACCCTTGAAAGGTTCAAGGATTTCATGAATGAAGTACAGAACCAGCTTGGTAAAAGTATTAAGGCACTTTGTTCCGATCGAGGTGGAGAATACTTGAGCCAGGAGTTTGAGGACCTTCTGCGAGCCTGTGGTATTGTATCACAATGGACTCCGCCTGGAACACCACAGCATAATGGTGTGTCTGAAAGAAGGAATCGCACATTGTTAGATATGGTGCGATCTATGATGAGTTTTGCTGATCTTCCAATTTCTTTCTGGGGTTATGCTCTTGAAACCGCCGCGTTTACACTTAACCGTGTACCATCTAAATCGGTTCAAAAGACACCATATGAGATATGGACTGCGAAGCGTCCCAATTTGTCTTTTATGAAGATTTGGGGTTGTGGGGCTTACATCAAGAAAATGTTTCCTGATAAGCTTGGACCCAAATCTAATAAATGTTACTTTGTTGGATATCCCAAGGAAACCAAGGGATACTATCTATACCACCCAACTGACAACAAAGTGTTTGTTGCCAGGGATGCTGTGTTCCTAGAGAAGGAATTTATTTCCAAAGGAATCAGTGGGAGGAATATAGAGCTTGAAGAGGTTCAAGCCCAACAAGAGAACATTGAACCGATAGATGTACCAGAGGAAAATGTAGATTCACAAGGTGTTGTGGAATCTCAGTCTCCTCAGGTAACACAAGGACCTCGTAGATCTAGTAGGACTCGCCTTGAACCTGAGAGGTTTGGATACCTTGTAACTCAGGAAAGTGGAGAGTTGATCATAGATGATGATCCAACTACCTACGTAGAGGCTATGGAGGGACCAGATTCTGAGAAATGGCTTGAAGCCATGAGATCCGAGATGGAATCCATGTACTCCAACAAAGTATGGACTTTGGTGGAACCACCCGAAGGGGTAAAACCCATAGGGTGCAAGTGGGTCTTTAAGAAAAAGACCGACATGGATGGCAATGTGCAAACTTATAAAGGCAGATTGGTTGCGAAGGGTTTTCGACAAATTCAAGGTGTTGACTATGACGAAACCTTTTCTCCAGTTGCCATGATTAAGTCCATCAGGATCATGCTTGCTATTGCAGCTTATTATGACTATGAGATTTGGCAGATGGATGTTAAAACTGCATTCCTTAACGGGAATATACATGAGGATGTGTACATGACACAGCCTGAAGGTTTTGTAGATCCAAAGAATGCCAATAAAGTCTGTAAACTGCAAAGGTCAATCAATGGATTGAAGCAAGCATCTCGGAGTTGGAATCTTCGATTTGATGAAGAAGTCAAAGTGTTTGGCTTTATTCAAAATGAAGATGAACCTTGTGTGTACAAAAGGGTTAGTGGGAGCTCGACCACATTTCTCATATTGTATGTGGATGACATACTTTTGATGGGGAATGATGTCTTAGCCTTAGAGAAGGTAAAGACTTGGCTTGGGAAAACTTTCTCAATGAAGGACTTAGGAGAAGCATCCTACATTCTAGGAATTAAGATCTATAGAGATAGATCTAGAAGGCTTCTCGGACTAAGTCAGAGCACGTACATTGACAAGGTGCTGAAGCGGTTCAGCATGGAGAACTCAAAGAGAGGCAACGTCCCTATGCTACATGGAGTTACCGTCTCTAGAGCTCAATGTCCCCAATCTTGTGAAGAGAGGGAGCGTATGAATGGGATCCCATATGCATCAGCCATTGGATCCATCATGTACGCTATGTTGTGCACACGCCCAGATGTCTCGTATGCTCTAAGCATGACAAGCAGGTAACAGTCAGATCCCGAGGATGCACACTGGACAGCCATGAAGAACATCCTCAAGTACTTGCGAAGAACTAAGGATCAGTTTCTTGTGTACGGCGGCGAGGAAGAGCTGGTTGTAAAGGGTTACACCGATGCAAGCTTCCAAACCGATAAAGATGATTACAGATCGTAGTCAGGATTTGTGTTTTGCCTTAATAATGGAGCTGTGAGCTGGAAGAGTTCCAAGCAAGAAATAGTTGCCGATTCTACTAAAGAGTCCAAGTATATTGCTGCTTCGCATGCAGCAAAGGAGGCTGTGTGGATCAGGAAGTTCATTTCTGAACTTGGTATAGTTCCCAGTAGCTGTGATGCAATTGAGCTTTATTGTGACAATAATGGAGCTATTGCAGAAGCTAAGGAGCCCAGATCACATCAGCGGTCCAAGCACATACTGCGGCGCTTCCATCTCATACGAGAGATTGTACAGCGAGGAGATGTGAAGATTTGCAAAGTACCAACTGAAGACAACATAGCTGATCCACTGACTAAGGCCCTTTCTCAGCAGAAGCATGATGGTCATGCTAGGTCACAAGGACTGCATTTCCTTGGTGACTGGCTCTAAGTGCAAGTGGGAGTCTGTTGGTATGTATGCCCATAGAGCAAGTCATATGATGATTGTAATGGGATACTTTGTAATTGATTTGAATAATAATAAAGGCAATTTCCAATCTATATGTTTAAACTGTTTCTGAGATGATGGTGTAACATGATAGATGTCTAAAGATTGATTTACTCAATGACGTATGCTTTTGGGTTGAGGACCTAAACGATGAGATCATACAGATGTTAAGGGTATTCTTTCATGTTTGGTCCCTAGTCGATTGTTATTGTGGAAATAGCCATAGACATCAATAACACTGAAGACTAGATTGTGTGTTGGTTGATGACAAAATCTCATTAGTCATGATATAGTGATATCAAACCAAGCACATAGGTACTTGTTAGAGAACAAGGTACCGGACAGACCCACCTTGAGAGTGACACATGGAACCATGACTTGGTAGTCACAGTCAGCTCTCACAGTGATGGTGGTGAGTGTGATTCTTAGACCTGAAATCACTACACTCAACACATGTCGTTGGGTACACTTTGACATCATCAAACGCAGTCCTGAAACATGGGTTGTTATAAAGGTGATGATTGGGTGGCTTTGACACATGGGGCTTTTGAGGGGTGAGTGATAGATATGGGATTTGTCCCTCCTAAGGGAGTTTGATATCCTTGGCCACTTGATGAGTAGGATTGAGAAAGGCATGCGCATGCACGTGTGAATCAATATGTGATATTGATGTCATACACATCTCACTCGGTCTACTCTGAGATCAAGGAAATGAATGAAAATTGACAGGATGACTGATCCATGCCTCGAGTTCATTCTGGATATCAGTGACAAAGGAATTATACATTCACTGTAACACCATTCACGGATTGTAGGATGAAAGTTGTTCTCCAACTTTCTACTTTCACTTGGGTAGCAATGATGTGTGACTAGGCACCGCTCTTTGCTTGTGAAGTCATAAGTGTTATGGACTTTCACTGCCAATGTGAAATGGACCTGCAGGGTCACACACATAGGATTTAACCTGGAAGAGGAGTTTTGTCCACAAAGAAATGTTTAGATTGATTACTAAAGGAGTTTAGTAGTTCAATTAAACACTCAATCAGTCGATGGATCAATATCGTATGGTTCAAGGTGTTGGACGCATTGATTGGAGTATCAGATTGATTGAAATCGCAATTGACTGATTTTTCCCAACCTGTGCTCCCAACCGATCGGTTCATGTGATGAACCGGTCGGCTGAGGTTGCTGAACCGGTCGGCTGGAGTGTCCATGCCGATCGGCTCATGCCCAGGTTGAAACGATCGGTTCAAGGGTTGAACCGATCGGCTCAACTGGTGCAACCGACCAGTTGGGAAAAGTCATGTCGGCAAGAATTTTCCTTTGGTTTCAAATTGCCCAATTCGATTGGAAATAACATTGGTATTCGATACCAATTGGGAACGAGACAAGGAAAGTCTGACTTTCTCCACTATGGTATGATTCATCCTTTCAGCAATACCATTGTGTTGTAGTGTGCCAGGCTCTGTCCTTTCATGTCATATCCCATATTGGGTGCAGTATGCCTAGAACTCCCTGGAGGTGCACTCTCCTCCATTGTTCGTCTGGAGATACTATAACTTTTCACCGGTCTCCCGCTCTACCATGGCATGAAATCTCTGGAAACACTAAAAAATCTAATCCTTGGTCTTCAATATGTAGACCCACACCTTCTTAGATGCAACATCAATGAATGTGACAAAATACTTATTGCCACCCAATCAAGCCACCTCAAATGGACCGCAGACATCCGAATGAACCAACTATAGAATCTTTGACTTCACCATAGACCTTGTCTTGAAAGAAACTCATCGATGCTTTCTTGTCAGACATGCATTACATGAACTGAGACCACTGTCCGTGCCACAAGGAATCAATCTCTTCTTGGATAGAAGATTCAAGCCCTTCTCAGTCATGCGTCCTAACTGTCTGTGCCATATATTTGTGTGGTTATCCTCAACTGCATGTATATTGCGGTCTCTGAGCACTTTAAGCTTGGTATTGTACAATGTGCAAGACAGTTTATCATGTACAATAACCAAAGCCCCCTTGGTGATATTGCATTTGCCACCACCAAAATCAAGATGACAACCTTCTCTATCAAAGAAAGAACTAGAAATCAAACTCAGTCACAGATCTGGAATGTGATGAACATCCTTCAGTGTGATCGTGCAACCGACACTTGTCTGAACACAAATGTCTCCAATCCCGACAATTCTAGAGAAATGGGAATTTCCCATGTTCACTCTGTTGAAGTCCCCCTTGTTGTATGAAGTAAAGAACTTCTCACATGGTGAACCATGGTAAGAATATGCAGTATCCACCACCCACTCTGAATCATCTTCATCAGCATGCAAACACTACTCCTATACTGTTAAGACCACATCATCATCATCATCGTTCCTATCATCTGATATTGTCACTGCGGTGTTATTGTCATCATCTTACTTGTCTTTGGCATCAAACTCTTATTTCCTTTTCCAAACCTTGTAGTCCCTTTTAAAATGATCTTGCTTGCTGCAATGGAAGCACCCTCTACTACTCTTCGAATTGGATCTACCACAAGACTTCTCGTGGTCATGTGACTCACTGCGACTCTTAGATCTACCACATGTAACATCCCTGACCTGGGGTATTCTCTAACCTCAGATTTTTTGTGAAAGGAATATAATTATACGCTTGCTCTTATCTTTTGAAAAGTAATTAAGGCGCAAGAGGAGCTTATGTGTAAAGACCCGATCTTTATGATCAAATATTTACAAAATAATATCAAAAACATAAACAATCTTTATTTCATTCATGCTTGTACATCAGAATCGCGGAAGCTTACAAATATGATTACAAGTTTAAGCAATATCATTCATTCTATCTAGTCTTCAACGGAGGACTACCCAGTGCATGTCTCATCAAGCTCTTCCATCTATTACCTGCCCATGAGTTCCCAGAGGGAACAAAACCACACATGGACCCCATTGAAGGGAAACAAAAGGGTCAGCAAAGCTGGTACTAAATCCAATCATTGAACTATGCACGAAATAGGTTTAGATGTATGATAAAAGTTAGGAAAGGACTATTTGGTGGACTAAAGGCTTACAAAAAGAAATTCCAATATCAACTTCAAAATTGCAAATCTTTCACAAGAATATCATTAAGCAAGATTCAATAATTCAAGTATGCAAAATTTATCCAATCTATTCACAGGGTATATCAATTTCAAAATATTCTATTTGGAAAGTTTTGGCACCTTCCTATCATATCTTTTCTAGGGCTAAGTGCCTTGTGTTCTCACACTCTAGGAGAGAACGACACTAGTGCCTTATTAGCTATTCCAGTTAACTGGGGGACAACTAATCCCTATCCACTGCGCAGGGTTGTGGGGTACTTGGCCCACTCAAGTGAGCCAAAGCTCTATAAGGCCAAAGCCTAAGGGACCAAAGTCCACAGGGAGTCAAAACTCCAAATAGATCAAGTCCAGTGCCAAAATATTTTATCAACAATATTTCATCAATTACAAAATAAGGGTGGTGAACTTTCAAGAACAAGTAGAGGTTTCAAAACTATATGGAGTTCACCACAATTCAAGGTAAGTGTGTATGTCTATCAAGAGGGGAAAAATAATTCAACAATTGAAATAGTAGATCTAGTACCTCAATTATTTAAAGCTCCAAGGATTGTATAAAGATGAGTTGACTCCAAGAGAGAACATCTACAAAGTATGATACAATTTGGTTATCATTTGGCTTGGAATCAATCACTTATTCATTCTTTTCTATTTAGTGTTTCCTTTCCCAGTTAGGGTTATTATTTCATATTTTTCTCTATGGTTATCAATATTATATTTCCAACTAGGTTATATATTTATATATCCAATGTTACATACTTAGTTGTTTTATCGTGTCGTCTCTATGTTAGATCTATAGAATCATTTTGTTTCTCATATATATTACAACTACATTTAGTCACTAGGATCATGTATGTCTATTTACCAACTACATTTAGTCACTAGTATCATGTATGTCTATTTACTAATATACCTTACTAGGGATATTTAGGGTTAAGTTTGTTATATAGTCTTACCTAGGTCTCAATATGCTAGTCAAAATATTAATTATTAATTTACTAATATAAGAACCGAATAACTTTGGATATAGTCTAACATAACTCTCATCACCTATTCTATTTTCCAATTAGGGTTACCCATAATCAATTAGGTTTCTCTTTTATACTTTCTTGCTTAACTTTGATCTTAATCAAAATAGGTAGGTTTTAGATCAAATTACTTTTAGATCGATATCTTCTCTATCCATTCTAGGTGTCTAATGCATAACAAGATTAACATTGGCACATGTTTAATGAATATTGTTAGTTTTCTATATCTTATTACTTAATAACATGAGGACATGGATACATATGATATTATTGACATTAAGATAATTGATTAAATAGATATCCTATATTTATTATACTCATTAGTATCATTCATATGATAATAAGTATTATCAAAATTACCTTTATATATAGACTTAATAATTACAGTTCTAAAATCAGGACCTAAGAAAGTGTTGTATATGTGTTTTTAATAGGATTTCCATATACCACTATTAGCACATTGATTCATAACCCTAATATGTATAAGGGTGTTATATTAAATAGCACCATCATTGATATATCAATTTATTCGTTCTTTGTAATCTATCCAAAGTATGCTGAGAATAAGGATAATACGAGAGGGAGAGACTACCTGCTGAACCTGGGATCCACTAACCCTTCTTGACTGAGCCTCCTAGTACCATGGGGTACTTTACTAATTACTAGAATTCCTTGGAGCAGGACTGTGATCCTTTCAGGTGTTGGTCTTCTTTGTGGGTGAACAACTACTTCACGGCCTGCTTGTGCAGTTTTCAGTTTGCTGGATGTAAGCATTATGCCGAGAAGGAGTCTAAGGAGAGAGAGAGCTTCACGAGTGAATCTACTTCAGTCCTCCTGAAACAACTCAATCCAAGCCATGGCTTGAGGATTGCGGTCGGGGGTCAAGGTGGCTAGCAAGCGGCAAGGGTCGATCAAAGTACACCAGGGACTGCAGTGTGGAGGTGCGGTTGGATTCATGGAGGCTTCATGTTGCAGAGACATCTGATGATATCTTTAGATCATAAATCTTCAACCCTCAGATCTGTGGGCGGGTCTGCAATTGCTCTGGTCATTATCGATGCCACCGTGGAGTGATGATGGCAGTGCGGTGGCAGATCTGGTTGAGGTCTGAAGGTGGCGGGGCAGGGAGCTGCTGTTGCAGGTTGCGCCGAAATTGCAGGTGGCTGGGTTGGCGGTGGCCATGCTGCCAAGGCGTCAACGGTTGCGGCAATAGATGGGTGGCGTCGGTGGTCGTGGCTGGTGGATCTGAACCTTCAGTAATGACGAGTTCATCTGCAAATCTAAGACACGGGTGCTGTTGTTTGTGGTTGCCTCAGGGAGGAAGGTCGATCAATGTGCTAAGGCTAGGCGAATTTGTAGGGGCGTAGATGGGGGTTTGGTGGATGCGGCGCAGTGGTGGTGGCAGTGGTGTTGGGTCGATGGCAGAAGGAAGGGGAAGAGACTGGGGTCGAGTGCCGAGTAGATGACAGGATGTCAAAGGCCTCCGGTGATGCAGGGGGTGGACTGCGTCTGGTCTGGGTGTCGCTGTTTCTGGTAACTGCAGGGCGGCGAGCTCGATTGGTTGCCGCAGGTTGTTTTCTGACGCTGCTGCAGCGTTGTGATGGCGGCATGAAGGAGCCATGGTGGCTGGCGAGACACTGCCCAGGCCGCTGACACAGGAAAATGGAGGAGAGGAGGTTGGATGATTGGGAAATTGTGGAGTCTACCTCATGGTCTACTGATTTAGGGAATGTGCTACGAATCTTTGCAGTAAGGAGGAAAAGAGGTTGGAGGGTGTCTGGAGTGTTGTCGAGGTTGCAGGTGGTCGACGCGGTCGTGATGACAATGGTGATTACGACTAGGTTTACTGGTTGTTTAGATGATGGGGGTGCCTCTTCACGTGTGGTTGGGGATATCTATATAGGATACGACATTAGGGTTTGTTGACGGAAGAAACACGAGGAGGCAACACATCCAAGCCCTCAATTTGAGTAACGGCAGATCCATATTTTTCAATGGCGGTGCCTCGAGGATTCTTGGAGAAAAGAGCAGCAGAGATCAGCCGTTCGGGACGTTTGCCCTCTGTGCTCGAGGTGGTTCTGATAGTCCATAGTGTTTGGCCAGTTTGGGTTGTCTCTGGTTCCTTGTAACTGGCGTTGCTCGCGTGAGAGGGGTTAAAGAGGGTGTTACCTCATTTACAACGATATTAAGTTGATGGCTATAGTTAAGACCATAGTTACTAATTCCATTATATCTATTAAACGAAAAGGCCAATAGTTATGAGATTTTGACCATGGTTTGATTTCCATTCAAATAAATTAAGAACTATGTACGAGTACCAACACTTTACAAATTTAACTTATTTGTCTCCATAATTAATTCTAGTATTTCTTTCTTTAAAGGTGATTAATGTATCCCTTTGGTTCCAAGCCAATATTGGTCAAATTGAGAGCAATATGTGGGTTCGAGATGAAATCAAGGTATTTAAGCACAAATAGATCAATTCTGACTAAATGATTTCAACCAAGAAAATGATGCTCAAATGAGGGATTGGATTGCAATTGTTTCTCAAGTGTAGATGATTAATTCATTAGGACACCAGGGAATTCAATTGAAGACTATTCCTATCAAAGACCATGATAATTGAATCAATAAGTGGAATTTGGAGTGAAGGGAAAATAAATTCACTTTAGGGGAAAATAGCTCAACATAGATATAATAGTGAAAATTGAGTATGTTACATTATGTTTCAATTTTAGTCCTTTTTGAATAATGTTGAAAATAATGTTTTGCCCGTTTTGGACTAAAGTGCAAATTACCCAAGTTGAGGGGTTAACTTGCAAATGTTACATGAAAAAATGTTCCTCAAGTGTTGAAGCATCATAAGAATGATAATGATGCATAGGTATGGCTTGTAGTATCCTGAGCACCAAGAAAGAGCTTATTACGCAATGTTTGAGCATTAAAAACTAGTTTTGGTGTAATGTGCAATTTACCCAAACCCTAGGGTTCAATATGCAAAATACCACTTCTTGAGAGTCTCTAATGTTTCTTGGTATCAATTAGAGACAAAAAAATTAGAGTGGAGTCTCAATTGAATCTCTTTGGAGGATAGAGAATCTTGGTATTAAAATAATCAAGATTTATGCATAATTGAAACCCTAATTTAATTTAATGCAAAAAAATAAATATATTAATTGAAGTGCCCATCAACTAAAACGGCTTTGGTTGAAATCCTATAGTGCAAGGACGTCCAAATGCCTTGAGTTGCACTGAAATATACTACGTAGGTGAAGAATCCACTTGCAATTGTTAATTAAAAACAATTGTCCACTAAAAATGGATAATAATATTATATTAATTAAGGTGCTTAAGTGGTGGCTTTTAATTCAACGATAAATGAGAGGATTTTGAAATCAAGGATGATGGCTTCATATGAAAGGAAGTGAAGGGATAAGTGGCACCAATTTTGGGAGTTGAAGGAATTTTCTATTGCTTTCTCTCTCTTGAAATTCACTTACATATATCCCATTTTCCACCCACATGAAAGACTCTTTTTTTATTCTACTTTCTCTCCATGTTTTGGCTGAACATAAGGGAGCTTAGAAGAAAAATGAGGACGTTCCCCAACCTATAGGTAAGCTCCATAGTCATCTTCAACCCTGTTTTCATGGTGGAAATCAAAATTCAAAACTTATTTTCTTCTTTTCTCCATTCAATCTTCAAATTTAGCCAATCTTTTCACCCAAAGACTTGAGAATGAACCTTGGACAGTTAATAAAGCTTCATTCCCATTGAGGACGTGAAGCTTGAATCTTGGATTCAACTTTGAAGGTGGGTTATTGACCGGCCTAAATTGCGCATCCAAAAAGGAGCGGATTTGAAGTAGTCAGACTTTTAAAAAAAACCCGACTCTTAGGCCCCCGCAATGATGACGGGGTCCGAAGTAGCGATCGGGGTCGAACCACAGGGAAAAGGGTGGTCATGCCAAGAACGTTGAATCAACACACTACACTCCGATAAAAGAAGGGTAAGAACAATGTTCCCAAGGGAACGACAAGCAAAGATCAATAAATTAAAAGGAAACTATCTCCAACTGGAGTTACAAGGAAGATTAAGGTTTTTGGCATTTATCAGTTTTTGGGGGTTTTGCGCAGCAGAACCGGAGGAGATAACGCAATTGCCTCAGTAAGGAACGAAGGAGGAAAACTTCGGAATAACAAGCGGCAGTAGGAAATATCCAGTACCCCTTCTCTCAAAGAGGGTACCTCCAACTAAGCACCACCACCTTCTCTCAAAGGTGATGGACTTGGGTTGGAGTGGAAAGATAACTAAAGCAACTCCGACCCTGGGTACTCTCGTACTCCCTGATCGGATCAAACACTAGTGTTACAACTCCTCTCTCGAGGGAGCAGTAACGGGAAACACGATTCGATAGCTAGTCAAAACATGATCCAAGCATACAAGCTAACGTTCAGATGATATAAGGCAATCATCCAACAAAAAGGGACCAAACATAGAGCAACATGTATTAAGACTCCTCTTTTCCATTAGCATAAGCATTGTATAAAAGATTTAGCTACATTGCATAATTGAAGAAAGTAAATGACTGAAAAAGGGAAGATAGGTATCGCCTCCTTGATTTAGGAGGGCGACATACAGCAGCAGACCCCTAAGGTGCCTCCAACCTGATATCGGGCGAGAGCTCTGCCTAATACGTCTATGTCGGGTGGCATCCCCTGTCGGGTGACACACACTGTGATAGGCATACGTATCGATCAAGGCACTCTACCTGATACGGTCGTATCGGGATGCCACCCTCTCAGGCGACACTCCGTGACGGGTTGTCTGTATCAGGTTCGGTATTATGTCGGGTTAGAGAGGTCTTAGATTTTAAGGTTCCTTGTATCAGGTGTAGAGGGCGAGCCATCTCGGGCGAGAGCCCATCTAGGAACCAGGCACATCGGGTGGCCTTCTTGGTCGATATCGATTGCTGCGGCTACCGGGACGGGTGCTAAGTGAACCACTCTTGCCCCTCTCGGGTGGGGGGTGCTCACCTAGTATCGCTCGGTACGCCTCGGATGCGCGACACAGTAGCTACAGATGCTTGCCAAAGTTAGCTTTCACGGGGGTCTGTCATGTCCCATCGAGGTCATGTAGCTGTTATTTATAGGCAGCGGTTAGAGGAAGTTGTGAATCTCCGAGCACCGCGTATCCTTCATCGATTCCCTCTATGTGGCTTCGTGGATCGACGACACCTAGGTATCACCTGACACACCTTGTCCATCACGTGTCGGGATGCGGTGGTATCGGACGACTGTGACGGGTAGGCATTTTTTTTTTCGGTGAGTGGCTCTTGTTGTGTGATATATCTGTGTCGGGATGACTGGTAATGGCGTGATAACGACTCTTTGTCAGGTAGTAGCGCGTCGCTCGTCAGATTCCGTTCTACGCGATATGCGAGTGTCGGGTTGCTTCCATGTCGGGCAACGACTGCGATGGGTAATGAACGTGTCGTGTAGCTAGAAAAGGCTGATTCCTTGTAAGTGGGTCGGGACGGGCCATTTTGCTGATTTTGAGTGGAAAAGTGAGGAAACTCTGTAAAAGATGATAAAAATGAGTTAAGAGCATAGTGTGACTCATTTATTTAATAACATGACAAAATGAAGAGGAAAACAGTTTAAAAGGGTAGTTTTGACAAAGAAAGATGGGCCATAAATACCACAAAATTGGGTGTTATCAATCCCCCAAACTTAGCATTTTGATTGTCCTCAATCAATTTTAAAACTTTGTTTTGTGATACTTCTTCTTAACCGGTTTAGTTTTTAGACAAGGGGTTTGAGCGAGTATTGAGATGTCTTAAAGAGAATACTGCCCGACCACGAACAACAAACTTTACTTTTCCTACCTTATTTAAGCAAAACCTTTCTCCACAGCTTCGGAGAGACTTGGGTGCATGATTTTGAAGTTAGCTTTCACACTAAACATCTTTTCAGAACAGAAAGTTCTGTGTTTGGGTAGGCTTAAGGATTTTTGGGTTTTTCTTGTTTTCCATTAGTCCATCCAGGTATGGGTCCATTAGTGGGCAAGAGGTCCCTACACTCCAAGCCAGTTGGCTTTAGAGCAGTGATTTCACATCCTACGTACCACTGCCCCAGATCTACCATGCCTAAAGATGGGAACTTTTGGAAAACAAGTGTGTATATAATATTTTTTTTGGCACAACTCTCATGCTATTATTCACTCTCACAAGGCTTTTCTGTCTTTTTGGGATTTTGTTGGGTAAGGGAAAACAAAAGAAATTTTCATTGTTCAGACAGCTTTTTCCTTTGCATACACATCTCTTAGCTATTGTGATATTATTTTTCGAAATTTTTGGCGTGGAAAGTCGTAGTCTTTTTTCGTTTGAGGCTGCATTTTCAGAAAGACATAAAAAAACATGCACCTCCTTGGACACAGAGAAAATAAGCTGGCAAGAAGTTGTATCAGGTTTTTAATATAAAGAGTCTTTGTACATATGTATAGAGACAAAATAAGCAAAAAAAAATTATCAGGCATGTATATGTATATGTACACATGTTATGTTATAGGAGAAAAAGAACAAAAGGTGAAGTTCAGAGGGATTTTAGTATCTCCCTCACTGATACATAGATCCCCCCCCCCCGAACTTACTCCACACTCTGTCCCAGAGTTGTGAAGTAGATAAGGTATGGTAATGTTAATTCAGTGAGGGTTAGCATGTGAGCGCGCCTTTGCCACATAGAAGCTCCCACACATATTCTCCATATTTGTTGTGGTAATCGATGTGGTGGAGCTGGTCAGGCGTCTCTTGGTTTGATAGCCATTCCAGCACGAAGATGTCACGATCGTTGGATAGTGGAATTTGTTGGGGACTGTGGTGGCAGAACTAAAGCTCGTGCCATTTGCTCACTGTTGTCTCCAGGAATGGTTGGATCAACGTCGCCACCTCATCATAGTATTTTCATACTAAGCGCTCGAGGGATGTCAATGCTGTCGATGTACACTGCACTGGATGATCTTTGTTGTTGTCTGAGATGTTGTAGAAGATTCCTGCTCATTGGCGAGTGTACATCATCAGGAGCGTCCAGTGGTTTTAGTGCAGGATAGGTAGGAAGATGGTGCATGGAACCCTGCATTGTAACTCTGCCAGAAAGGATTGTTTCTCTCCTGACTCATCAGCTAGGCAGATGTCATTGAACAACATTAGATGGGCTATGTATGCATGTTTAAACTTCCCTTGTAGTGTCTGGATGTAGGCGGCCACCACTGATATCGCCAGGCATCCTCTTTCTTTCACCACGTCCCTTAAATCATCAACTGGGACTATGACGTTTCCTACCTCATAGATGATGTCTGCGGGTGTTGAATTAGCTAACTTATGCAGGATGTTGTTGACCTGTTCCGGTGTTAAAGTTGAGCATGTAGAGCGTTCAAAGTTACTGATCAACTCTTCTAAAGTATCAGGAGAAGCGGTGCCTTTTTTAGAGAATAATTCTTGCAGAATCTGCATCCGCTTCCCTGCTCTATAGACGTCTATACTCATCTCAGCTTCTCCCTTTATAGGGTTGTTGGGAGTAGAGGATATGTTTTCCTGATCACTATCCAGTAGCTTTTCTAGTAAGCCCACGTCTCGGAAATAATGCATGTACTTGATCAGCAATAGTGCATAGATGCTTCTGAGATGGTAGAAGTTTTGGCTCTGGAGTTGTCTTAAGAATCCGAAAATATGTATCATCTCCATGGCTCGTAGGACTATAAAGGTGATGTTTCCACTTCCATCTTCTTCTTGGACTGGGATGTCCCTTAGTGTGAAGAAATTCCAGACGCCGTTGTGGCGTTGGATTCCGTTCTTTATAACGCGGTGGAGAGGTAGCGGGAGTAGCCTCAGATGTTTGTCCTTAGGGTGTATGAAAGTGTTGCCTGTGCACGGGACCTCTCTATTGCAGCAGCTAAGCAGTTAGACGTTGTGATTACAGAGGTCAGCAATGCATAGGAACCAACTCTTTTGATGTTTGTAGGGGGCCAGTACCAGGTTTGGGTGGTGCTCTTCAATATGCTCCAACATACTGGCCACCTGTGTAGATTCATACAACCCCTTCATCAGTCTTCTCGCCAAGCCTGGGGTGGCATTGTAGATCGTCTGTCGGCCTATCCTAGCACCTGCATTCTCTATCATGGTGCCTTATAGGACTCTGAACAACCTACGTCTAGGGAGTGGAATATGTTTCTTATTGCTCCTTGTTGTACCGAGAAGTAGTCGTCGCCCCAGTTGACTTGTTCTTTGTCATCCTGCAACCTCACAACCTTGTTCAGTAGCTTCTAGTCCCTGATCGTCAGGTATCCGATGGCCCTTCTATCAAAGTCCGTCATTTCGAAAGAAGGTATCTCTGACGGTGCAGAAAATGCATCTGCCATCGAGATTCTTCCTCTAGGGGGTGTCTTTTGTTGGCAGCATCGATGTCCCCCCCTCTCCCTCTGATTCATCAGAAGAATCCTCCCTGATGCTGACTGGTTCATTATTGTCTTCATCTTCATCCAGGGAGGCGGAGGGAGCAAAGTCTTCTATGCCTCGGGAGCTCTCTTCTCTTGCTGGAGAGGCAGACTTGTGTTTCATCTCTTTGTCGGGCGTTGTAGAAGGCCCACTTGAAGAGGACGACGTCCCAGAAGAAGAGGGTGCAGATGAGGACGGTTGAGATTTTGAGCCAGGGGGTGAGCGAGACCTCCTTGGCTGTCTTCTGTGTGGGTGGTCGTCTCTCATATTTAACCTCTCATCGATCATGTAGAGGCGCTGGAGGGCTTGCTTCAACGTCTCGCTCAATGCCTCTAGTTGGCCAAGCAAGCCAACTAGGGTCAGTAGTTGCCTCTCTTGATCGTTCAGCCTCTGTTGGAAGATAGAAAACTTGCAGGTATGTGAAATAAAAGTGACTGAGTGGCTTCCTGTTACCTCCCGCAAGCGGTCAAGTTCTAGACCCATCATCTATCCCAACGACGGAGGGGCTATTTCAGACTTCTCTCTCATCCTTCTGACATGCCTTGCACATGAAGATTGACCAGACGAGTGTGCAGCTTCACACGGGGTCGACTCCATTTGTATTGTATGTTGGGGTGTCACTTTGGGGCTAGGCATCAACACTTCCGCGTTTGTCTCTACCTCGCCTGCTTGTGGTGGTGGAGAAGGGCGTGGTGTGGGTGGATGCTGCTCCACCTCCTTGTTTTTGACAACCTCCTCCATAGCTATCACAGGAGACACCGGCGGCGGCAGTGGCAGTGTGGGCTACGCAGCCCCGAGCTCCATCTCGAGGATCTCGGTGAACGCCCCATTGCTGGCGTCTGGTTGCACCACTTCTTCTGCCATAGAGGGCGCTACAGAAGGTTCAGGAGCTGCGGCCATCTCTTCCACAACAACTTCCCTCAGGGTTATCGAGGTTGTCTCAGCCCCGATTATCACGGCGACCTCCACGATCGCCGGCTCTTCTTCTACTGCAGCAACTATTGTTGTAGCATCTACGGCCAGTATGGGAGAAGCGACGACAGCTATATCGGTGGTTGTCGCCAGTTCCTCTGGGGCGGTGGGTGGCTCGGTAGGAGCTGAGGAAGATTTGTCATGCCGAGCGTCTAGAGGAATAGGTTCTCCTCTTGCAGCCGCCCTCTCCTTTATCCTTCTGGTGGCGGCATAGTTGGCTTCAATGATGATGGATTCTAATTCATCCTTTGTGAAGACCAGCTTCTCTACGTCATAGTTTGCGCAAAATGGGACGGGCAGGAGTACGTCTGTCCTCGCGAATTTGTAGAAGAGGCGGCTTCACTCCTTCTTTATTATGTTTTCCCTCGTGAGGAACTTCAGATCTATTCTATCGTCTCCCCTTGTCCTTGACATACTGCGTGGCTCTCTGGGATATCCTAACCCTGCCGCTATCAGATTCACGATTCCTCCCATGTTGTACTCCTTGGTGGCGTCCTTGACTGGATGTAGTCAGTTGATTAGGAATCGCCCTAGGTTTATCGTGCGCCCCTCCATCATGTGCCATATCAGTGGAGCTCTTCAGTGTAGAGGTTGTTGGATTCATACTGACTGAAAAATAGGCACGCCACGATTTTGTGCATTATTCTCTAGAAACAGGAGTGCACTACTGCCACCTTGCTTCTCATCTTAAACGTTGACTCGTCGGTCAGCCTCGTCCCGACAGCAACTGGGTTGAACCTGTCACTTTCGCCTATCTTGGCACCATTATTCAGCCTCACTTTCTCGTCTTCAGAGGAGGAGAACATCTCATTGAGCAGCTTCTCTGAGATCTCATGCTTAGAGTTGTACAGTCATCCTTGTAGTGTGTCCTCCCCGCCGAATCTTTTGATTTCTTCCAGCTTGTTTTATACCTGGCAGAGGGATGACAAGAACTCCTTGGTGAGTTCTGTATAAGATGAGGTGAAGCTGAAGCAAATTTTCTTCATCCTGGCTGCTTCGAGGACATTTCCCAGCCTGTCGAAAATGCCTATTTGTTCGAAGGATTGCTCATGGCAGAAATGGCTTGGCATGTAGACCTTGGATGCTAATTCAGTGTATCACTTCCTATTTTCATCGTCTCTTGGCACGAACTGGCCCGGTGAATGGTCCAGTGGTGCTGGTTCTGCTGGCGTGGTTGAGATTGTGGCCTCTTCTATCCTGGACCGCTTTTCTGCCCCAGATGTTTCTGCAGTGTCTGGGTTTGGGCGCTTCCGCCCAGTTGTTGAGGCTTCTACAGTGGCCTCAGGGTTGATTCTTCTTCCTTGTTCATCTATCTGGACGATGGTTTGCTTGGTGCGGGCCATTTTCTATAATGTATCAAACACAAGTTAGTAATTGTTAATCTTGTTAAATGATTCACCTTGCCCGATATCAGGCGGCTGGGTTGTGTCACCTGATAGCGGTTTGGTGGTACTAAAAACTTAACAAAACTTGATAGAGTTAAGGAGATATTGGTGACAAAATCGTGATAGCCCGACACTGTCTAAATGCAAAGTTGTTTGCACGATAAGCCAAAAAGCATGGCCCGATATAAAAGCTACCCGACACAACTATACCGGGCTACAAAATCGGACGATACGATGCTTTCCCGATATGCCTGTGTCGGGAGGCACACAGTTTGGTCTGATACAAGTTTATCGTGCAACACCGGGCGTCACAATGAATAACTATACTGCCTGATACGATAGCTTAGAAAAAGGGTGTAGCCCGACAAGTGCAAGATGTGAGGCGATATAAAACTGGGCAACACAGTCATTGCCCGATATAGGGTATCGGGTGGGCGCGCGAAAGAAGTGTGTTGCGTGACATGGTCAAAAGATAGAAAATCTGATAGGAAGAACCCAATACGGGGTGATTCCCGGTGCAAGCTTGTATCGTGCGATACGTAAGTACAAGGCGTGTCGGGCAATACTAAACTGTCGGGCTCATACTCGATAAAACAAAGCCACGAGATACGAAGTGCCTGATACATGCTACGCGACACGAGTGGCGTGTCGTACAACCAACGCGATAAGGATATCGGGTTATACCTTCAGGTTGGTGCACAACACGGGAACTGAAGCAGGGATGCCCGATATGAGAGCTAGAGGGAGAGTTTAACTACACGATACGGGAGTAGGTGGGAAAGTAAATGCCAGTGCCCGACACGTTTAAACCACAATTACTATATATAGCAACCGAGGGTGGGGGTAAAATGGGTAAAACAGGGGCACGTGTCGTGCCAAGAGACACATCATTCCCGATACGAGCATCAGTCTAATCATTTAGGCTTCCCGAGCATGACTTGATCAGGGCGGAAAATTGTATCGTGCGGCACGGTTTGTCACTCGACACGCTGTCCGTCGAGGCTAAAGTGATGCAGTCGTGCCGCCCGATATAGTTGCACGCTACTCGATGTATTGGCCGATACAGCTCAGCCTAAGGTGAGATGCCCGATACCACAGAGAACTTGGTATCGGATGATACAAAGTTTCAAAGCAGAAAAAGAGCACAGTAAAGATAAAAAACCAAAAACTAAAGAGAAGGAAAAGTGACTGATGGGTAAAACATCATTGGCCTAAAGAAGGACTCCCAACCTCAGATAGTATTACTCATCAATGCTTTAAAACAAAGCGGTGGCCCATAAAATGAGAGAGTCCAAGCATGTGGTGCATGCTCTAACTTGGACCTTATTAGAATTGTAGTGTTCATAATGTTTTTCTTGCAGGAAAGAAAATGACATCCTATTCTAAGAAAAGTAAAGATTCAGGTTGCCTGTCGAAGAGCGTTGTAGTTAGCGTCGTCAGCTTGACAGCTTCAGATCCTTCACTTTGTGCCTTCTATTGTTTCAGCATCCTACAAACTTATCTCTGACCTTCTCACGAATGCTTCATCTTCATAGTACCTTTTTACTCTGTGCCCGTTCACTGGAAAAACCTTTGTTGGATTGTCCTTATCATACAGCTCCATCATCACTGATGGATATATCTTTGCTACGGTGAAAGGTCCAGACCACCTTATTAGCAGCTTACCTGGAAAAAGACGGATAGAGGATTTAAATAACAAAACTTTATCACCTTCACTCACATCCTTCTTCTTCAGTTGGGCATCATGCCACACCTTGGTCGTCTGCTTGTAATTCCTTGCATTCTCGTTTGCATGCATTCTCATCTCTTTGAGTTCATGTAGCTATAGATATCTCTTTTCCCCTTCCTTCTCTAAGTCCATATTTAGAAACTTAATTGCCCAAAGAGCCTTGTGTTCAAGCTCTAGTGGTAGATGACAGGATTTCCCATAAATCAAACGGTATGGGGTAGTACCAAGGGGTGCCTTATATGCAATTTTGTAGGACCAAAGAGCGTCGTTGAGCTTCATTGACCAGTCTTTCTGTGTGCGGCTGACAGTCTTTTCCAAAATCTACTTAATCTGCCTATTCGAAACCTCCACCTGACCAGAAGTTTGAGGGTATAGGGTGTAGCAACCTTGTGTTTAACACCATACTTCCACATATGTGCTTCAAACTGTTTCTCCCCGAAATGTGATCCACCATCGCTTATCACAGTATGAGGTACTCCGAAGTGAGGAAAGATAGTTTTCTCAAACAACTTGATCACATATTTGGAGTCACAAGTTTGGGTGGCAACAACTTCCACCCATTTAGACATGTAATCCACTACGACCAAAATGTATTGATATCCTTTTGATGGGGGAAAGGGACCCATGTAGTCTATTCCCCAGACGTCAAAAATCTCGACCTCAATCTAGTTGGCCATAGGCATCCCATTTCTTCTTCTAATGTTTCCCATTGATTGGCATTTTTTACAAACTTTTACATATTCTGCAACATCCTTGAACAATGAAGGCCAGTAGAATCATGATTGCAGCACCTTAGCAGCAGTCCTTTCCCCGCCATGATGACCTCCATATGGTGAAAAGTGGCATTCCTTCAATATCAGCGGGGCTTCTTCTTCTGGTATGCATCTCCTGTACAAATTGTCTAAACATTTCTTGAATAGTAACGGGTCGTCCCAATAGTAATTTCTCACATCATACAGGAGCTTCTTCTTCTGGTTGTATATGATATCTGGCGGGAACTCCCCACAAGCAAGGTAGTTGCAAATATCTGCATACCATGGCAAGTTTTGTTCTTCGGATCTTATCATGAGAAAAGCCTCATCTGCGTAGTTATCATTAATGGGTGGCTCATTTTCGTCGTCGACAATGATCTGCGACAATGGTTGGCCACTACATTTTCTACTCCTTTCTTGTCAATGATCTCATGATCGAACTCTTGGAGTAATAGGGACCACCTATGTAACCTAGGTTTAGTATCCTTCTTTTGCATTAGGTATCTGATAGCTCTGTGGTCTGTATAAACTTTTACCCTTGCTCCGATCAGATAGGACATGAATTTGTCAAAAGAAAAAACAATTGCTAGCAATTATTTCTCTGTGGTTGTATAATTTACTTGCGCCTCGTCCAAGGTGTGGCTGGCGTAGCAGATAACATGAAGTTTTCTGTCCTTCTTCTACCCTAGCACTGCCCCTACGGCATAGTCATTAACATCACACATTAGCTCAAAGGGTAACTCCCAATCTGGGGCACAGAGGATAGGTGGGGTTACTAGGGCTTCCTTCAGGGTTTGAAAAGCCTTCAAACAATCATCCGTAAAATCAAACTCCCCATCTTTTACCAGCAGGTTTAAAAGTGGTTTGGATATCCTTGAGAAGTCCTTGATAAATCTTCTATAGTAACCGGTGTGTCCAAGAAAACTTCGCACCCCTATTACAGACTTTGGTGGAGGCAAATTAGAGATAGCTTCAATCTTGCTTGTATCTACTTCAATACCCCTCTTTGAGGCCTTATGCCCTAGGACTATGCCCTCTTGCACCATAAAATGACATTTCTCCCAGTTAAGGACTAAGCTCTTCTCTTCACAGTGTTGCAGGACTAACGATAGGTTCCTCAAACAACCGTCCAAATCTCTTCCGTACACAGAAAATTCGTCCATAAAGACTTCCATGATGTCTTCCAAAATATTTGAAAACATTGAGATCATGCAACGTTGGAATGTTGCAGGGGCATTACATAGTCCGAACGGCATTCGTCGGAAAGCGTAGGTACCATATAGACAGGTGAAGGTAGTTTTCTCCTGATCGTCGAGCAGGATGTGAACTTGGTAAAATCTGGAATAACCATCTAAGAAGCAAAAGTATTTGTGGTGTGCCAGTCTTTCTAGTACTTGGTCGATAAAGGGAAGAGGATAGTGATCCTTCTTAATTGCTTGATTCAACTTTTGATAATCGATGCACATTCTCCATCTGGTCACAGTCCGGACGGCAACTTCATCTCCTTTATCACCTTTTACCACTGTCATCCCGCCTTTCTTTGGTACAACGTGAATGGGGCTCACCCAATTGTTGTCTCTGATAGGATAAATAATACATGCATCTCTCAGCTTGATGACATCCTTCTTTACAACTTCCTTCAGCATTTGATTCAGCTTCCTCTGGGGTTGAACTAGAGGTTTTGTTGCATCTTCAACATTTATGTGGTGCATACATAGAGCAGGGTTTAGCCCCTTGATATCATCCACTAAATAGACTATAGCTTGCCTATGTAGCCTTAGCTCATCAAGAAGTCTTTCCATTTGCTCCTTGGTCAAGCTAGCATTGACTATCACATGATACCTCTTTTTAGGATCAAGAAACTCGTATTTCAAACCTTCCGGTAATTTCTTAAGTTCAGGTTTGGGTTTTTGGACTTCCTCTTCTTCACTTGCTAATTCTAGAGAAGCATACTTGATAGTCTCTACCGCTTCTTCTTCATCGCTTAACTCCTCCGCATTTTGATTCAGGGATTCGAGGATCTCAGCAACTTCGGGGTCATCGAATTTTGAATATTCTTTGTTTAACGCCCTCAAAAGAGGGTCTACCACTGTTGTTTCTTCTTCCACTTCTTCGCAATATTGGTTGTAGCTATCCAAAAAGTAAGCATATTCTAGCAGGGACGGTCCCTTCATAGAATCTTTCACCTTGAAATCTATGTGATCATTTCCGACCCTCAGAGTTATGATGCTTTCAGCAACATCAATTAGTGCCCTGCCGGTAGCCATGAAGGGGCGCCCAAAGATGATAGGGCAGTTGGGGTCTTCTGTAGTGTTTATGACAACAATGTCACAAGGAATGAAGAATCTTCCTACACGAATTGGAACATCCTCAACAACTCCCACGGGTCTTTTGAAAGTATTGTCTGCCAATTCGATCCTCATGTTGGTCCTGACCATATCATTCAAACCCAAACGTTGCGCGAGGCTTAAGGGCATAAGTCTTATGCTAGCCCCTAAATCAGAAAGACCTATCCTTTCGATATTATCTCCAACAGAAAAAGGAATAGTGAAGGCTCCTGGATCCTTCTTCTTGGTAGGTAAATCTGCCTTCACGAAGGCAGAAGACATACTGGCAAGGTGCATTGTCTCAATCCTTCCTCCTCTCTTGTTCTTGGTGATCAAATCCTTGAAAAACATGGCGTAGGTCGGCATCTCCTCCAAAGCATCTAGAAATGGCACTTTGAGGTGAAGCTTTTTCACCGACTCCATAAACCTTTCGTAACACTTTTTAAGATGTGCCTTCCTGAGTTTGTATGGGAAAGGCAACTTCGGAGAGTAAGGACTTCTTTTACTGAGCAGGTCCTCCACAGGTTCTGATTCTGGCTCCCTGACATGAGCTCATTGATTCTCTTCTTCTGCTGGATTCTCTGCCACAACCCTTGGTTTAGGTTCTTCAGGCCTATCTATTTCAGGGTGTTCTACTATCTTCCCTGATCTGAGTATTGCCATTTTGGTAGACTCAGTGCTGGATGGTATCTTACCTGAGGGATTCTTTATTAACACGGCCATTTGAGCCAGCTGTTGATCTATTTGGCATTGATGTGTTTGTATATCCGCCATTTGAACCTGCATCGTATTCAAAACCCTCGAGTTGGACAACACGCTTTGTGCCAGCTGATTGTTTATAGTATCTTATCTCTTGACAAAGTCGAACAGCTATCCCACTAAGTCCGGTTGACTTGAGTTCTTTTGACTCTGCTCCTTAGCTTGACCCTGGCCTTGACTAGGGTTAACTGCCTGGCGGTTATGGTACTTCCCTTGCCCTTGGAAGTTTGCCTTGTTTTTTTGGAAATTGGTTGTTCTGGTGAACTGACTTTGTCCGCCTCTTTTCTCGAAACCTTGTGGCTGCTTGGGCGGATTATTCAACTGATGCGAGTCTCCTCCGCATCCTTATTGCCATAGCTACAACCAGGGTGGTCCGGTCTTTTGAAGTTTACAAAAGAGACGTTCTCAGCTTCCTCTGCTTCGGATTCGCTTTCACTTGACTCGTCGGGTCGGGTGTAAATGTAGTTATCAACATCGTGTCCACCATCTCCACAGGTGACACACTTCATCACTTTCTCAATTTGTTTATTTCCTTTCCCTCCTGATTCTTTTAACTGTCGGACATCAGTGGCTATCTTTTAGATTTGAGTGGTGATAGCTTCAAGTGCTTTGGATTTGACCGACGGCCCTTCATTAGCGGCCTTCTTAGCATATCCTCTATCAGACCTATCGTAGTCGGTACCGGCTTGTAGTTTAGCCATGTTTTCGATGATCTTTTTGGATCTACTGGGCTTCTTCCCCAGAAAGTTGCTTCTTGCTGCTGCATTTAGTGATACCCTTTCTTCAGGGGTCAGACCATTGTAGAAGGTGGTTATCAGGAAACCCTTCTTGTAGTTGTGATGAGGGCAGTCTCTTTGATACTCCTGATACCTTTCCCAATCCTCATGAAGATTCTCATTTGGCTTCTGCATGAATGACGTGATCCTTTGCTTGTTCCTGACAGTTTTCTCTGTTGGGTAAAACTTGTACACAAAAGCATCTGCCAGTGTGTTCCATCCATTCAGAGCTTGATACGGTAGCCCGAGGTACCAGGATAGGGCCTTGTCCTCTAAAGAGAAGATGAAACCCTTGCAGTAAATGACTTCTTCTAGAACTCCCTGCATTTTGATGGTATCACAGATATTCTTAAAAGCGTCAAGATGATGGTAATGGTTATCATTCTTGGAACTCCCTCTAAAGCTTTTATTTTCAATCACGGAGATCACAGCTGGCTTCAATTCGAAGTTTACAGCGTCAAACCTTAGGATCACAACTGGGCATCTTGCGTTATTGGCCTTCGTGGCAGCCAGCTCCCGGAGAGTCTTTTCTTCTTCGTCAGAATCTTCACTGTTGTTCCTCTGATTCTTCTCTTGATTATGATGATTCCTTCTGTGCCTTCGGCGATGACGGCGTCTCTCGTGATGATGATCATCCCCGAATTGTTATAATTTAGGTTCTTCTTGTAAATGATGGTTATTATAACGGCCATCGTTCCCACACAGAGGTGAGTGTGGTCCCACTCTAGCATTTCACTCATCTTCAGAAAGAGGTGGTTCCACGCGAGGTGGAATGATGAATGGTGCTCAACCGAGTAGAGTGCTTCTTCCTAGAGTACCTGAATAGAACGTATAATCAAGTTAGCAAACATGTGTTATCGAAATGAACTATTCTATACACATTCAGGTTAGAAGACTAAAAGAAAAGGTGTTGTCAAGCTTATTACTAAGCTTGAGGCACGGGAGCGTAGTTAGTGGATTCGGGTTCGTTAACAGTACTGTTTTGCCTTGTCCCCGACAACAGTTCCAAAAAGTTGACCGGCCTAAATCGCGTGTCCAAAAAGGAGCGGATTTGAAGTAGTCAGACTTTTAAAAAAAGCCCGACTCTTAGGCCCCCGCAACGATGACGAGGTCCGAAGTAGCGATCAGGGTCGAACCATAGGGATAAGGGTGGTCGTGCTTAGAACGTGGAATCAACACTCTACACTCCGGTAAAAGAAGGGTAAGAACAATGTTCCTAAGGGAACGGCAAGTGATGATAGGTAAAATAAAAGGAAACTATCTCCAACTGGAGTTACAAGGAAGATTAAGGTTTTTGGCATTTATCAGTTTTTAGGCATTTTGCGCAGCAGAACCGGAGGAGATAATGCAATTGCCTCGGTAAGGAACGAAGGAGGAAAACTTTGGAATAACAAGCGGCAGCAAGAAATATCCAGTACCCCTTCTCTCAAAGAGGGTACCTCCAACTAAGCACCACCACCTTCTCTCAAAGGTGATGGACTTGTGTTGGAGTGGAAAGATAACTGAAGCAACTCCGACCCTGGGTACTCCCGTACTCCCTTATCGGACCAAATGCTAGAGTTACAACTCCTCTCTCGAGGGAGCAGTAAAGGGAAACACGATTTGATAGCTAGTCAAAACATGATCCAAGCATACAAGATAATGTTCAGATGCTATAAGGCAATCATCCAACAAAAAGGGACCAAACATAGAGCAACAGGTATTAAGACTCCTCTTTCTCATTAGCATTAGCTTGTATAAAAGGTTTAGCTACATTACATAATTGAAGAAAGTAAATGACTGAAAAAGGGAAGATAGGTATCCCCTCCTTGATTTATGAGGGCAACATACAACATCAGACTCCTAAGACACCTCTAACTTGATACCGGGCGAGAGCTTTGCCCGATATGCCTGTGTCGGGCGACACACACTATGACAGACAGACGTATCGATCAAGGCACTCTACCAGATATGGTCGTATGGGGATGCCACCCTCTCGGGCGACACACCGTGATGGGTTGTCTGTATCTGGTTCAGTATCATGTTAGGTTAGAGAGGTTTTAGGTTCTAAGGTTCCTCGTATCGGGCGTAAAGGGCGACCCGTATCGGGTGAGAGCCCATCTAGGAACCTGGCACATCGGGTGGCCTTCTTGGTCGATATCGACTGCTACGGCTACTAGGATGGGTCCTAAGTGAACCACTCCCGCCCCTCTTGGGTGGGGGTGCTCACCTAGTATCGCCCGGTACGCCTCGAATGTGTGACACACTAGCTCTATGTGCTTTCCAAAGTTAGCTTTCGTGGGGGTCCATCTTGTCCCATCAAGGTCCTGTAGCTGCTATTTATAGGCAGTAGTTGGAGCAAGTTGCGGATCTCCGGGCGCCACGTATCCTTCCTCGATTCCCTCTATGTGGCTTCAGGAATGGACGACACCTAGGTATCGCCCGACACACCTTGGCCATCGTGTGTCGGGCTGCGGTGCTATCGGGCGACTGTGACGGGCAGGCATTTTTTTCTGGTGAGTGGCTCGTGTCGTGTGATATATCCATGTCAGGATGACTGGTCATGGCGTGATAATGACTCTCTGTTAGGTAATAGCGCGTCGCTCGTCAGATTCCACATTGCGTGATACGCCAGTGTCAGGTTGTTGTCGTGTCGGGCAGCGACCGCGACGAGTAGTGGACATGTCGTGCAGCTAGAAAAGGCCAATTCCTTGTAAGTGGGTCGGGACGGGCCATTTTGCTGATTTTGAGTGGAAAAGCAAGTAAAACTCTATAAAAGATGATAAAAATGAGTTAAGAGCATAGTGTGACTCATTTATTTAATAACATGACAAAATGAAGAGGAAAACAATTTAAAAGGGCAGTTTTGACAATGAAATATGGGCCATAAATACCACAAAATTGGGTGTTATCAGTTATATAACTTGAACCCATAAATGTTATTATTGATTTCGTTTCTTTATCAAATGTTGATTCTTTCTGCTTTCCCGAAATTTCAATTGATTAATTGAAGGAATCACCACAAAGATCACAGAAAAATTTAAAGGTTTGTAGCTTAAAGATGATGATGTCATCTTAGCACACACCTCAAGAAAAATCATGCGCAAATAGTTTCATCTTGATGACCAAACGGTCTCAAAACCATTTAGTGATCAAACGGTCTCAAGACTGTTTGAGGTCAAACCGTCTCAAGACCGTTTGAGGTCAAACGGTCTCAAGACTATTTGGGGTCTATTGCTGATGTGGACGATGAATATCCAATGGTTCAAATTGATTTAATTATAATGGATTCAACAATGGGTGATCCATTGATTACAAACCCTAATCGAGATGATTGGTTGAAACCCTAATTTGATTGGGTTGATTTCTATGTTGAATGGCTCAAATGGTCTCAAGACCGATTGAGACCAAATGGTCTCAAGACCGTTTGAGACCAAGCGGTCTCAAGACCATTTGGAATTCAAGCACTGTGATGGATGGTTGGAGATCCAAGGGTTGTAATTTGATGTACTTTCAATGGTCCCCATGTTGGATGGTTCAATGAGTGAAAACCCTAAAATCGATTGATTGGTTGGAGGAAATCCTAATTGATCCATTCAGTTTCAAGGTGGTTCGGACCAAACGGTCTTGAGACCGTTTGCATCCAAACGGTCTTTAGACTGTTTGGGATCAAACGGACTTCAGATTGTTTGGGGGGAAAACTGTCTCAAACTATTTGATGTCCAATCGGTTACAATGAAGGGTTGTTCATTCGGTTTCAATGATAATTTGATCAAACAGTTTCAAAGGTTGAAAGCACCAAACAGTTTCAAAATCGTTTAAGAGCAAACGGTCTCAACCTAGATGCCCAAACGGTCTCAAGACCGTTTGGAGGGCAAACGGTCTCAAAACCGTTTGAGAGTGAAGGAGGTCAAGACTGTTTGAAGGTCAAAGTACTTCAAGACCGTTTGAAGGTCTAATTGATTCAAACCATGTAAGTACAATTAACCCCATGATTGTTGATGATATTTATCAAAGATAATTACAATGGTTGTACCTTTAAATTACTAGGGTGTTTAGTACCCTTTGAGGGGTTAACCTTTGATGCTTATGGAAGTAATATCTCAACAGACTATGCTAACCCTTAATGGATGTACTGGAATAAAAGGTTGACCTAATCTAATCAAGTTTGAAGTAATTAATATCCTAGAGAGGATAAGAGAGAGAAGAATCCATACATGTATGATAATCATGTAGTGGTTAAGCCACGATACCTTCACATGAATAAAATATGTAATTAGGGCATGAACCTTGATAAAGAGATCATGAAACCCTAATTGAGAAGGTTGATGTGCCCTAACCCTAATTTAGGGAAATATTAGATGAAACCCTAATCTAGGGTAATGGTGTAACCCTAATCTAGGGTGATGATATGAGAAATCCCAATTCAGGGTAATATAATGAAAAACCCTAATTCGAGAGGATGCTTCATGAAACCCTAATTTCAGGTAAAGTAACATAAAACCCTAAATTGGAGAAAAGTTATAAGAAACCTGAATTTGAGACAATGATGTGTGAAACTCTAATGATGGGTGATGACATGTGAAGCCCTAATCCAGGGTGATGCTATGTAATGCTATATGAAACGCTAACCCAAATATAGGGTGAAGGTATGTGAAACCTTAAATTTGGGTTATAGTGCATATAACCCTAATCTTAGGTAATATGATGATAAACCATAACCCTAATTTTGGGTAATGGGATGAGTATCCCTAATTGACATGATTTGGGGAAACCCTAATCCTAATGAGGGAATAGTGATGCTACGATTACATTGCATGGTACTGATATGTAATTGATATAACTTTCATCATGTGTACTAACCATGCAGGTATCATGAGATGATGAGAATAGCCAGGTATGAGCTATGATGATGATCATCATCATCATCATCATCTAAGCCTCAATCCCAACTATGTTGGGGTCGGCTACATGGATCCTTCATTTCCATTCAGCTCTATCATGGGTTATATTCTGATTGAGATGTAGAGATTCAAAATCTCTCTTTATAAGCTCATCCCATGTTAATTTAGGCCTTCCTCTTCTTATATTTGTAGTGTTTGGCTCAATAGCATTGCTTCGTATAGGCACAAACCATGTGAGCTATGATGATGATGATCATCATCATCATCATCTAAGCCTCAATCCCAACTATGTTGGGGTCGGCTACATGGATCCTTCGTTTCCATTCAGCTCTATCATGGGTCATATTCTGATTGAGATGTAGAGATTCAAAATCTCTCTTTATAACCTCATCCCATGTTAATTTAGGCCTTCCTCTTCTTCTATTTATAGTGTTTGGCTCAATAGCATTGCTTCGTATAGGCTCAATAGCATTGCTTCCTAGAGAGCTATGATGTGTTATTTAAAATGTTTTATGGGCCTTGTGAGCCATTATATGCTATGTTGCCTAGTAAGAGGTAACAAGAGATTAAATGAGCTTTGAAAGTCATGTGAGATGCTTGTGTAGCAAATACCATGTTTACCTTGGTCTGATGACCTGAAGGTATTAGTCACCTGATAAGTGGTAACAAGTGTTCTTTGATGAACTGAGGGTTTGTATACCCATATTTCATAATCATGATGATGAGATGTTAAGTGATGAGGATGCCCATGATGAGATAAGGATTGAGATCTCAATGTGCTATAAAGTTTTGAAAAGTACTTGATAGAAGTCTACACACCCTTTGTAGCTTATGTCATAATAATTGATGTTTGGGAACATGTCTGATGCTAAAATAATATGTAATACACTTAATTAATCAAGTGAAATCTTATCATGTAGAGCCCTGACCATAGATCCATCATCGTCGGTAGTTGGTGATGGAGAAATATGTTTTCCTATGGGAATTCCTGGAATGCATATTTTTGAATATGTGGGGGTAATGGGCAAATATATCCTTACGCCTCACAGGAATGACTGCGGGCCATATCCTATGCACAGGAATGGTTATTGACCATATCCCAATAAGAGTATGGCTATGGGCCATAACTCCACAATACTAGGCATTGGCTAAGGGCCATATACTGAAGAGAGTATATGCTACGAGCTATAACTCTATAGCAAAGTTTCCAGTATACCCTGGAAAGCTATTTAGCAGAGACACAAGATGTCCTACATAAGATCTTGTACTGGCTGAGATAAGGAAGGTTATGGAAATTTGGTTGTTCCATTGATCTATGTATGGTACCGATGCTTTATGTAATCATGGTCGGTTGGAGTATGAGCGGTATACCTCACCTCCTCAGGGCATAAGTATGATTGAAAAATGTAATCATCCATATAGCGTATTTGCTTAAGGTTAAAATACGAGAATCATCAGTTGATGTTATCTTTCTTAGCATATCCTAGATGGATAAATGTTATACATGTTCTTTAATTCCTTATGGGATAAGTGACATGTTGCTTTATCAAGATATAGCTGAAATGATTTGAATAAGAATATTGCTCTAATCTGTTTAGACATTGATTTATCTATTGATGAGCATATATGATTCTTCTACTCAGTTTTATTCTATTAATTTGCAATAATATTATTTTTGGCAGAGAGTTATATCTCTCGCTGGGACAATTTCAATCGTCTCACCCCGATGGGATCCAACTTTTTAGGTAAACGTAGAAGAAGAGGCAGAAACCCTACTGTAAGGGAAGAGCAGCAACAACAATAGGCACAGCAGTGATATTCCAGGTGGAGGTACTGGCTGTCATGTTTTGTATAGAGATTCCTATGTGTCACCTCGGTACTCTCAGGTCCTCGGAGTTAGTAGTTGGTAATTTTAATGAATCGATCTGAGGTTTTGGTTTGAAGCCTCGAGGTTCTTTTACTTCCTGTGTATAGTTTTAACGGAGCAGTTAGTGCTTGTAATCCTCGAGAAGAGACGGTACATGATATGTACTTATGAACCAGGATGTAAATGAAATACATTCGTTCTTGATAAAAGAGTTTTCCTGTGTTTGGATCTCTTTATAAATGGTTTTAATTTTTAGTGATTGTAAGTAAATCCACTGTTAATTATTGCTTCCGCTTAGTCAATGACGTAACATTTATCATTATCTGATGTTTTGGGATTTTGTCGCCACAAATTAGTGGTATCAGAGCTCTAGGTTTGCTGAGTCTACAGAGACATAGGATTAAGGATGTTGAGTCTGTTCTAGTATCTTCCAGTTATCTGATAGTGTCTTCTGCTCATATAGGAGGAGAAGAAGAACTTAAATATGTCTGGATCACATGATAAATATGCTATTGAGAGTAGCATTGCTGCACCAGGAAGAGGTGATAGGGATCAGGATAGGGAGGAACCAGTACCTAAACATCCCCAACTTAACCAAGCCTCATTAGAAAACCCAGCTTTCCATGATATGTTTGGGAAATTCATGGCAACCATGACACATATGGCGGATAGGATGCCACCACCTGCACCTAGGCCACTAGCCCATAATGAAGGACAGGGATCCGATAAGACTTTCGAATGACTTTGCCGAGTTGGAGCTAGAGATTATGCTGGTAAATCTGACCCAGTAGATGTGGATATGTGGCTAACAGAGCTAGAGAAGGCCTTGAGAATCCTCAATATCCTGAAGCAGAGAAGGTGAGGCATGCAGTGTACCTTCTGAAAGGGAGTGCTGGCCACTGGTGGACAATAGAAGAGGGAAAGAGGCCAAGTGTTGAGATCGGATGGGAAGTATTCCAATGAGCATTCGTCAATAGATACTTTCCTAAGATGTTTCAAGATGAGAAGATCTCTCAATTTGAGAGGTTAAGGCAAAGACCAATGAACATTAGTGAGTATGAAGCTAAATTCATGGAGCTTTTGTGGTTCTGTCCGCATATGGCAGCTACTGATGAAGAAAGAATTTGGCATTTTGAGAAGGGGTTGAACGCCGAATTGTCCACTCCTATGTCTGCCTTAGAGAAGAGGGAGAGGTTTTCCACCTTTGTGGAGTCTGTGAGACGGATGTAAAGGTCAGTGATTGAGAAGCGTCAGACTAAGAGTAAGAAGGTGTATACTCAGTTCCAAGGATAGAGGTCTGAGAGTTTTAAGAAACCGAGGTTTCCTACACTAGCAGCACCACTGAGGTTCAATACCCAGACGCAATGGATGTCAAGTAGGGGTACATGTCGTAGTTTTCGTCCAAATAGAGCCCCCAGTACAACATCAACGTCAGCAACTGGACCTTTTAGACCATATCAAGAGAATAGAACATGTCACCAGTGTAGACAGGTAGGACATCTAGTAAGGGATTGTCCAGCTACAAACACAATGGTAAACCAACCATCGAGGCAGAGTCAATAAGGCCATTAGAGGAAATAGATTTTGAGTGGCACTAGAGGACGTGGACAAGCATCCCAAGATGGTTCGTTGGCACCCAACAGTCGAGCACAGGGTCAACAACAAGCAACAATGAGATTCTATGCGATGAATCAACCCAAAGAAGTAGTCAACCCTCGAGTTGTGACAGGTCAGATGGAACTATTTCATTCTGATATGTCTTTATCCTGCTTCGTATCTATTTTAATTTATCTGAGTGCTACGCATTCCTTTATCACTCGAGAAGTGATTCATGACTGCAACATGACTGTTAGTCATAAAGTAGAAAGTCTATTATTAGAAACCCCTTTGATGGGATCTGCAGTGCTGTGGGAGGTGTGTTCTCCCTGCATTCTTTCCTTCTTTGAACATCACATTCAGGTGGATCTTATACCACTTGAGATGCACGGGTTCAATATAATTCTTAGGATGGACCCCCTAGAAAAGTATAAGGTTATCTTGGATTGTGATTCCAAGCAAGTTGTGTTTGCAGATGACGGTGACACGTGGATCTTTCAGGGAGATAGAAAGATTTTTCCAACCTGTCTAGTGTCGTCTATGGTAGCTGAGAAGCTAATGAGACAAGGTTGCTTTGCATTCTTGGCACATGTGGTAGACACCATAATGGAGAGCCCTAATCTTTCTGAAGTTTTGATAGTTAGGGAGTTTGAAGATGTGTTCCCTGAGGAACTTCTAGGTGTACCTTCCCCCCGAGAGATTGATTTTGAGATTAATCTAATCCTGGGCACGCAACCAATAGCACAAACACCATATAGAATGGCACCTACTAAGATGGAAGAGCTCAAGAATCAGCTGCAAGAGTTGCTTGAGAAAGGTTTTATCCGACCGAGTACTTCACCATGGGGTGCTCCGGTTCTCTTTGTTAAGAAGGATGGATCGATGTGGTTATGCATTGATTATAGACAGTTGAATAAAGTAACCATAAAGAACAAATATCCTCTGCTAAGGATCGATGACCTGTTTGACCAGTTGTGTGGTGCAACTATCTTCTCTAAGATAGATTTGAGGTTAGGATATCATCAGTTGCATATTAAGGAGAGTGACATGCCGAAGTCTTCCTTTATGACAAGGTACGGTCACTATGAGTTCATAGTTATGTCGTTTGGACTAACTAATGCACCAGCTACATTTATGGAACTCATGAATAGAATCTTTTGACCTTTTCTTCATCAGTTCATAGTAGTCTTCATAGATGACATCTTGATATACAGTAGAGATGCTCAACAACATGGGCAGCACCTCTATCATGCTTTAACTTTGCTAAGAGAGCATAAACTATATGCTAAGTTTAGCAAATGTGAGTTTTGGTTACCAGAAGTTTCTTTTCTAGGACACGTAATATCTGCCTCAGGTATTAGTGTTGATCCTAAGAAGGTAGAATCTATCCTGCAATGGGAGCAACCAAAGACACTGACGGAGATACGCAGTTTCCTAGGACTGGCAGGCTATTACAGGAGGTTCATTAAGAACTTCAATTCTATAGCTTTACCCCTAACCAAGTTGACCAGGAAGGAGGTTCCTTTTGTCTGGAATGACAAATGTCAACATTCTTTCCAGCTGTTGGAAGAAAGGTTAACAAGTGCACTTGTACTAGTGTTACCTGAGCAAGGGAAGGGGTATATAGTTTTCTATGATGCATCTAAGAATGATCTAGGATGTGTGTTGATGCAGGATAATCAAGTGATTTCTTTTGCCTCTCGACAGCTTAAGAAAAACGAGAAGAATTATCTGACACATGATCTAGATCTAGATGTTGTGGTCCTTGCTTTGAAAATCTAGATACATTATCTCTATGGAGAAACATTTCAGATTTTCATAGACCATAAGAATCTAAAATATATCTTCTCATAACATGAGTTGAACATGAGACAACACTGTTGGATGGAGTTAATCAAGGACTACGATTATACAATTGATTATCATCCAGGGAAGGCTAATGTAGTGGCTGATGCACTAAGTAGGAAATCATCATCACCAGTCTTAGATAAAACATAGTTGAATTCCTTAGTGTGCTTTAAAAGAGATATTATTATCTCCTTGAGGTAAAACAATATACAGCTTAAGGTATCCTTATTAGCTAGACTGTTAGCTGAGATGCACATAAAACCTACTCTGAGACAGCAGATTAAAGAAGCACGACAAGCGATGTTGTGGTTCAGCAGATCAAGTCAGAGTATGGTAGTGAGAAACGGGATGGCTTTCATGAGTCAGAGGATCAAGTAGTCTGTTACCATGGTAGAATGGTAGTACCTAATACCAATGACTTAAGAAAGTTAGTCTTGGAAAAAGCTCATTCTTCGATGTATGCAATGCACCCAGGGAGCACCAAAATGTATCATAACTTGAAAGATATGTATTGGTGGCTTGGTTTGAAGAAAGATGTAGTTGAGTTTGATATGCAGTGTCCAGTGTGCTAGTAGGTTAAAGTTGGACATCAAAAGCCCACAGGAACAATGCAACCTTTGCCTATACCACAGTGGAAATGGGATCATGTGACCATGGACTTTGCAGTTGGTTTGCCTGGAACAACCAAACGTCATGATTTCATATGGGTGATAGTTGATAGGTTGACTAAGACAGCACATTTCCTTCCTGTCAAAACAACCTACACTGTTGAGAAGCTTGCACAGATATATATAGATGAGATAGTGTGGTTGCACGGGGTTCCAGCTACTATTGTTTCTGAAAGAGGTCCCAAGTTTACGATTCGTTTTTGGGAACGACTACATAAAGATTTGGGTACACAGTTAAGCTTTAGTACTACCTTTCACCCACAGACAGATGGACAATCTGAGAGGACCATACAAACCTTGGAGGATTTGCTTAGGGCATGTGTCCTTCAATTTGTAGGAAGTTGGGATCTACACCTGAGCTTGATAGAATTTGCTTACAATAATAGCTATCAACACAGTATTGATATGGCACCATATGAAGCATTATATGGTAAATGTTGTAGATCTCCTTTATGTTGGTATGAAACAAGAGAATATCAACTTTTTGGTCCTGAGCTTGTGCAGTAGACAACTGAGAAGATTAAAATAATACAACAACAATTAAAGACTACACAGGATAGACAGAAGTCATACGCCGACAAACGACGAAGACCTTTAGAATTCCAAGTTGGAGACAGAGTATATCTCAAGGTCTCGCCTGGGAAAGGTGTTCTTAGATTTGGAAAGAAGGGAAACTTAGCTCCTACATTTATGGGGCCTTGTCCAATCATTGAACGGATTGGAAAGGTAGCTTATAAGTTGGATTTTCCACTAGAGTTGCATAAGTTGCATCTAATGTTCCATATCTCCATGCTGAGAAAGTTTCATCCTGACATAGAGTTAGTTTTGCAACCTGTGGAGGTAGAACTAAATTATGATATATCATATGTCGAAGGACATGTGATGATCCTTGATAAAAGAATTAGAAAGCTAAGAAAGAAAGACATTTGTCTTATGAAAGTTCTCTGGCATCACCGTGGCATTGAAGAATCTACATGGGAGCTAGAGGAAGAGATGAGGAGGAAGTACCCTTCTCTTTTCTCTGGATGATTTCGGGGATGAAATCCCTGTTAGGGGTGGATAATTTGTAACATCCCTGACCTAGGTTATGCTCTAACCTCAGATGTTTTGTTTAACGAAGATAATTATATGCTTTCTCTTATCTTTTGAAAAATAGTTAAGGCTCAAGAGGAGCTTATGTTTCAATTTTAGTCCTTTTTGAATAATGATGAAAACAATGTTTTTCCCATTTTGGACTAAAGTACAAATTACCCAAGTTGAGGGGTTAACTTGCAAATGTTACATGAAAAAATGTTCCTCAAGTGTTGAAGCATCATAAGAATGAGAATGATGCAGAGGTATGGCTTGTAGTAGCTTGAGCACCAAGAAAGAGCTTATTAAGCAATGTTTGAGCATTAAAACCTAGTTTTGGTGTAATGTGCAATTTACCTAAAACCTAGGGTTCAATATACAAAATACCACTTCTGGAGAGTCCCTAATGTTTCTTGGTATCAATTATAGACAAGAAAATTAGAGGGGCGTCTCATTTAAATCTCTTTGGAGGAGAGATAATCTTGGTATTAAAATAATCCAGATTTAAGCATAATTGAAACCCTAATTTAATTTAATGCAAACAAAATAAATATATTAATTGAAGTGCCCATCAACTAAAAAGGCTTTGGTTGAAATCCTATAGTTCAACGACGTCCAAATACCTTGAGTTGCACCGAAATATCCTAAGCAGCTGAAGAATCCACTTGCAATTGTTAATTAAAAAGAATTGTCCACTAAAAATGGATAAAAATATTTTATTAATTGAGGTGATTAAGTGATTGCTTTTAATTCAAGGATAAATGAGAGGTTTCTGAAAGCAAGGATGATGGCTTCGTATGCAAGGATGTTAGGGGGATAAGTGGCACTAATTTTGGGAGTTGAAGGAATTTTCTATTTCTTTCTCTCTCTTGAAATTCCCTTACATATATCCCATTTGCCACCCACATGAAAGACTCTTTTTCGAATCTACTTTCTCTCCTTGCTTTGGCTAAACACAAGGGAGCTTAGGAGCAATAGGACGATGTGCCCCGACCTATAGGTAAGCTCCATAGTCATCTTCAATCTTGATTTCATGGAGGAAATTGAAATTCAATGCTTATTTTCTTCTTTTCTCCATTCAATCTTCAACTTTAGCCAATCTTTTCACCCAAAGACTTGAGAACGGACCTTGGACAGTTGAGAAAGCTTCATTCACCATTGAGGACGTGAAGCTTGAAGCTTGGATTCAACACTGAAGGCGGGTTATATAACTTGAACCATTAAATGTTATTATTGATTTCATTTCTTTATCAAATGTTGATTATTTCTTCTTTCCCAAAATTTCAATTGATTAATTGAAGGAATCACCACAAAGATCACAGCAAAATTCAAAGGTTTGTAGCTTGAAGATGATGAAGTCATCTTAGCACACGCCTCAAGAAAAATAATGTGCAAACAGTTTCATCTTGATGACCAAACGGTCTTAAGACCGTTTTGTGATCAAACGGTCTCAAGACCGTTTGAGGGCAAATAGTCTCAAGACCGTTTGAGGGAAAATGGTCTCAACACCATTTGAGGTCTATTGCTGATGTGGATGATGAAGATCCAATGGTTGAAATTGATTTAATTATAATGGATTCAAGAATGGGTGATCCATTGATTACAAACCCTAATCGAGTGGATTGGTTGAAACCCTAATTTGATTGGGTTGATTTCTATGTTGAATGGCTCAAACGGTCTCAAGAACAATTGAGACCAAACAGTCTCAAGACCGTTTGGATTTCAAGGGCTGTGATGAATGGTTGGAGATCCAAGGGTTGTAATTTGATGTACTTTCAATGGTCCCAATGTCGGATGGTTCAATGAGTGCAAACCCTAAAATCGATTGATTGGTTGGAGGAAATCCTAATTGATCCATTCGGTTTCAAGGTGGTTTGGACCAAAAGGTCTTCAGACCGTTTGAATCCAAATGGTCTTGAGACAGTTTGGGATCAAACGGTCTTCAGACCGTTTGGAGGGCAAACAGTCTCAAACCGTTTGATGTTCAATTGGTTTCAATGAAGGGTTGTTCATTCGGTTTCAATGATAATTTGATCAAATAGTTTCAAAGGTTGATAGCACCAAATGGTTTCAAAACCGCTCAAGAGAAAATGGTCTCAACCTAGATGCCCAAATGGTCGCAAGACCGTTTGGAGGGAAAACGGTCTTAAAATTGTTTAAAGAGTCAAGGAGGTCAAAACCGTTTGAAGGTCAAAGTTCTTCAAGACCGTTTGAAGGTCTAATTGATTCAAACCATGTAAGTACAATTAACCCCATGATTGTTGATGATGTTTATCAGAGATAATTACAATGGTTGTACCTTTAAAGTACTAGGGTGATTAGTACCCTTTGAGCGGTTAACATTTGATGCTTATAAAAGCAATATCTCAACAGACGATACTAACCCTAAATGTATGTACTTGAATGAAAGGTTGACCTAATATAATCAAGTTTGAAGTAATTAACATCCTAGAGAGGATAAGAGAGAGAAGAATCCATACATGTATGATAATCATGTACTGGTTAAGCCTCAATACCTTCACATGAATAAAATATGTAATTAGGATATGAACCTTGATAAAGAGATCATGAAACCCTAATTGAGAAGGTTGATGTTCCCTAACCCTAATTTAGGTCAATATTAGATGAAACCCTAATCTAGGGTAATGGTGTAACCCTAATCTAGGGTGATGAAATGAGAAATCCCAATTCAGGGTAATATAATGAAAAACTCTAATTCAAGAGGATGCTTCATGAAACCCTAATTTCGGGTAAAGTAACATGAAACCCTAAATTAGAGGAAAAGTTATAAGGAACCTAAATTCGAGACAATGATGTGTGAAACTCTAATCATGGGTGATGACATGTGAAACCCTAATCCAAGGTGATGCTATGTAATGCTATATGAAACTCTAACCCTAATATAGGGTGAAGGTATGTGAAACCCTAAATTTGGGTTATAGTGCATATAACCCTAATCTTAGGTAATATGGTGATAAACCATAATCATAATTTTGGGTAATGGGATGAGTATCCCTAATTGACATGATTTGGGGAAACCCTAATCCTAATGAGGGAATAGTGATGCTACCATTACATTGCATGATACTAATATGTAATTGATATAACTGTCATCATGTGTACTAACCATGCAGGTATCATGAGATGATGAGCATAGCCAGGTATGAGCTATGATGTGTTATTTAAAATGTTTTATGAGTCTTGTGAGCCATTATATGCTATGTTGCCTAGTTATAGGTAACAAGAGATTAAATGAGCTTTGAAAGCCATGTGAGATGCTTGTGTAGAAAATACCATGTTTACCTTGGTCTGATGACCTGAAGGTATTAGTTACCTGATAAGTGGTAACAAGTGTTCTTTGATGAACTGAGGGTTTGAATACCCATATTTCATAATCATGATGATGAGATGTTAAGTGATGAGGATGCCCATGATGAGATAAGGGATTGAGATCCTAATGTGCTATAAAGTTTTGAAAAGTACTTGAAAGAAGTGTACACATCCTTTGTAACTTATGTCATAATAATTGATGTTTGGGAACATGTCTGATGCTAAAAGAATATGTAATATACTTAATTAATCAAGTGAAATCTTATCATGTACAGCCCTAACCATAGATCCATCATTGTCAGTAGTTGGTGATGGAGAAATAGGTTTTCCTATGGAAATTCCTGGAATGCATATTTTTGAATATGTGGGGATAATGGGCGAATATATCCTTACACCTCATAGGAATGACTGCGGGCTATATCCTATGCACATGAATGGTTATGGACCATATCCCAATAACAGTAAGGATATGGGCCATAACTCCACAATACCAGACATTGGCTAAGGGCCATATCCTGAAGAGAGTATATGCTACGAGCTATAACTCTATAGCAAAGTTTTCAGTATACCCTGGAAAGCTATTTAGCAGAGACACAAGATGTCATGCATAAGATCTCATACTGACTGAGATAAGGGAGGTTATGGAAATCCAGCTCTTCCATTGACCTATGCATGGTACCGATGCTTTATGTAATCATGGTCGGATGGAGTTTGAGCGGTATACCTCACCTCCTCAGGGCATAAGTGTGATTGAAAAATGTAATCAACCGTGTAGCGTATTTGCTTAAGGTTAAAATATGAGAATCATTGGTTGATGTTATCTTGCTTAGCATATCCTAGATGGATAAATGTCATACATGTTCTTTAATTCCTTATGGGATAAGTGACATGCTGCTTTATCAAGATATAGCTAAAATGATTTGAATAAGAATGTTGCTCTAATCTATTTAGATATTGATTTATCTATTGATGAGCATATATGATTCTTCTGCTCAGTTTTATTCTATTAATTTGCAATAATAATATTTCTGGCGGAGAGTTATATCTCTCGCTGGGACAATTTCAATTGTCTCACCCCCGTGGGATCCAACTTTTTAGGTAAACACAGAAGAAGAGGCAGAAACCCTACTGAAGGGGAAGACCAGCAACAACAACAGGGACAACAATGATATTCCAGGTGGAGGCGCTGGCTGTCATGTTTTGTATAGAGAGTCCTCTGTGTCTTCTATGTACTCTCAGGTCCTCAGAGTTAGTAGTTAGTACTCTTACTGAATCAATTTGGGGTTTTGGTTTGAAGCCTCGAGGTTCTTATGTTGCATGTGTATAGTTTTAACGGAGCAGTTGATGTTTGTAATCCTCGAGAAGAGACGATACATGATATGTACTTATGAACCAGGATGTAAATGAAATACATTGGTTCTTGATAAAAGAGTTTTCCTGTGTTTGGATCTCTTTGTAAATGGTTTTAATTTTTAGTGATTTTCAGTAAATTACTGTTAATTATCGCTTCCGCTTAGTGAATGACATTTTGTTCTAACAGTGTGTCACACCACGGTCTCTCACTCTATCAACTCCTCTACTCTCTATGAAGTGTAGATCTGATCTACTATCGCCTGAGGCTCTTCGCCGAGTCTCTTCATTTAGTAGACTACTCTTCACCTGATCAAGTGTCAACTTGCCTTCCTGTACATAATTGTTGATTGTCACTATGAGTGTCTCCCAAATGTCAGGTAATGATCCCAGAAGAAGTAGAGCCTGGAGTTCATCATCAAGAACCATCTTCATGGACCTCAATTGATTTGTAAGGCTTTGGAATTCATTTATATGCTCAGTGATGCTTGTACCATCCCGGTACTTGAGGTTCACCAACTTTCGGATCAATAAAGCTTTATTTGTGGCATTATTCCGCTCATATAACTTCCTGAGTTTTTCCAATAGATCTTTGGCATTGGTCTCTTCTTAGACGGGATGGAACATGGAGATGTCGAGCCACTTTCGCATTGTTTCGTCGATTTTCCTATTTATCTTCTTCCAATCTTCATAAGACGTAGTCTCTGGCTTTTGTACTCCATCGGATTGTATAGATCTTTGCAATAGAAAATGTCCTCCATCTTGGGTTTCCAAATCTACCAATTTGATCTTGTCAACTTTATCATCATTACATCTTCATCCTTCCTCATCTGGACCAGTATTTGCAACCTACGTTCTGATACCACTTGTTGGGGATGTTGTACAGATACGGTCCCGAATGTGATGGAAACTTATTACGGAAGAGTTACCGAAAAGTGTATAAGTACAAATAAAAAATACCAGATTTAACGTCGAAAATTCTCCCATGACAAGGAGAGAAAAACCACAAGGTAATATCGACCAACAAAAACTATGTAATTAAGATTACAACTCACACTGCCTGAATTTAATTACCCCCAACTCCAGGTATCCCTCCCAACACGAGAACAAAGATGAGGAAGAAGAGAATCAAACTCAGTGTGTACAAAACATCTCTCTTTACTTGATCTCCTCATGAGGCCGTTGTCGTTGTTGGGGACTGCTTGATGTCGTTCTGACTGCTGACTGGGTCGGACCGTTGTCACTATGGTAATACTGCATCTATAACCGCCAACTGCTACTTTACTTCAAGGAAAAGTCGCTGACCCTCTCTTATCAACTAAGAGAGTTGCTCTGTCAGTACACCCAATGTCTCACTGACTATCAGCCGCTACTTCGCTTCAAGGCAAAGTCAATGACCCTCTCTAATTTACCAAGAGCGCTCCTCTGGTTGTTCTTGTTCTCTGGCACCCTCTACCACAGAAGACACCAACAAGCATCTGGAGGGATCACACCTCAACCGGTGGATGGTGTGATGATCTCAATGGCCTCCCCCCAGACCTCTATTTATAGGCCTCCATGCATGTGGTTGCAATCAAGAATCCTTGTCCAAATCCTAGACCCACTCCTAGTTCAACTTCATGATGCACATAGGGAACCATCTTCTTTCCTTCTTAGATTTGACTCTTATTAGGATTGGTAGCACAAATCAACCATCTCCCAAGTTCAAATCTCACTAGGACATGGACGGGATTATATTCCTAATCTTAACACGAGAGACTTGGTTTAATATTAGTCCTTATACTAAATTAATTAAAATGCATACACAACAAGGTTCGTAATAGGTATTTGAGAAGATCCGTTATACCACAAAAACAATATTCCAACTACATTTTCCAAGCTACATTGTTGTGAATATTCTATGGTCGAGGCAATTGAAGAAAATTCAATGAAGCGAACCGAAGAATAAGAAGTGAAGGTGATTTACTTGATTTGACGTGTCATGCTGATAATATTATATGGCCGAAGCAAGCAAAGTCAAAGCAGTTGTTGTCCTACATGTTATTGACGGGCGGGTTACTACGACTCATAAAGAAGTAGCCGCTTGACCGTTGGGGAAGGGCCCATGATCATAGCCAATTTGGCAATGCAAACAAGTGGTAGTTTGTAGTGGTGGCAGCTTCGCAAGCTGTAGGAAGAAATTCATGTGACCAAATTTTCTGTTTCAGAATTCATCTGTCCATGTACCAATTGATCCCTGCCCCCACTCTCCTATTAGTCATAAATCCGTTGTGCAACTTTGTGTGAGTACACGGCTGTGATGCAATGGGAAAGAATTTGTACAGACAATGGTGACAGAAGATGGGGTCCGAAAATTTATATCAACAACCGCCGTGGCTGTGCAAAATAAAATAGTCATGGTGGATAGACGGAAAGCAATTGGGAGGCCCGCTTGGTATAAGACTACAAGTCCTGAAAGTGATTGACGGTTCCTGGATTGGATTCCTCAACACACGGTATGATCGACGGTTCCTGGACTGGATTCCACAACACAAGGTGGTCCTCATGAACAAATTTATTGTCCAAAACTTGTTGTCTCAGCGTGTTCCTATTAATCTCTGTCATACACACGTTTCATTACTTTTTTTCTAAGAATTAACATTGGGATGAATAAAGGACAAGGATTTTCCATGACACAACCGGAACAACAAACTCGATACAACAAATTTAAAGACCTAGAGTACGGTGATGGGTGTTATGTTGTGTTAATTGAGATATCCAAAAGAATTTATTATAATCATTCTATTGGAACCCCACATATGAATCCATCTAAGAAAAAATTAACTACGTGAATACTTCGGAGACTTTCTTCGACAAAATGGAGGAATCTATATTATATATGAAAGCCGTCCAGGATTTTCGGTGCAATTTTTATACTCATTTTTTTAATTATGAACCAGTCCTTAATTCTCTTTAAAAAATAGTGTTTCAGGGGTTGTTAGCAATATTCACACAGTTCTAGAGGGGTCACCGTGTTTTGACTCTCAACTCTTCTCGCGAGCACCTTCTCTCCGCTCATTGTTGGAGTTTGGCAAGAAATTGGAGGTGGATGCCGCTCTAGTTAGGGCTCTAGGGAAGGAGGTGATAGCTTTCATAAGCAGAATAAAATGGAAGAGGCCGTCGGTCCGTCTGAGAGCGTGTGCAAGGAGGTGAAAAGAGTCTTTCTGGTGGTATCCTTAGGTATCGTCGCTTGTTTATCTTCGTAGAGTCCTCCTACCTTTTCGCTCTCTATTGTTCTCTGTCAAACTGCCGCAGCATTTTGCTCTCTCTTCCCTAAAATAGTTCATAGAAAAGGGTAGGGGGGGTATTGGATAGGTCAAAATGTTGATCCCAGCGCCGTTCACATTCTGTACTTGCTTTATGTTTGCCCCATGGTTTAACGCAAGTTAGTTGAGCGGGATCTCTATTTCAAGTAACCGCAATGATACACACAATTTTATCCTCTCACTACATACCTGTCAGGAGCTCAAGCATCTGCAATGATACAAACAATTTTGTTCGCTCACCTGTATGCTTGACAGAACCTACGGATCATGCCGTAAAGGAAACATGTTTCGACTGCCAAATCATAGAAATGAGAGTCAACTCTCCTATTGACCTCCCCTTGGATGGCCGGTGCAACAAATTAAGATAGAAGAATTACGTATTGATTTTGCTACACTACAAATCATTGTGTAGTATTATTATATGCAAATTAGTAATTTTCCAAAAAAAACATGAAAAATTATAAGTTAGCAATCAGTATACTCAATACTCATACACACTTGACCCCCTTAGATACATACCACTTCCGGAGGAGTAGTATCGATAGTGCTTGTGCAATGCTGAAAATTGCAAATGAACTAGGATTGTTTGGACAATACAATAAATGTCTTGCTCCTTAACTCTACCCAATTGGTGACTTTCACATAATGCTTGCATAGGAGATTGATTTGTTGTTCTTACAACTGGTCTCATCTCATGTTCTTTAGTCCTTCCAGTGGCTACTTGACGCAATTTTACTGTGCGCTGAAACGCAAGTGAACGCGTCGAGTAGTACAAGCCTTTGTGAGGCCCGAGTCAAACTCAGGGATACGCGCAATCGTTGGGGACTCCTACTAACTACTCGCAATCAGCTAAGCCGATTAACAAGTTGAGAGTTGTTGTTGAAATCAAAAGAAAATAAAAACAAAACAAAACAAGGAATCGATTAAATGTTGGTTTAATCAATTCAAAAGGGTATCTTTAGGATTGCGGTTTCACCGCGAGTTTTCATTATATTAGATTTTATATAATGCCTCAATTTTATCTCTCTATTCGGGTAGTGGCCTGAAAACAGAATTGCCCACTGTCGTGGTGCAATTCACTACCTAGGTCTAGGTCGGTTCCACCGTCGTAGTAATCTATACGCTAAACTAGGTGCATTATGAACGATCTCTCAGTATCCACCATTAATTTTACACCACCTTGTTCAAGGGATTTGTCGATTAATGTGAATTCCGTCTCTTTTCAGCCGTTAATCCTTCTTTCAAAGTGATTGAGGGCATTAGGTTATTATTATGGTGATCAAGCATAACAATATATTGAGAAAACAAAATCATACCACGGATTTAGGAGATAAAATATGAATTACTATTATAAAATTGTCATACAATGAATTCCCGGGCTACTCCCAGTCCTAAAGACGAAGGGGATTCGCCCCGCATGTTCATCTCAAGCAAGTACATGGTAGAGATAGGGGAAATCATATGAAAAACGTGAAATGAGAGGTGAAACCCCTGAACGGAGAAGAACCGGTTGATCCTCTGCGTAGAACACGTGCTCTCCCGCCTTTCAGTGGTGGAATCCGTCTTCTTCGGTGTCCAGATCAACTGGTATGAGCTTTTGGCCTCCGTTCTCCTCTCTACTGCACCTCGGTACTCGTGCAATGGCTAATCTCCTCCCCCCGTCTGGGCAGCCGTCATTAGGTATATCTCCCTCATTAGGTCGCTAATTAACCATGACCGTCCGATTAAGATCATTCCAAATCAAACACATATCTTACGGTGTCGATACCATCGACGTGAGTCGATGGTATCGACTCAGTATGGTAGCGGCAACCCTTCTTTCCTTTCGTCTGAGCGCCTGATGTAATCTCGATACCATCGACGCGGGTCGATGGTATCGACGAACCTGTAGCGACGGTTTTGTCGTTTTGCGTCGCTGTAGCCTCCGTGCATCGATGGTATCGACTTGGTGTCGATACAATTAACTGCTTTCTCGCCAGCAACCTGATGGTAGCTCGATACCATCGACATCCCTGTCGATAGTATCGACTCTTTGCTGATACTCGTGGCTGGCAACCTGTGGTTCGGTCAATGGTATCGACTTCCTTCGATGGTATCGACGGAAGCAGATACTTGTTTTTCCTGAAATTCAAACACGAAACCACATAAATTCACACAAATAATAATATTTTGACAATTAATGCTCAAAACGATGAAATAAAGGGGATTTGACATAAAATAGCAGCAAAGACCAAAGTGGATGAATTACGCAACATTAACCATAAAAATGACTAATAAAAGTATAAAACACATATCAAACAGGTCTATAAATGCGACTCAAAATCATCGCATCAAACTCCCCTAAGCTTGAACGTTGCTCGCCCTCGAGCAACTAATCCTTAGAATAGAATTGCTAATGTCAACCGAAGAACAACACACCACAACCAACATCCCATATGACTCCCACCGGACATTCACATACCAGCCCTCTCTAACCACGGAACGATAATTACCCTGAAGGCGACAGTAATCATCCATAAAAGAAATTGACCTCAAAACTGATGAACATTGTCACATAAGGCAGTTAACATAATAAAACTCGCCGGTTCAGACTTGGTGCATCTTGTGATCTCCTATACTACGTTGCTCGCCCTAACTACCATCTACATGGAAGCAGTTCTCCTGATATACCTTAGTGAGGAGAAATTCACGATGGCCTACCAATCCGAGCAACGGGTGGATGAAGATGGGTGGTTCATGGAAGAAAGTGGAAGTATTATACAGTTTCAATATGCATAAAACAAAAATGTCCTAAATGATGCAAATGCACATGAAAAATGCCCTAATGCCTAAAATCGGGTGGAATGATGCATGTACTAACCATCCATCTCAAAACGAAATGGACATCTAATTAAGCTACATCATGTACTCAATTATCTTGAAATGCAGGTGATCTTATGTTCCTTTCTCCTTCTTATTATTGTTGCTTCTACATAACTCTTTTTTTTTCATTATGCAGATTTTTCAGATTTTTTTCTTTTTTTTTCAACCCTTATATCCATAATTGATAATGAATATTTCATTGGGCTTATTTTTCTTCATACTCAGAAATTTGCACTATTTAGAAGGTATGGAACAATTTAATTCACCATTGGAGAAAAATTGAGATACATGATATACTTTATGCATGAAAATTATGAATGCAACTACATGGCATGCACCTAAGGGTAATGTGCATGTATCACTATTCTACTTTTTTTTTCTTTTTTTTAGGAGATAATATATGTGGAAACAAATTCAATGCATGACCTATCTATATGCAATGCTGTCAAAAAAATTAAAACTGTAAAGTACTTCCAATTCTTGTGGTGGATTGTAAAAAGTGAAGAGGTGGAAAGATCACAAGACTAGATGACTGAACCTTAGAAAGATATTATGTGTCCCTCCTTACTGATCTGTGTAGTAGTTAAGAGGTTTCTCTCTCTTACATCCAATTAGAGTCTCATTACCATTTGGTCAGTTTAGGCTCAAACAACCATTTTCGTCCACTTTCATGAATCATTAGGAGTACAGTTGTGAAATTTTATTTTAAAGTTGACAAAACCAATCATTTTCGTAGGATATGTGCCCAAGGTTAAACAAGACAAGCTTTCCAAACACACAAAAATTTTAAATTTCCCTTGATTTTCCCATGCACAATTAATGAGATGACACAAACTTTATGACATCTACAATTACACTAGATAGCATGTGGATCCTACAAAAACTAAAATTGCAAGAAACAAATAACAAGAACAAAAACAATAAAGTTAAAAACTAAAAAACAATAAAAGATAAAGTTGTTCCAACTACCCCCCTAAGCTTGAATTTGACTATGGCCTCATAGTCAAAAACAAACTTAAAGATTGGAACAGTGATACCGGATCACTCCTGTGGTGGTGGAGGCGGGTATTGTGGCACCGTGGTTATTGAAAATGGGATCAGGAAGAGAACATTCTTGATATGCTTGATTGACGTGGCAGTGCGCAAACGTCACGCCATCTTGGAGAAGTAACAGATTGGACCGGTGTAGATGATGCAAGTTCACCTTGCTTCTTGTAGAGAGAGGAGTCAGCTGCTCGAGATTCAACCCCAGGTAGATGGCCAGCTTAGTGATAAGCCCGCCAAAGTGAATCGGGGCTTTCCTCGTACTCCTCTTCACGTCCAATACTCACTGCAGAAAGAAGGCACCCCAATTGCATTCTTGTTTCTTCAGGAGTTTATACAGAAAGAATAGGTCCGACCCCTGAAATTTGCTGAGGGCCAGATCACCCCAAGCAAAAACTGTGGAACTGAGCATCCGGTGCAAGATCCGGACGAAAGGGTGCTCGAAATTGGCTATCGCGGCATTGTGGTAGCTCACCAACTTCCCTTGTGGCACCGTCACCAGCTCAGAGAAGATGGCGTCGTAATCGGTGCGGTTGTCCGGCCACCGGTAGTCGTACTGCGAATGGTTCCAGTTGAAAATCTTGTTGAACTGCTTGAGCGTGAGGGTGTAGTCGTGGTTGTACAGCCGGAAAGACACCCGGCCCTTGATCCACTCACGATCGGTAGTTATTATGTCGTTGGGAACGACGCAGACGTCCAGCGACGCCATGAACTCTACCACCAACTCCTTCTACATGGGCCAGTCACCAAAGAACAGCTGGCCATCTGCATGAAATTCCAGCTCGCCAGGCCTTATTGGTGTGTGGCGGGCCTGCCCTTTCAGAACATAGGCCAAGTTGGCCTCAAATCCGAGATCTCGGATCATCTCCCGGTCCACATATCGGGTGGGCTCTATCTTCCTCCGCATGATCTCCTCGTAGATCTTCCGGACCTCCGAGGAAGGATGGACAAGTCGAGGACGTGCGATCGACGATGGCGGTGGTGGCACGAATTCCGGAACGTCCATCGGATTCGCAAGCGAGGAGGAAGCTCTGGCCACATGCGCCATGTTTGCGACGAGAAATGGGGATCAGAAAGAGAGCTCGGTGAAGATTGGAGAGTTGAATCTCCGCTCGATGAAGACCTTCGCTCGGTGCTACTCGTCATCGGGCTTGGACGGCTCGGGGGATCGCTCGGCACAAGAGAAGGAGTTTGCTCTGAAAGCGTGACGTCAACTGACGCAATCACTCCCCTTAAATAGATGTGGTCAGCGCCACTGTTGACCCGTCGATACCATCGACGTGAGTCGATGGTATCGACACTTGTCGATGCTATCCGCCCCCTCACTGGTATCGACGGTCGTCAATGGCTGGATTTTGAAACCCGGATCGCTGACGTGTCGATACCATCGACATGGGTCGATGGTATCGACGCTGTACCCGGATCGACCGTCTTGATGCCGCGATCACCGTTGATTTGTTCGCGCGGATCGGTGACGTGGATGGTCGATACCATCGATGGGAGTTGATAGTATCGACTCTCTGATTAGGGCAAATCCTTGCGAGGCCCGGCCGCCACCATCTTTCACTTGAAAGTGTCGATACCATCGACACACCCGTCGATGGTATCGACTTTCCTGAGTCAATTTCTTCTATAAATCTCCAGAGATCTCGATGGTATCGACCGGAATCTCGATACCATCGACCTTGTATTTGCGATCTGCCTGGAGGTATGTCGATACCATCGACGAGTCCGTCGATAGTATCGACGCAGTGCAAAATCTGCAGTCGTCAACCTATTCCATGGTCGATACCATCGACCAGTGTGTCGATGGTATCGACTCTGCCTCAGCCTGCACAAAGAACAAACTGATCACGGTATCTTTTTTACACTAAAAATTAAACCAAAAAAAATCAACCTACGAATGTACATGAACTAAACTAAGGTACCGATGGTTGAGTTGCCTCCCAACAAGCGCCCTTATTTAACGTCTTAGGTTAGACGACTTTTGGGCACCTCATGCATCCGAAAGTGAAATGAGTTTGACCTCATTCACCTTCCTCTTGTAATTTTCACCAAAGTAGAGCTTCAATCTTTGTCCAGTCACCAGAAATGTGGTCTCACCATCCCGCACCAAGATTGCGTCGTGTGGTTTGACCTCTTCTACCATGAACGGCCCACTCCACCGGGATTTGAGCTTCCCGGGATGCAACTTCAGTCGTGAATTGAACAGCAATACACTATCTCCTTTCTTGAACGTGTGCAACTGGATGTGGCGATCGTGAATTAACTTGGTGTGCTCCTTGTATATCCGCGAGTTCTTGTATGCCGTCATCCGCAGCTCATCCAACTCATTCAGTTCAAGCAATCTCTTCCTCCCCGCTCCATAGTAACTCAAGTTGAGCCTTCTGAGCACCCAATGTGCTTTGTGCTCTAACTCTACCGGTAAGTGACAAGCCCGACCATATGCTAACCTAAAAGGCATAGTGCCTATAGGTGTTTTGTAAGCCGTCTTGTACGCCCACAATGCATCCGGTAGTAGGGCACTCCAATTCTTCCTCGTGGACACCACCGTACGCTCCAAAATCTTCTTAATTTCACGATTGGAGACCTCCACCTGTCCTTGAGTCTATGGGTGATATGGGGTACCTATGTTGTGTTTGACCACATATTTCGTCAACAATGCTGAGAACTTCTGATTCCTAAAATGCATACCCCCATCACTGATGATCGTTCGGGGCACTCCAAACCTGCAGAAAATGTTTTCTTTCACAAACCTGCACACTACAGTGGAATCGTTAGTCCTGGTGGGTATTGCTTCTACCCACTTCGACACGTAATCAACTGCTAAAAGAATATACAAATTTGAATTTGAGGACACAAAGGGTCCCATGAAATCTATGCCCCACAGATCAAATACCTACACTTCTTGGAACACATTTAGGGGCATTTCCTGTCTCTTTGAAATATTACCTGCTCGTTGGCAGGAGTCACATTGCCTTACAAACTCATAGGCGTCTCAAAACAAGGTTGGCCAATAAAGGCCACTCTCTAGAACTTTAGCTATCGTACGAGAGCTCGCATGGTGTCCTTCCGTAGGTAGTGCGTGGCAATGTCGGAGAACGGTCTCGTACTCCACCTCAGGCACACACCTGCGTAGGATACCATCCCTGCATTGCTTAAGAAGAATCGGGTCATCCCAAAAATAATATCGTAAAGAATGGAAAAATCTTTTCTTCTCTTGATATGACCAATCTTCCAGGATGATCCTGCAAGCCAAATAATTCACAATCTCAGCAAACCAATGGTCTTTAGAATTAACTTTCAAAATCTATTCATCCGGAAATGTCTCGGTTATGGGTATATGTAAATCTTTCTCATCCACCCTCTCTAACCTAGACAGACGATCCGCCACAACATTCTCAATCCCAGCTTTATCCTTGATTTCGATGTCAAATTCTTGTGAGAGCAAAATCCACCTAATTAATCTAGGCTTTGCGTCTTTTTTCTCCATTAAATATTTAATTGTGGAATGGTCAGTCCAAACGACTACTTTAGATCCAACTAAATATTGCCGAAATTTTTCAAAAGTGAAAACAACGGCGAGTAATTATTTTTCAGTAGTTGTATAATTTAATTGGGCGTCATTCAGAGTCTTTGAAGTGTAGAAAATCAAGACGGGTTTATTGTCCACCCGCTGCCCCAACACGGCTCCTACCACAAAGTCAGAAGCGTCACACATGAGTTCGAACGGTTTAGTCCAATCCGGCGTTTGAACAACCGGCGCAGAAATCAGTTTCTCCTTCAACACGTCGAACGCATGTAGACATTTGTCATTGAAATAAAATACAACGTCTTTCTCAAGCAGTTCAGATAGAGGTTTCACGATTTTTGAAAAGTCTTTTATAAACCGACGATAAAATCCGGCATGTCCCAAGAAACTCCTTACCCCTTTAACAGAATTTGGTGGGGGTAACTTGGTAATAACTTCAAGTTTTACCGGATCCACCTCTAAACCTTTGCTAGACACCTTGTGTCCTAGCACTATCCCCTCAGTCACCATCATGTGACATTTTTCCTAGTTGAGGACCAAATGTGTGTCCTCACAGCGCTGTAAAACTTTGTCCAGATTATAGAGACATTCGTCAAACGATGCACCATACACCGAAAAGTCATCCATAAACACCTCAAGACGGCGTTCTACCATGTCAAAAAAGATAGCGAGCATACAACGCTAAAAAGTCGCAGGTGCATTGCATAAACCAAAAGGCATTTGGCGATACGCGAAAGTCCCATAGGGACAAGTGAAAGTAGATTTCTCTTGGTCCGAAGGATCAATTGAAATCTGGTTGTACCCCGAGTACCCGTCAAGAAAACAGAAGTGTGATCGGCCGGCGAGACGCTCTAGAATTTGATCGATAAAAGGTAAAGGAAAATGATCCTTTAGCGTAGCGACATTCAGACAGTAATAATCAATACAAACTCGCCACCCGGTTACCAATCGGGTGGTGACAGGTTCATTGAAAATATTTTGGGTGACAGTAATGCCCCCCTTTTTGGGGACTACCTGTGTGGGACTCACCCATGTCAAGTTTGATATTGCGTAAATGATACCTGCCGCAAGAAGTTTAATAACCTCCTTCTTCACAACCTCCATCATGCTTGGATTGAGACGTCGTTGAGGTTGGATCACGGGCTTGGCTCCCTCCTCGAGCCAAATCTTATGCTGACACAATGTAGGGGAAATCCCCTTGATATCTGCAATGGACCACCCAAAAGCTCCCCGGTGGTTTTTTAGCACTATCAACAATTGTTCCTCCTCATCCGCACTCAAATAAGCAGAAATGATCACAGGTAACTTGTCTTCCTCAGCTAGAAAGACATATTTGAGATGCGGTGGCAGCGGCTTTAATTCTAACTCCGGCGGGCTGACCAGAGATGATTGAAGCGGCGGGGGAAGTTCACCTAAATCTTCATAATGCCTCGCATAGAAGCATGGAAGCATCTAAAGTATTTTGGCACACTCCTTGAGTGATTTGCTCCGCATCCAATCATGTGTAATATTTACCAAACAAGCCTCCAATGGTAATTCAGGATATGCATCAAAAACATAAATTGCAATAACATCATCTTCCGTAGAAGGTGGAATGTCCTCATCCTCATCATTAGGGAACCCTACAGATTTACACAGAGATACTACCTTGGTCTTTTCCATGATGTCCACAGCCAAAGTTCCATTGTCCACTTTGCTCATCACATGAGCCATGTCCAGAAATGGCTTCCCAAGACATATTGAAATATTATTATCCAGATGTTTTACCACACGACATTGTTCCTTTGCTTTAGACGACACTGTACTAGAGGGCATGACCATCTCAAATCGGTCATCGGCTATACCCAAGGTCAAACGACCTCTCCCCATCTCTAAAATCATGTCGGCTGTAGCTTGGAAAGGACGTCCAAGTAATAGTTTGTTGCCATGTTCATCCTGCATCTCCATGACTACAAAATCTACTGGAAAAACAAATCTGTCCACTTTCACTAACACATCTTCATAGATTCCATATGGCTTTACCACCGAATTGTCTGCCAATTGAATAGTCATGTTGCTTGGTCGTGACTCCTTCAATCCCAGCTTTTTGAATGTAGAAAGGGGCATCAAGTTGATGCTTGCCCCTGAGTCACATAATGCTTCACCAAATTTGACTTTTCCAATATAACAAGAAATGTTAAAACAGCCTGGATCTTACCTCTTTGGTGGCAAAGTGCCCATGATGAAGGCACTCACTTGCTCTTTGAGCACGACAACCTTTGTATCTGGAATTTTCCTCTTCTTAGTAATGATGTCCTTTAGAAATTTCCCGTAAGATGGGATTTGCTCAATGGCTTCTAATAGAGGGATATTGATTGAAAGCTTCCTGAAACTGTCTAAGAACTTCTTAAGTTGCGCATCTACCTTCCTTACCTTGGCACTGTTTGGATAAGGGATCGGGACCGCTTGTGCCCTTTGATGAGGTGGCACATAGGGTGTCCTTTTCTGAGGTTCCTCCGCTGCCACATGTTCTTCAATGTCATCCCTGGCTATGTCATCAACCTGCCCTGTGACTGGTGTGGGCAGCTCCTCATTGGCTTCACCTTCTACTTCAGCTTGTGGTGTGCTTGTCTCCTAGGCCCTTGGATTTAACAATTTCTTGCCGCTTCTTAGCAAGATGGTCTTTGCCTGCTGGTTTCCCCCTGGAACATTGGTGTTTCCTAGAAAACCTGGATGCGCATGTTTCTTCAAACTGGCTATCTCTATTGCCATCTGTGCCATAGATGTCTCAATGGTCCTCATTTGCGCCCCAAGGCTCTGTAGTGTTTGCCCAAACTGATTCATAAACTCCCCTTGCTGTTTAATTTGCTGGCCGAACGTAGTCATGAGTTCTTGATTTTGCTTTATCACCTGATTGAGCAGCTCTGTGCTCTTATCCTCTGCTACTGGCTGGGGTTTGGCATCTGGATCATGCAGAAAATTGTTTGGATCCTTCCACAAGAACCTGGATGCTGCCTCATAAATTTCACTTGAGCCTCGTCCTCGAACTCAGTATCCTCCTTTGCAAGCAATTTCTTTGCGAGAAGATCCATCTTCTCATTCAGTTCTTTTATTGCCTTAGATTCTCCTACTGCGAGGACCTGCTCCACGACACCTCTTTCGCCCCATGATTGTTTCCTAGCCATGTTCTTTAATATCTCCCAACACCTGGTGTCCGTGTTGTTCAAAAAGAATCCTGACCCAGCTGAATCAAGGTTGCTCCTATCGTGCTCAGAGAGAGAAAAATAGAAGATCTTTACCTGTGTTTCTTTATCCAGCCCGTGATGTGGGCACCGTCGCAGCATGACCTGAAACCTCTCCAAGGTCTCAGAATATATCTCACCTGCATGTTGGGTAAAGTTATGGATCTTCCTGATCATGTCGTTGGTCTTCTCAGGAGGAAAGAACCTTTCAAAGAAAACCTCCACCATATGGTCCCAGGACTCCACAAACTCATCATCTAAATTTTGTAGCCATTCTCACACGGCTCCTGCCAATGAACTCGGGAAAAGCTTAAGATAAAGTGAATCCTGTGGAAACCTGTCGATTTTAACCATGTCACAGTTCTCAACAAACTGACTTATGTGCGTGACGGGGTCCTCATTCTTGAGCCCATGAAAAGCATTGGACTTCACGAGATTTATCAAAGCCGGATCAATCTTATAGGTAGGTATGTTGATTGCTTGCTTCTTTATAGGCCCTTTTGACGCGGATGCGGAAGAAGCCTTGATCTTCTCCCATATTGTCTGTTGCTCGTCCATCTCTTCTTGTTCAGGTTCTGACTCTGTGTCTTCTAACTGGTCTTGATTGTGGCTTTCCTCATCTTCTGGTCCCGGTAGCGGAACCTCTGGTGCGCGACCTGCGTAGTGAGTACTACGCGTCTGCACCATGTACAATGCCTGAAAATAGAAAGATTAAATTTAGTACAGTACTTGATGACTGCAAATATTTAGAAACTAGATTATGAATTTTTGGAATGATAATAATAAAAAAAATAAAAAGGTGGCCTAGAGTGGCCGCTCACAGCACTCGAAGTGCCAACAAATTGTCGTATCCCCGGCAACGGCGCCAAAAACTTGACGCAAGTTTACTGTGCGCTGAAACGCAAGTGAACGTGTCGAGTAGTACAGGCCTTTGTGAGGCCCGAGTCGAACTCAGGGATACGTCAAATCGTCAGGGACTCCTACTAACTACTCGCGATCAGCTAAGCCAATTAACAAGTTGAGATTTGTTGTTGAAATTAAAAGAAAATAAAAACAAAACAAAACAAGCAATCGAATAAATGTTGGTTTAATCAATTCAAAAGGGTATCTTTAGGATTGTGGTTTCACCGTGAGTTTTCATTGTATTAGATTTTATATAATGCCTCAATTTTATCTCTCTATCTGGGTAGTGGCCTGAAAATAGAATTGCCCACTATAGTGGTGCAATTCACTACCTAAGTCTAGGTCAGTTCCACCGTCGTAGTAACCTATACCCTAAACTAGGTGCATTATGAACGATCTCTCAGTATCCACCATTAAGTTTACACCACCTTGTTCAAGGGATTTGTCAATTAATGTGAATTACATCTCTTTTCAGTCGTTAATCCTTCTTTCAAAGTGATTGAGGGCATTAGGTTATTATTATGGTAATCAAGCATAACAATATATTGAGAAAACAAAATCATACCACGGATTTAGGAGATAAAATATGAATTACTATTATAAAATTGTCATACAATGAATTCCCGGGCTACTCCCAGTCCTAAATACGAAGGGGATTAGCCTCGCATGTTCATCTCAAGCAAGTCATGGTAGAGATAGGGGAAATCATATGAAAAACATGAAATGAGAGGTGAAACCCCTGAACGGAGAAGAACTGGTTGATCATCTACGTAGAACATGTGCTCTCCCGCCTTTCAGTGGTGGAATCCGTCTTCTTCGGTGTCCGGATCAACTGGTATGAGCTTCTGGCCTCCGTTCTCCTCTCTACTGCTCCTCGGTACTCATGCAATGGCTAATCTCCTCCCCCCGTCTGGGCGGCTGTCATTAGGTATATCTCCCTCATTAGGTCGCTAATTAACCACGGACGTCCGATTAAGATCATTCCAAATCAAACACATATCTTACGGTGTCGATACAATCGACGCGAGTCGATGGTATCGACTCAGTATGGTAGCGGAAACCCTTCTTTCCTTTCGTCTGAGCGCCTGATGTAATCTCGATACCATCGACGCGGGTTGATGGTATCGACAAACCTATAGCGACGGTTTTGTCATTTTGCGTCGTTGTAGCCTCCGTGCGTCGATGGTATCGACTTGGTGTCGATACTATCGACTGCTTTCTCGCCAGCAACTTGATGGTAGCTCGATACCATCGACATCCCTGTCGATAGTATCGACTCTTTGCTGATACTCATCGTTGGCAACCTGTGGTCCGGTCGATGGTATCGACGGAAGCAAATACTTGTTTTCCCTATAATTCAAACACAAAACCACATAAATTCACACAAATAATAATATTTTGACAATTAATGCTCAAAACGATGAAATAAAGGGGATTTGACATAAAATAGTAGCAAAGACCAAAGTGGGTGAATTACGCAATATTAACCATAAAAATGACTAATAAAAGCATAAAACACATATCAAACAGGTCTATAAATGCGACTCAAAATCAACGCATCACTACTTTTTTTGCATTTCTATTTAACCCTTGAAATTTGTTCAAATCTTGACGACTGTCACAGATTCATAGATTTTTGGGGTTGATCACATATTTCTATCTGTACTACTTCATCAATGTATTAATATTTGTCTTTATGGTTTCACTTTCTTTCAAACCCTAAAGTCAAATATATTTTCCTTCGTCTTACATTTTATAGTTGAATCTGGAACACTGCAGATATGCATCCATTTAGAAATGTAGTATCATGAATTGAACATAATTTTTAATCATTTAATCTGAGCATTGCTAATTGCTATGACAATCACGGATTTTAAATTACATTCTGACCATGTTTAGATACATGCATGTTTAAAAGTTTGAAAGGGAACACAGTATTTCAGGTGTCAGCTGCATGCTGATTTAATGAAAAAGCATTGTACATAATACTTAAACTCATTTTGTTTTAATATTATTACAGAATGACAATATTATATTAAGGTTAAACAAAATTGTATACCTCTTTAGAACAACAGTCGACAACTAAAATGCTAACTTGTAGTTTAAATTAATGTGATTTCTTATAATTTTGTAATATTGACTATTGAAATATCTTTATTTGAACAAGGCTTTAGTGTGATTAAATAAAAATATGAGATATAGTATGGCATTCTGTGACTACATAACATTACATACATATTCAAATATTGATATGCAAATGAAGGTGATTTCAGAGAACTATGATTCTTTAAAACAAAATAGTTATATTGCTCAATGGATTCTAAGCAGCTCCATTGGGTGGTAGGTAAAGTTTATTCAATTACAGCTAAAAATAGATGCATGCATACTTTTTTTACAAATATGATACTCTCAGTAGGCTTTTGTAACTCCTATAGTTGAATCATTCACAGTTTGATAACTCTATTTTTTTTTTATTATGTTTGCATTGTAACAAGAGTCAGCATCAAAAGGATAGGAGGATGTGGTCCTTGTTTATGTTGTCAGGGTAAGTCCAATGTTTTAGTTGTTTTCATAATGCAGCAAAAAGTTGTCTTAACCATCAAAAGTCATATCATAAAATATATATTATTTTATCTAATCAGGCCTAAATATACCTAAATTAAAGTGAAACTATTCTTTTTGTGTAGTCTAGCTCCTTCATAATATCATGAAAACATGAATTCGAACAACTCAACCTTCAAACTAAAACTTCAAAACTTGTCAACTAATGCAATATTTGTTCCAATATGTTAAAAACTTGATCTTCCAATGTTTAGGCTTTCTAACTAATAGCAACACTCCAATAGAATTAAATTAGACTTCATGTATCTCTTACTTGGCATAAATAAATGTATCTAAATTAAGACATTCCTAAATTAGTTACATTAAATATGTAATTTGATGAAATCCAATCAAAATATTTATGCATTATGGAATGTTTGGGAAAGAATTTGAAGGTAGTGTCTTATTATAAACATGGCATCGTCCACCTATATCTAACATCATCCATATCTAGCTACGTTTCCCTCTAGTATTGTTAGTTACACCATTTTTCACTTGTCCAATGGACCTCTCACTCAATCTCCACTCCACCTCTTTCTAGTGTGTCTCTATTCCAAAGAGTACTAGGTACAAGACATCTGATAGATTGGTTGTCATTTCTTAGTGAGATATGATGTTTAGTAGAGTTTGATAATATCCCCTTTTTACATTCCATACCAAGCTTTGTCATGTGATTACTAAGCTCCCCTTTTCACATACCTGAGCCCAATCTTTGCTATGTGGTTACTGAAAGAGAATATTTGATCGTTGTGACTACATATTGCATGATCGTAACTTGATTAACCTAAGTGGATCTATTTTTCTTCTCTCTCTCTCTCTCTTAATTTCATTGAACAACACCTTTCTAATAGCCAAATCTTTCTCACTATGTTTGAGAAAATCAGTTTATTGTTTGACATTACGTCTAATAAATGAAAATTTGGGTCAGACACTACAGCAAAATTGCCCAAGAGTGGAATTTATTCTAGTGGATTTTATAAAAAAAGCCACTATCTTTCTAATATATTTCTAATTAAAAATGCCTCTAAACCACCTATTATAGAGTTTCTAAAAAGGACATAACATTAAAGGAATTTTTATTTTTAATTAGTGGAAATCTTAAATTGTCATACCAAATTAGAAAAGTAATTGGTAACACAATATTAACTTCCCGCTCTAAGTTTTTCCCTTCGTGCTCCAAAAGATTGTGATAGTCTGATTGATCTAGCTCTCTGCTATCTCCCGATTGATCTAGCTCTCCGCTCCTTGCTCACGAGCTAGACCAACGCGTGGAGCATCCTGGCTGATCGTCACCCTAGCTAGGTGCTGGTGGAGACTGGTGGTGGCACGCTGTGTGCCAGTTGTCAGTGGCGGAGTGCCAACTTACCGGCCGCGCGCAGAGTGCCAACCATCTATCATCGCGAAGAACATACGTAGGATCATTCAACCTTCCTCCGCCACCTATTTGGACCGAGCCCAGCCAAAGCACTACCGCAGACTCAATCTTCCCCTACGGTGTCGGCGAGCTTGAGTGAGGGACTCCGATCACCTCAGTCCAATTCCTCTTCAGGCAACCATCCAAGCTTTGCAACTTTCTGAACATGTATGTTGTCGTTGATTGGTTGCATTTCGTCTATTTTTGGGTTGATTCATTAATCATGGGTGATGTATCCATGTTGATTCCCTTGGATTGAGCCCTATCAACTATGCTTCTCTGTTTTGTATTTGGATCATGGTTAAAATCACTCTTGCTTATTAGACAATGTTCTCATTTGGATTTCATTGTGAACATGATGTTGGGGATAATTCATAATGTTGTCGTTTGCAAACGAATTTGTTGTTAGAATAGTCAGTCGTGTTGATTTTTGATTTCACCCATCAGTAGATAATATAGAATATGCCCTATGCTCCACATTTGTCATTTTGTATAATAAAATTGTCTAGTGTTGGTGTGAAATTATCCTATGTTTTGATTTACAAAATATCAAGGACTAGACTTTAAAAATTCGTGTTATTTTAGAAAACTAAGTGGATGTTTTGTTTTGAGTGAGGATAAGTGAAATTTTGGACACAAAATAGAAAATGCAATCGACATGATGGGAGTAATATATCTAGGTTCATTCAAAATAATAATAATAATTTATATAGAAATGAACCATCTATAATGATAACTAAATAGATACAACACATTAAAACTAATTATGTCACACTTATTTGAAATTTCCATAGCTTTGTAAACAACTCAATTTTCACCAATAGTTTTGGTTTTTTTTTTGGACCAATTAAAGTTAACAAACATATTGAGAAATATATACTAAACCAAAACCAAACAATGAAATCAAAGGACATCTACATACATGATTGCCAACTAAACTAAGTATATGTGGTCCACCATTATAATACAGGGAACACTAATGTGTTTAAATTTTAACTTTCAAAAAAATGAATGATGAAATATAATCATACCATTTTGGAAAATTTTGATGAATTAATACCATAGATAAATTAAATAAACCCAATAAAACCTATATTTTTTGTTTATCTAATTAAACTAATATTGGTATCTTTTGGACCATGTCATGTAATGACCAACATGGTAATTCAGTCAACCATTCCCTATGCATTTAGGTCTATCTTTTTGATGTCTCAATAGTAGGTTGCTTTTCATTAACAAATTATGTTTATATGTGTTTAGTTTTGTTTTTTGTACACAGTAGGCTATTTTTCAAATGATGGGAACCCTTTTGACATAAATATTACAAAATATTATACCAATTTGTGTCTAGTTTTGTGTCTGTCTTTCCAAATAGTCTGAATTTCTTTTTTCCCATGAAATTGCACCTTGATGTTTAATGTTTAGAAATGCATTGTGATGATTTTTCAGATGGATTTGAACCATCACAATGTTTGATGCCACATTCTAGCCTGGGTACAAAATATTTTCCTAAGCCAAATTATACAGGATTTCAATAGAGATTTTAACTTAAGATTTACTGATTTTTTCCCCACGCTTAGCTTTAGTTGTGTTTTTCTTATATGGATTGGATTGATATGATTTTTTCCATGGATATGAACCACCAATTCGTTTCATGCCACATTTTCCTCAGTTTGGGTCATATTATTGTTGTTGTAGTTTCATCTCATAATCTTGATACATTTAGGCCTGACCACATTTTGAATGCTTAGTTCATTTTTAGCTAAGTTGTTTGCCAAATTCTAGCCATCAGTAGGATTTAGACCTACCTTTAATAGGGTTTGGTTTCCATTTGAGCTAATGTAGCTAAACATGGCTCTTTTTCATGTGTAAATATGGTTGCATGACATACTTTGCAGTCATTGATACATGTGCTAGGAGTTCGCAACTGGTCTGTAAATCATGATGAGGCTTTACTATGGTTGTTAATGTGTGTTGACCTTGGCTTAACCTATTTTCTAAACAAGTAGATGTCAATGGTAATTCAGTTAACCAATCCCTATGATTGATCCTAATTCAGTTCAATATTGTTTTGCAGTGTGCATTTCCAGTTTTAGGTTTGACTTTTTTGATGTCATGACTTTACTGTGTGGGGCATGACATTTTCAGTACATCTAATGCAATTAGTTCAAGGTAGACCACAATTTGTACGCCTACTTTAGTTTTAGCCATACTATTTGCCAAATAGTGCTTGTGAGTCAGATTTAGAGCTATCCCTAATAGGGTTTGCTTTCCACTTGGGCCAATATAACTGAACATGTCTCTCTTTTATGTGCCAAGCAAGCTGCATGATAGACTTTGCAATCATTGATACGTGCATTAGGAGTCTGCAATTGGTCTGGTACATTTATTGCATAGAATATCCACATTATATGTTTGTTGTAGATTTTCAAAATTGTGGTCATGAATATGTGCTCGCTACCATGGTTTGTTATCAAATTGCCAATGATTTTTTGTCCAAGGATTTTTTGTGCAAATTATTGGTGTTTGGTTTAGGTTTGATGACAATACCATTGAGGACCTTGGTTTTTTCTATTAAACAAGTGGATGCTAATGGAATTTAGATAAAAATTCCCTATGCATTGATCCTAAAAGCTCTGTTTTAGTTAGTTAAGGCGAAAGAGTTCAAAATGTTTTATCAAAGATATCAAATAGAGTGTTGTCACCAAGGGTTTGGTGATGGGTATCCAATCATCACTTTCGTTAGTGGTTTAACTCTTACTAACATGTTGTCCGTCAATGTAGATTTTGATGGAAACTTCATAGGTTTAGATGTTGAAAACTTGGTTATGATAACTAACAATATGGAATCCCATCAATTTGGGTGGGACTAAATAAGAGGAGTGGTTGGAAATAGATCTTCATTACCAACTTCTAATCACAAAACAATGATTGAACTTCTTACAACAAAGATAGATATGATATCCATAGATGTTAAAACTTTGAAGGAACATAGTACCAAGTCTAAGAACCAAATGTAAACTATCACAAGTTGTGTCACATGTTATCAACAAGGTCACACATCTAACCATTGCATATATACTCATGTTGCCAAGGAATCAGACGAAGATGGAGTCGTAAATGTTTTTTTTGCTAATTAAGGCTAGGACATGTTGGATTCTCTTATGGGAACACTACATTTGTAGAAAGACATCACCTTTTTAGCACACCTCTAAGACATATGGATTTTAATGAGGCCAAGAATCACTAAGATTTATGCATAACAACTTCCAACAAAGTACAAATTAGGATTTTATAATCTTTGGAATGGTTTTGAGACAAGGAACCTCCCTGATATTAGACCTGGTATGCCATCCTGATTCCCATGTTCTAATTAAAATCTAATTTTAATGAAATGTAATTATCCAGGATTATGGCATATACATGAAATTAGGTTTGATTAGGCTTAAGCTAGTTTTAGTATACATTATGATATGTCATTACCCACATCAATTTTATTCTATGTTTTTAAATTAGTGTATATAAATAGGTTACGAAACAATGTCATTTTATTGTTATATATTTCCCTTTAATATATGTGAGAAATCTAATATGTTCTCAAAAGCATAGAGGCCAAGAATGATTAAGCATCTCATCTTCATCACAATTAATTTCTATACCAAAATACTTGGGTTGATCCACTTATATAGTAGAAACTATACATCAAATGAAATTTCTAAAAAGTAGGGGCTTACTGAGCATCAATGACTTCTAGGGGGGCTAGTCTAAAGATGATACAACTAAGAAATATCAAAGAAAAATACATCATTATATTCTGTGAGCACAATTATATTATGTTCATTCTATTCCCCTTGTCAAAAGGGGGGGGGGGTTGTTCCCCTTGTTATATTATGTTCATTCTGATTCTGGACTTTTGGATGCTATGTTGCTATTCTTATGCTTGGTCAAGGTTCGGTCATTTTCTCCCACCTCTTGTCAGGCTCTGCTGGTTGAAGCTTCTGTTGGTTTTGATTGGAAGGTCTTCTATGCTATTTTCTTTTGAATCCTTTTTCTGATGTGGCTTTCAGTGATGTTCTACTTTTTTCTTCTACTAGTTATCATTGGATGAAGGATATGTGATCTGTCCTTGGGTTGGTTTGTCTTTTCCCTATTTGATGTCATCCAAGGATGGGATTCTATGATGGCTCTTTCCTATGGAAGTGCTTGAAATGGCTTCGTATGGTTCTCCTTTTTTTATGGCTCTTTTGGGATTCTTTGAAATGATATTCCTATCCTTTGAAAACAAGAGTTTTGGCCGACCAAAAAAGCAATATAGACATGATTGAGTACCATGTTATGAAGAACATACACCTTGGTGTTTAACTTCATATCAGGGAGTGTATCTTTGGTATTTGTTTGTATAGATTCCTACTTTCTGGCTGTATATGTTCTAAAGATTTGTAGAAGGTGAGCTTGTAGAAGCTGAGGTTGTAGGTTTGGAAACCATGTTGGTGGTTTTGAGGTTTACGAATTCTCCTTTGATACTAGCAGATAGGACCCAGGCTCCTGTTCATTTTCTGATTCAGCTCAAAATTATTAGAATGTGTCTGGGTCCTTATTATAAGTATATTCTTTTATTCTTATAAAAAGTATTTCAAACATAGTGTCATGTACTCATAAAACTAAAGATGTAGGAATCTATCCCATTTACATATAGGTCAGAGAATAATAACCTCACGTAACTCATTTAGAAAATTTACAATTTTTAGATGAATCCTTCTTGTCATAAACTTTGTGGTACTATCAAAATAATAAGATGATAAGATATCTTGTAGTACTATTTTGCTAAATACAAAAGTACAAGACTATAGTAAAAATTTGGAAAGACACCAGTAACCTCTTTAAATAGGTCTCACACCTGCTATAGTAGTGCATGGATACTCCAAATTAAATAGGTCTCACACCTATACAAAATAAGCCAGACACCAGTAACCTCTTTGATAATCTAAAATATGAGTGTTGATTCAACAAAATGGTTAATAAGTGTCACCTCATTTTATGAAATACCAAGCTACATCAAATTATAGAAAATACTAGTTACTTCCTTGAAATTCTCAAAGAAGGATTAGTGAACATTGGACCAATTGCAAAGATATAGGACACGATCTCCTCTCATAGAAAGATATCATGTCCACCACAATAAAGTTGGTTATGACATACAAAAAATGGTTAACTGATGTTATACCACTTTTTATGAAAATATATAACATCGTTATATACACTTACAATTGTTAGTACTAATATTTTGCAGTCTTTGTCCACCAACAACAATCACTATGAACTGGGCCTCTATGCCAATTTTATTTTTCCCTGATGAAGAATAGTTGAACATCATCCTAGATGATCGTTCTTTAAACCAACTAACCATACCCGAACATTGGCATTTTCTAAACGGAAGACAGTACAGGCCTGGTGAAGTGACCCTAAATTTTGGCAATTCTTCACATGTTATCGAGGTTGAGTATGATTTGGCGGGAAATCTTGTATCAAAATCCAATTGGCGTGATTGGATTAGAAAGATGCTAGTGGGACTTAGCGACAGGCTTTTTCTTTGTCCAGTTGGCCATAATACCATCAATGTTTGGATAACCAACATCAACAATGAGACCCCCAATCATCTACGGTGGTATGAGCACACGATGGAGCAAACTAGCTCAGACGAATCTGATGATGAGATCCCTATCAGTTCAGATTCATCTAAATATAGTGAGGAGATCTGCGACACATCATAATCATCAAAAAGACCATGGTAGGTCTAAAATAGCAATGCATTTCCTAATAACATGGACCAAAATGACATCTCTGATCACCATGTTAAGTCATTGAATGTTACAACAACACCTTCTGATGGGCTAGGTAACCATTTTATTCATATCATTGCATTTATAGTGTTGCATTTAATGATATGTAATTTTCCATATATATTTTATCCTTTATGAATGAATGCTTAGGTCAAAAACATCGAGCATGTGGCCGAACACATTGTTTGAAAGTCTGGAAAAGAAAGCCCGACGATCCAATTCCCAGTGATAAAAATCAACTTAGACAACCAGTAGGTGAAAGCCAATGTCACCTATCAAGTTTTCTGACAACCATTGCAAGATATCCCAATCTTTGTCCACTAAACTACGAGGAATGGAGACAATTTCCAGCAAATAAAAAAGAGTCTATATGGAATTTTGTGAAGGTATATTATTAAATTTTAGTTTTAAATGGTTAAATGAAGCTTCTAATTGATATCCTTTATGTCGGTAGAGTAAATTCACAATGGATTAAGATCTAAAAGAGTGGACAATGAAGAGACTAGGAAAAAATGGAAGGACCACAAGTGGGAGTTAAGGAGACTATAGTTCCTAGAAGATAGTCCGTATGAACAACAACTTGAACAAGTTGTTCCCCGCGTGAACAAGTCTCATTGGAAATTTCTTGTGGATTATTGGAGGCGTAATAAAGGAAAGGTAATACTCTTTTTTTATTCATTGATACTTAAATTACCTCATAGATAATTACTATGCACAATACTACAATATTTGTCACAGAGGAAGTCTATAACTAACAAGACAAGTAGAAAATTTGAAAAGGTTAGCCACACAACAGGAACCAAGTAATTTGCATTTCTGAAATATGATGTAAGTTAGTAATTTTTGTGATCCATTTAGACAATTTGATGACATCCGTTTATTTGATATTTACAATAACCTTGTTTGAATGATAAAGATGGATAAGGAAATAGGTGGAGAAGTGGAACCCATAATATTTTTTGAGAAAACTCATTGTAAAAAAGATTGGAGAATAGTTGATATTGAATCCACCAAAATTTTGGTACAACACATCCTATCCTATAGTATTATGTTACATATATTAATTTGAAAGAGGTATATATTTGGTATAAAATTCATCTCCCATGAGTTAGGTTTTCAAAAACTAGATCTGTAGTGAAAGTATGTTATTTCTGTGTTAGATGTTTCAATTTCATACTTGAATGGCATTCTATGCTTCTCTTTTAGATGATTCAATTGCTTCAGTTTTTATTGTGGTTCCCTAGCTTCTGGGTGATTAGTGGATATGAGCAATATTTTAAAAATGTACATGGATCTTTTATCTTAGAATTCCCTTCTTTTTAAGACTCCACTTGTTTGGGTCTAATTTTTTGTTTAGCTTCCGCGGATTTGTTGTCCAAGGATGAAGATTTGTCTAGCTTCCGAGCTATATGCAGGTTGTTCAAACAATTGTCCATCTTCTTGGTCCAAACTGATGGTTGTGTGGCTCTTTTTGATATTGCTGGTTTTTTTAGGGGAAGGCCTTCCTGTGATAGATATGTCTTGGGTGTTGCGATATTTTCTATCTTCTGTCTGGAATCGATAATCAATCTTTTTTATGAGGCTTGATGCTAAACTTGACTACCTGATGTATGCAGGTTAGTTTGTAGGCTCCCTATATTTGCATATCTGTAGGATGATCCTTTTAAAGCTAAAGTTTACAATTTTCTTGATTACACAGGTCAGTTTCAATCTTCAGAGTCACAATTGATGATGTAGAAATTGCTTTTGTTTTGTCATATCTCCCATCTTGAGTTTGTACAAGGATTTGATTTAGTCTAGCTCAAAATTTTCAGCTGCATGAAGTCTCATATTTCAATGTCTATGGTTCAGACAAGTAGTAGGCATGAGGTGTGATGATGCTTTATCATGGCTTGATTCTCCTCATCCATGTAGATGACAACCTCTGTCATCGTCCTCATGGGTTAGTCAACTTTAGAAATTATATAGGGCTTTAGGAATCTAACCAAGAGAATCTCTGAGACTGTGACACCAATGAGGAGATGGACAAGTAGGTCATGAGAGGACTACCAATTCTACTGAGGGCTAAGGGTTTGGTGGGATTGAAGTAGCTGTCTGCTACTAGCTTGACATCAGGTCATTTGATCAACTCTTGCATTATTCCTGGCTTCTGGGTGTTTATTGATTTTTGTTGCAGTTTGTCCAAACAATTCTACTGAGGCCTTGCTTGATTTTTGTTGCATGTTTCTCAAACAATTGCTCCTGATCTTCTTGGTCCAACTAGACTACCTAATGTATGCAGGTTAGTTTGAAGCTAGAATTGGTTAATTGCATAAGATTTATCTTAGTTTATAGATCTTTTGTAGGATCCCTAAAGTTGCATATCATAGTCTTAGTATGCATTGCCAGTGATAGTCCTCTACTTGATTTCTACCATGGTTATGATGGCTCATATGATTCAGTTGATGTCAAATCACAAACATTAAATAAGATAAGTAGATCATCAAAGATGAAGAAACCTCATATGTCAACGTTAAGTCATGAGTAGGCGGATGAAACAACAAAAGGGAGCTAATAGAGACACTTTAATATGCCCAGGATGCAAAGGACAAGTGTGTAATTGTTTTTATAAGAGATTGGAGCTTCCAAGTTAGCTTCTAAAAATATCTATAATCTACTTGGTAGTCTCTCTTTCAAGATGTGCATGGCAGTTTAAGCTTCTCTTGTCACATAATAAAAGTTTTCATTATGTTCTTAGATGGTCAGAGGCATCATTTTGTCTCTGAATGTTGTACTCTCTGCTAAACAGTAGGTCCAAGTCAAGGTAATTCTTACTAGTCCTTTTACCTACAAATGCTACATCACCATTTCATTCAACCACTAGTTACAATTTTACCATATATGTTCTTACTAATGTCGACACCATACTTCATGAATATTTTGTATAGGATACATGGAATAGCCTGACCATCGGGTATATAATTAAGTTCCTCATTCGTGCTAGAATGCCATGCGTTGTTGATATTATAGTGGTTCCTTTGGCAATAAAGTTTCTCTTAACCATGGCTCTAACATCTAGGTATATCCCTGGTCTTTTAACTTTGCGACCCTAATTCACCTTTTCTAGAATTAATCCATCTACCTCTGTTGTAGACAAAATAATGTTATCATCATAACAATAAGTTATCATGGAGAGACTTGCAAAGCCCATAATTAACAAAAAATTGCTACACCTAGGCAAGTGTGGACCATACATTTGTATTGTAATTTTATGCTACACCTAGGAAAGAAGGTCTATTTTTCACTTAACCTAGTGAGTAGACTTCCTCCTATAGAAATACCATACTCTTGAGTCTGAGGTGACTTTCCTGGCGGACGTCCAGAACAGAACTGTTATTCTAGTGATTAATCCAGTGTTTGTTGTCCTATTGATACAACATAAGAAATCTAGTGACTGAATGTTTGGTTGCTTTATTGATGGTTTGAAAAGGCTTCTAAACATTTTCATGTTTATGGTTTTCCTTATAGATGTCCCTTATTCTGGCCTTCGATACATTCTACAAAGTGGCTGAGCTAATAAGTTGCATATCTACAAGACTTGAATTTTGCTTGTATCTTGAGTTTGGGATACATGACACTTTGAAGGCTATTCTATCTAATGGATGGTATATGCTTCTTCCAGGATTTGTTATGTTGCACATTTGCTTTGAATTTCCTTGCTTATATTTGGAGGTCACATGGCTATAAATTTCCTAGGCTCATTGGCAAGTTCATCTTCCTATTTGAAGCCTCAAGTACTAATTGTTTATATTCTTATTGGAATTGGAGGCTGATCTTTACCCCTTCATGTTACAATTCTATCTTGATGTTGGAAAGGGACATGTACATCTTTGTGAAGATCGAGTTGCATTGTATTTCAAAGACTCCTTTTGTTGAATGCATGTATGAAGCTTTCCATGGGCATGGAAGACGTTCTATTGATGCTAAGTGTGCACAAAGCTGGTATGCTACTAAGTTATAATGATACATATCATACACGTGAACCCGAAGTTACCATCATTATTGTTGCCCATGCTTTAGTGTTTCTATGACCATCATTTGATTTTTAAAGATACTAAACTTATTTACATATCATTTTAGTTTTCACTGGAAAATCTCAGAGTGGAGAAAAATGTGTTGAGGGCTCAATTAAAAGAGAAGGATGAGCTGAAGAGGGGGAGGTTATTCAACATGTCACTTTGTAAGTGTAATTGTAATTTTTTATAAATTGCCTTCAAGTGACCACTCGAGCTGTTGTTATAGGACAATCACATGTGTTATTGCATATGCTAGATTTTGTTGGAGGTCCATCTATCTATGAGGCTAGCACCATTAGGGGTGACAAGGCTCCCTTTGTATATAATATGAACTGTGCATGCTCTATTTTGCATCCACTTTAAGCCAAATACGGCCAAAATCCCTACAGTTCTGCATTTCTATCCCTGATCTCTATCCAATTAACACACACAACTCCACAGGTGCACCCAAAGAGGTGGGTTGAGGAAAATACAAACTTTCCAGGCCTTTTTATGTATAGTTACTTTCATGTTCTTGAACTGGACATGATCAGGTTAGAAGTGGAGCCAACCAAGACCAAACTAGTTTTTAGCTATAGGGAGGACTATAGTGGCACCCAAAGTGGTGGATTGAGGAAAATACAAACTTTCCAGGCATTTTTATATATAGTTACTTTCATGTTCTTGAACTGGACATGATCAGGTTAGAAGTGGAGCCAACCAAGACCAAACTAGTTTTTAGCTATAGGGAGGACTATAGTGGCAGAATACAATCCAAGACAACCCAGGTGCAACCTTGTCAAATATGTGAGATAATGACTGGATTATAGATCAGATGGTGGAATTTCCTTCTGCATTGAGGGAAACATTGCACTTTGTACAATGAGTTGTGGCAGCCACATCTTTGGCTAATAACTACATGCTTCTGAGGAGTATGCTCGGCTTCACTGTAGGACAAGCCTGTTTGGTGCACATATTTTCTACATCTCTATTTAATAATAAACTCATGAATTTACCATTTCATATTACACACATTTTTTGAAGAGAAGGAATCATTATTTACCTTGTTATTATGTCTCATTCTTCACATGCCTTCATATATATTGCCAAGGGAATTTCATATTTTGGGGAGTTTTTATAATGTTCTCTATTGAATAAACAAACATCACTCATAATTGTTGAAGTTAGTTCTCTTATTGTTATGATACTTCTTATGAAACTATTCTCTATAAGATGTTATGCATTATTTCATCGCACATTGACTTATATTCTTCTAGCATATTGGTATTGGATAGAGAGATAGGAAAAACTAAGGTTTATGGGTTTTGTTAATACAAAGATAGAGCAACTGCTTTGAGTTCTTAGTGAAATCTTCAAGGCTATGAAATAAATGGCCTCCAATTGTGAGTAGACTTTGTAGAAAATGACAAAAGTTTAGACAGAAATCGGGAATAGGTATCATATGAAGAGAAGCGTCAATTTCTATATAGTAACTATATATCATATATATTGTCTGTATGAATCGTTCCATTCCATTAAGTGTTGTTCTCAGAAATATAAAAATCAACAAATCGATATGTACTCACTTCTATTTTCTTGATTCTAATTTGTACTCAGTTCTATTATCTTATGCTCAAGCCCAGGCCTTGGCTGCTGGTTTACCATCTTCTGTTCAAGCTGTCACTGTCAGACAATCAAGTCATTATGCTATCACCCAATCTGATTAAGCTATCATGAAATCATTATTCACATTATATATGTTTGCAAGATGAAACAATGAGTTATGCACTCACTCGTCTTTGTATTTCAGGCACTTCCTTTCCTCTTGACATTGTATACGTATGAGAACTGAATTGTTAACCAATAATATACTAAATTAAGTTTAACAAGCATCTTAATATATATGGTTGTAGGAGATGAGGTTTTGATTCATCTGTGTTAGGTAAAAATGAAACATACTTTTTATTCACAACTACAAAATAGACAGGTTGGACATGGAAAATCCAACAGGTAGGTATATGAACCTTTGTAACTTGTATAAAAGATGAGTTTTTGGGTTCCAAAATTTTCATTCAGCCTAGAGGATTTATGGCAGTTCTGGTTTAGTTTGATGTTTGATGCATTCTTGCATTTTACGTCTTCACTAACACAGAACTTGTATCTTTTGACATGTTTTCATGCACAAGGACATGTGTGCATGTGTATACACACTTAAATATGTATTTATACTGCACTTGGATGATTCTTTAAGTGGATCTCTATTGGTTCAGACTTGGATTTTCTTATTAGTGGACTTCGAGATATTGATTGTAAGTATATGTTATATGATATCTGCACTTTGCAATTGCGTGGTTATATTAATTTCTAATTGTCTTATGGTTTATTGTAGAGGAAGATCTGAGGGCAAATACAGAATACTCTGGATACATCAATTCATCACCGGTTATCCAGTGGTTCTGGGAGGTGGTTCAAGGATTCCACCATAATGTAAAGCTATTTCCTAAAGGAGCTCTTAAGTCGGCATGCTGAAAAGTAGATAGTCATATCAGGGAACAGGCAAATCCAATGATGTAGAAGTTATTATACTAGATGGAAAAATGTTGTATGAAAATATATCATTGGTGTTATATTCAATCTAAGGGGCAAGGTAAAATATCCTCCCCATGTAATTTTCACTTGATTATAAATAAAAAATATTCATACTTTTGAAAAACTGAGTTCGGCTGCAATTGGCATTCGACTAGAAAACCTGATAATGAATTGAAAATTGAATGATTAAAACCATGAAAATATAGTAATACAGAACTACTATGCCATTAGTGGCTTTTTTTAAACACCATTACACTCAATAAGAACCATTTCATACAACAACATAATACAAAATAGTGGCATTTGTATAAAAGCCAATTGATGGATAATGGCTTTTTCTAAATGCCAAATGATGTTTTAGTGGCCTTTATTTGGCATTTATTGGAAGCCAGTAAAGACAAACATTTAGTGGCATTTACAACTTACGCCACCATCTTTCTAGTGGCATTGGTACTAGAGGCATTTTTTTAAGTGTCAACAAATGCCACTAAACATGTTTAGTGGTGTTTATTTTTTTTGTGGCATTTCTAAAAGGCCACTAATGGGCATTTTTGTTTTAGTGAAAGTGGGTCACATTTGGGTCAAGATTATTCTGATTTCATTTAATTTGTATTGGATTTTGATCAAATTTACACCATCTTCCTTTTTCCTCATTATAGAACTATATTGAACCTTTAGTCATTCTTTTTTTGGAGAAGACACCTTCTTATGTCCTCAAGTTAGATTGCATTATCCTTAGAAGAAGGATTTTTTAGTCTATGTTGGTTTGATGATCTTAAGCAATGTAGAGAAAACATGGGGTGATGCAAATTGTTTAGATCATGTTATATAAAGAAAATAGTTACCATTTAGATGTGATGTTTGAAGGCTTATGGGTAAACAAAGAGAGTTTCTAGAGGAAGATAATATGTACTAACTAGGTACTAGGTAACTGATATGGGATGACGGAGATTGTTTGTATCGTGTTAGACTAAAAAAATCTACCAGCTAGATGTGCAGTTTGAAGGCTTATATCTAAAAATGAAAGTTTCCATGCGGAGTGGAATTAAGAGTGGGATGGTTTGATGTACAGTGGTTGAATTAGAGAGATTTACTTGCAGGTGCACAATGTAATCTAAAGTTTATGCAAATACTACTTTAATGGTTTGTCACTTAATGTTATGGTTCAATTGTGGAAGTAAAGGATTAATTGCATCCATCAAAAGAGTGGGAGTAATAATATATATAAATTGAATGTGGCTAAGAAAGCTTATCCTAAAGGCTACTTGCATACAACAGTGGAAGAAAAGAGGAATTTTTCAGATGCTATTACATACAAATAGGTAATAAATTTGCATTTCTATTGGGTGGTTGTATTGGCTCTTTTACTTTTCAACTGTGTTATGCGTATCGACAACTACATGGTTTGCTTCTATATGTCTCTTTGGACATTTTCACCAGTTAGAAATTTAATGTGATAACAAACTGATCTTATTTGATTATTTGTTTATCCTCAAATATATTAGACTTTGTTAATTACTAAATTTTATCATTACCATTCCACGAATATACATCAATCGTGTTTTGATATGAACCTAATTCATGGAAATCTAATGATTAAATTTTAGTAAGTAGCAAAGCCTAATAAGTTTTAGGATAAACAAACAATCAATGTATAGTATTCAGGGAAAGTTATGATAATATTTGAAAACTTATTACATATAGTATACATTGAGATCTAAGATATTATCATATTTTGCTCAAGCATTATTTGTATACTATAGAAAATCATCTAGATATCAATTCTCTCACAATATTATTGTGGTATACTTATACTATAATGTCGTGTTTAGTTTGCTGGATAGGATTAGAAAGGATTGATTAATAAAGAAGGATAGGACATGAATGAGGTGATAGAGGATGTGAATCTGTGTTTGGATGCGATGGGTAAGGACTCAAAACACTTTTTGGGAGGCGGAGTCCAGCAGTCCCATGGTCTTTCATCATTGTCTGAGTGCGCATAGAGAAGATTATTTATTCTGGATGTATGTCGGAGACACTTAGACCAGAGGTGACAAAATAAAAATAAAATGAAGCACCTACGGGATAGAAGTATGTGAGTAGTAGAAGAAGAAGAACAATGTGAGGAAGGGGAGCCCAACACACTGCTGAAGTTGTGCAACGTGATGACAAACATTCCAACAGAGAGACATATTTGATCGATCCCATTATTTGGTATGAGCTATGATGTCAATCTCTAGAAAGAACATCGATAAGATCACTTTCAAGAAAGGAAACAAGAGATGTATTCAAAAAGAATGTGACAATGTCAGAGAAAGAAACAAAGGAACAAAAAAAGATCTGTTGAGAGTTAGATGAATTGGGAGTCTAAAGATGAAGGCCATTGATGTCATATTGTTAGCACTATTAGCTATAGAATCAAGAGACGATCTTGGTGGTAGAGCATCAAGCATCACAGGCGACGGAGGGAGGGGTAATTGGTAGTTAGGATGCAGACTCGAGAGTAAGGGAGGTCGAGAGGAAGGGGTGGAGCGTTTATACTATGCCACCCCCATGGGGTGCAAAACTCATCAATCTTATTCATTTGGGACTCTTATTTTGTAGGGATACAAATCCCAAAATAGAATTTGAGGAAACAAACATAGGAAAGCATATGTTAATGGGATTTGAATCCTATCATGCAGCAAATCTTATAAATCAAATGTGATGTAAGGATACATCCGTTTACTATCACCTAAGTGTTCTTATGTAGATGAAATATTAGTCTTTAGACCTTGGGAGACTTTTAGTCCAACAACTATTCATATACCTGATGAAACTTGACCAATATGTTAGAATACATATGTATCTCAGGAAGCTTTATGTCTAAATGTAAAACCAATATCTACTAGGAACGGTTGGTTTGATTGGAATGACCTGGTAAAAAATATACTTATGGAATTTTATATGTGATTTGTTGCTATCATAGTTTGTAAGGCTCTCAATTGACAAAAATATTGTAATTCAACTAGAATTTGATGAAATAAATGGAAGAGAGGTCGGTATGCATAGTAGATGCTACTCCTCAGTGGCTTCAAATGTCTAAAAGCTACCGCCATGATATAGATGATTCTCTTTGTTGTTCTTATGAACCAACCAAAGAACAACATTAACCACTTATTGTTGTAGGTTAGAGTTTGAGCATTCCAATTTGATTATGTCAGAAAACTGTAATGATTTTATACATATTTTTTTATCTCTCTCTCCCTATGTTCAGATTCATAATTTCTTGGATAGAAAGGTGTGTTTTTGTTTATTTTTGGATCTTTTTTAATACTATACACATATTTTATTGTGGTCACATGTTAAACACAAATATAACAAATGTAACTAATTATTGTGCATGTGCAAGAAATACATAAACTAATGATGGGAAGTATCCATAGCTCATGTGACTGAATAGATGTTAATACCTCTATCAAACTCTCTGATACTATGAATGGGAATTTTAGTGCAAGCATTAGTAGGTCGTGGAAGCAATGCTACTATAACAATATAGAGAGAGAGATGTGCTCTTAGGTAAATGATGGTTGTGATCAATGGGACCGGTCAATAAGTTCAAACTTCTCAATAGTTGTTACAAAATTTCATGGTCGAGACTAACCCACAAGGACAAAAAACTCCCACCTCATCAAGGACACATGCATATCAATGGCATAGTTCAAATGTGAACAATGCAACTGTAGCTTCATCATATGTTTTTTTGGAGTTTTTGGCTTTGGATATAGGTCAAAGTACGTGTATATAGAAATATACTAGTAATTGCACGTGCTTTGCAAATCCCATAATTGTATTGCAAAGTTGATTTGTAGATAACAAACTAATGACACTATAAATGTTATTGTTGATGTATAGGTCAAATTAATAAAGAAACATAATAGAATAGGCCATTTTGCATTTATTTATTGTCTTTTCTTTTATTTTTTCTTTGAAATGTTTGGGCCTTTTATCTTGCAAGGTTCTAATCTAAAGGTACTTCCAGCATATTCTTCTTCTTCTTTTAGCTCGTAGTTGAATTTTTATTATATAGATTTTTAACATTTATATTTTCAATGCATGGTAATTTTTGTGGAATTTTGAATATTTTTCTAGTGAATAAGCATTCCTCTACATAAATGGGGTCCATTACTATAATGACCCCACCTCTCAATAACCCCCAATTAAGGGAGATGATAAGGTAAGAGTTGTTATCTCAATTAACAGGATCAAAGGTTCACCAAATAATCAATAACAATTACTAAATTCTACCAACTATATTGAAATATGGTAAAAATAAAAACTTTTCATACCTTTTGAAAACTTGGATTTCTAAATTTCTATCCATGAAGATACTAATCTAACTAATCCTCCTCTACACGTTAATTCTCATTTAATTCCACATATGCCACTTTACTGTTTGTTCGTTTCATTTATACCTAAAACGCCGACAAACAAAACGTCGGTCAGCAAGAAGCTTGTATGTGGGGGAAGACAATAATGTGCAACTATGTTAACAATGTAATCATTCAATTAATCATTTAACAATTAAGATTACGTTTTAAGCCATAGTACTCAATCCTTACCTATCCCCCAACTCTGTGTTGTCCCTGCAGTGGACTTGTGTGCTACCTCTCTTTTAGGTAGTTTCTTACCCCCATGGTCCTACCTTATAGGTAGCCAATACATAGGGTAATATAGTCGCATGGCACTACCCAAAGGTAGCCCAATATCTAACTCAACGTGACTTGATGTTCCTACCCCATTGGTATCCATGTACTAAGTCATCCAATGACATGATGGACCTACCCCATAGGTAGCCATGTACTAGGTCGACTATTAAGCCACAGAGGGGACCAGGATCTGAGATAGTAAGCACATATCTTATGTGATAGTCATATCCACATTATAGTTTGCATGAATTAAATTCATCCAACAATTAATTCATGACATCGATGAAAACTTCAGAAAACCTCAGAAAACTAACTCGAGATATTCGTAAGCGTAACCACATACATGATCTGATGATTTCACAAGCATTAATAAAATCCAACCAAGAAATCAATCCAATCAAGCAATTCAACAATCACATAATTCCTGAAAAGAATATGTACTCTATTTATTACACACCTTATCAACAATCTACTTTATTGACTTGGATTCACTTTCTAGGGTTTCTGTATCCATTTTAGGGTTTCATTTTGCAATTAGTGTTCCCTTTCATCTTTTACCATATTAAACCCTAATTTTATGCCATTACTCACAAACCCTAATTATCTCATCTATTCTTCAATATTAAGGTTATCTTAACAACATATAACCCTATTTTTGGATTTAAAGGTACCGTTAAGCATTAATTAATTTCATTAAGCTTCTTTTACATTAAAGCTACTATTTTTATCCTTTTAATCCATGACAAGATCATTATGTGCATCAATCATCAATTCAAAGTTCATTATGGTTTAATCACATATGAACTTGATTCGTCATAATTCTACCTTTTATTCATGAGAAAACCCTAATTACTACATTTAGAGTTTTTATCCATAATTAGGAACTTTAATGCTCAAAATAGATTAGAACCATCATATAACAACATATTTTCACATTTTTCAAATTAAATATGATCTTATCCTCTTTGAACCTAAATTAGGGTTTATAAATACTTAATCATTCTCATATGGGGTAAAAACCCTAAATCATGCAATTTTACATCTAGATCAGGTTCGAATCTAACATTATCATTCAACAAGTTATTAATACTTCAATTAACCCATTAAGCATACTAGATTCAAGCTTTACTAACAAATAGGGTTTTTAACTTAACTTTAAGGCACTTTTCATCAACTTATTGTACTTTTTCAATTAGGAATGGAATCAATCTTTAATATTATTTTTATTGGATTCCTATCGTTCTCGTGATCAAAATTCATATATTATTTGTCCTAATCGGAGTAACCAATATGGATATACGATTTTGCAAGAAATCACTTACCACAGCCAATCAGATTGTGCCACGTCACCAACTCCCATGCAAAGAGCTCGCTTTGGAAAAATATAACGAAAAGTCAAGTACACCCCCGGGTCGCGGATCGCCTCTTCACGTTTAGGAGGGGCATTTTCATCCAGACTCCTTTTGGTCGTCTTCCACCTTCGGCAGGCACGACGTGGACGCCCTAGGCGTCGTTCTGCAGCCCATGCATTGGCTCTCTCCCTCTCCTTGGGCCGCGATCTTCACCGAGAAAGCTACCCTATCTCCGCCCCTCTCAGGCTCACACAGGGCGCCCCCAAACTTTGACCAAGGTGGCTGGTTATCTGCGCACAACGACAGCAAAGTGTGACTGCTCTTGCAGTCGCACTGCTACTGCTGCACACGACCAGGGAGGAGGGATACTATCGAGCTTTTCCTTCAAGTTTGTGGGAGTATCACGGTCCTATTGTAGCCTCTCCACGGCCCCTCAGCTCCAGGGATAGGGTTATACCCTCTTCATTAGGGTTAGAATAGAAAGAAGAAGGAGAAGGGGTGGTAGAGCATGAAACTTCTCTGGATCTCGACCAGGGCTTTACCCCTTTTATAGGGTGAGTATCCACACCCCATTAGGCTTACCCTTGAAGCAATCAAGCACTCTTCCATATAGGAAAGTGCTTCCTTTACTACTCAGCAAGTTTCTCTCTCATTATCATCTTCTTAAAAACAACATATTCATTGGATTTTTAGAAATACAAAAATATTCTCCCTTATTCTCTTTTGACTTGCTTTTTAATCCATTAATCACGAAATTATGTTTTCCTTAAGTAGAAAATACCTCTTCTTTAACAAAGCTACAAAAACCATTAATAATGTATCATATTATACTCTTATTTTACAATTTTGGTATTTTCTCTTTCCTCTTTCTTCATTGGGACTCCTTGGATCCCAAAAAACTCAAATAATTCGAAATTCCTTTTTAAGGAATACTCATTATCCTTCTAAATGCATCAGTATGCATTATTTTACATTATCTTGTTTATTTCTCATTAAAATATCTCATTTTGAGGATTTCTCTTTATTTCCCTTTTATTTTCTTCATTGGTATTCCTTTTAACATTAGGAATCCCTGGGATACGAAATTCCACCAAGGATAACTCAATTGTTCCTCTTTCCACTTATTTTCCACATTTTATCATTGTTTTCAATTTCTTTCTTAATAAAGAAATACTTAATTGTTCTTTTCTATTCTTATTGCACTCTATATGCAACTTTTGACTCTTTGGAATCCAAGGAACCCAAGAGGCACGAAATCCATCTTTGGATTTTATTCTTTTGCCTTCTAGAGGTTTCCACATCTTCCTTTTCTCAAAAACTCAATTATTCATTTACTAATTGAATTTCCTTTTTATTGGGCCCAATAGCCAATAAAGCCCACAACACAACCATCAAGGCTATTGTAAACGAAATCCATTTATAAATTATATCATTATTTGTTCCAATATCTTTAATATGAGATATTACATTTCTCACCAAAGGAACCCAAAAATTGGGGTTGTAACAATTACTCTTCCATAAGTACAAGACACTTGCAATAAATACTTATTACATCATATGGTGTGGGTGATGCATTGAAGGTGTAGTATTTGATGAAATCAAATATTAATTTCTTTCTTTGCTTAAATTTATGAGTTTCAACACTTCAATCATCAAAGTATCATTTACTTTTCTATTTAAAAAAGAAGAAATGAATGTCACAGTTGTGATTTCTACATAGTAACATAATACTATTAAGATTTATAATGGTACAAATTTACTTAGTGGAAATTATGAAAGATCAACTCTCTGCTTACATTCATACAAATTCATGTGGAAAGCTATGTACACAAAGTGAAATACATTTTACATATCTCCCAAATATATATTATTGGTTGAATATATTATAATTTTTCCTCTAAAAAGATATAGAATTTCTAACTTATTATAGTTTAAAGGAACTTGAAACTTCATGATAGTTTGTGTTTCGTCCATATTATTACTTGTTCTTAATCAATTAATTATACAAAATATAATTTTAATTGCTAAAATGATAGGTTTTACTTAGATCAATTGACACCAAAACAAAAGAGAACCCCCCCCCAAACAAAAATGTACTCATAGTTCTAAAAAAATACAATGTAATTGTAGAAAATCCGATATAATTGAATCATAATTGAGAATTATTTACACAGTATATTGTTCTCCTTATCATCTTTTCCATGAAAATATAAGATATAATTTCTTTCACCATATATTTGTTCTAATAAAATAGTAAAACAACCCTTCCAAGTATTATGTAAATATCTTTTGAGGTATAATATGTATGACATTACTTGATCTCACTGCTCCCATGTTTTTATATAGTCTAAATGTGATGTATTATTATTTTCACTTATTCTTCATACAATAATTAATAATTCTAAACATTTATATCACTCAAAGAACTCAAATATTATGGTATATCTAATTCATGAATGAAACTAATTGAAAAATCTCATAATCAATTTTTATATCTCATATTTTTCTCTTATAGACACAAAGATGAGGCCATACCGCTTTCATGATGACCTTACATAAATGTTGCATATTTATAATTTTTATGTATGAAATCATGCCTTCAAAATATAAGAAAAATACATAGGAAAATTATGTAGTAGAATGGATCAAGGATACCAAGGTAGAATATGCTAACAATAAACAACAAAATTTCTCTTTCATACATATGTACCATTATTTTATCTCCTATATACAATGTATGAATGGATTCTTCATAGTTTTCATATATTGCTTTTCCCACCAGGATAGGCCATTCAGTTTTCTACCTGGACCATATATCATATATCTTTGGGAAAAAGAGATATGTTGTGATTATTCCTTGTTTAGTAGGAATAATGACCCAACATATATGTTCAAGCTTTAAATCTTGGTATTCCCGTAAGAACCAATACTAGATTCGAATAAAATACATGACCTGGATGTGTATCGAGTTATATACATTTTCAATTTTTTTATTTAAAGTGATGAGAACTATTACTATTTTAGAAAACTATTACATGTATTAATAAACCATGACAAGAAATAGTGCTATTGTAATATTTTTCAGGATAAGTAAAGATAAAATAAAGTAAAATATGAAGATTTAGATCTTCTAACTAACAATAGTTTAATAGTTCCTTTCTATTAATAAATGTTGGAATTAAACAAATTATAATGATGGGTTTATTTCCAGATATTCATTAGACAAAGTTTGTATTGAAACAAATCATACTCTTTTTTTTTGTAGTCCTGAAGCTACAAAGATCAGACGGTCATTATTGGATAATCAAAATAGAATCTAATAACCATTTTGACTCAAATGAACTAACATGGTCATTATTTATTTCTCTATGTACCATGATCATATGCATAATACTATTTGAAAGAAAAAAGATCTTGCAGAATATTATCTAATATATTGACATCAAGCATATATATGATGACATCTGCAAACTATATCGGGTTTCTAGGGAATATAAAATTAAGAAACTATCTTGATTCCTCAAGATGTGATTTTTTCAAATTGGTAATTTACTACGATTGGAAATACATTGTCTTAGACATGTGTGAAGTCCATACTTCCATAAAACCATGTATTGATGCTCCCAAAAGTACCTTGGTTAAAATGAAGACACACCCATTGTCCCTTCATCATTGATGGTTAAAATAGAAAAAGCAAAACCTAAAACCCATAAAATGATATAGTTGCATAGATTCTATACAATGTTAAATAGATTATTGCAATTTCATTTTTGTTACATTATTGCTAATCTCACCTTTAAAGCAACCATCTATGAAAAATAGTCATTTATTTGTATTTCAATCAAAATAAAAAATGTTAATTTGAATTCGCACACAACATGATGTCAATTTCATGTAAGTTTCCAAGGGATATTTTAAAACTTGTAATTGTTATTCAACATAAAACATGTATATTTTATCTATTTTATGTCTTAAGAAGGATAAAAAGGTCATCACCAGGTGAACAATTATGTGATAAACAAATCCAAGAAAAGTAGTTTGACACCTATATCGAAGGGGTTGTGATTATCTGTGATAGGATGTTGTTCCACTTCTTGTGATACAAATAACTCAGATGTACACCCACCAGATACATATGGATTACCTTCCTCCTCTATGAGATGTGAGTGGTTGAGATGGCCTGGAACAATGTGTTCGTAATAAGGGAATTTGCTCTGATACCCATGGTGTTGATAAATGTTGTAGAAAGAGTGAGCGGAAATAATAAGGAGATGAAAAGATAAGAAACATAATTATAGTACCCACCTTGACCCTCAACAAGGGTTTCCATCATGTGAATATATATCGATACATCAATAACCTTCTTGTGTATTTGGACATGGCCATTTAGACTTTTTAAAACTAAAAATCAAGTTGAACGCAAATGCAAATGTTCATGGTATTTTTATACCTTCTTCAAGCTAATAATTTATAATTATATTGAGATGTCAACTTTGGATTCTAAGTTTGTTATATGAACTATGAAGTATTGCTTATGTGTAATATTATAATTCTCTATGTGATTGGTTTTTCAGCATCAGTCATACTATATCGATCTTTATCTTTATGCCTATGCTACCAATAATGCATATAGTCCTAATGCCTACATAAGAGAGAAAGTGCATTGTTATATGATATGAATATCACGGTTAAGTTTATTAAATAAACTCTTGATTTTGTGTGATTAAACCATGGTGAACCACAATGTCCAAATAAACTTTACCAGATTCCTATCTTTTAAAATAAATCATCTTGTTCTATAGCTAGAAGGACTAATAAAGTTGCAAGGAAGCTGATCGTATCTAAGTGAAATTGATTAAGTTCAGATTTAAATAAAGTTGTCATCAACAAAATGCCTTGGGTTTTTGTTGTAAACCATAGAAAAGGCGAATGAAATAAAAATACAACTCAATAAAAATAGTTCAGTAAGAAGAGATGACATTATCGATATAAAATCTTTCTGAGGGACAGATTACGGAACATTTTTATCAAATAACTAAAAGCAAGATATATTTTCTCTCTCTTAGCTTTAGACAATCTGAAGTAATAAGGAAAATATGCCTTCTTTACCCTATAAACAAGTGTCTTTACCTGTTGTTTGTGCACACATGACGATATAGGTGGATAACTCTCATGTCTAGCAAAGGATGACTTCAATGGCAAGCCAATCAATCCTATAGCATAGATTTGTCCACAAGATCGATATCGTCACACTCCAAGCTGGTAAGTAGTTCCCTATCATTACAATTGACTAAACGTTCTTTAGGCTCTGTGTTGGTGAGGATATTACCTTTCATATGACACACATAGTCTGACATATTCAGAAAAACATTTGATTATTAAACCTTGGCCTAAGAAGTTTGTTGTGTCAATTTGGCCGCATTATCAGAAAGTAACAAGGAAACTCAGTCATGCATGTTGGCCTATATTGTGAGAAGCTTTTCATTCTCTTCCCTCATCTTGATGGTTAGTCTATGCTATGTTTGTAGTAGTACATATTGGAAGTAATGGTAAGTGTTGATTTTCGGCCAAAAACTGCAACACCCATTGTTAGATTTATCTTAGAAAGTTCAATACATTAGAGAGAAATGTGTGTGGGCATGACGAAGAACTCATTTAGCAAGCTCCAACAATAAAGTTTTGATGTTCGTTCTTGCCGTTACATTTGGGCACATCATACAACGGGTCTACTGCATGCATGTTGACCATATTGGCAATAAATATCAATTGCCATACTCCTACAAAATCTATTAAAGCTTGACCTTTTTAGAAATTCTTCACATGCACGGATGCAACAAGGTATGCATATCCGATAGCGAAGAAAATGTAGCATACTGGTTTGCTCAAGGCCTAAGCCTTTTTTAGCGACAATTTTCTCTCCAAGGATGCATCAGGCAGAAAATATAGGGTATATGTGCGATAGCACTATGGTGCACAGTAGCAATGATATAAGCGGAGTAAAAAATTTAGGTTGCTGATGAAACAATTAAAACAGGAAATAGAATATGAGGATATATATTTAAGAGGAGAAGTCCATCGACTATTGAAGTACTGGAGGATGGAAATGTGTGAAAGAGTCTGTGAAATAGAGGAGTGGTGAATGACGGAAACAAGTGGTGGATCTTAGTGGAGTAGAATAGTAGATTAAATAAAATTAACAATTGCATGTAACAAGAACTGGGCCTTCATATCGATTATTCCTTGGTAGACCATGAAATATGGTTTTACCATAATTGAAAGGGTTTTTTGGAGTGTGAACACTCCTTTTCATGGTTCAAAAGTCTAAGCGCAATTTTCCAATCAATGTTATAGACTTTTACTCTAAACCTGAATAGAAGAGATGTATGTAACTCAATACAGAGTCTATTACAGTAGTACGGGGTCAAACACAGGGATAAGGGGAATAATAGAATAAGAACTAAATGATCTTAGATTATTCTAGTCTAATCAAAATAAGTGAATTTGATGGTGTCCAACTTAAGGAACGAATTAATCTAACTTGAGCAGTATATCGAAGATTAGAGAAAACCAAAGGAAAGAAATGAAGATGAATCGTGAAACGAAGATAAAAGTGACTTGGATTGGGTTTCACCAATTAAGCTAAACATAACCATGTAAAATATTTATTCCTAAATTATATGTATTCTTTACTTGTTTTGCAAACTGTCATAATAGATGCATGTTCCTTCCTTCTCTCAAAATTTAGGTAGGGGTTCTCTATCTTGAGATAATAACCAAAAGATCAAGGGAAAACCGTATGACTTATGTTATAGAAACTCTTCACTCTCATGCCTTCTAACAATATTTTACTCTAAATCTCATGGAATTTATCCTTTCGAATAAAATTCATATGAAAATTCTCAAGAAGTTAGCTAATCAATAAGTGATGTATTAAAACAAGATCATAGAAACAAAACTTTGATGAATATATGACATAAAATAGAAGAATGAACAATTACATAGTTTGGAGGTCCTGACGGCTAATCCCAACACAAGTTATGGAGTATAGCCATGCATGGTACCAACTGATAGATTACTACTTGAATAAGTCATGTTAAGGAAAAGAAAAGAAAGAGGTTGATGTAAAGGTAGATTGAGTGATCGATCAACCAACCTTTTGGCTGATCAAGCAAGTGGTCGATGGCTAGCAGTTGAAAGTCAGTGGTCGATGTCTCTTCTCCTTCTTTTGGTCAAGGCTTCATGCAAGAAAGTATGTCAGATCAATTAATGGTAGTGGATGGAGCCATCAAGGAAGAGGATGACAACTGGATAGATTGATATATAGAGACTAGTCGATAACTGTCATCCTTAGACTCTAGAAATTTGTGGTGGCCTTTTGGCGTGATAGCTCGGAGAATCCAAGACTATTTGAAGTGACACTTTTGGGGACTATTTATAGGCTTTGACTTGTGCCTTGTCGATCTTGATTGGTCCACATGACATCAACCTCTGGTTCCTCGGTGAAGACATTGAGGGCTTTAGTCATCCACAAGGTTGTCAATTGATTTGTTTGATAGCTGGCTAATAATTGGATTTTTTGGGGATGATGTCGATGAGTGAATCTATCTAGGCTCCCATAAAAAGTGCATCGATATTCCTACTCGACATGTTGGATCTTGATATGTCTGTTGAGGATTATTTAGTAGGGCTTTGTTGAGTCTCTTGCAGTTAGGTTAAATGTGTCGACTCATTTGGTTGAAGGTGGAAAGTTTTTTGACATCTGAGTGATCGATTAGAGTATCGACGGTTGTTCATCAATTTTTCTAGTTTTGCTCAATTCCATCAAATATAAAAAATACATAACAAGAACCTAACATTTGGTAAAGTAAATGTAAAATGAACAAAACTAAACATTTCAATACTTATTATAATGATTTTTATTATGAAAAAGACTATGAAAAGTGCATCAAACTGATGTTATGAACTCCCTCAATATTATAATTAAGCTTGTCTTCAAGCTAATAGAATTATTATATAATCAAATAAGCTGGAGAAATCTAGATTTTACTAAAAATATAAGTTTATATTAACCTCTTACCAAAACCATTATCTTTTTCATAAAATGACTTAACTTATCAAGACCATCAATGGCCAAAAGATTCTTTCTTTGATTATCTTTTAATTGTTTTGTGGCCATAATCCTATCTTTTGCATATATCTCACTTTTGAAAGTAGGTTTTTCACTCTTGTCAAGGCATTATGTGGAAGGAATGGGTAGGAAAAATGATTATGGTTCTCCCCCTTCCTTCTTTTTGGGTCATTCAAGTGTAAGTCCCTTTAAATGAGCGAGTGATCCTTGTGTTCCAAACTAGTTAGCTTTAGAGTAGTGATTGCACATCGTAAGAATCACCACCCAAGATTACCATACCTTTTGTGAACACCACCGGAATTGGGGTTCGATTTTTGGTCTTAGAGGCTAACAAAATTGACATATTTGTATCCTTGAGAACAACAATACATCATTTCAATAACTCTTCAACTTGGCACATCTCTCTGATTATTTTCACTCCTCACTCAATTTGGTATTTTGTGATAAAGATGGACAAAAAAAGGAAATGAGGTTGCTCTTTCTTTACTTTTGTGAGAAAATACCTTTGATAGAATATGATTTATATATTACCTGAATATTTTGGAAAGAATATTTTGATGACATCTTGAGGTTAAAATAAAAATAGATGAAAAAGTGATGTTCTGCTAAGAGAAAAACATAAAAGAAATATTAGTAATAAAAAGATTCTACCTGTGTTATAAAGTGATTTGCAAAAAGATATAGTTTGAAAGAAAACTAGATTCACAGTAGAGGGAGTTTTCCAACATCTTCATTTTCACTACTTTATATAAGAATATTCTCAAAAAAATTGATGGAAATAAGAAAGTTATGAAAATTTTCTATAAATAAGAAAATGAAGTTTAATGTGATACTATGGATACCTATCTCATGCCATTACACCCCCTAAAAAATTTACAACACAAACTATCCTCATAGTGTGAAAAAGAAAGAAGAAAAATGTAACACGTGAGATATTCAACGAAGGTCAATGATTGCGCATGGAGACTCTAGTAGCCAGATAGCATAATTCCCTCGGATCTCCTCCCTTTCCGATCCCACTTTTGTTCTTCCATCATCACTTTGCTCTTTTCTTCTTTTTACTTCCATCATCTCTTTTCTTTTGTATATTTATTTTTGTATTAGTGTGTTAACAAGAAAATAAGTATTATCCACAATATGACTGATTTTTATATTTTATATCAATTTTTTCTATAAACTATATCAACATTAGTCTTGCTAGAATGTATTTTATAAACAATCTAATGGTTTTTATTTCATCAAAAAACTCATCATTGATTAAAAGTTAGGGAATTATTTATCCAACACCACATCTACTAAGACCTACACTTGTACCTCAGGATCATGCACAGAATACAAGTAGCATACTGTGTCTCAATTTTAAAGTGTTCATAATTGACTTGTAATAGGAGAGAGATAGAGAAATAACTATTAGTGGATGGAGAAAGTGTGGAATGGAAGAAAAAAAAAGAGATGGTAGATGGAGAGATAATTGTAATTAATAGAAACTAAGAGGTAATGGATGAAGAGAGAGTAAGTAATAAATAGAGTGAATGGGAGTGGATGGAGAAAGAAGATGTAGTAAATAAAAACAATGAGAAGTATATGGAGAGAGAGGTTGTATTAAATATGAAAGGAGAATTAGTGGATGGAGAGAGAAAGAAATATAATAATTCGTATAATCATGTTTAGCAATATGTACATATAATGTAAATATTGTAATTATTATTAATGTACACTGCTTAATTTAAAAGTACACATTGTATTTGTAGTAATTATTGTTAAGTTTATTTTCTTTAAAAATACTCAGTATAGGATCTATAAATATATAATATATAAGTATTATTTAAAGTATGTATGTACCTTATACACAAAAATGATGTACTAAAATATACATGTGTCTAGCATTTTTTAATATTTATATTGGTACAATTTTATTTTAAAATATGTAGTGTTCTTAGTGACTTTTATCACTAATAACAAGTACTTGTAATTTTTTTGTCCTTGCACTTGACTTGAAACCTTGGGACTTCTGGCATTGTATCATAACTTTCTCTAACCAGTATTTAATTTCACTTCTAATTTTTTATTGTTGCGTTAATTGAGGTTTCGGTGTAATTATGGTGGAAGAGGTTTGGTTTGTATCAGTACTCTAAAAGTTATAAGCAAAATAAATTTCTCTCTCTTCTTCCCCTCTCCCACTCATTTTCTTTTTTCAATCATTACTCTTATCACATTAGAATTACTGTGCAATGCCATTACCACCTTACCGTTTGTCAACACCACCATCTAAAAGGACAAAACTTCTTTACTTTGCAAAGATCACCACTCCATCTGCATGTAATCTTGCATTACTGGTTTGTGTGTGTGATCAAATCAGTTCTATTTTAATAGCATGTGGTACTTACACGTCATTAGCATACAAGGTGTCGTGTAGATACTACAAGGATTTGTTAGTCCCATATGAACATGAAGTAGCATACACCCTCTACTAGATTGAGGTCACGTGTTACCTCTATTTAATCCAAACCAACAAATTTAATTATATTGTGCACATGTCAAAAGATAAATAAAAATGTAACCTACTTCATGTTTGCACCGATCAACAACTCTGAACTCAATGTACATAACATGTACGGATTTGTTGGTCCCAGTTATATAGGAGTTACGCTAGCTATAGTAACATTCCCACCTGGCTACACACCTGGTATATTGGGAATCAACAAATAGTCTGTTGCAGCCGTTTACCCTGGTCTAGCAATTTTCTACATAATTAGTTAGGTGTAAAAGTCAAAAATTCTTTCTCTCTCCAGGTTTATATTAATTCTAGTTTTTTCTAGAAACTCATCTCTCCTCTACACCATTCCACCCCACTAGCGCACTAGTACAATATCTCTAATTGCATCGTTTCTCCGTCGAGCCTTCTCTATCAAGGACGTATAGTACCACATTTCAATAGTCGCTCTATTTTTTGATACTCGGGCCGATCACACCAAGTGTTGTATTTTCAATGAGTGGGGTTTAATGTTGTACTTTCTGACATATATTATAGTACTACAATATTTGTAAATGCTAATGTATTATAAAATATGTTTTCACTTTAAGGGGAGAATCATCATCATTTATATAAATAATGTACATATACCCTTTTTTGGGAAAATTTGGGTAAATATATTTCAAAACCCCTAAAAGGGGACAAAGGTACAAACCACATCCTTAATAATTGTACTTGTTCATTTTTTAAGTACATGGACTAGGAGAAATTGGGAGGCAATAGATCTTTTCGAATAAATGGAAGGAATTCAAAATGAACAAAAAAATCAAATCTAAGTGATTTTAATATTCTATGGTAGATTGAGATATCACAAGTACAATTCCTTGAGAAATGGATAGAAAATCTACTATTTGTAAGAGATTTGCATGGTTGTTGCATGAGCAATAACTTTAAAAGTTTATTGTAGGTGGAGCATTGTGCCACGCATTAAATCTCGCATTTTTTCAACTTCTGGGTAGGCCAGCGGGTGGATAAGTGATTGTGGATAGAATTTTCTTATATAGAAACTAGACTGCTCCTTATTTGAAATAGTGTCATGTGTCTAGGAGAAGCAATCGTTGCCCATTACGTAACCGATCTATAGACGTCTATGGTGGTAAAACCAGATATAAATTGCTCCTTTAGAAAATAGGAGCAGTGAATCCTTACGTGTAGACAACACGTTGCACAACCTTTTTTTTGGGAAAATTTGGGTAAATATATTTCAAAACCCCTAAAAGGGGACAAAGGTACAAACCACATCCTTACATGTAGTTACTGGATATCAAAATGTCAAAAGAAGAGGGATTTACATAGATATAATAGTTTAGTAGAGTTTCCAAATCCTAGATATAAGAGATGATACATTCGATAAATACTTCTTTTAGTTTAATTAGAGCTGCTTGATTTCCAAGGAAAGTTGAGTGAAGATGGCAGTATAATCTGATGAACCTCCATTATGAAGTCTTCTATTTCTTTCATCCCAAATAAGATGCACTGCACCAGTGATCTCCCAAAGTTCAATAATTATATTGTGTTTGGATCTACTACCAACAACAGATAGAAAAATGTTCAAGGAATAAGAAGTTTTGATATTATATTTTAATTGAGCCTGATCCCATATATATTTCTAGTACTTGCATTGTTCAAATAGATGATTGACTGAGTCCATGTCGAGGTGACAAAGAAGACAAGGAATAGAAGGTGCCCCATACCATATACTGATCTTTTCAAAGGTAGGAAGGATGTTCTTGAGTGCTCTGTAAGTTGTGAGGCTCCATTTTAGATAATTCTTAGATAGCCATAGGATCTCAAACACTTTATCATTGGGAAGCTTTTGGCAGTAACTATTCCATAAGATGATCTCTGGCATTGGTATAAGAGGGCCACAGTAGCAACATTCTTCTGTGACATGTTGAACCCCACATAAGGCGAGCAGTGGATGCGAGAAGATTAGCTCCATAACGTCTGGTCATCAAAGTACTCCAAATGCATGAACTATTGAGAAGCTTCTTTGTTCTTTTCAAGGTGTAGTAATCAGCAAGTTTTTCTAGTTTTTTTAGGCCAAGACCCCCTTCATCTGGTGGAAATGCAATGTTCGACCAGCTAGCCAGATGTGTAGAGCTTCCACATATGATATCAGATATGAGCAAGTCCATTCTTCTCAAGACATAGCTGGGAATTTCCCCTATCCTCATACAATACAATATCAACCCATTAGCACAATATTTGATTAGCATGAGATGACCTGCCATTAAAATCTTGGAACCAAACCATCTCTGGATCATATCACAGAGTTTACCAAGACATTCATGAGAATGTCATATTCTCAAGTTCCCACCGGCCGTAGGAAATCCTAGGTATTTAGTAGGCCAGGTGCCTCTTTGAATATCCATGCAATTGAACATACCCTCCTTATTGCGACATGAGGTAGAGAGGTAAAGATGAGTCTTGTTAGGATTACATTTCATACCAGGAACATTCCCAAATTTTTGGAGAAGATAATTTAGGTGAGTAAGACTGTGAGCCCTTCCTTCAGTGAAGATAAGCACGTCATCCACAACTAAGAGATGACTTAGAACTCTCATTTTATTTATAAGATAGCTTCTGAGTTTCTTCTTATCATGAGCTTCATCAATGCATCTAATCTGACCTTCCATAGAAATAGCAAATAGCAAAGGTGATAAAGGATCACCATGCCAAAGACTATTAGAACTTTAAAAGAAACCAACAGATGATCCATTCAGAAGAAGAGAGAATGAAGGGGTTTCCACACACTATTTGATCAGAGCGATCCATATCTCACTGAATCTAAGACAGCAAGGCAACCCCATAGATAAGACCATCCAACTGAGTCAAAAGCCTTAGTAACACCTAGCTTCATATAGGTAGCTAGAGGGCTAGCCTTGAGATTGTATTTAAGCGTGAACTCAACAGCTAGTAAGGAATAATCCTCAATACTCCTACCTTGAACAAAAGCACCTTGATAAGGAGAAATAAGTTTAGGCAGGATGGAGGCTAACCTTTGAGAGATGAATTTGGTTATGATCTTGTAGAGTATAGAACAATAAAAGATCAGACATAAGTCAACTGTAGATGAAACTATATCTCACTTGGGTATTAGAGAAACAAAAACATGGTTGACTTGCCTGACCATGTTCCCACCTTCAAAAAACCATCGAACAACCTTAAGTAGGTCGTAGCATATGAGGTTCCACTTTTCCCTATAAAAGAAACCATTGAAGCCATCAGGTCCAGGGCTCTTGTTGGGCCCAATGCTTCAGAAAACATTCCTAGCCTCCTTCATATCTAGTATACAGCACATCTTGACATTATCATCATCAGTGACTATAGGCGACCATTTAGGAATGCAAGAAGGAGAATCTGATTGACTCTGATTATACAGCTGCTCGAAAAATTTGATGGTATCACTAGAAATAGAATCAACAACCTGTGTAAGGTTACCTTGGGAATCAAATAACTCCATGATGGAGTTAATGGCATCTCTTCTCTTGAGTATAGTGTGATACACTTTAGTATTCCTATCACCATTCGATAACCATTCCATTCTACTTCATTTCCAGAAGTAGTTCTCTCAGCTTTGAGAAGAACATCAAGCTTATTAAGTGTAATCTTTTCAACTTCAATAAGATTAGCATCCAGGTGGCTACTTTTGAGAACAATAGATATATCATTAAGTTCTAACCTTTCCATTAAGATGAAGTTATTAAGATTAACATACTGCTTAGACCATGTTTTCAAATTTTCTTTAACACGCTTAAGCTTTTGACAAAAGTAGAAGAGAGGATTTCCAGATACATCATAGTTCCAGGCATCCTTGATGAAGTCACAACATCCTTCCCAATCCATCCAAAAATTAAGAAATCTAAATGGCTTCTTTTTGTGAATAATATTCCTCATGTTGGCATTTAAAGCACAGTGATGAGAATAAGAACAAGCGATGAATTTGGTTTTGGAACCCGATAACTTAGCCCACCAAGCATCATTGACCAAAGCCCCATCAAGCTTGCAAGCTATCCTCTTGGCAACCCATTGCTTGTTATCCCATGCATAGACTTCCTTACCTATGGTAGGTAGCTCAGTGAGGCTTGCATTGTCAAATGCAACATTTAATGAACTCAAAATAGTAGATGGAACCTCACGACCCCCCACCTTTTCTTCTTGTTTCCTAATATTGTTAAAGTCTCCAATAATTAACCAAGCATCATCAATATTTGCAGAAAGACGTTCAAGAGTGTTCCAGAGAATGGATCATTCAGTCAAGGAATTTCTCACATAGACAACAGTAAGCACTATCACAAGACCACCTTTGTTAAGACATTTAATAGTAATTTGTTGATCATCCATCTCACTGACTAGGGTGTTCCAACAATTTGGGTTCCAACCCACATACACACGACCATTGGAATCATGTAGATAATTAGAAACCCAAAGCCATCCTTTAGGAAACATTCTGTCAGACATATGTAACATATTGTTCTTAATTTTTGATTCAACTAGCACAAAAATAGTAGCTTTATTATCTAAAATTGTCCTTCTAACCTCTTGCTTCTTCTTTGGTTTCCCAGAACCACGAACATTGGTCATTAAGAAGGTCATTAATGACCTCTGTAGGCTGATTGGGTCTCACAAGACCCATCACCTTCAGAAGACTTAGGAGTCTTAGCAGGCACCGAGCCGGACGACTTGGAAGCTTTATTAGTCGACACTTTCCCAGTTTGTTGTTGGGTTGTGTCATCCATCATGTGATCCGAGGAGATATTTAGTGATTCACCACCAACACTAGCCACCGTTTCCTTTACAGCAGGCACCGAGCCGGACGACTTGGAAGCTTTATCAGTCGTGGTTTCCCCAGTTTGGACCTGGTCTATGCCATCCACCATGTGATCCTAGAAGATATTTAGTGATTCACCATCATCACTAGCCACTATTTCCTTCACAGCATCATTAACTTTAGTATTAGTATTCTCTTCAACGCCTCCATCACATGTCAGTGCATCAAAGTTGTTACTAGTGTGCACAGCCTGTCCCTGGTCAGTAGTATGCTTTGTTTGATGCTCGGTATCGCCATTCAAAGTATCATCAACATGGGTGAAGTTGCTCTTACGTCCAACCACCTGCCAAACTTGTGAAGACTTGGGTACAAAAAATCTCCTCAATTACCTTAGGTTTAACTGGGCAGTCGTGTGAGTCATGACCAAAAACCTTGCAACCAGAACACCTCTTTGGAATATATTCATAATGGACTTTAACAGCAGTAGGTTCCCTTCTCGGCATGTTGAGCCAGATCTCCTCTGGTGGTTCTTCATCAGCTTCGACCTCAACCAAAGCACGTGCTTCCCCTAGTGATTTTTGTCTAATCGATTTATAATCGATTCTCAGTAACTTGCCAACCCCACTAGCAACAATGCCCACGGCTCTGGGGGACCAATTCCGACCCATGCTAGGATTACTAATCTAGACTGGAATGGTACTGAAGAAATCTTTTTGAAGATCATTTCCGGTTTTGTAATCTTTGACAACAACCAGCCTGTTGTCAAACCATCTGGGACCGCTCTTAATGATGATTTGCTTGTCATCGGCAGAGTTAAACCTCAACAGAAAGAACTTATTTGGTTTGGAGAATAGATCAAAGCCACCTTTGGGCTTCCATACACAACGTGTCCATGCAAGGAGATGAAAGTAGTAGGGACGCTTACCCATGACATACATGATTGCAGTATGTTCCCAACACTTTTGCAAAGCTTCATATGTAGGATCATCGATGGTCACATATCGTTTCCCATCGATTCTCTCCGGAAGATCAAAATTGTGTTGCTCAAAGGTATTAGCGCCTCCAAGCACCTGGTTCCACGCCTTCTTGGTGATGTTAGGGTTGCTTTGATCCTTAGAGGAGGTCTGCCGAGGAACTCTCTGTCGAGGCCATCGCGGCGGGAGAGAGGGGAAGATCTCCCCTGTCCTCGATGGTCGGAGTCGATCGCCTCTTCAGTCGGCAGAGGCAGCGGGGCAAACCCTAGGGTAACACGCGATTTTCCTGAATATACAGATGATAATGGATTCCTGAAATGAACGTGTACAACCATGTTATTGTAGCATATGGATTCATAGAAAAAATATTATTGCATACGACACGACAGTGTCCAAGACAAATATTTGCAAATTGGTCTTTTAAAATCAGAAAGACTATCACAAGAAATGTATCATAAGACCCAAGAACTATTTCCACTCTGCTCAAATATACAGTTGTTCGGATTAGGATGAGCGAGGAATCTTCAAGGAAACATTGATGGGGGCGTTAATTCGTTTGGGTCGTTGACGCACTGATCTTATGACCACAGCAGTGCCAAATAAGATGTAATGACACGCATACACACCATTCATTAACTGTGGGTGACAACGACATGTAGAGAAGAAGCTTCTTGGTAATGGCTGAGTCAAGATCATAGTCGTTTTGGCAATTGAAATTTGAAAGCACTAGTGGTGGTTGATTTTCTGTCGCGGGAAAGTCCTACCACCAACCTCCCTGCCCCTGGAAAATAAAATAAATTCTGCTCGCGCGTCCATTTGCTCGATAGACAGAAAGCAACCAAAAATAAAGGACAGAGAGCAACAGGGAGCCCCCGCACCCACACCCCGGCGCGCTTTTGGCAGGTTAAGAAAATGAACTATAGAGGCTCTTAGACTGGATTTGACACATCTTTTTGTCGAGTAGATAGCTGATAGAAGGTTAACAATGTTCAAGGGCCGTTCTTTCCGACTCTCATGTTTGTTACCAACTAACCACGTATGGCGTTGCGTAGGTATGTCACACACTTTCATAGTGAAGTTGGGCGACTCGTCGTCTCGGCATTATTGGAGGTCCTCCCAGCTAAGAGTCTTCGTTTACCTCCGGTGGCCGCTCCTGACAGTTTCCTCCCACTTTCCACTAGTCGGCGGCTGTGATGAAATTATTCGCCGTCGACTATTTGTGCTGCAATGATTTATTATCTCCTTTGCGGTAGGGCAATACCATTCATTTTAACATTACTTCATTTTCTGGGGCTCGGCATGCAACAATACAATTTAGTCTATCTCTATTTGTTGAAGTGTTCCTCTTCTGCTGTGTTTGACTATGTGGCGACAAAAAAATGAGGAAGGATAAAGAGAAAGGGAGGGAATGGAGACGGTATACGAGAAACAGGAATATCTGAAAAAATATTACTTAATACACGTCTATCCACACACATTGAGAGGGACTTAAATCTATTAAAGCACCATTACATGTATATTTTATTAACTTTTAGCAGAAGACAAACTCAAGGGATTCTTTTTAATAGAATATACTTTCATTACATTCTATTTTTATGTAACATTAAATATTCAATAGAAAGAGAGAATACTTTGATTTACATGTTTGGTTAAAAATTAGATAAACGTTTTATGGGTAAATGGAAATATTTAGATGGAAAAAAAAATTTACGTAAAACAACAATTTTAATCGTAAGGAAATAAAATCTTAGCATAAATTATTTTGAAGGAAAATTCTTTACTTGGAAATAGGAGTGTGCATCGTCTAAAACTAGACCGGATTGAGAATCAAATTTTTAAAAATTTACGAATCATAGATCTGATTGTTTAAAAGTAAAACCAGGATGGATCAGAGGGTTTCACGGGTGGATTGGACTGCTTGGACCGTATCGGTCTTCGACGCGGTCCGTCGTCTGATCTATTGTGGATCGTATCGAGCTCAGACCCAATTTAAAAAATTTCTAAATTGCAGATCGACCCAGAATCATAAGAGTCCATGATCGGACCAACTAAACTGAGTAGTTTGGTCCAAATTTGCTGTCCGAATCGATATTAACTCACCCCTAATTTGAAGAACAATATCTTTAAATGATAAATAAATTTGTGATAAGAAATTATATTAAAGCAAATGACATTGTTGAAGAGAAGTTAGTGAGGATGAAAAATGTTTCATTGAGAAGTTTAACCCTATATAAGAAATAATACATAAACTTGAAAAATTACTTAATAATAAGTAAGATAGAGAAATAGTAATTAAATGGAAATCATATTTTGATGTGGATGACGAGAAAAATCTTCAAAGTAATCATATTTGTGTAAAGATTTGGAATATTGGAGAAAGGTTGATTGTGCATGTGTCCCAATTAGAACTAACATGTTAAGAAAATACATTTTTTCTACCTTTCAACACGTTTTTTTATGGGAGAAATACTTGACCATGTTTCTTCATTGATGAAAAATAAAAAATATTTCTTTTTCCTCTCAACGTGGTAAATAAAACAACATATTTAAGCCAAAGAGGTGGCACCCAGATGGTAAAAGTACTAATGTAAGACTGAGAGGTCGCTGGTTCAAAACCCCCCGGCCACGGGATGAATGAATGACCAAATTTTAAAAAAAAACATATTTAAACTTCCCATAACCTCCTTCCCTGGGATTCACCCTATACAAAACATATCCTCATCTATGAAGAGCTAGCCCAAGTCACACCAATTTTCAGATAAGTTATGTGATTCTAAACAAAGTGGCCTTCCCTTACTCTTCTAGTTTGGGTTTCAAACTAAAGGGTAAAATCACCAACAGTGGGTTCCAACCTATTTGTTTTTGTTATTGGTACAATCAAGGATAACTTTTATGCAATCTAGTGTCAACTTTGGGCCTCTCAAAAGATTGTTCCATCTAAACTATTATGTATATAACCAAATAATTTCTATGTGCAACGTGAAGCAACTGTCCAAAACACACATTGAGAAGAATTAATGGTTGAGGAATGTCAATAGAATTGACACAAGAAGTAGTAGTGTCCATTATTTTTTCTGAAAAAGTATTGACACTTACACTTTGAGGGAAGTATGAAATTTCTTATTCTCTTAGTGATTGTTCATTGCTTCTTTTTATGATTGTTTGTTTTCATTGAGTTGTTTACTTTGATCTATATAGTTAGGATTTGGAAATTAAGATTTCAGGGATCAGATGTTTTCATGTTACTTTATTCAATTTAACATGAAAATCTTCTTAGATATGCTCAAAGCGTTACCTTGATGTAGATAGAGTTTATATAATTGAATTAAATAAAAGATTAAGGTTCTATCTGTTTAACTGAAAAGAGCTAGACAAAGTTATACCATTTACCTGATAAAAATTATGTGATTCCTTAACAAGAACATTCCCTTAATCTTCAAGTTTGGGTTTTAAATTAAAGCAAAAAAAACTACTAGTTCATGCTTAGAATCGAATGCCTTTACGAGGTTCCATTCAAGGAAAGAATCATCACAAGATGTCACAAAAAGGTAAGCATGCAACGTAGTATATCACTCTTTAGGTTCACAGTCCCATAAACCATAATGAGCTCAAACGTGTGTTCTTCGTACTATTACAATCAAAATAGAAAAGATAGTGGTTTTGGACATTGGTGTCATCTTTAGGCCATTTAGAAGAAAATTCCATTAAATGATTGTATTTATATGTAAATAGTTAATCTAGGCAAATGTTAATAACACCAAATATTTGTAAAATACACTATGAGAACAGTTTATATGCTATACAAAGCTTGAGGCACACTATCCGAATTGAAAAAGTAAGAAGAAGTGCTCAACGATTCGTAGAGATGATTGGCATGATCTTATACTTTAAGCAACGTAATGTCTTGGTCCTCAATTCTATAGGTAGTCCTAGTTTTCGTAACAAACTGACGTTGATGTTCATTTAATCCTTATTGTTATACATTTTGCTAGAAAGTTTAAAATAACTACAATCAAATAGTAGGCATACAGGCAACAAGTTGCACCACCAACCCCTTTTGGATGGCGTGGACAATCATCCAAAACAATAAATCCATGCACGTAGGACACAAAATTACGATGCATAGCAATTTACATCATATTGAGAAGCTCCACATTGTGTGTTGCTAAGAATCCAAAGCATCAAAATTGGAAGTTAACAAATATGTCTATTGTCAATACACGCTTTCTCATCCATAACTACTTTGGCTAAGGAAGTTTTCAATAATGCATGTCCACAATAATATGTCCACCTTTCGAGCCCATCAATGGGGAAAAACCTATTAGATACACACATAAACATTTTGCTCCAACCCAACTAAAATACAAGACATTTTATGGTCTAACTATCGATCCCCCATGATGAGGTTCAGGCAAAAAGTTCATTGGTTCCTCTTTCTTAGTAAAATTTATGCTTGTCTAAGTACGTCATAAAGAACATCCATAACAAGAATGGGAATGTACTTCATTGGATCTCCTTGCAATGAACTTAATGCTCCAAAAATGTATCTTAGCATGCCTTGTGACGAGACTTCAATATCATATAATTACTCATATTGGCATGGACATTCATTTCAGAGTCTTACTCATCAAGTGAGTGGGAAATGACTCCAATGAGAGGGTCAAATCCCATCTTCTTCACTGATAGGAACAACATGTATCACAATGTACCCAAGCACTAATTCAAGCTCACATTGAGTAGAGCTAAAGTATGTTGAACAACACGTAATCATTTTAAAGACATCAAGTCTAAGGACCAAAATCACCATTGTCACATTGAGATATGATTATGACTACCATTTCTGACTTCGATGTATCATACTGAAGTGGGGTCTATCTTGTACATTTGTTCATTACAAGTATCAATGTGTTTTGTTTGATATGTAATATCATTAATAATAAGAAGTAGTAATTAGTCAACACACATACTAGTCATAATGTATTATTTTCTTCATAATTTCTGCAATAATATCTGACTAGGAACTAGATAAGAATCGATACTCCTAACATACATTTGATCTCAATGTTCAGGTCTTCAACTCAATATGTCACTAATTGATACATTCTTTAGACATTCTTACATTCATTTGTTCTCCTAATGAATCAAACATTAAAAAAAAACCTTTATTAAATTTCCAATAAATTACAAAGTGTTTCATTTTGAACATCCTATGATTGGCTCTCAGGACCTTTATTAAATTTCAAATAAATTACAAAGTGTTTCATTTTCAAATAAATTACAAAGTGTTTCATTTTGAACATCCATTAGATCCAATACTAACAAATCTAAGTCGAAGTGATCTAACATGACCATAATTTTTCTATGAACATTCTTTTGTCAATGGATTAAAAAAATTGGTTTTGGTTGGTAGTATGGAAATCATCACTTCTCGTGGATGTAAAATATTTTTAATAAGATGAAAATGTCATAATATATGCTTAGAAGGAAATTGTGATTTGAGTTCCTTATGTTGTGCAATCACTCCATTGTTGTTGAAGTATGACTCTATTATGCCATGAAAGGAAAAAAAACCACCCCTAGTTCACAAAAAAGCTCCTTGATCTGTATAGCTTTCTTTGATGCACTAGAGGAAGCAGTTGACTCACCCTCTTTTGTAGAACAAACCATTGTCTCTTACTTGTATTACATCTTTGTCTCTGAAGAAAAACAGAAAACAAAAGGACAATAGGTAGTCATCCATGTCGATTTCTAAGAGTTTATCGGTGTAATCTTTTACAACCAATTCTTCCTCACAGTAGTAAATAAGCAATTAATCCTTAGTTGTTGCTAAGTAATTAAGGATGTTCCTTATGTAAGTCTAGTTACCTTCATCATGATCTAATTGATACCTACTTCTCATTCTCAATGCATACAAGACATCGAGATATGTAGATAACATTGCTTACATGATGGATACAATTCCTATCACGGATCTGTTTATTACCCTATGTCCACACTCCTAATGGCTACACAGCTAAAGGTGACTGGACCTGGGTGTCCGTCCCTACAATGGATAGAATATTTCACACAGGCAATATATATGAAAAAGGTAAAAACAACAAGATATAACAAGATACTAAAGGGGATAGAGAAACATGTACCCAAATTCTATATACAAGTATACCCATTTGTATTATATTTCAGAGCTTCGAGTCTTGAGTGTAGCAGATCTTAATTTGGCAACTATAAATTTGATAAACAAAACATATTAATGATAAAGAATGAAGTACACTATGAAAAGGCATGTAAATAGTTTAAGAGTAGTATAAAAGTTGCTTGGCTAGAAACATCATATAAGTAAGAAGCAGAAATAAGGCGTGAACATTTAACAACAATCTTTTATACAAAGTGTGTTTTAAGTGTATTTTCCAATATACTCAACAACATATCATGGTCATTTACCAACTTCCCATTGGAAGGGTCCATAAGGGTGCTCAAGATTACCCAACCCTTTTATCGACATGGTCCACCTTATCTTGACATCTCAAGTAAGGAGGCTAACCTTGTGCCCTTACCCGGAGAATATAGGCAGGTACATGAGGTTTGTAAAATGGACATTTTCAATTATGTTTGAGGTTTGTTCAACATATTTCAAGGAAAACAAATGCACTAATCATAGGGAACAAGTAGCTCAAACAAGTAACTAACTACCCAAGTATTCATACGAGCATATATACAAACAAGCCAATACCATAGTAGGGTCAACAGAGTAAGCATACATGGTGAATAGAGTACAAGATTAACCATTTTCATTTAGAAGACCATAACTAGAAATTTGGAATAAATCTTGGCAAATAGGTCATCATAAGATCCTAACATTTCAAATAAGTACAATTTAATTAACACCAGCAAGATTAGATCCATTATTCATAATCCTGATGGTTGGACGTGTCACCTAGATCTAGATATCATATCTACAACATAAGTTTCTACATTTGAACTAGTCATGTGAGTTCATTATCAAGAAACATGGTACATCATGGGTTCATTAGCACTTAGAGTGACACATCAAAACTAGGTCAGGGATTATTATTAGAGTTCTAAGATCTTAAATAGAGCAATCATATGATCTGAGTAAGCTTAGTCAACACAAGCATCAACATTGGTATAACTAGTCATATTGAGTTACAATCATGCAAGTTGTCATCATTAGAGTATAGATGGGGTCTACTTGAGTTAGGAGTCATTAACATCACTAACATACTGATTTGAGATCATAATGTAATGTGCATAATCGTTCAAGCAAGACTTGCACAAGATTAGAGATTTAGATATCACATGCACACTAGATCACATATCAAGCCAAGATTAGAATAATTAGCCACATAAGTGCTCAAGAAAGTTCTACAAGACATATAGGGATACAAGGGATTTAATGTTACCAATTTAGGAGTTCACATGATCATCTTAGACATAAAAAGTCCCACATGTAAGCTAGGGTTTAGATTCAACATCTAAGTATCCATGTTAAGCATGCTTCAAGGTTCAAGGTACATCATCGAGTCAAATTGGAATGCTAGTATGGACAAGTTCGAATCTTAGTTCAACATGCATCAAAAGTTACTAATTTAGGTCAAGAATGAGGACTAGAATCACATACTATTAAGGTTAGGCATAAAAGGAGTAACATGTAGCATAAAATCCCTTTTTAAGTCATTTTATAAACATAAGATCATTTTAGGGTACAAAAGCTAGTAAAGTTCCAATATTGAGGAAAAAGGGTGTTCAAGTTACTGATATAAGGTTAACATCAAAGTTTGAGACAACATATCAAGGTAATGCATTCAATAGCATACAACATCTTAAAAGAACCTTAACACATGTACTTCAGAATATCAATAGAATTTCAAGTAGAAATAGATCATGGAACTAGTCTCATTGCAAATATATTGGTCTCGAGGTAAAAATTCATATATAGCATGTCTGGAAAGGCCCAAGGAATAATTTGTTATGGTTTTAGGAGTAAAGTCAGGAAAAGTGGACCCTTGGATCAAGATCCAAGAGTCGGTGTGCATGTTGGATCCACCTAACATGGGTGTCCAGCCACTAGGGTTGTCCTACAGGTGATTGGTTGGTGCGACTATCGCTCTGTGGGGTTTCCCAATGTTCAACGTGTGTCTGGCTAGGAGTTGGCCATGTTTGCCCTGGTCCAGCGAAGGGGGAGAGGGATCTCAGTTCAAGCCGGCCTACCTGGGAGATTGGATGGGAATCCAATGTCTGCTGGGCGTCGTTTTCTCTAATCTAACCTCACGAGATGGGGCGAAGACTGGCGGTGGCGTGCCTGGATGGCGCAGGGATGAGAAGATTATATGGCACCATTTCATCGGGTGCCACCCAACATCCTCATGTCCATGCACAACTAGAGGGAGGAAGATCGTGGAAAGAAAATCAATGGAGTAGAAAGCCCCAATTGGGATGGCCGGTTGCGTCCTCATGAACTGGAGAAGACAAGAAAGGGAATTGGGGCTCTAGGGCACTGAGATGCCAAGAAAAGAGATGGGAAGTAAAGGAGGGAGGTGTGGAGGACTGGTTGCATGCTTTAAAGGGGAAAAAAGGTGTGTAGGGTGGTCAGGCCACCGACCATCTTCTCCTATGTTAGGAGAGTAGGCGAAGGGGAAGAAGCCCTAGACATTGGATGGGAGCCTAGATCCAAGGCCAAGGGATTTGAGGGTTAAGGAGGGATATTTAACAATTTGGTGGCTTGCGATTGGTGCGAGAATGCAATAATGGATCGCCAAGAGGAAGGGAAGGGTTAGTAGGTCGGGCAAGAGGGAACACCCACTCAATTGGGTTGTGCGGGTCAAATTGGGCCCAAAAGGGGTGTAAATCCGATTTAAATCATTTTAAACCAAGGGAAAAAGAGGTAAACTTGGAAGACCCGTATCTTGGGCTATGAGTGTTCGATTGAGGTGATTTTTGTACCATTAGACTCATAATTGAATCACCAACAATTGACATAAATTCCAAATCAAGGATATTGAAAGGTTCAAATTATGATTACAAGTCGATGATGCATACTAATCTTGTAACTTAGTTCAAAATCCAAATTGGAGTTAAATATACACAAAAAGTGATATTTAACCAAAATCAATTCATCAATTGATCATAAAAGTTAGTTAAAGTCACCAAGGTGTGGGTGAGGGAGGTTGTTGATGCTAATTGGGTATCTTACGAGTGAAGTGTACATAAATTGAATGAGAGAGAAAAAAACCCAGGTCATCATAATTCCATATGCATACTTTGACTTGATGCATATGGATATACATGATGAACATAATTTTATAACTTTCTAGGTCCTATAAAATTCTTATTTTCATCTACCAAACAACATTCTTTGGTTTTTTGAACTTGATGCTCTCTTATGTGTTGAAGATTTTCATATCATGTTCCTCTCATCAACAATTCTAATTGTAATGAAGTTGTTACTAGATATCATCTAATAGACATTTTATCTCTCTATGTTTGTGCACAAATCCTTATTCATAGATTGTGCCCTCAAGATATAATAGTTGTGAGGTTGTCCTCAACCTCCATACATCCATGTGATATGGATATAAGGAGGAAATGTGCAATCCTTATTGGTGATTTTTGACACCCATAGTGTATCGACCCTGCTTCCCAGTAACCCCCAATCAAGGGAGACCAAGAGGTCAGAGGCGTTATCCCAAAATTTAGGATCAATGGTTTAACAATTAATCAAAAATAATTATCAAATTCTACTAAGACTAAACGTGAAAGTTGGAATAAAATAAAACTTTTGCATACCTTGTAAAATTAGGATCTAAGACTTCTATCCACAGACAAAATCTATCTATCTAATCCTCCTTTGGATTACTTAACTTTATCTTCACAGAATCTCCTTTACGGTTTGTCCAATTTTAGATAATTCCTAAAACATCGACAACCAAAATGTCGGTCAGCATAAATGAATATGCCAGTACGTGTGGACAAGAAAAACATTGCACATAATTTCTAACAACATGATCACAGCAAATAGTTGTTAACAAAGCAAGATTACATTTTCAGTATGACTCCTCAACCACTTTTACCACCTCTGGGATACCCTCTCTAGGGTTAAGTCCTTGCAAGTGACTTTAAGGCTACCTTCTCCATCCTGAGCTTGGTACATGGGGTCACCTCTCTAGGTGCCCTTTGGTCTTCCCTCTAGGGCTTGACCACCTTGACCTTCCCTCTATGGCTTGGTCCATTATCTTACATCCAAAGGGGTATGTAGGTTCAAGTGAGTCACACACATGTATACTTTGTGATTATCATATTCACTTTAAGAAGCATTGCAATAACGAAACATCCAAGCAGTTTAATTGCATTACAATTGATAAATCCTCGAGAAATGTGGGGAAACATAATATGTGTACTCATAATTAACCACATACCTGATTTGCATATTTCACAAGAAATAAGCAATTCCAACCAAGAAAGCAATCCAAGCAAGTAGTTCAACCACACAATCCAAAATCTTGAAAAGCACATGTACTCTATTTACTACACACTTTATCAAGAATCTACTTTATTTACTTGGATTCACTTTCTAGGGTTTCTAATCTGAATTAGGGTATCATTAGGGTTTATCTACAACTTTTCTCCTTTATAATCACAAATCCCTAAAAACAACATATCTAGAGGCAAAACCCTAATTATTCAACTTAATCACATTAGAGTCTTTTTATCATCTACTAGGCTTGAGATTTACCTAACATCAATTTTATACAAAGGATCTCAAATTACATCTCATTAAAACTCATTAACACTTAGATTAGGGTTTCTAAGCCCATTAATGCACATTAACATATCAAACCCTAAATTAAGCTATTAAGCATATGAATCATCTCTTTAGACATCAAAATGTCTTACTTATTAACAACATGTTAATATTATCATAAAACATCCATATTAATCTCCTCAATTCATTAATCATCAAATTAAGGTTAATCTTAGTCATAAACACATTAAGGATGGCAACATCAACCACTTATCGAATTAGGATCAGATTCAAGTTCTAAGACTATTTTTATTGGATTCTACACGTTTTTCTGATGAATTTTCATATATTACTTATTGAAATCTGAGTTATTAATAATTAATTAGGATTTTCACAAGATGAATACCTTTCAGCCAATTGATGGCTGCCACGTCATCCTGCGGCCCGCTACACTTTATCCACACAGACTAGTCCAGGCCAATGGGCCTTAGCCATGCTGGACTCCCTCGGCCAATGGCTTGCAGCCAACCCAGCTGATAGCTCCACGTGAACAACCCCCCCATAATCGGGCACAAAAGATGAGAACACCCCTCCTTTACTCACATCAACTTCGGTGCATGTTCTTAATCTCCTCCTTTCCATTCTCCTTTCTCCACTGACACAATCTGCATTCTTGCCACTAGGGATGACAGTCAACCTCCAAGTTTCCGCCCAAAAAGCCACTGCCAAAGCTTCCGCCCAGGCCCGTCAGAATCAATCGACCCATCAGTGGTCGAAACCCATAGTTGGGATGGCTCTACTGCAAGACGACCGATGGATAGGAAGGTCAAAAAGAGCACTCTACAACCCGGCGGTGTGGGGAATGAAACGTAATAGAGAGGAATCCCCAGAGTTCGATTTGGGTTTAAGATGGTTTGGCGGCTCCTTAGGGGAATCATCCCCCCTTATATAGCCATCGCTATAAGGCCAGTTCCATATAGAGTCCAGCTTCCGCAGCCCTTTGGGGAAAGTCCCAATACTCGACACCCGATAGAAAAACCCAGTATGCATGGGATTCTAAGGACCTCTCAAAGACAAAGGAACAAGAACTAGGTCCAGATGTGGAGTCTGGAGAGAGATCGAGACATTAGAAAATCACATCTACTATTCTTGTTTCATGTTCTTAATCGGAGTGCAGCCACCATTGGATCCTAGATCCAACGGCTATAAGCCACACACCAAGAACAAGTATTCTGATTAAATTGAATAAATGTGACATTTAAAAGATATTAAGTACACTTTAGGAAACTTACAAAATTCATATCTCTCAAACCTTTTATCCTTTTCTTTACAAATTTTAGAAGAAAGTTTATAACAACATAAACTTCCTGTGTGCAAAGTTTGGAACTCAAACTCAAAAGTATGAGTGACTTTTCTTCATATGTAAGTTATTTCTTAATAAGGCATATTTTAAGCATATTTTCTCTCTCTTAATATTTTCTTTTCTTTATTTTGATTCCTTTTACCATTAGAAACCAGGTGAAGTCAAAATTGCATTCATAATGATTCCATTATCCATATTTCCACATATTTCTCATATTTTCATCATTATCTCAACTTTCCTTCTTAATAATGTTTTATTTCATTTTATCTCTTTCTTCTCCTATTATCTTTTCAACTTGGACTCCTTGGAACCCAAGAAATCCTAAAGATACGAAATCCCTCCATGAAGGATAATTCTTATCCGTCTAGATGCTTCCACATCTTTCTATTCTCATTATCTTGGTTATTCTTTTACTAATTGATTCATTTTCCTTTTTATTTCTTTTTTCTTATTATTGGGCCCAATAGCCAACAAGGCCCAAGAAATCAAACATACAAGGATATTTATCAAAGGAATCCGTTTAAGGCACAAAAATCACACAATTACACAATCATACATTTATTGGATTGACAAACAACCATTGAAACTGTGGTATTATAGGTAGATACCACATCACCTTGGCAGGAGAACTAGTTTTGGACTCCCCCAAAGTCGTCAATTTATACCTTGGCACACCACATTTGGGACAATCTTTCAAATCCACACAGTCCTTTTGAAATAATACACAATAATTCAGGCATGCATGCATCTTCTTGGCCACCATTTCCATTAGGCACAACAATTTCTTTAACCGGTATGTTGAGATTGGAAACTCGTTTCCTTCAGGTAGAATTTCTTTTAATAAAGTCAACAATGACGTGAAGCTTTTGTCGCTCCATCTATTGTTAGCTTTCAGCTTATACAATCTCAACACAGCGCTAAGCTTCGTAAACTTACAACCTGTGTACAATGGTATCTCAGCATCATGCATAATGTTTCTAAATATGGGAGGTGGATTGGTGTGCTCTACCCCACAACTATCCAGTATCACATCAACGATGTCTACTAGAACTAGTTCGTTCACATCTATGACAACGAAGGCAATTTCTTCTTCCATAGAAGCACTGCTATCGACATCCACTGATTTCAGGTTTGAAATCTCTCCATACCGGTGTCATTCTATATAGCCTTGTACAATCCCGTTGCACATGACATGACTTTTGATTTCGTCACTAGTGTTGACTTTCAAGTTTTTACCCCAATGCCTACATGGACAATAAAACCTATCTCCAGGTTGTTTCCTATGTTCCTCAACAAATCTAATAAACTGATCAAGACTAAAAATAAACTCTGGGGTATAGCGGTTTGGAATGGACATCCATGATCTATCCATTCTATGATCCAAGAGAAAACAAGTATATATTAGAACAAGATTTGGGTCTAGGGTTAAAAGATTAGGGTTTATGGTTAAAACTTTAGGGTTTAAGGTCTTATATATAATACATGGTTAAAACATCCTAAGTGAGATTAAGTGTTCAAGAACAGTCCCAAACCCAGGACTATCCAAGATTTACTCCTAATGAGTAAATCTTGGATGGGTTTCTAGGCCAACAAATACATGTGTTGGCATTCTTATATATAAAAAATGTGTACCACCTATCCCATTTTTGACACCTAATCTCACTAGTAAGTGTATAATGTGTATTGGGTTTTCAAGAAAATTTCGGCAACATTTCCCCGTTGTTCTCCAAGTACAGATGTACTTGGAGAACAAATAAGGAAATGCTACCAAAATTTTCTTGAAAACCCAATACACATTGTACACTTACATCCTAAGTGAGATTAGGTGTTCAAGAACAGTTTCAAATCGGGGACTATCCAAGATTTACTCCTAATGAGTAAATCTTGGACAAGTTTCTAGTCCAACACATACATGTGCTATCATTCTTATACCTACAATCATAGTTTCATCATTCATATCCTAGTTCTTCAAGTTAGGGTGATTATTGATGTCTTTAGAAGCATGATTGGCAATCTAGGGAAAAGTTCATCATTTACATTCCAAGCAGGTCACGTGTGTGCATTAGAGTTCATCATTAAGCAAGAAGGATGATTAGGATTCTCAATATACTCAACAAGGAAACAAGTTACCAATTTCATAGTTAGGACGGTAGAGATACCCTAGCTAATATCTATATATAATGGTTCATAATGAGCCTGTGATAAAGTTACATCACTAGATGATTATATAATTTCAAAAGCAATACACAAATAAATTCAAATGAGTAGACAACTAAATAAAAAATAGTAGATAAAAAAATACAAATAAGTAGATGAATAAATACAAATTTGTTGATAAACTAATATAAATCAGTAGATGATCAATTAATTCCTAAATCCGTACATAAATAAATACAAACATTAGATGAATAAATATAGATCAATTGATAAATAAAGTTAAATTAGTTGATAAATAAAGATAAATAAGTAGATGATTAAATAATAATAAAATCAATATATAAATAAGCACAAATCATTAATAACTTAATTAAAAATAAAAAAACACCCAGCAGCAACCTAGGTGTGCCTTGGCGCTGCCCAAGTGTCCACCTTGTCTACCCAGGCCACCCAGAGCCCTAACTAGATAGTGGTGGCAGTGGAGAACTAGGCGGCGATAGTGGAGGAAGCATACCTTTTCATGAAGAAGATGAGTGGCGCAATGGCGATGAGAAGGCGAGCAAGTCACAGTTGGGAGGAGCGGCGATGGCTAGCAGGGAGCCGGCGATCGAGTAGGAGCGGTAGAGAAAGCACCGACAGGCGGCAGTGCAGCGGCTGGAGGTAGTGGGAAGAAGAGGATCAACGGTGTGTGCGGCAGTAGGAACGGTAGGCGGCAGCAGTAGTTGCGGCGGAGAGAATCGCTAGAGAGACCTAACTTGAAATCGACAATCAAACAGAGAAAGGGGAAGAGTATGTGGCTCGGGTGGGTGTTATTAAGTTAACAATATGCGTTGGTTATTAAAAAATATTGATGCTTAAAATAATAGGCGTCAGTTCCCACCAAAAAACTGACACCTATCTTCAATGATAGTCGTCGGTTCTAACTAGAAAAACCGACGTCTATCTACATATGCTGACAAAAAAAATGTTTTGAATTATGACCATAGTCGTCGGTTTCTGTAGAATAACTGACGTCAAAGGGGGTGAAATTTTTTGCGGGGACAGCGCGTGAAAAAACATCGACATCAATTATTGTAATATAATTGACGATAAAAATGGGCCAAATTTCTATTTCGTGAAAAACCTTTAGTCGTTGGTTGCTTTGTTAACAACCGACGCCTTATGTTAAATTTTGGAAGAATTTGTTTCTCTAAAAAGTTAGATTTGGTGGTCAATTTTAGGCGTCGGTTGGTTATTAAGGAACCGACGCTAAATAAAAATCGATACCCATGTATGGCCGCTCTTCACAGATAGATGTCATTTTTTGTATTCAACCGACGTTGTATACTTTAGGCGTCAGTTTTTTGTATACAACCGACGCCTATAAATGTGACGTTATAAGCCATTTATGTAGTAGTGATACTTTTACATATGGAAAAGAAGAGAGAGGCTCTGTATGCAAAATGAGATATAAACAGGGACAAGCAACCATCCAACCAAGCACAAATGGTCTAGGGGTATAGGCCATAACCATACTTCCAATCACCATCAAATAATTTTGCGGCGACTCATATTCCATATATATCATATCATATATACATATGGATCGTCTGTGATATTTAATTAGACATGCACATTAATCATTTAAATATTCACATCGCATGTAATAAATAAATGATAAAACTAAAATCCGATATATCAATTAAATGCCAAAATATACTAAATTGACATCGATCTGATAGCACTTGTTGGGAAATATGGCATCAAATATGGAAGAAAAAAAAAATTACTTGTCATATTCCCCATGGAATAGTAGTACACATCAACAACTATGAGATGGGAAAAAGGATTGTCAAGTTATATCTGGTCTTGAAGTAATTTCAATGATGATTCCTTTGTGGTAGTGTGCACCTTCCTTCAAGTCACACCTGGATAGCTATCATTGTGATGGAGTGGACTTTTAGAATCCCTAAATGTCCAATGAAATAAGTGAATTCATGAACGTTGAGTAATCATGATAATACCATAATGAGATAAGAGATTTAGTGCTCACATGTACTATTCTGCCAAAGAGATTTAGTACTTCACAAATGCACTATTTTGCCAAAGATATTTAGTGCTCACATGTACTATTCTGCCAAAGAGATTTAGTACTATCATCAATGCACTATTCTACCAAAGAGATTTAGTGCTTTCATATAATGGACCAGATATCTTATGTTTCATGTGTTCATAGAAATAAGTATGGAGAATCAAGAAGGATATCATACAAGAACAATCACTTCATCCAATACCATATGCCAAGTATTCTACTACACATATAACACAAGCATATTGTATAATATGCCAAGTAAGAGGTAATAGCGTACCTTCCAAAGAGACATCCTAATCACATATTCCTCATGTCAACTCTAACCTCTTGGTCAACCCTGATTAAGACAAGATCATATACTATCATCAGATTCTCATCTTATTATATCTCATATTAACCCTAATCGTGTTCATTAGGGCTTCACTTAGCTCCTTAGGATATTCTTATCATTACTTGTATTCTTGTCTTAGAATTATCATACTGATGTCATATTCCAGGTTATGACTCATTATCTGAACATTATCTTCCATAGCATTTTTGTGCACATTAATTAACCCTAGGTTACATCATGTGATGGAGTGGACTTTTAGAATCCCTAAATGTCCAATGAAATAAGTGAATTCATGAACGTTGAGTTATCTTGATAATTCCAAGTGCTTGTGGTAATTTTTTGAGTGTTGATTGATGTTGATTTCACGATTAAGTTCCTTAACTTTATGCCTTTTTGAAGTATTTAGTTGGATGACCAAGTAGTTGAGTTTTGACACCAAAATCATATGGATTATACCTTGAGGTATGGTAAAGCTATGGTTAAATTTTGGTGGTGATTAGAGGACCCTAGACAAAGTTATATAGGTTTGAAATGGATGGAATAATATGCATTATTGGTGAAATAATGTGCATTTCTATAGTTTTAGCCTTAGTTGGATGTCAGATGATGTCACGCGACCTGGTTGTGGGCTAGTCCACGGATCGCCCTATAGCCCTCTTTGATCTAGACAGTACAACGTGGATTTGATGGTTGTATATTGACCTCGACCTCCTGTGGTTTGTGACCGAGTTATGGGGTGCCCATGATCCACGATGAGGACGTGCGACTAGGAGTGGGCAGTTGGTCTTGCTTTCCATCAGGCATATCCACCCTGACCCTCACCCAGTAGTAGACCTCACGAGCATATAGGAAGACGATGAGTTTGGATGGAGTGGTGTTGATCTCTCACCAAAGGCCCAAGGGCACACACTCAGTGGTGAAGAAGGAGGAGCCAGCAGCAAGGCTCAAGGTTGACGACGCCTACACAGGTAGAGGAAAAGATGACGAGGAGGGCGATGCATCCCCACTCACTGGAGCAAAGCTAGCACAGCTGTGGCGGAAGCCTGGAGGACTGCAGGGCCTGGAGCCACTGTCAAGTGAGGAGTGATGCTTAGCTGCCAGTTCATCGCCGGAGACTGGAGAAAGCCCATTGCGGCGGTAGTTCACAGGCACATGCCCAGAACGGAGAACGCAGGTAGGCGTCGGGAGTGCTGGCGAGGTGATCTGGAGGCATCGACTAGATTGCGAGTGTAGGAGGCCATCACCGGCGACCATGGACCTGGGCTCTGAGGCGGCAGCTTCTGCGAATGAAGGAACTGTAACCGCATCACATCACGACAAGGGGAGCCGCACAACGACGACTCTCCCTGGGATCGCAGTTAGTGAGATTAAGAGAAAGAGATAGCAGCCGATCTCTTGCTGGAGCAAAGCTAGCCATGATGGCGCCCAAGATCAGGATGAAGGGAGTTGAGCAGACGGCGCTCACGCTCACGCTCACGAAGATTCCGAGGATAGATCGTGAGAGTAAAGTCCAGCGACGGCATCCCTAAAACAGAGATCACGAACTTCGCGTTGTGGGGGAGAAGGAAGAGAACAGAGAACCGGGTCCGCAGCCCTGAACCAAACCAGATCCAATGAACCGCCCTAATCCAAGGCTGAACCAGATGTTTCACCCGCACTGGACCAGGAGTTGAGCGCTCCCATAGGAGCCACGTGTCATCTTCTCTTTGGACAGAAAGAGGTAAATACCCAAGAAATCACAGATCCTGTATAATTCATAATAATTAGCTCGTATGTCAGAAAAAGGCAAATAAAATACAAAAATTCTCATAAAATTGCATAGAACCAGATGGAATTATAATATCAGGCTTTTGATGCACTAATATCAGTGATATCATGTAAGTTGTATTATACTTGATTGATGAATAATAAATATCAAACAGTGGCCAAAAATTATGGAAAAATGTCAGTAACTCCATAATAACGTTTATAATGCATGTGATGTCAAATATGGCCATGGTGATGTATGAAATCATGTAATTTGCTTAATATAGCTATTTAGGGCTAATAACCCTAAATAAAATGCAATAAATACATGCATGCTCAATAAATCATGGTAATTACAGAATACCTTCATATCAGTAATGTGAGGCTAATATGTAACTCAGATATCAGTTAGATGCATAGAATTCATATTATATGAATATGACCCGTAATATATGGTTTAAAACCCTAATCTAGGTTAATGATGTAACCTAGGGTTAATTAATGTGCAGAAAAATGCTATGGAAGATAATGTTCAGATAATGAGTCATAACCTGGAATATGACATCAGTATGATAATTCTAAGACAAGAATACAAGTAATGATAAGAATATCCTAAGGAGCTAAGTGAAGCCCTAATGAACACGATTAGGGTTAATATGAGATATAATAAGATGAGAATCTGATGATAGTATATGATCTTGTCTTAATCAGGGTTGACCAAGAGGTTAGAGTTGACATGAGGAATATGTGATTAGGATGTCTCTTTGGAAGGTACGCTATTACCTCTTACTTGGCATATTATACAATATGCTTGTGTTATATGTGTAGTAGAATACTTGGCATATGGTATTGGATGAAGTGATTGTTCTTGTATGATATCCTGCTTGATTCTCCATACTTATTTCTATGAACACATGAAACATAAGATATCTGGTCCATTATATGATAGCACTAAATCTCTTTGGTAGAATAGTGCATTGATGATAGTACTAAATCTCTTTGGCAGAATAGTACATGTGAGCACTAAATCTCTTTGGCAGAATAGTGCATTTGTGAAGTACTAAATCTCTTTGGCATAATAGTACATGTGAGCACTAAATATATTTGGTAGAATAGTGCATGTGGTTGATCAAGTTTACATATAATGGAAATGTGCCAAAAATATGTGTTCTCTTCTGGTAACAAATATCTTTGTGTAACTATACGCCTTTTCTTATATTTTGTTTAATGCTGCCAAGTATTAGTTTTATCTTATTGCCAAGATATGATGAGAGGTAAATAAAAGACACATAGGCGTACTCAGTACAATATTCTTGAAATATTGTGCTGACGTGTACCGCATGTAATCTTTTGTTTAGGTTGTGGTTATGCTCTTGAAGATCCAGGATAGAGAGAGTTGTGTAGCAAGCTGATGTGCAGGTGGACCTGTTGTCTTAAGATCCTGTAGTTTAGATGTAGTACATGTACATGTTTAAGTTTGCTGTTCAATATGTAATATCAAATGTTGTAACAATTCATGTTGTAATTATATGTTGAATGGTGAACATTTGTGTATGGTTTTATTATTGTTCATGTACATGTGCTACTGCGTTTCCTTCTGACTTCCTCTGATTTTCTTCTTCTTAGCCTCATGTGGGATGTTTAAATTGGGATTCTCGCTGAGGTGAGGGTTTCAATTTGGACGTCACACATCAGATTAAGTTTTAGAAAATCTGGGGACGTCACAATCATTGTCGGCCTCCTAGTCAGACACCACAAACAACGATCAACAGTTTCCTCCTAGAGGGGCAAGTGTCTCTCACTTATACATTAGTGCACGAACTCCTATCATTCTAGATGAACAAAAAGGAAGGAGTTGTCCTTCTAGTTTACATGGTAGCATCAACTTGCTCTTCCACAATTGTCTCTCCCTTGTTGTTTCTCCCTTTGACGGGTAGAACTTGCTCGATCTCTCTTGGCTACCACAACTAGAAAAGACAACAACTGTCAGATCTTGTTGTTGTTTCTGAGATCCTAAGTACCCCTCTATTTATAGGAGGGACAAGGTCAGTGTTTCCAGTTTGTTTAGTATTCAAAGAGATGAAATTTCTTAAATTTTTTAGAACCTGCAAATTTTGGACCGGTCATGAAATGGTTAGTTCACACATGAGATGATTGGTTCAATACTTGAATTGGTCGTTTCACTATGTTTTCTAATCGCAGTTGTTTTAGCAATTAATATTCAATTAATGTACAACATGATGTCAGCATAAATCCATGATCCAATCTCATTGATCTACCAAACAATCATTCACAACATGAGTCGATCAGTTCATGCACATGAGCCGATCGATTCACTTGTTGCACCTGTCGTTTGAGGGTGCATATTGCCAATGTTGTTTAAATTGAATACCTAACACATCAGTAATCAATGTTAAACATCATTCATGAACAAAATCTGATTACAAGTGCATTCGTATGTGTGTGACCCTATAGGTCCCAAGTTACATTGACAGTGAATGTCCATAACTAATTCATGACATCACAAGTAAAGATTGATATCTAGAAAGATATTGTTGCTACCCAAGTAATTTGGAAAGTTGGAGAACAACTTCAACCTGCAATCCATGATTGGTGTTATAGTGATTGTGTAGTTCCTTTATCTCTAATATCCATATCAAACTTGAGGCATAGAATAATCATCCTATTCAACGTTCAATCCATATTCCTTGAACTTGAGCAAACTATTTTAGATATGTGTAACCTCCATATCATATATTGACTCACACCAGCAGGGCCATACATTTTTCATTCTCACTTATCAAGTGGCCATGATATCAAACTCTTTTAGGTGGGAAAAATACAATGTAATACACTCACAATCATTCCCCATGTATCACAATGAATTTGAGCATCACCTTTATGGAAACCCTTATTCAAGGCCACGTTTGATGATGACAAAGTACATCAAACAACATGTGACAAGTGTAGTTATTTCAAGTGTAAGAACCGTAATCACCGCCATCGCTATTACTCTCAAGATGGGTCTATCTGATACGCTATTATCTAACAAGTATCTATGTCTTTGGTTTTATATCACATATCATGACTAATGAGATTATCTCATCAATCACACATTCTAGTCTTATTATTAATACTATCTAGCTTGCTTCCACAATAACATTTGGCTAGGGACATATCAAGAATGTATATACTCTTAACATTCATATGATCTCATTTTTGAGGTCCTCAACTTGAACACATATTTCATTGAATAACATCATACTTTAGACATTTATTATTCTACATCATTATCTTATAAATGAATAAAACACAATAAATTGGAAGATTGCCTTTAATTTTAATCAAATCATTTACAAGTTATGCCATTACGATCCTCATATGATTGGCTCACTGGGCATACATACCAACAGGGTAAACACGAGCATGTGCATCTCAAGCCTAGCGGGAATGATGTGAAGCAAGATGCGATTAGATCATGAGGGCATGCAACTTTTAGGTAAAATTTTGTAGTCTTTTTGTATAAGGATAAATGTTTTGAAAAATAGTCCTCAGATTGTAATGGTATTTGGAAGAAGTTTCCTAAGAAAGATGGCCCTTTGACTCATGTGTGGTCAAAGATGATGATTTAAGAGCATTTAAATGACATAAACAACCTTGTTTAAGATATTGACCTAAACAATATTATGTGTGGTGGCTCATTAGATGAGACAAAAAATGGTTAGCCTTTCGGCATGGATCAACACAAAAGATCTTTGGAAAGGTTGGTGAACTTTGAAAATATTCTTATTTTTTTATTTGAGTTATTTTCCAACTTTGTTGAATTTAATATAATGTTTTTAACGTTTTTGCAGTTAGGAATATATTTTTCAACTTTTATTGAGCTTTAAAAAGATTCTTCAACCATGTCAAGTTTAAAAAACATTTTTTTAACTTTGTTGAGTTATTAAAATATTCATTTTATTCAACTTTTTTGTGATTTTGAATATGTTATTCAATTTTGAACTCTTTGTTTAACTTTGTTTAGTTTTGAAAAGATTTGCATTTTAAGAAAAAGACTGTTCACCTGAGATTAATTAAAAAAATTATTTATCGAGAAAAATCATTGAAGATTGTTTGGAGATAATAAGTTTTAAAATAAGATGGAATGAAGGTTGTTGATGATTGAGATCATGCAAAATAATTTAGAATCCTTTAAGATCAATTGAGATCATTGAATATTATATATTTGAGATCGTTTGTGATCACGCAAGATCATTGGTATGATGAGATTGTTGATTTAAGATTGGTGTTTTAAGAATATTGTTCTAAACATAAGGATGCTAGGAAATAAAATACAAACAGCATGAGATTATTATAATCTTAAAGTATAAATCCATCTAAAATCCTATAATTGGAAAAGTATATAATCATTTTACTAATTGTAAAATAAGAGACCACAAGACACATGTGTAAAAGATATAGTTCTTCTTTTTCACCTAAGAGTTTCGTTGTGATTTATGTCATCACTCTATCATGACTCGTATATGAGGGGTTGGTCCTTTACTTTTATATGGTGTGATAGCAGTCATTGTGGAGGTAACTGTTACAACCCCAAATTTTGGGTTCATTTGGTGAGAAATGTAATTTCTCATATTAAAGATATTTAGAAAAATAATATAATTTGTTGTGAATAAATGGATTTCGTTTAAAATAGCCTTGTTGTTTGATTTGTGGGCTTTATTGGCTATTCGGCCTAATAACAAGGAAATTCAATTAAATAATGAATAATTGAATATTTGAGAAAAGAAAGAGGTAGAAACCTCTAGAAGGAAAATCCAAGGAAGGATTTCGTGCCCTTGGGTTCCAAGGAGTCCAAAGTTTCATAAAGAGAGCAATAAGAAAAGAAAAGATCAATTAAGTATTTCTTTATTAAGAAAGAAATTGAAAATATTGATGAAATGTGGAAAATAAGAAAAGAGGTATAATGGAGTAATCCTTGGTGGAAATTTCATATCCCAAGGATTCCTAATGTTGAAAGGAATACCAATAAGGAAAATAAAAGAGAAACAAAGAGAAAACTTCAAAAAGATATATTTTAATGAAGAAATAAACAAGATAATGTGAAATAATGCATTTAGATGCATCTAGAAGGACAAATGAGTATCCAATAAAAAGGATTTCGAATTATTAGAGTTTCTTGGGATCCAAGGAGTCCCAATGAATAAAGAGGGAAGAGAAAATACCTATAAAAGAAAATAAGAGAATAATGTAATACATTATTAATGGATTATGTGGTTTTTCTAGAAAGAAAGTAATTTCTATTAAAGGAAAATAAGATTTCGTGCCTATAGATTGAAGAACAAGAAATAAAGAGATTAAGCGAGAAGAATTTCGAATTCCTAAGATCTAATGAACAAAATACACAAAGAAAGAGAGAAGAATACTTGTAAAATAAGGAAATCCCTTTCCTATAAGGAGTAGCCTTGATTGCTTAGTGGGCAAGCAAGGGCGTGGATACTCCCCTATTTAAAGGATAGACCCTCTAGTTCGAGTCAAAGAGAGGGAGAGAGAGAGAGATCCCATGCTCTCCTCCTTGTGCAAACCCTAGTCATTAGTAGGGGACCTATCACCAGAGCAACAGAGCTTTGTTTGGTGATCTTGATGGAGGAAGGAAGCCTACACAGCAACCTAGGAGGGAAAGGAGATCGACTCGCACTCCTATCTCCAAGCAGCACCATCCGTAGAACTGCAAGGTTGCAGCAAACGCAGCAGCGATGCGCAGCAGATCTAGCTCTTGCGTGGACGTTCTGGCCATGGCTTGGAGGGACCTCGCATGTGCCAGGGTAGGGCGGAGGCAACGGCACCCTCCCTGGTGGCCGTCAAGGTCAGTAGGGGGAGGGGGAGTCGCGCCCTTGGCATCTAGGGCGGCAGCGGACGTTGGAGCAAGGTGGAAGACGATCCAGGGCGCTCTGGACGGTTCTGCCCTTCCACGTGCCAAAGAGATGATCCTCAAGTGGGGGGAAAAAAGGTCATTCAATTATGTTTCCCAAAGCAGCGCGTTGCATGGGTATGCTGACGTGTCAGCATGCTATTGGCCCAAGTAAGTGAGTTTTGATAAATTCATAGTAAATAATTGGTAGGTCGAATAAGGACATGTTATACATGAAAGTTGCTCAGAAAATCGAGAGGAATGTAAATAAAATATAATTGAAGCCTGATTCCTTTTGCAATTCGAAAAATAATAGAAGATATCAACTTTGTTGTAGTAATGATTAAAGTAACCCTAATTGGGAATGATTAAAGTGATTAGTAAGGTTTAATAGCTGATTAAAGTGGATCATAGCCTATTAATGATAAAAAGGAACTTTAGAAAGAAAAAGGATGAACTTTGCATATAATTAGTTAATTTGGAGTTTCATATGCATGAATATACTTTAATAGGCCTTGAAACCCTAATGTTGATTAATTCGACTATTAATGGCTTTAATTGGTTAATTTCATGATTAAAGTAGGAATATATTATTTCGAGCATTAAAGTCCCTAATTTGTGGATAAATAACTTTAATATAGGAATTAGGGTTTTTACATGAATGAAAGGTGGAATTAATGGCAGATCAAGTTCTTATGTGTTTTGGATTATAATGGACTATGAATTGATGATAAATGTGTATAATGACCTTGAAATAGATTAAAAGGATAAAGAAGGTAGTTTTGGTATAAAAGAGAAATAATCAACTTTAATTTGGCTTATGATGTTGAAATTAGGGTTTATGAACTAAGAGAGCATTTAATATGATAAAGGCGTTATGGAGGCAAAAACCCTAATAAAACCCTAATGTGGTCTAGAAAGCCTAAGGTGGAATCCAAGTCTAGCTTTAGAATGTTCTGGATAAACTATAACACTTGGAACGTATGCATTAATTTCAGGATATTATTGATTGCTTGTTGATTGATTCTTTATCCTTATTGCTTGGACAATCAAGTTGCTCTGAATCAGGTATGTGGTTAATTATGAATAACCGCCTTAGTTTCCCGATGATTTTTCGGATGGTTAATCATATTGAATGCAAATTATCTGTTGGATGTTCATACTTGCAAATTATAAAGTCACTATGATTATCACATTAATAATAGAAGTATGGATTCTCGCACCTACATGCCACCCTGATGGATGATGCCAAAGGTCAGGCCCAGATGGGTAGACCAATGGACACCTTGAGTGGTGACCCCAGGCACCAAGAAGGTGGCCTATGATATTGCATGACTAGTGGGCACCATGAGTGGTGACCCCCAGGCACCAAGCTCGGGATTGAGAAGGTGGCCATAAGTTATTGGCAATGGGCACCCTAAGGTGGATATGCCAGGGTTAGGGCAAAAGCGGTGGAGAATGCTATACTGAAAAGTGTAATTTGGCTTGTTAATTAATTTGATTGTGATTATGAAATTGTTAGCCATATTTGAAAGGTTTTGGTTGTTCCCACATACCAGTATATTTCGATATACTGACCGACGTTTTGTTTGTCGGCGTTTTAGGAACAACAATTGAAAGAAAAAACAGTAAAGAGACACATTGTGAAAGTAAAACATAAAGTACAAGGAGGATTAGTTAGAGTGGATTCAAGCTTGGATAGATATATTCCCAAGGTTTTCAAAGGTAAGTAAAGTTTTAATTTTATACCAAATTTCAGTTAGTTAGTAGAATTTCATATTTGTTATTAATTATTTTTCGAACCTTTGATCCTGTTAATTGGATAACGGCACCGACCTTTCGATCTCCCTTAATTGGGGGTTACTGGGAGGTGGGGTCGTTACAGTAACCTAGGTTCTCTACATATAGGTACTACTACTAATACATCTTGTGACATAAAGACCACAATCAGTCATGAGTTCTAAGTGAGGGGAGTGTCCTTAAGTCCTTTTGATGTCATTTTTACCGTTGTTGTGATACATGTACTAAGGCACATGTGCCATACCCAAGGACCCAAAGCTAGTTTTGACACCTGTTTCAATTACACACGGGTTCTTACTATATTTTTTAAAACAAGCTCACAATAATAAAGTATGAAAGATTAATGATCAACACTAAAGAAAATAATCTTGAAATTATTAAGAAACATAACATCTTGCTCAATATGAATACCTTTCTCAACCTTAATTTATTTTTTATTTATACATTTCTTTTAAAAAATAAGAAACAAAAATGAAGAGGAATAGAAGAATGAAAAATGATGGAAGTAGAGGCTAACCCCAAAAGTGGTCATTGTTAGAAAATGTTACAGTTGTCGTACTTCTAGAAAAACAAAAAGATAAATCACAACTACTAGAAAATTAAAGGGATGAAAAAATTGATAGTATCCCAAAGGGTTCTGTCAGAACTTCATCTTGTACCAGGTAAACAAAAAGTAGATATAAAATGTACATACATTTCTTTGGCAGAATAATGTTACATAGAATTCTTTTTATTTGAATTTTTATTGGCTGGGTCCTCTACTATGGCATCAATTAATTTAATTTGGAAAACCTCTAAAATTTAGAGAAAACTAAAAGTCAGATAGAAAAATAAAAAATAGAAGTCTTGATCAGTCGATAAAATAATGAAATGACTAAAAAATGCACAACAAATCATTAGTTTCCATAGTGGAACCCCTATATATACATATATGTGTGTATGTATATATACATATATCTGGTGAGAAGCTAATCTAGACGTTGAGTTCAAAAATGATAAAACAAGACAAGATTGGAGCCGCAATCATGTTTTATTTGTAAAACTAGGAAAATTTTGATTAGCACTTTAAATGTGTGATAGAAAACCAATTGACACCAACATCTGAAGGTCATATAGATAAGAAAGATTGAAAGTGTGACCAAAAAATTGGGTTTGATGATCTTTTTACAAGTCAAGAAGGTATAGCTCCCCCATCTCACCCCGTAAATAATTATTGAGTATGTTTCTTAACATTATCAAAATACAATGATTTTGAGTTTGGTTAAAATAAATTAAAAATTAGAAATATAGAAAAAAAAATGAGTTACATGTTTGCATACGGTTGAGGGTAAAGATGTTTGTAGTTTTTCCCATCATTGTCTTAAAGGTCCTAATTTTTCTATAAGTTGGGGTCATAATCTCCTAATGATCTCCCACGGCAGAGATCCTTCCTAGGTAGTAAGGACCAATGTGTATTAAAAAGAAAAGATGGTGAAAAGGAATACAATTTAGAAGTAAGACGTAGACTTTATTTGTGTAGTCAAAGTGAGATGTATGGGCTAATGACATAATGATGAAAACAGAGATATAAATAGATAAGAATTATCCCAAACATATAATAAAATTATGAATAGTTATAATCTAGAAGTTTATATATTAAAGACAATTGTTATTTAGGCTAACGACACTTAGAAAACTAGTGTATTTGGTGAAGGGTCCTTTATATATGAACAATGTAGGAAATAAATAGGGATATAATGGATACTCTAGTTTTTCTAATTTATTTTTTTATTCAATCCAGAAGTTCATATTATTCATCCAACCCTCCCTATGTAGGATAAAAATATCAAGTAAGAAACAAAAATCGCTCATAAATGTGGATATAACCTCTACTCGATCACAACTTTACCAACAACAAAAACCCACCTACAACTCTATCCATACCAAAATCCCAGTCTAGAACCAAATCAAAAAGAAACTATCTAACTATTGATCTATGTATTGGCCCACCATGTGTTTGGGTATGGTAAGCCTTATCTATCCAAAATGTAAAGTCAGCATATCCCATGGGAAAGAGAACAGACTCCTTTATAACAAAAGAGGTTTCATGGACACTCCCCAATTACCATTATCTCTAGCAGATATATTGGTAATCAAAGGAATCTGGTGGGAAATGATGGATAACTCCTACACTTTATCCATGATATCCCTTGTGAAATGGGATGTGCTCCAATCCTTTTTATATTTCCCCCAAGCCATCTCATAGATCAATTTCAAGTCAGTCTCAAAAGGCGTGACGTTACAGTTTTGAGCATCCATCTTTTGTAAGGCAATCACAAGATCTTGTGCACAAGATTCCTTATGACACATCTCCATGATTGTATATATATAGGAAAGTATGAGATGGCCTCTCATGTCCCTTGCAATGCCTGCAATCCATCTCTCCTTACCATAGACAACGTCTCTCTTGGCCCTAATGCCAATGTTTGACTTCAAATTTGATACATCATGCGGGCGCCATTTGAGTAAAGAGACACATGATTCCAAAGTTTGAGTATGTGACTCCTCCGCCTCTAGTCTGTAGACTCAAGAGGTCAAAAGAACATTGGATATGGGAGTTTCTTTCAGAATAGATTCAGGTTCTAAGGTTTCTTGATATAAGAATCATACGTGGTACCAGAATGAGGCATGTGCCACAAGGCATGCATACGAATCAAGACAATCCTCCATGTCACTTGGATGATGGTTGTGATTCATCATGTTGCCCAGACAAGATAAAACCTATTTTCAACTTTTATGATTTTTAGGAAAATTACAGAGAAAATCAGATAAAATTAATGTAAAATACAGGCTGTGAGTGAAATAGTGAAGAAGGGGAACGACATCAATTTAGGATGATCCATCACTATTACCAGAAAAGATGAATATTTTTGTGAGGTAAATGAAAATTGAATATTCATTAGAAAGGGAGAATATTTTGTTCAATATCATTCAACTGGCAATTTTTCCAGAAGGTTTATAAAAAGCAGAGTTAGTGAGCAATTTGTATTTGAATCTGGAAAAGAATTTTATCTGTACATGAAGCCTAAAATAGAATAAAAGTGTGTGAAAATAAATGCATTAATTAATTGATAAATATGGAAAAATATAAAATGATAGAACATAAAATTAACTCCATCAGTAACCTGAGGATGGACAACAACATGATTCTTTACTGAGCGAGCAAAATAGGAGTGTTAATACTACTACTTACCCCCCCCCCCTCAATTTTTATTTATCTCAAACACACTACATCCCTGCCCCTCCCTCTTATTTTTCTATTTCTCTCTCCTATCATAATGTCTCTAATAACTCCTCCCTAAAATAGATAACACTGATAGGATATTAAAATTAAAAGAATGGTAATCATGTTGGTGTGTCACAAGTCATCATATTTTTGTCATGTGTAGCTTGTCTCATGGGATAGAGACAAACAAGGTTCAGTTTTGAGTTAAACTTTGACCACACATAGCAATGTTCATAGTTGATATAGACAATATCTTTTTTTTGCTATTTTTCCTATATATCTTGTTAAAAATATAATTCTAGTGTTTCACATTTACATTTTCTTGTCAAAACTCCAACTTCACAAGTAGGTTAAGAGAAAAAATAAAATCGATAACCTATTTAGAATTATTTCTTATGTCTTATTTGGTTTAACATCATATCAAACTCACAATTCTTCATTAATTGAACCATGGATGGGAATTCTTCTAACAAACCAAGCATCATGGGAAGGAACTTATGCATATAACAAAACTTTTATACTTGCCAACTCCTATTTAATTTTTTTTCTTAAAGTTCTTACTTTTTTTAACTATTCTTTTTAATCAAAATTCTCCTTAGTCTAGGAAGGGACACTCAATTGGTTAGATAATTTATTGTGCAAACTTGAGATTTTTAGACCAATACAAGCCCAAGGTGATGGGATGAACGAAATCATAATAAAAATATATCATTCTACTAAATATGTGATCTCTTTCACTTTTTGATCCCTCCCAACTATCAATTAACTAATAGTGATTCATGAGAATGTGATCTACTATCAAATGTAGGTTTAAGGTGTTGACCTAGAGGTTATACATTGTCCATATTTTGATAATGACTTAACCATTCCATTCATATGTATCTAATGTATGTATTCAAGATTATTTCAGGTGTTAGGTACATGAAAAGGATCAAAAATCAAAATCCCTAATTTACTCAAGTTCAAGCCAAAATCTATGCAAGTGAGTAATTTGGGAAATCCATGTAAATGACCTTAGAATATTTTTGTAATCACTTGTATTGATGAATTGTCTTGTAACTAAGATGAGATAATTGATTGGGACACTAAACACCAAGTTTTAATCACTTTTGATGCACTTTAGAAAATTGATCACAGGTAGCCAATCAATCGAGTTTGAATCTCGACCAATCCTCTTGGATCAATTCTCTGGAGAGTGCATCGATCGAGTTGTGGTTTTACAAAACTCGACCGATCGAGTAGCTGACCAATTCGATTTCAATTGGTCGGTCGAGTTTCCTCAGGACAAACTCGACTGATGGTTTGAATATCAACTTTGTCTTTTACTCTATCGGTAGAGTTACCTTTATTGAAACTCGACCGATTGCACTGTACATAATTTGAGGAACAAGTGATTGTGACCCGTGGTGAGCTATTTGATCAAAAATAGCGTTGTTGTTGTGAGCAAAAAGGGCTATATTTCGGCCCAAAGTGTCCCCCAACCCAGAGGGGCACCCTCAGCTATAAATAGGACCTCTTAGAGTTCATTCCAAGGTTTCTCATTCACTACATGCTTGGTCCTAGCTTAGTTGAGAGTTTTGTAACCATTTGAGCCCCTTTATCTCTCTACCTTCAAGTCAAATTCATGAGTATGAGTGAGATAGGTTCCTTTGTAAGAGAGATACTCCATGTATTGATGTAAAGCTCTCCTCCACCATCTTCCTACCCTCTTTCCTATTGAAGAAAAGATTGAAGATCTTCTCCGAGTGAAGGAGAAGGAGTTGGTGTTCTTCAAGGTTGAATAAGGCAAGGTGTTCCAAATCTCCAAGTGAAGGAGATAGTCAAGGCAAATGCTAAAGAAGGATAGGTATTCCCTTGATGGCCGAAGACTTGAAGAAGGAGTGGGTAAGTCCATGTTGATGGCTGAAGACTCCATGGCTCAACTGGGTAAGCTCCTTGTATAGGTTGAAGATCCTTGCTTGAGGTATTATGCCCTTGGATGATTGTGGTTTTTTATTGTAATCTTATGGTGGAATATAATAGTACCAAGGTTGCAAAATTCTAGAGAACCACCTCTAGGTAGTGGACTGACATTGTGTGACGTCCCTGGATTTTGATTTCTCCCAAACCCTATTGGGAATGAGAGGTCAGAATCTGAAAACATCATCCAATCATATCAGAGAGTGATGCGGAAACATAATACGCATACATGAACATACAACCATAACATTTCTCAACATTCAACATGTATATTTATACAACATGAATTATTACACAATGATTTACAATTACATATTGAATGAAGATTCTACAGTCTAATAACATGTATGCTAAACTAGGATCTACACAATAGGTACAACTTGAACAACTTGCTCACGTCCTGTACTTTTCCTCCCATGTTATCTCTGAACCTAAAACATATGTGAAACAACAAATCAACACACAAGGTGTTGTGTACATGGGTAGAAAGATACATATATTTATGGCTTTGATAATTTTGAAAAAGATTTGCAGAAGGAAATAAAATCATAGAAAACACTTCATTATTAAGCAAAATATGCTAATTTAATTCATTTTCCTAGATGAATTGCATTATCAAGGTGGACTAGTACCAAAACATAAATATTGGGCCCATCCCCGTGTACCAAGTACTCTAGGGAAACTCCCCGTACATCGTGTGCTCTAGGGAGGTGTACCAGCCAACATTAATCCATTCCCTCGTAAGGGGGATAATGAGCACCTTAAATAACTACAAAGCATCTACTTATCATTTATGTTTACAAGTGATAAAATATCGAGTATTATATAGTGCTACTACATCCAATATTTGCAAATAAAAGAGAACATACATACATATCATGATTTCAAGCAAGAAAACCATAGTCATATACTTAAATAAAACCCACGTACCTGAGTTCAGAGATTTCTAATCATCTTGGATCATCTTGAACTTTGTCCATGACCTGATTAAATATAATTGAGTATCATTAATACAAGGTTCGTCATTATTAATGGTATTTAGGTCCAACTAGAGTTTTTGTCAAACCTAAAGTTAAACTGATCTTAAACTTGTGTTTGATATTTTTCTACTGACCGGGGTGTCATTTTAGAGGCTTGGTCCAATTTTTGTAATTTTCTGATGATTGATCTATTTTCTAGAATTAATATGAGATTAAAAGCATCTAATTATGCATTTATGAGAAAAGACCTAATATTTAGCAATAATATTCAGATCAGAGTCCATAAATTAGTTTTAATAATCATTAGGCTTCTATAAGAATTTTATGAGAATTAATATCAACAGGATATTGTTCGTTTCATTTAACGGATTGAAACAAGGAGCACTATACTTTAGATTAAATATCATCATTATCTGTTCTTCACAAGCCTGATCTAAGGGTCTAGTAATGTAGAGGATATTCTTCTAAGTCTAGGGATATTTTTGGGGCATTTATTGACCAATGGAGCTATTTATAGGGCATTTTCTAAGATAAGATCATTTTCTGGGAATTCATAACATTTTACCTTATGTGGCAGGTCCCACTACTAAGGTGGCAATGCTGGATTGGGCCACGATGGTCGGCATATGTGTGTGCTCCCTTGTGATGGTTTAGGCTGGTTCGATTAGCCTTTCTTCCTAAGCCGCTCGGTTCAACTGGGTTCACACTTGCACCGTCAGGTCTATGTCTGTCTTGAGAGTGAACCCTGATCGACCAAAGCCACCCCCTGACTCGTCTTCCCATCTGTCTCTCCGTGACACAGCTGAAGGATGTCGCCGCATAGCCACGCCGACAAGAAGTGAAGAGCAGTTGGGTCAGATTACAAAGAAGCGGTCTTGAGAGGCTTCCACGAGGCAACTCCCAGTCTCAAGTGACCAGCATTGCCACGCCGAACTCCATCTCAGATCTGCGGCGGATGAGGTTGGGGATTCGTTCCCTGGGCATCTCCTTGCTTTGGAAACAGGTTGAGAATCGGCGAGCAATCAGCGGCCCAAAGCTTGACCCCAGAAGCTTCGTAGAGGAGCATCGACCAATGACTGGCTCTCCAAGAGGTGCGTGCCGGAGACACCATGTTGAACTCCGATTTGAGCGCGGCGGAGGAGGCTCTGTGAGATTGGGGTTTTGTGCACTATGGCCTCCCTGTCTTCACAAACTGGCTCTAAAGCTTCTCTGTGAGCTCCTAATCTCAAAGGCCATCCCTAAGAGAGGTGAAAGCCCAAGGAAGTTTGGTCATAAGGCCATCCTAAATGGCTGGGAATACAAGCTTCGGGAGCTCAGGGTAAGGCTCCGCACAAGGAGACGCTCACCTAGTTGACATCGCCTCATCATTCTCTGTTTCACTGGTTCTCCCTACAACATAAAATTCTAGCTTTGGATCCCTAACCCCTCGGCCATGTACTTGGCTACTGCGATCACAATGATGGAGAGGGAGTAGAGAAAAATGGGTTAATCTCTCTCCATTCTATACGAAACAGAGTCACAAAATTGTCATTTAGCAGCTCCGTTTCTTGCGGATCTAGAAGCTTAGTTGGGTTTGTGTTTACCTCGTAGATCTATTGCCCATCGATGATGAGAGATTTGGTATTTTGTCACCCCCTTTTCTCCGTATGAATCGGAGGTAGGAGACAAAGTCTCCACCACCAAATCACAGCAAACGACCTGGATGAGGCCATGTCTCCCGCCCATGGTCTCAACTACATGGGTCCTCGGTTGAGTGGGCTGCGTGACATCTAATTGTCACACCTAAGTACTAAATATCCAAAATTACCATATCTTGATTATATTTATATCAAGAATTCAAACCTCCATATCTCCTAAACGGGTAGTTGAAAAGATATGAAATTTTAGACATTAGTTCCTCATAATATAGTCTATCTTCCATACAAATTTCATACTAAAAATCCATTATTTGATCTATCAAAATTTCTCCAAAAATCATCATAGCTAAGGTGTTGTAAGGTCTTATATTATTACCATTATCTCTCCAACAATGGCCACACAACTTCAAAAGACTGATATGCTCATAATATCATTAAAGGATGTTGAGACACATGAATAATTAGTTTGATTAACAAAAGTTGTTCATCACTCAATTAGGTATCATAGTCTGCTTTTGTATCTCAATACACCTAATTTGGAGAAAGAATCCATAATTTTTTTTACCAATTCCTCACTTTGGTATTTGTCCTCTACATAGAATGCTTGACTCTCAAATATTGTATTAGTTATTAAAACTCAAAAATCTAGGTTGTAACATTCACCCAACTTATTTGGAATTTCGTCCTCGAAATTCAACTAATCGCATCCTTAAGAGGCTATTTTGGGGTCGAACTTCAAATACATCATTATTTCTTAGGTTCTGAGGTCACCATAGTCGCATGCACTCTAAGTTGTCAACTTAGGGTCTAGAGATTCTTGGATGTGTCCACCCCACCTTATATATATATATATATATATATATATATATATATATGTATATATATATATATATATATATATGGAAGCATCACTTAACCATAACATGACATTATGATATCATAGGATTACATCACCCCTAAGGGTACATGTTTTGTTCATACTTTTAAGGTTCAAGAGGAATTCGTTTATATGTCATGGTATTCCGATCGTTCACATCTAACATCATTAACATCTTACAATAATTTCTGCATTAGAGAAGATTTATCTTCATCCTTGATATTAGGATTTTTCTACATAAGAAGGGCTTACATAACATGCTTGACCATTAGGGTTTCACCCTATGGTGTAATATTCATACTCAACTTAGAAGCATACATTAAGAAGGATCAACGTTACAAACTATATTTCTGATCATATATCCTATGATCCAAAAATATCTTTATATCAAGTTCATGAGTTTTTTTTTGCATGTATTATGTGAAGGAAAAAAAAGAGAATATACTAAGTTTATCCCATGTTCTCAGCATCATATCTTTCATGTTTCATATGAAGAGCAAGAGAATATTTTAAAGTCAAACTTATCATGATTTCTATCTTGGTGCTACGTGTATGATATAGGGGGGATATATAATAGGTCAAGCTTATACGAGTGACTCCTCATATATAAATCATCTACATAGCTCAAGTGAGGTTTCTATCATCATATATTAAGAAATAGAAGATGAAGAGAGAACATGTATTTTGAGTATCTTTTGCAAAAAGCATCATACTCTCATAACTAGAGTTCATATATTACCTCACTTGCAACTATTGATGAGATTCACCAAAATATGTCACTCCAGCTAGGACCTAATTCAGCCAAAGGATTGACTTTATCATATGGGTCATCTACCCTCCCTTTTCTTTTACCCAATTCTCACATATAGATTTGAATCATGCATAAGGACTCAACTCAACACTCAAGACTAGTCTAGTGTAGGATTTTTTTTTTAAACACATATCTCATATATTGGGGGCTAGGTCCTATGACCTTCTCCCTGTGGGTCTTACTCTCTCTAGAGTTCACCACATATCTCATCCTACCACTAGATATCCTCCTTGTATAAGAGCTTGAGGCTCATGCACACTCATCTCTATCTTAACTTAGCTTATCTTAAGTAGGAAAAGGGAATGTACTTTCATCATCAAGATTTTGCTTAAATTCTCCAAAATTAGATTCAACAAGTATACAACTTAAACCTTTATAAGGAAACGTATACCATCAGAGATCAAACTTAGATAAGATTCCACATGCTTATTTCAACTATCGTTCTATCATCTACTCTATGTATCACATATCTTGATAAGGCTCTAGACATCTAATCTAGACTACTCTCTCTTCTAGACTGATGTCATTCCTTTTCACTTAGATTGCATGAACACTAACTACTCTCCAGTGTGAGGGACACATTTTTATATTTACATATAGATAATAAAATATTCTATAGTTGTTCTCTGAGAAGGAAGACGGCAGAGAAAACTATCGATGCTCGGGCCGATTCGAAACAAAACTAAACCAACAAAACGAGTGTCCCACACACAGTAGATAGTCTAGTGCCATGTCACCTAGTGAAATGGTGAGAACAAGGTGTAGACCAGTGTAGCTACCCAATACATATGAGCTCTATATGCAAAGGGTATCAGACACTTGTCTAAACATAGTTCTCAAACATCTAGGTTCTAACTTAGAGGCTAGGTCAAACCTTATTCCTATAGAACAACTTACTAAGTTTCTAGGGTTTTAACTGAAAGGTGAAGTTTAGTTTTATGTATCATGGTGAGCAATTTTTAGGTGTAGCTATTGTTCATGCTCTGATACCAACTGTGACGTCCCTGGATTTTGATTTCTCCCAAACCCTATTGGGAATGAGAGGTCAGAATCCGAAAAATCATCCAATCATATCAGAGAGCGATGCGGAAGCATAATATGCATACATGAACATACAACCATAACATTTCTCAACATTCAACATGTATTTTTATACAACTTGAATTATTACACAATGATTTACAATTACATATTGAATGAAGATTCTACAGTCTAATAACATGTATGCTAAACTAGGATCTACACAATAGGTACAACCTGAACAACTTGCTCACGTCCTGTACTTTTCCTCCCATGTTATCTCTGAACCTAAAACATACGTGAAACAACAAATCAACACACAAGGTGTTGTGTACATGGGTAGAAAGATACATATATTTATGGCTTTCATAATTTTGAAAAAGATTTGTAGAAGGAAATAAAATCATAGAAAACACTTCTTTATTAAGCGAAATATGCTAATTTAAGTCATTTTCCTAGATGATTTGCATTATCAAGGTGGACTAGTACCAAAACATAAATATTGGGCACATCCCCGTGTACCAAGTACTCTAGGGAAACTCCCCTTGCACCGTGTGCTCTAGGGAGGTGTACTAGCCAACATTAATCCATTCCCTCGTAAGGGGGACAATGAGCACCTTAAATAACAACAAAGCATCTACTTATCATTTATGTTTACAAGTGATAAAACATCGAGTACTATATAGTGCTACTACATCCAATATTTGCAAATAGAAGAGAGCATACATACATATCATGATTTCAAGCAAGAAAACCATAGTCATATACTTAAATAAAAACCACGTACCTGAGTTCAGAGATTTCTAATCATCTTGGATCATCTAGAACTTTGTCCCTGACCTGATTAAATATAATTGAGTATCATTAATACAAGGTTCATCATTATTAATGATATTTAGGTCCAACTAGAGTTTTTGTCAAACCTAAAGTTAAACTGATCTTAAACTTGTGTTTGATATTTTTCTACTGACCGAGGTGTCATTTTAGAGGCCTGGTCCGATTTTTGTAATTTTCTGATCATTAATCTATTTTCTAGAATTAATATGAGATTAAAAGCATCTGATTATGCATTTATGAGAAAAGACCTAATATTTAGCAGTAATATTCAGATCAGAGTCCATAAATTAGTTTTAGTAATCATTAGGCTTCTATAAGAATTTTATGAGAATTAATATCAACATGATATTGTTCGTTTCATTTAACGGATTGAAACAAGGAGCATTATACTTTAGATTAAATATCATCATTATCTGTTCTTCACAAGCCTAATCTAAGGGTCTAGTGATGTAGAGGATATTTTTCTGAGTCTAGGTATATTTTTGGGGCATTTATTGACCAATGGAGCTATTTATAGGGCATTTTCTAAGATAAGATCATTTTCTGGGAATTCAAAACATTTTACCTTATGTGGCGGGTCCCACTGCTGAGGTGGCAATGCTGGATTGGGCCACGTTGGTCGGCATATGTGTACGCTCCCTTGTGATGGTTTAGGCTGGGCCGATTAGCCTTTCTTCCTAAGCCGCTCGGTTCAACTGGGTTCACACTTGCACCGTCGGGTCTATGTCTGTCTTGAGAGTGAACCCTGATCGACCAAAGCCACCCCTGACTCGTCTTCTCGTCTGTTTCTCCGTGACACAGCCGAAGGATGTCGCCTCATAGCCACGCCGGCAAGAAGTGAAGAGCGGTTGGGTCAGATTACGGAGAAGCGGTCTTGAGAGGCTTCCACGAGGCAACTCCCAGTCTCAGGTGACCAACATTGCCACGCCGAACTCCATCTCAGATCTGCGGCGGATGAGGTTGGGGCTTCATTCCCTGGGCATCTCCTTGCTTTGGAAACATGATGAGAATCGGCGAGCAATCAGCGGCCCAAAGATTGACCCCAGAAGCTTCATAGAGGAGCATTGACAAATGAATGGCTCTCCAAGAGGTGCGTGCCGGAGACACCATGTTGAACTTTGATTTGAGCGCGGCGGAGGAGACTTTGTGAGATTGGGGTTTCATGCACTATGGCCTCCCTGTCTTCACAAACTGGCTCTAAAGCTTCTCTGCGAGCTCCTAATCTCAAAGGCCATCCCTAAGAGAGGTGAAAGCCCAAGGAAGTCTAGTCACAAGGTCGTCCTCAATGGCTGGGAACACAAGCTTCGGGAGCTCAGGGTAAGGCTCCGCACAAGGAGACGCTCGCCCAGTTGACGTCGCCTCATCATTCTCTATCTCACTGGTTCTCCCTACAGCATAAAATTCTAGCTTTGGATCCCTAACCCCTCGGCCATGTACTTGGCTACTGCGATCACAACGATGGAGAGGGAGTAGAGAAAAATGGGTTAATCTCTCTCCATTCTATACGAAACAGAGTCACAAAATGGTCGTTTAGCAGCTCCGTTTCTTACGGATCTAGAAGCTTAGTTGGGTTTGTGTTTACCTCGCAGATCTATTTCTCATCGATGATGAGAGATTTGGTATTTTGTCACCTTCTTTTCTCCGCAGGAATCGGAGGTAGGAGACAAAGTCTCCACCACCAGATCACAACAAACGACCTGGATGAGGCCACGTCTCCCGACCATGGTCTCAACTACATGGGTCCTCGGTTGAGTGGGCTGTGTGACATCTAATTGTCACACCTAAGTACTAAATATCCAAAATTACCATATCTTGATTATATTTATATCAAGAATTCAAACCTCCATATCTCCTAAATGGGTAGTTGAAAAGATATAAAATTTTAGACATTAGTTCGTCATAATATAGTCTAGCTTCCATACAAATTTCATACTAAAAATCCATTATTTGATCTATCAAAATTTCTCCAAAAAGCATCATAGCTAAGGTGTTGTAAGGTCTTATATTATTACCATTATCTCTCCAACAATGGCCACACAACTTCAAAAGACTGATATGTTCATAATATCATTAAAGGATGTTGAGACACATGAATAATCAGTTTGATTAACAAAAGTTGTTCATCACTCAATTAGGTATCATAGTCCGCTTTTGTATCTCAATACACCTAATTTGGTGAAAGAATCCATAATTTTTTTTTTTACCAATTCCTCACTTTGGTATTTGTCCTCTACATAGAATGCTTGACTCTCAAATATTGTATTAGTTATTAAAACTCAAAAATCTAGGTTGTCACACATTGCTTCTAGTTAGGACATGGAACCACTCTAAACCATCTTGTCTAAGTGCATGCTCTTCCTGTCTCTTACCCTTGTTGTGGATGTTAGTTAAGATCTTAAATTGGTTGAATGTTTAAGATTTTGCACTTAATATAATTTGGTTGTCTAATCCATTTTATGAGAATTGTAAAGCTCTATTCACCCCCCCCTGTAGAGCCCTTGATCCAAGAAGTGGTATCAGAGCAGGTCTTCTCCAAGTTACTTCTATAATAGGAGAAGATGAGCGATTTAGCACTTGGATCCCTCAACTTGGAAGGAAGCTTCTCCATGCGACCTCCGGTCTTCGACGACACCAACTTCCTCTATTGTAAGAGAAGAATACAGTTCTACCTCCAAGGTGTGAGCTATGAGATGTGGAAGGTGGTGCATCTCAAGTATGAAGATCCAAAGGGGGAAATCTCCACATGGACGGAAGCCCAAATGAAGAAATCTCAACTCAATGCCAAAGCTATGAGCATCATCTATGTGGCCCTCACCCCATCTGAGTTCAACCGGATCTCCTCTTGGGACACCACACGTGAGATTTGGAACAAGCTTTGTGTCACCTGTGCAGGAACGAAGCAAGTGAAGGAAGCCAAGATCTACATGCTTGGTGGTCTTCTTGAGAACTTCAAGATGGGTAAGAATGAAAGAGTGGCTGATATGTACACTAGGCTCAATGTCATCATCATTGGATTGGCAGCCCTTTGTAGTGTGATGGACAAAGGCACTATCAACCCCAAGATCTTAAGATCTCTTCCAAAGAGATGGGAGCTCAAGGTTACATCCCTTGAAGAAATGTACAAGCTTTGTCAATTGTCAACCGAGGAGCTGGTTGGAAAACTTCAAGACCATGAACCAAGGCTTGATAATCAAGAAGAAGAAGAAAAGAGAGAAGAGAAGGAGTCCAAGAAGATCAAGGACAAAGCCTTCAAAGCTCAAATTGAAGAGATGGTTCAGCAGCCACAACTTGCTCTCAAGTCCCCTACTCCCTCCTCAAGTGAAGATGAAGGCCCAAATGAGCATGAAGATAATTACTCAAAGGGAAAACACTTCAAGGGGAAGTCGTACTCATCAACTCCTAGATGATATGAGTGTGGCCAAAAGGGCCATTACAAGAGTGACTGCCCCAAGGCTAAGATGATCCATCACAAGAGCAACCATAAGAAAGACAAGGAGTATAAGAGAGAACGAAAATACAAGAGAACAGAGAAGAAAGAAAGAAGAACCAAAGATGCAACTCATGTAGCTTGGGAGGAGTCTTTGTTAAGCTCCTCAAGCTCTGGAGATGGAGAATGTCACCTTGCTCTCATGGCCTCTACAAGTGAAGATGTAGGTGAGGTAAGTGAGGTAAGTGAAGTCAATTTGCATGAGTTGTCTAAGGAAACTCTTATTGATATGCTTAATGATTTCCGATCATCTTTTACTAAATGCAAATCTAAAAGGAAAAGGTTAAGCAAGATAATAGATGATCTTTATACTAAAAGAGAGATTCTTGATAAAAATGAAAAACTGATGTTTGATAGCATAGATTCTTTGCAAGGGCAATTTCTTGACCTTGAGCTCAAATACAATGGAGTAGAGGTTGAGAATGGTGTCTATCTTAAGACTATTGCAGAACTTAAGGAAGATAACCAAAGATGCCAAGATGAAATTGATGTTTTTAAAACTAAAAATGTAGAACTCAATCTCATTGATGAAGCTAGAAAGTAAGAAATTCATGTCTATCAAAAGGAAATTCTTTTTCTTAAATATGAAAATGCTAAGTTGCTTGCTCTAGTTAATGATCTATCATCTAGACCTATTTTGCAAAGTAATGAGGTAGCTAGCAATGCTTTAGAATGTGATTCTTTTCATACTAAAGCCCTCTGTTTAGAGGTCGACCTATTGCATTCTAGAGATGATCTTGCTAGTTTATCTTTTATTGTCATTAACCTTATGATGATAATGAAAAGTTAAGAGCTTCTTTGCAAAAGCTTCTTGCAGGAAAGAAATCCCTTAATGCTATCCTAGAACACTCTACCAAACAAATTGGTACTAGTGGTTAATGATATTATGGGACTGCTCCCAAGTGTAAGAATAAGAACAAGAGTAAGGGTAAGAAGAAGAGTGTGGAACCTCCTATCTTCCATGGAGAGACTTTCAACTCTAAGAACCCAATGGTATATGTTCATTGTAAATGTGATGATCATTACTCTACTTATTGTCCTTACAAGCCAATGGGGACCAACCCAAAGATGTAATGGGTCCCTAAGCTAACCCCAGATCCTGAAGTTTGAGTTGGGTACCGACATCCTTCTTTCTTGCAGGTCAAAAAGAGGGGGGGTTGTTGATAGTGACTGCTCAAAACATATGACAGGTGAAATCAACCATTTCAACAAATTCATGAAAAAGAAAGGAGGATCAGTGACCTTCAGGGACAACAAAAAGGGTAAGGTGGTAGGTGAGGGTGATGTAGGAAACAAGCTTTGTATCAAGAGTGTTTTTCTTATTTATGGCCTACATCACAACTTGATAAGTGTAAGTCAACTTTGTGATAATGGGTATCTTGTTTTGTTTGCATCTTTAGAATGTTTACTTCTAGATTCTCTCACTTACAATGTCATATATAAGGGAACTAGAAATGGTAATATTTATGTTATTGTGTTTGATGCTCTAAAGCCCGTACTTGATAGATGCTTGTTTGTGGATAAAAATGATATTTCTCTTTGGCATCTTCGATTGGGTCATGTGAATATGTATCAAATGAAGAAATTGAGCAAAAAGAAATTGGTTCGGGGACTTTCCAAATTGGATTTTGAAAAGGATGAGGTATGCCGACCTTGTACATAAGGTAAGAAAACCAGGTCCTCCTTCAAATCCAAAGGATTCCTTAGTTCAAAAGAGCTCTTGAGCTTCTTCACATTGATCTATTCGGGCCTATGAGAACTCAAACGCGTCGTGGTTCCATGTATTGTCTTGTGATTGTCGATGATTTCTCTCGTTATACTTGGACCTTCCTTCTCGTTTCAAAAAGTGATACACTTGATGTTTTCTCGAGCTTTTGTAAATGAGTTGAAAATGAAGATTCTTGCTGGATTGTTTCTATCCATAGTGACCATGGGGGAGAGTTTGAAAATAATCTTTGTGAGCCTTTATGTGAAAAATTTGGTTACTCGTACAATTTCTCTTCTCCTCGTACACCTCACCAAAATCGGGTAGTAGAGAGGAAGAATAGGTCGCTACAGGAGATGGCTAGGACAATGCGTCTTGAATATGACATTCCTAAGAAGTTTTGGGCCAAATCCGTTAGCACTACCAGTTTTGTGCAGAACTGAGTATTTACACATCCTTCTTTGAAGAAAACCCCCTACGAGTTATGGCGTGGTAGAATGCCATCCATTGATTTCTTTCACATTTTTGGATGTCCTTGTTTGGTTTTAAACACGAAGGATTCTCTCAACAAGTTTGATCTGAAATCTTACAAGGATTTATTCCTAGGATATAACATTACAATCAGGGCGTATAGAGTTTTCAATATTGAATGATCTAAAATTGAAGAATCTATCAATGTTAAGTTTATTGAAACTAACCTTGTTGTTGGCAACAATGTTGTTGATAATGATGTTGCATATGAATTAATTCATGTCTTGAAAGACCTCAACATCGAAAACAAAGGTAAGCAAGCAGTTGAAGCAGAAGATGAAGAGAGAAAGGATCTCACTCCCCGCTTTGTAAAGAATCATCCCAAAGATCTAATCATTGGCAACCCATTTGAGAGAGTGAAGACACGAGCTGCCTACAACAAAGAACAAGTAGACAGTGCCTTCATCATATACCTAGAGCCAAAGAACATCAAGGAAGCTCTTGGAGATGATGAGTGGATCCTAGCCATGCAGGAGGAACTAGAGCAATTTGAGAAGAATCGAGTGTGGACTCTAGTGGCAAGACCAAGTGACAGAAAAATCATTGACAAAAAGTGGGTCTACTGCAACAAGCTCAACGAGAATGGTAAGGTGGTAAGAAACAAAGCTAGACTAGTAGAACAAGGCAACAACCAACAGGAAGGTATTGATTTTGATGAAACTTATGCTCCTATTGCTAGACTTGAATCTATTAGAATGCTACTTGTCTTTTCTAGTTATAAAAATTTCTTACTATATCAAATGGATGTTAAAAGTGCATTTTTGAATGGTACAATTGAGGAGGAAGTATTTGTTGCTCAACCTTCAGGCTTTGAAAATGACAAGCTACCTAATCATGTTTATTTGTTGCAAAAATCTCTATGGACTCAACCAAGCACCTCGATCTTGGTATGAAAAATTAAAGAACTTTTTGTTAGACAATGGCTATGTCATGGGCAAAGTCGATTCTACACTATTTCTAAAACACACTTCTAGCAATTTTCTTATCATACAAATTTTTGTTGATGATATCATATTTGGCGGAACTGATCTTAATCTTCGCAAGGAGTTTAATTCTATTATGTAGAGTGAGTTTGAGATGAGCACGATGGGTGAGTTGACTTTCTTCCTCGGCTTCCAAATCAAGCAAATCAAAGATGGAAACTTCCTCAACCAAGGCAAGTACACCAGTGAACTACTCAAACGCTTTGGGATGGAGAACATGAAGCTGATGGACACACCCATGTCCAACACCACCAAACTTGATAGAGATGAAGAAGGTGAGAAGGTATATGAGAAGATCTATATAGGTATGATTGGAATTTTACTTTATTTAACTTCCTCTAGACGTGATATTATGTTTAGTTTTGGCTTGTGTGCTCACTTTCAAACAAGTCCTAGGAAATCACATCTTATTGTTGTCAAGAGGATTTTGAGGCACTTAGCCAAAACATAAAACTTTGGTCTATGGTACCCTAAGTCAAGGGACTTTACTCTTGTAGCATATAGTGATGCGGATTACATAGGCTGTTTGGTTAATAGAAAGTGCACAAGTGTCACTTGCTTCCTTCTAGGACCATGCTTGGTGTCTTGGTTTTCCAAGAAACATGTTACCATGGCATTATCAACTACCAAGGCTGAATACATTGTAGCCGGGAGTAGTTGTGCTCAGGTCCTATGGATGAAGCAAATGCTCCAAGACTTTAACATACATTTTGATGCTTCTCCTATCTATTGTGATAATAGTAGTGCAATCAATCTTTCTTATAATCCTATATTGCATAGTAGAGCTAAACATATAGAGGTGCGCTATCATTTTCTTCATGACCACATTGCCAAGAAGGATATCTATATCACGCATGTGGACACAAAAAATTAGTTGGCGAACATTTTCACTAAACCTCTAGCTAGAGAGAAATTTAATTTTATTAGATCAAAATTGCTTATTGTTTCTTATGATGATATTAACATGCCATCTAGCTAGTTGTTTTTATCCTATATGTCTTGATCATGCTTTACTAACCTAGCTTGCCTAAATTTGCTAAAATATGCCTAATTTGCTTGTTGACATGCTTAGTTTCACTTGTTTTTGGGCGTTTCTCTAATTTCTTGGTTTTATCGCTAAATAGTACCCAATGATGAGTGATATGTGCCTAAGTATGTTTAATATACATAATAGACTCGAAAAATGAATTTAATTAGCATTCATTTGGCTAGAAATTAATTTTGATGGTTTTAGGTCAGGTTGACCATCGGTCGAGTTTCCCCAGGACAAACTCGACCGATTAGTGGCCGATAGCTATTCTTTTTTGGACCAATCGGTCAAGTTTCCCACTCTCAGAACTCGATCGATTAGTGGCCGAGAGCTATTCTTTTTTGGACCAATCGGTCAAGTTTCCCACTCTCAAAACTCGACCGATCTGCGGGTTGAAGCCAACTTCAGTTTGGAATTGGATGACTATTCTCCCTCTCAACTAGAGAATAGATGATTGATTCCTCTTCTTCTAGCCCTAAGCTCTCTACCCTAACCCTAACCTTCCTTATCCTAGCCCTTTCCCAACCTAGATAGGTTGTTCTTGACCTTCCCAGTTGCTCTTTGGTGGTTTTTGGGCGGCTTTTTCGGTTTGCTTTGTGTGGTTGTTCATTTCTTCTCCTCTTTCTCACCTCCATGGCTTCTCAAAGGAGAAAATGACCCGCCCTAGCAATGCTCATTCGTCTTTTTCATATAATCGCTTGATTCCTTTCGATGATACCTATTTTTTCTCAATAAAGGCTGTTAATAGGTATATGGACCTTCTTCCTAGGAGTCCTTTTCCTTTTCGCGCCTTGTTTGAGACAAGTCCTAGGTGTCAAGAAGTTATATACCAGGTTTCTAGGTTGCTCGTCGTCCACCACCTCTCTTCCTTAACCGTCGAATGTGATTGCTTTTTCAATTCGATGACTAACACAAAAGCAGTTCACGAGTTCTACACTAACTTACGTTGGAACTACGACTCCCTCATACCCCCGCGGAATACTCAAGTAATCCTAACCTCTATGATCACCGGTAAACATTTCCAAATCTCTAAGGATATTCTAAATGTCTTCTTTTCCAAATATGAGGAAAACGATACCTAGCGCAAAGATAATGGCAAGTACTTTGATCTTTTGGATCCCAAAGGTTTCTACAAGCAAAATGAACTTACCCTCCCTAAAATTCATCGCTACTTGAAGAAACCTGACGTTCCATATAAGAAGAAGAGAACCCTAACTTCCTCCGCCCACGACCTTAGGAAGTGCAGTTTAGCTTTACTGATCAACTACAACATCCATACGAAGAAAAATCAAACGGATATTGAAGAGAACACTATTGTCATTATGTATTGCATTCTAGAGAACATCAGTGTCAAGTGGGCCAGATACATTCTACACCATATGACCTGCTTTGACACTGGTAAGAAAACACGAGGCACCCATCCCCTGTATCCAGCCCTGATTTGTGGTTTGTTTCAGTTTGCTACTTAGAAATCTCTCTTTTCTGACTTTCATTACAAGTTATCCAGGAAGGGTGTTGGTATCAGTGAAATAACAATTCAGAAGTCTGTGCCTGTGTTTTCCTCCTCCACCCCTGGTGCTTCTACCTATGCCTCTGCCTCTGCAGCCCCTGCCTGCTCTACCTGTGTTCTACCTCCTCAGCCCCCTCCTCGACCTAGCCGTGCTTCGTTCCGTGTATCTAATGAAACACTTATGGGCTACATCTTGCACCAACAAGCATACAAACAACAGGTCCAGGAGCACCTGCATCAAGATGTGTGTTCTATCATGTTGACCATGAACCTATCCTGTGCTCACCCCTATCCCACCTACCAGCCCTACCCTGGTCGTGATTATGCTTCATATGCATACAATTATTACTATCGCACACCCGAGCCTTCCGTTGCTGCTACTCCTCCACCTTTCTCTACTGGTAGTTCTTCTCCCTCCTACCTCCCATTTCCTACTGCCCCCCTGGCCACCTTGCTTGCCAACCTTGGAGACTCTGCTCCATCCTTTCCTCAAGCCAATGAGCTCCACGCTCTTGGTATGTCTTAGGCTGAGTAGAATGCTCGTTGGCCCGATCGTGGTTTTGGTCCTCCTGCTGATAAGGAGATTCCTGACCAGGCTGATGATGCTGAGGCTGCTGATGATGATGACGGTGATGGCATGGATGCTTTTGATGATGGTCATGGTGCTGATTTTGGTGATGAAGGCACTACAGCTGCACCTTCTGATGGAGACAAGGACTATGAGCCTGGAGCCAATGACGACGACGTTTTGGATATAGATAGCCTAGATGTCTAGCTTGTTTCTTAGTTTTTAGTCTAGTATGATGATCATATACATCTTTCTATGCTATTTTGTATAAGAAACATCTGGGAACATTACCTGAGATGTACTATTTGGTCTTCTATTTTTCATCGCTTCTTACTTGTAGTTGCTTTCATGAGAACATGCATCTGAGTTGTAATATATGTGATGTGCACTCTTGTTATTTACTCTGATATATCTTATGAGTTGGTGTCATCTCTAACCATATTTTGATTATGACTGAGATTATTGCTTTTGTCTCTTCTTGACATATAATATGAGATGGCGTGTATGAATATCTGGTTGATTGTGTTTTGGAGAAGACCTGGATATATGCTCTTCTACCCCCCTACTTTTTGATAATGTCAAAAGGGAAGAAAAATATCAAAGTCTTGAAACTCAATCATATTGTTATCCGTCGTGATACTATTGCTTATTGCCTATGAGATCCTTTTCTTGTTCATTTAATGTTTTACCAAGTGACTTGCAAAGGACCACATAATACATGTATGCTATAATTGTCGTGTGTAGAAAGATTAACTATACAGGTTAGAGGAAGCATAGATTGAGGGGGAGTAATTCATATTGTTCACATCTTGAATCCCCTTAATTCACAAAGCAAAGGTATAGCTTTTATATCCTTTTCAATATGTTTGAGGAATGGTTTGTCATTGTCAAAAAGGGGGAGAATGTTGACCTAGAGGTTATACATTGGCCATATTTTGATAAAGACTTAACCATTCCATTCATATGTATCTAATGTGTGTATTCAAGATTGATTTCAAGTGTTAGGTACATGAATAGGATCAAAAATCAAAAGCCCTAATTTTTTCAAGTTCAAGCCAAAAGCTATGCAAGTGTGTAATTTGGGAAATCCATGTAAATGACCTTAGAATATTTTTGTAATTACTTGTATTGATGAATTGTCTTGTAACTAAGATGAGAAAATTGATTGGGACACTAAACACCAAGTTTTAATCACTTCTGATGCACTTTAGAAAATTGATCACATGCAGCCAATCGGTCAAGTTTGAATCTCGACCGATCCTCTTGGATCAATTCTCTAAAGAGTGCATTGGTCAAGTTGTGGTTTAACAGAACTCAACCGATCGAGTACCTGACCTATTCGATTTTCATTGGTCGGTCGAGTTTCCTCAGGACAAACTCGATTGATGGTTTGAATATCAACTTTGTATTTTACTCTATCGGTTGAGTTATCTTTATTGAAACTTGACTGATTGCACTATATGAAATTTGCAAAAAAAGTGATTGTCACCATTGGTGAGCTATTTGATCGAAAATAGAGTCGTTGCTTTGAGAAAAAAGGGCTATATTTCAGCCCAAAGTGTCCCCCTACCCAAAGGGGCACCCTCAGCTATAAATAGGACCTCTTGGAGTTCATTCCAAGGTTGCTCATTCACTACATGCTTGGTCCTAGCTTAGTTGAGAGTGTTCTAACCCTTTGAGTCCCTTTCTCTCTCTACCTTCAAGTCAAATTCATGAGTATGAGTGAGATAGGTTCCTTTGTAAGATAGCTACTCCATGTATTGATGTAAATCTCTCCTCTATCATCTTCCTACCCTCTTTCCTATTGAAGAAAAGGTTGAAGATCTTCTCCTAGTGAAGGAGAAGGAGTTACTATTCTTCAAGGTTGAAGAAGGCAAGGCGTTCCAGATCTCCAAGTGAAGGAGATAGGCAAGGAAAATGCTTAAGAAGGATAGGTAACCCCATGAAGGTTGAAGACTTGAAGAAGGAGTGGGTAAGTCCATGTTGATGGCTGAAGACTCCATGGTTCAAGTGGGTAAGCTCCTTCTATAGGTTGAAGATCCTTGCTTGAGGTACTAAGACCTTGGATGATTGTGATTTTGTCTTGTAATCTTATGATGGAATATAAGAGTACCAAGATTGCAAATCCTAGAGATTAACCACCTCTAGGTAGTGGACTGACATTGCTCCTAGTTAGGACATGGAACCACTCTAAACCACCTTGTCCCAGTGCATGCTCTTCTTTGTCTCTTATCCTTGTTGTGCATGATAGTTAGGATCTCAAATTGTTTGAATGTTTAAGATTTTGTACTTAATATAATTTGGTGGTCTAATCCATTTTGTGAGAATTGTGAAGCTCTATTCACCCCCCATCTAGAGCCCTTGATCCAACACAAGGTATTATCATTATTCACCAGTAGAACTAGTTTACTTTTAGAGATATTTTGAATCCACATGGATTTCGGTAGGACATAATATTGTATTACCCATGTTAAAGGTTTTTGAATTTCTGTCCCATTCTACTTGGACATTGAGGCCTAAAGCCTAGTTGTATTATATAGGTAGTCAAATCTCAACAATAATGGACTAGATCACCATGAATCACACAATGACCCACAAAAGCTTTGTTTTTATTATTGTCAGCTTCCCATATCTTTATCCCTCAAAAAACAACTACAACCGGTGACATGATGAATAAAATCACAACAAAAACATATCATTATCCTTAATATGTGATCTCTTTCACTTGTTGATCCCTCCCAACTATTAATGTATTGGTAGCGCTTCATGAGAATGTGATCTACTATCTAATGCAGGTTCAAGGTATTATCATTATTCACTAGTTGAACTATTTTGGTTTTTAGAGATATTTTGGAGACACAAGGCTTTCGGTAGAACGTAATATTGGCATTACCCATGTTGAAGGTTGTGGAATTCCTGGCCCATTCTACTTGGACATTGAGGCCTAAAGCCTAGTTGTATTATATAGGAAGTCAAATCTCAATAACAATAGCCTAATTCATGATGAATCGTATAATGATGCACCAAATCTCCTTTTTATTATTGTCAGCTTCCCATGTTTTAATCCCTCCAAAAACAACTACAACCGGTGACAGTTAGAATAAAAACACAATAAAAACATATCATTTTCCTTAATATGTGATCTCTTTCACTTGTTGATCCCTCCCAACTATTAATTAACTGATAGTGCTTCATAAGAATGTGATCTACTATCTAATGTAGGTTCAAGGTATTATCATTATTTAGCAGTTAACTAGTTTAGTTTTATAAATATTTTGGAGCCACAATGCTTTCGTTAGGATGTAATATTGGTATTACCCATGTTGAAGGTTGTGAAATTTCTGGCCCATTCTACTTGGACATTGAGGCCTAAAGCCTAGTTGTATTATATACGCAGTCAAATCACAATAACAATGGCCTAGATCACCATGAATCATACAATGACCCACCAAAGCTCCTTTTGTGTTCTTGTCAGCTTCCCATGTCTTTATCCCTCCAAAAACAACTACAACCGGTGATAGGATGAATAAAACCACAATAAAAGCTTATCATTCTCCTTAATATGGGGTCTCTTTCACTTGTTGATCCTTCCTAGCTATTAATTAACTGATAGTGCTCCATGAGAATGTGATCTACTATCGAATGCATGTTCAAGGTATTATCATTATTCACCAGTTGAACTTGTTTAGTTTTAGAGATATTTGGAGCCACATGGCTTTCAGTAGGACGTAATATTGGTATTACCCATGTTGAAGGTTGTGGAATTTTTAGCCCATTCTACTTGGACATTGAGGCCTAAAGCCTAGTTGTATTATATAGGCAGTCAAATCTCAATAACAATGGCCTAGATCACCATGAACTGTACAATGACCCACCAAAGCTCCTTTTGTATTATGTCAGCTTCCCATGTCTTTATCCCTCCAAAAACAACCACAACCTACCTACTCAGGTGCCGCTTTAAAGACCCAAACTGAAATGGCCAATTTCCACAAACTGTCTTTCCCTCTCGACCGTTAACACAGCAAGAAGATTCGGATATATCTTACCGGCCGCCAATCATGGAAGGTACGGAGGTCTTCTTTCACGACCTGCAGCTAAAACTACCAATCAAACACAAGCAGCCGTCTAGAATGATTTTGGTCCAGCGACTTGAGCTAGCAACCTTTGGGACCAGTATTTACCGTAGGCGCGAGGGTTGGAGGTAGGGCTTTCGCCCTATAATACCCACTATGCAGCTACCATTATTTGTCTTTTGAAAGCAAAAGCAGTCATGCTCGTTCGGCTCAAGTCTAGTTTCATTATGTCATTTTGACTTGGTCTTCATGATCGTCGCGCGCTGCGCCAATTGCACGTGACCTAATGTCTCAGTTGCAACGTAGTTCGTGCTTTTTTAATCATGGTGCAAAATAAATAAATTTACCATGCACTTTATACAGTAAGTCAATAATAAAACGCTATTGAGATGTAAGATATACTTCTTTATTCTTGAACTTTAAAAAATACTTGTTTCCTAACGATTTCAGTGGTCGGTTATAAGGTTCGAACTGAAATACACATAAACTGTAATTTATTCTATTTAACTCTTCGATGTATTTCTACATTGATAGAATAATGCAGCCGTGCAGGCATGCATTCCCTTCCCATGTTTTACGCTTGTGCTACTGTGTCCTAGAAGGACCTAACTACATGATGACAATGCCCGAGCCTACGACCATTTGTATAGTCGGAAGATTCTAAACGACGAGTAGAATGCACTTCAAAGGAACCAGTCGCAGACCTTAAGCATGCGGTCTCGTTATACATAGGAAATAAGAATATATGAACCCTTTATCCGGCTCGCAGCAAGTGAGACTTGGCTTCAATTCAACGGATGGACTACATTAGCAGACGACCGTTTACATATTTAGCCGCATAAAACAAACAAAAGATATATATAAGATTGTTGCAACCCTTCTTCGCCTCATGTTATACTACGGGCACGTTTGTTTTAATAGATGTAGATGTATTTGATTGTATTTAGTCATCAAACACCAAACATTTTACGTTTGTTATCTCGAGACAAAAAGATGATGAATCCTGCACTTACGGAGTATATAGTGCATGCTGGATTCATGTCTCCATTTCAAATTGGCCGGACGCCGCCATCCACCTTCCCTGTCTGCCCTATTTGTTGGTTCGACTAGATGGCACTAGCTGGCACCAGCATGTCGTACTGCAGTGGCACCGCCTTCAGTAACCTTTTCTACCTTTCCATCGAAGAGGTTTAGATTGTTTATGTCCAGTTTGCCAAACATAAACAACAGTAGTTCCGCAAAATTTTACATCCCTTGCAATCTTGATTCCAGGATTAACTAAATACAGGATACACCTTAATCCGTCTGAATTTTGTGAAGCAAACGTGCCCTACAAGAACGAAGTCGGGTTCTATTTTCAAATTGCTCTCCCATCTTGAGATTGTTGTACATGATTTAGGCATGGGCAATGTCAAACCTCACCACTATAAAGGACTTGATGTGGCAGGGATATGTTAGTGGTAGCCCACTGTGTGTAACGTACGAGATTTCTGGATCACGTTTATACTTTTGACTCGTTTAGTAATATTTTATCTTATTCAGAATAGAAAAGGTAAAAAAAGAAGGAAAATGATATGGAGAGGCAATCTCAGACATACATTGGGACGAATTTTATTATTTAGCCTGCTAAATAACAAAATAAAGGAGGGAAGCAAGTTATTTCCCTCCTCTATTTTGTTATTTAGCAGGCTAAATGCCAAAATTCGTCCCAATGTGTGTCTGGGATTGCCTCTGTATAGCAGACCTCAAAAAAGAATCCACAAGGAAGTCAAGGGAATATAAACATGAATCAGAAGTGAGAAGTGAGATGGAGATGATATCAATGAATATGATACTTATGCCGGTGAAAGTAGAGTTGAGGATGATGATACAATGCATGTGGCATCTGTAGAGAGAAGCCAAGAATCAATGAAGAAGAAGAATCTAAAAGTCAAGAATATAGGAGAGGGAAAAATCTACAAGGTAATACAATTTTCTGTTTCGACTTGATTCTCTAACAAATTTAAGATCGAATTCATCAAATTAGAATATGATGTTAACACCTACTTAAAGTTTGAGTTATTCAAAAAAGACACTTTTTACATTGCTAAAGTAACATTCACACTTCACTGCAAGAATTGGATCCAACTAATTAAAAGAATTGGTTTGAATGCATGATGTTGTACTCTAGAACTAACTATGTGGCATGAAAATTTAACTTTTGATTCATAAAGTAACTATTTGGAATGGAAAAGTGACTACTAGATATACAAGGTGACATTAGTCATTAAAATTTATTGCAACAAAATGAAAGTAAGATTGGGATTTATTACATTGGATGAATTGAGTTGAATTGAACTTGTTTGCTTGAAATTTTTTTATATTTGATGAGCTATCTTACATTAAGAATTATACTCAAATATAAAATAGCTAGCTGTTAAAAAAATAATTAGTTGGATAAGATGAGAGCAATGAATCTTGTGATCATGATAGTAATGTTGCACTTGACCATATATGTGGTCCTTATTGAGGATTTTGTATCTATATTCATTGATGAAAATAGAATTCTGATATTACCAGGACTTGATGTCAGAATGAGAATGGGATATTGCGGTAATTTTGGGATAACAACATGGTAGGTGTAAAAATTGTACCAGTAAAGAAGTCAAACATAGAAGATCTGATGGACTTAGAAATGTTTGAGGAGATAAATTTGAGAGGCATGAAAGTGAATATATTTATGAAAATGATGTAAATTGAAGTCAAGAATAAAATATGATCAAATTCTCAAGGTGCCATTAGAAAAGATGTGGAATGATATGGAAATGCATTGATTGAGTAGAAAATCAGTTAAATATGTGTAGAGCTTAGATGTTGTACTTTGTTGCCAAATTCCTTGTACTAGACAAAAAAAAATCTCGATACACAACAAAAATTAATGTAAAGCTTAAAGTAAAATCCCTCAACACTACCCTCCCAATCTATGAGACTGGGTGATCGGTTAGTGTTGACCCTAACAATTGTTTCTTGAGTAGACAATTGGTGAGTATAAAACATGGCCATCGATTATCCCTAACAATAACAAACCTATATCATTGAACTTTTCTGGTAAAAGATCCATTAGAAAATATTTGAGGACCCATCCTATTGATCAAACCTAATTGATCAGTGTGACAAATCTCCAGATTAAATCCAACCTAAACCTAGAAAATATTAAAAAATGAGTAAAAGAATTTTAAATATCACCATTAACATAAGATCTCATTGCAAAAACCATCATTTAATAACATATAAAAGTGTACTATTACATAAATTAATCATTTGATGTGTAAAAATGATACAAATAACTAAATCCTCAGTCATTCATTTCATCAAAGAACTATAATAAATTTTTGTGATTAGAAATTGTTACAACATATGGTGGTTGATTCAATATTAGAACTCATAATCATAAAGAAACACTGACGAAAAACAACCCATCACATACATCATCACTACCCACCCAAAACTCAAAATATTTAGAGTATTGGGACGCTCTCAACAATTATGTTGTTAGCATTGATCATTGTTTCCTTTCCAATCCCCACCGTACCTTAATGACGTGGAATACAACATAGTGAGACCCAAATCCCAATGATGTGATATAGTGAGTAACCACATTTGAACTTCATAAAAGCATACTACGGTCAAATTATGTAATGGGAAACTCATCAACATGTAAATATATGTACACATGCAGTTCTAATTCTCTTTATAGGAAATATAGAAAATGCAATATTGAATACATACATAATGAATATATAGATTATTAATCCATTTATAATATGTACAAGAAATAAACAAATAAAGTATGATTCATCATCAAAAATACAAAATGATATATTACATGGCTAAGTTCATTAAGCCCCAGGTTGTACCACTTAAACTACTAGCTAATCATTACATATACACAATCAGTCCTGTATATTATCTTAAGGTAGCATGTATCCTAAATATTTATTCTCCTTCATTGGTAAAAGTGACATACTATTGTGTTATAATAGCCTAATCTACCAATTGCGGCACAACAACCGTACCATTAAAAATAGTTTGCCCAATATACATAGGCCACATCATCAAAATAACAATATGTAAGCTTTCATATATAAATCACGACAGGTTGGTGCTTATTTTCAAAACCTAGAAATAAGGATGACAGAGAGAAAAACCCATTTTGTACCTATGTATATTCAATGGTATACAAGACTTCTCTCCTTATCACAATTTAAATTGCTATAAGTATTACTAATCTAATAATTCTACAAATTCAGACATGAATATTGATCTAAGATCACATAACACTAAAAGATTAGGGTTTCTTTGATTGATTACAACAATTGCTCATTTTTTAATTGCACCAATCAAGTTACATACAAATAATAAAATATTAATTAAGTCTAATAAATTCATAAGATATAAAATATAATCAGAGCATACAAAAACACTCAAAATTAGGATACAAGTAACCTTCCTTAGACATTTTAACTTTAACAAATGAAAAGTAGGACTCAAAAAAGCCCAAGTTACCCATCTCAATAAGGCTTAAAACATCGACCAGAGTACATCAACCTTAAAAAAGGCATAAAATTGGGATATATCTCGTTCCACTATTTCATCAATGTACATATAAATACACAAATGATATGCCATTATATAAGATGTAGAACTTCTCACAAGCATCATGTAGAATAAAGCATAATCATGCAATAAGATTAATTATCACTCTTTCACTTTGATGGTTTGTCATGAGAAAATGTCATAGTGTTTTGTTTTAAGGGTATTTAATTCATATCAAAAATTCATCAATTCATGATTGTTTGAAGTTACACATGGTTATGGTAAAGCGAATGTTATCATTAAGGACATATAACTTCTTCGGACTGGAAATTATAGTAGAGCATAACTTTATAATTCAACGGTATGTGTGTCAAATACAAATGAACATATAGATATCCATTTTAAATGTATCAAAGATCTTTACAGTATCTTTTAAATTCATATATATCAATTATATATTTAAGCTTTCATCTTCGACTATATTACCATCCTTAGGATGGTGCCCTCACCATTTTTCTCATGGAAAAATGCTCAAGGTTCCTACCTACTTGTATATCACATATACAAATTTTACTATATAATGCCACTTAGTCAATTTCATAATACTACAAGAAAATTATAGAGGAAATTCTTATATCTTAAATCAGAGAAGGTGATATATCCCATTAGTTGGCATATTTCTCTAAAGTTTTCAGTAATTGATTTGTCAACCCCCATTCCATTTCATACATACATTATTATTAAATATATCATACTCATTAATATGTAATGCTCCTAAGTTCATAAAAATCTTTAGGTTAATTAACAACTAGAACGTTGCATACCTAACCATTCTTGATATTAAAAGGATCAAAACACCAAAATTAGGGCACATATAGGCCCAAAACAAGTTTGAGGCCAAAATAGGGATAAATCCCCTTAAGAGTATCATATAAAATTGGAACTTTTAAAATATCTCCCAGGGGAAGAGACTAGGAAATAACCAACGTTTCAACTTAAAACTCTAACTCATGTAAATGTTATTTATTTACATGTTTATGTATGAGAGGGCTATTTTAAGCCATAATCAAGCTGATTTAACATACCAATTCTAAGTCCAAAACTATTTGGGCAAAACAATTGTTAAGAAAGGTTCTAATTTTTATCTTCAAAGACTTCCAAACAAAAGCATGAGTAGGGGAGATTTATTCATCATCATGTAGTACAATAAGGGTATAAAAGAGTAACTTTTGTATATTTTGGGCACTTTTACATAGAGAAACATATGCAAATAAGAACCCAACATCATATCAATTATATATTTGTCTATACATATTTTTTTAATACATGAAAATAGAAAGTGATCATTTGTAATGCATCCTTCATCAACATCACATCAAAATACCTGAAAAAAACCATTTTAGGGCACTAGAAATAAATTTTGAATGTCATACCATATGATATTAGGGGTAGAAATAATCATCACCGGAGGAATTCATTAAAGGGTTTAAGAGAATGAGATTTCATTACAAGTTCACATAATATTTTTTTATATGAAAAAAATCTATCCATCAGACAAAGAGAGAAGATTTATCCAAATTTAGGGAAAAGTTAAAGTTTGCATGTAGTTAGTAGGCAAAAAAGATATCCAAGAAATATCAATCACCGTTAGCAGAGTAGAATTCAAGCTCCACATATGAAAGACACGAAATCAGCTCCTCCACCCACAAAAATCCTTCCACTGGGTCATGAAGAGATCCTCCAAGCCATACCAAGCTCACAAGGGGGAAAAAGAGAGAAAATTGGTGTTTTAGCTAGATGAGCTAGTTTCCACCATGGAAACCAAACTGAGTTTGTTCCAAGGATAAATATGAGAGGAAAACAAGTAGAAAAGAGAGTATAGAAGAGACAAATTACATGCATGAAGGTTAGAAAGAATGTACAAGTCTTGAATCCACCAAAAAAACTTGAATCATCCACATGCAAGTGCATGTAAGCACTTCATCCAAGCTACAACCCTCCAAGAAAGGTTTACATGTATCAAGCTCATTGTCCTAGTTCTAGTATGCTTACATAAATCTAAATGTTTCTACAAGGTCAAGGGTGTCAGGTATATGTGAAGGAAAGAGCTAAAAGACCAAAACACCCCTAACCTACAAGGTCCATAAAGTGTCAAGATATTGGGAGCTACCAAATTCATGGTTGTACTATCAAGCTTCCTTATCTATACACCAACTAGACTAAGATCAAAGCTAGGATCAAATAAGGAACATTTTACAAATCTAACTTTAAAAATCCAAAGTTCAATAAATTAAGAAATATAATGAATGTATAGATGTTCTTGACAACTTGTAATAAGTTTAAAATTTTATTCTCAATTATGGTGATTTTATGATAGTCTAAAAACGTATATGAAATTGTATATTATAGTAAATATGGCACAATTATACACAATTTAAAGTTCTCTTTTGACCGACTGATATGAAGGCTTAACAAATAATAAATATGAAGGAAAACAAAAGTGTATATCCTTAAGATAATTTTCAATTAGGAACTATATTATGGTAAAATAATAACTAAGCCCACAACCTAAAAGGAAACAAAAAATTAGGGCAAGAAAAGTACAACTTGGATCAAATTAAGGATTTCCCATAATCAATTGATCTTGAAACTTAACCAAGCATAAAATCATGATAATCAAGAAAGATCATAGTAAAATTAGGGTTAAACTAGGCTTAGGGTGCCACAACATCCCTAAGATAAGCCTTTACTCAAGTCCAAGACCTTCACATATAATGTATATTAAGATAAAAATCTCACCTCTTTTTATTTTATTTGAATAATTAAACAAATAACTTTAAAGTTACATTCATATCAAAAAAACTAATAATATTTTATATTCAAATTCATGTACAAGTTTACAAAATAAGTGATATGTGTATTCCTTTTTCAAATACAGACATAGAGCTCTTCTCAAAATTCAAAACATACATGATTGGCTCTACATCTATTCAAAGTCATGTTTCTTTTAAACCCATGTTAAATTGTATTGCATATACTGTTTCATTTGATTTACAAACATTACAAATATCAACATAAATTAATATTCTCTAGTATGATAGACCTCATGGATATATACAACTTTTTCAGTTGTTGCTTCTAATGATTCCATCATTGGTGTTGTCTTTGTTGCCATTTTCCTCGATTAGAATCATTGCTTCAACCATAAGGACTATATCCATTATCTAAAAGAAAGCATATAATTCAAATGTTAAGTTAATGCAAATAAATTTTTTAGATAAAAATGGTTATTTATAAAGAATTAAATTAACACTAATCAATTCTGGACATCAATGCCAGGTATTACAAAATTTGATGTTGTCAAGCTTGGATCTATAAATTAGTTGAGGTGTTTAAAAACAAGATGTCAAGAAAATGTGAACTCTTATTGGAATTTAACATTAAATGAATCACAAATGAAATATTCATCTCTTTGCACGAATCAATGGAACTATATGGAACAAAGAGAATATTGCATCTAACCTCATATTTTGCCTTCTCTTTCTTATTTAAGAAAATGTACCATGTATTCTGTAGAGAGTGGCAATGAAAAGGGAATTTTATATTGAGAAGTATATCTTAAATCTATTACTCTAGAATAGTTGGTCAGCATAGATAAATATTGAACTTTAACTGTTAGTACAAAACTAAGAGAAATAACACACATGTATAAATTGAAAGCATATATGAACTAGAAGAATGTTTATTAAATGGTAAAATAACTACATATGTGATTGATACATGATGAATCATGGTGAGGGGGAATGGTGGAGAAATAAAGAATAGTGTTTGGTTAGCATGACTATAGGTAAGGTGAAAATTTTGGTGTGAAATATGTGGGGAAATTTGGTCTACGTCGGTCCCCCGAGAAAACTTGAGGAATGTTGGTAGAATAGGCTTCTTTCTAGATATTTAAGTCTCCACTAATTGTTTGAACACATACATAGATATACGCTTACCAATATTTCATGTTTATAGGTAGACCTATTTCCCTCCCAAATTTTACACTAAAACTAAAAATGATTTCCTTCTCAACACTACTTCTCTATGTTACTTTTCGCTCAGTATAAATTTTTCTTAGCATTTTATTTCTTTTATTTAAATAACCAATTTTAAATAAAACATTTTCTCCTTGTTAAAAACTTCCCACCAAATTTATTCTTTACTTCAAAGAATAATTTGGGCAAGAATTTATTTTCCCTCCATGAATGTCGTTCTATCAAAGAAATGAGTGACATGCTCTATTTTGACATGCTCTCATCTATTATATTGTGGAGATAGAAAATATTTGGTCTCACAAGGCAATATGTAGCAAACCTTTTTCCTTTATAATAAATTTGTCACTAAATATTTTATATTCAAGTAAGTAATCACATTTTTATGTAAATCCTTATAGTGAAACAAATATATATCATGATATTTCCCTTTGTTAAATGACTGTTAAGTAACTCATGACAGTAAGCAATCTAATTTTCATAGAACATGTTTTATATTTATAACATTTACCATAAGTGTGATCCATAAATTTCCTTTTGTTAATATTACTGTGTTTTCAGTATTTGTTGAATTTTGAAAAGATATTCATTTTATTAATCATATGTTGATTTATTTTGAATGGGAGATATAGGAACTTCATGGGAAATTGATTACATATTATGAAAAAGAACATACATGTCAAATATTGACTATTATTTTAATAATAACTTATCATTTTGTATTTTAATGTCAAAAAAGTCTTTTTTTAGTTTGTATGCAATTAAAATAAATAGATATACTTGTAAGTGGTGTTGTGAATAATATATTGCCAATGTTGGTTACCCATACCATGTAACAAATGAAAATTTTAAGTTTCTCTTTTCCCATATCCGTTTCCCCATACAAATATTACCAAATAATATTTCTAAAATTAATTTTCCTACTCCTTTTACATACCATTACCCAATCCTCATCTATTGTTCACCACGTAAAAAACTCAATCTAAGAATTATAGATGGATCTTCAAACCAACCCATCTACTATCAATAATTTCAAAGAACACTAAAACTATTTTGCGATTGCATACAACTGAATTACCATTGAACTATGATGTAATTATAGGTAGTGATATTGTACTACATGTTCTTATTTTGAAGTGTGGCTCCACATCAAGTGTTAAAACTGAGAGGATTTGCACCCATAGAATGACCAATTCATCCATAAAAAAGATGATAAAACAAAATTTTGACTAATATCTAGTGATCAAACAATGAGGGTTCCTATAAAATAGGAGCTTACACTGCAAATTATATATCATGCATCAATAACTTGAAACAAAATACAATTTTGGATGTTGAACATAAGGAAATAAGGAAAAATTAGATGGCATTATGCATGGAGATAACGAAGTGATGCCAACCTACGCTATGGAGACCAGAGTTGGAGAAAGCTCCCAACACTTCATAAATGGAGATTCTAATAAACAAAAACACAACCATCTTGCCAAAAAGTTGGATTGCGGGTACTGTAGCTTCAGTTGTTACTACCACCACCCATCCTCATTCTACTTCATTGCCAGCCTTTCATATTTTGATATTACAGTGAGTAGTCTTGTCACTAGGACGCAATGGAGGACCTGATTAGTGGCTTCAAACTGGGCACCTCCTAGGATCTCATGGCTTGGCCCAAAAAGGAGGCGGGTTAACACTGATATATCCACTAGTAGAAATGTGGGTGAGATGGGTATGGGAAGGTATCAATTTGCATCATAAGGAACAAAAATAAGAAAATGAAAGGGCAATGGATTAGGGCTAGTAGGTTCATATTTGGGAACCTTGGGACATCATGTGTGTGAAATGATAGATATATCACTAGTAAATAGGATGGTATCTGGAGGTAGTCGGGGCTAAATCTAAATCCCCCCCAGTTTGAATTACTATATATACACTTTGAAGAAAAATATAATAAAATTATTGAAAACAAACATTAAATAACTGGCCGCTAGAACAACCAATAATTGTGTATGAATCCTTTCTTAACATCCTGGGATTGATTCCTAATTTTGTACATTTTTATCCCAAACACATATAATTTAGTTATTATTCTTTACGCGTCACAAATGTATATGTTAACATCTAGCCTAGTTTCTAGATTCATGTTTCTTCATTAGATTTGAATTGAGTTTGATTCTCTATGACCATAATTTTTTTAATTAAAAATTCTACTTTTTATCAATTTTTAGTACAATTAATAATTGAAGAAAGAAAGAGAAAATAAATGAAACACATTCTAATCATTCCGTGTATTGTTTGTTGTTTCATATTTTAGCGTATCTTTCTTTTAAAAAAATATTGTTCAAAATTTTAAGAGGAACATGTCTTATTTTTTCTATATAGTCTATTTTTTATTGGCCCTTTAAAACTTTTATTTGAAAGTTGAAAAATTAGTGCAGGATTTTAATTTGGTCAAGAATCATTTAGATTTTCCAATTAATAATTAAAAAAGATACGACAAGATAGATGGAAGATGCTCTTAATTTTTCTATCTACTATTTGTTATTTTCATACTTTAGTGTGGAAGTTTTTCTAAATAATGTTGTTCATGTAATAAATAGAGAGCTCTCATCTATCTTGGTGTTCTCTTTCTCTATTTTTAGTTGTTACTTACTCATAGTTTGACAAAATTTCACAAAGGACACATATAATGTTTTTATGATATAATCTATTTTTTGTTTGTTGGTAAAATAGAAAAAATAGTCATTACATATCAACTTTGATGATCACACATTTATCTAAATGCCCCTGCCATGATTATCTAGATCTGCCTCCTTTAGGTGATGAATACACATTTCCACCATGATAATCAAAATAAATTTCCAGAAATTGGGGGAGTCATGCACATTTTAAATAAAAGTAGGAAGAATACTATGGACAAAGGGAAATGATTAAAGTTTCTGGCGCCAATCGGAAATGGTATTTTTTTTCTCCCAAATAGACCCTTTTGCACCTACGGGTGAAACATGAGAAAATTAGCAATAACAAAATAGTATTAGGCACTCATACTCACAATATACCATTGTTTCTCATTGACAAGCCCTGGGTCAACACTAATATTTTTCGATGAGATTATCCTTGGACAATTATACCTCAACCTTATTAGCTTTTGTTTGGAAGGATAATACCTACTTCACTACTTAAAATTATGTGCCAACAACATACACATTAAATGGGAAAATGGGATAACAAACAAACTTTCAAGAAGATGATAGCTCTGATGGACAAAGTCATAGATATCAAGAAAGGGGAAAGTAGTAGAAGCATAATTTTTTCTACAAGATACATAACGTGTCTTTTTTCATGTACATTCATTACTAAATACAACTTCTTCTTTTAATTTTTCATCTTGATGAAATTTTAAAGGATTAGTTTATATTTATGCATTTCTAGGCTATTTATGTTATAATGCCCACTTTTATGGATGTGAAGCCACGAATCAAGAAGTGGCATGCTCCTATAAAGAGTAAAACCGAACTAGAAAGACCCGATAATGTGGGAATAGGTTCATTTATAAGTAGTGTTGATGTATTTAACATTTTGAGACTCTATAACATAAAAGTGCTGACTAATATTGTATATGTCTTTGCTGATTTGAAATGATCTTAAGAAAGAAGAAGAGGGAGAGAGATATTATTGGAAAGAAGTTACAATAGTGAATTAAATACCATACAATTGATTTACCAATACAAAACAAAAGAATTCTGATTATAAAAAAGTTTGAGAGTAAACAAATGACAAAACGAATATGTAGATGGAATGTTGAGTTGGAAGAGAGAGTAGAACTCCTGAACTTAAATGTTGACATCATAAAGAAGTTTGTAGTTGATGGATCATGAAACCTTTGGATAATTATAGGAAGAGAAGTAGAGGTGGAAAAAGAGATTTATTTAACTGGTGAAAGAGAACATATCTACAAGAAAGTGTTACATGCTAAGATTACTTGATCAGCATAAAAGGTTGACACCCAAGGAAAGTATGAAACTATCAAAAGATTGATTAATAAAAAAAATTATAGGAACATGAAAAGGGAACAATGACAGATGTAATTTAGCTATTTTAAAATAAGTAAGGAAGAGAATTGATTCTTATATAAAGAAGATGAAAGATAGAGAATATGATTGTAGAAATAGAAAGGAAGAAAAATATTGAAAAGAAGAACAAGAAGAAGTCTCAGAAACAAGTGAGTGCAAAAAACTCATCATCGTTAACATTTAAGAAAGTAGTAACGAAACAGTCGGATATATATCAATAAGATGGAAAGCAAGCTTCACCTAAGAAGATTGAGGAGTGAAGTTGAGGATGAACAACAACCTACAAATGAAGGTATCATTAAAAGTGTAACAACTACGAATGAATAGGAAGTTGAATCATAGACCCAGTAGATGAAAGAAGTTAAATAATTTAAGAAGACAAAAATGCAAAAAAAGTGTAAGTATCTAAAGTTGAAAAGAAGACAATGAAGATCAACATATATGATAAATCACTAAAAACAAATCAAAGTTGTAAAGTAGAAGATGAATCAGAGTATAGTGAAAGAAGAGAAAAACAAAAGTCAACCTAATGTGAATTAGAAGAAGAAGATAAGCCTAAGATGATAATATAGAACAAATAAAAGAAATTGAGAGTTGTAGAACATATTAGATAAAGAGGAATGCTTTCGAATATTTATAATGCTATTTTTTATTAGTTTTGATAAATAGAAAAATAAATAATTACATACTTTTTCATGAATCAAATGCTGAAAAGAAAGTCCATAATCATATATTTACGGATATATCTCAGTTAAATAAATAAAAAAGAAGTTAGAGTCTTCATTGAAATATAGAAGATGTACAGTAGTAATATTTGAATTAGAATACTTACACTTCATAATTTCTAGTAACAATTTTGAAACAATAGTTACTTTTTAGATAGAATAGCTGTTTTATATTGTAAGATAGTTGCATTTCGTGCAATACAAAAATATAAGTATTTTCTCTAGTGTAAATATTTTATTAGATATAAAATGTGTGAAAAAAGCTAGTTCAGAAGAGTCATATTTTGATTTAAATATGTGGTAGTTAAAAAGACGTATCAGTACGATTATCGATGGTTGATAAATTTACCAATATGAAATTATCTTGTACATCATTTCAATTTGTGGTTATTGATAATTTTGGTATGTATTCAAGTTAGAGAGTGTTTTGTAGATATGCTAAAAGAAAGAACCAACAAGAAAATGAAGAAGCTATGCACATGACACTATGTGAACACATGTCCCAGTAAGATAAGCTATTGTTAGATCAGACAATAAAAAATATTTCTATTTAAGAACTAGTTAATTTGTTTAATTTTTCATTCGCATGTTTCAAAAAAAAATCTAAATATAAGGGTGCAGTGCAACAGTTAGAAGTTATGGGTGGGTGAGGCCTCAAGCATCATAGATTAAATTTCTTATAAAGGTACTGTTGAAATTAGAGAAAGCAATAAGATGTGAACCTCTAACAAGTATCAAAATTATTGGAATTTGAGAAGACCTAGTCAATAATGATTTTATGTTTATTATTTTTTCTCAAAAAATCCTCGATAGTAAAAAAACATCTAAGTAGCAAAAAGATCTAAATGAATAAGTGATATAAGAAAATGAGTGTGGAATCTCATAAACGAAATACAAACATTTAATCATGCATGTAAAGAAAGGACCAACGTATGGAAGAAAAATAATGAACGACTATGAATAGAATATCGTGAGCCAATCAATGGAAATTTTTTACCATCACCCATTCTATTATTATACGTAATTGTGCACCCAAAAACACTATAAAAATTACACAATACGTATTTTATATTGACACCATACATATTTAACACTGTTAATACACAAATAACATAAAAATATATAAAATATTGTCCATGCCTTTTTAAGTGTTTATCGATAGGGTTGTAAATGGGTAGGGTATGGTGCGGGTATAGTCATATTGATAACCATAACCGTCTAGTTAAGCGGGTATGGGTATGGGTATATACCTACTTTGTCAAAATATATACCCGCTTCATACCCATATCCACATAACCACTGGGTATAAGGACGGGTAATTGGGTATACGGTTATTGATAAACATGTTATAATAATACACTACAAATTTTGAGATATACCAAACTACGGCACTTAAATGGGTAGGTTATGGAAAAATATCATTCAAAGAATAGAGGAGAGAAAAGTAGAATGAGAGAATAACTTTATGACCTTCTCAAGTTAATGAAATGTACTTGTGTCGCTATGAGGGTGCGTTGGTGGGTTTGTTTATTTTACTATTGCAAGGTACTTATATATGTTAAATTGTGTGCTATGATATGGAACTCAAATTCTATTATAAATGTTTACTATGATAAGATCCTTATACCATCTAGTTGTGAGTCCCACAATATACATTATTACATTCTAATATGAATTATCTACAAAATAATATAATTAAATAGGTATATGGGTATACAGGGTATGAGTATATGTATAACCATAACCTTACCCAGTGAGAGATGGGTACATGGGTATAAGGGTAAGCGGTTATATGGTTATAAAAATTTATACCCATGACGGATTTAGAGGGTATGGGTTTGAGGGTAAGCAAGGAATACCCATATCCATTTACAACCCTACTTATCGAGTTGTTGGCGTCGTATAAATGATATTTTTCTTACAAAATATACACACTAGTGTGAAAGTATACATGATCATACAAAAAAATTGTAAGATAGTCACTATCGAGTACTTGGTTTGTAGAGATTATTTTATTCTAGTGTATGCATTTATACAAAAAACTGTACAGAATATTGTACAAGCGAATACAAAAATTTACACGTCGGCGATTACACAAAGTTGTGTGTTCTATTGTATTGAGAAAGACATGGAATACCTTGATTAAAAAGTGCAGATTCATTGTTATAATTTACATAACGAAAATTAAGCGGATGGTTGTTTGGTTGACTCTTTTAACAAGGAAGATTGGTTGACTATATAAATAAAGAAGACCACTTAGTCACTAAATAAACAACTAGAAAACATTATCTACGTGTAGGGGAGTGGTCAAAGTTACAGGTAAATCGTTACCTACTAAGAGTGTAAGGCAGTAGAGAGACACAATTGTAAAGTAACCGATTTATACAATTAAGATGTTACTAGGAAGTTAATGAGAAACCTTTATAAGATAAAAAATGTACTCGTTCCGGGTGAGGGACGTTCCTAGACTATTCCTCGCTCTGCCACTTTGAGGGTCGGAAATATTGCATTCAAAGGAATCTATCGCAATGTTCCAGTCAAGGATTTCAAAAAATGGATTCATTCATTACAATTTGAACAAGAACAACCATTATCACTTTCTTGAATCAGCTTCTGAGATGGTACATGCAAGTTCTACAATTTTATATTGAGAAACTGAATTCTAACAAGAGAGGCGGTCTGATAAGTAATAAAAGGTACACAATGATATTACTTAATAATTTGCAATAAAATAAGAATATATGATAATTTCATTTTGCTTGAAGGCAGTGGCCTAACAAAAAAATTCTAACAAGGGGGCACTCCCAATCATCGTGAAAGCATAAAAGACTTCTTTATGTTGCCACCCTCCCGAGGGTTCGACCTCCACCAGTGGCATGAGAGACTAAGAGAAAAATCTTTGTATGTTAATCTAATAAAAGACTTCTTTGTGGGGGCACCAATATAATTTAATCCTTTTTGCATATATATTTTAATGAATTTGGAATTTGGAGTATGGAACGTGCCCTTCATACTCTCTATGTGGCAACACTTAGGGTGTCAAAATAACGGGTTCGGATCGGTTCCGGGTCAAAAAATCTTGTATGGATTGTTTGACTGTCAAATCTAAATTTGAATCTGAATTACTCATACCTCTCATCCCGGAACCGATCCGGATTGATTAATATAAATCCAAAACCAAACCCAAATCCAGATTTGAAGATGATTTTTTTAGAGAAAAAAATTCTGATCTATACACGGTTGTAAGTAATTTCATTATCTAAAATAAAATACCAAAGATGTCAATAATCATGTAATATTAAATAATTATAATATTATTTTCTTTTCATTTTATCAAAGAAAATATTACCAACAATAGAACATTAATATTGTCTAAACATAAAAAAAATTCCAACACAGCTGCAACATCACATATATCACACTAAAAAATACATAAATCAAATCAAAATTATTAAAACATCACTTTATAATACTAAAACAACACATTTAACATTTAATTATAGACCATCAAACCAATTGAGATGACTATTATCATAGCAAAATAATATTTATACCACATGATAACAACATCTAAAAAAAGACATCATATATGTTACCTAACACATAAGTAAATTATAACACTATAGGAATATCACAATACTATTAAAAATGCATTTATCATATTAAATAACTATACTATGTTGTAATACCAGATATATTATACCAATATATATATATATATATATATATATATCACTTCAAAACATAGCACCCTTCCCATAAATATATGAATATAAGCAAATATTTAGAATCCAATTTTGTCAGATTTCTAAACCTAGAACCGAGCCGATTTAAAATCTGGACACGTAATTTTCAACACGGAATAGACCCAGAACGTCACAACTGAAATCTGGATCAAATTATTTCCAGGTCGGACACAATTGGGTTCACAGATTCAGACAGATTTTGATAGTCCTAGCCACAATGCTACTTGCAGGTGGATGAGTTTGTGAATTGTTTTTTGGATTGTTAGAACAAGGATATCAAAAGTCTCGTTAGACTAATGTGAATGTCCTCATAATGAAGAAATGTGGTTAATTGTTTGTTGTATGAAATGAAGTATCTACACTACATGGTGACTTGTACATACATGAACTTTACAAGTGAAGACATGTCTGCAACCAAAAAATATTTCGTACAAAGAATAATTATGATTGGAAGACTACAAACAATTATAGAAATTGCTCATGATCTACTAGAGCAAATAGAAGGGGGGAAGGCATATGAAGACCAAATAGTGATGGGATATCTAATTGATGTTCATGGCTTTACAATATCAAACTTTTAAAAACAATGTTTATAATGTTTTCTATGTTCCTAATTCCAAACAAATATGAGGACTAGTCTGTGATCCTTACATAACAAATTATTATACAAAACTTCATGGTTTTAACAAAATTTTATGGTTATGGTTTGATTATTAAGAAGTTTAGAGCTTATTGTTAAATTTACAAAAAATACATTATGGTATGTATTATGGTCTTTTTCCATGCAGCTTGATGACTAGCTAAAATCAAGATGGCGTCTATGAGAATTTGGATGCTACAAACATAATGATGAGTTGAAAAGAAGAAATGTTGGCATGCTAAACTTTGAACCTATTATATTTACTAAATAGTTTTATTTGTCAAACTCCAAACATCGTACTTGTTGCAATGTTTCAATTTTGATAGTTATTATCTTGGAGGTGCCAATTATTTACATTTCTTTCTAATGCATAATCCTTTTGTTGGAAACTCTAAATGAACATTGTAGTTGTAGGCCAAAGGATATGCTTTTGGTACTTTTAATCTCTATTCGGTGTTATATTTGCATGTTTAGTTTGGTGATGGATTACTTTAACTATAGTTCATGATGTGCAACTGCTTATTTTATTTGATTAGATCATGCTCTTTTCAATTTGCTTAGAAACTATCTACATCTTTACCTAAATAAACAAGAAACAGAGACATAGAAGAGTATGATTTATGTAAACAATAAGTAATGCAGATTGTGTGATTCTTTGGGAGCAGAAACTTAGTGATTTAAAGAAGTGAAGAAGTGTGATATAAACTATGTTTCTTGTCTAAGTTAAATCATGTGTTGATGACTTAACTTTGACCTAATGGTGAGCTACAGTCAGATGTTTTATAAAGGTTGATTTTCCTTGTATGTAGTCTATTTTTTGCACATAATGTAACTCGATTGCCATAAAAGTGAGTATTTAGCATAGAAAGTAACATCACATTGAAGTAACTATTTGACTTAGTGACATATCTAGAAAATCACAACATGGGGGCTGAATTAGATGAGTGGACATTGAGTTCGATACTCAATGACTAAAACCATTTTGTATTAGTCAACAAAAATAGATTATACTGTAAAAATATTATATATGTTCATTTGAAAATTTGGAACCAAAATATGAGTAGATAACAACTACAAAGAGAGAAAAAGAATACCAAGTCAGTAGAGAGCTCTTGTAAACCACATCAACATTCAATGTTGCCCTTTAAAAAAACATGTGTGCAAAAGTATGATAATAACAAATTTACAAATAGAAAAAATTGAGAGTGTCTTCCATTCATTTTCTTCTTCCATTTCTACTTATTAATAGGAAACTTTAAATGGTTCTTCACTAAAGTCAAGCGCTCCAATAAATTTTCTATTTTTAGATGAAAATTTCAAAAGACCTATCCACAAAAAATAGACTATATGAAAACTTATAAAATGTATTCTTCTCATATTTTGAACATTATTCTTCTCTAAAGACACCTATGTAAATATATAGAACACCAAACAATCTAAGAAAAAGTAAAAAAAATGTATACTGTTTATTTCTCCTTCTTTCTTCATGTATTACTAGAACTAAAGGACAGTCAAACTTATACATTTTTAGATAACAATAATGTAGTTGTCGGGAATGGAACCCATGTCAAAATATCTGGGACAACATGACTCTACAATTCAAGCTAATAACGAGTACATTAATAGTGACGTACACAAAGATTCAAGTAAATATATAACATGTGTTCATGTGGATAAAAAAGTGGCAGCAATGTGAATCAAACCTGGGCCACACGGACTAGAGTCATAAACAAAGACAGGCATACCAGTTGTGCTACTTGAAACCTTGTATTATAATTATGTGCAACTCAATTTCTTTAATTCTTCGAACTGTATATGTAGCATTTAGGACTTGTGGGGGGCTTCAGCCCCGAAAGCCCCCTGGATACACCCCTCATTTGCCTGATAAAGTAATTTTTTGGCCTTAAGAAATAACTTTTTGAACATAAAATGATTATATGCTAAATTTCTATAAATTTCAATGTAGTGTTGTGTACATCGAATATAATTTTGTTGATGTCATCATAGTGGAAGATTGACAAATTTAAATTTAGTGAGGCCATGAATAATAGACCAATATGTAATTGTTAATGTTTCCAATAGTCATAATATAAACATCCATTACACATTCATTATTTTGGATGCCACTATAAAATTATTATTTCCATTTTAAATGAAGGGAAATTATATGCTTAAGAATTTATACATCTAAAAATAATATAAAAATAAAAAAGAATCAATATGAAATCTAAAAATGTAGCATAATAACATCAATAATGACATTCTGAATGAGATGTTTTTTTCACATATGAAGCTTATACTAGATGTAGCATAATGACCTCAACAATGATATTTTAAAACAAGTGTTGTTCCACAAACACATCAACACAACTCATGGAAAAAGGGGTATTGAGGAGGTATTAAGCAGGTAATGTAGTATATTTTCTTACACATAAATGATGCGCAGACGTATATATATATAAGACAAAGAGAGTGACATTTAGGAAGAAATTATATATATATATATATATATTAAATGTGATGTATACAAATAAAAGAAGTAAAAAAAATATAAGACAAGTATTTTTTGATCAAATAATGAAGTTTCTACAATTTGAGCTGCCCACCCCAATTTTTTATAAAAGGTTACTTGAAATCAACAAAACAATTAACTTCTTATCACAGAAAGAGCCATAAGCTAACATCCTTCTTCCCTCTGAATTACATAATTCCAATGTAATAAATATGTTGGGTGTAAATTTTATGTTCCATTGATAGTGTCCAAACGAGTTAAGGTTGTCAATAAGGAGAGTATGTAGAGGGTAAAGTCTTACCCTTATCCTTACCCACCAAGTATGAAGGGTAAGGGTATGAGTAACTCCCCAATCCACCAATATCCTTACCCTCCCCTTATCCAAACCCTCTTATCCAAAGGATAAACGGGGAGGGTAAGGATGAAGTGGGGAATTTGTTTGTTTTCTTCAAATTTATACTAATATTAACAATAATTGCCTAGCTAACACATTTATATATTTGAATGAAATATCAAGATTCTCCAGGATGGTTTTTAAATATCAAAAATGATTCTAAGTAATCTTTAATAACATAATATAAATACTTTATTTTGTATTGAATGTATATACAAATAATAGTACGTAACATTAGTGTGTGGGCAAGTTAATTGTTCCCAAAAGATAATGAGTGCTTCATAATAATGATAATAAATGACAATATGTGACAAAAAGATATTATTAGAAACATCCATATCTTATATCCTCTAAAATGTTGTTGCATCAAAATAGATAAAGCATAAATAAAATAGACAACAACACCACACATATGTATCAAATGATACATTTAAGTCGGGGTAGAACCAGAGGGGGCACTTCCCAGGATGAAGCCCACATAAATAAAAGGAAATAATAATAATTATTATTATATTTATCTATGATGCCATGTAAAAATTGTAAATGTATGTTAATATACTACACATAGTGTTATATTTTATCTTATTTAACTAATTCTATCACTCTTCCTTAATCATTCATTCTAGTGTTCGAATAAACATTTATGACAATTATATCACTTGACCCCTCATATATTGTAGAATATATCGTCTTAGTATACATTTTATCTCTTGCCTCCTGATAATGGTGTTAATATGGATTGTCATCAGTTCGAATATTAAGAAATAATATTTAAATATTGTTTTACAGTCCCTTTCTCTTAACAACCTATATTAACAATTTGATATCAAGTTGTGTCATGAATTATGCTACTAATACACCATAACTAAAGTGGAGATGTTGTGAGATTAAAGGGTCCATGTACTCTCAAAATTAAGAAATATCGTAACATAATATAATTTTAATAATAAAAAATATCACCTTTATGCCTTAACTGGACTTTCATAATGTTGTTGAATCTTTAATTGTTGAATCTTTAAAGTGTCTATAAATATAACCAATACACTTGATTATATTTGCACACCAATGAGAAGTTGATGACCACGATGCACAAATAATCACCATTTTTTTCAAAGTTTGATCAGTCATCAATCTCTTAATAGATAAATTCATGTATCTAAGAAATATCCAAATATCATCCATTTGTACATGGTATCTCACACAACCTTAATTACATATGGCTAAAAGAATTGTGTATGTGAGTACATGCATCATACATGTATCCTTCTTCATTTATGATTATCGTAAAAAGCTAAATATATATCCAACCTTAAGGATGTATTTCTTACCTATATATAGCATGCATATCAAAATACACCTCAACACGACATTCCTAGACCATCCAAATAAAGGATATTTATATTTTCTAATCATTGATATGTTGTAGAAAATTGTTGGATGAAATATTGCTATATCTAATGATGTTCATAAGATATAACCATCCACATCCAATCTAGAGAGTGGTGATTCAATCCATAAAGTTGGATTTTACTAACAACTTTCAAATTTTCCATTTTAATGGATGATAGACACAAGTTGCATGTATTGACATTACATACTTACTAAATATATATAGATATATATTCAATTATTTCAAATATAAGTTATTTTCAACTTTATATAATATTAAAAAGATAATGTCCATCTTTCTATTTATATAAGAAATAAAAAACTGCTATAATATACAATTTGTGCTTAATTTCAAACAAAAAGATAAGGGGAATAAAAGAAATGAGAAACCATCACGTAGATATGATTTAAATCAATTAAAGAGAGAAAACATACGAAATTGTAAAGGAAAGTTTACTAAAATAACATATCATTGTTTCTTTCCTCTCCTCTCTTCTCCAACCATTGAATAAAAAATTGTACGGATAATTTTTTTTGTTATTAATAGTCTAGTATCTCTTGGATTGATAATCCAAAGAGAAAAGTTTAATTACATTGAAAAAGAAGGTTGGTGGGCAACAAGGTGCACCGCCAACCACTTTTGAATGGTTAATCCTATCATCTAGGAAACTACATCCATAGAACTAGGAGTCATGCCATTATTTTGCATAACTTCTTGCACCCTCTTAAGAAGCTCCATGGTCTGCGGTGCTAAGAATCTGAAAGTTTGAAAACCAAAAGGTATGAAAACATATTGATAGTTAATACATATTTTTTCATTTTTAACCACTTTGGCTAAGGAAGCTTTCAGGGCATCCTATCCCATAGTAAAATCTCTTCCTTACAAGCCCACCAAGGGATAAACTCCTGTTAAATCCACAAATGTACTCTTCCTCCAACCCAGCCAAAATTGAAGACATCTGTTGGCTTAAGAGTCGATCGCCCCTCCTGTGGATCAGTCAAAAGATTCCCTAGTACCTCTTTCTTAGAAGAAATTCCTACATGTCTAAGTACATCATAAAGAACATCTCTAATAAGATCAAGACTATACTTGAATACCAAGAGTTCCTTTTAGTGAACTGCATGCTCCCTAAAGGAGTCTAAGAATTCCTTGCGGTAGACAGGGCTTACCTTATCAGTTAGAAATAAGGGAATCATAAGACGATATATGAGAATACATTGATACTCTACTGGAGACATATGTAGTCCAAGCCCATCAATAGGAGTACCAATAAGAAAATCTTGAGTATGATCAACTTGCAAACATCTGAAAAAGCTTTTTTGTCTAACCGTCATGTCAAAATTAGTATCCATGTCCTTTTCAATGTTACTAAAAAAGGCACTCGCCAATGCATGTTGGGCTGTAGGGAGGATGATATCCTTATTAGCAAGACAACTAAGACCAAAATATGGAATGGTGACACAAAGGAAATGCAAAGCACAATTGAAATCTGAGTCAATACCAAATATTTCACTGATCACCTTATTGTTATGGCCAGGATGGAACTTTCTAGACTTGTCCTCTTAAGTTGTGGTTAACCCTAAGTATCCCATGCTATAAGGTTTTTGCATGCACCCTGCTCTCTCTCCTACTTGAGGGCCATATCTAGGGCTTCATCTATGCTTCTGGGATGAGAGGCTATGACTAGGGTTTTTAGGTGGGTGGAAAGGCAGTCAACATAGTGTTCAGCAAGACGGTCTTCAGTCCGGATGGGTGCATAACGTTCTAGAAGCCTAAACTTTCGAGTGTAATCAACTACTGAAAGACTACCCTACCTTAACTCCATGTACATCTTCTCCTTCCTCTTCCTCTCAGCTATGGGCATAAAACAATCTATGAAGAGGTTTTTGAAGGCTTTCCACTCCATGTCGTCTATTTCCTCACCCCTATTCCTGCCATAGTTCTCCCACAAGATTTTTGCCCCTCCCTTAAGCATATGGGTGGCAAACTTAACATTCTTCTCATTGGGTACTTCTAGGGTATGAAAACCATTCTCTATCATGCAATAAGATTAATTATCACTCTTTCACTTTGATGGTTTGTCATGAGAAAATGTCATAGTGTTTTGTTTTAAGGGTATTTAATTCATATCAAAAATTCATCAATTCATGATTGTTTGAAGTTACACATGGTTATGGTAAAGCGAATGTTATCATTAAGGACATATAACTTCTTCGGACTGGAAATTATAGTAGAGCATAACTTTATAATTCAACGGTATGTGTGTCAAATACAAATGAACATATAGATATCCATTTTAAATGTATCAAAGATCTTTACAGTATCTTTTAAATTCATATATATCAATTATATATTTAAGCTTTCATCTTCGACTATATTACCATCCTTAGGATGGTGCCCTCACCATTTTTCTCATGGAAAAATGCTCAAGGTTCCTACCTACTTGTATATCACATATACAAATTTTACTATATAATGCCACTTAGTCAATTTCATAATACTACAAGAAAATTATAGAGGAAATTCTTATATCTTAAATCAGAGAAGGTGATATATCCCATTAGTTGGCATATTTCTCTAAAGTTTTCAGTAATTGATTTGTCAACCCCCATTCCATTTCATACATACATTATTATTAAATATATCATACTCATTAATATGTAATGCTCCTAAGTTCATAAAAATCTTTAGGTTAATTAACAACTAGAACGTTGCATACCTAACCATTCTTGATATTAAAAGGATCAAAACACCAAAATTAGGGCACATATAGGCCCAAAACAAGTTTGAGGCCAAAATAGGGATAAATCCCCTTAAGAGTATCATATAAAATTGGAACTTTTAAAATATCTCCCAGGGGAAGAGACTAGGAAATAACCAACGTTTCAACTTAAAACTCTAACTCATGTAAATGTTATTTATTTACATGTTTATGTATGAGAGGGCTATTTTAAGCCATAATCAAGCTGATTTAACATACCAATTCTAAGTCCAAAACTATTTGGGCAAAACAATTGTTAAGAAAGGTTCTAATTTTTATCTTCAAAGACTTCCAAACAAAAGCATGAGTAGGGGAGATTTATTCATCATCATGTAGTACAATAAGGGTATAAAAGAGTAACTTTTGTATATTTTGGGCAGTTTTACATAGAGAAACTTATGCAAATAAGAACCCAACATCATATCAATTATATATTTGTCTATACATATTTTTTTAATACATGAAAATAGAAAGTGATCATTTGTAATGCATCCTTCATCAACATCACATCAAAATACCTGAAAAAAACCATTTTAGGGCACTAGAAATAAATTTTGAATGTCATACCATATGATATTAGGGGTAGAAATAATCATCACCGGAGGAATTCATTAAAGGGTTTAAGAGAATGAGATTTCATTACAAGTTCACATAATATTTTTTTATATGAAAAAAATCTATCCATCAGACAAAGAGAGAAGATTTATCCAAATTTAGGGAAAAGTTAAAGTTTGCATGTAGTTAGTAGGCAAAAAAGATATCCAAGAAATATCAATCACCGTTAGCAGAGTAGAATTCAAGCTCCACATATGAAAGACACGAAATCAGCTCCTCCACCCACAAAAAGCCTTCCACTGGGTCACGAAGAGATCCTCCAAGCCATACCAAGCTCACAAGGGGGAAAAAGAGAGAAAATTGGTGTTTTAGCTAGATGAGCTAGTTTCCCCCATGGAAACCAAACTGAGTTTGTTCCAAGGATAAATATGAGAGGAAAACAAGTAGAAAAGAGAGTATAGAAGAGACAAATTACATGCATGAAGGTTAGAAAGAATGTACAAGTCTTGAATCCACCAAAAAAACTTGAATCATCCACATGCAAGTGCATGTAAGCACTTCATCCAAGCTACAACCCTCCAAGAAAGGTTTACATGTATCAAGCTCATTGTCCTAGTTCTAGTATGCTTACATAAATCTAAATGTTTCTACAAGGTCGAGGGTGTCAAGTATATGTGAAGGAAAGAGCTAAAAGACCAAAACACCCCTAACCTACAAGGTCCATAAAGTGTCAAGATATTGGGAGCTACCAAATTCATGGTTGTACTATCAAGCTTCCTTATCTATACACCAACTAGACTAAGATCAAAGCTAGGATCAAATAAGGAACATTTTACAAATCTAACTTTAAAAATCCAAAGTTCAATAAATTAAGAAATATAATGAATGTATAGATGTTCTTGACAACTTGTAATAAGTTTAAAATTTTATTCTCAATTATGGTGATTTTATGATAGTCTAAAAACGTATATGAAATTGTATATTATAGTAAATATGGCACAATTATACACAATTTAAAGTTCTCTTTTGACCGACTGATATGAAGGCTTAACAAATAATAAATATGAAGGAAAAAAAAGTGTATATCCTTAAAATAATTTTCAATTAGGAACTATATTATGGTAAAATAATAACTAAGCCCACAACCTAAAAGGAAACAAAAAATTAGGGCAAAAAAAGTACAACTTGGATCAAATTAAGGATTTCCCATAATCAATTGATCTTGAAACTTAACCAAGCATAAAATCATGATAATCAAGAAAGATCATAGTAAAATTAGGGTTAAACTAGGCTTAGGGTGCCACAACATCCCTAAGATAAGCCTTTACTCAAGTCCAAGACCTTCACATATAATGTATATTAAGATAAAAATCTCACCTCTTTTTATTTTATTTGAATAATTAAACAAATAACTTTAAAGTTACATTCATATCAAAAAAACTAATAATATTTTATATTCAAATTCATTTACAAGTTTACAAAATAAGTGATATGTGTATTCCTTTTTCAAATACAGACATAGAGCTCTTCTTAAAATTCAAAACATACATGATTGGCTCTACATCTATTCAAAGTCATGTTTCTTTTAAACCCATGTTAAATTGTATTGCATATACTGTTTCATTTGATTTACAAACATTACAAATATCAACATAAATTAATATTCTCTAGTATGATAGACCTCATGGATATATACAACTTTTTCAGTTGTTGCTTCTAATGATTCCATCATTGGTGTTGTCTTTGTTGCCATTTTCCTCGATTAGAGTCATTGCTTCAAACATAAGGACTATATCCATTATCTAAAAGAAAGCATATAATTCAAATGTTAAGTTAATGCAAATAAATTTTTTAGATAAAAATGGGTATTTATAAAGAATTAAATTAACACTAATCAATTCTGGACATCAATGCCAGGTATTACAAAATTTGATGTTGTCAAGCTTGGATCTATAAATTAGTTGAGGTGTTTAAAAACAAGATGTCAAGAAAATGTGAACTCTTATTGGAATTTAACATTAAATGAATCACGAATGAAATATTCATCTCTTTGCACGAATCAATGGAACTATATGGAACAAAGAGAATATTGCATCTAACCTCATATTTTGCCTTCTCTTTCTTATTTAAGAAAATGTACCATGTATTCTGTAGAGAGTGGCAATGAAAAGGGAATTTTATATTGAGAAGTATATCTTAAATCTATTACTCTAGAATAGTTGGTCAGCATAGATAAATATTGAACTTTAACTGTTAGTACAAAACTAAGAGAAATAACACACATGTATAAATTGAAATCATATATGAACTAGAAGAATGTTTATTAAATGGTAAAATAACTACATATGTGATTGATACATGATGAATCATGGTGAGGGGGAATGGTGGAGAAATAAAGAATAGTGTTTGGTTAGCATGACTATAGGTAAGGTGAAAATTTTGGTGTGAAATATGTGGGGAAATTTGGTCTACGTCGGTCCCCCGAGAAAACTTGAGGAATGTTGGTAGAATAGGCTTCTTTCTAGATATTTAAGTCTCCACTAATTGTTTGAACACATACATAGATATACGCTTACCAATATTTCATGTTTATAGGTAGACCTATTTCCCTCCCAAATTTTACACTAAAACTAAAAATGATTTCCTTCTCAACACTACTTCTCTATGTTACTTTTCGCTCAGTATAAATTTTTCTTAGCATTTTATTTCTTTTATTTAAATAACCAATTTTAAATAAAACATTTTCTCCTTGTTAAAAACTTCCCACCAAATTTATTCTTTACTTCAAAGAATAATTTGGGCAAGAATTTATTTTCCCTCCATGAATGTCGTTCTATCAAAGAAATGAGTGACATGCTCTATTTTGACATGCTCTCATCTATTATATTGTGGAGATAGAAAATATTTGGTCTCACAAGGCAATATGTAGCAAACCTTTTTCCTTTATAATAAATTTGTCACTAAATATTTTCTATTCAAATAAGTAATCACATTTTTATGTAAATCCTTATAGTGAAACAAATATATATCATGATATTTCCCTTTGTTAAATGACTGTTAAGTAACTCATGACAGTAAGCAATCTAATTTTCATAGAACATGTTTTATATTTATAACATTTACCATAAGTGTGATCCATAAATTTCCTTTTGTTAATATTACTGTGTTTTCAGTATTTGTTGAATTTTGAAAAGATATTCATTTTATTAATCATATGTTGATTTATTTTGAATGGGAGATATAGGAACTTCATGGGAAATTGATTACATATTATGAAAAAGAACATAAATGTCAAATATTGACTATTATTTTAATAATAACTTATCATTTTGTATTTTAATGTCAAAAAAGTCTTTTTTTAGTTTGTATGCAATTAAAATAAATAGATATACTTGTAAGTGGTGTTGTGAATAATATATTGCCAATGTTGGTTACCCATACCATGTAACAAATGAAAATTTTAAGTTTCTCTTTTCCCATATCCGTTTCCCCATACAAATATTACCAAATAATATTTCTAAAATTAATTTTCCTACTCCTTTTACATACCATTACCCAATCCTCATCTATTGTTCACCACGTAAAAAACTCAATCTAAGAATTATAGATGGATCTTCAAACCAACCCATCTACTATCAATAATTTCAAAGAACACTAAAACTATTTTGCGATTGCATACAACTGAATTACCATTGAACTATGATGTAATTATAGGTAGTGATATTGTACTACATGTTCTTATTTTGAAGTGTGGCTCCACATCAAGTGTTAAAACTGAGAGGATTTGCACCCATAGAATGACCAATTCATCCATAAAAAAGATGATAAAACAAAATTTTGACTAATATCTAGTGATCAAACAATGAGGGTTCCTATAAAATAGGAGCTTACACTGCAAATTATATATCATGCATCAATAACTTGAAACAAAATACAATTTTGGATGTTGAACATAAGGAAATAAGGAAAAATTAGATGGCATTATGCATGGAGATAACGAAGTGATGCCAACCTACGCTATGGAGACCAGAGTTGGAGAAAGCTCCCAACACTTCATAAATGGAGATTCTAATAAACAAAAACACAACCATCTTGCCAAAAAGTTGGATTGCAGGTACTGTAGCTTCAGTTGTTACTACCACCACCCATCCTCATTCTACTTCATTGCCAGCCTTTCATATTTTGATATTACAGTGAGTAGTCTTGTCACTAGGACGCAATGGAGGACCTGATTAGTGGCTTCAAACTGGGCACCTCCTAGGATCTCATGGCTTGGCCCAAAAAGGAGGTGGGTTAACACTGATATATCCACTAGTAGAAATGTGGGTGAGATGGGTATGGGAAGGTATCGATTTGCATCATAAGGAACAAAAATAAGAAAATGAAAGGGCAATGGATTAGGGCTAGTAGGTTCATATTTGGGAACCTTGGGACATCATGTGTGTGAAATGATAGATATATCACTAGTAAATAGGATGGTATCTGGAGGTAGTCGGGGCTAAATCTAAATCCCCCCCAGTTTGAATTACTATATATACACTTTGAAGAAAAATATAATAAAATTATTGAAAACAAACATTAAATAACTGGCCGCTAGAACAACCAATAATTGTGTATGAATCCTTTCTTAACATCCTGGGATTGATTCCTAATTTTGTACATTTTTATCCCAAACACATATAATTTAGTTATTATTCTTTACGCGTCACAAATGTATATGTTAACATCTAGCCTAGTTTCTAGATTCATGTTTCTTCATTAGATTTGAATTGAGTTTGATTCTCTATGACCATAATTTTTTTAATTAAAAATTCTACTTTTTGTCAATTTTTAGTACAATTAATAATTGAAGAAAGAAAGAGAAAATAAATGAAACACATTCTAATCATTCTGTGTATTGTTTGTTGTTTCATATTTTAGCGTATCTTTCTTTTAAAAAAATATTGTTCAAAATTTTAAGAGGAACATGTCTTATTTTTTCTATATAGTCTATTTTTTATTGGCCCTTTAAAACTTTTATTTGAAAGTTGAAAAATTAGTGCAGGATTTTAATTTGGTCAAGAATCATTTAGATTTTCCAATTAATAATTAAAAACGATACGACAAGATAGATGGAAGATGCTCTTAATTTTTCTATCTACTATTTGTTATTTTCATACTTTAGTGTGGAAGTTTTTCTAAATAATGTTGTTCATGTAATAAATAGAGAGCTCTCATCTATCTTGGTGTTCTCTTTCTCTATTTTTAGTTGTTACTTACTCATAGTTTGACAAAATTTCACAAAGGACACATATAATGTTTTTATGATATAATCTATTTTTTGTTTGTTGGTAAAATAGAAAAAATAGTCATTACATATCAACTTTGATGATCACACATTTATCTAAATGCCCCTGCCATGATTATCTAGATCTGCCTCCTTTAGGTGATGAATACACATTTCCACCATGATAATCAAAATAAATTTCCAGAAATTGGGGGAGTCATGCACATTTTAAATAAAAGTAGGAAGAATACTATGGACAAAGGGAAATGATTAAAGTTTCTGGCGCCAATCAGAAATGGTATTTTTTTTCTCCCAAATAGACCCTTTTGCACTTACGGGTGAAACATGAGAAAATTAGCAATAACAAAATAGTATTAGGCACTCATACTCACAATATACCATTGTTTCTCATTGACAAGCCCTGGGTCAACACTAATATTTTTCGATGAGATTATCCTTGGACAATTATACCTCAACCTTATTAGCTTTTGTTTGGAAGGATAATACCTACTTCACTACTTAAAATTATGTGCCAACAACATACACATTAAATGGGAAAATGGGATAACAAACAAACTTTCAAGAAGATGATAGCTCTGATGGACAAAGTCATAGATATCAAGAAAGGGGAAAGTAGTAGAAGCATAATTTTTTCTACAAGATACATAACGTGTCTTTTTTCATGTACATTCATTACTAAATACAACTTCTTCTTTTAATTTTTCATCTTGATGAAATTTTAAAGGATTAGTTTATATTTATGCATTTCTAGGCTATTTATGTTATAATGCCCACTTTTATGGATGTGAAGCCACGAATCAAGAAGTGGCATGCTCCTATAAAGAGTAAAACCGAACTAGAAAGACCCGATAATGTGGGAATAGGTTCATTTATAAGTAGTGTTGATGTATTTAACATTTTGAGACTCTATAACATAAAAGTGCTGACTAATATTGTATATGTCTTTGCTGATTTGAAATGATCTTAAGAAAGAAGAAGAGGGAGAGAGATATTATTGGAAAGAAGTTACAATAGTGAATTAAATACCATACAATTGATTTACCAATACAAAACAAAAGAATTCTGATTATAAAAAAGTTTGAGAGTAAACAAATGACAAAACGAATATGTAGATGGAATGTTGAGTTGGAAGAGAGAGTAGAACTCCTGAACTTAAATGTTGACATCATAAAGAAGTTTGTAGTTGATGGATCATGAAACCTTTGGATAATTATAGGAAGAGAAGTAGAGGTGGAAAAAGAGATTTATTTAACTGGTGAAAGAGAACATATCTACAAGAAAGTGTTACATGCTAAGATTACTTGATCAGCATAAAAGGTTGACACCCAAGGAAAGTATGAAACTATCAAAAGATTGATTAATAAAAAAAATTATAGGAACATGAAAAGGGAACAATGACAGATGTAATTTAGCTATTTTAAAATAAGTAAGGAAGAGAATTGATTCTTATATAAAGAAGATGAAAGATAGAGAATATGATTGTAGAAATAGAAAGGAAGAAAAATATTGAAAAGAAGAACAAGAAGAAGTCTCAGAAACAAGTGAGTGCAAAAAACTCATCATCGTTAACATTTAAGAAAGTAGTAACGAAACAGTCGGATATATATCAATAAGATGGAAAGCAAGCTTCACCTAAGAAGATTGAGGAGTGAAGTTGAGGATGAACAACAACCTACAAATGAAGGTATCATTAAAAGTGTAACAACTACGAATGAATAGGAAGTTGAATCATAGACCCAGTAGATGAAAGAAGTTAAATAATTTAAGAAGACAAAAATGCAAAAAAAGTGTAAGTATCTAAAGTTGAAAAGAAGACAATGAAGATCAACATATATGATAAATCACTAAAAACAAATCAAAGTTGTAAAGTAGAAGATGAATCAGAGTATAGTGAAAGAAGAGAAAAACAAAAGTCAACCTAATGTGAATTAGAAGAAGAAGATAAGCCTAAGATGATAATATAGAACAAATAAAAGAAATTGAGAGTTGTAGAACATATTAGATAAAGAGGAATGCTTTCGAATATTTATAATGCTATTTTTTATTAGTTTTGATAAATAGAAAAATAAATAATTACATACTTTTTCATGAATCAAATGCTGAAAAGAAAGTCCATAATCATATATTTACGGATATATCTCAGTTAAATAAATAAAAAAGAAGTTAGAGTCTTCATTGAAATATAGAAGATGTACAGTAGTAATATTTGAATTAGAATACTTACACTTCATAATTTCTAGTAACAATTTTGAAACAATAGTTACTTTTTAGATAGAATAGCTGTTTTATATTGTAAGATAGTTGCATTTCGTGCAATACAAAAATATAAGTATTTTCTCTAGTGTAAATATTTTATTAGATATAAAATGTGTGATAAAAGCTAGTTCAGAAGAGTCATATTTTGATTTAAATATGTGGTAGTTAAAAAGACGTATCAGTACGATTATCGATGGTTGATAAATTTACCAATATGAAATTATCTTGTACATCATTTCAATTTGTGGTTATTGATAATTTTGGTATGTATTCAAGTTAGAGAGTGTTTTGTAGATATGCTAAAAGAAAGAACCAACAAGAAAATGAAGAAGCTATGCACATGACACTATGTGAACACATGTCCCAGTAAGATAAGCTATTGTTAGATCAGACAATAAAAAATATTTCTATTTAAGAACTAGTTAATTTGTTTAATTTTTCATTCGCATGTTTCAAAAAAAATCTAAATATAAGGGTGCAGTGCAACAGTTAGAAGTTATGGGTGGGTGAGGCCTCAAGCATCATAGATTAAATTTCTTATAAAGGTACTGTTGAAATTAGAGAAAGCAATAAGATGTGAACCTCTAACAAGTATCAAAATTATTGGAATTTGAGAAGACCTAGTCAATAATGATTTTATGTTTATTATTTTTTCTCAAAAAATCCTCGATAGTAAAAAAACATCTAAGTAGCAAAAAGATCTAAATGAATAAGTGATATAAGAAAATGAGTGTGGAATCTCATAAACGAAATACAAACATTTAATCATGCATGTAAAGAAAGGACCAACGTATGGAAGAAAAATAATGAACGACTATGAATAGAATATCGTGAGCCAATCAATGGAAATTTTTTACCATCACCCATTCTATTATTATACGTAATTGTGCACCCAAAAACACTATAAAAATTACACAATACGTATTTTATATTGACACCATACATATTTAACACTGTTAATACACAAATAACATAAAAATATATAAAATATTGTCCATGCCTTTTTAAGTGTTTATCGATAGGGTTGTAAATGGGTAGGGTATGGTGCGGGTATAGTCATATTGATAACCATAACCGTCTAGTTAAGCGGGTATGGGTATGGGTATATACCTACTTTGTCAAAATATATACCCGCTTCATACCCATATCCACATAACCACTGGGTATAAGGACGGGTAATTGGGTATACGGTTATTGATAAACATGTTATAATAATACACTACAAATTTTGAGATATACCAAACTACGGCACTTAAATGGGTAGGTTATGGAAAAATATCATTCAAAGAATAGAGGAGAGAAAAGTAGAATGAGAGAATAACTTTATGACCTTCTCAAGTTAATGAAATGTACTTGTGTCGCTATGAGGGTGCGTTGGTGGGTTTGTTTATTTTATTATTGCAAGGTACTTATATATGTTAAATTGTGTGCTATGATATGGAACTCAAATTCTATTATAAATGTTTACTATGATAAGATCCTTATACCATCTAGTTGTGAGTCCCACAATATACATTATTACATTCTAATATGAATTATCTACAAAATAATATAATTAAATAGGTATATGGGTATACAGGGTATGAGTATATGTATAACCATAACCTTACCCAGTGAGAGATGGGTACATGGGTATAAGGGTAAGCGGTTATATGGTTATAAAAATTTATACCCATGACGGATTTAGAGGGTATGGGTTTGAGGGTAAGCAGGGAATACCCATATCCATTTACAACCCTACTTATCGAGTTGTTGGCGTCGTATAAATGATATTTTTCTTACAAAATATACACACTAGTGTGAAAGTATACATGATCATACAAAAAAATTGTAAGATAGTCACTATCGAGTACTTGGTTTGTAGAGATTATTTTATTCTAGTGTATGCATTTATACAAAAAACTGTACAGAATATTGTACAAGCGAATACAAAAATTTACACGTCGGCGATTACACAAAGTTGTGTGTTCTATTGTATTGAGAAAGACATGGAATACCTTGATTAAAAAGTGCAGATTCATTGTTATGAATTACATAACGAAAATTAAGCGGATGGTTGTTTGGTTGACTCTTTTAACAAGGAAGATTGGTTGACTATATAAATAAAGAAGACCACTTAGTCACTAAATAAACAACTAGAAAACATTATCTACGTGTAGGGGAGTGGTCAAAGTTACAGGTAAATCGTTACCTACTAAGAGTGTAAGGCAGTAGAGAGACACAATTGTAAAGTAACCGATTTATACAATTAAGATGTTACTAGGAAGTTAATGAGAAACCTTTATAAGATAAAAAATGTACTCGTTCCGGGTGAGGGACGTTCCTAGACTATTCCTCGCTCTGCCACTTTGAGGGTCGGAAATATTGCATTCAAAGGAATCTATCGCAATGTTCCAGTCAAGGATTTCAAAAAATGGATTCATTCATTACAATTTGAACAAGAACAACCATTATCACTTTCTTGAATCAGCTTCTGAGATGGTACATGCAAGTTCTACAATTTTATATTGAGAAACTGAATTCTAACAAGAGAGGCGGTCTGATAAGTAATAAAAGGTACACAATGATATTACTTAATAATTTGCAATAAAATAAGAATATATGATAATTTCATTTTGCTTGAAGGCAGTGGCCTAACAAAAAAATTCTAACAAGGGGGCACTCCCAATCATCGTGAAAGCATAAAAGACTTCTTTATGTTGCCACCCTCCCGAGGGTTCGACCTCCACCAGTGGCATGAGAGACTAAGAGAAAAATCTTTGTATGTTAATCTAATAAAAGACTTCTTTGTGGGGGCACCAATATAATTTAATCCTTTTTGCATATATATTTTAATGAATTTGGAATTTGGAGTATGGAACGTGCCCTTCATACTCTCTATGTGGCAACACTTAGGGTGTCAAAATAACGGGTTCGGATCGGTTCCGGGTCAAAAAATCTTGTATGGATTGTTTGACTGTCAAATCTAAATTTGAATCTGAATTACTCATACCTCTCATCCCGGAACCGATCCGGATTGATTAATATAAATCCAAAACCAAACCCAAATCCAGATTTGAAGATGATTTTTTTAGAGAAAAAAATTCTGATCTATACACGGTTGTAAGTAATTTCATTATCTAAAATAAAATACCAAAGATGTCAATAATCATGTAATATTAAATAATTATAATATTATTTTCTTTTCATTTTATCAAAGAAAATATTACCAACAATAGAACATTAATATTGTCTAAACATAAAAAAAATTCCAACACAGCTGCAACATCACATATATCACACTAAAAAATACATAAATCAAATCAAAATTATTAAAACATCACTTTATAATACTAAAACAACACATTTAACATTTAATTATAGACCATCAAACCAATTGAGATGACTATTATCATAGCAAAATAATATTTATACCACATGATAACAACATCTAAAAAAAGACATCATATATGTTACCTAACACATAAGTAAATTATAACACTATAGGAATATCACAATACTATTAAAAATGCATTTATCATATTAAATAACTATACTATGTTGTAATACCAGATATATTATACCAATATATATATATATATATATATATATATCACTTCAAAACATAGCACCCTTCCCATAAATATATGAATATAAGCAAATATTTAGAATCCAATTTTGTCAGATTTCTAAACCTAGAACCGAGCCGATTTAAAATCTGGACACGTAATTTTCAACACGGAATAGACCCAGAACGTCACAACTGAAATCTGGATCAAATTATTTCCAGGTCGGACACAATTGGGTTCACAGATTCAGACAGATTTTGATAGTCCTAGCCACAATGCTACTTGCAGGTGGATGAGTTTGTGAATTGTTTTTTGGATTGTTAGAACAAGGATATCAAAAGTCTCGTTAGACTAATGTGAATGTCCTCATAATGAAGAAATGTGGTTAATTGTTTGTTGTATGAAATGAAGTATCTACACTACATGGTGACTTGTACATACATGAACTTTACAAGTGAAGACATGTCTGCAACCAAAAAATATTTCGTACAAAGAATAATTATGATTGGAAGACTACAAACAATTATAGAAATTGCTCATGATCTACTAGAGCAAATAGAAGGGGGGAAGGCATATGAAGACCAAATAGTGATGGGATATCTAATTGATGTTCATGGCTTTACAATATCAAACTTTTAAAAACAATGTTTATAATGTTTTCTATGTTCCTAATTCCAAACAAATATGAGGACTAGTCTGTGATCCTTACATAACAAATTATTATACAAAACTTCATGGTTTTAACAAAATTTTATGGTTATGGTTTGATTATTAAGAAGTTTAGAGCTTATTGTTAAATTTACAAAAAATACATTATGGTATGTATTATGGTCTTTTTCCATGCAGCTTGATGACTAGCTAAAATCAAGATGGCGTCTATGAGAATTTGGATGCTACAAACATAATGATGAGTTGAAAAGAAGAAATGTTGGCATGCTAAACTTTGAACCTATTATATTTACTAAATAGTTTTATTTGTCAAACTCCAAACATCGTACTTGTTGCAATGTTTCAATTTTGATAGTTATTATCTTGGAGGTGCCAATTATTTACATTTCTTTCTAATGCATAATCCTTTTGTTGGAAACTCTAAATGAACATTGTAGTTGTAGGCCAAAGGATATGCTTTTGGTACTTTTAATCTCTATTCGGTGTTATATTTGCATGTTTAGTTTGGTGATGGATTACTTTAACTATAGTTCATGATGTGCAACTGCTTATTTTATTTGATTAGATCATGCTCTTTTCAATTTGCTTAGAAACTATCTACATCTTTACCTAAATAAACAAGAAACAGAGACATAGAAGAGTATGATTTATGTAAACAATAAGTAATGCAGATTGTGTGATTCTTTGGGAGCAGAAACTTAGTGATTTAAAGAAGTGAAGAAGTGTGATATAAACTATGTTTCTTGTCTAAGTTAAATCATGTGTTGATGACTTAACTTTGACCTAATGGTGAGCTACAGTCAGATGTTTTATAAAGGTTGATTTTCCTTGTATGTAGTCTATTTTTTGCACATAATGTAACTCGATTGCCATAAAAGTGAGTATTTAGCATAGAAAGTAACATCACATTGAAGTAACTATTTGACTTAGTGACATATCTAGAAAATCACAACATGGGGGCTGAATTAGATGAGTGGACATTGAGTTCGATACTCAATGACTAAAACCATTTTGTATTAGTCAACAAAAATAGATTATACTGTAAAAATATTATATATGTTCATTTGAAAATTTGGAACCAAAATATGAGTAGATAACAACTACAAAGAGAGAAAAAGAATACCAAGTCAGTAGAGAGCTCTTGTAAACCACATCAACATTCAATGTTGCCCTTTAAAAAAACATGTGTGCAAAAGTATGATAATAACAAATTTACAAATAGAAAAAATTGAGAGTGTCTTCCATTCATTTTCTTCTTCCATTTCTACTTATTAATAGGAAACTTTAAATGGTTCTTCACTAAAGTCAAGCGCTCCAATAAATTTTCTATTTTTAGATGAAAATTTCAAAAGACCTATCCACAAAAAATAGACTATATGAAAACTTATAAAATGTATTATTCTCATATTTTGAACATTATTCTTCTCTAAAGACACCTATGTAAATATATAGAACACCAAACAATCTAAGAAAAAGTAAAAAAAATGTATACTGTTTATTTCTCCTTCTTTCTTCATGTATTACTAGAACTAAAGGACAGTCAAACTTATACATTTTTAGATAACAATAATGTAGTTGCCGGGAATGGAACCCATGTCAAAATATCTGGGACAACATGACTCTACAATTCAAGCTAATAACGAGTACATTAATAGTGACGTACACAAAGATTCAAGTAAATATATAACATGTGTTCATGTGGATAAAAAGGTGGCAGCAATGTGAATCAAACCTGGGCCACACGGACTAGAGTCATAAACAAAGACAGGCATACCAGTTGTGCTACTTGAAACCTTGTATTATAATTATGTGCAACTCAATTTCTTTAATTCTTCGAACTGTATATGTAGCATTTAGGACTTGTGGGGGGCTTCAGCCCCGAAAGCCCCCTGGATACACCCCTCATTTGCCTGATAAAGTAATTTTTTGGCCTTAAGAAATAACTTTTTGAACATAAAATGATTATATGCTAAATTTCTATAAATTTCAATGTAGTGTTGTGTACATCGAATATAATTTTGTTGATGTCATCATAGTGGAAGATTGACAAATTTAAATTTAGTGAGGCCATGAATAATAGACCAATATGTAATTGTTAATGTTTCCAATAGTCATAATATAAACATCCATTACACATTCATTATTTTGGATGCCACTATAAAATTATTATTTCCATTTTAAATGAAGGGAAATTATATGCTTAAGAATTTATACATCTAAAAATAATATAAAAATAAAAAAGAATCAATATGAAATCTAAAAATGTAGCATAATAACATCAATAATGACATTCTGAATGAGATGTTTTTTTCACATATGAAGCTTATACTAGATGTAGCATAATGACCTCAACAATGATATTTTAAAACAAGTGTTGTTCCACAAACACATCAACACAACTCATGGAAAAAGGGGTATTGAGGAGGTATTAAGCAGGTAATGTAGTATATTTTCTTACACATAAATGATGCGCAGACGTATATATATATAAGACAAAGAGAGTGACATTTAGGAAGAAATTATATATATATATATATATATATATTAAATGTGATGTATACAAATAAAAGAAGTAAAAAAATATAAGACAAGTATTTTTTGATCAAATAATGAAGTTTCTACAATTTGAGCTGCCCACCCCAATTTTTTATAAAAGGTTACTTGAAATCAACAAAACAATTAACTTCTTATCACAGAAAGAGCCATAAGCTAACATCCTTCTTCCCTCTGAATTACATAATTCCAATGTAATAAATATGTTGGGTGTAAATTTTATGTTCCATTGATAGTGTCCAAACGAGTTAAGGTTGTCAATAAGGAGAGTATGTAGAGGGTAAAGTCTTACCCTTATCCTTACCCACCAAGTATGAAGGGTAAGGGTATGAGTAACTCCCCAATCCACCAATATCCTTACCCTCCCCTTATCCAAACCCTCTTATCCAAAGGATAAACGGGGAGGGTAAGGATGAAGTGGGGAATTTGTTTGTTTTCTTCAAATTTATACTAATATTAACAATAATTGCCTAGCTAACACATTTATATATTTGAATGAAATATCAAGATTCTCCAGGATGGTTTTTAAATATCAAAAATGATTCTAAGTAATCTTTAATAACATAATATAAATACTTTATTTTGTATTGAATGTATATACAAATAATAGTACGTAACATTAGTGTGTGAGCAAGTTAATTGTTCCCAAAAGATAATGAGTGCTTCATAATAATGATAATAAATGACAATATGTCACAAAAAGATATTATTAGAAACATCCATATCTTATATCCTCTAAAATGTTGTTGCATCAAAATAGATAAAGCATAAATAAAATAGACAACAACACCACACATATGTATCAAATGATACATTTAAGTCGGGGTAGAACCAGAGGGGGCACTTCCCAGGATGAAGCCCACATAAATAAAAGGAAATAATAATAATTATTATTATATTTATCTATGATGCCATGTAAAAATTGTAAATGTATGTTAATATACTACACATAGTGTTATATTTTATCTTATTTAACTAATTCTATCACTCTTCCTTAATCATTCATTCTAGTGTTCGAATAAACATTTATGACAATTATATCACTTGACCCCTCATATATTGTAGAATATATCGTCTTAGTATACATTTTATCTCTTGCCTCCTGATAATGGTGTTAATATGGATTGTCATCAGTTCGAATATTAAGAAATAATATTTAAATATTGTTTTACAGTCCCTTTCTCTTAACAACCTATATTAACAATTTGATATCAAGTTGTGTCATGAATTATGCTACTAATACACCATAACTAAAGTGGAGATGTTGTGAGATTAAAGGGTCCATGTACTCTCAAAATTAAGAAATATCGTAACATAATATAATTTTAATAATAAAAAATATCACCTTTATGCCTTAACTGGACTTTCATAATGTTGTTGAATCTTTAATTGTTGAATCTTTAAAGTGTCTATAAATATAACCAATACACTTGATTATATTTGCACACCAATGAGAAGTTGATGACCACGATGCACAAATAATCACCATTTTTTTCAAAGTTTGATCAGTCATCAATCTCTTAATAGATAAATTCATGTATCTAAGAAATATCCAAATATCATCCATTTGTACATGGTATCTCACACAACCTTAATTACATATGGCTAAAAGAATTGTGTATGTGAGTACATGCATCATACATGTATCCTTCTTCATTTATGATTATCGTAAAAAGCTAAATATATATCCAACCTTAAGGATGTATTTCTTACCTATATATAGCATGCATATCAAAATACACCTCAACACGACATTCCTAGACCATCCAAATAAAGGATATTTATATTTTCTAATCATTGATATGTTGTAGAAAATTGTTGGATGAAATATTGCTATATCTAATGATGTTCATAAGATATAACCATCCACATCCAATCTAGAGAGTGGTGATTCAATCCATAAAGTTGGATTTTACTAACAACTTTCAAATTTTCCATTTTAATGGATGATAGACACAAGTTGCATGTATTGACATTACATACTTACTAAATATATATAGATATATATTCAATTATTTCAAATATAAGTTATTTTCAACTTTATATAATATTAAAAAGATAATGTCCATCTTTCTATTTATATAAGAAATAAAAAACTGCTATAATATACAATTTGTGCTTAATTTCAAACAAAAAGATAAGGGGAATAAAAGAAATGAGAAACCATCACGTAGATATGATTTAAATCAATTAAAGAGAGAAAACATACGAAATTGTAAAGGAAAGTTTACTAAAATAACATATCATTGTTTCTTTCCTCTCCTCTCTTCTCCAACCATTGAATAAAAAATTGTACGGATAATTTTTTTTGTTATTAATAGTCTAGTATCTCTTGGATTGATAATCCAAAGAGAAAAGTTTAATTACATTGAAAAAGAAGGTTGGTGGGCAACAAGGTGCACCGCCAACCACTTTTGAATGGTTAATCCTATCATCTAGGAAACTACATCCATAGAACTAGGAGTCATGCCATTATTTTGCATAACTTCTTGCACCCTCTTAAGAAGCTCCATGGTCTGCGGTGCTAAGAATCTGAAAGTTTGAAAACCAAAAGGTATGAAAACATATTGATAGTTAATACATATTTTTTCATTTTTAACCACTTTGGCTAAGGAAGCTTTCAGGGCATCCTATCCCATAGTAAAATCTCTTCCTTACAAGCCCACCAAGGGATAAACTCCTGTTAAATCCACAAATGTACTCTTCCTCCAACCCAGCCAAAATTGAAGACATCTGTTGGCTTAAGAGTCGATCGCCCCTCCTGTGGATCAGTCAAAAGATTCCCTAGTACCTCTTTCTTAGAAGAAATTCCTACATGTCTAAGTACATCATAAAGAACATCTCTAATAAGATCAAGACTATACTTGAATACCAAGAGTTCCTTTTAGTGAACTGCATGCTCCCTAAAGGAGTCTAAGAATTCCTTGCAGTAGACAGGGCTTACCTTATCATTTAGAAATAAGGGAATCATAAGACGATATATGAGAATACATTGATACTCTACTGGAGACATATGTAGTCCAAGCCCATCAATAGGAGTACCAATAAGAAAATCTTGAGTATGATCAACTTGCAAACATCTGAAAAAGCTTTTTTGTCTAACCGTCATGTCAAAATTAGTATCCATGTCCTTTTCAATGTTACTAAAAAAGGCACTCGCCAATGCATGTTGGGCTGTAGGGAGGATGATATCCTTATTAGCAAGACAACTAAGACCAAAATATGGAATGGTGACACAAAGGAAATGCAAAGCACAATTGAAATCTGAGTCAATACCAAATATTTCACTGATCACCTTATTGTTATGGCCAGGATGGAACTTTCTAGACTTGTCCTCTTAAGTTGTGGTTAACCCTAAGTATCCCATGCTATAAGGTTTTTGCATGCACCCTGCTCTCTCTCCTACTTGAGGGCCATATCTAGGGCTTCATCTATGCTTCTGGGATGAGAGGCTATGACTAGGGTTTTTAGGTGGGTGGAAAGGCAGTCAACATAGTGTTCAGCAAGACGGTCTTCAGTCCGGATGGGTGCATAACGTTCCAGAAGCCTAAACTTTCGAGTGTAATCAACTACTGAAAGACTACCCTACCTTAACTCCATGTACATCTTCTCCTTCCTCTTCCTCTCAGCTATGGGCATAAAACAATCTGTGAAGAGGTTTTTGAAGGCTTTCCACTCCATGTCGTCTATTTCCTCACCCCTATTCCTGCCATAGTTCTCCCACAAGATTTTTGCCCCTCCCTTTAGCATATGGGTGGCAAACTTGACCTTCTTCTCATTGGGTACTTCTAGGGTATGAAAACCATTCTCTATGGACAAAATCCACGCTTCAGCCTTGTCCATGACCTCAAGATGATCCTCTCCCCAAAAGGAATCAAGGTTTAGTTTAATAAAATCTATCACTGTCACTTCTTTCTTCCTAGATGAGCTAGATTTGGGGGTCCCTTTTGTGGTGAGGGTTTCCATGAAATCTAGAAGGATTTTCTTCTGTTCCTCCCACCTTTCCTTGGCCGCAGCATCGGGATCATGTACTTCAGAGGTTTCAGGCTCTTTTCTTTTCTTAGAGGACGATTCTCCTGAGCTGCGAGTCTTAGGAGGCATCCTGAAATTAATTGGGATATATTAGATTTATTACTCAACAATTATATTTTTCATTATCATTATGTCATTTCATTATTCTCTTATATCATTTATTAACGTTCTTGATGTTACAATTTATGGAGGATAACTTAAAAGTCCTTATTGGTCGGTCCTTAAGACTTTCTAAATAGAGAGACTCTTTCCTAATCTTATATCATAAAGATGAAGGGAAGAACAATTTTCAAAAAATTTGAGATAAGAGGGAAAATATTCCTAAAGAAAAGATGAGAGGGAATTTCTATAGATGAGAAGGATCCTAATTTAAGGTATGCCCAAGAAGTAAGGGACATTTAGGATATCGACCAGGTAGACTCACACTGCCTTATAGGTAGCCTCGTGATTGTCAAGCAAAGTGGCTCGGAGACTTTAGCCAGACCTTAGGCAGATGCTATCCTGGTCACCTCAATCCTTCACATCCCTAACTCAAGGACTACCCTAGACTCATAATAGGGTGAATGAAAGTCATGTGACTATGATGTGTGAACATTGGCTCTGATACCAACTGTGACGACCCCAATTTCCATATACGTTCCTTAGTGACATGCACAGATATGCGTGCAGTCATATCTATGAATGTCAAAAGGGAAAATATAGGAAATCAAGATAGTCAACTAAAATCAGAGATAAGCCAATATTATGTCCACATCATCAGTAATAGCCAGACAACAATTCATTCATTGATAAAAGATAAAGTCATACATATAAATACTTGAGAAAGGAGAAGAATAAGTCTATGAAAAAGGAAATGCAATTATTACATAGGATCTATAATATCCTATTACATCATCTAGAAGAATAAAAACTATCTAACTGAAATGAATATGATGAGAAGTGGAAATCTATCTCATATCCTCCATGATCTTTATTTAGTGGCTTCAGGTACTTTAGAGTGCTTCATCTATTATCAATTGTTCCTTGTACCTAGAAAATATGAGAAACAAAAACATCAACAAAGTTGGTACGTGGAATTAAAAGCTATACTATGCTGGTATATAAAATACTCAAAATTGGAGAAAAAAGAATGAAAACATTATTTAGAGACAGAAAATCAGGAAATCCCAAGTTATTATCCTTATTTAGAATGAATATGCATTACTATGGTGGACTTAGCACAAACATGAATATTGGGCCCTATCCCTGCGTACCTTGTACCATTAGGGATCTCCCTGTGTACCTTGTACCATTAGGGAGGTTCTAGTCAACATTAATACTTTCCCTCTCTGATAGGGAGATTAATGACTACCACTAGTAACTACATTTCACTTATATTCAATCATGTTCTTTCATGTTCAAGGCAGTAAATCATCAATTAATCATATATCCACATCCATCAATGTATATCAATTTCATGCAAACAATTACATATACTTAACATCCAACAAAAACTAGTCATATAATTATATCCACCTACCTTTAATTCTTAGATCTGAATTCCACAAGTCCTAAGTTAGGAGAAAGATAGTAGATCACCCTGAAATATAGTATAACCCTAAAGTCACCATGGTTTCTCATCAAACAACATTAATTATTATTATAGTCAGGGTTTAGGTTATTTGGGATGTCACTTTAGGATACATACGTTTCAGAGTTGGGGTCTAAGATCAGGGTCGTTCAGGTTATTCAAGGACATTTTATTTATTAGGGTTTTTCATAAATTGTACATAGTATTCATGATAAGGTGAGAAAAGAACTAGAAATTAGGGTTCTTCTCAATTATTGAATCAACTATTTTTCTTAGATAGGTTTTCAAGTAACATGATGACCAAGATCATAATTAGGGTTTAATATGTTCCCAAGGCAGAATTATAATCAGTTATAACCATTATTTCACAAAAACAATGTATTAAAAGGTCATTAGTGAGTGTAGTCCATATTTTTCAAAAAGCGCTCAGATCCAGGTCATGGTTATATTTTATTTAGATAGTTTGGATTTTTCTGATGAAAATGGTATATTTATTCGATAGTTTCTGATAATCCTACCATTTTCTAGGGTTTTCACAAATTTTGACCAATCACGACATTTTAAAGAATAAAACGAAAATAAAAAAAGATTTGCAAGCTCTGCCTCACGGATCATGCGAGGGATCTGATCAACCGGACCCTCTCACTGACCCATGAGAAAGTGCTCGTACAAAGAGGGTCAGGCTGGGGTAAAAGGATGTGGATGCCCTTCGGGTTGAGTTCTTTGCGCGTGACCACGCTTGGACAGAGTGGGGTTTTCATAAGTTCGATTCATCTGTGACTCGTGCCATGGAAGCAGCTAGCTGAGGCGAGGAACGGTGAAGGAGTGGGGTAGCTAGGTGGCTGCTGAGTGTGTGAGCATGAGCAGGTTGCGTTCGCGGGATCTTCCTGAGTTCAACGAGCCCAAGAAGCTCACCGGAGGTTAACTAAAGCTATGGTTGCGATGGTAGGAGGCCCTGCGAAATCGAGATTGGGTTTTAAGGATTTACCTGCCCTCCGACTGGATTGAGGGGTCACGAAGCTCTGCGCGAGGTTCATGAGACTCTAGGTCCACTCCCATCTGCTCGACGTGCCCTGGACCTCACTGGCGATGGCAGCTTTGAGCTCAACTGCGGCGGCTAGTCGACCCAGGGTTCTAGACCTTTGTGGCTCCAACCGGGGGTGCTGCTCGACTCGTCGGGATCCCAGGAGCATGTAGCCCTAGCTGATTGAGGAGTAGAGGCTCTGGTGGAAGGGAGAAGGGTCAGGATCAGGCTAGGTGAAAGTGGATTGGGGAAGCAGTGCTCGGGTGTCAATGCTCGCAATTGGGGATGTGGAAAGGTTAAAGGGAGAAAGGCGGAGCTAGAGGAGGTCTTAAATAGGCGTTTGAGGAGGCGAGCTGCAAAGCCCTAAAATCTACCACCGCTACCAGGAGAAGAGTGAGGAATCAGGAGTTTGTTCTCCCTGTTGTATGTACGAGGGGAGGTGAGTAGAGGGTTGTTAGGTTCGTTTTTTAGAGTAGAAAGCTTCCTCCAAATATTTCAGGGAGAGGGAATGATATTGGAGCGCTAGATCATTTGGACGATTCGTCGTTCTGTTGGAGGTGTAGACCCGGTCTTGTGGGAGGTTGGGGATGACTCAGGGGCCGTCAGATCTCATGCGACCCCTGATCCACTGATCGGGTGGTTGAGATTAAATCCCAGCGAGTGGACCGTGCCCAAAGCAGTCCAAATGACCGTGTGACAAAATCAAAGGCTAAATATATCACAAACCTTAGTCCTAGGCTAGATTAGGTGACATAATACACAAAATTTCAAATGTAAATAACTCTAAATTGGTAATTCCAATTGTAATGAGATTTTAGGCATAGTTTTATAATGCTATGATTTAGCTATGGTGCAATATTGGAGTCAAAATTCGATTAGTGACTATGTCAATTGACTAAATGTCATAATACTTGTATTATTGACTTTGTGTACCATTATGGATGGTCTAAAGTGAAATTGATAATCCATTTAATCAAATTAGTGAGAGAGATGATTGAGGACATAATTGGAACAATTAAAATTGTAAGAGTGAGTAACTAAATAATACATATGTAAAAAAACTCACTCTGTCACATTCTCCCCTCCTTTTAAGAATTTTGTCCCCAAAATTCAAGCAGCCTCAAAAAAATATGGATACTTCTTCTCAACCTCGATCTTTAGCTCCCAGGTGGCATATGTCTCATCATGGTGACTCCAGAGAACTTTCACCATTTCAATATGACGATTACTGCGAAGTTCCTTTGATTGGAAGTCGAGAATTCTGACTGGAGACTCAGCATATGACAGATCATCCTTCAATTCGAGAGGCTCATGATTCAAGATATGACTGGAATCCTTGACATAGGGCTTCAGATTAGATACATGAAACACATTATGCATGTCACTATACTACGGTGGCAAAGCAAGATGATAGGCACATTCACCAACCCTTTCTAGAATATCGAAGGGTCCAACATAACGAGGACTGAGGTTTCCTTTGTTCTTGGCCAAAGCTCGAATAGGTCGGATCTTTAGAAATACATGCTCGCCTTCCTTGAACTGACGTTCTTGACGGTGAACATCTGCATAAGACTTCTGTCTATCCTGTGCCCACTTCATCCTCTGCTGAATTAGAGCAACCTTATCAGTATACAACTGCATCTCCTCGGACTTTATCAGGGTACGTTCTCCGACATCGTCCCAGTGTAAAGGTGATCTGCATGGTCGGCCATAAAGAGCTTCATAGGGAGGCATCTCAATGCTTTCCTGATAGCTATTATTATAGGCAAACTCAGCTAAAGGCAAGTAATAGTCCCAAGAGCCTTCCCAATCGAGAAAACAAGCTCGCAAAGATCCTCTAGAATCTATATTGTACGCTCTGACTGCCCGTCTGTTTGCGGATGGTAGGCTGTACTGAAGTTCAACTTAGTGCCCAATTCCTCTTGGACCTGCTTCCACAGCTTTGATGTGAACTTTGGGTCCCTGTCTGAGACAATAGATGTTGGGACTCCATGTAGACATACTATCTCCTGTATGTAGAGGTCCGCCAACTCAGAAACCTTTGCAGTAGTCTTCACAAGAAGAAAATGAGCGGACTTGGTGAGACGATCCACTATGACCCATGCAGCGTCGTATCCCTTCCTGGTCCTGGGTAACCCCACCACAAAATCCATGGTGATGTGTTCCCATTTCCATTCTGGAATTTCAAGGGGTTGTAGTAGACCGCCTGGTCTCTGATGTTCGGCCTTGATCCTTTGGTATGTCAAATACCTGGACACGAAATCAGCAATATCACGCTTCATGCCTCTCCACCAAAACTGACGTTGTAGGTCTTTGTACATCTTCGTCGTGCCTAGATGAACTATGTACTTGGACCCATGTGCCTCATTTAGGATTGATGTCTTTACAGTTGACTTCTCAGGAACCCACATACGATTCTTGTAATGGAGACCACCATGAAGACCCACAGACAGATGTGTTTGCGGCTTCGACCGGAGAGAAGAGAGCTCTGCAAGACCGGGACTAGCCTTTTGTTCTCAAGAAGTTCGAGATGAAAGTTGGACATGATGGAAATGTTATTAACATGCACATGATCAGACAGAAACTACGGTTTCCAGCCCACTAGATCCTCCATTCAGGGACAGAAAGAGATGCACACACTGCCCTTTTTTTGCTAAGGGCATCATCGACTACATTTTCCATACCCGGATGATAGGCAATAGTGAAATCGTAGTCCTTTAGGTATTCGATCCATCGGCGTTGATGCAGATTCAAGTCCTTGTGAGTCAGGATGTACTTTAGGCTCTTGTGGTCAGTGAAGATGTCGAATGTTTCCCCTTATAGGTAGTGCCTCCAGATTTTGAGGGCATGAATGATTGCAGCTAATTCCAAATCGTGAGTGGGATAATTAAGTTCATTGGGTTTTTGTTGTATAGACGCAAAGGCCACTACCTTACCATTCTGTTGCAAGACACACCCTAACCCATTCCTTGAAGCATCAGTGAATATGACAAACCCTTCATTGCCAGAGGGTAGAATGAGAACAGGAGCCGACGTCAACTTCTGCTTTAATTGCTGGAAACTGGACTCACAAGAGGCTAACCAGATGAAGTGCTCGTCCTTCCGAGTAAGCTTGGTTATAGGAAGTGCAATTTTCGAGAAATTTGGAATAAAATGACGATAGTATCCGGCCAGACCCAGGAAACTCTGAATTTCAGAAGGATTGCAAGGAGGTTGCCTATCAAGTACAGCAGAGACTTTGATGGGATCAACAGATATACTACCTCCAGAAATGACATGTCCAAGAAACATAACCTTATCAATCCAAAATTCACATTTTGAAAGTTTGCCATAAAACTTCTGGGTTCGAAGAATGTTAAGAACTGCTCACAATTGTTCACGATGTTTTTCCATAGAATCAGAATAGATCAAGATATCATCAATGAAGACGACCACAAACTCATCAAGATAAGGTTGGAACACTTTATTCATCAGATTCATGAATACACCTGGTGCGTTGGTCGACCCGAATGGCATCACCAGAAATTCGTAATGCCCATAACGAGTTTGAAAAGTAGTTTTTGAAATATCAGAATCCTTGATTTTAAGTTGATGGTATCCAGAACGGAGATCAATCTTTGAGAACACTTTAGCAGTACGAAGGTGATCAAAGAGATCATCAATACGAGGAAGAGGATATTTGTTTTTAATAGTAGCTTGGTTCAACATGTGGTAGTCAATACACATACACATAGAACCATTTTTCTTTTTAACAAAGAGAACAGGAGCTCCCCAGGGGAAAACACTAGGACGAATGAAACCTTAGTCGAGAAGTTCTTGCAATTGTTTCTTCAACTCCATAAGCTCAGTAAGAGCCATCCTATATGGTGCCCTAGAAATCAGAGTGGTTCCAGGAAGAAGTTCTCTGGAGAACTCAATGTCTCTATTTGGAGGCACCCCAGGAAGCTCCTCTGGGAAAATGTCAGGGAAGTCACGTACCACCTCCAGACTTTCTACAGGCCCGCTACTAGGACTGGTCTATGAGACTAATGTGAGAAAGACTTTACATCCTTTAGAAATGAGCTTTTTAGCTTTAAGAGAGGAGATTATAATATTATTACAGAATCCGCTTCCCCTAGGGATTTTCACAGGATAAGAATGAGGTTGAGAGAGGACCACCGTCTTGTTTCTACAATCAATGTGAGCATGGTATGTGTAAAGCCAGTCCATACCAAGTATGACATCAAAATCTTCTATAGTTAAGAGAATGAATTCGAAGAGCATATCATGATTTTCGTATTTAAGAGAAAGTTCATTGGTTTTCTACAGAGTTGTGAGTATTTTGCCACTCGGAGTAGACATGTCCAGAATATATCCCAAATCCCTTATGTGAAGACTTAATATAGATGCCAGAGTTCGGGAAATAAATGTATTTGTAGATCCAGAGTCAAATAAAGCCTTAACAGGATGACCATTTAATAATACAGTGCCTACGTAAGGTAGTCAAATTATGAATAATTGCATGCTTGAATAAGATATTGAATTATAAAGAATTTAGGTTACCTTCACATAGTTGGTTTGGATTAGCCTTGGCCTCTTCTGCATTTACTGCAAACACCCTGCCATTGCGGTGTCCCTGAGGCTGCAGAGCACCACCCGCAGGATTGCCAAAGATGGAGGGAGTGGGGCACTTGGCGACGAAATGACCATCCTTCTTGCAGTTATAGCAGACTGGCTTGGTGTGGCGGCATACTCCACCATGGAAACGTCCACAAGTCTTGCACTTGGGATGATTCGCCCTCGGCTAGTTCTGGTAGCTTTTCTGTCCTCCCTTTCCTGAACCTCCTCGTTTCCCTGATCCCTTATTGTTATGGCCAGGATGGAACTTTCTAGACTTGTCCTCTTATGTTGTGGTTAACCCTAAGTATCCCATTCTATAAGGTTTTTGCATGCACCCTACTCTCTCTCCTGCTTGAGGGCCATATCTAGGGCTTCATCTATGCTTCTGGGACGAGAGGCTATTACTAGGGTTTTTAGGTGGGCGGAAAGGCAGTCAACATAGTGTTCAGTAAGACGGTCTTCAGTCTGGATGGGTGCATAACGTTCCAGAAGCCTAAACTTTTGGGTATAATCACCTACTGAAAGACTACCCTGCCTTAACTCCATGTACATCTTCTCCTTCCTCTTCCTCTTAGCTATGGGCATAAAACGATCTGTGAAGAGGTTTTTGAAGTCTTCCCACTCCATGTCGTCTATTTCCTCACCCCTATTCCCGCCATAGTTCTCCCACCAGATTTTTGCCCCTCCCTTACGCATATGGGTGGCGAACTTGACCTTCTTCTCATTGGGTACTTCTAGGGTATGAAAACCATTCTCTATGGACAAAATCTAGGTTTCAGCCTTGTCCATGACCTCAGGTTGATCCTCTCCCCAAAAGGAATCAAGGTTTAGTTTAATAAAATCTATCACTGTCACTTCTTTCTTCCTAGATGAGCTAGATTCAGGGGTCCCTTTTGTGGCGAGGATTTCCATGAAATCTAGAAGGATTTTCTTCTGTTCCTCCCACCTTTCCTTGGCCGCAACATCAGGATCAGGTACTTCAGAGGTTTCAGGCTCTTTTCTTTTTTTAGAGGACGATTCCCCTGAGCTGCGAGTCTTAGGAGGCATCCTGAAATTAATTGGGATATATTAGATTTATTACTCAATAATTATATTTGTCATTATCATTATGTCATTTCATTATTCTCTTATATCATTTATTAACGTTCTTGATGTTACAATTTATGGAGGATACCTTAAAAGTCCTTATTGGTCGGTCCTTAAGACTTTCTAAATAGAGACACTCTTTCCTAATCTTATATCATAAAGATGAAGGGAAGAACAATTTCCAAAAAAATTGAGATAAGAGGGAAAATATTCCTATAGAAAAGATGAGAGGGAATTTCTATAGATGAGAAGGATCCTAATTTAAGGTATGTCCAAGAAGTAAGGGACATTTAGGATATCGGCTAGGTAGACTCACACTACCTTATAGGTAGCCTCGTGATTTCCAAGCAAAGTGGCTCAGAGACTTTAGCCAGACCTTAGGAAGATGTTATCCTAGTCACCTCAACCCTTCACATCCCTAACTCAAGGACTACCCTAGACTCATAATAGGGTGAATGAAAGTCATGTGACTATGATGTGTGAACATTGGCTCTGATACCAACTGTGACGACCCCAATTTCCATATACCACTACAAGAAATTTGAGCATTAACGACAAAATTAGCAATGAGCTAATTTTTTTACCTTTAATACTACAATAAAAATGACAACTTTTTTTCTTAGACGTTATTATTATACTCAATGCCGACAACATATTTTTTCCATCTCAAGTACTATAGTTAGTCTGTCGTTAAATGTTTTCGCTCCATCCATTTTTCCCACCCCGAACAAAAATTTACCAAAACAATCCACTCATCCCGCCTAATTTACATCCCTATTCTTTTTGGCGCGACAACACATACATTTGCAGAGTGTATCACTTGCAAGAAAATTAGAAATCCCTAGATTACAGTCGCTTCCCCGATCGCCTTTCCCATTCCCCTTACCCACATTCCCCGCCTCCTTCATCCCTCTGTGCACTTACTTTTCCGTCTCCTACTCGCTCTACCTTCTTGGCATGCTCGTCTATTTCTCCTTCATCAACATCTCTATTTTCTCTCTTCCCACCCTCTGTACAGCCTCCGTTCATCTCCTATCTCCTGCATACCCCTCTTATGTATAGTTCACCTCCAGATATCTCCTTTCTACTTCCTTTGTGGAGGCCTCCTTTCCTTCACGCCACACTATTCCCCTCCAATTGCAACGTATATCGAGAAGATGAAGGGTTAAGGTGATAGCCGCCAGAAAGTGCGGGAAACAAATAAAAAACGGTTGTCACATATTTGAGGTTCGTACTACTATTCTTTTATTTTGGTGATGGGGCAGATGAATTTCAGGGTCAAGAGAAAAACACAACCAGCCTTCCCATGCAAAAGAAGACAGATGTGCGAGTTGAGTTGCCTATTTTAGTATTGGATATCATTCCATTTGACTCCCACTCCCTATTGTTTCATTTTATAGGATTGTGTCTGGCGTTTGTTTGAGATTATGCGGCATCCTATATAGTAGCATAATCATAGGGTACAAGGTGGAAGGGCAGAGCATTATCTGATTAGGAAATATATTTCAGGTAGTGGTGCTCTTTTTTGACGTCGATGGTCCCCTCAAGGATGAACACCCCAACTCGGAAACAAAATATTACACGAATTTTTTTTCTAGATGATGTTTTTTCTAATATATCTTCTGCATGTGCTCGCTCTGCTATAACGTCCTATTGTCTATCTTATCCATGTCTACTTTTCTATTGACGGTATGTTTTAAGCCAAATAAAACAAGGAATATTGAAATGTTTTAACTTATGACATGCTTGCATTTGGTCATTTTCTGATACATTTATTATAACTTTTTAATGCTTCTAACCTTATTCTAAATTTTTGTTTTAAAAATGTGGACACTCTTGAGCAAATGGATCTATCCAAGATGTCAGATAGAAGCAATAAATTATTCTAATTAGATTGCCAGAAAAATAGTAAACTTAGGACTATTTCCCTATTGCATTCATCTCAATAAAATTGATTGCTGCATGGAATATCATATTATAAGATAAGCTTGTTAATGCTTATCTCATATATACCTGATATTTGCTTGAAGCAACCTGGACCCTTTCTATAAATATCTTTTCACACTAACCAATATCTAGCTTTGTGTGAATACTTAAGCCTAAAGAGAATCATAGACTACTTGATGACGTGCTTCCACAATGCTTAGTTGATTGTGGTAGTATAATGAATATCCAAAGAGAGGGTACTTACGTAAATCTAGGTAGCGTCTGTAGTGCATGTTAGTATAAGAGAACATAAAGATGGGGATTGCTGATTCAACTAGAGCAATTATTGCCAGGATGTGTACAGAGATGCATGTTTGGCTCCTCCTTTCTAACCACGCCTTGTGTTATCTACTGAAGGATGCACATCAAACATGTGGTTTTAGTTTTCAGTGTTTATGAAAGTACATTTTATCTTATATTTGTTTGCATATGTATGTACTTGTGTACTGTTTAGCGCTATATAACACACATTTACTGGTGATGGTGTTAGGATAACATATGGTACAGATTTATTTGAACGCAAGTATGATATTATAGAACTGTTATAATCTTAAAGCCTAGTATTTCTTATACCAGTCATCCATCTAGGGGCAATAAGATTCTAGTGATTCAGATTCCAGTTGTTAATAGAACAACCATAGAGATGTAGAATAAGTGTTTAACCAACTCGGCCATCACATGTATGGATGTGATCTGATCGACACCAAATTAAATAATATTTGCAATTACATGCGCAAGGTTGAAGAGCCAAAAAGTTGACCTAATTAATGTGTTGACCCATCTTGAAGTTATTAAAATTTCTGATGCTACAATTTTTTTCTTTCTTTTAGAAAACAAGGATGCTACGATTGTTGTTTATCGTAGTTGGGAGAGATCATAGTAGAGTAAACCATTTTAGAGTATAGTTTTCCGAACTTATGTGGCTTTGGTACCACTTTCTGAATTCAAACAATGCATCAGTATTCCCAAGATGAAATAAACAACAAAGAACAATTTCTTAGCAACACCCATGTCACATGGACATTGTGAAGAGCATGCTACTGGACTGCAATGATGATATGTGGTTCTTAGTTAGATTAGCCTATCGACTCAGAAATTTAGGCAACACATAGAACTACGTAGAACAAATTTTAGCAATATCCATGTTGCGTGGATGTTGTGAAGAGCATGCTATGGACTCGTAGATGATGGACAATCCTTAGTTAGAACAATCTATTGGCTAGGGAAAATAGACAACACATAGCACTTGTCGCCATATCACAATGACACAACATATAATTGTTAAAAGGAAGTATAGAAATTGAATTGCCTTTCAAGCTAAAGCATTTTGTTTGAAGACCAATGACTGAGTGCCTTGCTATGAGAAACCGATTGAAGGGAAGACAATGTGAAAAATGAGACTTGCCAACTGTGTCGGGTAGCACCAAAAATGATTCCCCATTCCCTTTGCTACTACCAGGAGGTCACAACCTTTTTGAATCAGGGAAAGAAGACATGAAGGAAGATACACAAAAGTCATGTTTCTCACTTGCATTCAGATAATAGTACTATTGGCACACTTGTAATTAACTGGATGCAAGATGTGGGTTGGGAAGAAAGTGGCAATTGTTTGTGAGACCTACCATTAGCACGAGGCAGAGCTTTGGTATTTGGCTTTGGGGTTAGGAGACCCCCTTTAAATGAAGATGAATAAAAGAGGTTTTGTCCTTGCTAGCAGTTTCTCAGCTCCATCTTCAAATACATATAATTTTAGTAACGTGCAATGCAATGGAGGATCCATTTTAAGAGTGAATTAGTACTTTGATTTTAACAACAATGTGTCATAGAATCTGGTGTATGAGTTATACGGTTTATGTGAAGGTTTACACCGAATTTAATTATTAAAACTAATACTACCTCTATATAGTTTAGATGTTAATTTTTTTATTACAATATTTTAGTTATTGTATACCATTGTAACAAATTATATGAGTTCATAAGTCATAATCACTCTTGTCTCTGTTGCAGCTGCCCTCGAGTACTAGCCACCTAACATAGAAGATTTACACTATTTTCATTGCCTATACCACCACCAATCCTTATCCCAGTTACCCAGTACCTACGTGACCCAGGGGGCATTGTGGACTCATCAATGGTTTCCAGAACTAGGGCACCTCATACTTGTACCATTGATTCTTAACCTCATGGTGATCATACTAAGCATGACACCACCTACATCACCATCTCTACTGTTGTAGTTGCCTCAAGCACACTGCGGGGAAACCTACACCTATAGTTGGCCATGAAGATTTAATGACGTTGTATTTGCAAATGGCATTTCTGTTGTAACTGTGGGGAAATGCAATAAAAGCTGGAGTGGAAATCAGTACGCTGATGCTACTGACATCTCTAGTGAAGAAGACAAACCATGGGATTTATTGAAGGATAATTTCTTAGATTTTAGTTCTTGGAAAACACTTATCCAAGAGACTGAGAAAGATAACCGTCAAAAAGTATATATTAGCCTATTTAGTTAATATGTTTATTAGTTAGTGGGCCTTTAGTATCTTGTTCCGTTAATATTACTTTGAGTCCCAAGTCTCAGGGTTTCTCCCTTGCTCCTATATATAGGACAGGGTTGTACCTCTTTTATTAATTGAATAAGTTCAGTCACATGTCATCAGAGCACATTCGCTCCTAGGGAACCCTAACCTAGTCTCCACCCCTCTTTCCTCTCCTCTCCAGCGTGCAACCCTATCCGCCGCCTCTCTCTCCTAGAGAGAGCAACAGAGGGGGTGCCTCCACCTACGGGAGGCCGCCTCCATTGCCATGGCTTAGGCCAGCTGCTCGCCAGACATATCTGGCCTCCATGGTCGTATGTATTGTCATTTCTTAACAATCCATTTTTCTTTCCGTATGCCGGCATGATCCTTCCCGGCTATCTGCATCACTCCCGCCGCCGCATCACACTGCCACCACGTCCCGCACGAGCACCGCTGACCAACAACAATATTGTCACCGCAGCTTGCCACAACTGTCGCCAATCCCCAGAGCAGCCGCATCAATGAGAGAAGCAAAACCACCGCCGAAAACAACATCCAACAACAATTTGCTTCCGTCGGTCACCACCCAACAACAATATCCATCGTCACTAGTAACGGTCGCCACCAGCCGATCAACCGATGTCGCCAATCAGTAGCGTAACCTTCACTAGCAACCTCCGCCGCCAACAAACAGAATCCACCAAAACTGTTGGTCCATAGGAGCTGCATAGGAGCATCAATCATCATCTAGTTGTGATGCTACCACAATCTGGCCGCCCTGACGTCATCAGCACCAGCCTTCGCCGCCTGTCATGGAGAGGCTCTGCACTTGGCTCCGCATGCAGCCTCATGGCATGAAATATCTCCGGAGCCATGCAGGAGACTATTATCATCTCCTCCGATGCGGCCAAGTGCTACATCAACTGAGCGACATAATATATGCCCCCGGCCGCTGCTCCACATTGCTGTCCTGCTGCTATTTATCTCGTCATCACCATCGATTATCTTTTTCTATTGCTGTCGCCTTGCTTCTTCTTAGAGAGATGCTCCATTACCCCTAATCTCAGGTTTTCTTGCCTGCTCCTATATATAGGACATGGTTGTACCTTTTTATTAATTGAATTAGTTCAATCCAATATTCTTTCACAAGAACAGTATCGTAAGGATTTAAAAGATATATGATGCATTATCTTGTAGTTGATATGTTGAGTAGATCAAAGCATAGCAGTGTTTGCTGGAATAGTTATAAAAGAGCCAAATTGCTTCCAGTGACTTGAAAACCATGTCTAGGTCTGCATTTGTATATTATGCTCAACCAATTTGGTTCCCTTCATGTTATTTGAAGGTTGCTTCACATTTTAGGTGTAGGATGCTGCTAGAGGAAAAATATACGTGGAAATGAAGGATTGTCAAAGGAAAGTCATGTTTGGTATGTTTACTTCTCTTTGGTTGATCCTACACAGTTAGCTCGGTATGTTTACTTCTCTTTGGTTGATTCTACAAAGTTAGCTAGCAGAACTAATGATGGTATTGTCAAGTTGTTGAATATAAATCATGATAATCTGCTTTTGCACTTGTAGTATGTCACATTGGGACTACTGTTATATGTCATTCTATGGATATGGATATGATAGGAATTTTTTCATTTTGGTATACCAAACAGGCTGGGAGCACTGAACCTTCACAAGTAAAGCAAATGCTTGTTCTGTACAATTACCTCCTAAGCTTGGCCAGTCACTATGATTTAAGGAATTTAAGGACCTCTTTGTATACATTAGTAGGTCATAAAGAAACTATGGGCCATGTGAAATTTATGTACTCATCAAGGCAAGTATCTTCTTTTATGAATTGATTAATGCTGGGATTTGTATTGCTCTCCAAGTATAATTGACCGTCATGTTTAGACATATATGGACAAGACATTTATCAAGGTTGTCCGACAATTATTAAGCTAACTTTTAATTGTCATAATATCTATTGTTCTAAAAAAAACCAAGTTGTTTTCCTATGTATATGTGGGGTTAGCGAGTCTACACTAAATAAAATTCCATACACCAGTTCTTGTTTTAGGGAGTTGGTTTGACTCACGACATGTCCACATTGTGCACATGCCATGTCCATAGAGTTCCCATGCCATAAAGAAGTAGACATGACTGAACTATGTCGACCATGTGTATATGTATCCATCACGAGTCCAGGATGATCTCAACAGCCCCAGGGAAGAGTATGTGCATCCTAGTTATCAAGAATGTCCACCCACAATGTCCTTGAGAAGGACGAGGAGGCCAAATATGATACCATGCTAAGAGGCATATGACGGGCATAAGGGTCCTTAAGGTCTATAGATTTTATTTTCTTTCTTGTCATAGTCAGTTGTTGACCCAAGAACCTTCTTTCTATAAAACACAGACCTACTTTCTAAGATTGTTAGACATGGGGACGATACTTGTGTTTATTAAGTAAATGAGGTTTTTTTTATTTCATTATATATATATATATATCCCCCTTTGTTCCCTTTTATCTCACTTCCTTACTTGTTCATCTCTTCACTTAATTTGTAATTTCTAGTTAAATCAAGCTTCTTTATATCTGTTGGGTTCATATTTGAAAGTGAAAGGAAAGTTGATATATTCAATCAACTTGTATTTGCTCTAGCTAAAACATATAGTATTGTTTCTTCTTGTATTTGCTCTTTTATAAAAGATGACATGTATATTGTTTTTGTTAAAATATCTTATTTTCCAATCATACTATGGGTTACATCTTACAAGTCATTTTGTTACTCATTGTTTGCTTTTTTTTCAATAAACCAGGTTATATCTTACAAGTCATTTACCTCTGTCTGTTGATATTGCTCTCTCAGATGCCACAGTTGCACCTACTCCTCCTTTGAAGTTTTATCAAAGAAGGCCAAAGGCACCAACTCCCTGCATGGCCCCTCCAAGTCATTCATCCTCGTCTGCAGATCTGCCAACACCTCAGGTATTTTCTGACTTGGATATTCCTATGAGTTTGCATAAAGGAACTTGGTCTTGCACTCAACATTCAATTGGAAATTTATGCACTACTGCTAACTTGGGAACTAATTTTGCATGGTGTGATTCCATGAATAAAAGAGGACCAGCTGGTAAATTCATTTTCGTTAATGTTTGTAACTAGTGGTAATCAATATTCTCTGTAGATGGATCAATGCTTCAATTACATAAAAAATTACAAAGTTGAAAGCTAAATCCCATAGATCTCTACAGATAGTGCTACTAGTGAAAGAAAAACTTTCTTCTAAAATATCAAAAATCAAGAGGCGCTTGACTGGAGATTTAATTACATGATCAGTGTGGATCAGATAATGGACTATTCTTTAATCTTAGAGGAGATTGATAAAATCATATCATCATATAACTGTCGTGTATGACTTCTCATGTGCTCCATATTTGTGTGTAAAGAACAATGTTCAAGTTTCCATATGAATATGTTTTAGCGGTTGGGGATGCTCACTACTATATATCTTTCTAGTTTCCTATGTTGTGTTGTTTCTTTCCCTTTGCAATCATATGATGATTTCACCGAAAAGTCCCCAATAGTATATAGGTTGAAGCTCCATTCCTTATTATCCAAATTTGGGTTAGGGAATGATTTTGATAATTGAATTGAAGTCTTCCACAGCTGAACAGGGTTCACTGATGACTGCACCAAGTTAATAAGCTACCCAAAAAATAGTCAGAGCTTGGTCATCTATAAGATAGCATAAATGAATGTCATCAGACTCTTTGAATTTGATACAGTAGTGTATGTATTGGTAGTGGATTCAGATTATTTCCATATACCAAGTGTTGTCCTTACAAAGGACCCATAGTTCGCAGGAAAATTTGATGGCTTCAACTCTGTGAGATCGTTCAAAGTCACAGCTTTTGGTCCTGGTGTGTCTGTTGATTCAAAGTTTTAGAATAGTGAGTAGATTTGGCTTCTAGGAATTAACCAGATCTCTCACAATTTGTTGTCTGTCATGGATGCCTTTACTTCTAACATTCCTGGTGATGCACTTCTTTGTGAGGGTGTTGAGGATTTCTAGTGTAATTAGGATACATATAATGTAAAAATTCACTCTCAAATCCCTCCCTAGGATAAGTGGTTTTCCTTTCCTCTGGGTAGAATGGAATGTAGGTTCTTCAGTAAGAACATGAGTGTTTCTAGACCTCTACTACAGGCCACGTGATGATGTGTGACTCTTCTTTTTGGGATGTTTCCTATATAGCTCCCTTGGTTGAACCTCTCTAATAATAGTGCTCGACTCCATAGTGGCGGCTTGGGATGACTGGAACTGGAAGATCATGTTATCCTACAGAATAACTAATGTATGCATTTCATTTTCTTTCTTGGAATCGGTTCTTTCTATGTTTTTTATTTTCTTTAGGCGGTTCTTTGTATGCATGTGTACCATACTAACAATGACTTCTTTTAGTGGAAGTTTATCTAATGTTTCTCCTCAAGAACAACCGTCTTGTACTCCTAGTGCCTTGCTTTGTGTATTTTTGGACCTTGTTTTCGGTTTTATTGGTTATCATTTTGAGTTGTTGCAATCAAGGTTGTTATCTTCTTCTATGTCGGCAGCACCCTCTTCCTCATCTAATTTGTCAAGGAAGTGAAACTTGTTTACAACGCGACATGTTTTATGGAGGGATGGGTTTTGTCTTTCTCCCACCTTGGGACGATACATTGATTAGTTTAGAGAATTCAAAACCAAACACTCCACGAGCATTCTAAATGTTTTGTGTGTGGGGTTACATGCATGTGCTTCTAGAGTAATCTTGTATCTTGTTTTTGGTTTTTGCATGGGTACACTCTTTTTCAACATGTCTACTGTCGTGCAATTCTTGCAAATATAAGGTACATTTGCTGTTAAATTTGTATCTGTCCATTGATAAAAATTTCAGGTGTAAGGGGTTTGTTGATCTCAATTTCCACTGTAACAAATACAAATTTTCCTCTAGTTTATTTTTTCGTATAGGGGTCTAAATGCACCATCCTCCCTTATATTTTTTTCCAGATGTTTGAGATTATTTTTACAATATAGAAGATTAGTGGAAGATTGGGATACATATCCATATGATAATTGTTCCAGGATTGCCGTCTACTGGTTGGAAAAATGGAAATTAGATTGGCATGACATATACAATCTAAACATGGGCCAGCCCCCCTGTCATAGCAATTATTTATCCCTCTCGAGGGAATTGTGGACCATTTATCATAGTTGAGGCGGACGAGACAAAAGGGTCCCTTTGGTCATCATTATGCACTGATATGATCCATCTACATCATATACCCCCACTTCTCTTGAGAGAAGTTTATCAATGAAGAAAAGTTTCCACACTTACACAAGCTTGCTGGATTAGTGAGTTGCCTTCTGAGGTAGAGACTGGTGTTTCATTTGAATTCATATCAACATTGAAAATGTCTGGTTCAAGGCTTGGGGGTCTCTACTATCTAGGTAGCCTGATAACTTCTTCCTTGATGTTCCCTCTCTATGTCTGATTCCTGGCATGTTGGTTGTTGCTTGTTTGCTCCTCTGTGGTAGCTTGAATTTGGTTTGTTGAATCCCTTTCCATAACAACAATTTTTTTTGTCGCAGCCTGACATTTGACCTGTATCGATCTATTTTTTTGTGGAGCCTCTATGTATGTTGATTCTAGGATTACCCTTCCACTGAGACCCTTGTCTCTGCACTCCACTTTCATATTTAAGTTGCAAGCCATTGCCCTCTAGACTGATCTGTCAGTCCCTTCTACTGCTCTTAATTTTTACAATTCATATTACAACAATATCATATAATCAAGCATCGTAATGTTTGTTGTGAACTAATCCATATTGTGACTTGTAAATATAATGTTATATGTTGATTACTTGTTGGATTTCATGGTGATTGCCCATACGGATAATCTATCTTGATCATTTTGTGTTAATACAAATAGCATATTACAACACATTATATGTCATAATATGCTATACAAATATATATACATATACTTGCCGTGTCCAGTGCCGTGTCCGTGTTTTATATTTTTGGAAATTGATGTGTCCCGTGTCCGTGTCCATGTCTAAATCCGTGTCTGTGTCCGTATCCATGCTTCCTAGGCCGTAAATGTCGAAATTTCATGCAAAAATTCGAAAAATCTCTGTTTTTGGGCCATCGGACACGACATTGAAATCGAACATTTAATTCTATGATCATGCCTAATACGGTAGAAATTTTTGTTGATCAGTTGCCTAGAAATAAGTCAGTTAATCTCAGACCTATCAAGGTAGCAGGGTGCCAAACATGAACGCCTTGATGCCTAGGCGTCACCGAGGCAGGCCTTAAATAAATTTTTTATGTATATATACATGTTATTTATGATCATGAACGTGTCCCCTCATCTACACATATTTTAAAATTGTACATGTAGGTCTATGCGTATTTATGGATAACCACCATTTATATTTTTTTATTATATGAAGAAATAACCAAATACATTTCTATTGAATTCTAATTAGTAGTATTGTCAAGAACATAAAAAGAATTATTATAAAGAATGTAAGTGGAAGATCAATAAGTTAATAAATATTTAGTGTCATAGCTCCAAGTCCTAAGCAATATAATCATTATCCTTCATTGAATAGATGTTGGATACAAATTAAATTGACATTTCAGAGAATTAAAAAAAATGTATGCTGAGAGTATTAGATCCAAATAAAAATGATATTTGGCACATAAGATAGTACGAAATCTTAATTTTGAACATCACATGGAACACAACCTTTTGTACTTAAGTCATTATACTGATTTCAAATTAGTGTTTTAGATTTTGAATTGATGTAGAGGTAATTTGGAAGAAGTACCAACGAAGTAGCTTCATGCTAGTGACTCAACCAAGAAACAAGAGCAATTTTAGGAGAACTTTGGGCCTAAACAGGTGAAGTGGATGAATTTTTGGAAACAAGAAAGATAAATTGGCAGTCAAGATATTTTCTAGTGGCTCTAGTTCATGTATGAGAATTTGTATGGCCTAATTTGTATGTAATTCCACGTGAAGTAGGAGAGATGCATTTTGGATAGAACATAGGGAGTAGATTATCCTGTATGACACTTATAAATGGTTCCACATGATAAATAGAAGAAAAATGGAGGTTCTTATTCTCTTGGTGAGGGTTCCATCTCTATCTATTAGTATTTTCATATAAAATCTGAATTGCATTATTTATTTTTAACTCTGCTTTCTTTAGTATGCTTTATGCAGAAGGGAGGAGGAAGAATTAGAACATGACATAATCCAGTTCCCATCACCGGGGCACACCCTTTCTATTCTTCATTTTTGAGAGCAAACTCTATCAAGCAATCCTGGTCAGTAACTTATGTTTCTTTTGTGCTTAAAAGCTAATCAATCTAGTGAGAATGTCAAGTTTTAGTAACAAAAAATTATATGTACAAATTCAATAATGTATGTTCATTAGGTTTATGTTTGTGTCAGCTCATAAGGGTAGACCATATTTAGACTGGTTCTGCATGGTATGAGTCCTTTGTATTCATCATATATATTAACATTTTCCTTCTGTTTGCTGCTTTATTTTTTCCAATCTATTTTGGTTCATGAGAAAGTCCTCTAATTTTATGATCTCATCTATTCTTATGTGAGTCCACATGTTTAATCACTAACCCGATGAGGTTCTTCCTAATTCTATGCAAGAATGGGGTTACATATGCTAATTTTAAATGACTGAAATATTGTATTCCAATTTAAATGTGGTAGGAACAGTTAACTAAATATGTGGATAGAGGACATTAGAGTACCACATGAGAAGCTAGCACATTGGATGGGTTACAATTGAAGTATGATAGTGATCAGATTGTATGCATATGTGATCGTATTGTATTATTTATAGCTGGAAAGGTTTGAATTCTGAATACAACATGCTTTCTCTTACCTGACTTCAACAACATTGTATTGATCAAATTAAATTTGTGGCAAGTTCTTAACCACCATTCTCTTGAATTTATGCATACATTTCTCTTTGGCTTACGCCAAATTTATCTTTCATACAATAATCCTATTTTATAAGTGAACGCCAGCCTTACTGCTCCCATATCTGCTAGGCCAACTTCCATTAGGATATCCCTTATCAAATTTGTATCACTCGTTGAAATGACAATTCCCTCTCTTCTCAACTGGGTGTATGACTATAGTTTTTAGTGCTATTTTTGCACAAATTCTAGGTTGTAAACACTTTGTTCTGTAGTGGGTTTAATGTTGTATGTGTAGGCTCCAAACTCTGCTCTGGCTTTTGGATCTACTTCTTCTCGGTCTTGGTTGATCTACCCTCTTGGCATTTGCTCTTGCATTATCTATTGACTTAGAACATGTCTGTGCATGTAGTTCCTCTCCAGCTTCTTTGTCTTCCTCCTCTTGTAGTATTATCGATTCTTTTGTACTGTAGTTCCCAATATTGCATCTTTACTGACTGTGTACATGTTAAAATTAATATTCATTTTTCCTCCTGTGACTCCACTGCTTTATGTCAGTCTTTATGCTTACCCGATATTTAGAGCATTAGCCAATATCCATGGAAGCCTTGGTATTTTCTATAGATATATCATGTCACATAATCTTTTCTGGGCAATTTCCACACTCACCAACTTTAGTGGTTTTGAAAGTGCGAGTGTTGCTGAAATGAGAACCAAACATCTCCTACATTTGCTCTAGGTACTATATAGCTTATTTAGTACCACTAAGAACACTTGTTCTTATAGAATTTATGAGATTGTCCACCACTGACAACTATTTATTTGTTGGTTGGCCAATCATGATTAATTTTAGGATTGTAATAACAAAAATTTGTTGTTTTATGTGCAGTTGGATGATCGGATACATCCATTCTCCGACGAATTATGAGACCTTAACACTCGTTTATCAATCGGAAGATATTAACTGTTCTTCAATTTGACCTTATGGTAATCATTCATGTTACATGTTTTGAGATACTCTCGCCAGAAATTTATTCAGAATGAGGTGCCTAACCTACTTGATTGATGTCTCATGTTCTACTGTTATTTTTCCAGAATTAAAAGGAAATTCTCATGAAGATCCTTGTTAAGTTGGTCCCTTTGCATGCGAGAAAGCAGTTCCCTTACCTTGGATTATGAGTGTTTGCCTTGGGTGTGAACCTGATGCCAACCATCACCATGTGCACACATGTAACATGTTTTTGTTGCTGCTGCTAGCTGCTGCATGTTTGCCGTTCATTCTCAGATCTTAGCCAACTAGGTACCTAAGTAGTTCCATGACTGGTATTCTCGTGAACCAAGGAAAACAAAATGTTGTCCTGTCGTGTAAATATGATTTTGGTATATAAAGAATGACGATAATGCTCACAGTATTCTCTAGCCATCTCCAGGAATTGAACCAGACTGACAACAGTTGTATTGTGTACAGTTACAAGCATGGTTCGATGCACACTCTTTAAAAGCATAGTTGGATGGAATATGAAAGCACAAACAATTTTACCATGAAATTACTGCTGTGCGCAAACAGTTTATAAGTGCAGATGGATAATTTTTGCAGACCACATATCTGAACTATATTCAAACAATAAAGGTCCGAAATGGATATTTGCTTTGTTGGACACTCAAGACGAGCACAAATGTGAAAGTACCCAGACTTATGTCTGAAAGCTAAACCCAAGACCAGCACGAGTGTGGAAGTACCAGACTTATTCTTACAAGCTTTTATGTTGTGTTTTCTCTACTAAACAGAGGGACAAAATTATAATGTCTTTTTTGTTTGTTCAAGGGGCAAAGGATATCCTCCCCTATGTAATCAACATTATTTTTTGATATAATAAAACAAGAGTACATGGACCATTTTGTGTATGCAATTTTTAAAGTGTGCACTTCAAGTGATTATGACTCACACAATAATTACGTATGCTATAGTTGGTAATTCATATATTATATTTTTTGTAATCCGACAAAGAAAAGTATAAGACAACGCATATAAACATTGATATGAAAAAAAATTGTTTGTCGTTAGAATTATTTGTGATGGAAGTTTTCCGTCCCAATTATGCTTTATGACAAAATCAACAAAGTTGTCATTATTGGTATTCATGATGGAACTATGCTGTCACGACTATAAATAACGACAAGTAAATTATGTCGACATCATAACTATTAACGATAAGATACATTAGTCGTCATTGTCGATAATAAGGATGGAATGAAATTTTTTGTCGTTATCTGTATCAACGACAAGACCAGTAACGACAACATGTGACAAATCTTTTTTTACATCCCTAATAGCTATAACGACAATTTTTTCTACAATAACGACGAACATTTTCCGACATTATTGTTGTGTTTTCTTGTAGTGTACGTTCCTTAGTGACATGCACAGATATGCGTGCAGTCATATCTATGAATGTCAAAAGGGAAAATATGGGAAATCAAGATAGTCAACTAAAATCAGAGATAAGCCAATATAATGTCCACATCATCAGTAATAGCCAGACAACAATTCATTCATTGATAAAAGATAAAGTCATACATATAAATACTTGAGAAAGGAGAAGAATAAGTCTATGAAAAAGGAAATGCGATTATTACATAGCATCTATAATATCCTATTACATCATCTAGAAGAATAAAAACTATCTAACTGAAATGAATATGATGAGAAGTGGAAATCTATCTCATATCCTCCATGATCTTTATTTAGTGGCTTCAGGTACTTTAGAGTGCTTCATCTATTATCAATTGTTCCTTGTACCTAGAAAATACGAGAAACAAAAACATCAACAAAGTTGGTACGTGGAATTAAAAGCTATACTATGCTGGTATATAAAATACTCAAAATTGGAGAAAAAGAATGAAAACATTATTTAGAGGCAGAAAATCAGGAAATCCCAAGTTATTATCCTTATTTAGAATGAGCATGCATTACTATGGTGGACTTAGCACAAACATGAATATTGGGCCCTATCCCTACGTACCTTGTACCATAAGGGATCTCCCTGCATACCTTGTACCATTAGGGAGGTGCTACTCAACATTAATACGTTCCCTCTCTAATAGGGAGATTAATGAGCACCACTAGTAACTACATTTCACTTATATTCAATCATGTTCTTTCATGTTCAAGGCGGTAAATCATCAATTAATCATATATCCACATCCATCAATGTATATCAATTTCATGCAAACAATTACATATACTTAACATCCAACAAAAACTAGTCATATAATTATATCCACGTACCTTTAATTCTCAGATCTGAATTCCACAAGTCCTAAGTTAGGAGAAAGATAGTAGATCACCCTGAAATATAGTAAAACCCTAAAGTCACCATGGTTTCTCATCAAACAACATTAATTATTATTATAGTTAGGGTTTAGGTTATTTGGGATGTCACTTTAGGATACATAGGTTTCAGAGTTGGGGTTTGAGATCAGGGTCGTTCAGGTTATTCAAGGACATTTTATTTATTAGGGTTTTTCATAAATTGTACATAGTATTCATGATAAGGTGAGAAAAGAACTAGAAATTAGGGTTCTTCTCAATTATTGAATCAACTATTTTTCTTAGATAGGTTTTCGAGTAACACGATGACCAAGATCATAATTAGGGTTTAATATGTTCCCAAGGCAGAATTAAAATGAGTTATAACCATTATTTCAAAAAAACAATGTATTAAAAGGTCATTAGTGAGTGTAGGCCATATTTTTCAAAAAGCGCTCAGATCCAGGTCATGGTTATATTTTATTTAGATAGCTTGGATTGTTTTGATGAAAATGGTATATTTATTCGATAGTTTCTGATAATCTTACCATTTTCTAGGGTTTTCACAAGTTCTGACCAATCACGAAATTTTAAACAATAAAACGAAAATAAAAAAAAAACGATTTGTGAGCTCTGCTTCGCGGATCATGCGAGGGATCTGATCAATCAGACCCTCTCACTGACCCGCGAGCAAGTGCTCGTCCAAAGAGGGTCAGGATGGGGTAAAAGGACGTGGGTGCCCTTCGGGTTGAGTTCTTTGCGCGTGACCACGCTTGGACAGAGTGGGGTTTTCGTTGGTTCGATTCATCTATGACTCACGCCATGGCAGCAGCTAGCTGAGGCGAGGAACGGTGAAGGAGTGGGGTAGCTAGGTGGGTGTTGAGTGTGTGAGCATGAGCAGGTTGCATTCGCGGGATCTTCCTGAGTTCAACGAGCCCAAGAAGCTTGTCGGAGGTTAACTACAACTATGGTTGCGATGGCAGGAGGCCCTGTGAAATCGAGATTGGGTTTTAATGATTTACCTACCCTCCGACTGGATTGAGGGGTCATGAAGCTCCACGTGAGGTTCGTGAGACTCTAGGTCCACTCCCAGCTGCTCGACGTGCCCTGGACCTCGCCGGCGATGGCAGCTTTGAGCTCAGTTGTGGCGGCTAGTCGACCCAGGGTTCTAGACCTTTGCGGCTCCAACCGGGGGTGCTGCTCGACTCTTTGGGATCCCAAGAGAGTGTAGCCCCAGCTGATTGGGGAGTAGAGGCTCTGGTGGAAGGGAGAAGGGTCGGGATCAGGCGAGGTGAAAGTGGATTGGGGAAGCAGTGCTCAGGTGTCAATGCTCGCAATTGGGGATGCTGAAAGGTTAAAGGGAGAAAGGCGGAGCTAGAGGAGGTCTTAAATAGGCGTTTGAGGAGGCAAGCAGCAAAGCCCTAAAATCTACCGTCGCCGCCAGGAGAAGAGCGAGGAATCAGGAGTTTGTTCTCCCTGTTGCGTGGATGAGGGGAGGTGAGTAGAGGGTTGTTAGGTTCATTTTTGAGAGTAGAAAGCTTCCTCCAAATATCTCGGGGAGAGGGAACGAGATTGGAGCGCTAGATCGTTTGGACGATTCGTCGTTCTGTTGGAGGTGTAGACCCGGTTTTGCGGGAGGTTGGGGATGACTTGGGGGCCGTCAGATCTCATGCGACCCTTGATCCACTGATCGGGTGGCTGAGATTAAATCCCAGCGAGTGGACCACGCCCAAAGTAGTCCAAATGACCGCGTGACAAAATAAAAGGCTAAATAAATCGCAAACCTTAGTCCTAGGCTAGATTAGGTGACATAATACACAACATTTCAAATGTAAATAACTCTATATTGGTAATTCCAATTGTAATGAGATTTTAGGCATAGTTTTATAATGCTATGATTTAGCTATGGTGCAATATTGGAGTCAAAATTTGATTATTGACTATGTCAATTGACTAAATGTCATAATACTTGTATTATTGACTTTGTGTACCATTATGGATGGTCTTTAGTGAAATTGATAATCCATTTAATCAAATTAGTGAGAGAGATGATTGCAGGCATAATTGGAACAATTGAAATTGTAAGAGAGAGGAACTAAATAATACATATGTAAAAAAACTCACTCTGTCACAATCACCTTGCTACTCTCCAGTGGCTGAAGAGATATAATTATCTCCAAAATACAACCTACATTGCTTTTACCATACAGAAACTCCACCCACAAAGAAATAGATAGGAACCTCAATGACACCTCACAGAGTAATGCTGATGTTTCCACCATGTTGAAAGCATTTGAGAAATCAATTGTAAGCTTAGAGAGGGACCCATCTTCATTCCTCTTGTTTAACAATCTATTGGCGCTATACCAAATTGCCTCTGCCCCACCAGATCACCAACTCCAAATTGAAAATCATTGAGATATGCCATCATATCTTTCTTCACTACTATCATGGAAACTTTGGACACTAGACACCTCCAAATCATACCAATTGTGATGGGGTGTACCCTTTTGTCAGGCTTAAGTAGAGGCATAAGAGGGGCGAAAGCTACAAACTCTGCCAAGCTTGATGGACACCTTCCTCCCAACCATAAATTAACCACTAGGGAGATGACATGTAAGGGATCTATTGCAACAACAAACCCCTCTCCACAAAGGGAATCTAAAATGTGTTGGGCCCGCAACCCATTTCTACCATACGGAGTGCCTTTTGGAAAAGACTTGATGCACCGAAGAATAGTGTCAACATCTTCTACAAGGGGGCTTCTAAAACAAAGTATATGGCATGCAAGGAGGTAGCTTTTACGAATGTTTACCCTCTAAAATTATTATAATATCTCCATTATATAGGGATACCCCTATGGAGAACAACACTTTCACAACTGTTGTGAAGTGGCCATCTGCAACCTTTCGAAGGCATTGCCTAGTATTCATGAGATTCGTGATAGCTGCAACCTTCTTTCTTATTTTTTATTTAAAATTTCTATACCTCACCTTTCTTTTCTATCACTTTATGTGTATCACAACTTAATAAATAAAATTTCATTATTTGTTTCTCGTAAAATTTCCATCATGCCAAATATAGCATCATAACATTAAAATAAAATTTATTACCCTCTACACTCTATATAAGAAGATTATATTGGTATGAGAAAATATATAGATCATCTGATATGATATCATATATTAATCATGATCACATTGTATTTGGGTGTCTAAGCTACACCAACAAGTTGATTTGGTCCCCATTTTCCTATAACTAATATTCTTTTTGTATATTAGTAATATTATACATAGATGACACCAACATGGTTGGAATTCAGGCTTAGATGATGATGATGTTGAGTAATGTTATACATATTTTAGTATCAAGTGATGATGCAAAATGACTATGTTGATTATTTAGTTGTTCAATTTGAAAGAGACACATTCAAATAATTTACTCTTTTTTAATTTATACACCTAAAGAAATGCATTCATTTGATTTAGAAAATCATGTTACATTGTTGACTTTACATTTTCTTTATTTTACAAATAAATCATTTTGTATGTTGGAGGAAACAAACAATTATAGTGTCTATTTTTTAGTTTTATCCAAATAAGTATTAATTTTTCCATCTATAATATAGTAAAAAAATATCAACATATGTGGTTGTCATATACTGCACAAGTATTGAATGGAATGTAGATTATTATTGTACATGTGTCTTGCACCTCCAAAATTGTGTTGCATAAACAACCAAGTTAATTACATTAGAAGTTGATAATAGTATCATGTATTGTATAAGATGATGATCACACAATAAAATACTTCATAGAATCAAACAACACAATGGATATACATTTAATACATTATACATATATATATTGATGGGTACTGGGTTAGAGGGTATGGATAATGGCTTACCCTTACCCTTACTAACTAAGGTAGAAAGTAAGAGGGTAGTGGGTAGGCGGGTAAAGGGTAAAAAAACCCCTTACCCTTACCCTTCCCCTACAGAGCATGGACAAAGGTTAAACGAGTTTAAACTTACCCATTCATAGCCCTACAATGAATCATTGGGATACACTCTTTGTACTAGGATTTAGACTACCAACACCCCCTTACACCCTTGATCTCCCAATATTTAGTTGCGATATAAAATTTCTCTAGTGCAAGCAGCAAACTCTTCTCTCCAATAAAAGAAATTATGTGAGAAGGGAAAGAGAATAAATAAGGGGAGATAAATAAGGAGTGAATTAGATAAATATGAAAAAATAATCAAAGAGTGATTCAGAGAAACATGAATGAATATATAGGAGGGAGGTAGTAGTGAAGGAAAATAGAAAAAAGTATTTTTCTCATAACTCTTTCCATAATTTTTTTGTGAAAAATGTATTGGATTCCTAAGAAAATATTTTCTAACAAGACTAACATTGACATACTTTGGTGAGAGAATAATATAAGAGACATATACTTCTCTCATATCTCTTATTGTTTGTACATTTTTCATCCTCTATTGTTACAACCCCAATTTTTGGGTTCATTTGGAGAGAAATGTAATTTCTCATATTGAAGATATTTGAACAAATAATGATAAATTTGTTTTGAATAAATGGATTTCATTTACAATAGCCTTGATGATTGTTTTGTGGGCTTTATTGGATATTGGGCCCAATAACAAATAAAGGACAAAAGAAACTCTATTATTGAGTAAATAAGAAAATAGAGGAAAGAAAAATGTGGAAACCTCTAGAAGGCAAATCCAAAGAGGGATTTCGTGCCTCTTGGGTTCTTTGAGTTCCAAGGAGTCCAAAGTTGCATAGAGAATGCAATAAGAAAAGAAAAGATCAATTAAATATTTCTTTATTGAGAATGAAATTGAAAACAATGATAAAATGTAGAAAATAAGTGGAAAGAGGTATAATGGAGTTATCCTTGGTGGATTTTCGTATCCAAAGGATTCCTAATATTAAAAGGGATGTCAATGAGGAAAATAAAAAGAGAGATAAAAAGAAATCCTCAAAAAGAGATATGTTAATGAAAGGATAAGGAGAATATGAGAAATGGACATTTAAAAGAAGATAAAGCCAGATAGGTATTCCCCAATATGGGAATCCGTGCCTTTAGGATTTCCTGAGGTCCAAGGGACCCAAAATAACAAGATAATGGCAAAAAGAAAAGAAATAACAATTAATTTTGAATAAATTAATGAATAACTTGGGAGAGAAGGAAGCCTTCTCATACATTGCAATTTGTTTCCCAAATTTCGTAATAAGCTAGATAATGCGAAGACAAACCTTCCCTTAAAATTGGAGTTAAATAGGAGCAAGGGTTTGGGAGATGCAATTTTTTTAAGTTATCTCCAAGTTTGGGAATTATTCTAAATTTTAGGAAAATGTATTTTCTTTGGATGAACGCGAGCGATGAGATCCGTTGGATTAAGATCCAATGCTAGACACTTATCGTCCTATTCCACACGGACTGGGACTTTGCTGGTTACAAGAGGAAATTTCCCTTCCTGATTTCTCGTGATCCAGTGGATATGCCAGCCTGTCGATAGTCCCTTTGGACTTGGGAGAAGAAAACAGAGGGAATCATCCCTGGTTCGACTAAGATTGGTCGTTGTTTTGGGAAACACCCAAATCTCACAAGCCTACCTCGACTCTATATATAGGGGAGGATGTGTGAGGGAACAAGCACCTCTTTTCGCTAGCCCGATCTCTGCGGAAGGAAGCAAGGAACATTTTCATGCGTTCAATTGGTTCTTTCATCTTAACCTCCACCCTCATCGCCACAACAAACCTCGCCAGAGTCCGGCGAGTAGGGGGCGACCTTGGTGAGGCTCAGATGGGCAATTAGAGATGTCATCGACTTTGACAAAGGGAGGAAGAGCTCCCTGACTTATCAGCATGGGCAAAGCAGGACGATAGCCCAGAGTCAACGCTCGAGTTGACCACAGGGTTGCTTTACCTCGACGCGAGGAAGAAGAAGAAGACTTGTAGTTTTTTACCAAAGTGCCCCTTGCCTCCTTTAGTCATGACGAGGTTAGATTGGTCTTTCTTTTGTTTTGATCGCAAACAAAGGCGCACACATCCACGGCCGTTGGATCCTCAGTGGACCCGCGGACCACGGATTGGGCGATCTTGGTTATTCTAAAAATAGGAAGTAAATCTATATAAAAGGGTTTTCTTAATAAAATCATATCTTGGGCTAGAAAACTCAGATGAGGAAAGTTAATACATGAAAAATGATTAGAAAAATATGAGGGATACATTAAAATGGTTTGGACACCTAAATCTGTATATTTTTTCCAAAGTGCATATTTTGATGGAAAAAGTGTTAATTTGTAATTAGAAACACCTAATTGTTAATCAAAGATAGATTTAATCTTGAAAATGAGTTAGTCGAGCATTATTAACTTGATTAATGAATAAGATGGATTTTAACCTATTTTGATAATGGAATTGCAAGGTTTAGGGTTTTTGACCTGATATGTTGATTAATATGTTTAGAAACCCTAAATTAGAGAAAAAGAGAAGAAAAGTACTTATAATCTGAAATTAGAGTTTCCTGTTGATAAAAGATGAATTTAGAATCTTTTGTAGAAGAAAGATGAAATAGTTAGGGTTTGTAAGTGATTTTGTAAAACTAGGGTTTAAAGTAATAAAAATGGAGTGGAACCCTAATTATGCTCAAAACCCTAAAAAGGGCAAATAACCCTAGGAAATAACTAGGATTAATAGATCATAATGACATGATTAATGATAGAAAAATTGAATGCCTTTTTCATGATCAACTTTTGTGTGCTTGCTTGATTTCTTGATTGGTTGAGTTATTTCTGCATTCAAGTCATCTTGACAGGTATGTGGTTAATTATGAATAACCGCCTTAGTTTCCCGAGGATTTTCCAGATGGTTAATCGCATTGAATGCAACTAAACAATTTGGATGTTCATATTGAAATTATAAATTCACTACGATTATCACAATTTAATATAAATGTGTATTCTCACACCTACATGCCACCCTGATGGATGATGCCAAGAGAGTGAGGCCCAGGAGGGTAGACCAATGGGCACCATGAGAGGTGACCCACAGACACCAAGCTTGGGAGTGAGAAGGTGGTCTATGTTGCATGACTAATGGGCACCATAAGTGGTGACTCACAGGAATCAAGCTCAGGATCGAGAAGGTAGCCTTAAGTCAATGGCAAAAGAGAAACCCTAAAGTGGGTAATTCCAGGGTTAGGGCAAAAGCGGTGAGGAATGTCACATGGAAAATGTAAATTGTCTTGCTAAATATCTTGATTGTGATATTTAAATTGTTATCCATATTTGTGAGATTTTGGTTGCCTCCACATACTGGCATATTTCGATATGTTGACCGATGTTTTGTTTGTTAGTGTTTTAGGTGTAACCCTAAAAAGCACAAACAGTAAAGTGACACAACATAAAACTGAGAAATAAAGTGCAAGGAGGATTAGATAGAGTAATTCAAGATGTGGATATATAGTTCTCCAAAGTTTTATAAAGGTAAGCGAAGTTTTAATTTTCTACCAGATTTCAGTTTAGTTAGTATAATTTCATAATTATTATTGATTATTTGTCGAACCTTTGATCCTGTTAATTGAATAATGACTATGGCCTTCGGGTCTCCCTTAATTGGGGGTTACTGGGAGACGGGGTCATTACAATTGGTATCAGAGCATAGGTTCCTCATATAATCATTAATAATTATTAAATTTTACAAATTCCATAGAACTAATGGCGTTATTAGAGGATTTTCCAAAAGACTGAGGTGTCTAGAAAAGGATCACGTCTAGGGGCTGGCAACATTTTCCTCCGCACTGCTAGTCAGAATACGAGGACTCCCGAATTGTGCGACTGCCTGGTCGATGTCTTAGGATAAAACTCGAAATAAGATACCTTTAGGACTCTCTCATCTTGTTCATCCCTTCTGAACTCAAATGTTGTTAAGGACCTTAAGCATTAGGGTTTTCTCTCTTTTCCTCACCCTCTTGAGGTATGGGTAAAGTTGATAAGGTTTAAGGAATCCTCCACCAAATTAATGAGAAGCATGTAAATAAGATGTCATGGATAGGTTAAGCATAAACTAAAGAATAGATACATGCTTATGTCATATGACATGAGTTTTCATTGCCTTCAGGAGAGACCTGAGGCTAGACCTTCTGGTCAGGAGGATGAGTAGAGAGAGTTGGTCATGGAGGTAGAGATCTCCATTATAAGTAGAGACCTGGCACATCCTCTGAGGATGATGCTAACCCTAACTCTAAGTGGTGGTTAGAGAAAGAGATGGCATGTTGTCACGATAGACCAAGTGTGTGGACATGCCTTTAGACACTATATGAGCCATGAGAGGTTGGATAACCTAGTACCTTGGAAAAACTAACCCTGGAAAGGGTCGTGTATGCTAGAGTGAAGGATAGCTCCTTCAATGATGAGGTTAGAGAAGAACCTAGAAACCCTATAGGCTTATAAGAGCTTGGCTAGTATGCACCCAGAGTGTGTCAGCAGTGTTGATAATAGGCTAAAAACATGGCCAAGAATGTATGACGGATAGCTTATGAGATAAGCATAAATGGCAATGGATGATCTTGAGCAAACATAATAGGCTTCACCCACATGGGGGTATGCTTGTGATTCTTCTTGGTGAGAGAACCACAGGTTGTGAGACTGTTGGGTGGGGTTAGCTCTAGAGAAAGATAGAGTAGGACCCAAGCAAGAAGGTTGTAAGCTTAGACTTTGAGATATGAGGAACATTGAGAAGTTGAGGGTGATGCAACCTAAGTGGATGGTTGCAATTGCCTCATGCATGATCCTTAAAGACTGATGATATCTTGGTGGCCTGTAGAGGTACCAAACTCTAAAGAGAGGATGATGTTTCTGGTACTTATGTGCCTATGGTATAGGTGTTTTCCTGCTGAGATGAGACAAAGAGTGCCTTAGACCCTGAGGAGGTTTAAGTAGCAAGTTGTGAGGCCTTGTACCTTGTTGATTTCCTTTGAGGAGGACTCGAAACTAAGGTGCTGCTCGAATAAGAGGATCATGGGAGTACATGACATACCTTGGATCTGCTTGATTCATGGTTAAGAGTTTGAGCATGCAGTTGGACACCCAAAAGTGAACCTAGGGTTCCTAGGCCTAAGAGGGGAAGTGGTGTACCTGATGCTCTTGAGGAGATTTGAGTTTTAGTGATTCGAGCATGGTACTCCTCATGTTTAGAGGAAAAGGAAACCCCTTAAGTTTAAGGTATGTTTGACGAACCCCTCACAGCTAAGTTGATGACATGGGAAGGTATGATCTTGATCCAGTGTGGAGGAAGAGAACAAGTATGACCTAGCATGGTTTAGTAGGTGGTCTGCTTGTGCCTTAGTAGCTTGCTAGGGTTAATCATGCTCATGTGGATGTAAACCCTAGACATAAGGACATTTGTGACCTTTGTTATCAAGAGATGTAGTTTCCTCCCATCGTGGGAGAGGGACCCTTTTGTAGGGTATTTACCAGTTTTGTTGGTAACCTAAAGAGAATTCAGAGCATTTTGAGAAGCTAAGTGAAGAGTACATGGTATGAGAATGAACATGTAGACCCATAGATAACCATCTCTTGGTGCATGTGGATGTGTTACCATGGAGGTAACAACTATGGGGCCTGACCATGGTAGGCAGGTCGCCATGACCCCTATGAGGGGATGAAAGACAACCCATTGATGAAGAGAGAGATGATGAAGGCTTGGTCAAGGTTCTAAGTTGGACATGTACTATAATAGAATCCTAAGTCTATCATAGGGTCAGGTGGGGATAAGACCGATGGAAGGGGGAGTTGCCTAATTCCCTAGTTGCACATGACCATAGGGTCGGGAGGTAATAGCTATCATTGTCCGAGGGCCATGGGTTAGGAGATTGATCACCTTCATGAACCCATGAGAACCGAAGGGCAGATGAGTAGGGCACTCTCTGGATGCATAAGGAAAGAGGGATGACCCCAAAAGTGTCGACACCCTATAGACCTAGAGGAAATGACCAAGGATCGTGTTTGGACCAAGTAGGTTTGAGATTAGTTTCTATGGAAGTAACTTTGATATCAAGATGATTGTGAGGTAGAGTCATATGTGGCACGTTTCAACTTAGATTTAAAGGTGTATTGGCAAGGTGGGATGTACCATCTCTACTCTTGGAACAAGAAGAACTCTGTATTTGGACTGCAACCAAATGCTTATTTCCTCTTGTTATGGGAGTGAGAGATAGGACAATACGGATGCCATACACCAAGGATAAAAGATTATTTGAGTTGGAACATTTCTATGGGGTATGAGGACAGAGATAATAACATACCCTTGTGAAGTAAACAATATGTATATGGTTTACAAACATCAAGAGAAATAAGGTAGTCATCTTATGAGGATGTTTTTTTACATGAGCTGTGAATTATACAAGGTTGAGTTTGAAAACCAAGAGGATGAGTTCAGAGTTTCTTGATGAAGATAGAGTTTGAGATGAGACGATAGTGAAATACACAGAGGTGTATGTCTTCAACATTACCTAATACCTAAGGATGAGAAGTGGTAATGGATGATCTGGATGCGATACAACTGCCTAGTTTTGATGAAGGCTACAAGCGTTTGGTAGGATAACCCTCAGTTGGAAAAAAAGAGATATGTTTGGCTAACACCCGGATGTAACAAGATCCATTGATCAAGATTTGTGGTTGCTTAGTTAGCCAGCCTAGGGCTTGTGGTGATAGAAAGGTGGTTGTAGAACCTTAGTTACACTTCTCTAGGGAAGAAGGTGATGAAACCCTGATTAGAGTGGTTTAGGGTTCTGTGGAATCAATCTTAAGGAATCATGACGTACATAAGATCATGATTTTGAGTTCATCACACACCATGGGACTACTAAGATAGTAAATGACAGTAGCACTTTGGATGCTTAAGATGAATTTGCATGTGGCATGTGGCCATGCAAGCCGGAGGTGAAGGACGAACACCAGTAACCGAGTGCATTGATATAAAGGATAAAGAGAGTTCCTGAGAGGGAATGGGAGTTCATCACTATGGATGTTGTGGTATGTCTCCCTTAGACCAATGAAGGTCAAGTTACAATATGGGTTATTGTAGATCTCCTTACCTAGATGACATGAGAAAGAAAGAGTACTGTCAAGGGACAGATCAGGTTGAACTACTTATAAGAGAGAGAGTTGGTTCAACTACATCATGATGTGAGTTCATAAGTTCTTGAGTATGACCTAAAGATTCATTTCCATGAGGTGGAAGTAGATACAATAAGAACTCGATGTTAGTACGACTTATCACCCTAACTAATGGTTAGTATGATCCAAACTAGAGGGTCTGATGAGAGCAGGTGTGCTCATTCAGGGTGATAGATAAAGACAATTCTTAAGATGTGATGTTAACCACCATAGCCTTTATTGGGATGCAAGAATTTTTAGAAGGAGGTTGTGTCGGTCACCACTTCATTAAGATTATGTTGGTGAAGAAGGCCTTGCGAAGGTCAAAAAAGAACCACAGTGTGTGCAGATGAAGTCGCTTTGACCGTGCAATGGTTGAGAGGGAGCCCAGGGGCGACATGAGTCGTGAGCTGATGAAAAGTAGACTGACATGTAGTTCACTATGGGAGAATATGTGATGTGAAAATATGACCCCTCTAAGCTAAAGCTAAGAAAGCTAAGTCCCTGATATATGGGTCCATTTGAGATGGATTGGTGGAGATGGTTGAGTTTAGACTTACCCCTTAGGATAACATGATGTATAATGTGTTCCATGAGTCTGATCTAGAGCACTATGTGAGGTACCCAAGCCATGAGCTGAACCATGAACCTATTCAGCTTTGTGAAAGGTTGAAATGTCCTGAGTCACCTATGAGGGTACGATATACCAATGTAAGAAAGAACTCAGATGGAAGAATATGAGATGATGAAGGTTCTTGGGAAGCACCATGGAAAGGGGTAGAGTCACATGGGAGGTATGATGGACATGAGGAAGTCTTATCCTAATTGTTTGTTTGCTTGATGGAATTTTGAGGGCAAAATTCCTATAAGAGGTGAAGGATGTTACAACCCCAATTTTTGGGTTCATTTGGAGAGAAATGTAATTTCTCATATTGAAGATATTTGAACAAATAATGATAAATTTGTTTTGAATAAATGGATTTCATTTACAATAACCTTGATGATTGTTTTGTGGGCTTTATTGGCTATTAGGCCCAATAACAAAGAAAGGACAAAAGAAACTCTATTATTGAGTAAATAAGAAAATAGAGGAAAGAAAAATGTGGAAACCTCTAGAAGGCAAATCCAAAGAGGGATTTCGTGCCTCTTGGGTTCCTTGAGTTCCAAGGAGTCCAAAGTTGCATAGACAATGCAATAAGAAAAGAAAAGATCAATTAAATATTTCTTTATTGAGAAAGTAATTGAAAACAATGATAAAATGTAGAAAATAAGTGGAAAGAGGTATAATGGAGTTATCCTTGGTGGATTTTCGTATCCAAAGGATTCCTAATATTAAAAGGGATGTCAATGAGGAAAATAAAAAGAGAGATAAAAAGAAATCCTCAAAAAGAGATATGTCAATGAAAGGATAAGGAGAATATGAGAATTGGACATTTAAAAGAAGATAAAGGCATATAGGTATTCCCCAATATGGGAACCCATGCCTTTAGGATTCTTTGAGGTCCAAGGGACCCAAAATAACAAGATAATGGCAAAGGGAAAAGAAATAACAATTCATTTTGAATAAATTAACGGATAACTTGGGAGAGAAGTAATCCTTCTCATCCATTGCAATTTGTTTCCCAAATTTCATACAAAGCTAGATAATTCTAAGACAAACCTTCCCTTAAAATTTGAGTTGAAAAGGAGCAAGGGTTTGGGAGATACAAATTTTTCAAGTTATGTCCATGTTTGGGAATTATTCTAAATTTTAGGAAAATGTTTTTCCTTTGGATGAAAACGAGCGATTAGATATGTTGGATCAAGATCCAACGCTAGACGCTTATCATCCAGTTCCACGCAGACTGGGACTTTGCAGGTTATAGGAGGAAATTTCCCATCCTAATTTCTCGTGATCCAGTGGATATGCCAGCCTGTCATAGTCCCTTTCACTACTACAGAAACATCATTCCATGTCGCTTTTCTAGGTGTCAGGTATTTAACAAAACCGACACCTATAATATTCAACGATGGATATTTAGGAACCCCGACGTCTATATTCAAAGACCAGCCAGACACGGGTACCACTTTGTATTCAGCATCGGCTTGGTAAAACAAAGTGACGCCTAAAATCACCCGTGAAATCCAATTTTTGAGCGAAATTTTTTTTCCCCAAAGTATCACATACAACGTCGGTTTTTTAACTATTAACCGACGTTGATATAAGCTGGAAATTTGCGCAAAAAATTCCAATTTAGGCGTCGGTTATCCTGTGATAACTGACACTGATAATGGTTCCCGCCAAATAATCTAGGGCAAAGATTGTCTAATTGGACGTCGGTTGTTTACTATCAACCGACGCTGAAGAGTGAAAGGCATCACTTATGTAGATAACCAACACCATTGACCAAATTAATAGACCCGATCACCCGGCTCTTCCCCCTTTCTTCCTGTTTCATCGCGATAATTCATGTGCTCGCCGCTCTCGCCTAAAATCGTCCAACGACCCTGTGCCTGGCGCCGCTGCTACTGGTGCGCTCTGCTCACCGCCGCCGCGTCCTCTTTCTGCTGCTGCTGCCGCCACGGTTGCTCTGCTCTCTTCTCCTGGTGCCAGTGCAAGCATCGCTCTGCTCTGCTTTTCTCCTGCTTGCCGCTACTGCTGCTGCCGCTCGCCGCCGCTCTTCTCCACACTAGCTCCAGGTAGCCCTAGATCCTTATGCTAGCTCCTTCTCCCTAGCTCCTTACCAACATCAAGCACGACAGTGGTTGTGTTGGCCTATCACGACCTGGCACATCCTCTGAGGATGATGCTAACCCTAACTCTAAGTGGTGGTTAGAGAAAGAGATGGCATGTTGTCACGATAGACCAAGTGTGTGGACATGCCTTTAGACACTATATGAGCCATGAGAGGTTGGATAACCTAGTACCTTGGAAAAACTAACCTTGGAAAGGGTCGTACATGCTAGAGTGAAGGATAGCTCCTTCAATGATGAGGTTAGAGAAGAACCTAGAAACCCTATAGGCTTATAAGAGCTTGGCTAGTATGCACCCAGAGTGCATCAGCAGTGTTGATAATAGGCTAAAAACATGGCCAAGAATGTATGATGGATAGCTTATGAGATAAGCATAAATGGCAATGGATGATCTTGAGCAAACATAATAGGCTTCACCCACATGGGGGTATGCTTGTGATTCTTCTTGGTGAGAGAACCACAGGTTGTGAGACTGTTGGGTGGGGTTAGCTCTAGAGAAAGATAGAGTAGGACCCAAGCAAGAAGGTTGTAAGCTTAGACTTTGAGATATGAGGAACATTGAGAAGTTGAGGGTGATGCAACCTAAGTGGATGGTTGAAATTGCCTCATGCATGATCCTTAAAGACTGATGATATCTTGGTGGCCTGTAGAGGTACCAAACTCTAAAGAGAGGATGATGTTTCTAGTACTTATGTCCCTATGGTATAGGTGTTTTCCTGCTGAGATGAGACAAAGAGTGCCTTAGACCCTGAGGAGGTCTAAGTAGCAAGTTGTGAGGCCTTGTACCTTGTTGATTTCCCTTGAGGAGGACTCGAAACTAAGGTGCTGCTCGAATAAGAGGATCATGGGAGTACATGACATACCTTGGATCTGCTTGATTCATGGTTAAGAGTTTGAGCATGCAGTTGGACACCCAAAAGTGAACCTAGGGTTCCTAGGCCTAAGAGGGGAAGTGGTGTACCTGATGCTCTTGAGGAGATTTGAGTTTTAGTGATTCGAGCATGGTACTCCTCATGTTTAGAGGAAAAGGAAACCCCTTAAGTTTAAGGTATGTTTGACAAACCCCTCACAGCTAAGTTAATGACATGGGAAGGTATGATCTTGATCCAGTGTGGAGGAAGAGAACAAGTATGACCTAGCATGGTTTAGTAGGTGGTCTGCTTGTGCCTTAGTAGCTTGCTAGGGTTAATCATGCTCATGTGGATGTAAACCCTAGACATAAGGACATTTGTGACCTTTGTTATCAAGAGATGTAGTTTCCTCCCATCGTGGGAGAGGGACCCTTTTGTAGGGTATTTACCAGTTTTGTTGGTAACCTAAAGAGAATTCAGAGCATTTTGAGAAGCTAAGTGAAGAGTACATGGTATGAGAATGAACATGTAGACCCATAGATAACCATCTCTTGGTGCATGTGGATGTGTTACCATGGAGGTAACAACTATGGGGCCTGACCATGGTAGGCAGGTCGCCATGACCCCTGTGAGGGGATGAAAGACAACCCATTGATGAAGAGAGAGATGATGAAGGCTTGGTCAAGGTTCTAAGTTGGACATGTACTATAATAGAATCCTAAGTCTATCATAGGGTCAGGTGGGGATAAGACCGATGGAAGGGGGAGTTGCCTAATTCCCTAGTTGCACATGACCATAGGGTCGGGAGGTAATAGCTATCATTGTCCGAGGGCCATGGGTTAGGAGATTGATCACCTTCATGAACCCATGAGAACCGAAGGGCAGATGAGTAGGGCACTCTCTGGATGCATAAGGAAAGAGGGATGACCCCAAAAGTGTCGACACCCTATAGACCTAGAGGAAATGACCAAGGATCGTGTTTGGACCAAGTAGGTTTGAGATCAGTTTCCATGGAAGTAACTTTGATATCAAGATGATTGTGAGGTAGAGTCATATGTGGCACGTTTCAACTTAGATTTAAAGGTGTATTGGCAAGGTGGGATGTACCATCTCTACTCTTGGAACAAGAAGAACTCTGTATTTGGACTGCAACCAAATACTTATTTCCTCTTGTTATGGGAGTGAGAGATAGGACAATACGGATGCCATACACCAAGGATAAAAGATTATTTGAGTTGGAACATTGCTATGGGGTATGAGGACAGAGATAACAACATACCCTTGTGAAGTAAACAATATGTATATGGTTTACAAACATCAAGAGAAATAAGGTAGTCATCTTATGAGGATGTTTTTTTACATGAGCTGTGAATTATACAAGGTTGAGTTTGAAAACCAAGAGGATGAGTTCAGAGTTTCTTGATGAAGATAGAGTTTGAGATGAGACGATAGTGAAATACACAGAGGTGTATGTCTTCAACATTACCTAATACCTAAGGATGAGAAGTGGTAATGGATGATCTGGATGCGATACAGCTGCCTAGTTTGGATGAAGGCTACAAGCGTTTGGTAGGATAACCCTCAGTTGGAAAAAAAGAGATATGTTTGGCTAACACCCGGATGTAACAAGATCCGTTGATCAAGATTTGTGGTTGCTTAGTTAGCCAGCCTAGGGCTTGTGGTGATAGAAAGGTGGTTGTAGAACCTTAGTTACACTTCTCTAGGGAAGAAGGCGATGAAACCCTGATTAGAGTGGTTTAGGGTTCTGTGGAATCAATATTAAGGAATCATGACGTACATAAGATCATGATTTGAGTTCATCACACACCATGGGACTACTAAGATAGTAAATGACAGTAGCACTTTGGATGCTTAAGATGAAGTTGCATGTGGCATGTGGCCATGCAAGCCGGAGGTGAAGGACGAACACCAGTAACCCAGTGCATTGATATAAATGATAAAGAGAGTTCCTGAGAGGGAATGGGAGTTCATCACTATGGATGTTGTGGTATGTCTCCCCTAGACCAATGAAGGTCAAGTTACAATATGGGTTATTGTAGATCTCCTTACCTAGATGACATGAGAAAGAAAGAGTACTGTCAAGGGACAGATCAGGTTGAACTACTTATAAGAGAGAGAGTTGGTTCAACTACATCATGATGTGAGTTCATAAGTTCTTGAGTATGACCTAAAGATTCATTTCCATGAGGTGGAAGTAGATACAGTAAGAACTCGATGTTAGTACGACTTATCACCCTAACTAATGGTTAGTATGATCCAAACTAGAGGGTCTGATGAGAGCAGGTGTGCTCATTCAGGGTGATACATAAAGACAATTCTTAAGATGTGATGTTAACCACCATAGCCTTTATTGGGATGCAAGAATTTTTAGAAGGAGGTTGTGTCGGTCACCACTTCATTAAGATGATGTTGGTGAAGAATGCCTTGCGAAGGTCAGAAAAGAACCACAGTGTGTGCAGATGAAGTCGCTTTGACCGTGCAATGGTTGAGAGGGAGCCCAGGGGTGACATGAGTCGTGAGCTGATGAAAAGTAGACTGACATGTAGTTCACTATGGGAGAATATGTGATGTGAAAATATGACCCCTCTAAGCTAAAGCTAAGAAAGCTAAGTCCCTGATATATGGGTCCATTTGAGATGGATTGGTGGAGATGGTTGAGTTTAGACTTACCCCTTAGGATAACATGATGTATAATGTGTTCCATGAGTCTGATCTAGAGCACTATGTGAGGTACCCAAGCCATGAGCTGAACCATGACCCTATTCAGCTTTGTGAAAGGCTGAAATGTCCTGAGTCACCTATGAGGGTACGATATACCAATGTAAGAAAGAACTCAGATGGAAGAATATGAGATGATGAAGGTTCTTGGGAAGCACCATGGAAAGGGGTAGAGTCACATGGGAGGTATGATGGACATGAGGAAGTCTTATCCTATTTGTTTGTTTGCTTGATGGAATTTTGAGGGAAAAATTCCTATAAGAGATGAAGGATGTTACAACCCCAATTTTTGGGTTCATTTGGAGAGAAATGTAATTTCTCATATTGAAGATATTTGAACAAATAATGATAAATTTGTTTTGAATAAATGGATTTCATTTACAATAACCTTGATGATTGTTTTGTGGGCTTTATTGGCTATTAGGCCCAATAACAAAGAAAGGACAAAAGAAACTCTATTATTGAGTAAATAAGAAAATAGAGGAAAGAAAAATGTGGAAACCTCTAGAAGGCAAATCCAAACAGGGATTTCGTGCCTCTTGGGTTCCTTGAGTTCCAAGGAGTCCAAAGTTGCATAGACAATGCAATAAGAAAAGAAAAGATCAATTAAATATTTCTTTATTGAGAAAGCAATTGAAAACAATGATAAAATGTAGAAAATAAGTGGAAAGAGGTATAATGGAGTTATCCTTGGTGGATTTTCGTATCCAAAGGATTCCGAATATTAAAAGGGATGTCAATGAGGAAAATAAAAAGAGAGATAAAAAGAAATCCTCAAAAAGAGATATGTCAATGAAAGGATAAGGAGAATATGAGAAATGGACATTTGAAAGAAGATAAAGGCATATAGGTATTCCCCAATATGGGAACCCATGCCTTTAGGATTCTTTGAGGTCCAAGGGACCCAAAATAACAAGATAATGGCAAAGGGAAAAGAAATAACAATTAATTTTGAATAAATTAACGAATAAATTGGGAGAGAAGTAATCCTTCTCATCCATTGCAATTTGTTTCCCAAATTTCATACAAAGCTAGATAATTCTAAGACAAACCTTCCCTTAAAATTTGAGTTGAAAAGGATCAAGGGTTTGGGAGATACAAATTTTTCAAGTTATGTCCATGTTTGGGAATTATTCTAAATTTTAGGAAAATGTTTTTCCTTTGGATGAACACGAGCGATTAGATATGTTTGATCAAGATCCAACGCTAGACGCTTATCATCCAGTTCCACGCAGACTGGGACTTTGCAGGTTATAGGAGGAAATTTCCCATCCTAATTTCTCGTGATCCAGTGGATATGCCAGCCTGTCATAGTCCCTTGCACTACTACAGAAACATCATTCCATGTCGATTTTCTGGGTGTCAGGTATTTAACAAAACCGACACCTATAATATTCAACGACGGATATTTAGGAACCCCGACGTCTATATTCAAAGACCAGCCAGACACGGGTACCACTTTGTATTCAGCATCGGCTTGGTAAAACAAAGTGACGCCTAAAATCACCCGTGAAATCCAATTTTCGAGCGAAATTTTTTTTGCCCCAAAGTATCACATACAACGTCGGTTTTTTAACTATTAACCGACGTTGATATAAGCTGGAAATTTGCGCAAAAAATTCCAATTTAGGCGTCGGTTATCCTGTGATAACTGACACTGATAATGGTTCCCGCCAAATAATTTAGGGCAAAGATTGTCTAATTGGACGTCGGTTGTTTACTATCAACCAACGCTGAAGAGTGAAAGGCATCAGTTATGTAGATAACCAACACCATTGACCAAATTAATAGACCCGATCACCCGTCTCTTCCCCCTTTCTTCCTGTTTCATCACGATAATTCATGTGCTCGCCGCTCTCACCTAAAATCGTCCAACGACTATGTGCCCGCCGCCGCTGCTACTGGTGCGCTCTGCTCACCGCCGCCGCGTCCTCTTTCTACTGCTGCTGCCGCCACTGTTGCTCTGCTCTCTTCTCTTGGTGCCAGTGCAAGCATCGCTCTGCTCTGCTTTTCTCCTGCTTGCCGCTACTGCTGCTGCCGCTCGCCGCCGCTCTTCTCCACGCTAGCTCCAGGTAGCCCTAGATCCTTACGCTAGCTCCTTCTCCCTAGCTCCTTACCAACAGCAAGCACGACAGTGGTTGTGTTGGCCTACCACGACTGTGCTGTCCAGCACGGCCATGATAGGCCAACACAGCCATAGCCGTGCTTGCTGTTGGTAAGGATATGAACAAATATTTATGTAATGCTTTATGTAAATCTTTGGACACGAACAAATCTTTTTCTTGCATATATTTGTGCTTCTAATCCTAATGTTTGACCTAATTCAGTAAATTTTGATGCATTTTGAAATAAGATTTAAACTTGTCCATTCTAGCATCCTAATTTGATTTGATTAAACCTAACATTGATGAAACCCTAACATCAATTGTGATGAAACCCTAACATTAATTATGATGAAACCCTAACATGTACATATCTATTATTGTGTTTGTTGGCCTAGAAACTCGTCCAAGATTTACTCATTACGAGTAAATCTTGGATAGTCCCCGGTTTGGGACTATTCTTGAACACCTAATCTCACTTAGGATGTAAGTGTATAATGTGTATTGGGTTTTCGAGAAAATTTTGGTAGCATTTCCCCGTTTGTTCTCTAAGTACATATGTACTTAGAGAACAGCGGGGAAATGCTGCCAAAATTTTCTTGAAAACCCAATACACATTATACACTTACTAGTGAGATTAGGCGTTCAAGGATTGGATACGTGGTACACATTTATTATATATAAGAATTGCATCACATGTGTTTGTTGGCCTAGAAACATGTAACGACCCCGCCTCCCGATAACCTCCAATTAAGGGAGACTCGAAGGTTAGAGCCGTTATTCAATTAACAGGATCAAAGGTTCGACAAATAATCAATAATAATTATGAAATTCTACTACTAAACTGAAAACTGGTATAAAATAAAAACTTTACTTACCTTTTAAAATCTGGGATTTCTAAACTTCTATCCATGAAGATACTATTCTAACTAATCCTCCTTTGCACATTATTTCGCATTTAGTTCCACATATGCCACTTTACTATTTGTTCTTTTCATTTGTACCTAAAGTGCCGAAAAACAAAACGTCGGTCAGCAAGAAGCTGGTATGCGGTGGGAAACAATAATTGTGCAACTATGTTAGCAATGTAGTCAACCAAATATCATTTAACATCCAAGATTACGTTTTAAGCAATACTACTCAACCCTTTCCTATCCTCTATCTCTGTGCTGTCCCTGCAGCGGACTGAGATACTACCTCTCTCTAGGTAGATCCTTATTAAACCCCACATGATCCTACCTAACAGGTAGATCAATATCTAGGGTTCAGTCGCATGGCACTACCCATAGGTAGTCCAATCTCTAACTCAATGTGACTTGATGGACCTACCCCATTGGTAGCCATTTACTAAGTCATCCAATGACCTGATGGGCCTACCCCATTGGTAGCCATTTACTAGGTCAACCCATTAAGCTACAGAGGGGACTAGGATCTGAGCTAGTAGGCATATTGCTTATGTGATAGTCATATTCACATTATACTTTTTCTTGAATTAAATACATCAAACAGTTTAATCCAAGCCACGATGGAAACATCAATAAAATCCCAGAAAACTAATTCAGGTAGTCATAAGTGTAACCACATACCTGTACATGTAGATTCAGGTGCAGGAATAATCCAAACAACAATGAGCATGCAAGCATTCAATATGATCCTAAAACAATTATACAATTCCCTTTTATTACTCATGTCATCAAGGTCTATTAAATCTAGCTCGCTTCCTAGGGTTTTTAATTCACTTTTAGGTTTTCCATTGCAATTATGGTTTCCCTTCATCTTTTACTATTTTAAACTCTAATTTAACACAATTGAGCACAAACCATAATTATTTCCACATCTAATCCTCAATTTCTGATTAAAGGCATAATTAACCATTAATTACGTTCATTAAACCTCTTTTACATTAAAGCTACTATTTTTATCCCTTTAATCCATGACAAGATCATTATACGCATTTATCATAAATTCATAGATCATTATGGTCCAATTCACATATGAACTTGATTTGCCATTAATTCCACCTTTTATTCATGAGAAAACCCTAATTACTACATTTAGGGTATTTATCCACAAATTAGGAACTTTACTGCTCGAAATAGCTGATAACTATTAAAACTCAGTTCTATACATGAAATCAAATAATTAAAGCCATTAGTAGTCCTAATTACCAACATTAGGGTTTCAAGGCCCATTAAAGTCTATTCATGTACATGAATTTTCAATTAAACTAATTATGTGCAGAATTCAACTTTTTTTATCTTAATGTATCTTTTTATGATTAACAGGTTAATATCAACTTTAATCATCAATTAAACCCCACTAATCACATTAATCATTCCCAATTAGGGTTTCTTTAATCATCATTACATTAAAGTTAATAACTTCCATTACTTTTCGAATTGCAACCATAATTAGGCTTCAAATATATTTTTATTGTATTCCTCTCATTTTTCTGAGCAAAATTCATATTTTGCATGTTCCCATCAGATCTACCAATATTTAGATACGATTTTTGTAAGAAATTACTTACCAAAGCCAATGGTAGGCTGCCACATCGCTCTTGCCTTGCAATGCAACCCAGATGGCTTGGGGAAACATAAGCAAATGATGAGTACACCCTTAATTACATTCTTGGCTCTTCAATGCTCGGAGGGGCAGAAACGTCCAAGTCCACCTGGTTTCTTCTTCCTCGCGACGAGCTCCTATTGCAGTGACGTCCGTCGCGCAGGGACCTCCGTCTCTGGGTGTTGGCGTCATGAGGCAGCAAGGGGATGGCTGCGGCACCTCCACATGCCCTTAATGGACCTAGTCCAACCCTCGGCAAAGGGGTTCTTGATTGGAGGTGGGGTGGGACAACCCCCATTACCCTAGCGGATGTAACAGGCCCTTCGACCTAGATAAGGCTTCAACGACCAAACCTGGGACAGGGATGATCCCCTGGTCCATCCCACAGCTGCAAACTCCCTCGCTACAACTTCTCGTGACATCCACCACCAATCTATTCCCTTTACATCAATGGAAAATGGTTAGAGGAGAAGGAGGAGGGTGCCGAGGTCCTAGGTACATCTGCAGATTTTCATTAGGTTGGGACCACGTGGTACCCTGCGAAACGCAACTCAGCTAACCCCTTTTATAGCCTGGGCAATCGACCTTCTCCCAAAACATCTTCCATCAAGGTCTTCGATCATCATCAGGAAAGTAAGAAGGAAGGTTTCCTTTTTGTTTTATTTTATTTTTTGATTAAACCCCATACCAGAAAAATTATTATATCTTTTCTTCAATAGACTCTTTTCACACCAAAAATTAGGTGAAGTCGAAACAAGGTGTTTCCTTTCATTGGAACCAAAATTTCACTCAAAATACCCCCATATCATTAGGATCCTTGATTTCCAAAATAAAACTAAACTTTTATCAAAAAAGTTACTTAAGCCACAAGGTATCTTGGAATCACCTGGATTTTCTCCCACCCTCTTAAATTGGGTTTATCTCTTATCTAAAATTATTTAGAGGATTAATCTTGGGCAGGAAATTATATTTTCTCATAGTACAAAATACCTCTTTTAAACAATGTCACCAAAATCATTAATAATGTATCACATTATCCTTTTATTTTGCAAATTTTAGTATTTTCTCTTTCTTTCCTCTTTATTTTCCTCATTGGAATTTCTTTCATCATTAGGAATCCTTGGGATACGAAATTCCACCAAGGATAACTCAAATAACTCCTTTCCACTTATTTTCCATATTTCATCAATATTTTTAATTTCTTTATTAACAAGGAAATACTTTATTGGTCTTTTCTTTTCTTGTTGCTTTATCTTTGCAACTTTGGACTCCTTGGAACCCAAGGAACCCAAGAGGCACGAAATTCATTCTTAGATTACATTCCTTTGCCTTCTAGAGGTTTCTATCTCGTCTCTCTTTTCTCAACAACTCAATTATTCATTAACTAATTGAATTTCCTTGTTATTGGGCCCAATAGCCAATAAAGCCCACAAATCAAACAACAAGGTTATTTTACACGAAATCCATTTATTCACAAAAAAATATATCATTATTTGTCCAAATATCTTTAATGTGATAAATTACATTTCTCACCAAAGGAACCCAAAATTGGGGTTGTAACATCCTTCCCCTCTTATAAGAATTTTGCCCTCAAAATTCCATCCATCAAGCAAACAAATAGGATAAGCCTTTCATATGTCCATAATGGCTCCCATGTGGCCTTACCCTTTCCATGGTGCTTGCCAAGAACCTTTATCATCTCATATTCTTCCATCTGAGTTCTTTCTTACCTTGGTATATCGTACCCTCATAGGTGACTCAAGACATTTCAGCCTCTCAAAAGCTGAATAGGTTCAAGGCTCAACACATGGCGTGGGTACCTCACATAGTGCTCTAGATCGGACTCATGGAATACATTACACATCATGTTATCCTAAGGGGCAAGGCTAAACACAACCATCTCCACCAATCCATCTCGAATGGACCCATATATCAGGGACTCAACTTTCTCAGCCATATCTTAGAGGGGTCGGATTTTCACATCACATATTCTCCCACAGTAAACTGCATGTCAGTCTGCTTTGCATCAGCTCGTGACTCATGTCACCACTGGGCCCTCTCTCAGCCATTGCATGATCAATGCGATTTCATCTGCACATACTATGGTTCTTTTCTGACCTTCGTGAGGCCTCCTTCACCAACATCATCTTAATGAAGTGGTGACTGACCCATCCTCTCTATAAGACTTCTTGCATCCCGATAAAGGTTATGGTGGTTAACATCACATCTTAAGAACTGTCTCGATGTATCATCCTGAATGAGCACACATGCTCTCATCATACCCTCTAGTCTGGATCATACTGTCCATTAGCTTCGCTACCTTCTCCCTAGCTCCTTACCAACGGCAAGCTCGGCCGGGGCTGTGTTGGCTTACCACGGTCGTGCTGTCCAGCACGACCATGGTAGGCCAACACAGCCACGACTGTGCTTGTTGTTGGTAAGGATATGAACAAATCTTTATGTAATGCTTTATGTAAATCCTAGGATACGAACAAATCTTTTGCTTGCATATATTTGTGCTTCTAATCCTAATGTTTAACCTAATTCAGTAAATTTTGATGTTATTATATATGTACTTAAGATTTAAACTTGTCCATTCTAGCATCCTAATTTTATTTTATTAAACCTAACATTGATGAAACCCTAACATCAATTGTGATCAAACCCTAACATTAATTGTAATGCAACCCTAACATGTACATATGTATTATTGTGTTTGTTGGCATAGAAACCCGTCTAAGATTTACTCATTAGGAGTAAATCTTGGATAGTCCCCGGTTTGGGACTATTCTTGAACACCTAATCTCACTTAGGATGTAAGTGTATAGTGTGTATTGGGTTTTCGAGTAAATTTCAGTAGCATTTCCCCGTTTGTTCTCTAAGTACATATGTACTTAGAGAACAACGGGGAAATGCTGCCGAAATTTTCTTGAAAACCCAATACACATTATACACTTACTAGTGAGATTAGGTGTTCAAAGATGGGATAGGTGGTACACATTTATTATATATAAGAATGACATCACATGTGTTTGTTGGCCTAGAAACCCGTCCATGATTTACTCATTATGAGTAAATCTTGGATAGTCTCTGGTTTGGGACTGTTCTTGAACACCTAATGTCACTTGGGATGTAAGTGTATAATGTGTATTGGGTTTTTGAGGATGGGATAGGAGGTACACATTTATTATATATAAGAATGACATCACATGTATTTGTTAACCGTAGACCCTAATCTTGTCCTAATATATACTTGTTTTCTCTTTGATCATAGAATAGATAGATCATTGATGTCCATTCGCAATCGCTGCACCCCAAAGTTTATATCTAGTCTTGATCAGTTTATTAGATTTACCGAGGAACATAGGAAAGAACCTGGAGATAGGTTCTACTGTCCATGTAGGCATTGCGGTAACAACTTGAAAGTCAGCACTGGTGATGAAATCAAAAGTCATGTCATGTACATTGAGATTGTACAAGGCTATACAGAATGGCACTGGCATGGAGAGATTTCAAACTCGAAACTAGTGGATGTCGATAGTAGTGCTTGGGTGGAAGAAGAAATTGCCTCTAATGACGTAGATGTGAACGAACCAGTTCTAGTAGACATCGTTGATGTGATGCTAGATAGTTGTAGGGTAGAGCGCCGATCCACCTCCTATCTTTAGAAACATTGGCATGATGCTGAGATACTGTTATACATAGATTGTGCTAAGTTTACGAAGCTTAGCGCTGTGTTGAGATTGTATAAGTTGAAAGTTAAAAATAGATGGAGCGACAAAAGCTTCACTTCATTTTTGACTTTGTTGAAAGAAATGCTTCCTGAAGGAAACGAGCTGCCAATCTCAACAAACTGGGTAAAGAAATTGTTGTGCCCAATGGGAATGGAGGCCAAGAAGATACACGCATTCCTGAATGATTGTGTATTATTTCAAAAGGATTATGTGGATTAGAAAGATTGTCCAAAATATGGTGTGTCACGGTATAAATTGATGACTTTGAGGGAGTCCAAATCTGGTTCTCTTGCCAAGGTGATGTGGTATCTACCTATAATATCATAGTTTCAACGCTTGTTTGCAAATCCGAAAGATGCGAAGAATTTGAGGTGGCATGCAGATGTTAAGAAAAGTAATGATGGGATCCTACGACATGCGTCTGATTCCCCACAGTGGAAGAAGATTGATCTATTGTATCCCAAATTTGGTGAAGAAGATAGGAATCTAAGACTTGGGCTTTGTACAGATGGGATGAATCTGTACGGGACATTGAGCAGTCAACATAGCACTTGGCCAGTCATGTTTATTATATACAATCTTCTTCCCTGGGTGTGTATGAAAAATAAGTATGTTATGCTATCGTTGTTGATATCGGGCCCTAAACAACCCGGAAATGATATCGATGTTTATCTTGAACCTCTGATTGATGACTTAAAGAAACTTTGGGCTGAAGGTGTGATGACCTATGATGCTTCAGGAAGAGAGACATTTCATTTGCACACTATGTTGTTTTGCACTATTAATGACTTTCGAGCATACGGGAATTTGTCTGGATATAGTGTCAAAGGAGCTAAAGCGTGTCCTATATGTGAAGAAAACACTGATTCAATAAGACAAAAACATGGCGGCAAGACTGTATATCTTGGTCATCGAAGGTTTCTTTCAAAATTCCATCCATATCGTACGAAGCGCTAAGCATTCAATGGATGGAATGATGAACGGAGTGCACCTAAACCTATACCAGGGGATGTTGTTTATGAAAGAGTAAAAGACATTGTCAATGAATTTGGTAAGAAATCACAATGTAGTATGGCCACACGGAGTGACAATTCTTCATTCAAGAAGAAGTCAATATTTTGGGATCTTCCTTATTGGAGTTCTTTCACAGTCAGGCATTGTATTGATGTACACGTTGAGAAAAATGTCTGTGATAGCATAATTGGTACTATGTTAAATATACCAAGTAAGACTAAAGATGGGATAAAATCTAGACTGGACCTATGTGAAATGGGAATAAGGTCAGAATTAACAGAATTACGTGAAATGGGTAATAAAAGAACATACTTACCTCCCGCTTGTTACACGTTGTCTAGAAAGGAGAAGAAAGCTTTTTGTGAATGCTTGGTAAATGTTAAGGTGCCACAGGGTTACTCATCCAACATCTGTAGATTGGTATCAACGAAAGATCTGAAGTTGATAGGTCTTAAATCTCATGATTGTCACACTCTAATGAAACAAATATTTCCTGTGGCAATTCAATCTATATTGTCGAAGCATGTAAGGTTTGCAATCACCAAACTTTGTTTCTTTTTCAACAGTCTACGTAGCAAAGTTATTGACCCTGATACTCTCGATAATTTGCAAAGAGAAGTGGTTGTTACCCTATGTCAGCTTGAGATGTATTTCCCTCCTTCGTTCTTTGATATCATAGTACATCTTGTTGTCCACTTGACTAGGGAAGTGAAAATGTTGGGACCAGTTTTCTTGCATTGGATGTATCCATTTGAACGGTACATGGGAATTTTTAAAGGTGATGTTCGAAACCGTTATCGGCCTGAAGGGAGTATTATTGAAGGTTATGTGGAGAGAGAGGTTATGGATTTTTGCAATGACTTTCTGAGTGGTAATAACACTCCTGTTAATGACAAGAATATTTAGGAGGGAAAAGGAATTTTGGGAGCACGGGTGAAAGTAATCAGCCATGAGCAGTTGGAACAAGGTCACTTGTATATTTTACACAACATGGATGAAGTGAGAGTTTATATCGAGGAACATACCAATTTCATCATGAGACAACATCCTCGAGCCAGTTCAATGTGGCTTGCTAGAGAGCATAACAAGACTTTTACTAAGTGGTTTGAAGATAAAGTCTTACATCAACTATCTCAAACACCAAATGATATTACGGAAACTATCAAATGCCTCGCCTTTAAACCAAAACCGAATGTTATGTCTTATGAAGGGTTTTCCATTAATGGGTTCACATATTACACAAAGCTCCAAGATGATAAGAGTGTCGTCCAAAACAGTGGGGTCACTCTTCAAGCGTCGACTATGTATTTTGCAAGTGCAAAGGTTAAGAGTCCACGTGAAGCTAAAATGTCATATTACAGTGTCATTGAAGACATATGGGAGTTTGACTACATAGATTTCAGAATTCCGCTCTTTAAATGTAATTGGGTTGATAACACCAAAGGAGTTATAGTGGATGAATTGGATTTCACTTTAGTGAACTTTGAAAAGATTGGTGAGAAGGGTGAACCATTCATATTGGCATCACATGCGAAACAAATATTCTATATCGATGATCCTGCAAATGATAAATGGTCGGTTGTTCTTCATGTTAAAAGACAGTTCATTGAAGATCCTATAGATGAAGAAGAGTACTATGATAAGTATGATGACTCCAGTCCATTCACAGTTGGGTTGCCAACTCCACAAAATATTGAATCTAATGATGACTTATATGTGCGCGGAGATCACCATGAAGGATTGTTAATTGATAAAAGATCACAATTTTAGAGGCATGCATGTTTATATTTTTTTATTGAAGCTAAATGTTTGCTTTTTTAATATCAATATCATTTTCATATTTGATGTTTCATTATCTTCTAGTTAATACAAATGCTAAACATTGTGGGAGGGTCCTAAGGAACTATAGAACCAATCTCACCTGAGATTACATACGCGATGCTGAGAAGGAAGCCACACATCAATGGAACTACTTGGACCCCAAAGACTGGGAGGAGTTTGTTACCCAAAGAAAAACAGATGAATTCAAGGTATTAAGCGCCACTCCCAATTTAATTAATATACATTTTTATGTATTCACCTATTCAAGATTAACCTTTAGTGTTACTAACCAAATTAATGTGCTAACTAACTAGGCTATCAGTGGTGGTCAATGAGCAAGGCGTGCACTGAATGTGCACGACCACACAATGGGTCCAAGAGGATATGCAGGCATTTGTCAAAGACTACAAGCTATGCAGGACGGCCATGCCATAGCTATGCAGGCCAAAGACATTGCTTTGTAAATCCAAAGCACAAAAGTCGGAGAGAAAGCAAGCATCCCACACTAAGGTTATATAGATATATAGGCAGCAAGCCATGAAACAACACAAGAAGCCACAATGAAGAGAAGTAGGATACAAATACAATACATAAAGTGCAGCACGCACAAGTGTTTCAGATTCATATATCAACATGACAGACTAACACATATATAGTGCATAACAACAACAATGCCGAATTTACATTGAACACTAGCTTAGTACATACATAGTGGGACTAAGGTGACGATACCACCTACTAAACTAGGTTACCGACAACTACATGTTACGACAGGGAGGTCGTGATTCAGCAACCGTATGCATTAGTAGGAGGACAAACAGATTTCACCATGAGTTAACATTGAAGATGGTCTACTAACCTACACTGAGCTAAACAAGTTTATCAGTACTAGCCTCATGGTGAAATATGAGTGTCCTCCTGCTAATGCATACAGTTGCTGAATCACGACCTCCTAGTTGTAACATGTAGTTCTCGGTAACCTATTTTAGCAGGAGGGATCGTCACCTTAGTCCCACTATATATGTACTAAGCTAGTGTTGTATGTAAATTCGGTGCTAATGTTGTTATGCACTATATATGTGTTAGTATGTCATGTTGTTATATGAATCTGAAGCACTTGTGCATGCTGCACTTTATGTATTGTATATGTATCATGCTTCTCTTCATTGTGGCTTCTTTTGCTATTTCATGGCTTGCTGCCTATATATCTATATAACCTTAGTGTGGGATGCTTGCTTTCTCTCCGACTGTTGCATTGGATTTACAAAGATTACAATTTTAGAGGCATGCATGTTTATATTTTTTATTGAAGCTAAATGTTTGCTTTTTTAATATCAATATCATTTTTAGATTTGATGTTTCATTATCTTCTAGTTAATACAAATGCTAAATGTTTTCCTTTTTAATGACATTTTCAGATGGCTGACCATGATGAGCATGTTGTCCATGATGAGCATGAAGTCCATGATGAGCATGCTGTCCATGATGAGCATGGCGAGGATACCAATGTAAGTTCTAAAAACATATCTTGTATTTCTATAAAATTCATTATCTTTTAGTTATGTCATATATCCTGTATTTCTATATTGGGCTAATTCAATTATTAATTTTTAACTTTTTTACCTCTAGCGGTAGGCATTGGGAGTTACTAGTTATTCTCCCCGGGACGTTCACTGTTTATTATCTAGATCCTGTGGGGAGTCCATTGAATACCAAAATTTGACACGTAATGAGAATGCCATTATTCTTGTGAGAAATATTTCATTTTTATATCCGTTAACATCTGTTATTACATTACTATTTAATTATGCAATTTGCTATGTTACATTAACATGTAGGGGTTTAGATGCATTCAAAAATGCTGGAGAAAAGGTCCCCAAGAAAAAGAACCAGCCAATAATTTGGGAGAACGTGTAAGTAAGTTCCTGACTCCAATGTATATATTATTTATGTGAACTGTGCTTAGTTGTATTTTTTAATATTTTGTATGTTTCAATTTATAGTGCACTAGACAAGACAACGGCTGGGCATGCACATACTATGTGATGCGATTTATGTAGATGATTATCCAATATGCCACATTGGACATCGATACCATACATGAGGTATTCTACATAGTCTCATTAGTTAGTATGAAATATATCAATCTTAGTTTTATATTATTACTTATATATATACATCATTCTCTTTGCAGGTGTTTAAAACTGACCATACTATAGGTAAATACTTAAAAGATGTACATGTTCCATACACGATGGAAGTATTAAATGAAGTAAGACAAGAATGGGCAAGAGCCATTCAAGTAGTGAGGACTGTAAAATATAATTGGGATGCTGATAGCGATGTTGAATGATATTTTGTAAATGAATATTTCTGAATGTTTATACATGTCTGAATGTTTATACATCTATTTGAATGTTTCTACATGTGTGAATGTGAGAATTGAATTGACGTCTGAATGTATCTACTTGTGTGAAAAGTATATTTGTTGATTTTGCAGGATTGTGGCATGTTTGTTGGCTGATATCAATGGATGTCGTAAACCTGCAGTTCAAAACTGAACTGTAGGTTCTCATCCTGCTGACCAGCCACAACAGGCCTGCAAACTGATAAGAAAAAAAAATTAAAACATAGGCGCCAGTTATTTATAGAAAATCGTCATCACAGGCTTACAACGTCGGTTATTGGATAAAAACGGTCGCCTAATGTGACAAATAACCCGACCGTGCAGGAAAGAACAACCGTGGCGGGAAATGGTGTTGGTTATTAGTATAAAACCTATGCCTATAGTACTAAACACGACCATGCAGGGAAGCACGGCCGTGGCGTCTGGAAATATGGCGTCGGTTTTTTAGTTGCAAACCGACGCAGAAAGTGTCCTAGATGGCGCCCTTTTTGTGGTGCAAACCCTTTTGGCGTCGGCTTACTATACATAACCGACGCCTATAGGTTCCCTGCTGGCGCGTTTTCGGTGGCGTGAAGCCATTTGGCATCAATTATAAAACCGACGCCGAAGAGTTCGACCTTTAGCGGTGCCCACATAGGCGTCGCTTGAGAACCGTTGCTAAAAGGGGTTAAACAACTGATGCCAAAGACGTGTTCTGTAGTAGTGTCTAAGGTAATGATGATGATGATGATGATGATGATGATGATGATGATGATGATGATGATGATGATGATGATGATGTTGTATTATCTAGGTTTCTAAAGTGACTAATCTTCGACAATGTAATTAGGGTTATGAAACAAGTGATATAACTTGTAACAAATTTACATGCAAAGAATCTAAATTATAATAATATCCTAATGTGTTTAATGGGATGAGAATCCTAGTACCTAGTATGGTCACGATTAAAACATCTGAATCATAAACATGATAATTAGGGTTTAAAACCTAATCATCCTTGTCATGATAATCTTGAGTTGCTAAAACAAGGGTAGTTGCTCTAAATAATCTAACAAGAATTACTTGATATTTGGGGTTTCCTCTTGGGTTTAATATGGAATAATAACTTTTATAAAGTAAGGTGAAATATAATTAGGGTTTGATACCATTATTCCTTATCTGAACTTGATACAACCCTAAAATCCAAGATTGGGATGTATAGATTAATTGTCTGGAATATGCCTGGTATCACTTTCAGATATACAATCTTGTAGAATGAATGATTTCTTGGAACTATGCTTCATTGACCAGATTATACATGATTAAGTTATTATGCTTGATTCTTCATGAAATCAATGGTATGTGGTTACTCCTATGAATATTCACCTTAAATTACTTTTGTGGTTTTTTGAAGTTTTCTAAAAGATTTGCAATTAAACTACTAGATTGTTTATTTACCTCCTCCAATATATAATACAACTATGAGTATCATCTTACATATATGTAACTTGTTGAAATCCTAAATAAATATCTATGGTGAGTTAAATAGCATGGGGTGAAACAAGTCATTATGGAAATGATGGGTGATCAATCCTGAAAAGGAGATCATTGCAGGCAAATTCTAGAAACAAAGGCCTATGTTTAAACCAAGACTGGGTGAGGGAAGGTTATGAAAGTCCACTATAGGTATCAAACCGTAAAGATATGGTTCCCCTAAAGAGAGGGCACACCATGGAGAATTAAAGTATAAGGGTTGAGGAGTTAGAAAATAAAATGCAAGTTTATTTGTTTAATGGTAATTGCAACTATGGTTGTTTTTGTTGTTACACCTACATGCATATATTTTGTTTATACCTCATGTACATAGTATAGAAATATACTGATATGTGCTTTGTTTCATGCCCTTTTAGGTAGGTGCAGTATATAAGGACATCGAGACATCATAAGTCAGATGAAATTCACCAAAGACATTAAAGCTAAGTAAAGGTGAATTAGTTAGATTCTTCTTTGCAATATGTATTAGTTCAATGTTGGAAATCATATAACTCTCTAGAGGAGTATAATATTATATTATATAAACAACATTTGTGAAGTAATGGAAATTATTTGATATTATTTGTAATTTAATTAAATCTAGATCTTTGGAATTTTAGGTAATGGCTCTCAACTTGAAGGTCCTTCGTTAATTAAGGGATGGTGAAAGGCGTGATCGTTACATTTTGCATTAGAGCCCCATATTTTTCAATTAACATTTAATAGTTGATAATTTCAAGTAATCCATAGAAATATAAGCAAGCCTACTAAGGGGTGACATGATGGTGATGATGTCTAGAATGGATCATGGTCACCATCAACCTCCAACTCAAGCATCACAAACCCTAGATCACTAGAAACCCTAAACCCTAAGGGTATATCGACCACTAAAGGAAACTCAAGCATAAAACAAAGCTAAGCTACTAAGTTAACTACTAACATATAACAAGGTTATTGCTAGAGGTAAAGGAATTAGGGTTAGAAGTCATGCAACCCGCCTTAAGCTCCAAGCTCCAAGGAAGAAGATGCACTCCAAGGTCCCAAGCTATGTCCACCAAGCTTCTCCAGGAAGGTGTATCGACCACCACTTCAACTCCATGGGAGTGGGTCGGCCAACACAAGCAAGATGGAGAGGGATATCGTGCACTCAAGGTGGTGGAGAGACCAAAAGAGAAAAGGAGACTAAGGCAAGAAAAAGAGCTACATATATAGGAAGAAGGGGAGGAGAAACCAAGGTTCAACCATGCTAAGTGTCATCCACCCAAGGGACACTTGTCCTAGGGTTTAAGCTAACACATTAGCACAACAAGAGACACTTGTCCAAGCTAGACACCAAGTGTCACCAACCAAGGTCAAGCCACATGGGCGACACAAGCAAGAACTCCTGCTGGGTGACACAAACAAGCTACTGGGCGACACACCATGGTGTTGGATGACACAAAGCTCTCTTGGACGACACACACAACCCCTAGGTCAACACAAACTTACCTTGGACAATTACAAGGCAAGCCATGGCCGACACAAAGCTCAAACAAGCCCAAAGAACTCAAACAACAAACCCAAGCCTTCGTCTAAACCCTAGAGGAAGCAAAGAGGGGAAAACATCTCACAAGATGGCAAACTTGCACACAAAACCCTAAACTTGGGTTATTTGCAAGTAACCCCTCAAACTCTCAACAAAGCACAACAAAACCCTAATCACCACTCAGAGGTGATTAGCAAGCATCAAACCGCCAAGGTTAAGCAAAACAAACAGGGTAAACCCTAAACACAGGTCAGGGTCCTTACAGTGCTGTCTAGTTCGGCTGCGCAACCATTGAACATTGTTATTCATCTTTCATACAGGTTGATGACAATCAGTTCCCAATGCTTTACAATCCTTATGGGAAGGACTACAAATCTTATTTCCTCCCTACTTACTACGTGTTGTACCTCTATCACATCAACAACTTTATCGTTGTCTTCATAAAGGATCCCTACTAGATGTGTGGTGTCATTGAACACTAGTTGCACTTTAAGGAGGGTGGCACACAACACTTTCATCAACTTCATGTGCATGCGTGCTCTTGTCTATAACATTCCTCTGAAGTGGTCTCTGTTGAATGACGTGCCCTTGCTATGATAGATGATGTCAGCTCCAGACAAGTTTTCATCCAGTATATCGATGAGGGTATGGACATCTCTGCATGCTATCCTTGACAATGTAGTCATGTCCATACCCGCCATCTTACAGGCTAGAGGAGGAGCTACACCTAATTCTACTTCATTGACTGGTGTGCTCTATTTCCTGGCCAGCTCATTCACAAAGAAAGAAGCGAGCCCACCTTCCTTATCTTTTGAGGTGCTTTCTTCTGCAACATGTACCTCTGTTGGGGGTTATTCTATTATAGGAGGTTGAACCCTTGTTTCTGTCAGTATCTAGGTTATCATCTCATCTTTATCTTTAGTAGACATCTCTACAGCTACGCCTTTTGTTGGACGACTCACTTCTGACAGTTGCTCTAGCTCTACAGTATTTAGTGTGGCTAATGTCACATCTATCTTTCTGTCGTAGAATGAGTCATCTTGATTGTAATGTTCTAGGTCCTTCAAGAAGTCATTATGGATGTCCATTCCGTACGTTAGGTCATAAAGAACTTGTTTAGATCTCTTATTTCTCTTGATGTGAGATCTTCTGTCACTATGCTCTCTGCTCTGGTGATGACGACCTATGTGGGATCTTCTGGTACATCCTTGTCTTCATCTGGGCTGTTGTTCAGATCAAAGCCCTTTGACAACGTGTTAGTTTTCTTCGTCTCATTGTCTCAATTAGTGCCTGACTGTTGCAGTGCTTCTTTTGCTTGTGGTTCAGCCATCAGAGTTTACGTTGGCACTTTCTTCCTTCGATGCTGCTCTTGCACTGGTCCTTCCCCCATGTCGTCGTCATCTTTGTCGGGGCATAAAGGGATCAAGGAAGCGTGCGAGGTTGAAGGGCTTGTTAGACGCTTGGCCTTCTTTCTCTACCGCCAGCTATCAATTTCTTATCATTTGGCTTCTAGGTGACGACATTCTTCGCCTAAGCATTGGCGCTCCTTCTTGAGGTCGCCCATCTCTTGCTCTTACTCTTTTCTCATTAGGTCCTTATCTTCCTACATGGCGTCCCTCCCCTTTCTAAGTTCCGCCATCTCCTCAGTGAGGGTCTTTAGTGCCCCCATTAGCATGTTCTGGGTGCTGATCACCCCTTATATGAATTGGGGAAGCACTTTAGTCCTCTCATTCAGAGTTTGTACCTGTGTAGTTAGCATTCACAGAATGGAGGTAATATTTTCATTTAAAATAGAAGTTTGATTCATGTGTTGCCACATGACATCTAACTTATTGCCCAATATGCCATTGAAGGTGTGCAGGTGATGCTGTTGCGGATCCATAGGTGTTGTGGATGCTCTTGAGTCCTTCAGTTGTGGAGCTGGTATGGCTGGGCTGGGGGCACTCTTGTCTGGCTGACTTGACATCTGTAGGATGACTTCCGAGATTATGGGGTTGAGTACAGCCTTGGGTTACTCGCGTGTTGGGTTGATTTCTTGGTTGGCCTCTACACGCTGTTAGTTGAAGCTTCAAGGTGTGTAAGTTTGATCTCTTCTATGATTGTATCTTTAGGTTGACGCTCCTCACTTGTTGTCGTCTCATTTGGGAAGCACAGTGAGGGCGTGCTTGGGGTGACAGTCTTTTCAGTTATCTTCTTTTTCTATTTCTTATTGTCATCCTTTTCCTTTCCTCTGGCTTGTTTATTTCTTTCTTTGTAGATTTAGTTTTGTCATTTTTCTCAGCAGCTACCGATGACTGATCTGTGGTAGTGTGGATGGCCCCCGAGTATATTTTGTCAACATCCTCTTGAGAGGGCCACATATTATGGGTGTCGTAGTATGCCATTTCTGGGGGGGGCATCTTGGAGCAGCTTTACTTGTAGAAGAGCTTATTTCCCTTCTACGCCAAGATCTCTGTGTTGATGAGGGACTTTATGTCGATCTTTGTGTGCCCATCCATCTTTTTATACCTCTTCAATAGGTCTGTATCCATGAAATGATATGCAATCTTCATGATTTGACCTCCTATGCAGAACTCCTTAATCTATTTTACTTCCCCTCCCACTGCTATAGATAGTCGTTCGATGAGAATCTTGCCTATATTCACTGGCCTCTTATTTAGCATGGACCAGATAATGAAGAGGTCTCATTTCGTCACACCTCTGGTCACTAATCTTGTAAATATTGTCTTGAAATTAATCTTCTACATAACTCGTATGAAGAACGATGTGATGAGGGTCACCTTGGAGTTCTTGAAGTTGTGTTCCTACTCCCCTATCAGCTTTTCCCACATCCTGCGGCTGATGTACCAGGTCATGTCCTTCTCTCTGGGTGTGGCAAATCAGGCCTATTTTTCCTCCGTCATTCTAGTGAATATAGTGTTCATCATTGCCTCTATGATTGTGTAAGTCTTCCCCCCAAGTCTCACTTCCAGCTTGAAGTCACCGCCGCCCTTTTTGCGTTCCCCGTCACTGACCAAGAATTTCTCTAGGGATAACAGAAACTCCAATGTCAATTGTGTTAGAGGGAGGGCTTCAGAGGTGCATAGGGTATGTAGGTTGGCACCCTCCAAGGAGTTGACTACCCAGTCATAGATTCCCATCTTTTTGAAGTCTTCTACGTCCAAGTATCTGGTGGGCCTGAACCCCTTGGATTGCAGCATCTAGTCAAACTATGACTGGTGTATAGAGTCTCTATGCATGGAAGCTGGTCTTTTCCAGACCAGGGCCACCTACTCATTATCTTCCACCTTTTCGTGGGCTATTTCTTTCTCCTGCCCCTTTATTTTCTCCGCAACAGTCACCTTTATCTTTTTGCTACCCCCTGCTTCCTTGGATTCAGCCTTCCGCTTCTTCAATTTCTTCAGTTCAGCTGGTGAAGGCTGATATTCTGAGGTCTCCATCTTGGATGTACTAGGAGACTCCTCTGACTCTTCTGGCATCTTGTTGGCCAGGATGTAGTCATACTTCTTTTTTAGTAGTTGTAGTTGGAGTCTATTTGTTGGGGAGAGGTTTGGATTGTCTTTTAGTGCATTAGTGATCTTCTCAAGGATTTTCTCAACCCCTTTAGCGAAATCACTTTCTTTATCAAGGTATCTTCAGTTGAGGTAGACATTATGAAAGTTTCACATGTATTTTGTTGTTAGCATAATTGAATTAGCTCTTAATTAATCATTATCAATTGTATTTTATTATCATGTATATGTGTATGTGCTTATATATTTCTAGTTCAAAATTTTCTTTCTTTTCATAGGACCACGGCCGTGGCCATAAGCAAGAGATGAGCCATGCCTGTGGCAGGTTTCGTGATCGCGGTCTCACAGAGCATGAGTATTAACAAAGAAAAGATAGGTTGTGGTCGCGGCATGGGGTTCCGTGACCATGATCGTTCACAGTTAGAAATAAGGGATGCCACGACTGCGGCCAAGAAATACTGCGATCGTGATAAAAACAATACCGCGACCATGACCACGATCGGTTGATACTCGATCGATCTCATTACGCTTAAGGAGCACCACGAACGCGGCCAAGGATAGGATGTCGCGACCGTGGCTCAAGCTCGACTGTTCAATTGGAGAAGACGATAGGTCCAAGACCTAATTCGAGGAATCATCGACCAAGGCCATGGCAGAGGGTACCATGATCAAATCATATTCCCATGATGTTAACCTAGGTTAGTCACGAAAAAAATGTCGACGAGCATCTTTGAGCCGAATGAGGCAGAGCCGAGGCGGTTACCGCGGCGTTCACTGACCAACATGTCATTGAATGTAAGGGAAAATGACAAGGCACAAGAAAAACACCTACGAGCAATCAATGATAATCGAGAAAGCATTGGGAAAATACCTTGGTTCAGATAATCTACACTAAACAACGTCAAAGGCAGAGGCGGGGCTTGCTGCGTCGGAGGCATAGCTTCATTGGCAGAGGTTGGAATTGGGTTAGGTTATCTTCAATAACAGTTACATCGAGTATCTCATTTGAACGATTCGAGAATTCTCAAAGATTGATGGAAAGAAAAAAAATCTATTCCGAAGGGTTTAAGCTTATTTACCCTAGTGGTGCTACAACCGCGGTGTGATGACTACCGTGACTGCGGTCGAAATCCTACTTTACATATGATGTGATTGTGTCCCACTGCTACAAGGAGCAGGTACTGTGACCGCGACGTACCCTTCCTCGATCAAGGTTCAAGTCGTGACTGTAGTCCTTCGAAACCAACATAACTTGAAACCCAAATAATGCAAAGATTGTTCTTCCTAACAACCCTCTTAGGTAGAGAAATACTAAAAATCAAGAAATAATTACATCTTACTAGAAAAAGGGAAACTGAGATATAGGAAAATGAAAGGTACATAGCTCATAGTACTAAAGTACGAGGTAAAGAAAAACATGAACTAAAGAAAACAACAAAACACTTGGGTTGTCTCCCAAGAAGCACTTGGTTAAATTCTTTAGCTCAACTTTCTCTCTCATCTTGTCTTCATTCTCCTTCAACAGGTGTAGTTGTTGCCTCATTCATTCCATTTGTTGCTGAGTTGGGTTCCCCCAAACTATGTTCTGTTCTCCTTACAAAGGCTTGGTCTTCATAGTATCTTTTCACTCTTTGCCCATTTACCTTGAAAGTTCCCATCTTTTCTCCTGCTATCTCCATTACTCTGATGGCTATATTTTCACTATAAAAAGGGGACCTGACCACCTGGTTCTCAACTTCCCCAGAAATAACATGATGTTGGAGTTTAACAAAAGGACATTACCTCCCTCATGCACATCATTGTTATTTATGTGGGCATCATGCCAGACCTTTGTCCTCTATTTATAAATTCTTGCATTTTCATAGGCATGCAGCCTTAGCTCTTCAATCTCTTGGAGCTGAAGGAACCTTTTCTGACCAGCTTTGTTGAGATTCATGTTCAAAAACTATATGGCCCATAGGGCTTTGTGTTCGAGTTTGACCAGTAGATGATAAGAATTTCCATAGATCAACCTATAGGGTGTCATACCTATTTGTGTGTTGTATGTTGTGCGGTACGCCCAAAATGCATCGTCTAGTTTCATAGACCAGTCCTTTCTTGTACGACTGACAATATTTTCTAAAATTTGTTTGATCTGTCTGTTTAATACCTCAATTTGCCCTAATGTCTGGGGGTGGTATGGTGTTGCAACCACATGCTTCACTCCATACTTCTTTAGCAGAGCTTCAAACTATTTCTCATCGAAATGTGACCCTCTGTCACTTATAACAATGTGTGGCACTCTGAAGCGTTAGAAGATAGTTTTCTTAAAAAGCTTAATGACTGCCTTGGAGTCGCATGTTTGGGTCACGACTTCCTCAACCCATTTGGAGACGTAATCAACAACAACAAGAATATATTGATTTCCGTTCGATGATGGAAAAGGTTCGATGTATTTGATTCCCCATACATCAAGGATTTCCACTTCCACCCAATCTGGCATTGGCATTTCATTTCTTCGACTTATGTTCCCCTGGAGTTGGCATTCCTTGCATATTTTGACAAATGATGCAACATCCTTGATAAGTATGGACCAGTAAAAACTTGATTGCAAAATCTTTGTAGTCGTCCTTTCCCCTCCATGGTGTCCCCCATAAGGTGAGGCGTGACACACTTTGAGTATTAGAGGCACCTCTTCTTCAGGTATGCATCGACGATATAGGTTTTTAGAGTATCTCTTAAATAGTAGTGGGTCATCCAAATAGTAATTCTTCAACTCAGAGAATAATTTCTTCTTCTGATTATATATTATCTCTGGTGGAAGTTTCCCACATGCTAAATAATTGCAAATATCAGCAAACCAAGGTAAGCTCTGCCCTTCTAATTGAGCCATTAGAAGAGCTACGTCGGTATAGTTTTCATTCATAGGTAGTTGGTTTTCTTCATCAAATATTATTCACAATAGGTGGTTTGTGACCACATTTTCTTTCCCTTTCTTATCGATGATTTCATGGTCAAACTCTTGCAGTAACAATGCCCATCTCAAAAGCATAGGCTTGGTGTCCTTTTTCTACATTAGGTACTTTATTGCCCTGTGATCGATGTACACTCTTACCTTCGATCCTATTAAGTATGATCTGAACTTGTCAAAAGCAAATACTATAGACAACATTTCCTTCTCGGTGGTAGTGTAGTTCACCTGGGCTTTGTCCAAGGTTCTACTCGCATAGCAAATCACATGATGTTTCTTCTCTTTCTTCTTCCTAAGGACCACCCTGATGGTGTAATCACTGGAATCACACATGATATCAAAAGGCAACTCCCAGTCAGGTGCTTGTAGGATAGGCACTGTCATTAATGCTCTTTTGAGGGTATTAAAAGCATCTAGACATTCATTGGTAAATTCAAACTCAACATCCTTTATCAATAGATTTGATAATGGCTTGGCAATCTTACAAAAGTCTTTTATGAACCTTATATAGTAACCTACATGTCCCAAGAAGCTTCACACTCTAGTGAATGACTTTGGTGGAGGGAGTTTGATATGCCTTCAATTTTGCTTAAATCCACTTCAATTCCTTTCTTTGAGACCTTATGTCCAAGCATGATACCTTCCTGAACCATGACGTGACACTTCTCCCAATTTAGGACAAGATTCTTCTCTCCGTAGTGTTGCAACACCAAAGATAGATTTCTCATGAAGGCTTCACAATTCGTCCCTTATACAGAAAAGTCATCCATGAAGACTTCTATAATGTCTTCCAAAAAGTCTAAAAACATGGATATCATACAGTGTTGAAAAGTCACTTGTGCGTTACATAAGCCGAACGACATTCATCGGAAGGCGTAGGTGCCATAAATGCAGGTAAAGGTAGTCTTCTCTTGATCATCAGGGTGAATAGGTACTTGGTAAAATCCCGAATATCCATCCAAAAAGTAAAAGTAGTCATGATGAGCTAGCTGCTCTAGGAGCTGATCGATAAATGGCAAAGGGAAGTGATCCTTCCTAGTGGTTGTATTTATCTTGCAATAATCAATGCAAATGCGCTAGCCTATCACTGTCCTCGTGGCGACTTCATCTCCATCTTCCCATCGTATGACTATCATTCCACCCTTCTTGGGTACCACAGGGATAGGACTAACACAATTGTTGACACTTATTGGGTAGATAATTCCAACATCTTGTAGCTTTATAACTTCTTTCTTCACAACCTCTTTCAGCATTTGATTTAGCTTCCTCTGTGGTTGAGCCAGGGGTGTGGCTGTCTCTTCAAGGAGAATTATATGCATACATAAAGTCGGGTGAAGACCTATAATGTCCTCCACAAAATACCCTATGGGTTTTCTATGTAGCCTCATCTCATCTAGCAACTTCTCCATCTGGTCACTTGTTAAGTTGGCATTGACAAAAACTGGATTCTTTTCTTCTTTGTCTAAGAATTCACATTTCAACCCCTCTGGAAGAGGTTTCAATTCTGGCTTGGTCTTCGACGCTTCCTTCTCCTTAGTTGTTTGTTCCAACAAAGCACACTTCATTGTCTCAATTATCTCTTCATCGTTGTTGAGTTCTTCTTTGGGTTGGTTCAAGTAATCTAAGATTTCTACAACCTCTTGTCCCTCCATGGCAGAATCCTGGCTATTAAGGGCTCGCATTAGGGGATCTACAATTACTTTATCTTCTTGTACCTCTTCACAATACTGGTTTTAGCTTTCCATGAAATAGATTGACTTAGATAGAGATGGTCCCCGCATGGAATCTTGTACTCAAAAATCCAAGTGATCATTCTCTACTCACAGTGTGATGATTCCTTCAGCAACATCTATTAAGGATGTCCCCGTTTCAAGGAAAGGCCTCCCGAATATCATGGGGTATTTGGAGTCTTCGACTGTGTCCATTACCACTATATCACACGGTATGAAAAATCATCCAACTCATATTGGAATGTTTTCAACCATTCCCACTAGCCTTGTGAAGGTATGATCGGCTAACTCAATCCTCATCCCCATCTTTACCATGTCTGTCAGCCCAAGCCTTTGGGCTAGGGTCAAGGGCATTAGACTGATGCTTGCTCCCAAGTTATCTAATCCCTTTCTCCCCACATTATCTCTGAAGCAGAAAGGTATGTTGAATGCTTCAGGGTCCTTCTTATTGGTAGGTAACTCTGCTTGAATAAAATCACTTGACATCTTTGCTAACTGAACAGTTTCAATGTGATCACCTCTTCTTGTCTTAGTAATAAGGTCTTTTAAGAACTTCACATAGGTTGGCACTTCTTCTATTGCATCGAGAAACGGCACATCCAAGTTTAGCTTCTTGACGGCCTCCATGAACTTCTTGTATCTCTTCTTCAAGTGTGCTTTAATTAACTTATAGGGGAAAGGAACTCTTGGGATGTAGGGATATTTATTCAAAAGGACATATCCCAGAGGATCTGAATTCTTTTCCTCTCCTTCCTTCCTTTTTTCGTGTGGTCCTGCTTCTTTGCCACTTACAGCTTGTTCTTTCCCTTTTGATTCTTCTATTGCCTTCCAATTATAAGATTGCTAATTAGCACGACTTCCTTCTTCTTCAGTGTTGTTAGTATCAGCATTTTCCAACGTCTTCCCAGATCGGAGAGTAGCCATTTTGGCAATCTCACTATTTGATGGGATCTTCCTTGAAGGATTTTTCATGAGTTTAGATAGTTGTGTAAGCTCTTGATCAATATGTCTTTGGTGAGTTTGCATATCCACCATTTGAGTCTGCATGGTAGTCAGCACTCTAGAATTTGTGAGCGCACTTTGAGCAAGTTGATCGTTCACCGACGCTTGCCTTTTTGTGAAGTCAAATAGTTGAGCAATCATTCCAGCTTGGTTGCTATCTTTGGCTTGGCTCGGCCCTGGGCCTTGTCTTTGTCCTTGCTAGCTCACATTTTTGTTCTGGCCTTGATAGTTTTTCTTGTTTGCTTGGTAGCTAGTAGTCTTGGTGTATTGGGTCGACACTCGTTTCTTTTCAAATCCTAGGGGAGGTTTAGACAAACTACCCAGTTGATGCACATTCTCCGTAGCTTCTTTGTTGCCATAATTAAATCTAGGATGGTCTTGTCGCTTGAAGTTAACATAAGAGACATTCTCTATTTTTTCTTCACTTTTGGTTTCGTCACTCTCATCGGGCCGGATATAGATACAGTTTTCGATTCCATGTCCTCCTTCTATACAGGTAACACATTTCATGGATTTCTTGATATGCTTCTTTCCCTTGGCTCCAGTATCTTTCAGCTATTTGACATCAGTGACTATTTTCTGAATTTGGGTTATTTTGGTCTCCAAGGCTTTGGCTTCAATAAATGGTCATTCAGACCCTACTTTCTTCACCAATCCTTTATAATTCCTGTCTTAATCCATGTCTGCTTGTAGTGCAGCTATGTTGTCTATTATCTTCATAGTCCTACTAGGCTTCTTCCCAAGAAAGTCACTACTGATAGCTATGTTCAATGAAGTCCTCTCAATACGATTCAGCCCATTGTAGAAGGTGCCCACTAGGAACCCCTTATGGTAATTATGGTGTGGACAATCCCTCTGATACTTTTGAAAGTATTCCCATGCCTCATGCAAGTTTTCTCCCAACTTTTGTGCAAAAGAAGTGATTTTTGGTATGTTGTGGATAGTTCTCTCAGTAGGATAAAACTTAATAACAAAGGCATCTACAAGGGGCCTCCACCCACCTATGGACTGGTGGGGGAGGTTGAGGTACTATGATAGAGCCTTATCTTCAAAAGAGAAGTTGAACCCCACACAATATGTCACTTCTTGAGGAACTCCCCTTATCTTGATGGTATCACATATATTTTTAAAAGAATTTAGGTGATGGTATGGATTTTCACTTCTCAAATTTCCATAGAAAGGTTTGTTCTGGATCATCGAGATTACAACTGGTTTCAACTTGAAGTTTGCTGCATTGAAGTGTGGGATAACGATCGAGCATCTAGATTCATTGGCCCTAGTTGCTACCAACTCTCTAAGAGTCTTTCCTTCTTCATCATCTTCACTTTTGTTGTCCCGGTCATCGTGCTCATGTTCATTGTCACGGTGATTGCGATGGTGCCTTTACGGTGACAGTAGCGTTGTTCTTTGTCAGGTTGTTCATCTTCACGTCGTTCTTCTTCATGACATTCTTCCTCAAGTTGATGACCGTATGAGTAATGGGCATCTCTATCTTCTTCTGTCTTGGTGGTGGGGGTCATGTTTAATTCTTGCATTTCGTTCATCCCCAATGAGAATACCATCCACACGAGGCAGCATGGTGACTCTAGGTTAAGGTGAAAAATCGAACAGATCCGCTTCTGTCTAGGTTCCCTGAATGGACCACATAGTCGAGTTAGAGAAATGGATGTGTTAAAACGAACTATTTTATGTAATTGCAGGGTAGCAGATTTAAGGTTTATGTGTGGTCAAGCTTATTACTAAGCTTGAGGCACATGAGTATAGTGAGCAGACTAAAGTTCTTAACAGTGTCGTTTTGCCTTGTTCCCGACAATGACTCCAAAAAGTTGACCGGCCTAAATCGTGCGTCCAAAATGGAGCAGATCCAAAGTAGTCAAACTCTTAAGATAGTAACCCGACATTCAAGCCCCCACAACTATTATGCAGGGTCTGACGTAGTAATCGAGGTCGAACCACATGGACAAAGTTAGCATGTGTTAACTACTCAGGGTCTCACGCTCATATACTCCGGATAAATAGATGGCTTAAATAGGTTTTTCTCTAAGGAACAAAAGTGCTCAAACCAAAACAAAGAAAGTTAAAACAAAAAAGGAAAATAACAACAACAGAAAACAAGGACAAATAGTGAGGAACAAAGATATGGAAGAGAACTCGGATCGGGTTTCACCTACTAAGGTCTCCCACCAACATGCAAAATTCACCCCCCTTTGTATACTCCTATCAAGATCACAAGATGTCATAGAAATGCCTACTCCCTCCTCTCTCGAGATAAGGATAGATCTAGGATCTAAGGTGGCCTCCCTCTCGAGATAACAACCTTACAACCACACAGCAAACCATATGACCATAAGCCTTAGCAATCCAACATTTTCATCATTCATACTACTCCATAACACCAGATAAAGAAGATACTACTCTTTTAAGGTACCAACAATGAAACATCATAAGATGATAGCTAAACATGCAAGTGAAGAATTAATAACAAGTGTATGGAGATAATATTAATAAGAGCACATATATATAGTCAAAGGAAAGCAAGAATATACATATTGGGAGAGCCTTAGTGGCTACTCCGAACCTGAGTTAAGTGTTTAGCCACACATGTTAACGAGCAACATAACAGAATTACAAAATGATAGATACATCATAACCATAAAGAGGGAAGGGGTACAATGTAATGGATGTGATAGATCTAGAAGAGAGAGAAAATGGCAATACTCCAATATACTCCTTCGGATCTAGATCTAGATGGACGATGTTGAATCTCTCCTTCTTTTTAGAAAGAGGGGCCTTTAGTCTTATCTCTCCTCAACTTCTGTCTTCGGAGATCCAAGACTGATCGGATGGATGAGAGTGGATGTGAAATTTTACAACACTTCCTGGTCCTTGATGATCTGATGATGTGACAAGTGGAGGTGGGTCGCCTATTTATAGGTGTTTCCCACCGACTTAACCACCCTCACCGTGGTCGAGACTGGGTATCGGTTGAGACTTGATTGCGGTCGATCGAGGCCTCTCCTCGGTCAAGGTCACCACAACTGGGGCCAAGTCAGTGCCTCAGTCGAGGTATTGCGCCAGCTCGGTCGCAGTGTGGCATCGCCTGAGTCCAGGTCAAGGTGCTACCTTGGTCGAGGTCGATCGAGGTAGAGATGGATGGGTCGTGGGCCGCGACCAAAAGGGGCGTGCTGCACCATGGTCACAACATCATTGGTGTGATTGGTGGCATCGACTGTAGTGTGAGGGTCCTCTTTGGTCGATGACCACGGTCGAGGTGCTGACCACGGCCGTGGCTTGATGTGATCTTACAAGGATGGAAAAAGTATGCAATTAAGATTCTTGTCATAAAAGTACTCAAATAAATGGAAAAGTCTATAAAAGATAGGTTTGGAGAAGTATAAAATAAGTACAAAAAGTGTATAAAATTAGATGTTATCACCCACCTTATCTCATGTCTTGATCATAAGTTTCCACAAGTGTAAGACTTGATTATTGACGGTATTTTCCCCTCCTATATCATTGCATATCTACTTCTCATCCAAGATGCCCAACTACCATTGGGTTTACAAAGGAACTGATCAACTTTTTTGAGGTTACGCTCACTCAAAATCGACTCTTTGACCCTGATCCCTAAACCTCCAAGACGGGCTTTTGCGATAGTCTTCCGAAATCCTAATTCTTACCTCCCCACATGAATTTTGTAGTCAGGCGCCTCACAGTCTGCACAATAGGGAGCAAAGGTCACCCATAATCTAACCATAACAGATCTGATCAAGACTAATATCCCAACCATGGAGATTCTTAGTCTATATTAACCTTCAAGTTTCCATTAATCTTGTATGAGGAACCACTTGTAGTCACTAAAGAACCCCCTCCCACTAGAAAGAGGGACTCCTAAGTATCTAGTAGGAAAAGAACCCACTATGATCTTGACTACTCTTTGCAATCTGCTCCTTCTCGGTGCCTTCTTCTTCTATATTCCCATTGGTTAAATATAAAGAGAAATAGAGCAGCGGCGCTGCTAATCCTTTCATCTCGTACTTGAAACATGGAGTTCAGAACCTCTCTCCAACCAAAGCCCTAAATGGATCAGCATTGTTTTAGATCCGATCATTAATTATATACAACAATCGTGGAAAACTGGACCCAAAATAGAATCTCTCCAGTATCCACTCCGGGGGTCCCTCGACCCGCACATCCATCATATGGCATGAACTAGAAAACACTTTCATGTCGCGTTTGTTTACGTTTTCTCCTATTATTGCACGTGCATGGTCAAGGCAGACAGTTGCGGAACCGGAGGGGGGCTGGCAGGGGCAAAGGTCCCCCAAAAAACTTAATTAATATATAATGTATGTTATTCTTAAGTTAATCTTTTAGTATAAGTACTAACTACGCAGTATAAATTGAGAACGGAAACTTGATCCTTGTGGTTGCGGTGTGGTTGTGGTGTTGTTGTGTTCAACATTGACGCACATTCTAATCCCACCAAGAGAAATTGTTCTTTTTTGACGCTCGTTAAATAAAATGCTTTGTATTTGTACATATTTAATGATAAGCCATCAATGCTTATGCGATTTCTAAATAACATCTATCTATAAGGATTTCCAACTATATGCTTACATAGTACTTTTAGAAAATAAAATTGTATTTGACATCTTGTGAATGCTTAGGACATTCAAATAATATCTTTCATTATTTTTTATTATAGTATTTTTTCATAGTCCTATTTTCAATAACAACTTCTTGACAATCTAGCTTATTCTACTCATGTTTCTTAATTTATTGTCACTAAAAATGGGTGTCTCTAATTTCATGTGATTTTTTATATTCTATATCCCAAATATTATTAAATATTGAGTTTTTGTATATATTGGCTATTGAAAAGTTATAATTTCTCTTTTAAATGTTTACTTAGAAAATGAAATCATTATGTATGAAGATAAAAAAATAGTAACATATTTCATTTTTAAATTGCACACCACCATATTAGGTGTTTTACAAAACTAATTAAAATTTTTGGTCCTAATCATCACATTTTTCATCCACACATTATGACATAAATTATGGTCTACTATCCAAAATTTTCATTTATATAATTATAAACTAACAAAAGAAAAGAAATTAACTTATTTAATCATAATTGTAGTTTCTTTAATATATTTATTTAATTAGAATATAAATTTTCACTACATTTTATATAATTTTTTTTCATTTTACCATAATATAAAATGACATCATGTAAACATATATGTAGCTAAAACTATTATGAACATTTGTATAAGCAGACTATATGTACCCAATTCAAATTAAAACGATTGCAAAACCAAACATAGTAATTTAAACTTATGAACATGATATATATGCTCTTCTACATTTTGTCTGTCAAAATTAATCTCCATGTGATATTCATAGATAATCCACAAGGAGAATATCTATACATTTTAGTCGATGATTAGTCATTAAAATTGTAAAATTTGTGATATATTATATAGTTGTTAAAAGTATAAGTGACATACATGGCATATGATGGTGATATTTTAAGAACATCCAATCTTGATGCTTTGGATTCAATTATTAAATAGTTTGTAATTTATGTTTTAATGGTTGATACATGTAAGTTTTATGCACCAGTCGAAACATATATGCACACGCACACATATTGGTCTTAACTTTAACCCCCTATTGATGATGTAGCAATCTTTAATGGGTGTGGAATTTGTTCTTCACATGTAAAAAAAAATGAAACGAAACTCATGGTGTAGGTGTAAAAGACCTCCTTACAGTTCTTGATTGCCCCATTCAAAATACACTTCTACTAAAATATGTATCCCTTCTTGACAATCTAGCTTATCATACTCTCGTTTCTTAATTTCTTGTCACTAAAAATGGGTGTCTCTGATTTCATGTGATTTTTATATTCTATATCTAAAATATTATTAAATATTGAGTTTTTGTATTGGCGATTGAAAAGTTATAATTTCTCTTTTGAATGTTTACTTAGAAAATTAAATCATTATGTATGAAGATAAAAAATAGTAACATATTTCATTTTTAAATTGCACACCACCATATTAGGTGTTTTACAAATCAACTAATTAATTTTTTTGGTCCTAACATCACATTTTTCATCCACACATTATGACATAAATTATGGTCTACTATCCAAAATTTTCATTTATATAATTATAAACTAACAAAAGAAAATAAATTAACTTATTTAATCATAACTGGAGTTTCTTTAAGATATTTATTTAACTGGAATATAAATTTACACATTTTATATAATTTTTTTTATTTTACCGTAATATAAAATGACACCATGTAAACATATATGTAGCTAAAACTATTATGACCATTTGTATAAGCAGTCTATATGTATCCAATTCAAATTAAAATGATTACAAAACCAAACATAGTAATTTAAACTTAGGAAAATGATATAAATGCTCTTTTAGTTTTGTCTGTGAAAATTCATCTCCATGTGATATTCATAGATAATCCACAAGGAGAATATCTATACATTTTAGTCGATGATTAGTCATTAAAATTATAAAATTTGTGATATACTATATAGTTGTTAGAAGTATAAGTGATATACACGACATATGATTGTGATATTTTAAGAACATCTAATCTTGATGCTTTGGTATCAATTAATAAATAGTTTGTAATTTATGTTGTAATGGTTGATACATGTAAGTTTTATGCACCAGTCGAAACACACTTCCTCATATAAATATATATGTACACGCACACACATTCTGATCTTAACTTTAACCCCTATTGATGATGTAGCAATCTTTAATGGGTGTGGAATTTGTTTTTCACATGTAAAAAAATATGAAACTAAACTCATGGTGTAGGTATAAAAGACCTCCTTACAGTTCGTGATTGCCCCATTCAAAATACACTTCTACTAAAATATGTATCCTTGTTGTATGTTCATTCACATGACCCTCAATTGGTAGCAACTTTATCCGAGACACAGTCATCACATGGCAACTGTAAGCAGCGTACACACATACATACATATGTGTGCACACACGCGCATTCACATGCACACACATGTGTCTCATTATGAAAAAAATAGTGAATCTTGTTACATTTTTACCAAATTTTATTGATGCATCATTAAAGATAATTATTATATCTTTTATTTTGATGTGGGCATGGAAAATTAATACATGCTTGAGCACATAAAATTAAAAAAAAAAGATGTATAAAATATAATTATGTCCACTATTGTATTTTTGAAGTGACCTGCCAAAGTCAAATTGGTCCCCCCCCCTAGTAATCAAATCATGATTCTGCCCCTGAAGGTAGAAACCTTAGTTAAAAATTACAAACAGGTCACACACACATAGATGTCGCGGAATTGAATAATGATAAGAGACGTTGCGTGTGGATGTATGTTGATCGGGCCAGTCAGCAAGGCGGTTACTGGATAAGCACGTGAGGCTTAGGTGGTAATCTATCCATTCAAGCGACTGGTTCAACACACACAAAAATTATATAATCAAGCCTAATAGGACTGCTGAACAAAACCATAAAGATCACTATTACATGCCACTGTAGTGGGCCTTCGAATTTTTTCGTCCATATGCATTGAGATAACGCGACTGCTGCCACCTGTCTATGTTATATGAAACGATTAAAACCGTCAGTGTAAAACAAGGTCTTAGATTTATTTGTAGCTCGCGCCTATGCAAAGGCGTTTATTTAGTAGTCCTTGATGCCCTAGAATTCATGTATCTATCTGTAAGTTGCCTAGGTGACTAAATAATTCTTTCTCTATTTGATTGATAAATAAGAGGTTGTGGGTTTTTAGAATCAATGGGAAAAGTTCCTCTTACAGCTGCCCGGGAACTAGGAATGCCTTGTTATTAGCTATGATGAACAATGCCATCCATTCAATATAATCCTCAAGTGCAATAAATGTTTTGCCTTTTATTATTAGTAGCTAGAAGAACAACACAATGAAATCTGTAATGTATATTATTACGCATGATAAAAATACTTGATGATTATTCAAATTTAATTTAAAAATTGATCTTTTTTATAGTAATAACAATAATTAAAAGAGAATAATTCAATCAATATCCAATTGATCCATCTGATATGCACAACAAAAATAAAAAATTAAAATGTAAAGAGAAATTGTGAATTTAAAAAAATCGGCTCACCCTTAATAGAGAGAGTAGCTCGATTAACATCCACTTGATTTATTCTAATCTATAAGTAGAGAAACATACTAAATTGATTCACATAAAAGAGACTAGATTAATTAACACACATAGATGTTGCTATAAAAAGTAATAAATAGACCATTAAACACATAGCCAAGCTACAGGAGTACATGCAAATGCATTTGGTTAGTTGACCAGTTGAGTCTCTCTGACTTGTAGTGTGCCACTACCAAAATCTAAATAAAAATTATTTTTTTCCATAAGATTCATGACAACCACTACATTAACATGCATTAATCTATATAAAACATATCAAGAGAAAACATCATGATTAAAAGTCAAGTGACCCCTTGAACCAATAAGTACACATATAGATTGGACTACTTAATGCTCAGTCATATTTTTACACTGAGGTGACTGAGAAAATTAGAACTAACATAGAGTAATTGAACACACAAATAAATTGGATCAATGGGTGCATGATAATTTACTTAAACTTTCTTTGAAGAAATTGATGATGTCGAATACATGTGCTCCGTTTGATAAAACGATGTGATTTCCCGAGAAACGATGGGCAAGGTCGGGCCAGATGCAATCACCCGTAACCGCTCTTACCAAATATAAGATCACTCATCGCTTTGAATTTGTATTGTTTTAGCGTTGAGTAGACTTCACTTGCAATTTTTTCCAACAAACAAGAATGAGTAAAGATATGTCCAAGTATCTCAATGACTTCCAATTTAGAGTAGGTGTATCTGGTAGGGGAAGAAGCTATTTTGCATAGTGTCAATAGGGTATTGAACGCATGACATGACGATGACTTTCTATTCATGCTTACAGTAGACCTTTACAATGCATTCAATCTAGTGCATAGATCGACATTAGTTTGTGAGGTGAGTGTGAGATGCACATCTATATCTCCGTGGGTGGAGTTCTTGTGTGGCCATGAACCGAGACTATACCTTAGGGATACACATATTTGGTCAATCAATAGGGTGCAACATGCAGACCTTTCGATCCCACTTATTTTTCCCTTGTATTGCATCTACTTATCCATAAGATCATAGACAACTGTAAGCTTCTTATTTATGCATGATATCTTGACAACAGAACTGTCATTGGGGACACAAAGGAGGTGGCCAATGCTCTGGATATCATTTAGTAGTTTGGATGAACTTTGGGTCTTAATTTGAATAATCACAAAACTAAGTTTTCCTGGCCTATGTGTGATGGTAGAAAGTTTCAGAAGGAGTTGTTCCCACCAAACATTGGGAGGCCTTTACTAGGAGTGAAGCTTCTTAGAGGAGTTGTTAGTAGAGACCATAATTTTATCAAAAGATTGGCTATGGAAAGGTCTTACAAATATGTTGAATTGATGCATCTTCTTCCTCAGTTGGGTGATCCCCAAATTGAGCTCATTTTTCTCCGATCTTGTATGGGTATTGCCAAACTATTGTTCGACTTCAGGACTTGCCAACTGATGCACATGGAGGATGTCACAACATGGTTTGATAAAGGTTTATGATGATCCATTGAAGATATTGTCTTTTATAGAGCTCCTTTTTTGGGGACCTCCAATGGAGGCTAGCTTCATTGTCCATTCGACTTGGTGTCTTGGGACTATATTCAACAGTGAAGGCTTCCTTATATACCTTTTTGGCATCTATAGTTCAATCTTGGAGATCAAGATCATATCTTATGAGGTAGCATGATTCATGGTATGAACTTTGACTTTGATTATGCCCTAGATCGTCTTCATGTCATGATTACTTCTTTCAACCTTATTTGCTTTTCTAACAAGGACATCGTTCCCCCAAAGGCCCAAAATGTCTTGCCAAGTGTCCTTTTTAGCAAAATAAATGAGTACATGGAAGTTAACTTTGAGATAACTATTAGGCATAATGTATATTTTGGATGTCCATAAGATGATCATGCTCAATATTTTCTCATTACTATTCATATTGATGGCCTTTGTAAAGAAGTGAAACCACTCCTCTACTAAATAGAAAAGACCACATCCCTTAAAACCAAACACCACATCAAATTTCCCCTCAAAGGGATGGAGACCAATTCTTTCAACATGTATGTACCATTACACAAGGAGTAGCAACGGAAAAGATCATTATCTAACAATTTACAATGCTCGATAACATGATACAACACTTCACCACATATAGGTGTCAAAAAGGAAATCTAATCATATAAGCCAAAGATCAAGTTGAGGGTCATCTAACCACCTCTTCAAGTCTCCCAAAAGCTCAGCTACAAGGTTGATGTTGAAGTTCGCCTCTCCTTGATCTAACCTGGGGTTGGAAGCATACCCCACAAAAGAGAAGAAGAAAAGAAATACATCAAAAAAAAGCCGGTATGTGTATGCTAAAGGAAACTTTGAGCAATTTAATCAATAAGGTCATCAAATGTAAAATGCTTCCCATAAAATATATAAGGACTACCCACACAGGCATAAAAGAAAAGAATTATCATTATCATGAAAGAAGATACTTGCCATGATAAAAACAATAAAGATTGTGCAATATTGGCACAAAAGAAAGTAGGGCACACACCCCACAATACACATCAATAACTTGCATGCATGTGAGATAAGCATAGCCCTAGAATAATATAAACACCAAGGTGGCCAATCACAAACTTGTACCTGATAGAGAAAGGAATACTGCCAATCTCCCAAAAATATATAAAATTGAGTATGGATTACTGGCACACTCAGGTATAGAGAAGTGGTTTACTGCCACCCTCCAAAATAAACAATAGGGGATTACTGCCCCAAAACCGAAGTAATTTATACTACTCTAGTGCTACTGAATCACATTGCATGTAAATATAGAGGCAAGTAAATAGTTTAGTTAGAAGATGATACAAAGGTTTCCATCACACAATGGACAACACAAACATATAACTTCCACTTCAAAGTGACACATATCAATATAAGAGACCAACATGCACCAAGTCATAGGATAGATACCAAGAAAATATCTAAGTTCATAACAAGCAAGATAGTTCACACGAACCATGATAACAAGAGATAAGACATATTGTGTAGGTCAAATTCAAGAGAATGACAAAATAGGTGCATTTCTCATTATAGTGGAATAGGGGATACAACATACCTCTATTACGGATATCAATTACTAACTCTAATTGAGTCCAAGTTCCACTTTGCGTCTAGGATGGTAAGAAGGTTCAAACAGAAAGGATTTTGATATTATAAGGTCTTGGTTGCTCCAATCCAAGCTCCTTTCTTGAGTAAAGATCACCTTCTCTACTTTAGAGGTGCAAACCTAGTTTTCGTCAAAATCAGCAAGGAGGAGCTTAACAATTCCTAAGTAGAGAAATATGGAATCATATGAGCTTTCTCCACCAAGGTAGGTACCTCCTTTTACCTTGGGACAACACCTTTATGGAAAAACATAGTCGGAATGATGCTCTAAGCTAGAGGAAATAGGGAGTGAGCAACGATTTCCAATTTGGAGCTAGGAAGGGATATATATAGCTTCATGGATAGGAAAGGGGTTAAGATTGAGGTGTACATGGAGTTTTCCATGTGTCAATAGCCTAGAGATTCTATGTCCATGCAAAACATCCCTTAGTTACTACCCACACTTTCTCTTTTTTTATCCATATCCTTATCTTTAGCATTATCTTTATCTTTATCCTTATCTTGACCTTTATCCTTATCCTTATCTTCATCCTTATACTTCTCTTTATCTTTATCCTTATTTTTATCTTTATCCTTATCCTTATCCTTCTCTTTAAAGGGGAAAACCCCTAAAATGTCCTTGAAGAGAAATACATCCAAACCAAGTATAACTAGGAGCCCCAAAGCCCAAAAAATTCGAGAATGATATGGAAACCTATAAGTATCATAATGCTTGTGACAGTTTACAAATAAAACCTCCCAATTGGGTAAATTGCTAAAAAGTCAAGAATCTACCTAAAATTTCATAACTTGCACAAACAACATCCAAATTGGATCAAACTTTATCCACAAGTTATCTTTGATATGAATTTGCCATTATTTCCATATTCTGAAGTTATATAATCACATTATTTATTACTTATGCCTTTTACTCATTCTCTCTCCTAAACTTATCCAAATATTTCAAGGTTGTCCAAATTAGATGAAATTTGACATGTAGGCTAATTTTGATATGTAGATTTTGAATTTGAAGTTTGTTTCCACTTTTGAGACTTCTTTTTATGAGATATGTCATATGGCCCATTAACGGCCCATTATCTTAATTATTCATCCAATTAAGTTTCTTATCTTCGTATTACCACCAAAATGAGTTATGTGGCATATTTTATGTATCCATTATAAACCTAAGATTAATGTTAGAGCATTAGGTTATATTAAGGTGATATATAAATGCATTAGCTCATTGGGATTATACTAGACATCTATTTAGGTCTAACCTTCAACCATGTTTGGCTACGTCCAAAATGTCAATTTCCAGGGTAGGGTCCGAGATCTAGTATGTTACAACCTTGTCATGCATATGTCACTAATGGAGTATCGTAGTATCCTCAAATATCGTCGTATGATTGCTTTATTTCTAGTCGATGAGATATGTTCAATTTATCGTAAGGCATAATTGGACACTTTGGGGAGCAAGTGGTTCACTACAACAAGCTTCCAGATTTTAAATACAATCATGATCTTATAAGGTATTTTCACTTTGATGTATTCATACATGTAGGTGTTGTTGCTAAGAAAGAGGTACCTATGAACATTTTTATTGATCCACAAGAGGGGAGATTGACACTTAAACATGTTGATGATTTAATTTTTAGATGGGTCAGAGGCAAACATGTGTGTAGATCTAACGGGAGTTTCCTCCATTGGTGGTATTTAGGATAGCAGGACATGCTGCCATTAAAGTTACCTTAAACAAAGTGGTCAAGGTTGAGAAAGTATGTATTAACAATCAATGTTTTGAATTTGTTACCTTTGGGTTCTTAGCACTAGAGGTTGTGGAGTTTCTGGAGAGTGTTCAAAAAGCTATAAATAGTAAGGTTGTGACTCTCAAGTGAATGGATGTAGTGTATCAAAGGTTTGGTTTTCCAATCCAGAAAGGAATAGCGGCATAGCTTGTTGCCCACTTGTCTTCTACTTAGATTTAAATCCCCAATTCAATATTGAAACAAATATCTGAAGAAGAAGCAAAACATGGATCAAACAATGATGCACATCCCTAACATGTTGAATGTATACTTGAAGTCTATTTTCTTTCTTTAGTAATTGTAAGGTGTTGGAAATATATGCAGTCTCTGCCATAAGTCAAAAGTATCTTACACCATAGTGATTGTATACATCAATTCACAATCTTTAGTCTGCATTTTCAAACTATTCATAATTTATGTCATAAAGTATGATACCTAGTTATGAATATTAAGACAAGTATATTCCCGGTTAGTATTTTGAGGTTCATGGGAAGCCTACAAACTCCACAAAAAGCAAGTGGGACATGCACACACTTGCATGATAAGACATGACATGACATAGTTGTAGTCCTTATAGGTCAAATTAAATATACTAACAGACACTCTATTGCAGATTATGATTTGTCTAAATATGTGCCTCAACCATTTTTTGGAAGGGATGTGCTATGTGCACTCACAATTAAACATAAACTTAGACTTTTTTCTCTTTATTCATGCATAAAGACAAAAGGATTAGGGAAGTTAGAAATGGATATGTATGCACAAAGACACAAACAAGTCCAGTTTTGTGTCGAGTTTTGAGTCCACAAAGCAGAAGCCTTTATACAAATAGGAAATAAGTATTTTGTGTGTTCAAAATTTCCATTTAATATGTAATATCTTCTCTCCAATTTTGAAATAGGCAATTATGTCAAGTCCTTTTACATCCTGACATATCTCCTGGAGCATTTTCTTCTCTTATAAGGACCTTGTTCTATGGGATGCCTTCTCTCCCCACTTCCAAAATAGGCATGTAAGTCTTTATTCTCTTATATCCTAATAAATTTTGACTCTATATATTTTTTTCATACCAAACTCCTATTCTTAGTTGTGTCTTCCTTAGGAGTTCAATTTTAACTGTACTCTTTTCTAATTTTTTGTCAATTCTAATTCCTCTTCAACCAAAATACATTTCACACCCATATGAAAAGACCTCCATCATTGCTACCATTTGAGGTACCTTTGGTGTGTTCCCTTCAACAAAATCATATATCATGAAACCATTTATTATCCTAAGTTCACACTCCTAATGTTTACACAGACCAAGGCAAGTGAACATGGGTGTCTATTCCTAGAGTATATCTCAAAAAATATGCACAAATAAACCACAAAAAAAGAAAATAGAAGAACATGGTAAGAGACAACATGGCATATCATAAAGACTAAACTTGTACCAAACACAAGGTCTTAGCTTATATATAAACCTATAAGAATCATGTTTGCATGAAATTAGATGATTCTAAAAGTAAAACAAGTATTTTATCACATTATAATGGAAGTAATGATCATAGAAAGCATGATTGTGTACCTATTAACTAAAATTATAAAATTTGTACACATCGACACAATTGTATTTAATATGATATGAAGGACATAACCACATAGTTTTAGTATAATATATATGCTTGAGAGCAGTTAAAGTTATAGAAAGAAAGAAAGAAACAACATTGAAGACTTTATTATTAACAAGCAATCATGTTTTAGATGTATTTCCATTATAATCATCATTATTTTATGTCCATTTGACCATCTTTCCAAAGGAATGGTCCATGAAGGACATTTGAGGCTCAAGCCTAAATGTCAAAATGTTTCTATGTGAGGGACCTCCAGATCAAAGTCAAGGAGATAACCCTATATCTAGATGCTTTGTGGACTTATCTTGAGAATTCAGGTAGGTGGAGAAGGTTTTTATACATAAGTTCAAGCATGTTTAAAGTTTGTTCAACATAGTTTAGTTAAGATCAAACATAGTAATATATCATAGGAAACTTGTCGCTCAATCAAGTATATAAATCTAAGCATTTTAAGCATATATACATACAAGCAAGTTCAATATCACTAGTCTGGACAATAAGAGGATAAAGCATACCTTGATTGGAGAACATGATTTAATCATTAATTTAGAAGACCATAAATAGAAAGCTCTACTATATATTGATGATTAAGTCATCAAAGTGATTCGAAATACATATTTATTTAATTGAATTGACATCATTAAGATTTGGTCCCATAAATCATAATAATAGTGGTTGGGGGTCTGACCTAGATCTGGATATCAAATGTTCACTTTTGAGATTGAGATCTCAACTAAGTCATGCAAGTATGTTATTAAACTTCATAATATATCATGCGTTCACCTAGTACTTAGGGTGACCATCACAACTAATTTTATGGATCGAAAACTAGGGACTAGAGATCTTATATGGAGTAAACTTGAGGTCCGAGCAAGATGGAGAAACATAAGTATTAACATTGCCATTCTGGTCATTTGAGTCATTATCATGCAAGAATATCAACATTAGTGTATTGATGGGGTCTACTTGAGTTAGGTGTCATAAAAATAATCAAGATACTGATTTGATGTCATAATACAACATGGATGATCAATAGGGTATAAGTCGCATAAGTTTAGAGAGTTAGTTTTCAATATGTGTGCTAGATCATCTTTCAAATCAGGATGGGGTTACTTAGAAACTTGAGTGCGCAAGAAAGTTCGATAAGGCATTTAGGCATACAAGGCGTGTAAGAGTACTAATTTTAAGGTTACATAATTTGTTTGGAAATAAAATACCAACATTTGAACAAGGTTAGGGAATCATCATTAAGGTATCCCCATTAAACATGTTTCATGGTTCAGAGCACATCATTGAGTCCACAAAGGGTACAAATAAAAGCAGGTTCAAATATTTGTACAATATACATCGAAGTTTACTGATTTAGAACCAATAGAAAGTTTTTGGGTATATTAAAAAAAGATTACACATTAAAGAAGTGATATTTAGCATTAAATCCCCTTTTAATGTCATATAATAAACATTACATCATTTCAGGGTGTAAGGATGGAAAATTTCAGAATCTTGATACATAAGGTTGTTCAAGTTACTGATCTAAGGCTAAAGTCAAAGTTTGAGGCATAAAAGATCAAGATAGAGTATTTAAATAGGATCAAATATTAAAAAGACTTCAAAAATATTCTTAGAGGGATATCGACAGAAAAGCAAGCAGATATAAATTCTATAAGTGTTTTTAATGAATACCTCATCTTTTTATGGTAAAAAAGACATGTTTTGTGTCTATATTTAGGAAAAGGAAAGAGGTTTAGCAACGTATAAAACTTGAGACATTTTTCATGCATAAGAGAAAAGGGGAGAAAAAAAAATACCCCTATGGTGAAGATTTTGATGGCCTTGGATGCACAGTCCACGATCGACGTGACTTCCATACACAACCAACGGTGAGTGCATCCACAACAAGTGTGTGGTGAACCACGGTGTGTGTAAGGCCCCTGAACCTTCTTAATGAGTTGAATAATCTTAATTAACATAAATGAAGATTATAACACTAATATAACCTTTTTATATATTTTGAAATCATAATACAAGCTTAAGTTTCAAATTTGGTCCAATTTGGAGACAGTTTCAGCAAGTTATGCAATTTTCTGTACATTTTGGACTTTTATGCAATTTACACAATTGAGGGGTTTTCTTTTCAATTTGTCACATACATTATGTTCCTTAGATGTTATATTATCATTCTTGTGTGTTTTGAGCCATGGGGTTCCTAATTGAGCCATGGTTTGAAGGTATTTTCCTCAAGGGTATTTTAGGGTTTACCCCTTCATAGATGAGCTACCTTTAGTAGCTATCAACTAATGAATTATGTGATTGGCTAGGAAATTCGAAAAAAGAAAGCTAAGCAGGTATATAAGGACGGTGGGGGAGCTGATTTTTTGTGTGCTTGTATATTCTTAATAGTTTAAGGCCATAGAAACACGGGGAAGCTACTTTTACACCTCACACTTGCTTCCATCCTTATCCATGGGCTATATTTACCTCTTCCTTGCCCAAGTACGAAACTATGATTGCTTTCTCTTTCCTTTAACCTGGAGTAACAACTCCCCTCTATTTTTCTGCGGAACCAAGTGCTCTAAAGTAGAAGACAACCTCTTTTTGGAGAAGTAGGTCTCCTAGAGCTCCATTTAGCCCTACCTAGGGTTTCCAAGGTCATCTTCTAGGGATTTTGACCGAGGAAAGTTGTTTTATTGCTTCCTTCTCTATTTAGCTTTCTCTTCTACTTCTTCCTTAGACCTTCCTCCAGGTCATAACCTTGTTGTTCCATGGTAGAATTTGCTTTAAAGCTCTAAAATCCTACCTTTCTTGCTCCTTATGCTTAGGGTTTGCTCATTTGATGAAGAAAGGTGCTAGATGGACGAGTTCATAGCTTATGGTTGGATTTTCTACCCTACCTACTCGATATTTCTTTTGTGTGGGGTTTCATCTTCTCATTAGAGGCAAGTTTTATAACTTGCTCCACGTTTATTTCTTACCATAAGCTTGCTAGCTCATGTTCATGCTTGAAAATGATGATTCATGCACTAAAAAGCTATGCTTGACTTGGATTTCGATTTTTATAATATTTCCTATTCTAATTTTATTTCTAGATGAACCTGTGATCATGTGTACATTATTCCTAAGGTATAATTTGATTTGGATCATTTTTATAATATTCCTAATGGTCGATTTTAGGGTTTAAAGCTGATATCTTATATAAACCCATGGCCCGATGATGGTACCATTATAAAAAACCCTATGATGTTGTCTTCATGACAACTGATGGTCGAGATAAAAGATTTCATATGATGGTTACAACCTATGGTCACCCCTTAGGTCAGGTTTTGGATCAATTAGAAGTTTATTGATCAACCATTAAGTACCCTACTGATGTTATCAATCAATGTTGACATTAGCTTAATATTTGATGTTGATTAATGAATATAGTGTTAATCTAACAACCGATTGTGACTTAATGGTAACTAATGATGGTGGATCAGGTATCCAAAACCTACAGTGAGTTAATCATATAGTTGTAGCATCAATTAAGCCTTATACCAATGGTTTCTTAGGTAACTTGATGCAATGGTCGGACCTATACTGTGATTGATGGTTTTAATATATGAACTTGACCCAATGGTCAAGATCTACTATTTATTCCTCCAATAAAGTGGAATGATGGCTAATATAATTTGTTTGTCCTAATAATGTGATTTAGATGGTTTCCTTTATATGATCAACTTAACGATCTTACTTGTTGACAATGGATGGCTTGTTTTAAATGAGTAGTCGATTGTGGGTTTTACTCTACTCTCAATGCAACTTTTGTGTTGTTAATCAAGGGATATCTAGGGTTAAATGGTGACTCTTTCTAGAGCACAAATCAAGGACTTCATAGGTGGTTTATCTAAGATATTTACTTATGTAAACAACCAATGGTCTTACCTTTCAAACATCTAATGGTTCTGGGTGACATTGTGGTATGGTGATATGGGTTGAATGATGATGGAACAAATGGAGGGTTACCCTTAATAAGGTAGTATTACCTATTCACTCATATGAATAGAAGGTATGATAATCATATTGTGTTGAAATGTAACCCTAATGAGGTATAGCTTGTTATACCTAGCTTTAATATAACTAAATGATGGTAATTGGGTATGAATAGTCCTTGAATGACTAATTCGATCATGGGGTACTCTCTTATTGTTGTTGAAACCCTAGTATGCTATAACCCAATGGTTACACCTTGATTTATGTGTGGGTTCATACTTGAGAATAATATGGAATGTTATGGTGATGCTTCACCTTATGCATCCATGATCCATTGGGGATGTCGTGAGTTAGGGTATGGGTATAAGTGCTGATTAGTAACATTGATATAATTTGTAATGTTGAACCTAACTCTAATGCAAATAGATAAAGATGTGTATTCATGTTTAACATTCTTATATGATGGAATGATGGTGGAATAACCTCCTTAATATGATCATAACCCTAATGTGTTAATTGGTGGTTATCATAGACACATGGTTGATACTTTCTTATGCTAAACATGTGCATTATGAATATGTGTAGGGTTAATCATATCTAGATTACTTGCATGTTGATGTAATAAAGGAATGTTCTTAATATTAATATAATCCTAATATGATTGTTTATGAATATATCCTAGCTCATTAATGCAATATTGTGCTAAACTGGCATATTAAATGTAAGTGATGTTGTTGAGCCTTGTTATAAGGCATGGAAAGATAATGATGATCTTGCAGGTAATAGTTTGATGATCTTAATGACCTTTGGGAATGGTTGAGCCCTGAATGAGGTGTAATCCTCTGGTGCTGATAAGGGTTGATACCCTATGATATTGTGGAAAGGATTTTTGTCTTGTGACAATATGATGACTAGTGTGGTCTCATGAATGACAAGTGAATAGTACCATGTGATGATGACCAGCCTTAATTCACCCAATTGGCATAACTAATCAAGTGAAACTCTAATCATGTACTGCCCTATGCCATAGATCCATCTGAGTGTCAGACTTGCTAGATGGTGAAACGAGTATTCCTAAGGGAAACTCGGAGCACATATTTATGAGTGTGTGGGGTGTTTGTCATCCTGAATTCAAGTTTTTAGGGAGGATGACTACAGTCATACCTAGCCCTTAGTATGAGAATGATTGTGGTCGTGTCTCGGTGATTATATATGTGATGAGATTGGAGGACAATAGTAGTTGTACCTCGGATGGTAGGGTATGCATACCCACCTCCTTTTACTAGTGCCATGACGAGTACCAAGGATGGACTAGGCTGTTAGCAACTTCACCTTATGTGTCATTGTGGAGGACCCATACTGACCGGGGGCGAAGAAGATCTTAGGAGTCTGGCTCTTCCTAGATCTTGTATCATACTGATTTTGACTTAGCAATGGTCAGTTGGATTTTGAGTGGTATCCTCAAATTCCTCAGGGCATAATAAAAGATGTAATACAACCATATAGCATATCTGTTTAGGGTTATACACAAAACTTTACATTAGATTATAGCCCTTCTTTATTCTCTTTACAGAAAGATGATGCTTAGTGCAATTAAGAGATAGTAAATATACTTAAGTTGTGGATATACTTAAGATTGTAGATGCGTTCATATAGTAGCCATGATTATGTTGATAACTATACTACTACTGCTGATTATAATCATGATGCTACCTATCTCATGTTGTTAGTTATGTTTAGCATGCTAGCCATGCCTTTGTAACTAGAGATGCATATACTGCTAATCATACTTATCCGGATAATTGTGCTTATGTGGTTAGCTCTTTTTATGATGTTGGTATGTTCAACCTATTAGACATGCTAATGTTGTTTTCTATGCTTATGTGGCTAGACTTATTCATAATGATAGAGATTCTATGTTACTAGAGTTGCTCATGATGCTAGATATGCATATGCTACTGAATTTCATACATTGTCAACAAGATAAAGGATGATAGTCTGGCTAATGATGATAGTTATTATCTATTCCTTTATGTATATTTTAATCATCAGTACTGCTGAGCTTATTTGTTATATCTGATTAAATTGCTTTACTATTTAATTACTTAAAAATTTTGTAATGAATAAACCTTGTTGGAGGTTATATTTCTTGCTGGGACATGGGTCTAACCCTTGTGGTTCGACACATTTTTTAGGTAATCGGAAGTGACGAAAACAAACATGTGGCAACAAAGAGGAGTTATAGTAATGAATTTTTGAGAAAGTTGATTAGATGTCTAGTATGTCCTAGAGTCGTCCATGTACTCTCAGGTCTAGGCAGGAAAAGTTTGTATATGGTGTTTCAAACGAATCGAAATTTTGTTAGCATGTTAATGATTGTTTGTGTGGCATATACAAATATTGTTATACTGTGTATACATGTTGTGGCTAAGGTGATAGAACAATTCATATCAAATTCTTGTCATAATATGGATAAAAGAAAGATGTTGGGCTCTTATGTAATTGTTTTTGAGCAGGTGCTGATGTTGAAATTGGTTTTAATTTACCCATATTTTTGGGTATGTGATTAATTAGTGATTGATTGTGATTTATGTTTTGAGTAATCTCGTTTAGTGTAACAGGTGCTCACAAGTTGGTATCAGAGCTTTAGTTTCACTGAGTCTATAGGGACACTAGGACTTAGGACTAGGATGATGTCTAAGTTAGGAATATGACATAAAAATATGGTGCATACTGCCTAATCTCAGTATTTGGGTGCCCTAGCCAGGTATTCAATTATTGAAGGAAATGTAAGTATGGAACTATTAGATTGTTATCTTTATGATTACTCTGATCAAGTAGTCATTTTGAGACAATCTAATGAGCATAATGAATAAGAATCATGGTGTGAATATCTCAATCCTACCTTAAAGAAGATGAGAATTGCATCATTATCTATGAAAATTTGAATTACCAATATAAGAGAAAGATACAACACCATGAAATCTAAATCTAAATACAAATAAGTAAAAGAGGAGTTCTTGAAGATGTGATTCAAGAAGATAATAAAGTAAAGATAGATAATTCTATGCTTATAAAGTGATTCAACGTATGAAATCCACACAAGATGGAGAGAACTCCAATGATAAGTATAAAATGAGAAGATAAATGAGAACAATGACAAAGGAATAAGGTGGAACCTGAGTTAATCTTAGACCAACCTATGTGTGTAAGAAAGTGTTCATGTAAAATAAGCATGGAATTTGAAAGAAATTAAGGCAGATGATCCATGTTTAATGAAGAAAATATGGAATATGATGATTTACCTATTGATAAGTGGTTGAAAAACATAATAAAATAAGAGAACATACCCAAGTGTTATAAATAGCCATCAAGGAAGGAGTAACGAGATATGTTAATCATGATGATTCCTATGCTAATGGCAAGGAACCCAAAATGAAAAAGGTAAAATGATACATAAGAAGTTGTAACCTGTATAATGAAAATAGAATTGGTTACCTCTTTGCTAGTGACCCTTGAACAATGCTTCTATGATGTGGGAAGTGTGTCTCCATTTGTGTCTTTCCTTTCTAGGGCACATCTTTGAAGTGCATCATCGCCACTTGGTATGTGTGGAGCCATTGTAAACATGAGGTTGGTTGGCTTATTATAGCATAAGGTTGCTTGGACTATGGTTCCAAGATCATAAAGTTTGTGATGAGTTTTCTTTTGAGCCTTCCAATAATTAGGAAGACTCCTTTTATATTTTTTGATATTTGTTATGTTGGTAAAAGTGGATGAGATAATGATGTAAGTTCCTTATATGACATGAGGTAGATACCAAGGTAATGAATCCTAGTATCCAAGATGTATCAACAGTATGAGAAATATGTGAAGGTTGGATATGTTTATTAAATGAACATTCCAGGTGTTTATCTCCCTTAGAGAGAGAAAGAGAGTTGATGGTGACCCTCTAAATGTTGTTTGGAAAGAAAAAAAAAGTGATTCTATAATATTGTGTATGTTTTAGTGATAGATGGGCAAGACCACTATTAAGGATATATGGTTGTTAGTCAATAGATATGTGATAATGTGTTCCTTTGAGATAAACCTATGATCAAATATCGATGCATAAGAGTTAGATTGGATGACATAATTAACATGACCATGATGAGTTTAGAGGTATGTTCTTTAGACTAACCAATGTACAAATATAATTTATTAATAGGAGGAATAGAGTGTTCTAGTCATGTCATACAAGTTATATCAAGCTTTGAATGATGACATGTCAAAATATTTCAAATATGGTCAAAAATATGATCAATATTTCTTCAAAAACCTTAGGGTTTCCGAAGAAGCAATAGCTATGAGACAAGTTGAACAAGAGTGAGATGGGGTTGATTAAATGTCTTTATGGGATCATGATATGTATTCTAAGTAGCTTGTATAAATCCTAGTAAGGTGAAAATAGTGTTGTTGTTTCACCCCTAACAAGGTTGACTAGGAATGATGCTTCCTTGTATGGAATGACAGATTCCAGCATCATCATTTGTTTTGATGCTGAAAAAGAACTGACAAGTATTCAAGTGTCAGTGTATCAAAAAAAAGGATGGATACATCGCCTTTTTTATGCTTCAAGGAATGGTATGGGACACATGTCGTGATTGGTAAAAAGCTATAAAGTATGAATTTTGAGTAATGTGTTGATACAATAGATATAATTTTAGGATGATAGGTAGAATTTAAAGTTGAACATTACTACTAGAGTTGTACAGATGACACAACAAGTTTCTACATTCCATAGGTGGGGGTTTTTGTGCTGACCTAAGAGGATATATATATGAATGATGTGAAATCACTGTGATATGCAAGTAACCATGTGAAAGTAATAGGATGAGGTGCAAAGGATGTACCCATCTTTGTTTACCCTAGATTTTGGGGGTGAAATCCCTATTAGGGGTTTATAGTTGTAAGGCCCCTGAACTTGTTTAATGAGTTGAATAATATTAATTACCATAATTGAATGCTTATAACACTAATATAACCTTTTGATATATTTTGAAATCATAAGACAAGCTTAATTTTCAAATTTGGTCCAAAATTGGACACTGTTTGAGCAAGTTATGCAATTTTCTAGTACATTTTGGACTTTTCTACAATTTACACAATTGAGGGTTTTTATTTACAATTGGTCGCATACATTATGTTCCTTAGATGCTATATTATCATTCTTGAGTGTTTTCAGCCATGGGGTTCCTAGTTGAGCCATGGTTTGAAGGTGTTTTCCTCAAGGGTATTTTAGGGTTTACCCCTTCATAGATGAGCTACCTTTAGTAGCTATCAACTAATGAATTATGTGATTGGTTGGGAAATTCAATAAAAGAAAGATAAGAAGGTATATAAGGACGGTGGGGGAGATTCTTGTGTGTGTGCTTGTATACTTTTAATAGTTTAAGGCCATAGAAACATGGGTAAGCTACTTTTACACCTCATGCTTGCTTCCATCCTTATTAATGGGCTATATTTACCTCTTCCTTGCCCAAGTATGAAACTATACTTGCTTTCTCTTTCCTTTAACCTGGATCATCGACTCCCATCTGTTTTTATGTGAAACCAATTGCTCTAAGGTAGAATTCAACCTATATTTGGATAAGAAGGTCTCCTGGAGTTCCATTTAGATCTACCTAGAGTTTCCAGGGTCATCTTCTAGGGATTTCGACCAAGGCAAGTTGTTTTCTTCCTTCCTTCTCCTTTCTCTTTCTCTTCTCCTTCCTTACACCTTCCTCCAGGTCAGAACCTTACTGTTACATGGTAGAATTTGCTTTAAAGCTTTAAAATCCTACTTTTCTTACTCCTTATGCTTAGGGTTTGCTCATTTGATGAAGAAAGGTGCTAGATGGACGAGTTCATAGCTTATGATTGGATTTTCTAACCTACCTGCTCGAGATTTCTTCTGTGTGGGGTTTCATCTTCTCATTGGAGGCAAGTTTTATAACTTGCTCCACATTTATTGCTTACCATAAGCTTGCTAGCTCATGTTCTTGCTTGAAAATGATGATTCATGCACTAAAAATCTATGCTTGACTTGGATTTCAATTTTTATAATGTTCCTTGTTCTGATTGCAGTTCTAGATTAACCTGTGATCATGTTTACATTATTCCTAAGGTATAATTTGACTTGGATCAGGTTGGATTGACAACCTATGGTGCTAAGCACCTATCAACTAATGGTCAATTTTAGGGTTTAAAACTGATTTCTTCTATAAATCCATGACCCGATGATGGTACTGTAAAGAGTGGGATAAACCACCATCTACTAATAACAATGGTAAACAAAATCCAATTGAAATAGCAGGGGAAGATAATTTTTTTTGACTATATTCAATTTAAATAAAGTGTACATAAAATTTTTCCCAATATGGGTGTACATGCTTTATACAAAAAGAGGATCTAAGTAGAGGGAAATCTAACTACTCCACTTTTGTCTCCAAGCAACATGTCCATCATCTAAGTCCAAACCAAAGCCAAGATTTTCAAGTCCTATTCAACCACCTTGCTTCACACCTGGGTGGTTGGGAAGTCACCCAGCAAAAGGGAAAGGAAAATAAAAAGTATGTGTTACAAAACTATTCTAAGATGGAAAGATAAGTAAAGCATGTGGAAATAGTCTATGGTTCATCATAAGATGAGACATCAAGAGTATGAGGTTGTTATTAAAGAAACTTGCCAATAACAAAATAAATAAGGAAATTTTTGCATGTAAATTAATATGTCTACCTAACTAAGTAGGGTTGAGGCACCTACCGGACCTCTAACCTTAGGTGAGGGAAGAATAAAAACATTTCCAATCACCTACAATTTTTATTGGGGAGAATTATAAACATTCCCCTAGGGCGATTTTATACATGCTCTCTATGGGTGGTTGTACATAAGTACCACTACTTAAAAATTAAATAGATCATTTAATTACATGCTAACAAAAAGAGTTATGGCAAGGTGAAGCAAAAGAATATGTAACATGGCATTGGAGTATGAATACCCAATCAAGATAATACTACATCTACTTTTGAGGCAATAAGCAAATTAGGTTTCAAGAATCAAGGATTTAGATCAAGTTAAGCCTCATAAGAAATTATGGGTAATGGCTTAATGTTTTTCCCAACTGAAAAGGTAGATGCACAATCAAAACACATACCTTAGCCTCAGGTGTTCTAAAATCCCTCTTTCCAACCCTTCACACGAATTTAGAACCCACTTTCCCTAATACATCATTAGATTTATAAATTAGAATTATATGCATTCATTAAAGATTGAAAACCCTAATATTACTAACTTTTCATGCAAACCATCGAATTAGACTTCAAAAACCTCATCATCATCTTAGTTAGGATGTCCTGATCAAAATAACATATAATGTTATATATTTTCGAGATATTGACTTTTAGGCTATTTTTCTTGATTTTTAAGTAATTTAAATCACTCTAAAAACACTTTTTCGTAAACATCAGAATCAAACTTCACAAATATTTTTATTAGATAGATCTCGTTCTCTTGATTTCAAAACATATTTCATTTTCAAATTTGGACAACCGAGTTAGAAGATATGATTTTTCTAAATCTGACCAATGATAACTTGCCACGTAGGCACAAGCGTTTGAAACAAAAGCAAACCAAAAGACCGGAGTGCCCCCGCACGAGCACAGCAAGAGAAGAGAGGAGGTGCGGGGGTAGAAACGTAAAAAACCACGGGTTGTCTTCCCCAACCCAGCCCACGCCATGGCTACGAGCAAGAAGTAGCTTGCTTGGGGAAAGATTGGGCGTTTGCGCTATACTCAACCAAATTTGAAGTTCAAGTATGCGATGGAAAGCTCAGAGCAAGACGAACTCGATGGTACCTTTGATTGTGCCGAGGATGGAGAGAGCAAGGAGAGACGAGCGCCGCAAGGTCAGCGTCCTCGGTGGCTCGCAGTAGGGTCAAACGTCCACGAAACGCAAAATTGAAAGTACGGGTGAGATACTAAGATGATTTCGGTCCTAGCGGCATAGGTATACATAGGCAAGGGGCCCCGAGTTAGGGTTGGACTAGGGGAAGGTCGAGGGTGGCGGCGCCCAAGCTTTAGGCGTTTCACGAATACTCGATTAAAACATGTGATCGTATACTAGTTGGATGCGGAATTGAATTTGCAATCCAAAGCAACTTGTTTCGCGAAGTTTCGTTGAGAAACGAGGGAGATATGGCCATCCGAAAAATCAAAATTTTTAGAATTTACTGTTCATCCGTTTCCAAGGTAGGAGATGAAATGATCGTTTAATACAACTTTGCTAACTTTGGTCATTTGGTGAATTTAATGCATAAACCTTTCTCTAATTATTTAAGGGTGCAAACAAAGTCCAAATAAACTCAAATTTGGTAGGTTTACTGATTTTGGGGTGAGGAATCCGAATATAAAATTAGATTTGACTTTTGAGAAAATTAGATTATTTAATTAAGCCAATTACTATTTTCTCTTTCCTCCTTTACTAATGATGTTAGGATTATCTAAAAATTATAAAACTTGATCCACAAGTCACATTTAATATTTTGGATACTAATTTAATATTATTTCCATTTTTTGATATCGTTTATTATTTTAAATAATGATTTGAAAGTTTTGTACACTTTCTCTCTCCTTAATTCACCTTCTTATAAAATATTTTCCAAATTGAATCAAAATTCATACAAAGATATATTTTGACGTGTAGAACATGAATTTGGTATTAATATATTTTTTTGAAGACTTTTATTATTTTATTTAATTCATTTAAATTTTATCACTTACTTAACCTTTTAATTTATTAGAGGCATCTAGAAACCTTCTAAAAATATAAAACATGGTATACAAGTAATAATAAACGTTAGGAACACGTTTTTGACATTAATTAATTTTTATCAACATATATTTAATATTTTTGATCTTTAAATGATTTTCTCTCTACAGATTAAAATAAAATATTAAACATTGACCAAATTAAATGCAAATTTTCCCAAAGGCTTATTTTTATGTTTAGATTATGAATTTGGAGTTATTTTTCTTATTTGAGAACATTAAGTATTTTATTTCACTTTATTGGCCTATTTTCTATTTTCTTTTGATAATGATATTATTATTTACATTTATGTTCCACTTTAAATGATACTTGACCCTTAAGTTACTTTTTGTTCAGGAAAACGAATTTAAGTATCAGATTATCCTAATGGGTTTCCAATTATGATTTTGGTGCAATGTCTTTCTCATTATCCTTTCTTATCCATTAAATCCCATATTACTTCTAATTATTGCATTTATCTTCTCCTTTATATAAAATTCGGATTTTCTCTTATTTCTCTTATTCTAGGAAGTGCTAGAAAGTTCTAGGATGAATTTTTTTTTTTAATTGCTTAGTGTACAATTTGCACTTTAGGCCCATTATCTAAAGTCTTACTGAGGTATTTGTGCATAAATCCAAATATTGAGAGAAAAGGTGAACAAATATTTATTAAACCATCATATTGTCCACAAATTAAATAGAAACGCCAAAGAGGATAGAAATGAAAGGAAAAGATGGAAAAGAGGACCAAAAGGCAAAACGCCCAGATTTCGGTATGTTACAGGTACCATTGCAAAAAATATATGATGTTGTCTTCATGAAAATTGATGGTCGAGATCAAAGATGTCATATGATGGTTACAACCTATGGTCACCCCTTAGGTCAGGTTTTGGATCAATTAGAAATTTATTGATCAACCATTAAGTACACTACTGATGTTATCAATCAATGTTGACATTAGCTTAATATTTGATATTGATTAATGAATATAGTGTTAATTTAACAACCTATGGTGACTTAATGGTCACTAAATATGGTGTATCAGGTCTCCAAAACCTATGGTTATTTAATTATATAGTTGTAGCATCAATTAAGCCTTAGACCAATGGTTTCTTGGGTCTCTTGATGCAATGGTCAGACCTATACTGTGATTGATGGTTTTAATATATGAACTTGACCCAATGGTCAAGATCTACTGTTTATTCCTCCAATATTGTGGAATTATTGATAATGTAATATGTTGGTCCTAATAATGTGATTTATATGGTTTCCTTTATATGATCAACTTAAGGAACTTACTTGTTGACAATGGATGGCTTGTTTTAAATGAAAAGTCGATTGTGGGTTTTACCCTACTCTCAATGGAACTTTTTGTGTTGTTAATCAAGGGATGTCTAGGGTTAAATCATGTCTCTTTCTATAGCACAAATCATGGACTTCATAGGTGGTTTATCTGAGGTGTTTGTTTATGTAAACAACCAATGGTCTTACATTTCAAACATTCAATTATTCTGGGTGACATTGTGATATGGTGATATGGGTTGAATGATGATGGAACAAATGGAGGGTTACCCTTAATAAGGTATTATTACCTATTCAATCATATGAATAGAAGGGACGATAATCATATTGTGTTGATATGTAACCCTAATGAGGTATAGCTTGTTATACCTAGCTTTAATATAACTAAATGATGCTAATTGGGTTTGAATAGTCCTTGAATGACTAATTCAATCATGGGGTACTCTCTTATTGCTGTTGAAACCCTAGTATGCTATAAACTAATGGTTACACCTTGATTTATGTGTGGGTTCATAGTTGAGAATAGTATGGAATGTTTTGGTGATGCTTCACCTTATGCATCCATGATCTAATGGGGATGTTGTGAGTTAGGGTTTGGGTATAAGTGTTGATTAGTAACATTGATATAATTTATCATGTTGAACCTAGCTCTAATGCAATTAGATAAAGATGAGTATTCATGTTTAACATTCTTATATGATGGAATGATGGTGGAATAACCTCCTTAATATGATCATAACCCTAATGTGTTAATTGGTAGTTATCATAGCCACATGGTTGATACTTTCTTATGCTAAACATGTGCATTATGAATAAGATGAGGGTTAATCATATCTAGATTCCTTGCATGTTGATGTAATAAAGGAATGTTCTTAATGTTAATATAACCCTTCTATGATTGTTTATGAATTTCTCGTAGCTCATTAATGCAATATTGTGCTGATTTGGCGTATTATATGTAAGTGATGTTGTTGAGTCTTGTCATAAGGCATGGAAAGATAATGATGATCTTGTAGGGAATATTATGATGATCTTAATGAAATTTGGGCATGGTTGAGCCCTGAATTAGGTGTAATCCTCTTGTGTTGATTAGGGTTGATACCCTTTGATATAGTGGAAAGGATTTATATATTGTGATAGTATGATGACTAGTTTGGTCTCATCAATGGCAACTGAATAGTACCATGTGATGATGAGATGAGAAATTATGTTTCACATGCTTTATATCATTTGAAGTTGTGATATTTATATGATTGTTAGAAGTGAATTAGGGTTTGTATGTCCACTTATTTGATGCAGCCTTAATTCACCCAATTGGCATAACTAATCAAGTGAAACTCTAATCATGTATTGCCCTATGCCATAGATCCATCTAAGTGTCAGAACTTGCCAGATGTTTAAATGAGTATTCCAAAGGGAAACTAAGAGCTCATACAGATGAGTGTGCGGGGTGCTTGTCATCCTGAATTCAAGTGTTTAGGGAGGATGACTGTGGTCATACGTAGCCCTTAGTTTGAGAACGACTGTAGTCGTGTCTCGGTGATTATATATGTGATGAGATTGGAGGACAATAGGGTATGTGTACCCACCTCCTTTCACTAGTGTCGTGATCAGTACCAAGGACTAACTAGGCTGTTAGTAGCTTGACCTTATGTGTCGCCGTGGAGGACCCATACTGACCGGTGGCGGAGAAGATCTTAGGAGTCTGACTCTTCCTAGATCTTGTACGACACTGATTTCGAGTTAACAATGGTCAGTTGGATTTTGAGTGGTATCCTCAAATTCTTCATGGCATAATAAAAGATGTAATACAGCTGTATAGCATATCTGTTTAGGGTTATACATGACGCTTCACATTGGATGATAGTCCTTGTTTGTTCTCTTTACATAAAGATGATGCTTAGTGCAATTAAGAGATAGTAGATATACTTATGTTGTGGATATGCTTAGGATTGTAGATGCGTACATACAATAGCCATGATTATGTTAATAACTATACTACTACTGCTGATTATAATCATGATTGTAGCTATCTCTTATTGTTAGTTATGTTTAGCATTCTAGCCATGCCTTTGTAACTAGAGATGCATATACTGGTAATCATGCTTATCCAGATAATTTTGCTTATGTGGTTAGCTCTTTTTATGATGTTTATATGTTCAACCTATTAGACATGCTAATGTTGTTAGCTATGCTTATGTAGCTAGACTTATTCATAATGATAGATATTCTATGTTTCTAGACACTACTACAGAAACAGCCTTTGGCGTCAGTTGTTTAACCCCCTTTGGCGTCGGTTTATGAGCGACGCCTATGTGGCCGCCGCTAAAGGTCGAACACTTCAGCGTCGGTTTTTTAACCGATGCCTATTTAACCTATAGGCGTCGGTCTTTTAGTAGATAACCGACGCCAAAAGGGTTCGCGCCACAGAAAACGGCGTCATCTAGGACACATTCGGCGTCAGTTATCTACTAAAAGACCGACGTAGAAAGTGTCCTAGATGACGCCGTTTTCTGTGGCGCGAACCCTTTTGGCATCGGTTTGACACGAACAACCGACGCCATTTCCAGTACGGCTGTGGCCACATTAGGCGTCGGTGTTTTGCAAAAACCCGACGCTGTATGTCTTTGCTGACGGTTTTCTGTAAATAACCGACGCCTATATCTATTTTTTTTTATATCAGTTTGCAGGCCTGCTGTGGCTGGTCAGTAGGATGAGAACCTGTAGTTCAGTTTTCTGAACTACAGGTTTACGACATCCATTGATATCAGCCTACAAACAGGCCACAAACCTGCAAAATTCACAAAAAATAATTCACACAAGTAGATACATTCAGACATCAATTCAATTCTCACATTCACACATATAGAAACATTCAAATACATGTATTAACATTCATAAATATTCATTTACAAAGTATCATTCATTATCGCTATCAACATCCCAATTATATCTTACAGTTGCCACTGCTTGTATGGCTTTTGCCCATTCTTCTCTTAGTTCATTTAATGCTTCCATCGTATATGGAGCATGTATATTTTTTAAGCGTTTACCTATAGTGTTGTCAGTTTTAAACACCTACAAAGAGAATGATGTATATATATAAGTAATAATATAAAAATAAGATTGATATATTTCATACTAACTAATGAGACTATATATAATACCTCATGTATGGTATCGATGTCCAATGCGGCATATCGGATAATCATCTGCATAAATCGCATCACATAGTATGTGCATGCCCAGCCATTGTCTTGTGTAGCGCACTATAAATTGAAACATACAAAATAATACAACTAAGCACAATTCACATCAATAATATATACATTGGAGTCGGGAACTTACTTGTACGTTCTGCCAATTTATTGGCTGGTTCTTTTTCCTTGGGACCGTTCCTCCAGCCTTTTTGAATGCATCTAAACCCCTACATGTTAATATAACACAGTAAATTGCATAAGTAAATAGTAATATAATAAGAGATGTTAACATATACAAAAATGAAATATTTCTCACCAGAATAATGACATTCTCATTACGTGTCCAATTTTAGTGTTTAATGTACTTCCCGCGGGATCTAGATAATAAACAGTGAACGTCTCGGGGACAATAACTAGTAACTCCCAATGTTTACCGCTAGAGGTAAAAATTTAACAATTAATAACTCAAAATGCACAATAAAAATGGAATTTTCTTAAGTCCAAATTATAAATAAAGTAAACTTACTTGACATTGAATGGAGCTATTATTATCGTCTTCTTTTGCTGACCAAAAATTGTAAAAGCATCTATACAGTATTGTTGAACAGTATCAGGGTCTTTAGCTACCATACTAATCAATGATGGAATCAAAAATCCCACATGATCAAATGCAAATTGTTTGCAATGATCTTCGACTAAGTAGCTGCAAAACATGTATTACGTATGCATTAATATATAAGAAACCAGATCACCGGATCTTACACAAGGTATATGGATGTGTAAACAAGATCTCACCTTATCCATGTCTCTATCATTGATGTATTCAGCCAATCATACATAAACAGCTCAATAATATCTTGTATAAATAAAGAGCTATCGTATGATTGACCTGCATAATCTGCATCTAAAGAAACAATTATCGGGCAATGTATATTATGTGCCCGTAGCCAACATGCCATTCCCCTACAAGCAGGACCTAACGGGTATGTTAGGTCAGTTGGAACACAAGTTGGTAATGCAGGAAGTAGAGGTGGAGGCCTAGGTGCTCGTGGTGTCTTCTTTTTAACCTGTATATATAATTTCAGATCAGTTGACATCATATATACACATTAATAGTCTAAATCAATGTAAATTTATCTTACAATTTCAGTAGTGTAGACGACATCTGCTTTGGGCCACAATATGACCCCACCTTCTGCATCAACAAGTGTATCAATATCCGGGAGGGGATATGGCAATGTAGCCTCTCCAATCGGGTAACACATGTATCAGGCTCACACGAATGTAGCCCTGTGGCATTGGAGTCCCATGAAACATTGCCCCAGGAAGGGACGGGTAAGCCTGCGCCTCTGCAACAACGTAGTCTTGCATTCTTAAGCGGCATGGCTTCAATGCCTACAAATTTACGTAAAGAATATTATACATATATACATATCATCTTGAAAATATAACAACTTGAAAAGACTAACTACAATGTCATAAACAATACTTACAGCAGACGTGTTAGGCGGTGGGTCTACAGGATTACTTGTAGTCTGTACATCAGGAGAAGAGTGGGTCGCCATAGGCTGATTGGAAGCCTGAGATGCCTGCCACCGCAGCAATTCTTCCTTGACCTTCTCAGCAACTACATCGTTGACCTTCTTAGCAACTATATCCTCGACTCTCTTATTCTCCTATACATGGATAAAAGAAACATTAGCTTCTTATTATTGAATTTCCTTTTGCAGCAACATTCTAAAAAAAGTATAGGTTACCTCTTCTTGTGAAAGTCCCACTCTGGGCTTGCGCTGGGATGGCCCAAAGAATGCTTTGATGCCCACACCAGCGCCTGCACCCCTAACACGTCCAGGATGCTCTGGGTTACCCAGAGCAACTGTCAATTCATCATGTGTGCCCTGAGGGATGAACGTGCCTTCTTTCCGCTGCTCGTGCAGCCCCCGCTAATCACCATCAACAGAAATTGGTAAGTTAACAAATAATCAATATTCAAATGATTGCTCTAAGAGTTGTATTTTACCATTTTCGCAGCCGCCTCAGCAGTTACGGGCTTCTTTATTTCACCCTTCTTGTTTTGCCTCCCAGCTATCCAGATATCATGGCGAGGCATGGGTGTGGCTGACTCCTCAGTAGCAGCAGACTCTACCTGTAGTCTTTGGTGAACGCTTGCATAGCCTTTTGGACCCATAGTGTGGTCATGCACATTCAGTGCACGCCTTGCTTTTTGTGCGTCACTGAGGGCTTAGTTAGTATGCACATTAATGATTTGATTAGTAACACTAAATGTTAATCTTGAATAGGTGAATACAATGTATATTAATTAAATTGGGAGTGACGCCTAATACCTTGAATTCTTCAGATTTTCTTGAAGCAACAAAATTGTCCCAATCTTCTTTGTCCAAGAAGTTCCATTGTTCAAGGGCTGACTTCTTCTTCTTATCACCCACTTTTATGTATTCTCTGTTCAAATTTGTCCTATAATTCCTAAGCATCTTTCCAGCGCATTGCATCACACTTTTACGATGCAACTTCTCATCCAATGCAAACAGATTCTGTAAAATAGAAATGTTATTAACTAGTATCCAAAATAGAATTGCAAATAATAGAATTTGTAATCTACAAAATAGAATTGCAAATAATAATAACTCACGCATAAATCCTTCCATATCAAGTCTTTTTTCCCCTGAGGAACTTTATGCCAATTATCATACTTAACACCACAATGGCTCCGAGTGGTACACCCAAGATAGTTTACAAAATTATTGCGGTTCACTCTAATTGCATTTCCTCCATTATCAAACTCCACAACTAATTTGGATCCACTGCCACTTAGCGCTATTAACTTCTTCAACAGAGTGATGCCCCTTTTCTTGTTAAGTGTTTGGTGCTGCGCATCAAGTTGCTCCAGTGCTTAAGTGGGTACATGTGCATCATCAACCTAAATTTTGACAAAAATAAACACACTGAATTAGCCCAATATAGAAATATAGGATATATGACATAACTAGAAGATAATGAATTTTATAGAAATACAGGATATGTTTTTAGAACTTACATTGGTATCCTCGCCATGCTCGTCATGGACAGCATGCTCATCATGGACTTCATGCTCATCATGGACATCATGCTCATCATGGTCAGCCATATGAAAATGTCATTAAAAAGGCAAACATTTAGCATTTGTATTAACTAGAAAAAGACAAATATTTAGCATTTGTATTAACTAGAAAAAGGCAAACATTTAGCATTTGTATTAACTAGAAAAAGGCAAACATTTAGCACTCGGATGGAATTTTGAAAGAAACCTTCGATGACCAAGATATACAGTCTTGCCGCCATGTTTTAGTCTTATTGAATCAGTGTTTTCTTCACATATAGGACACGCTTTAGCTCCTTTGACACTATATCCAGACAAATTCCCATATACTGGAAAGTCATTAATAGTGCAAAACAACATAGCGTGCAAACGAAATGTCTCTCTTGCTGAAGCATCATAGGTCATCACACCTTCAGCCCAAAGTTTCTTTAAGTCATCAATCAAAGGTTCAAGATAAACATCGATATCATTTCCGGGTTGTTTAGGGCCCGATATCAACAATGACAACATAACATACTTATTTTTCATACACATCCAGGGAGGAAGATTGTATATAACAAGCATGACTGGCCAAGTGCTATGTTGGCTGCTCAATGTCCCGTACGGATTCATCCCATCTGTACAAAGCCCAAGTCTTAGATTCCTATCTTTTTCACCAAATTTGGGGTACAATAGATCAATCTTCTTCCACTGTGGGGAATCAGACGCATGTCGCAGGATCCCATCATTATTTTTCAACTTATACAATCTCAACACAGCGCTAAGCTTCGTAAACTTAGCACAGCCTGTGTATAACGGTATCTCCGCATCATGCACAATGTTTCTAAAGATAGGAGGTGGATTAGTGTGCTCTACCCTACAACTATCCAGCATCGCATCAACGATGTCTGCTGGAACTGGTTCGTTCACATTTACGTCATCAGAGGCAATTTCTTCTTCCACCCAAGCACTACTATCGACATCTACTGGTTTCGATTTTGAAATCTCTCCATGCCAGTGCCATTCTGTATATCCTTGTACAATCCCGTTGCACATGACATGACTTTTGATTTCCTCACCAGTGTTGACTTTCAAGTTGTTACCACAATGCCTATATGGACAGTAGAACCTATCTGTAGGTTTTTTCCTATGTTCCTCGGCAAATCTAATAAACTGATCAAGACCAGATATAAACTATGGGGTGCAACGATTACGAATGGACATCCATGATCTATCCATTCTATGATCAGAGAAAACAAGTATATATTAGGAAACAAGTATATATTAGGAAAAGATTAGGGTATACACTTACATCCTAAGTGTATAATGTGATGTCATTCTTATATATAATAAATGTGTACCACCTATCCCATCCTTGAACACCTAATCTCACTAGTAAGTGTATAATGTGTATTGGGTTTTCAAGAAAATTTTGGCAGCATTTCCCCGCTGTTCTCTAAGTACATATGTACTTAGAGAACAAACGGGGAAATGCTACTGAAATTTTCTCAAAAACCCAATACACATTATACACTTACATCCTAAGTGAGATTAGGTGTTCAAGAACAGTCCCAAACCGGGGACTATCCAAGATTTACTCCTAATGAGTCAATCTTGGATGGGTTTCTAGGCCAACAAACACATTTGATGTCATTCTTATATATAATAAATGTGTACCACCTATCCCATCCTTGAACACCTAATCTCACTAGTAAGTGTATAATGTGTATTGGGTTTTCAAGAAAATTTCGGCAGCATTTCCCCGCTGTTCTCTAAGTACATATGTACTTAGAGAACAAATGGGGAAATGCTACCGAAATTTTCTCAAAAACCCAATACACATTATACACTTACATCCTAAGTGAGATTAGGTGTTCAAGAACAGTCCCAAACCGGGGACTATCCAAGATTTACTCCTAATGAGTCAATCTTGGATGGGTTTCTAGGCCAACAAACACAATAATAGATATGTGAATCATATCATTAAGAGCATGATTTCTTGTTAGGTCATCATAGGTCATAATAATCCACTAGAATTAATGAGCAAAAAATGTCTCATAGTGTTAAAATAGACTAGACATCTAATTAAGAACAAACAATAAGACAAAGTCAATTTAGCTCAATTAAATGGAACAAAGTCAAAGGAAAAATTGTAAAATGATTTTCATCGAGTTAATTTAGCTGGCCATTAAATGGAACAGAGTCAATTAAATGGAACAGAGTTAAATGGAACAAAGGAACCCTATAAAGATGTTTGAATGAATCTAAACTAATTAATTTGATTAGAAGCTGAAAATAGAGTCAATTAAATGGAATAGAGTCAATTAAATGAAACTAACAAAGTTAATTTAGCTCATTTAAATGGAACAGAGTCAATTAAATGGAACAGCGTTAAATGGAACAAAGGAACCCTATAAAGAACCAATTTCGCGCCTGGGTAGGTCGGCAGGTACCTGGGCAAGCGAGCAGGGCAAGGTCGAGCTGGTCGAGTACATGGGCGGCGGCGACACCGGCGAGCTCCAGAACCACCGGCACAAGTCAGGCAGGTAGCGGCAGCGACTCCGACGAGCAGGGAGCAGCAGGCGGTGGCGGGCAGGCAGGCAGCGGAGAAAGAGCTGCAGGCAGGCGGCGGTGGGCAGGCAGGCGGAGGAGAAGGAGCGGCGATACGTCGGTGAGCAGCAGTACAGGAGAAGGGGGCACGGCGGAGAAGGGGGCACGGAGAAGAAGAAGGCAACAGCAGTGGCGGCGCGACGGCGTTGTTGTGGAGAAGGAGCAGAGAAAAAGGGAAATTGGCGACGACAGCAGAGAAAAAGGGCAATCGGCTCGCAATGAAATAGAAGAAAGGGGAAGAGTCGGGCATCGCAGGATATTAAGTTCCCAAATAGCGTTGGTTGTTTAGAACAACCGACGCTAACGATGTTTAGGCGTCAGTTGTTTTAAACAACCGACGTCCAATTGGACGATATTTTCACGAAATTATTTGGCGGGAACCACTTTCAGCGTCGGTTATAAAAGGATAACCGACGTTGAAAGTGACACTTTACGCACAAATTTCCATCGCACATACGCGTCGGTTTTTTATCTACATAACCGATGTTGAAAGTGACACTATTTTTTTTGCTCAAAAATTAGATTTCGCGGGCGACTTTAAGAGTCGGTTTTTTATAAACAACCGACGATGTATTCAAAGCGGTACCCGTGTCTGGCTGGTCTTCAATTATAGACGTCGGTTTGCCTAAATAACCGACGTCTAATATTATAGGCATCGATTTTCCTAAAGAACCTACGCCCAGAAAAGCGACACTGAATGTTGTTTTTGTAGTAGTGAAGACTTGCTCATGATGCTAGATATGCATATGCTACTAAATTGCATATATTGTCAACAAGATAAAGGTTGATAGTCTGGATAATGATAGTTATTATCTGCTACTTTATGTATTTTGTTAATCATCAGTGCTGCTGAGCTTATTTGTTATATCTGATTAAACTGCTTAACTATTTAATTACTTAAAAATGTTGTAATCAATAAATATTGTTGGAGGTTATATTTTTTGTTGGGACATGGGTCTCACCCTTGTGGTTTTCCACATTTTTTTAGGTAATCAGAAGTGAAAAAAACAAACATGTGGCAACAAAGAGGAGCTATAGTGATGAATCTTTGAGAAAGTTGATTATATGTCTAGTGTGTGCTAGAGTCGTCCCTGTACTCTCAGGTCCAGGCAGGAAAAGTTTCTATATGGTGTTTCAAATGAATCAAAATTTTATTACCATGTTAATGCTTGTTTGTGTGGCATATACAAATATTATTATACTATGTATATATGTTGTGTCTAAGGTGATAGAACAATTCATATCAAATTCTTGTCATAGTATGGATAAATGAAAGATGTTGGGCTCTTATATAATTGTTTCTAAGCAGGTGCTGATGTTGAAATGGGTTTTAATTTACCCATATTTTTGGGTATATGATTAATTAGTGATTGATTGTGCTTTATGTTTTGAATAATCTTATTTAGTGTAACGAGTTCTCACAGTGTGGGTCGTAACTCACGTGCCACATACCCACGAGCTTGTTGAGGAAGTCAACCGACGATCAACCTGAGTTGGCAGAGAGGGAGCTTTTTGCTTGGCTAAGTTGTTGGAATTTGATCCAACAACCGTTGCAACCCATGGATCATAGGACCCCCATCTTGATTAAGTGGCCTACTTGTCAGAGAGGCTACATCCCAAGGTCAAAGGGGACGAAGGAGGTAGAAAATATGTATCCCAAGTTCTTCTCAAGGTTGCAGATCCATCCATAGGCTTGAATCATGATGTAGGTATGTGTGATAGAAAGGTTCAAAGTGGGCAGGTCGACAACACCACTTGGTGCAAGGTAAAGAAGAATAATATAAGAAGGGGGTTATAATGCACAAAAGAAGATGAAAATAAGGGGGAAAGACCAAGGGATGAGAAAGGAGGTGATTGGAGGTGTTAAACATGGAAAAGGGAGGAAATAAAGGGAACCTTTGGTCATCGAGGGGGGAAGCAGTTGGCAAGTGTAGCAGTTGTGTCACTGGGTAGCATACGGACATAGGAGACAAGTTGACAACCATCAGATGGGATGGTGAATTCGTGTCTAGAAAATCTAGGGATCCCAAATCATTGCCCTTGGTATTGTGCATCATGATTGGTTGACCTAAATTACGCTAGATCACTTAGGTCAGGGAAAGGGTTAGCAGGTTGTGAGAAAATGACTTTGGGCCCATATACGGTTAAAAACATATAAATTTGAATAAAATACATGTAATATGACCCACACTTCATTAGTCGATAACTTAGGCACTGGATATTCAATTAAGATGATTTTACACCATTGGAAAGATAATTGGAAATTCCTAACATGAAACACATTAAAGAGTAAGTTGATCACATTTATCATGTTCAAATTAACATGCAAGATGGTGACATGTTAAGGATTGGAAATTTAGATCTAAAAGATTATTGAGTGTCACCACAAGACACATGTACACAAGACAAATCAATCAAGCATCAAAACACATTCAATCACGAAATTGAATTCAAGATTGAGAAAAAGAGTGAAGGTGAAGTAAGAACATACATGACGAGATAGAATGTTCTAGATTATCACTACATCATATGTCATGTTCTAGAAATTGGAGAAGCACAAACTCCAATCACAGGAAGACATCACTAGGTGCAAGAAAATGATTATAGAGAGTGTTCTCATGATACAAGTTCTTTTATTATCTTTTTCAGTATTCCCATATTTTTTTATAGTTTTCATATGTTCTTCGTTGACTTTCACTTTTGTTATACAAGATTAGGGTAGAGGTGCAACTATAGTTTAGTAATATTCAAAACTATAACTGCACCATGTCAGCAAGGTACACTATAATAACACCATTAATCAGAATTTTTTAAAACAAAAATTATGTCCACATCATGAAAATTTTGTGATATAACAACACAACATCAAATCTAGTGTCTTAGGCATAATTTTATAAAAAACAAAGTTTATAATATGTTCTCTAAAATGTGTAAATAACTAACATGTACATTGTAGAAAATAGTGAATCAACACTAAGTATTTAATATACCATGAAATGAGTCATGAAATATACATATTATTACAATACTTCATACATATTTAACACCTACTACACTAATAATATTGTAGTGAAGATTCTAAGTGCAAACTTATTTAGCAAAAATCAATTGGTTGTGTTATTTTTTGAGGTAGATGTTTTACTACATTAGTTGGACACCCATGTTTTATTTGTTTTTATATTTATTTTCCAATCATCTATGGTTTTTTTTGTTCTTTCTCTAATTGTAGATGGGATCTAATATTTCTCACCATATTGCAACCATTTCCAAGATTGTAGTTATCTGATCATCATACTTCTTAACGTATATCAAAAAATGTATATCAACCTATCTTTCTTTACTACTTCCTTATATAACATCAATAATGGGTGTATTTCTTTTATATCTAATCCCATGTCCAATATTCATTTATATAAAAGCTAGTTAAAAATGGAAAAATTCTTAATTAAGAAAAGCCATCTTGTTGATCCATCACTCAAATAAAAAGAAGACAATATTAGTAGTGAAGCTGGTGATGGAAGACCAAATTCTCAACTTTCGTCTCAAAGTTCAATTAGTGGACTTTAATTTAAATTAGAAGATATAATAATAGATCCCTAAGTTAGAACTCCAATTTCATATATCATTCAAACATCTAGGATGTGATGAGAATGTGATATCTATTAAATGAATCATCATGAATCCCCATGCAAACTTTGGGACCAAAGAGATGTGCATTTATGCCAAGTTGGCTTGATGACCATTGAAATTGTTTCGAACATAAAAATTACAAAGATATAGTTTTTTTGTCTATTCTATTATGTTGCGCCTCTTCTGACAAGATCTAGCATTTATCAGGGACATGTTTAGATATTGGAAGAATAAAGTATGACTTGACAATCATTTAAGTGGAAATATTAGTTTGCATAATGTATCAAAAGGAAAATTTGACTAGACTACTCAATTGAAATCAACAAATAACTGTCTAGTGGCAACACATACATAAATGCAACAAAATGATACTGACACAATTGAATTCTCCTATTGATTGCATAAGGTTTCTCTCAAAACAAAGGTGAATCTTCATGGGTATGATGAATTTGAAGCTTTTACTAGTAATGTAAAATTTCTTGAGCTACATACCTAGCTTGCATATCAAAGATATAAAATAAGAAATTTATATTAACAATGCTCCTAGATATATCAATCTCCTTTTTCCTCCTACATAGAAACATATCATTAATTTTGTTCCAGATATATTGTTATAGTACTTATTTACATCATCGATGTTTAAATAATTAAGATACACACACAACACCCATGTCTTGTGTGGACACCTACACAGCCTAGGTTCATAGCCATATATATTTGAAATTGATGGACATATTTATCATCTATGAGCTTTCTGTATATGGGATTAGTCAGGCACTAAAATAACTTTGAAAACACCAAAGGGATGTTGTGTTATCCTCTAATGATGGATTCAATGGGAGGAATCCCATGTACAAATACTTGCTTCCTAGGTTTTTAAGACATGTCTTCCCAAACAACATAATTAGAAATACTACCAAATAGCCTCACATGTCATGGAGACTAGATGGACACTTTGCTGACTTTTATAATTCCATAACTTCCATTATAGCAACAATGCTCCCTTACATATTAAAAAGTAAGGGAATACAACTTTCTTTGTACCAAAACATCCATTTAATAAATGAGTTAGATAATATAGGGTACATGATGACAACCACATGTAATGCATATTCACACTAGACAAAAAAAATGTGTTGCATGATCAATGGTCATCACATTATGTATGACATGTCCTTCAGTGTTGGAGACATATAGATTGTCCTAATTAGAAGTTGTTGACTAGAAGATCCTATAACTACTTTTTTTCACTCAACAATTCAGTTTCCACTAGGATGTAGGAGAGGTCAGACATTCTTATAAAATGGAGACTAGACAAATGGCCTCTAATCTCTCATATCATGTCCTACATCCAATGTCATCATGATCCATCCTTAAAAGGACCGTCATGAATACACCTAACTTTGAAACATACTAGATGCCAACCCCAATGTCAATGAACAAACCATAGGTGCAAGACAAATCCATCTCATCTACTAGAATGATAGGTAGTATGAATAGCAAGCACAAACTTCAAGCTCCATATTGAGGGTCTATAATGATATTTCTTCTATGAATGTGTCCTTTAAGAGATTGAAATGAATATTTTTGTAAAGGTCCTTTTATAAAGTAGTATAAGAGGGTTGTGCACTTAATAATAACAATCATTTTAGGGAAGTGATTGGTAGTGAAACACTTCGTTGCCCGAAACCCTAGTGATTCAACAAAGGGGACACATGTCAGGCACGTTCCCTACCATGATATAGCTCCTGGGCTAGGTTAGCAAGTGACCATGTGAAATTCATCTTTGCAAATAGGACAAATTTTCGAACCCCAAATGTTAAATTTCAATTTTATGAAGCCATGTCAAAGACATTGTATGCCCATTTGGTCAAAGAAGGCCAATATATCCCAAAAAATATTTAGATTTGATCACTTAGACGTAATATTCACCTCTAATAAGGCACTTTTAGATAAATAAACCAATCAAAAGCCACATTTCATATCGTATTCACTTCAATCCTCTCTTAGCAAGCAATTCCATTAAAATCATTAAATCCTTTTGACCAACAAAAATAATCATCATGGACCTATTGCAACTAGCACATAGTGTGAAGCCTAACAAAAGGTGAGAAACAAATAGTTGTGTGGAACAATTTCTCTCCCTTGATGAGAATAATTGTACCTAGACTCACCCTATGTCATATGTCATCAATTTGACACCCACAACTAGAAAAGAAGATCTTCCAATCTCACGACTTCATCTCTCACAAAGGGTGGGTTCGCCTGCCATTCTTCAGACCTTTTCTTGAGAGGTAAATATCACTAGAACTCCATTCTGATGTCACCCCAATCATATTGTTTAATTAATAAAATCATGATACATGTCAAATAAAAATTATTGAATGAATCAAATTGAGATATGTAAACAAAATATGAAATTAGAACATAGTTGCAATGAACTATTAGCATAACCATAGTCTTCAAAATTTGTCCAAGAGGCACTAATGGTCAAAATGGAATGAGAGGGAGCAATATAACATCACAATTATGTGAGTTATGTGTCAAGGGATGTTGAACATAAAAAGATGATTTGATGTGAAAGCTAACAAATCTAACTGACCACAATAGTTATAACTAGATTCATTATCAGTTATGGAAATATGAATAGATGTTTAATAAGATTGGAATTTGTTGAATGGATACAAAAATCATCATAAGTTCATCAAGATTAGATGTCATATTCGTATAAATTCAGATATCAAATTCCCATGAGTGGAAAGATGTCAAACAAAACAAACATCCAATTAATGGAATTTCCACCATAGAATGCCTTTCTTGAACATTTTCACTAAGGTGTTGACTTAGAGATAATTGCACAACTTGATTCTTGACCCCTGAATGAGCCCTTCACCTCAAACCCATGTGGTCCATAAAAAAATACACCTATGTGGGATCCCTGGTCACATCCTAGCTCACATTGTATCCGAGGTTGACTATTCTCCTGAGAAGAGTAAGGTCTAGTGGGGTTCCTATCAAATATATCTATGGTAGTTTATACCATGTTGTGAGTCTACTTTTGGTCTAGTAGGCTTGTACCAAACCTAGATGCAGGATATAGGGCATGCAATAAGTGTTGGTTTTTTTGCATATGCCACACTCTAATTTTGATTATGAATATATTGCCAAATTGGGTTGGGAATTATTAAATTAAGTATTTCATGTGATCAAGGAACTTAGAGAAGATTGAACTGTAAAAATATATGTAATAATATGTGTGTTTAGATGCTTGTACATCAAGTCGTACCTAGATTATACTTTCTATAAGAGAAAATTGTGAAGTGCACATCACTTATTTATAATGTTATAGTTGTATATCTTGTGATGATTACACTGTACTTTTCCTTTTCTCTCTTATTCCCAATTTGGTACATTTCTTTGTGCTATTTATTACGTGAAAATGTGGTGAAGATGTTTAAAATTTCTTATTACTAGAAGGTTTCATATAAAGATGGGTGATGTTGGTTGCTAAATTCTCTGAAGAAGGTAGTGTTGTGACATACCGTAAATAAAGAAAGTTATCTTTGATCTTGAAAAGGAGGTTATTCTTGATCCACGAAGGACATTTGTAATTTTATTTTGTATATGTATAGAAAAGGATATAACATACATGTGAAATATTAGTTGGCACCAACTAGGTAGTGGATCTACGACACTTCCAGTCAGAACCAATATACATCTCGTGTCTTGTGTGTTTTTCTAAATAGTCCATTATATGATTTACTCTTTTCAATGCAATATCTTTATAAAAAGGTTATAATTACCCAATCTTAAATTTTAAACTATATAAAATAGGATTTTCTCTATTTACCCCACCTATAAAGATCACACTAGGGACACCCCCCTTTCCCTGGATTTGACCAATGAAGAAAGCATCGTTTGAATGCTCCTACAAGTCTTTGGAAAGTGGGGGATGCACCAGGGACACACCCATATTTTCCCAATTTGTCTTGTCAACGAAGCACTAGTGAAGCATATGTAAAATCTTCTAAAAGTCTAGACACACATCATACACACATCCAACTTTCCCCATTATTATTGGTTAACAAAATGCTAGTCAAACAAGCCCAGAAGCCTCTAGAAGATAGGGAGCCTAGTTGGCATTCCCCACTACCACCAAACTGCTTCTTGACTTATTGAAGGCTCCACATAATCCAAAACCCTAGGTACCCACTAGATTCTCTATGCATGGCCTCCCATTCACCAATTAATAGCATTTTCCACCAAAGAAATTGTTTTACAACCTATAAAGAAAGGATGGAAAGAGGACATGGAGTTCGTGTTGTTATTTTGAGAGAGTGATCCCTATTGAGAAATTTTAGCCCCAAGAACCAAAACACAAATTTGTCTCCCCTGAATTGGAAACAAGCCCCTCCCCCAAAGTATCTATATCCTTCCTTTCCAACCTACAAATCCTTGTGACAAAATAACAAAGATCTATCTCCACCTTCTATGATGTTCGCACAAGCTAGTTTGGTTCTGACATTCATGTCAGTCTCTCTCCCCCACTTTTTTTATCACAGTGTGGTGTGATGATCATATGCACACCATAGAATGATGCTCCCCCATATGATATTTTCTTGCTAACCTCATCCTTGTAATTTATTTTTCATAATATTTTGATTTGTAGTCTAATATTACTAAATATCATGATTAAGTATATTGAGATGGATATCCACTTCATTCAAAAGAAACTTGGGATCTTTTCATCTCCTTGTTTTGTATATTTTTTCATAGATCAATGACTAAGTTCATTATTAAGCCCCTTTCATTGATGATGCATAGTCCACACATTTTCAAATTCAAGGTGTTGGGTCACTCTGAGATTGTGGAGGCACTTTCGTTCTCATAATAGCAGATGACCCACATTCATTTTACTTAATTATATATATATATATATATATATATATATATATATATATATATATATATATATATAGTCAGGCTAGAATACACTCAAGTGTGTTTGCATTTCAAGACTATAGTTTGCAAAATGTAAACCATTGATCTTCACCGTCATACTATAATTAGGCTACATATAAATTTTGAGCCCATTTGGATGAGTGTAAGTTACTCATCCAAGGGCAACAAAATCAACGCGCAAAACTAATTTGAAATGCATAATTTTTGCGGTCTTTATAACATGACCTATAAATGTCCAAATGTGATCAAATTTTGCATATGAGCTATTCACAAAAAGTTTAAGAAGATCAACAGATTAGATTTTTGAAAAAAATATTACATCATGAAAAACTACTCCAGTGTATTCTTCTCCGAATACACTCGAGTGTATTCTAGCCTGACTCTCTCTCTCTCTCTCTCTCTCTCTCTCTATATATATATATATATATATATATATATATATATATACTACAATAAAAAGATGGAGTTTCTTCAATTATTTACATACAATGCCATTTTGGCTTCTTTGACCAATGAGAGAGTAGCATTTTGAATTGCTGGCCTCTCCTTAAACGACTCTCTTCTCTCCTTTTTTTGAGGCTTTTAACCATTTATCTTTATTCATATCCAACTTCCTTATCCTTCCTTTACACGTCCTCAACTCCCTCTCTCTCCCGTCATTTACAACCGCCCCTTGAATCTCTCCCAACTCTTATCATCTCTCTTTCCTATTACCCCATCCAGAACAACCTTCTTTTAATGCCTTATCCAATCTCTCTCCAATGTAACGCTACGTGAATATCTCCAAGACTCTTTAAGTCAATTACATTAATATTGATTACTGGGATGACTACTCCGCCCCCATCCTCTTCCTCACACCCCATTCCATGCGTCCCACCACTCCTCCTCCGGACCTTCCACTCTTTACGTTGATTTGTTTCAACGACATCTGCCATTATAGACCTTATCCCCGAGTTCACTTGGCAAGAGTTGTAAAGAGAGAATTGCTAATTAAGAAATTGTATCAATTATGTTTGTTGGGGGGTTATGTGGTACGAGAGGGTTTTGTGGAACGTATGGTGGAGGTGGAGGAAAACGGATAGGAGGAGGGTGGTGAAGCGATCCGTGTATTGTCATATTATAGATTTTGAGTATTCATCAAATACTACTTAATAACAACACATGGCTATTCAGTTTTTGAAGAATACTATTTAACAAAGACAACACCGTCGACTACTCCCTACACTATTCCTTATTCTTCTCTCAGTAATGACACAATAAACCCCTTATATTACTTCCTCTTCCTCACTATACGTTTGCATCTACATTATATTTTTTGAAACTTTCAAAATTTGTTATCACAACTACATAACAGGTAAAAAGAAATAATCATGTCTCCACATCTCCTCACAATGACATAACAATATATCTTCTCCAAGTTTTTATTTATGACATGACTCTTGGGAAAATCGGTAAAGATTACCTGAAGATGATAATTGTCTTTCTTTTCGATTGCCGACCATCACCAATATCTGCCACTAACATCACGTTCAATTGCTAACCACCCCAACTTTATTGCTTATTTTTTTGGTAACAACTACTTACCAATGAATCACCACACACTCCTAAAATAAATATTGTACACGACTCAAACTTTTGTTCCTATGATTATCAATTTTAATTGTTATTAACTAACTCATCTAATTGTCTTCTCCATGAGTTTGTCTTCTTCACCCTTTCCGCAACAACTTCACTATTTTGTGTATCCTTACTATTCAAATATCAACCATACAAATCAAAATCAATCTATTAAAGTTTCTTATTTATTTGTGAAGAAATATTTCACTTTCCATTTTCGGTCGTAACTCTCTCTCATTCTTTAGATGACTTAAGTACTCCCGTCCATGGAAGTCGTCTCCTCCATTCCTTCAGGTATCTCAACTTCATGTACTTCAAACAAATCTCAGCAGTTATGTCTACTAGGAAACACACAAGGCCATGCCTCATTAAAGGCATGAATTATAATAGATTTTCACATAAATACAATATAAAAATATAAAAAATACATCAATCGGTTGATGCATAATAACTATGCTATAGGGCCAAATTTGGAGTAGAGAAAGGCTATCATTTTTTTTACAATACATCCCATATTGAAATAGTTGAAGGATATGGATTTATTGAAAATAAGAAAAAGTTTATATTGTAGAGAAGAAAAACAAACACCATCCTTTGAAAAAAGAAAAATAATTATAGAAAGAAACGCTAATATAACATGCACATTCCCCAAATGTTGTCTTCTTTTCTCTCTCCCAATATTTTAATCAATTCTTTCTATAATTGTTTTCCTTTTTGAAGGCTGGTTTTAAATTTCATTTCTTATATTTTTTCTTCTTCAATAAATTCACACCCTTCTACTATTCTGACATTATATCTATTATAAAAGGTACCAATTATTTCTATAATTGTTTTCCTTTTTGAAGGCTGGTTTTAAATTTCATTTCTTATATTTTTTCTTCTTCAATAAATTCACACCCTTCTACTATTCTGACATGATATTTATTATAAAAGGTAATAACTTTTTTTGCTCCCATTTCAGGTAGTATGCAAAATGACTACTATGTATTGATTGATTTATATTGGACACTATCATAAAATGTGATATTGTATTTTGTAAATATGTTGTCAAATGATGTCGTGAATTTTTATTTTAATTTTATTTGATCAATATAAATTTATATATTTATTCTTTATATGTTAAAATATATATAATATTTTAAAAAAAATTTATGGGTCACGTGCATGTGCACGTGTGTGTTTCCTAGTATATATATATATATATGTGTGTGTGTGTGTGTGTGTGTGTTGAACTTTTATGTTTCACAACTCCTTTGTGTAAATAGAATTTTTTACCCAATATATAATTAAAGAATCTTGCTTCTTACAAAAATAAACATTTGAAAGATTTTCACATCAAGTTCTTTAATTTTCTAAACTACATTTTCCCATGGAGTTTGATAACATTCATTTGACTATTGTGCACTTTGTTGAGCACGTGCAGAAATTTGCTAGTAATATCATTTATATATACTACTATAAAAAGAGTAAATCTTTCTAACCGATTACGAATGTGCCATTTTTCCCATTACCAATACCTTCTATCCAATCAGATTGCTTAAATTTAAAAATACTAACACTTGGTAGACTCTCTCTCTTCTCAGATTTTTTGATCCAATCTTTCTAGCCGCCACTACAGTCACAGGGTTTGCTTCGTTTTAATCCCTCTCTGTCTCCGACTAGACCCGGCCCGCCGGTCATGCTCCACCTTCCTGCTATCCGCTGACGGCGTCAAACTCCACTCCCACCCTACAAGATTCAACTGGTATTCCACTAGCACCATCAGTATCGGCAGTGCCAGTTTCACCACCAACAACAGGCACCTCCACAACAGTCATAGATAAACTATCAATTTTTCCTTAACTCAGTGACAGATTGAGTGACCGGCAAGAAGAGTCTCCCAATCGAGACAAGTAAGCCCTTTGTTATGTTCTTCATGATGTTGACATTGATTATAGCACGTTGTTGTGATAGGAGACATGGACCATAAGTTTGCATCCTTCGCATAAGATGATGGAAATTTTTTGGGTTTCCGTATGTGGTTGATTGCACAATATACATCCAAAGTGTATTACTAACCAAACCTCTCTACGTCCAATACTTACTATAAAACTATTGTTAACTTCTTCTCTTTCCATAATTTCATGCCATATTTATGTTGTTCCCGTCACGCTCACTATGCATTATGGCCCTAACTAAGTTATTTCTCGAATATACCAGGTGTTCGATATTTATTTTTATGAGGAGAAGGATGATGTTTCACTTATCCATTTATTACGTGGAAGGGGATAATTTGACGAAGAAAAAGGTGAGTATGGCATGTTAGCCAGCATGCTACCCAACAGTAGGCACCTACAGATGAAACTAATTCTAAAATTAGTTGTTGAAGAATAAGTACTAAGTTGCCATGTGCATGTTTATAATAAAAAACTAACTATAAATTATGATGTTGTGTACTCTACTTCTTTTTCCACATGCCATTGTCTGTTAATATCCGATGATGGCTTCTTCCTCATACGGCTCGATTTGCTTCATCAACAAGCAACGGAGGAAGGAGGTTGTCGTGTCTGCAACAAGAAAGTGCACAAAACTAATGCATTTATCTTATCATCTAAGACGATGATAATAATTAAAATGCACACAACTAATCATTTATCTTATCACCTAAGACGATGCTAATAATTAAAATTATAAAGCTAATGCTTTCTCTACATGGAGAGTAGCTTGCTGCAGAGTTACTAATTAGAGAACGTCATGTAGTGGGTTTTAAGAGGACTATAACCACCAGTGATTTTGTTAGATGTTTTGTTGTCTAGAATTGGATGGGTGGTTATAGAGATGATACATATGTATTATTGATCCTACTTGATGTTATGTTTATGAGCGAACACATTTTTTCAAAGGACAAAATACAATAAACTCGATATTTATTGCACGATGCTTCGTTTATCATCTTGCAACTAATGGTCTAATGCATGATTTGTTCGCACATGCATCCTGTTTTCAGTAAAATATATGTTCTTTTCATTAGAAATTAAATGAATATTTAATTTTTATTATTTTATTACCTTACTTAAAATGTTCACAACAACACTTAAAACGTATATCCCTTCTACCATGTTGTAATCAAATGATGACAGTACCTAATTAGTGAATGAAAATATGACCATCGCTTAAAACTTTTGTAAATTCAAGAGATAAAATCTCCTTAAATTACTCATGTTATGTTATATAATATATTTTTTGGTCGTCTATATGCATAATATATGTAATTATGATGGATTTTTTTCATGAATCCTTCACATGGTGACTAACGTACATTATAAATAGAGTATATTTCTCACATATATTTGTATAACTGCATTCTTGTCTTATGTTTTTTTTTTCTTTTGAATTGGATGAAACATTGCTTATATCTCAATTAGTATCACAAACTAATGGTAATCTGAAGGCAGGAAATGACTGTCTTTTTTACTATGGTAACATAACTGTCATATACTATCTATTTTCACACTTTCAATATTCTTTTCATTGATTCTAGATAGAGTAAGAACACTATAAAAGAAATTAAATATCACCTTAATTTTATTTAAAATTTATGGATATATGTTTTCTTATACTTATAAGTCATTCAGTCTTGTGTCAATGTAGTGGCACCCAACTGGTAAAGTTGATGTTGTATGAATAAGAGGTCAAGTCATTTGGTCTATATAATAGATCAAATATAATATGTGCATGTGCATGTGTGTGTTCACTAGTTCTAATAATATACACGATTGTATTACTCAACGTTGGAGTTGATATTTGTTTAATAGTATTCTATAATCTATGAACCTATCTACCGATTACGGTAGTGAATGTATAGAATAATATATACGTTTGATCCATTTGATTCCATCATCCTATCTGCATAATCGCCGTGGCTTTGGAACCCAAATGGAGGCCTTTCAAATTGAGGTTGTTGCTTAAGGGTGGCTGAGTAGATAGGAGGTTACTTCTCCATCATCCCACTTATCCAAACGCAAGCTTGCATTGATAGCCTGCAAAACGAAAGGAGGTTACTTATCCATCATCCCACTTATCCAAACACAAGCTTGCATTGATAGCCTGCAAAACGAATAAAATTATCGCCCCATCGCTAACATCGAAATGCATAGCACAGACGTAAAATAGGAGCATATGCACCAAGAACAAGGAAAACACACACCTCATCCTTCCAATTACATCGAATGGTCATGAAGTCTAGAATGAGAGTTTGGACAGAAGTTCCGCCTAGCATCCCAGCCCAAATGTCCTACTCGATCAATAATTAAATCTTATAACAAATAGTTGGATGTATACAATGCAACTAATTTTGTAAAAGTTACTGGTGGCTTAATGAATTGTAACGTACCTGAACCCCAAGATTGAAGGCCCAACCCAAGGCTACACCAAGAGATATCCCGATGAAGCAGTAGCATCCAGTGGCGGAGCCAGCCTCCTTACGAAGGGGGGGCACATATAAAGTAAAATTATAATATCATATGAAATGTATATTTTTTATTTACATAAGAAAAGGTCTTTAACTATTGTCATTAGATAAATAGTAACTGACATGTCTTAAAGACATTATTATCCTGGTTATTACAATGTATATAGAAAAATCAATGGATGTTACAGCGACAAATAATATTGACAACATAGCCCGTCACTTTGTGGACTGTCTAATTGCCATGTACAGTTAAAATACTCATTTATCTATAGACATTATTAAATAAAATTATGTATCTTATAACTATGTACACACAATTAAATACATTCTAAACCACAATTGCTAACATTTAAAAGATATAATTTTTGTATGAAACGAACTACTTTAAATTAGATCTTCGTAAATGTAGGTTACTCAGGCAAAACCACATACATTTTATGTCCAACATCATGGATTATTATTTATTCTTTAAGATTGTCATATAATTTCTTATATGATGATTTTGAAAATTCTAGTAATTATAAAGTAACAATGATTTTAATAAATAGGTTTGTATAACTGATACCATGTAACCATTATATCATATAAGTTGAGAGAAAATAATATAATAAATTTAAGTCAAAAAATACATGCAACATGATATTAATCCATCACCAATTTTATCTAAATATTAAAAATTATAAGATAAGTTATTAATTACTGAATTACAAATATACCCATATCTATTCAATGATGAAAATAAAAAAAATACCAAATACATTATGTTTGACACTATAATAAAAATAATGTGTAAATTTTTGAGAAGAAAACATTGGATTACATACATATATAAGTATGACTATATAGTTGATACATTAGAAAAGTTAAATATTTAAACAAATGAGACTTTAATAATTTAATGAAAAGTTAAAATATTTAATCAAATGAGCCTTTAATAATTTAACATCTAAGACGTGTTGTGTAATCTAGATAATCTACCAAAATGAAAGAAACTAAACGTCATTTTTAGTAATATCATAAATGAAAAGTAATATACAATGATTATCTAAACTTTTTTATATTATTTACATTAATTTTATTTTAAGGGTTTATCCTATATTAGTGCATGATGCATCCTTATTTTACCAAATATATATATGAAGTTTATAAATAACAAAAATGTGCTTTAACATCATTAATTAACAAATATATTATGAAACAATAAACTAAAAGAAACAATTAATATTGAGTAATTTTTACCTCTTTTATCATTATTTATACCTGCATTAGATAAACAATTATCTTATATATGATTAACACATACAAATTATATAACATATAACTAAATACTAACTATATTTGTTATATATTTAATTATATATAGGTGCTATAAATTAATTAACATTATAATAAAGTATACAACTAACTATCAATTTACGTTATTTGTTTCAACATTATATATGTTAATATTAATAATTAGTAAGTTGACATTAATGTCGGTGTTTGTAATATAATTATCAGTTTATTTAAATAAATACAAATTCACAAAAATCAAGATTTGTTTCTAAAAGTAATAAAATATTGCAGTTTTATATGAAATTTATGTTATTTTAAAGTGTTTCTATTGTGTTTTGTTGCTTAAAACACACAAGAAATGACATTATTTGTTGAAAAATTTCTGTAAATTATAAAAGTCGATGTACCAACCTCTGTTGTAGAGAATATTTAAAATATTTATTCATTATGATACCATGTTGTGTATATAATATATATATGTATTTTTTTTAAATCCAGAATTTGAGGGAAGGCACTTGCCCCTGCTTGCCCCCCCTGACGCCGCCACTGGTAGCACCCAACGTTTACGTAGGCTGTACAAACGATTTCAGATCTAGCAATCGCTGATCCACATATAACACAGAAACATTAGAAAAAAAGGGCAAATTATCGACCAGTTTCACGTATATGATCTATCAGCTGACCTGATAGAATCGGTTGGACGTTGTTGAGAAGAATAGCAAATGCCAGGAGCGGCGACAAAGTGCTCAGGGCTTCGAGCACCCCTTGGTTGGTGGTGAAGATGATGGTGATCGTTCCCGGAACCCGACGATCAGCCCGCTGAAGACGAGGCTGATCGCTGCGGACACCCAGTTCGTTCGCAACACTACCACTATGAACACGGCGACGGGCAAAGAATCAGATATGAAACACCAAAATGATCAGTAGCAAAGAAAGCTACCCTATTTTATATTGTTGAGTTACCCTATTGCAGCAAAGAAAGCTAGTTGGATCATCAGCTCCCGCCCGATTATGTTCATGCTGCACCAAAACATGGATTAAATCCAGTTATAGAGCATGAATTCAGTTAGGTCATTAACACCGGCTCACCATATGCAAAGAGCGCCAGAGTACTCTGTAGTACCAATTCTCCATGCTGCATGCATGAGCAGTTATTGTATCGTCAATCTCTCGGATCCAATCAACGCCATTCCAAGGTTGTGAACTAAGATAAATGTGTTAGAGAGAGGCAATGGCACTTTCTCCCTGATATAGTGGTAATCTAAAGGAAAAAAAATCCAAATATCACACTTTTGTATTAAAATTTCCCTAAATAGCACCCTCCCCAACTTATTTCCCAGACTAGCACACTTTCAGCCAAACGCGTCACATTAGCTGGTGTTTTCCTGTTGTGGGGCCTGAAAACACCACATTGCCTGGCGTTTCCAAGCTGGAGGGGTCAAAAGCGCCAAAGCAGTTGGCGTTTTCATGGTTGTGGAACTTAAAACGCCAAATTAGTTGTCGCTTTACCTTAAATGCCAAATTAGTTGGTGCTTTACCTCATTTGCGTTCTCCAAAGCAAAAACGCCAACTTAGGTAGATTGTTCAGTGTACATGCCAAATTAGTTAGCGTTTAATGCATGCTCTAAATTTTCAAACAAAATGCCAAATTAGTTAGCGTTTAATGCATGCTCTAAATTTTCAAACAAAATGCGTTAACTTTTATGGTGTTTGATGTTCAGAACACACACCATTTCATATGGTATTTGCTGCATGTTCTAAATATCCAACACATATTAAGCTAGATTATGAATACAATATGATAGAAATATGTCCAAAAGTGAATAAGGTAAAGGGTGAATACAAAATGATCCAACATAGAACAATCATAAAGAAACATCAATTTAAATGTGTTTAAGAAAGATACATGATTAAACTAGGAAATCTACAATATTTGAAAATGACAAGAAATCTTCAGATGTTGCAATAAACAAGTTCAATCCTGCAATCAAAATAAGAGAAATATTTGACCAGATTATTAAACTATAATTAACAATACAATATATTATTTAGAATATAAAAAATATTTGATGGAATTAATATCTGTCATTTTTTACTACCACAACCTTGGGTATGGTCACCAGATTGTCGCTCTATGTTTGGAGAATCTTGGATTGGGCTCAACTGTGTAATTTAAGCTCCACATGTAGGCCTACTCATAGGAAGTGGTGGTGTGAGAGGTCGAGTGAAAGGCATATTCCAAGATGGTGGAGGTGATCTAAATATGGTTGTGTGGAGGCCTTGTGACCAGCTAGGTGGTTGTCCATGTGGTAAAAATGAATAAAAAGGCATGTGTTGGTCAAAGGCTCAGGACGAATTAAAACCTTGTTGAGACCATGAAAAGTAGAAGGAACCCCAAATTGATCGGATGGTGGTGAAGGATAAGAGTAGAAAATTCCTAGAAATGAAGGAGTACCAATAGAAAATTGTCTTGCAGATGTGGAATCTCCTACTAGCAAGGAGTTGCTTGTTGTTGTAAAACAACCTGGTGCAGTAGAATGTCCTTGTGGTGTAAGGTATCCTGTTGTTGTAGAACAGCCTGGTGCAGTAGAATGTCCTAGTGGTATAAATGCAACATGAGTGGCATCAACTAATGTTGTAGTAGGAGGAGCCATACTCTGATTTGGATGCATGCGGCTAGGCATCTGTTGAAGCCATGCATTATGTATTTTATATATGTTGTCACGTGCTCTCAACCAATCATCAACATATGTCTCTTGTGTGAATTCTTGTAGTGTCTTCTGGATTTGCACATGAGTTTGAACTTGTCACAATGTATATTAATTAAAATTGATTTCATTTCAATACATATATATATATATATATATATATATATATATATATACTTACACAATCGTATGTATCCATGAGGATAGTACAAAGTAGGTGGATCAACTAGTCGTTCAACATGATAATCAGGTTAAACCATCTAGGGGGCTGCTCGACAGTTAAAGGATCAGGAAGTTGAACTACACTATTATGTCTGTCATTCCATGCATTTAATTCTGTGCTATATTGGACCAACTAGTCATTGTTGCTACACCCTCTACCATCAATCGTATGATATATAGGGAGGTCTTGGGGTTGTGATTGATAGTGAGCACCAAATTGTCATAGTACTCTATCAGGAGCATGCCACTCCATTATAGTAAAAGAGATCATTGGTACACGTGCCATCTAAATGTGTCTACATTGTTGAAATATTGACAGCAATTTGGCCAACAGTTTAGGACTGTAAGGTTTCCAAACTAACTGCAAATTTATATATTTAGAATAATTTAGATATTTATAACAATATATATAACATTATATTAGAATATATAATTCGGATGCAAAGTTATGTAAAATTTAAGAATGGAATTATCTAAAACTCTCACCTGGCTAGGCTGATGGGTATCAATCTCATTAAGGTAGAATGTCACAGTTCCTCGCGGTACACGTACACACTCCATCATATGGTTCCATCTATTTTACATAATTTACCAACAATAAGAATATTATGAAATTATACTTTCTAAAAATAGATTATTTATATATTCCTATGACTTACCTATAGCCTAGTGGAGCATTGTAACGACCCCGCCTCTCGGTAACCCCCAATTAAGGGAGACCAGAAGGTCATACCCGTTATCCCAATTAACAGGATTAAAGGTTCGACAAATAATCAATAACAATTACTAAATTCTACCAACTATACTGAAATATGGTAAAAATAAAAACTTTGCATACCTTTTGAAAATTGGGATTTCTAAACTTCTATCCACACAGATACTAATCTAACTAATCCTCCTTTGCACTTTAATTCTCATTTAATTCCACATATGCCACTTTATTGTTTGTTCTTTTCACTGGTACCTAAAATGCCGACAAACAAAACATCGGTCAGCATAAAGCTGGTATGTGGGGGAAACAATAATCATGCAACTATGATAACAATGTAATCAACCAATTATCATTTAACATCCAAGATTACGTTTTAAGCAATACTACTCAATCCTTACCTATCCCCTATCTCTGTGTTGTCCCTGCAATGGACTTGTATGCTACCTCTCTTTTAGGTAGATTCTTACCCCCATGGTCCTACCTCACAGGTAGCCAATACATAGGGTAATAGAGTCACTTGACACTACCCAAAGGTAGCCCAATATCTAACTCAATGTGACTTGATGGTCCTACCCCATTGGTAGCCATGTTCTAAGTCATCCAATGACCTGATAGACCTACCCCATAGGTAGCCATGTACTAGGTCAACTATTAAGCCATAGAGGGGACCAATATATAACTCAAAGTGACTTGATGCAATCCCATCTACTGCTTCCTCTACCCCCCGGTCCTCCTGGCATGAGGTGATCTCCCTTTCCACATAGTTTTAGACATGAATGCTCCATCTCCGGTGCCAACCTTCCCATGGCACAAACTTCTCACACATCATGCCAGGCCTCTACTGGTCTCTTCAACAGAAGAGTTGATCGACCCATGGGTAACTGCTCCCTGTCTCCATTAGATCTGAGTCAAAAGACATCTTCCCACTGGAAAACTTAGAATATCATGGTTGAAGAAGTTACGAGGAGAAAACTCTGGTTACTAGAATATGATAAAAGAGACATACTTAGGCTCGATAGGTTGGTGGCAGTCTCCCCCTCCTGTATATATATACACCTACACCGTTCCTTTTTGTGTCTCCTTCTCTTGACACAAAGAAAGATGCCAAAAGGCAAGGCATCATGCTTAGGAAACTTTCCTTTTCTTTTCTTTCCAAATTCATCACCTATTGCCATGTCCACGATGGTTAAACCAAAAACCTTCTCCTTAATAATACATATTCTCTAGTCATTAGGAAATTCGAATTTTATTTTCTTTATCTTCTTTGAGTTTGTCTCTTAATCCATTGGCCAAGAAAATTACTTCCTTATAATAAGAGTATTTCCTTTTGGTAATACCAAAAGTCATTAAATATATATATACCACATTATCCTCTTACTTTGTATTATTTGTATTTTCTTCTCCTTCTTATTCACTAGGACTCCTTGAACCCAAAGAAATTCTATTATTTCGAAATTCCTTTTTAAGGAATACTCATTACCATTCTAGATACATCTACATCCTTTATTTCACATTATCTTTCTTATTTCTTTATTAAGATATTCTTTTGCAAGGATTTCTCATTATCTTTCATCTTTTTTTTCCTGTTTTCATATTTTTTTATTAGAAATCATATGAAAACGAATTTTTACACAATTGTGGCCATCAATGCCACTTTCTAGATATTTCTAAGTATTTCTCATAAATACTTTTGCTTAATATCCATTATCATGTATCTTTTTCCATTTTTGGACTTTTCTTCTTTTCTTCTATTTTATATCCATTATTGGATTAATATAATAATAGGAACCACAAAATTCCTATCAAAAGGGAGATTTGCAAAGAAATTCATCTTTTAAAACAAAGCGTACCACCTTTTCAAATAAGTCCATATTTATAAAATCATTACAATTATGAAAACATATGCAAATTTGAGGTTGTAACACTACTACAGAAATATCATTCAGTGTCTCTTTTCTGGGCGTCAATTATTTAGGAAAACCGACGCCTATAATATTAGACGTTGGTTATTTATGCAAACCGAAGTCTATATTCGAAGACCAGCCAGACACGGGTACCGCTTTGTATTCAGCGTCGGCTGGTTATAAGAGACCGACGCCTAAAATCGCCCGTGAAATCCAATTTTCGAGCGAAAACATTTTAGGTCACCTACAACATCGGTTTTTTAACTATTCACCGACGCCTATTTAAAATGAAAATTTGTGCGAAATGTCCCACTTTCAGTGTCGGTTATCCTTCGATAACCAACACTGATAATGGTTCCCGCCAAATAATTTAGGGTAAAGGTTGTCTAGTTGGGCGTCGGTGTTTTACTATCAACCGACGCTAAATCATAATAGGCGTCAGTTTTGTAGATAATCGACGTTGTTGACCAACTTAATAAACCCGATCACCCGACTCTTCCCCCTTTCTTCCTGTTTCATCGCGATATTGTTGTGCTGCTGCTCACTGCCGCTCTTCTAAAATCGCTCGACGACACCACTGCTGCTCGTCGCCGCTACTGCTGGTGCTTCTCTGCTCGCCGTTGCCACTGCTGCTGGTGCGCCGCAGCGGCTGGTGCACCTCTACTCGCCACCGCCGTTACTGTTGGTGTGTCGCGTGCTGCTCTGCTCATTCCCGGTGCCACTGCTATTCACCGCCTGCCGCTGTGCTCTCTCTTCTTCCACCGCCACTGCTGCCGCCGCTCGCCACCGCACTTTCCACGCTAGCTCCAGGTAGCCATACCTCTTTGCTTGCTTCTCCCTAGCTATTTACCAACAGCAAGCATGGTCATGGCTGTGTTGGCCTACCACGGCCGTGCTGGATAGCACGGCCGTGGTAGGCCAACACAGCCACGACCGTGCTTGCTGTTGGTAAGGATATGAACAAATGTTTATGTAATGCTTTATGTAAATCCTAGGATATGAATAAATTTTTTGCTTGCATATATTTGTGCTTCTAATCCTAATGTTTGACTTAATTCAGTAAATTTTGATGCATGTTGAAATAAGATTTAAACTTGTCAATTCTAGCATCCTAATTTGATTTGATTAAACCTAACATTAATGAAACCCTAACATCAATTGTGATGAAACCCTAACATTAATTGTGATGAAACCCTAACATGTACATATCTATTATTGTGTTTGTTGGCCTAGAAACCCGTCCAAGATTTACTCATTAGGAGTAAATCTTGGATAGTCCCCGGTTTGGGACTGTTCTTGAACACCTAATCTCACTTAGGATGTAAGTGTATAATGTGTATTGGGTTTTCGAGATATGTACTTAGAGAACAGCGGGGAAATGCTGCCGAAATTTTTTTGAAAACCCAATACACATTATACACTTACTAGTGAGATTAGGTGTTCAAGGATGGGATAGGTGGTACACATTTATTATATATAAGAATAACATCACATGTGTTTGTTGGATTAGAAACCCGTCCAAGATTTACTCATTAGGAGTAAATCTTAGATAGTCCCCAGTTTGGGACTGTTCTTGAACACCTAATCTCACTTAGGATGTAAGTGTATAATGTGTATTGGGTTTTTGAGAAAATTTCAATAGCATTTCCCCGTTTGTTCTCTAAGTACATATGTACTTAGAGAACAGCAGGGAAATGCTGCCGAAATTTTCTTGAAAACCCAATACACATTATACACTTACTAGTGAGATTAGGTGTTCAAGGATGGGATAGGTGGTACACATTTATTACATATAAGAATGACATCACATGTGTTTGTTGGCCTAGAAACCCATCCAAGATTTACTCATTAGGAGTAAATCTTGGATAGTCCCCGGTTTGGGACTGTTCTTGAACACCTAATCTCACTTAGGATGTAAGTTTATAATGTCTATTGGGTTTTCGAGAAAATTTCGGTAGCATTTCTCCGTTTGTACATTGGTATAAATTAGAATGAACAATCACTAAACTATATATTGTTTGTATGGAGTTTGGCTTCATTGTAGAAAATAGGAGTAAATCTTGGATAGGATGTAAGTGTATACCCTAATCTTGTCCTAATATATACTTGTTTTCTCTTTGATCATAGAATGGATAGATCATGGATGTCCATTCGCAATCGCTGCACACCAGAGTTTATATCTGGTTTTGATCAGTTTATTAGATTTTCCGAGGAACATAGGAAAAAACCTACAGATAGAGTCTACTGTCCATGTAGGCATTGCGGTAGCAACTTGAAAGTCAACACTGGTGAGGAAATCAAAAGTCATATCATGTGCAATGGGATTGTACAAGGCTATACATAATGGCACTGGCATGGAGAGATTTCAAACTCAAAACCAGTAGATGTCGATAGCAGTGCTTGGGTGGAAGAAGAAATTGCCTCCGATGATGTAGATGTGAACGAACCAGTTCCAGTAGACATCGTTGATGCGATGCTGGATAGTTGTAGGGTAAAGCACACCGATCCACCTCCTATCTTTAGAAACATTGTGCATGATGCTGAGATACCGTTATACACAGGCTGTGCTTAGTTTATGAAGCTTAGAACTGTGTTGAGATTGTATAAGTTGAAACCTAACAATAGATGGAGCGACAAAAGCTTCACTTCATTGTTGACTTTGTTGAAAGAAATGCTTCCTGAAGGAAACGATTGTCCTTGATACCGGTTAAAGAAAATGTTGTGCCCAATGGGAATGCAGGCCAAGAAGATACACGCATGCCCAATGATTGTGTATTATTTCAAAACGACTATGTAGATTTGAAAGATTGTCCAAAATGTGGTGTGTCACGGTATAAATTGACGACTTTGGGGGAGTCCAAAACTGGTTCTCCTACCAAGGTGTTGTGGTATCTACCTATAATATCACGGTTTCAACGCTTGTTTGCAAATCCGAAAGATGCGAAGAATTTGAGGTGGCATGCAGATGTTAAGAAAAATAATGATGGAATCCTACGACATGCGTCTGATTCCCCACAGTGGAAGAAGATTGATCTATTGTACCCAAAATTTGGTGAAGAAGATAGGAATCTAAGACTTGGGCTTTGTACAGATGGGATGAATCTATACGGGACATTGAGCAGCCAACATAGCACTTGGCCAGTCATGCTTGTTATATACAATCTTCCTCCCTGGCTATGTATGAAAAATAAGTACGTTATGCTGTCGTTGTTGATATCGGGCCCTAAACAACCCGGAAATGATATCGATGTTTATCTTGAACCTCTGATTGATGACTTGAAGAAACTTTGGGCTGAAGGTGTGATGCCCTATGATGCTTCAGGAAGAGAGACATTTCGTTTGCACACTATGTTGTTTTGCACTATTAATGACTTTCCAACATATGAGAATTTGTCTGGATATAGTGTCAAAGGAGCTAAAGCGTGTCCTATATGTGAAGAAAACACTGATTCAATAAGACTAAAACATGGCAGCAAGACTGTATATCTTGGTCATCGAAGGTTTCTTTCAAAATTCCATCCGTATCGTAGGAAGCGCAAAGCATTCAATGGATGGAATGATGAATGGAGTGCACCTAAACCTATACCAGGGGATGTTGTTTATGAAAGAGTAAAAGACATTGTCAATGAATTTGGTAAGAAATCACAATGTAGTATGGCCACACGGAGTGACAATTCTTCATTCAAGAAGAAGTCAATATTTTGGGATCTTCCTTATTGGAGTTCTTTGATAGTCAAGCATTGTATCGATGTAATGCACGTTGAGAAAAATGTTTGTGATAACATCATTGGTACTTTGTTAAATATACCAAGTAAGACTAAAGATGGGATAAAATCCATACTGGACCTACGTGAAATGGGAATAAGGTCAGAATTAACATAATTATGTGAAATAGGAAATAAAAGAACATACTTACCTCCCGCTTGTTACACGTTGTCTAGAAAGGAGAAGAAAGCTTTTTGTGAATGCTTGGTAAATGTTAAGGTGCCACATGGTTACTCATCCAACATCCATAGATTGGTATCAATGAAAGATCTGAAGTTGATAGGTCTTAAATCTCATGATTGTCACACTCTAATGCAACAAATATTGCTCGTGGCACTTCAATCTATATTGCCGAATCATGTAAGGTTTGCAATCACCATACTTTATTTTTTTTTCAACAGTCTATGCAGCAAAGTTATTGACCCTGATGCTCTCGATAATTTGCAAAGAGAAGTGGTTGTTACCCTATGTCAGCTTGAGATGTATTTCCCTCCTTCGTTCTTTGATATCATGGTACATCTTGTTGTCCACTTGACTAGGGAAGTGAAAATGTTGGGACCAATTTTCTTGCATTGGGTGTATCCCTTTGAACGATACATGAGCATTTTTAAAGGTGATGTTCGAAACTGTTATCGGCCTAAAGGGAGTATTATTGAAGGTTATGTGGCAAGAGAGGTTATGGATTTTTGCAATTACTTTCTGAGTGGTAATAACACTCCTGTTAATGACAAGAATATTGAGGAGGGCAAAGGAATTTTGGGATCACGGGTGAAAGTAATCAGCCGTGAGCAGTTGGAACAAGCTCACTTGTATATTTTACACAACATGGACGAAGTGAGTGTTTATATCGAGGAACATACCAATTTCATCAAGAGACAACATCCTCGAGCAAGTTCAATGTGTCTTGCTAGAGAGCATAATAAGACTTTTACTAAGTGGTTTGAAGATAAAGTCTTACATCAACTATCTCAAACACCAAATGATATTACAGAAACAATCAAATGCCTCGCGTTCAAACCAAAACTGAATGTTATGTCTTATGAACGGTTTGACATTAATGGGTTCACATATTACACAAAGCGCCAATATGATAAGAGTGTTGTCCAAAATAGTGGGGTCACTCTTCAAGCGTCGACTATGTATTTTGCAAGTGCAAAGGATAAGAGTCCACGTGAAGCTAAAATGTCATATTACGGTGTCATTGAAGACATATGTGAGTTTGACTACATAGATTTCAGAATTCTGCTCTTTAAATGTAATTGGGTTGATAACACCAAAGGAGTTATAGTGGATGAATTGGGTTTCACTTTGGTGAACTTTGAAAAGATTGGCGAGAAGGGTGAACCATTCATATTGGCATCATAGGCGAAACAAATATTCTATATCGATGATCCTGCAAATGATAAATGGTCGATTGTTCTTCATGGTAAAATACAGTTCATTGAAGATCCTATAGATGAAGAAGAGTACTATGATAAGTATGATGACTCCAGTCCATTCTCAGTTGGGTTGCCAACTCCACAAAATATTGAAGCTAATGATGACTTATATGTGTGCGGAGATCACAATGATGGATTGTTAATTGATAAAAGATCACAATTTTAGAGGCATGTATGTTTATAAAAGATCACATTATCTTCTAGTTAATACAAATGCTAAATGTTTGCCTTTTTCTAGTTAATACAAATGCTAAATGTTTGCCTTTTTAATGACATTTTCAGATGGCTGACCATGATGAGCATGATGTCCATGATGAGCATGAAGTCCATGATGAGCATGTTGTCCATGATGAGCATGGCGAGGATACCAATGTAAGTTCTAAAAACATATCCTGTATTTCTATATAATTCATTATTTTCTATTTATGTCATATATCCCATATTTCTATATTGTGCTAATTCAGTGGGTTTATTTTTGTCAGATTTTAGGTTGATGATGCACATGTACCCACTGAAGCACTGGAGCAACTTGATGTGCATCACCAAACACTTAACAAGAAAAGGGGCATCACTCTGTTGAAGAAGTTAATAGCGCTAAGTGGTAGTGGATCCAAATTGGTTGTGGAGTTTGATAATCGAGGAAATGCAATTGGAGTGAACCGCAATAAATTTTTAAACTATCTGGGGTGTGTCACTCGAAGCCATTGTGGTGTTAAGTATGATAATTGGCATAAAGTTCCTTGGGGGAAGAAAGACTTGATATGGAAGGATTTATGCGTGAGTTATTATTATTTGCAATTCTATTTTGTAGATTACAAATTATATTATTTGCAATTCTATTTTTGGATACTAGTTAATAAGAATTCTATTTTACAGAATCTGTTTGCATTGGATGAGAAGCTGCATCGTAAAAATGTGATGCAATGTGCTGGAAAGATGCTTAGGAACTATAGGACAAATCACAACATAGAATACATAAAAGATGGTGATAAGAAGAAGAAGTCAACCCTTGAACAATGGAACTTCTTGGACAAAGACGATTGGGACAATTTTGTTGCTTCAAGAAAATCTGAAGAATTCAAGGTATTAGGCGTCACTCCCAATTTAATTAATATACGTTGTATTCACCTATTCAAGATTAACATTTAGTGCTACTAACAAAATCATTAATGTGCATACTAACTAGGCCCTCAGTGACGCGCAAAAAGCAAGGCGTGCACTGAATGTGCATGACCACACTATGGGTCCAAAGGGCTATGCAAGCGTTCGCCAAAGACTACAGGTGGAGTCTGCGGCTACTCAGGAGTCTGTTGCTACTCAGGAGTCTGCCACACCCATGCCTCGCCATGATATCTGGATAGCTGGGAGGCAAAACAAGAAGGGTGAAATAAAGAAGCCCGTAACTGCTGAGGCAGCTGCAAAAATGGTAAAATACAACTCTTAGAGCAATCGTTTGAATATTGATTATTTGTGGTGTTAACATACCAATTTCTATTGATGGTGATTAGCGGGAGCTGCACGAGCAGAGGAAACAAGGCACGTTCATCCCTCAGGGCACAAGGGATGAATTGGCAGTTGCTCTGTGTAACCCAGAGCATCCTGGACGTGTTAGGGGTGCAGGCGCTGGTGTGGGCATCAAAGCATTCTTTGGGCCATACCAGTGCAAACCCAGAACGGGACTTTCACAAGAAGAGGTAACCTATTCTTTTTTAGAATGTTACTGCAAAAGGGAATTCAATAATAAGAAGCTAATGTTTCTTTTATCCATGTATAGGAGAATAAGAGAGTCGAGGATATAGTTGCTAAGAAGGTCAATGATATAGTTGCTGAGAAGGTCAAGGAAGAAATAGTGCGGTGGCAGGCATCTCAGGCTTCCAATCAGCCTATGTCGACCCACTCTTCTCCTGATGCATAGACTGCGAGTAATCCTGGAGACCCATCACCTAACATGTGTGTTGTAAGTATTGTTTATGACATTGTAGCTAGTCTTTTCAAGATGATATGTTTTCAAGATGATATGTATATATGTATAACATTCTTTGCGTAAATTTGTAGGCAATGAAGCCATGCCGCTTAAGAATGCAAGACTATGTTGTTGCAGAGGCACACGCGTACCATTCCCTTCCCGGGGAAACGTTTCATGGGACTCCAATGCAATAGGGCTACGTTCGTGTGAGCCCGATATGTGTATTACCCGATTGGAGGGAAGCTGCATTGCCATATGCCCACCCAGATATTGATACTCTTGGTGAGGTAAAAGGCGGGGTGATATTGTGGCCCAAAGCAGATGTCGTCTACACTACTGAAATTGTAAGATAAATTTACATTACTTTAGATTGTTAATGTGTATATATGAGGTCAACTGATCTGAAATTATATATACAGGTTAAAAAGAAGACACCCGAAGCACCTAGGCCTCCACCTCCACTTCCTGCATTACCAAGTTGGGTTCCAACTGACATAAAATACCCGTTAGGTCCTGCTTGTAGGGGAATGACATGTTGGCTACGGGCACATAATATACATTGCCCTATAATTGTTTCTTTAGAAGTAGATTATGCAGGTCAATCATACGATAGCTCTTTATTTATACAAAATATTATTGAGTTGTTTATGTATGATTGGCTGAATACATCAATGATAGAGACATGGATAAGGTGATATCTTGTTTATACATCCATATACCTTGTGTAAGATCTGGTGATCTGGTTTCTTATATATTAATGCATACGTAATACGTGTTTTGCAGCTACTTACTCGAAGATCAATGCAAACAATTTGCATTTGATCATGTGGGTTTTTTGATTCCATCATTGATTAGTATGGTAGCTAAAGACCCTGATAGTGTTCAACAATACTGTATAGATGCTTTTACAATTTTCGGTCAGCAAAAGAAGATGATAATAATAGCTCCATTCAATGTCAAGTAAGTTTACTTTATTTATAATTTGGACTTAAGAAAATTCCATTTTTATTGTGCATTTTGAGTTATTAATTTTTAACTTTTTTACCTCTAGAGGTAGACATTAGGAGTTACTAGTTATTTTCCCCGGGACGTTCACTATTTATTATCTAGATCCTGCGGGAAGTACATTGAACACTAAAATTGGACACATATTGAGAATGCCATTATTCTGCTGAGAAATATTTCATTTTTATATCCGTTAATATCTGTTATTACATTACTATTTAATTATGCAATTTACTATGTTACATTAACATGTAGGGGTTTAGATGCATTCAAAAATGCTGGAGGAAATGTCCCAAGGAGAAAGAACTAGCCAATAATTTGGGAGAACGTAAAAGTAAGTTCCCGACTCCAATGTATATATTATTTATGTGAACTGTGCTTAGTTGTATTTTTGAATATTTTGTATGTTTCAATTTATAGTGCGCTACACAAGACAACGGCTGGGCATGCACATACTATATGATGCGATTTATGTAGATGATTATCTGACATGCCACATTGGATATTAATACCATACATGAGGTATTATATATACTCTCATTAGTTAGTATGAAATATATCAAATCTTATTTTTATATTATTACTTATATATATACATCATTCTCTTTGCAGGTGTTTAAAACTGACCACACTATAGGTAAACACTTAAAAAATGTACATGCTCCATATACGATGGAAGCATTAAATGATGTAAGAGAAGAATGGGCAAAAGCCATACAAGCAGTGGCGATTGTAAGATATAATTGGGATGCTGATAGCGATGCTGAATGATATTTTGTAAATGAATATTTCTAAATGTTTATACATGTCTGAATGTTTCTACATGTATTTGAATGTTTCTACATGTGTGAATGTGAGAACTGAATTGACATATGAATGTATCTACTTGTGTGAAAAAATATTTGTTGATTTTGCAGGTTTGTGGCCTGTTTGTAGGTTGATATCAATGGATGTTGTAAACCTGCAGTTCAGAAAACTGAACTGTAGGTTCTCATCCTACTGACCAGCCACAGCAGGCCTGCAAACTGATTAAAAAAAAATTTAAGTATAGTTGTCGGTTATTTATAGAACACCATCATGAAAGGCCTACAACGTCGGTTATTAGATAAAAACCGATGCCTAATATGACAAACAACCCGACCGTGCAGGAAAGCACGGCCGTGGTAGAAAAGGCGTCGCTTATTCGTATCAAACCAACGCCTATAGTACTAAACACTGCCGTGTAGCGAAGCACGACCGTGTCATCTGGGAGTATGGCGTCGGTTGTTCAGTTGTTAACCGACGCAGAAAGTGTCCTAGGTGGTTCCCTTTTTTGTGGTGCGAACCCTATAGACGTCGGCTAACTATATATAATCGACGCTTATAGATCATATAGGCGTCGGTAAGAAAACTGACGCCGAAGAGTTCGACCTTTAGCGGTGCCCACATAGGCGTCGCTTGAAAACCGTCGCCAAAGGGGGTTAAACAACCGACGCCAAAGGCGTATTCTGTAGTAGTGTAACATCCTTCCCCACTTATAGGAATTTTGTCCTCAAAATTCTATCAAACAAATAAACAATTCAGGATAAGACTTTTCCATGTCCATCATTGGCCCCTATGTGGCTTTACCTTACCCATGGCGCTTCCAAAGAACCTTTATCATCACATATTCTTTTCTCTGAGTTCTTTCACTCTGGCGTCTATAAACTGCACAGGTGACTCAGGTCATTTCAGCCTCCCTTGGGCTCACTAGGTTCACTGCTCATCACACGGTCTGGGTAACTCACATAGTGCTCTAAATTGGACACATGGAACTCATAACACATGACTCTATCCTGAGGGGTCAGGTCAAACATAACCTTCTCCACCAATCCATCTCAAATGAACCCTTGCATCAGGGACTTATCTCTCTTAGATGTAACTTAGAGGGGTCGGATTTTCATGTCTCATATTCTCCCATAGTGAACTGCATGTCAGTCTACTTTACATCCACTCACGACTCCCATTGTCTCTAGGCTCCTTTCAGTCATTGCACGATCAAAGAGACTTCATCTACACACACTATGTGTAACATCCCTGACCTGGGTTATGAACTAACCCCAGGTGTTTTGCTTAATCATGTGATTAAATTCTTGTGGTTATCTGTTGATAATGTAATTAAAGCTTTTGAGGAACTTATATTTCCCTTTCTATCCTTTTTAAACTATATTGTAATATTGTTTTGTTAAAAGTGGACTTATGTGCAAATTACCCAATTAGAGGGGTTAAATTGCAAATTGCACATGTTTAGATGTTCCTCTGATGATAAGACATCATAATAATGAATTTGATGAAGTATTATGTATTCTCCAAGCTTGGGCACCAAAATGTAGCTTGTGGAGCAATCCTTGTGCTTTAAACCCTAGTTTTGGTGTAAAGTGCAATTTACCCAAAACATGGGGTGCAACATGTAAAATATACCTTCTAGAGTATCTTTTATGACTCTTGGCATCAATTAGAGTAAAAATGATGAAGGGGGCGCTTCATTTGAATAATCAAATAAGAAGGATAACCCTTGTAAATAAATAACCAAGTTGTAAGCATAATGACCCTTTTATGTGTGTGCAACTTAGTAGGATGTTTGGCTTCCTTTTCACTAGACTTTGGTTAATAAAGGAGTTTTTCTTAAGTATAGAAAGGAGGGGTGTGGCCAAGAATAAGAGAAGGATCCATATGAGAAATAGAAGAAAAGATTGTCCTTATCTTGAAAACATGCCCAAAGTATATATACACCTTTCTTTTACAACCAAGGGATCGTTTCCCTTCCTCTATTCCCTTATCTCTTGCTTGGACCGACTAAGGAAGGAGATCAGGAGCAGAGGTGAATGGCCAAGTAGGTTTGGATAAGCTTTGGTTATCTTCTAGCTCGGATTCATGGAGGAAATCATGATACAAGGTTGGTTTGCTAGTTTTTCTTACTTAGTTCTTCTTTCTAGCCATCCTTTCCAACCAATTCTTGAAGAAGAAACCTTGGACGACCTATGGAGCTCAAGCCACCATTAAAGCTACGAAGCTTGGAGCTCTAGATCTGATCCTAAGGCGGGTTTTATAACTCTAAACCCTTAAACTTTGTTATGCATCTTTCTTTCTTGCAAACGTTGCTTGTTCTTCTTCCCTCCATCCTTCTTTGCACTCTTGCAAGCAAAACCGTCGAGAATAGGCCTTGATCTGGAGGTAGAAGAAGGGGGTGTGAATACCTATGCTACTTTAGCAAACGTTCTTGCACCCCTTGGCCAAACGGTTTGCAAAACCATTTGGGGCAAACGGTTTCAAAACCGTTTGAAGGGCAAACGGTTTCGCAAGGTCGGCTGGAGCAAACAGTTTCAAAACCGTTTGAGGGAGTTTTCCAAGGGTTGACCATTTGATATTCCTGTCCATAATTATTTGGTTAATAAATCACCAAATTTTATAGGTTAACTCCCAAGGAATCATGAGTTGAAGGCTAATCAATTAGGTAAACCTAATTGGATTAAGTGCTGATTTCCAACCTGATTAACTTGACCTTTTTGGGAAAACGGTTTCAAAACAATTTGAGAGCGTTGACCAAGGTTTGACCGTTTGATATTCCTATTCATAATTATGTTTCTTAATTACTCACCAAATTTGATAGGTTAACTCCCAAGGAATCATGAATTGAAGGCTAATCAATTAGGTAAACCTAATTGGATTAAGTGCTGATTTCCAACCTGATTAACTTGACCTTTTTGGGCAAACGGTTTCAAAACCATTTGAGAGCGTCGACCAAGAGTTGGCCGTTTGATATTCCTGTTCTTAATTATGTTGGTTAATGACTCACCAAAATTTAAGGGTTAATTCCAAAGGAATCATGAGTTGAAGGCTAATCAATTAGGCAAACCCTAATTGGAATTAGTGCTGAAATTCCAATGAGTTTATTTTGATGTTTTGGGTTGATTGGCCCAAACGGTTTCAAAACCGTTTGGGGATCACCCAAACGGTTTCAAGACCGTTTGTAGATCACCCAAGACCGTTTGGAGGTCTGGGGTTAAGTATAGTTGACCAATTGAAGTTCCAAAGGTATCAAATCATTTTGCAATTAAGTGTTGATTTGATGATCAACTCAATGGATCACACCCCAATGGAATTTCACTAGAATCCAAAGGTTGGATGAGCCAAATGGTTTCAAAACCGTTTGGAGCTCATACAAACGGTTTCAAAACCATTTGGTGGTCACCCAAGACCGTTTGGAGGTCTAGGGTTGAGTATAGTTAGGTTTTTGAAGGTCTAAAGGTACCAAGTTGATTTGCAATCAAATTCTGATTTGGTGATCAATCCAATGATCCAAACCTTAATTGATTGACTTGTATTTTGATTATTTGATGGGAAAACGGTCTCAAGACCGTTTGGAGGTCATCCAAACAACCTCAAGACCGTTTGGGGTCAGGTCATGTTCAATTTGGATGATGGTTCAATGGTTTCAAAGTAACTAATCTTGCATTGATTAGTGTTGAAGGATCATCGATTCCAAACCCTAATTCAATTAATTCAAACCCTAATTGTGGACTAATTGATGGTCAATTTAGGGTCAAATCAGTTTAAGGTTGACCTATTTAACTCAATTGAAGTATGAGGATAGGTCCAATTGATGATTGGTTCCATGAATTCAATGATTGAAGGAATAAATATTGAGAATCCTAAACAGATTGGTGTAGTTGAGACCATCTTTGGACCATGCGGTTTTGAGGAGGTTTGGACCAAACGGTCTCAAGACCCTTTGGGACCAAACGGTTTCAAAACCGTTTGGATTCATGCGGTTTTAAAACCATTTGGAGGTTGAAAGTGCAGAACCGTTTGGGATCTTTTAAGGTCAAGAATGCTTACTGCTTTACAGACTTAGATGGTTCAATGGTTGTTTAACCTAAACCCTAAAGACACCTAAAGTCATTAAGGGGTTAAATAATTAGTGAACTAATGTATGTTAGGGTCAATGGTGAAGATTACAAAAGTTCCCTTAGTGGGTTAGTGTGACTAGTACCCTCGATCAGGTAAACCCTAATGACCTTAATGGTGATGACTTGACTAATGTCAGTCAAAGTTGAGTTGACTTAACCTAATCAAGAGTGATTCAAACATCATCCATTAGTAAGAGGAGAGAGAAAACTCCTAATATCAATGACAATCAAATAAGATACCTTTAAAATGTATCAATACACACCATTAGGGTATGATCCTTCATAATGAGATTATGGAAAACCCTAATTATGGAGATTATGAATCTTAACTTAATTTGAAGGTGTTAATGGAAGTAATCTTCATAAATAATGATTGTAAGACCTCAATTCACTATGATGTGAATAGTAAACCCTAATTTTAGGGTAAATCATGTAATGTGAATAGTAAACCCTATTTCTAGGGGAATAACATGATGTGAAATAGTAGTTCCTAATGGTGGGATATTAATCATAAACCTAATCTAGGGGAGATGTGATATGAATAGAAACCCTAATTTGAGGTGATGTTATGGGAAACCCTTATTAAGATGAATAGCAAGCTTAACTTATGGCTTATTAATCATGAAAACCTTGAGATGGTTTACTAGATAGTACAATAAGGTGAGGTGTAGCTAAATCAATTAAATAAGATGATTATGTCATAAACATATAGAATAGGGTTAGTGAGCCCTATGAATGATAAATGTGGTAATTTCAATAAATAAGGATTTAATAGGTAAGAAGCCTAGATCCAAACATCCCTATGAATGAGTAATAGAGTTTACACCTTACAATAATAATGGGCATCAAACTCTCAGAAATGATGTATACTAAAGCGTGATGTAGATAACATTCTGAATATGAAGATACCTAGAATAGTTGACGATGATTTATCCTATATAAACAATGTTTAAATCTATATCATTACAGATAATTGGATAATTCTGATATATGATATATGCATCATATGAGGAATGGGATAATACTTAGAAGTGATGATCATTAATGATACATGATGAGTACAATAACCGAAATCAAACACTTATAATATCTTTGAATTCTCCCAAGGGTAGTGGAGTATTATATTAGGGTTTAACTGAATGAAAGGTAGGGTACTTTAACCCTAAGTTTGGGTTATGCTTTTAAGTAAGAAACCCTTTGAATGAATTATAATATGAGGAATCCTTATGCCTTATAAGTCAAAGGGGTTTAATAACCCTAATTGAGTTGAATAAACCCTAACCCTAGAAATCAACCATGGTGATGTAACATGGTCATGGTATGATGTTGATAGCACGACCATGCTATGGAGCACGGCCGTGGTAGCTTCCCTTGCATGGCCGTGTTGTTCTATGAATAAATTGAAAAGAATTGGTATTGTACTGATATTGTTATATATGCATGTTTTCAATTATATTAGTCATGCAGGTTGTTAGCAAGAGGTAATCATAGCCATGTAAGAATTATGATGTTTTATTCATTGAAAGCATGTTATAAGCTTTATGAATAATGATATACTATGTTGCGTGGTTTAAGAGGTAACATATGAGAATGATGGGCTGTAAGAGCCTTGAGTAATATTTACATTGTTACAATTAAGGTCATGCTATTAGATGACTTATGATGATTTAAGGGTTTGAACACCCCTGTTCTTGAACCATAATGATGAGATGGTTAAGAAATGATGACTGATGTGAAATAAACTTGATACATTTAGTATTCTTCTTCTATAGCAGATGTTTTAATTGTTTATGTTTGAAAACATGCTTGATGCTAAAAGAATGCTAAAATGTACTTAAATAATCAAGTATGATCATGTCATGTAGGGCCCTGACCATAGATCCATCATTGTCAGAGACCAAATGATGGTGAAATAGGTTTTCCTAAGGGAACTCCTGGAACATATACTTTTGAGTATATGGGGGATTATGGACGCGAATATCCTTACGTCCTAATGTAGGAATTGATGTAGGATGTATCTTTAACCCATCAATCCTTCATTACATGTCTATGTCGGGATGATGTATCATTAATCTCCCGAGGGAATCATTAATGTCGTATTGAGGAGAGATAAACAAGAGATCCCTCGATGATGAAGAGAGTATAGAACGCCACTGTGACTCTAATAGCGAAGTTGCCAGAATACCCTGGATAGCTATCATAGCAGAGACACAAGATGTCATGCATGTAAATCCTCACACTGACTGAGGAAGATGAGGTCATAAGAATTCGGCTCTTTTGATGACCTATGTATGGTACCGACGCGATTTCGTAATGGTCAGTTGGAGTATGAGCGGTATACCTCATCTCCGCATGGCATAATAATGTTTGAAAAACATAATCAGCCATGTAGCATAACTGCTTAAGTTGAACTACGAGAAACAATGATTGATGTTACATTGTTTATAATGTTCTAGTTAAATAACTAGTATACATGTTTTTCATATTCTTTAATGAGATATGCTTTGATATCTAATTAAGTTATAATTGAAATGTTTCTCTACTTGACATTAACCCTACTGTTAAATGTTAATAATTATACTGCTTATTGTTATTCCTTATTGCAATAACAAAGCTTCTGGCTGAGAGTTATAACTCTCGTTGGGATATTATTCAATTGTCTCACCCCCATGGGATTTGACTTTTTTGGTAGACACCGAGGATGAAGGAATCCATCTAGAGATGAGCAACAACAACATCAACAACACCAGGGGAAGCAGTGAATCTCAGTTGGAGATATTGATTGTCAAGTCTTGTAGATAGTAGGTCCTATGTGTCGTCTCTGTACTCTCAGGTCCTAGGAGTCAGTAGAACTAAGGTTTTTGGGGTTAATGCCTCGAGATTTTTATATCTTGCCTATACAGGTAATAGGGCAATGGATGTATGTAATCACAGAGATGTAATGTCATACCATGTTGTAAATAGTTCATCTTGTTTTCTTATAAAAGAGTTTTATGGTTTAAAGATCTCTTTCCAAAAAGTTTTAAATTTTTAGTGATTTTGATAATTTCGCTGCTAGTTAATCACTTCCGCTGAGTTTACATCGTGATTTATCGATTCGGTCGCTACAATTTAGTGGTATCAGAGCTCTAGGTTCGTTGAGTCTACAGAGACATAGGACTAAGGTAGTAGAGTCTGTTCTAGTGTCATCTAGAGTATCTGATGGTATCTTCAACTCACATAGGAGGAGAAGAACTTGAAGATGAATGGATCGGACGAGGAGTTTGCTGTAGAGAGCAACAATGCTGCACCGAGAAGGGGTGTAGAGGAGCAAGCAAGAGAGGTACAATGACCTGATATCCCCCTACCTAATCCAACCATGATAAGGAATCCTTCCTTAGGAATCACTATTGGGGAATTTAGGGCAACCATGATGTATCTAGTGGACCAAGCACTAGCTATGCAACCTAGGTTACCAACTCCTAATGATTATGTTTTGGATATCAACAGGATATGTAACCCACAACAGTAGGTTGAAGCAATGGTAAATGATGAAGTTCTGAACTTAGAACGAGTTTGTGCTCAACCTCAGCCTGTTGAATCAGTATATAGTAATGTAGGGTTTAGAATACAACTAGAAACTAGGATCTTCCATAGGTGTAGGAAACATGGACATATCAGACCTAAATGTCCAGTAAAGAAATATAAAGGAAGAATTTAGAAAAGGCCTATCCAAACCCAGGAGCAGAGACCTGGTAGTTCCCAAAGGAAGAAGCTTCTGGTGTCACCAACACAACCAGGACCTAGTGTACCAAGGCAATGGTTATCCAGAAAGGGTAAGGAACCCTTTAGACCACACCGGGCACCCAAAACTTGCTATCAATGTGGACAGGTAGGGCATCTGGTAAGAGATTTCCCATCCTGAAATGTTATGGCAAATCAACCTCTGAGGAAGAATCAGCCTGAGACAATGAATAATCCTCGAGTCATGACAAGTTAGACAAAATAAATGGTATTTCTTATATGTCTTTTTATGATCTCTTAGATAAAACTGAGAAAGCAATTGATTGAACTTTCCTTGATTAGTCCTATAAAGACTTATAATGTTGTATAAAATAGATATTTCATGTTGCATGCTTACCTTCATAAGAAGATGAGGTATTAAAGAATTGGTCTGGATAGAAAATTCAGTAAGATTAATACTTATACTTCTGATGATAAGAAAAGAGAAGGAATATAGTAGTATACAAGTGCATATTACCATATCTCAATATTTATATACCCTGGCCAGGTATACAGTTGCTGATGATAAAGTAAATATGGAAACTCTTAGATTGTTATATTTTTGATTGCTCTGATCAAGCAGTCATTCTGAGACAATCTAATGAGAATCATAAAATAAGAAATATGAGAATAAGGAAGGTCAACCCTGATCAGTAAAGGTTGTAAGAATAATAATAAAGATGTTTATGTGATGAACACTTATAAAGGTATTAGTTTAACCTGGACTTTGGTTCTAAAATGAGAATATATGTAATAAGTAATGTCCCAAGATGAAAGGAAGAAAGAGATGTAATGTGTTGATAACACATGTGATAGGTACCAAAATAATAATGCAATAATATATCAAATGGTTTATACTAATTACCTAGACTGGGCAACTATGAAATTAAATTAGACATATAGAATAATATGAACATCACATGTTAGGGGTTTATGTTTTTCATAAACATATCTTTCTCCAAGATATCTATCAAATAAGTCCTTGTTTGATAAGTAACATTTCCCTATGATAAGAGAATGTACAACTAATGAGATAGTTAGTACAAATAATAAGGAAAGTTAGTATGGTGTTATCAGATGTGATGATGCAATCAAGGTATGGAAGCACTTATATAGTCTCAAAATAAATAACAGAGTATGAGTGTGATATTAAGAAAAGTTGATCAAAACTTTATAATATCTCCACAATAATGAAATGTTATCTAAGGATGTAATGATAATGATGTTTAAATAATATCTGCTTTCCCTTTTCTTTCTGGGATTTCGGGGGCGAAATCCTTGTTAGGGGTTTATAATTTGTAACATCCCTGAACTGGGTTATGAACTAACCCCAGGTGTTTTGCTTGATCATGTAATTAAATGCTTGTGGTTATATGTTGATAATGTATTTAAAGCTTCTGAGGAACATATATTTCCCCTTATGTCCTTTTTAAATAATATTGTAATATTGTTTTGTTAAAAGTGGACTTATGTGCCAATTACCCAATTAGAGGGGTTAACTTGCAAATTGCACATGTTTAGATGTTCCTATGATGATAAGACATCATAAGAATGAATTTGATGAAGTATTATGGATTCTCCAAGCTTGGGCACCAAAATGCATCTTGTGGAACATTCCTTGTGCTTTAAACCCTAGTTTTGGTGTAAAGTGCAATTTACCCAAAACATGGGGTGCGACATGTAAAATATACCTTCTAGAGTATCGTTTATGACTCTTGGCATCAATTAGAGTAAAACTGATGAAGGGGGAACTTCATTTGAATAATCAAATAAGAAGGATAACCCTTGTAAATAAATAACCAAGTTGTAAGCATAATGACCATTTTATATGTGTGCAACTTAGTTGGATGTTAGGCTTCCTTTTCACTAGACTTTGGTTAATAAAGGAGTTTTTCATAAGTATAGAAAGGAGGGGCGTGACCAAGAAGGAGAGAAGGACTCATATGAGAAATAGAAGAAAAGATTGTCCTTATCTTGAAAACATGCCCAAAGTATATATACACCTTTCGTTTACAACCAAGGGATTGTTTCCTATCCTCTCTCCACTTATCTCTTGCTTGGATAGACTAAGGAAGGAGCTCAGGAGCAGAGGTGAACGGCCATGTAGGTTTGGGTAAGCTTTGGTTATCTTCTAGCTCAGATTCATGGAGGAAATCATGATACAAGGTTGGTTTGCTAGTTTTTCTTACTTAGTTCTTCTTTCTAGCCATCCTTTCCAACCAATTCTTGAAGAAGAAACCTTGGACGACCTGTGGAGCTCAATCCACCATTAAAGCTACGAAGCTTGGAGCTCTAGATCTGATCCTAAGGCGGGTTTTATAACTCTAAACCCTTAAACTTTGTTATGCATCTTTCTTTCTTGCAAATGTTGCTTGTTCTTCTTCACTCCATCCTTCGTTGCACTCTTGCAAGAAAAACCGTGGAGAACAGGCCTTGATCTGGAGGTAGAAGAAGGGGGTGTGAATACCAATGCTACTTTAGCAAACGGTCTTGCATCCCTTGGCCAAACGGTTTGCAAAACCATTTGGGGAAAACGGTTTGCAAAACCATTTGGGGCAAACGGTTTCAAAACCGTTTGAAGGGCAAACGGTTTCAAAACCGTTTGAAGGGCAAACAGTTTCACAAAGTCGGTTGGAGCAAAAGGTTTCAAAACCATTTGAGGGAGTTGACCAAGGGTTGACTGTTTGAGATTCCTGTTCATAATTATGTGGTTAATAACTCACCAAATTTGATAGGTTAACTCCCAAGGAATCATGAGTTGAAGGCTAATCAATTAGGAAAACCTAATTGGATTAAGTGCTGATTTCCAACCTGATTAACTTGACCTTTTTGGGCAAACGGTTTGAAAACCGTTTGAGAGCTTTGACCAAGGGTTTACCGTTTGGGATTCCTGTTTATAATTATATTTCTTAATGACTCACCGAATTTGATAGGTTAAATCCCAAGGAATCATGAGTTGAAGGCTAATCAATTAGGTAAACCTAATTGGATTAAGTGCTGATTTCCAACCTGATTAACTTGACCTTTTTGGGCAAACGGTTTCAAAACCTTTTGAGAGCGTTGACCAAGGGTTGACCGTTTGAGATTCCTGTTCCTAATTATGTTGGTCAATGACTCACCAAATTTGAGGGGTTAATTTCAAAGGAATCATGAGTTGAAGGCAAATTAATTAGGCAAACCCTAATTGGAATTAGTGTTGAAATTCCAATGAGTTGATTTTGATGTTTTGGGTTGATTGGCCCAAACGGTTTTAAAACCGTTTGGGGATCACCCAAGACCGTTTGGATGTCTGGGGTTAAGTATAGTTGACCAATTGAAGTTCCAAAGATATCAAATCATTTTGCAATTAAGTGCTGATTTGATGATCAACTCAATGGATCACACCCCAATGGAATTTCACTAGAATCCAAAGGTTGGATGAGCCAAACGGTTTCAAAACCGTTTGGAGCTCATACAAACGGTTTCAAAACCATTTGGTGGTCACCCAAGACCGTTTGGAGGTCTAGGGTTGAGTATAGTTAGGTGTTTGAAGTTCTAAAGGTACCAAGTTGATTTGCAATCAAATGCTGATTTGGTGATAAATCCAATGATCCAAACCTTATTTGATTGACTTGGATTTTGATGATTTGATGGGAAAACGGTCTCAAGACCGTTTGGAGGTCATCCAAACGACCTCAAGACCATTTGGGGTCAGGTAATGTTCAATTTGGATGATGGTTCAATGGTTTCAAAGTAACTAATCTTGCATTCATTAATGTTGAAGGATCATCGATTTCAAACCCTAATTCAATTAATTCAAACCCTAATTGAGGACTAATTGAGGGTCAAATAAGTTTAAGGTTGACCTATTTAACTCAATTGAAGTATGAGGATAGGTCCAATTGATGATTGGTTCCATGAATTCAATGATTGAAGGAATCAATATTGAGAACCCTAAACCGATTGGTGTAGTTGAGACCATCTTTGGACCATGCGGTTTTGAGGAGGTTTGGACCAAACGGTCTCAAGACCGTTTGTGACCAAACGGTCTCAAGACCGTTCGGATTCATGCGGTTATAAAACCGTTTGGTGGTTGAAAGTGCAAAACTGTTTGGGATCTTTTAAGGTCAAGAATGCTTAATGCTTTAAAGACTTAGATGGTTCAATGGTTGTTTAACATAAACCCTAAAGACACCTAAAGTCATTAAGGGGTTCAGTAATTAGTGAAATAATGTATGTTAGGGTCAATGGTGAAGATTACAAAAGTACCCTTAGTGGTTTAGTGTGACTAGTACCCTCGATCAGGTAAACCCTAATGACCTTAATGGTGATGACTTGACTTATGTCAGTCAAAGTTGAGTTGACTTAACCTAATCAAGAGTGATGTAAACATCAACTATTAGTAATTGGAGAGAGAAAACTCCTAATATCAATGACAATCAAATAAGATACCTTTAAAATGTATCAATACACACCATTAGGGTATGATCCTTCATAAGGAGATTATGGAAAACCCTAATTATGGAGATAATGAATCTTAACTTAATTTGAAGGTGTTAATGGAAGTAATATTCATAAATAATGATGGTAATACCTCAATTCACTATAATGTGAATAGTAAACCATAATTTTTGGGTAAATCATGTAATGTGAATAGTAAACCCTAATTCTAGGGGAATAACATGATGTGAAATAGTAGTCCCTAATGGTGGGATATTAATCATAAACCTAATCTAGGGGAGATGTGATATGAATAGAAACCCTAATTGGAGGTGATGTTATGGGAAACCCTTATTAAGATGAATAGCAAGCTTAACTTATGGCTTATTAATCATGAAAACCTTGAGATGGTTTACTAGATAGTACAATAAGGTGAGGTGTAGCTAAATCAATTAAATAAGATGATTATGTCATAAACATATAGAATAGGGTTTGTGAACCCTGTGAATGATAAATGTGGTAAATTCAATAAATAAGTATTTAAGAGGTAAGAAGCCTAGACACAAACATCCCTATGAATGAGTAATAGATTTTACACCTTACAATAATAATGGGCATCAAACTCTCAGAAATGATGTATACTAAAGCATGATGTAGATAACATCCTGAATATGAAGATACCTAGAATAGTTGATGATGATTTCTCCTATATCGACAATGTTTAAATCTATATCATTACAGATAATTCGATAATTCTGATATATGATATATGCATCATATGAGGAATGGGCTAATACTTAGAAGTGATGATCATTAATGATACATGATGAGTACAATAACCGAAATCAAACACTTATAATATCTTTGAATGCTCCCAATTGTAGTGGAGTATTGTATTAGGGTTGAACTGATAATGTGAACAGGAAACCCTAATTAATGAAAGGTAGGGTACTTTAACCCTAAGTTTGGGTTATGCTTTTAAGTATGAAACCCTTTGAATGAATTATAATATGAGGAATCCTTATGCCTTATAAGTCAAAGGGGTTTAATAACCCTAATTGAGTTGAATAAACCCTAACCCTAGAAATCAACCTTGGTGATGTAACATGGTCATGGTATGATGTTGATATCACGACCATGCTATCGAGCACGGCCGTGGTAGCTTCCCTTGCACGGCCGTGGTGTTCTATGAATAAATTGAAAAGAATTGGTATTGTACTGATATTGTTATATATGCATGTTTTCAATTATATTAGTCATGCAGGTTGTTAGCAAGATGTAATCATAGCCATGTAAGAGTTATGATGTTTTATTCATTGAAAGCATGTTATAAGCTTTATGAATAATGATATACTATGTTGTCTGGTTTAAGAGGTAACATATGAGAATGATGGGCTGTAAGAGCCTTGAGTAATATTTACATTGTTACAATTAAGGTCATGCTATTAGATGACTTATGATGATTTAAGGGTTTGAACACCCCTGTTCTTGAACCATAATGATGAGATGGTTAAGAAATGATGACTGATGCGAAATAAACTTGATACATTTAGTATTCTTCTTCTATAGAAGATGTTTTAATTGTTTATGTTTGAAAACGTGCATGATGCTAAAAGAATGCTAAAATGTACTTAAATAATCAAGTATGATCATATCATGTAGGGCCCTGACCATAGATCCATCATTTTCAGAGAACAAATGATGGTGAAATAGGTTTTCCTAAGGGAACTCCTGGAACATATACTTTTGAGTATATGGGGGATTATGGACATGAATATCCTTACATCCTAATGTAGGAATTGATGTAGGATGTATCTTTAACCCATAAATCCTTCATTACATGTCTATGCCGGGAGGATGTATCATTAATCTCTCGAGGGAATGATTAATGCCACATCGATGAGAGATAAACAAGAGATCCCTCAATGACGAAGAGAGTACAGAACACCACTGTGACTCTAATAGCGAAGTTGCCAGAATACCCTGGATAGCTATCATAGCAGAGACACAAGATGTCCTGCATGTAAATCCTCACATTGACTAAGGAAGATGAGGTCATAAGAATCCGGCTCTTTTGATGACCAATGTATGGTACCGACGCGATTTCGTAATGGTCGGTTGGTGTATGAGTGGTATACCTCATCTCCGCAGGGCATAATAATGTTTGAAAAACATAATCAGTCGTGTAGCATAACTGCTTAAGTTGAACTACGAGAAACAATGATTGATGTTACATTGTTTATAATGTTCTAGTTAAATAACTAGTATACATGTTTTTCATATTCTTTGATGAGATATGCTTTGATATCCAATTAAGTTATAATTGAAATGTTTCTCTACTTGACATTAACCCTACTGTTAAATGTTAATAATTATACTGCTTATTGTTATTCCTTATTGCAATAACAAAGCTTCTGGCGGAGAGTTATAACTCTCGCTGGGACAATTATTCAATTGTCTCACCCCCGTGGGATTCGACATTTCAGGTAGACACCGAGGACGACAGAATCCATCTAGAGATGAGCAACAACAACAGCAGCAACACCAGGGGACGCAGTGAATCTCAGGTGGAGATACTGACTGTCAATTCTTGTAGATAGTAGGTCCTATGTGTCGTCTCTGTACTCTCAGGTCCTAGGAGTCAGTAGAACTGAGGTTTTTGGGCTTAATGCCTCGAGATTTTTGTATCTTGCCTATACAGGTAACAGGGCAATGGATGTATGTAATCACAGAGATGTAATGTCATACCATGTTGTAAACAGTTCATCTTGTTTTCTTATAAAAGAGTTTTATGGTTTAAAGATCTCTTTCCAAAAAGTTTTAAATTTTTAGTGATTTTGATAATTCCGCTGCTAGTTAATCACTTCCGCTGAGTTTACATCGTGATTTATCGATTCGGTCGCTACAATTTAGTGGTATCAAAGATCTAGGTTCGCTGAGTCTACAGAGACATAGGACTAAGGTACTAGAGTATGTTCTAGTGTCATCCAGTGTATCTGATGGTATCTTCTGCTCACATAGGAGGAGAAGAACTTGAAGATGACTGGATCGGATGAGGAGTTTGCTGCAGAGAGAAACAATGCTACACCGAGAAGAGGTGTAGAGGAGCAAGCAAGAGAGGGACAATTACCTGAGATCCCCCTAGCTAATCCAACCATGATAAGGAATCCTTCCTTAGGAATCACTATTGGGGAATTTAGGGCAACCATGATGTATCTAGTGGACCAAGCACTAGCAATACAACCTAGGTTACCGACTCCTAATGATGATGTTTTGGATATCAACAGAATATGTAACCCACAACAGCAGGTTGAAGCAATGGTAAATGATGAAGTTCTGAACTTAGAACGAGTCTATGCTCAACCTCAACCTGTTGAATCAGTATATAGTAATGTAGGGGTTAGAATAGAACCAGAAACTAGGATCTGCCAAAGGTGTAGGAAACCTGGACATATCATACCTAATTGTCCAGAAAAGAAATATAAAGGAAGAATTGAGAAAAGGCCTATCCAAACCCAGGAGTAGAGACCTGGTAGTTCCAAAAGGAAGAAGTTTCTGGTGTCACCAACACAACCAGGACCTAGTGTACCAAGGCAATGGTTATCCAGAAAGGGTAAGGAACCCTTTAGACCACACCGGGCTCCCAAAACTTGCTATAAATGTGGATAGGTAGGGCATCTGGTAAGAGATTTATCAGCCAGAAATGTTATGGCAAATCAACCTCTGAGGCAGAATCAGCGTGAGACAATGAATAATCGTCGAGTCATGACAGGTTAGACAAAGTAAATGGTATTTCTTATATCTCTTTTTATGATCTATTGGATAAAACTGAGAAAGCAATCGATTGAACTTTCCTTGATTAGTCCTATAAAGACTTATAATGTTGTATAAAATAGATATTTCATGTTGCATGCTTACCTTCATAAGAAGATGAGGTATTAAAGTATTGGTCTGGATAGAAAATTTAGTAAGATGAATACTTATACTTCTGATGATAAGAAAAGAGAAGGAATATAGTAGTATACAAGTGCATATTACCTTATCTTAGTATTTATATACCCTGGCCTGGTATACAGTTGTTGATGATAAAGTAAATACGAAAACTCTTAGATTGTTATATTTTTTATTGCTCTGATCAAGTAGTCATTCTGAGATAATCTAATGAGAATCATAAAATACGAAATATGAGAATAAGGAAGGTCAACCCTGATCAGTAAAGGTTGTAAGAATAATAATAAAGATGTTTATGTGATGAATACTTATAAAGGTATCAGTTTAACCTGGACTTTGGTTCTAAAATGAGAATATATGTAATAAGTAATGTACCAAGATGAAAGGAAGAAAGAGATGTAATGTGTTGATAACACATGTGATAGGTACCAAAATAAGAATGCAATAATATACCAAATGATTTATACTAATTACCTAGACTAGTCAACTATGAAATTAAATTAGACATATAGAATAATATGAACATCACATGTTAGGGGTTTATGTTTTTCATAAACATATCTTTCTCCAAGATATATGTCAAATAAATCCTTGTTTGATAAGTAACTTTTCCCTATGATAAGAGAATGTACAACTAATGAGATAGTTAGTACAAATAATAAGGAAAGTTAGTATGGTGTTATCAGATGTGATGATGCAATCAAGGTATGGAAGCACTTATATAGTCTCAAAATAAATAACAGAGTATGAGTGTGATCTTAATAAAAGTTGATCAAAACTTTATAATATTTGCACAATAACGAAATGTTATCTAACAATGTAATGATAATGATGTTTAAATAATATCTGCTTTCCCTTTTCTTTCTGGGATTTCGGGGGCGAAATCCTTGTTAGGGGTTTATAATTTGTAACATCCTTGACATGGGTTATTAACTAACCCCAGGTGTTTTTCTTAATCATGAGATTAAATGCTTGTGGTTATCTATTGATGATGTAATTAAAGCTTCTGAGGAACATATATTTCCCTTTCAGTCCTTTTTAAACAACATTGTAATATTATTTTGTTAAAAGTGGACTTGTGTCCAAATTACCCAATTAGAGGGGTTAACTTGCAAATTACACATGTTTAGATGTTCCTCTTATGATAAGACATCATAAGAATGAATTTTATGAAGTATTATGGATTCTCCAAGCTTGGGCACCAAAATGCAGCTTGTGGAGCAATCCTTGTGCTTTAAACCCTAGTTTTGCTGTAAAGTGAAATTTACCCAAAACATGGGGTGCAACATGTAAAATATACTTTCTAGAGTATCTTTTATGACTCTTGGCATCAATTAGAGTAAAAATGATGAAGGGGGCGCTTCATTTGAATAATCAAATAAGAAGGATAACCCTTGTAAATAAATAACCAAGTTGTAAGCATAATGACCCTTTTATATGTGTGCAACTTAGTAGGATGTTTGGCTTCCTTTACACTCGACTTTGTTTATGAAAGGAGTTTTGTTTAAATATAGAAAGGAGGGGCGTGGCCAAGAAGGAGAGAAGGACCCATATGAGAAATAGAAGAAAAGATTGTCCTTATCTTGAAAAAATGCCCAACGTATATATACACCTTTCTTTTACAACCAAGGGATCGTTTCCCTTCCTCTCTTCACTTATCTCTTTCTTGGACTGACTAAGGAAGGCGCTCAGGAGCAGAGGTGAATGGACAAGTAGGTTTGGGTAAGCTTTGGTTATCTTCTATCTCGGATTCATGGAGGAAATCATGATACAAGGTTGGTTTGCTAGTTTTTCTTACTTAGTTCTTCTTTCTAGCCATCCTTTCCAACCAATTCTTGAAGAAGAAACCTTGGACGACCTATGGAGCTCAAGCCACCATTAAATCTACAAAGCTTGGAGCTCTAGATCTGATCCTAAGGTGGGTTTTATAACTCTAAACCCTTAAACTTTGTTATGCAGCTTTCTTTCTTGCAAACGTTGCTTGTTCTTCTTCCTGTTCATAATTATGTGGTTAATAACTCACCAAATTTGATAGGTTAACTCCCAAGGAATCATGAGTTGTAGGCTAATCAATTAGGTAAACCTAATTGGATTAAGTACTGATTTCCAACCTGATTAACTTGAACGTTTTGGGAAAACGGTTTCAAAACCATTTGAGAGCTTTGACAAAGGGTTGATCGTTTGATATTACTGTTCATAATTATGTTTCTTAATGACTCACCAAATTTGATAGGTTAACTCCCACGGAATCATGAGTTGAAGGCTAATAAATTAGGTAAACCTAATTGGATTAAGTGCTGATTTCCAACCTGATTAACTTGACCTTTTTGGGAAAACGGTTTCAAAACCTTTTGAGAGAGTTGACCAAGGGTTGACCTTTTGATATTCCTGTTCCTAATTATTTTGTTTATGACTCACCAAATTTGATGGGTTAATTCCAAAGGAATCATGAGTTGAAGGCTAATCAATTAGGCAAACCCTAATTGGAATTAGTGCTGAAATTCCAATGAGTTGATTTTGATGTTTAGGGTTGATTGGCCCAAACGGTTTCAAAACCATTTGGGGATCACCCAAACGGTTTTAAGACCGTTTGGGGATCACCCAAGACCGTTTGGAGGTCTGGGGTTAAGTATAGTTGACCAATTGAAGTTCCAAGGATATCAAATCATTTTGCAATTAAGTGCTGATTTGATGATCAACTCAATGGATCACACCCCAATGGAATTTCACTAGAATCCAAAGGTTGGATGAGCCACACGGTTTCAAAACCGTTTGGAGCTCATCCAAACGGTTTCAAAACTGTTTGGTGGTCACCCAAGACCGTTTCGATGTCTAGGGTTGAGGATCGTTAGGTGTTTGAAGGTCTAAAGGTACCAAGTTGATTTGCAATCAAATGATGATTTGGTGATCAATCCAATGATCCAAACCTTAATTGATTGACTTGGATTTTGATGATTTGATGGGAAAACGGTCTCAAGACCGTTTGGAGGTCATCCAAACGACATCAAGACCGTTTGGGGTCAGGTCATGTTCAATTTGGATGATGGTTCAATGGTTTCAAAGTAACTAATCTTGCATTGATTAATGTTGAAGGATCATCGATTCCAAACCCTAATTCAATTAATTCAAACCCTAATTGAGGACTAATTGAGGGTCAATTGAGGGTCAAATCAGTTTAAGGTTGACCTATTTAACTCAATTGAAGTATGAGGATAGGTCCAATTGATGATTGGTTCCATGAATTCAATGATTGAAGGAATCAATATTGAGAACCCTAAACCGATTGGTGTAGTTGAGACCATCTTTGGACCATGCGGTTTCGAGGAGGTTTGGACCAAACAGTCTCAAAACCGTTTGGATTCATGCGGTTTTAAAACCGTTTGGAGGTTGAAAGTGCAAAACTGTTTGGGATCTTTTAAGGTCAAGAATGCTTAATGCTTTAAAGACTTAGATGGTTCAATGGTTGTTTAACCTAAACCCTAAAGACACCTAAAGTCATTAAGGGGTTAAGTAATTAGTGAACTAATGTATGTTAGGGTCAATGGTGAAGATTACAAAAGTACCCTTAGTGGGTTAGTGTGACTAGTACCCTCGATCAGGTAAACCCTAATGACCTTAATGGTGATGACTTGACTTATGTCAGTCAAAGTTGAGTTGACTTAACCTAATCAAGAGTGATGTAAACATCATCTATTAGTAAGAGGAGAGAGAAAACTCCTAATATCAATGAAAACCAAATAAGATACCTTTAAAATGTATCAATACACACCATTAGGGTATGATCCTTCATAAGGAGATTATGGAAAACCCTAATTATGGAGATTATGAATCTTATCTTAATTTGAAGGTGTTAATGGAAGTAATCTTCATAAATAATGATGGTAAGACCTCAATTCACTATGATGTGAATAGTAAACCCTAATTTTAGGGTAAATCATGTAATGTGAATAGTAAACCCTAATTCTAGGGGAATAACATGATGTGAAATAGTAGTCCCTAATGGTGGGATATTAATCATAAACCTAATCTAGGGGAGATGTGATATGAATAGAAACCCTAATTGGAGGTGATGTTATGGGAAACCCTTATTAAGATGAATAGCAAGCTTAACTTAAGGCTTATTAATCATGAAAACCTTGAGATGGTTTACTAGATAGTATAATAAGGTGAGGTGTAGATAAATCAATTAAATAAGATGATTATGTCATAAACATATGGAATAGGGTTAGTGAACCCTGTGAATGATAAATGTGGTAATTTCAATAAATAAGGATTTAAGAGGTAAGATGCCTAGATCCAAACATCCCTATGAATAAGTAATAGATTTTACACCTTACAATAATAATGGGCATCAAACTCTCAGAAATGATATATACTAAAGCATGATGTAGATAACATACTGAATATGAAGATACCTAGAATAGTTGACGATGATTTATCCTATATCAATAATGTTTAAATATATATCATTACAGATAATTGGATAATTCTGATATATGATATATGCATCATATGAGGAATGGGCTAATACTTAGAAGTGATGATCATTAATGATACATGATGAGTACAATAACCGAAATCAAACACTTATAATATCTTTGAATGCTCCCAAGGGTAGTGGAGTATTATATTAGTGTTGAACTGATAATGTGAATAGGAAACCCTGATTAATGAAAGGTAGGGTACTTTAACCCTAAGTTTGGGTTATGCTTTTAAGTATGAAAACCTTTGAATGAATTATAATATGAGGAATCCTTATGCCTTATAAGTCAAAGGGGTTTAATAACCCTAATTGAGTTGAATAAACCCTAACCCTAGAAATCAACCATGGTGATGTAATATGGTCATGGTATGATGTTGATAGGACGACCATGCTATGGAGCACGACCGTGGTAGCTTCCCTTGCACAGTCGTGGTGTTCTATGAATAAATTGAAAATAATTGGTATTGTACTAATATTGTTATATATGCATGTTTTCAATTATATTAGTCATGTAGGTTGTTAACAAGAGGTAATCATAGCCATGTAAGAGTTATGATGTTTTATTCATTGAAAGCATGTTATAAGCTTTATGAATAATTATATATGATGTTTCCTGGTTTAAGAGGTAACATATGAGAATGATGGGATGTAAGAGCCTTGAGTAATATTTACATTGTTACAATTAAGGTCATGCTATTAGATGACTTATGATGATTTAAGGGTTTGAACACCCTTGTTCTTGAACCATAATGATGAGATGGTTAAGAAATGATGACTGATGTGAAATAAACTTGATACATTTAGTATTCTTCTTCTATAGCAGATGTTTTAATTGTTTATGTTTGAAAACATGCTTGATGCTAAAAGAATTCTAAAATGTACGTAAATAATCAAGTATGATCATATCATGTAGGGCCCTGACCATAGATCCATCATTGTCGTATGATCATATCATGTAGGGCCCTGACCATAGATCCATCATTGTCAGAGACCAAATGATGGTGAAATAGGTTTTCCTAAGGGAACTCCTGGAACATATACTTTTGAGTATATGGGGGATTATGGATGAGAATATCCTTATGTCCTAATGTAGGAATTGATGTAGGATGTATGTTTAACCCATCAATCCTTCATTACATGTCTATGCCGGGATGATGTATCATTAATCTCCCGAGGGAATCATTAATGTCGCATCAATGAGAGATAAATAAGAGATCCCCCAATGACAAAGAGAGTACAGAATGCCACTGTGACTCTAATTGCGAAGTTGCCAGAATACCCTGGATAGCTATCATAGCAGAGACACAAGATGTCCTGCATGTAAATCCCCACACTGTCTGAGGAAGATGATGCCATAAGAAACCGGCTCTTTTGATGACCTATGTATGGTACCGACACGATTTCGTAATGGTCGGTTGGAGTTTGAGCGGTATACCTCATCTCCGTAGGGCATAATAATGTTTGAAAAACATAATCAGTCGTGTAGCATAACTGCTTAAGTTAAACTACGAGAAACAATGATTGATGTTACATTGTTTATAATGTTCTAGTAAAATAACTAGTATACATGTTTTTCATATTGTTTAATGAGATATGCTTTGATATCCAATTAAGTTATAATTGAAATGTTTCTCTACTTGACATTAACCCTACTGTTAAATGTTAATAATTATACTGCTTATTGTTATTCCTTATTGCAATAACCAAGCTTCTGGTGGAGAGTTATAACTCTCGCTGGGACAATTATTCAATTCTGTCACCCCCGTTGGATTCGACTTTTTAGGTAGACACCGAGGACGAAGGAATCCATCTAGAGATGAGCAACAATAGCAGCAGCAACACCAGGGGAAGCAGTGAATCTCAGGTGGAGATACTGACTGTCAAGTCTTGTAGATAGTAGGTCCTATGTGTCGTCTCTGTACTGTTAGGTCCTAGGAGTCAGTAGAACTGAGGTTTTTGGGCTTAATGCCTTGAGATTTTTGTATCTTGCCTATACAGGTAACAGGGCAATGGATGTATGTAATCACAGAGATGTAATGTCATACCATGTTGTAAATAGTTCATCTTGTTTTCTTATAAAAGAGTTTTATGGTTTAAAGATCTCTTTCTAAAAAGTTTTAAATTTTTAGTGATTTTGATAATTCCGCTGCTAGTTAATCACTTCCTCTGAGTTTACATCGTGATTTATCGATTCGGTCGCTACACTGTGGTCCTTTTCTAACCATCACGTGGTCCTTCCACCAACATCACCTTACTGAAGTGGTGACTGACACAACCTCCCTTATAAAGATTCTTTAAAACCCGATGTTGGCTATGGTGGTTATCATCACGTCTTACAAAGGACAAGAACTGTCTCTATGTATCACCCTGAACGAGCACACATGCTCTCATCAGACTCTCTAGTCTAGATCATACTTACTATTAGTTGAGGGTGATAAACCATACCAACATCAAGGTCTTCAAGTAACTACTTCCACCTTTTGGAAGGGAACCTTTAGGTCAAAGTCAAGAACCATTGAACTTGCATCATGGTGTAGTTGAGCCATCTCTCTCATGGATAGTTCAACCAAATCTATCCCTTGACAGGACACTTTCTTTCTCATGTCATCTGGGTAAGACGATCTACCATATCTCATATTGCATCATAACCTTCCTAGTTCTAGTGGAGACTTTCCACAAAATTCATAGTGATGAACTCCCATTCCCTCTTTATCCTTTATGTCAAAACACTGGGTTACCAGTGTTCGTCTTTCACCTCCAGGCTTGCATGGCAACATACCCCATGCAACTTCATCATACGCATCCAAAGTACTATTGTCACTTATTATCTTGGTAGTACCATGGTTTATGGTAATCTTAAAATCATAATTTCCTATCTGTCATGATTCCTCAAGATTGATTCCTTGGAACCCTAAACCACTCTCATCAGGGTATTATTACCTTCCTACCCAAAGAAGTATATCCGAGGTTCTATCACCATCCTTTTATTACATCAGGGACTAGACTGGCTAACCAAACAACCATTAACTTGTTCAACATATATCATTACATATGAGTGTTAGCCAAACATATCTTCTTTTCCAAACTTAGGGTTAGTCTAACAACGTCTTCTAGCCAAACTAGGCAGATATATCTCAACCAGAGCATCCATTACCACTTCACCTTCTTATGTATTAGGTAACATTGAAAACATACACTTCTTATCATCCCAAACTCGAACTCTAAGTCTATTTTCATTGAGAACACTTTGAGCTCATCTTCTTGGTGATCAAACTCAACCTTGTACGACTCATATCTCATGATAAAAGCATCCTCATAAGGTGACTACCTCATTCCTCTTAGCTTCTACTAACCATCCATGTATCATTCACTTTACCAGGGTATATTATCATCTCTGTCCTCATACCTCATAGCAACGTTCCAACTCACATCATCTTTACCCTTGGTGTATGGCATGCGTATTGTCCTATCCCTCACTCCCATAATAAGAGGAAATAAGCATTTGGTTGCAGTCCAAATACAAAGTTCTTCATGTTCCAATAGTAGGGATGGTACATCCCATCTTGCTAGTACACCTTAAAATCCAAGTTGAAACGTGCCACATATGTCTCTACATTACAATTATCTTGATATCACAGTTTCTTCCATGGTAAACTAGCCTCAAACCTACTTGGGTCCACACACATTCCTTGGTCATCTCCTCTAGGTCCATACAATGCTGGTACTTTTGGGGTCATCCCTCTTCCCTTATGCATCCAGAGAGTGCCCTACTCATCTGCACTTCGGGTCCCATGGGTTCGTGAAGGTGATCAATCTCCTAACCTATGGCCCTTAGACAATGATAGTTGTTACCTCCTAACCCTATGGTCATTTGCAAATAGGGAATTAGGCAACTCATACTTCCATTGGTATTATCCCTACCTGACCCTAGGATAGACTTAGTATTCTATTATAGTACATGTCCAACTTAAAACCTTACCCAAGTCTTCATCATCTCTCTTTCTGCATTCAAGGGCTGACTTTCATCCTTTCATAGGGGTCATGGTGACTTTCCTACCTTGGTCAGGCCCCATACCGATTACCTCCATGGTAACACATCCACATGCACATAGAGATGGTTATCTATGGGTCTACAGGTTCATCCTCATACCATGTACTTTTTGCTTAGCTTCTCAAGATCCTATGAGACCTCTTTAGGTTTTCACAAAAATCGGTATACACCCTTCAAAAGGGTCCCTCTCCCAGAATGGGAGGAAACTATCTCTAGACAACAAGGTCACAAATGCCCTTCTATCTATGGTTTACATCCACATAAGCATGCTTAACCCTAGCAAGCTACTACGACACAAGAAGACCACAAACTAAACCATGCTAGGTCATACTTGTTCTCATTCCTCAACATTGGATCAAGATCATACTTCCCCCTGTAATCAACTTAGCTATGAGGGGTTCATCAAACATACCTTAACTTAAGGGGTTTCCCTTTACCTCTACATATGAGGAGTACCATGCTCGAAACTATAGAGACTCAAATCTCCTCATGAGCATCGGGTACACTGCTTCCCCTCTTAGGCCTAGGAAACCTAGGTTCACTTTTGGGTGTCCAACTGCATGCTCGATCTCTTAGCCAAAAATCAAATATGTATAAGGCATGACATGCACTCACCTTCATCCTTCTACTCGAGCAACGCTTCAGAGTTGAATCATCCTCAAGGACATCCAACAAGTTACAAGGCCTCACAACATGTTACTAAACCTCTCCAGGTCTAAGAAACTCTTCTTCCTATTTCAAAAGGTAAACACCTATACCATAAGTGCATAGGTGCCAGAAGCCCCATCCTCTCTCTAGGGTGCGGTTCCTCTAAAGGAAACCAAGATATCATCAACTTCCAGGGATCAAGCATGAGGAAACCACTATCATCCACTTAGGTCGCATCATCCTCAACTCCCACTATTCCTCGTATCTTAGAGTATAGGCTTCCAATCTTCTTACTTGGGGTCCTTCTCTCTCTCTAGAGCTAACCCTACCACCAACCTCTCTATTAGAGGTCCTCTCTTTTCATAAAGGATCAAGCTCATAAGCATACCCCTACCTAGGTGAAGCCTATGTTCAACTTATGTTTTCTCAGGGTTATCTATAACTATGTACGCTTATGTCATAAGCTATCCATCATATTCTCCAGGCTAGTGTTTCGACCTACTGGTCGTACTACTGACGTACTATGGGTGCATACTATACCATGCTCACCTAAACTCATGGGGTTCCCATAGGTTCTTTACTAACCTCATCATTGAAGGAGCTATCCTCCACTCTAACATGACCCTTCCCAGGGTTAGGTTGTCCAAGATACTAGGTTATCCAACCTCTCATGGCTCATATGGCATCCAAAGGCATGTTCAACCAAGCACCCCGATCTACCATGACGTCTAACTCATCATGTCATCTTTCTAACCAACACTTAGGGTTAGGGTTAGCATCATCTAGAGGGTGTTCCAGGTATCCACTTATAATGGAGGTCTCAACCCCCAAGACTTACTCTCTTTACTTATCCTCCTTACAAGAAGGTCTAAACTCATGTCTCTCCTGAGGGCATGACAACTTATGTCATACGACCTAAGCATGTATCTATTCTTTAGTTTGTCCTTAATCTATTAAGCTTATATCTATGACATCTCATTTACGTGCTTTTCATTAATTTGGTGGAAGATTTCCTTAAACGTTATCAACCTTACCCATACCTCAAGAGGGTGAGGAAAAGAGAGAAAACCCTAATCCCTATCAGCATTTGAGTTGAGAAGGGATGAACAAGATGAGAGAGTCCTCAAGGTATCTTATTTTGAGTCAAATCCTGAGACTTCGGCCAGGCAGTCACACGGATCCGGTAGTCCTCGTATTCCAACTAGCGGTGCGGAGGAAAATCTTGCCAGTCCCCGGGCATGATCCCTTTCTAGAAACCTCAGACTTTTGGAAAATCCTCTAATAACTCCCTTGGGTTCAACGGAGTTTGTAAAATTTAAAAATTATTACAGATTAAATGAGGAACCAAAGCTCTAATACCTAATCTCACAACCCCACTTCCCGATAAACCCCAATTAAGGGAGACCAGAAGGTCAGAGCCGTTATCCCAATTAACAGGATCAATGGTTCGACAAATAATCAATAACAATTACTAAATTCTACCAACTATACTGAAATATGGTAAAAATAAAAACTTTGCATACCTTTTGAAAACTGGGGTTTCTAAACTTCTATCCACACAGATACTAATCTAACTAATCCTCCTTTGCACTTTAATTCTCATTTAATTCCACATATGCCACTTTACTGTTTGTTCTTTTGACTTGTGCATAAAATGCCGACAAACAAAATGTCTGTCAGCATAAAGCTGGTATGTGGGGGAAACAATAATCATGCAACTATGATAACAATGTAATCAGCCAATTATCATTTAACATCCAAGATTATGTTTTAAGCAATACTACTCAATCCTTACCTATCCCCTATCTCTGTGTTGTGCCTGCAATGGACTTGTCTGCTACCTCTCTTTTAGGTAGATTCTTACCCCCATGGTCCGACCTCACATGTAGCCAATACATAGGGTAATAGAGTCACATGGCACTACCCAAAGGTAGCCCAATATCTAACTCAAAGTGACTTGATAGTCCTACCCCATTGGTAGCCATGTACTAAGTCATCCAATCACTTGATGGACCTACCCCATAGGTAGCCATGTACTAGGTCAACTATTAAGCCACAGAGGGGACCAAGATCTGAGCTAGTAGGAACATATCTTATGTGATAGTCATATCCACATTATAGTTCGCATGAATTAAATTCATCCAACAATTAATTCATGACATCAACAGAAACTTCAGAAAACCTCTGAAAACTAACTCGAGATATTCATAAGAATAACCACATACCTTATTCTCTTGCAAAAACCATGCAGAACATGATATACTTTATGAGTGCATCCAAACATCCAAGCAACCAAGCATATAATCAACAATATCTGAATCATGCATACTACATATGTGTCACTATGTATTCACATTACATTACTCAGATCTAGATGAGCTCCTAAACTAGGATTTAGGGTTATCTCTTGTTTAGACTAAGGATTAGGGATACAAACCCTAATTCCATCATATTATGATTTCTAAGATTAAAATTGCAGTTATGCATATTAGGTGAAACCCTAATTATCAATTTAAGCACATAAGATTATCCTTGACACCTAAATCACATTACTAACATTAAGATTATAACAAGATGTTCACGTTGGTTTCAAAACCCTAAATCTATATGTATGAGATTATTAATCATCATTATCAACAATTCCTTCATTTTTCATGTCTAGATCTAGTATTAGCTTAACATGAATGGACATATTCAATTAAGCATCAGATTAAGGAAAAACTAGGTTTTCCTTTACATTAAACACATCTAAACATGTATTTCACATACGTTTAGAACAAGAAGCATAGTCAGGTTATAATAATATTTTATTTCTGTTGCTCTCATTTTTCTGAGCAAGTTTCATATATAACTTGACTACATCATGTCATCCTAGCATTTTCTATCATTTTCACAAGATATATTATTAAACAACCAATAGGGAAGCGTCAAGTCAATAGTTATTACCTTTTATCAATTAATTGACAGAAAGAACAAATAGACTGATATGCCCCCATGCATCACGCATACATGGAGGGCCATCTTTCTCATTTGGTTGTATCTCCCTTCACCTCGCGTCGGGCCTCTTCCTGCCCTACGCGGCTGGGTGATGCCGCCTCTGCTAATGTTGCGGCAAGGTCAACTCCGACGCCCTCACCTCCTTCTCCATCTCCAGGTGTCTGCTGCTATGATTCTTCCGATGTCACCGCCGCCCCAAAGAACCCTTCCTCCTTATGGGATGCTCTCCTCAGTGGTTGCCGCAGGCGCTGCAACCAGTGCCACATGCTGGTGGCGTCGCCCTGCAGAGAAAGCCAAGAACTCCTCTCTTCAGCCTACTCTGACGGGGTACGGCTACACCCCGACCGCCCTTCCAGCCATTTCATCTCTTCTCCTTAATGTGAGCCCATGTCGTGGTCTCTCTCCCACAGACTGGACCGATGATGTTGCCGTCAAAGATAAGAGCACTAGACTTCAACCGTGGTCCACATGCAATCCCATCTACTGCTTCCTCTACTCCCCGATCCTCCTAGCATGAGGTGCTCTCCCTTTCCACATAACTTTAGACATGAATTCTCCATCTCCGGTGCCAACCTACCCATGGAACAAACTTCTCACGCATCAGGACAGGCCTCTACTAGTCTCTTCAACAGAAGAGGTGATCGACCCATGGGTAACTGCTCCCTGTCTCCGTTAGATCTGAGTCAAAAGGCATCTTTTTGCTGGAAAACTTAGTCTATCATTGTTGAAGAAGTTACGAGGAGAAAACTCTGGTTACTGGAATATGATAAAAGAGACATACTTAGGCTCGACAGGTTGGTGGCAGTCTCCCCCTCCTGTATATATATACGCATACACTGTTCCTTTTTTTGTCTCCATCTCTTGACGCACAAGAAAGATGCCAAAAGGCAAGGCATCGTGCTTAGGAAACTTTCCTTTTGTTTTCTTTCCAAATTCATCACCGTTTGCCATGTCCACGATGGTTAAACCAAAAAACTTCTCCTTAATAATCCATATTCTCTAGTCATTAGGAAATCCGAATTTTATTTTCTTTATCTTATTTGAGTTTGGCTCTTAATCCATTGGTCAAGAAAATTACTTCCTTATAACAAGAGTACTTCGTTTTGGTAATATCAAAAGTAATTAATTATATATATACCACATTATCCTCTTACTTTGTATTATTTGTATTTTCTCTTTCTTCTTATTCATTGGGACACCTTGAACCCAAAAAAAATATATTATTTCGAAATTCCTTTTTAAGGAATACTCATTACCCTTCTAGATACATCTACATCCTTTATTTCACATTATCTTTCTTATTTCTTTATTAAGATATTCTTTTGCAAGGATTTCTCATTATCTTTCATCCCCTTTTTCCTCTTTTCATATTTTTTATTAGAAATCATATGAAAACGAATTTTTACACAATTGTGGCCATTTATGCCACTTTCTAGATATTTCTAAGTATTTCTCATAAATACTTTTGCTAAATATCCATTATCATGTATATTTTTCCATTATTTGGACTTTTCTTCTTTTCTTCTCTTTTATATCCATTATTGGATTAATATAATAATAGGAACCACAAAATTCCTATCAAAAGGGAGATTTGCAAAGAAATCCATCTTTTGAAACAAAGCATACCACCTTTTCAAATAAGTCCATATTCATAAAATCATTACAATTATGAAAACATATGCAAATTTGAGGTTTTAACATCCTTCCCCTCGTATAGGAATTTTGACCTCAAAATTTTATCAAGCAAATAAACAATTCAGGATAGACTTTTCCATGTCCATCATTGTCCCCTATGTGGCTTTACCATACCCATGGCACTTCCAAAGAACCTTTATCATCACATATTCTTTTCTCTGAGTTCTTTCACTCTGGCCTCTATAAACTGCACAAGTGACTCAAGTCATTTCAGCCTCCCTTGGGCTCACTAGGTTCATTGCTCAGCACATGGTCTAGGTACCTCACATAGTGCTCTAAATTGGACACATGGAACTCATCACACATGACTCTATCCTGAGGGTTCAGGTCAAACATAACCTTCTCCACCAATCCATCTCAAATGAACCCATGCATCAGGGTCTTAGCTCTCTTAGATGTAACTTAGAGGGGTTAGATTTCCATGTTTCATATTCTCCCACAGTGAACTACATGTCAGTCTACTTTGCATCCGTTCACAACTCTCATCATCTCTAGGCTCCTTTCAGCCATTGCACGATCAAAGCGACTTCATCTACACACACTGCGGTCCTTTTCTAACCATCACGTGGTCCTTTCACCAACATCGCCTTATTGAAGTGGTGACCGACACAGCCTCCCTTACAAAGCTTCTATAAAACCCGATACTAGCTATGGTGGTTATCATAACGTCTTATAAAGGACAAGAACAGTCTCTATGTATCACCTTGAATGAGCACACATGCTCTCATCATACCCTCTAGTCTAGATCATACTAACCATTAGTTGAGGGTGATAAACCATACTAACATCGAGTTCTTCATGTACCTACTTCCACCTTTTGGAAGGGAACCTTTAGGTCAAACTCAAGAACCTTTGAACTCGCATCATGGTGTAGTTGAGCCATCTCTCTCATGGATAGTTCAACCAGATCTATCCCTTGATAGAACTCTTTCTTTCTCATGTCATCTGGGTAAGATGATCTACCTCATATTTCATCATAACCTTCCTTGGTCTAGGGGAGACTTTCCACAACATTCATAGTGATGAACTCCCATTCCCTCTTTATCCTTTATGTCAAAACACTGGGTTAACAGTGTTCGTCTTTCACCTCGAGGCTTGCATGTCAACATACCCCATGCAACTTCATCATAAGCATCCAAAGTACTATTGTCACTTATTCTCTTGGTAATACCATGGTTTATGGTAATCTTAAAATAATTATTTCCTATCTGTCATGATTCCTCAAGATCGATTCCATGGAACCCTAAACCACTATCATTAGGGTTTTATTACCTTCCTACCCAAAGAAGTGTATCCGAGGTTCTATCACCATCCTTTCATTACATCAGGGACTAGACTGGCTAACCAAACAACCATTAACTTGTTCAACATATCTCATTACATATGAGTATTAGCCAAACATATCTTCGATTCCAAACTTAGGGTTAGTCTAACAAACTCTTCTAGCCAAACTAGGAAGATATATCTCAACCAGAGCATCCATTATCACTTCACCTTCTTATGTATTAGGTAACATTGAAAACATACACTTCTTATCATCCCAAACTCGAACTCTAAGTCTATCTTCATTGAGAACACTTTGAGCTTGTAAAGGCCAAGTCTCTACTATTAAACATGATAAACAAATACATCAAATGTGTGGCAGCGGAAGAAATCAAACTTGACTTTATTCAAAATGTATAAAGAGTACAATATAAAATTTTCCCAAATGGGAGTACAACTTTATACAAATCATAGGATCTAGGTAGAGGAAGACTTAGACTAAGCCAATATTGTCTCCCAATAAAACAACTTATTATATAAAGGCAACTATGAACATGCGAGCTATATGTTCCGTTTCTTTTTGTCGTATCCTTAGCCTTAGGTTCATCAAGCTTCAGATGCGCACTATGATCCTATACCTGGATGGTTGGGATCATCCAGCAAAACAAGGATAAAAGTATGTGTCAATCAAAAGGAATACGACAAGTAATAGTCAACAACATTTGCATACTAAAATATTCTCTATACTACAAGATTTTAAGAGAATGAGGCAAATATTCAAATAAGAAATAGAGAACTACCATAATCAATCACCACAATAACAATCACAAAGCATGAATATATTAAGACACCTACCAGACCTCACCAGTGGCAGGGGGACTAAAACCCCAGTGCCTAATAAAGTGGCAGGGGGACTAAAACCCCAATGCCTAATATAAAATGGCAGGGGGACTAAAACCCCAGTGCCTGGAAGGAGGAATAAAACCTCAGTGCCCTATGGGTGGTTTGTACTCATGTACAATACATTGTCATTTGGCCTAAAATACATCATGCTTAAATAGTCACTTGGCAGTAGTGAGAAGTAACAACATTGCAACATTGCAAAATGGGAATAAAACCCAATTAAATAATCTCAATAAATGGATGAGCCAACATTGGCCATAGCAAGATCCAAGAGTTACAATTAAATGATCCACATAGGAAATAGAAGCATCACATAGTAAAGAGCCAAATAAAGACATGTAGAAGGATAACAAGGTTAGCACATAATGAAGGTAGGGTTGGATAAGAGCCCAACTAAAGAGTAGGGTGATTGTACAATATACATTCCACATTCATCATACACTGATAAATAAGTTCCACAAGAACAAATAGGTTCCACACACAAAATAGGCTTCGCGTACATTAACATATGATTCACATACATAGGAGTCACATACCTTAGTTTCAATTTATTACCATCACATTCACCAATCTGATTGTATCCAATTCCATATTTCCCTAGTTGCAACCAATACACATGTATTAGTATTTATAAGGCTTAAAGCATAGGAAAACCCTAATTTTGGAACTTATATTCAAAACCACAATTTAGGGTTTAAAACCTAGCCCAACAGATTAGTCATATTCTCCTGAATAAGAAAACATTTTTTATTTCTCAATTTGGAGTTAAAATTAATTAATAATGTATTTTAGAACATTTTATTCACTTAAAAAGGCATTGAAAGCAAACTTCGAAAAAGTAATCCAAATCAAGACTCAAAAACATCAAAATCGAATTCTAAATTAAAAATCCTTTCCATTGACTATTTATTCGAATTTTTCTGACATGGGAATGATTTATTAAGAATTAAATCATCTCAGCCAATCAGAATTCAGGGAAATTCCACATCAGCAAAATAAAGGGGTGATTGGGTCACTGAGGCCGGGCCCACGCTGACACAGACCAATCACAATTGGCCGCATCAGCAGGTCCACTCTCGCCGACTTAGGTCAATAGCGAGTGAGAAGGGGAACTGACCAAAATGCCCTTGCATATAAAATAAATTCGATTAAAACACCGAGGGAAGTATTGTCATTCGTATGTAACACACCTTGCAAGCGAGAAACAAGTCTCAAGATGCAATTACGAAATTTCCCCTGCATTGTAAAATTGACTGGTAAGAGGGGTAAGGGTTGCCCTGGTCATTTACTAACCAGGCATCTTCTTTCTCTCGCCATGGCGCTGGAGCGAGCAACTGGAGCTCGACTCCTTGGTCTTAACTCGCCATTAGAGCGTTCCAACTCGATATGAAACTGGGGAATGGTTCTCTGACCTTTCCTGAACTCAAGGATCATTAGATCCAGTTCACACACACCTCAGAGACTATGGAAAGAGACCCGACTTGGCCGAAAAATAGGGGAACCGTTCGGAGATCAAAAACCAAAAGGAAACATCAGGAGCCGGGAAACAAAGATCGGGGATCTATTTGCGAGGTGAAAATGGACCTAGGTCAGGTCCTAGTGTGGGCGAAGGAGCATCACAAACTGAACAGTAAGGTGGTGGTGGATGAGGTCCAGAGGCTTGTAGGTCAGGGAAAACGCGAGCGTCGCGAGACAAATAAATGAATAATAATTGGAGGTCAAGGGTCGAAGAAGCTCACTGTGCTTCTGATTGCACTGAGGTGGCCGGAGGAGGCAGTAGAATGCCAAAGTCACTGAAGATCCACCTTGAGCAGGTCAGGGTCTTCAGGGGTCTTTGAGGAGAAAATTGAGGGAGAGGAGGAAGGCTCGAAGCCTGAGGTTCGTTTCTCAACCCTTAAACAGGTGTGAGCGTGGCTCTAGAACACTCTGTGAAACCATGGCAGAGAAGAAGAAGGGGTTGTGGTTAGGCATTTTTTGCATAGGCTGAGGGAGGAGATGAGTCGGGGCTTATTCGAAAAGTCTCTACGAGATGAATTCAATGCAACCAGAATTACTCGAAACGGATGAGAGGGGAGAGAGAACGAGCCAGAGGAGCTAAGGAGTCAGGCAACCCGAACGGCTGGAGGTAGGAGAAGGGGTTGAAACTGTTGGATCAAGTCCAGATCAAGTCTTGAGCATCGGATGCTGAGTAAGGGCCACGTGACAGAAGAATAACCCGAACATTAGCGTTACAAATGAATTTAATTAAATTGATTCAATGCAATATAGTTACACTATACTAAAGCTTATAAAATAGATTTGAGGGGTCAAATGAAGTCCAAATGGCACCAAATTTTAACCACATTCTCATATTAAATTCTAGAACAATGCTATGCAATTACTTTCTCATTTTATACATAATATGGCCCTTAATTACTATATTGCTCATTAAAGTGTATATTAATATATTAAAATGAATGAGTTATATGAAAAGACTTCTTTTAATGGATTACATGAGTGGATTTCGAGATATTCATCCATTATTAAATTTAAGAGCAAAAACTCAACATAATATTCTATTTATATATATTATTATCAATTTTTAGGAGAGAGAAGGAAATTAGGTTAATTACTCTCATATATTAACTCAAATACACATTATTACTAATATATTTATCCAAAAAGCTCCAAATTAACATTATCTACTTATATTCTCTCATAAAACTCCATTTTGCATTATTTGTCCGTAATTATTACCTTAATTGGGTTATTTGTATAAACACCCCTCCATTTATATAAATGAGGGAAAAAAGGTAATTTCAACCTTAAACTGTGTTCAAATTGCACAAGGAGTCCAAAAATGATTCAAAAGGATGGGAAATTTATATAAAAAAGATCCAAATGGACTAGAAGGCAAAGAAAAGCTCAAAAGTGGGTAAATTGCAAGAAAGACCTTGGATTTCAGTATGTTACAACACTCCACCCTTTGAAAAGGATTTCGTCCCCGAAATCACAAAAAGAGGGAAGAGAGGGTGAGTGAGTAACATCCCAACCTTAAACAACTAGGTGGGTACTAAAAGCTCTCCACAAAGGCCAAGTCTTACTAAGGTTTTCACAAAAACCAATCAACTTTTATCCAACACAACATAATTAACATTTTCGTCTTATTAGCATAATCTCCATCATGAAGAGGTATCATATTTATTATACTATCCCTTGTGCCACATTTTATTCAAAATAATTACATCTCAATATTATATCATGTGTATTTCCCTCATCAAGGGTTTTAAGCACAATTAGGGTTTACTAAGTCATTTCAACTTTTATAGATGCATTAGATCATAAGACTTAATAACTTAATATTATTATCCATTAACTACATCATGTAGGAATATCACATATTATTTTGGTGAGAACCATATAATATTATCCAGCAGATTATTAAACCTATAAAAAGTCCAATTGTGTCACACTAATGGCTTATACCTTAGTTACATATTGTCACAACATCTTTCATACTCATATCCATGAAATAATCAATCATTTTCTCTTACTACACTAATTAATATGAATTATATCTATTTAATATCGCATTATGTGAATCAAATTACTCATATTACTGATTTTATTCATAAACCAATTTATGATAAGATGATTAATGATATGTATTTAGTCAACAAAGTGTTAAGCCTTACATATGTTGATAATTGGGTCACAATTATGATTAGGTGATTTTAATCCATTTTACATGTACCAAGGTATATTATGTGATGACACCTAATGTCATTAGTGTATCATGAAAGGCATTAAGGATATATATATGTATATGTTGTCAAGGCTAGATGATTACATATTAGGGTTTAGGTCAACATGATCATTACATGTTAAAGCATCCTTAGGGTGCATTATACATACACATTTTACCATTAGGGTGGCATAGTCAACGTTATGTATATTCAAAATTAGTAATAAGTAACTCAATATTATGTGAATCAATAATATGTGAAGGTTCAAGCATATGAACTAACTCTATATGACTTACTACATATTCACGTATGTATAAACAAACAAGTTGAATTACAAGTATAATGTGTTTGGTAAATTTCTTGTTCACATAAGTTATTATGTACATAAGTCCACATAGATAGGGTTTCTAACTCCAAAGGTATTTGATTTTGCTTTTGGTTGGGATTCCATCCCCATAAAAAGGGATTTTGTCCTCGAAATCAAATTTGCAAAACCAAATAGAGTACCGTCACTATTACCCTCACTCCACCCCTTAAAAGGGTGAACTAAGTCAAACTAAGCTATGGGTAAATGGGTACATAAAATTCTACACTAAGAGGATTTACAAACCAAGCTTGTACATGTAACATAGGGTACACTAAACCCTAAACATAGCAGTATAAGGTATTTAAGGATGATTTTTGTATAAGAGATCAAATCATCACTTATGGTTTTCCTAAGGTATTCAACAATTAGGCAACATGCCCAAAGATAGACTATTTCAAGTTGTCTGTATCAGATCAGGCCAGGGCAAGTCATATGAGCTTAGGAGTCCTCGTTACCAAGATAGTGGGGCGGAGGAAAATTTTTCCAGTCCCCAAGATCTGATCCTTTCCAGACACCATCACTTCAACATATTGCTCTAGTAGCTTCTCAATAGACAATTCACCCAAAGTTGACAAATTTTATCTCTAATATGAAATTATTATGATCCTAAATCAAACATTCACCATAAGTCAACTCTAAGGTGAAAAATTTACTAAAGAAACTATATATGGTAAGGGTTTTATCATAGAGACAATTTGAATTAGTCAAGAATCCGACTATCTTGATTCTCTGATACCATGTTGTAAAGACCAAGTATCTACTATTAAACATGATAAACAAATACATCAAATGTGTGGCAGCGGAAGAAATCAAACTTGACTTTATTCAAAATGTATAAAGAGTAAAATATAAGATTTTCCCAAATGGGAGTACAACTTTATACAAAGCATAGGATCTAGGTAGAGGAAGACTTAGACTAAGCCAATATTGTCTCCCAACAAAACAACTTAATATATAAATGCAACTATGAACATGCAAACTATATTTTCCTTTTCTTCTTATCCTATCCTTAGCCTTAGGTTCACCAAGCTTCAGCTGCGCACTCTGATCCTATACTTGGATGGTTGGGATCATCCAGCAAAATAAGGATAAACGTATGTGTCAATCAAAAGGAATAAGACAAGTAATAGTCAACAACATTGCATACTAAAATATTCTCTATACTACAAGATTTTAAGAGAATGAGACAAATATTCAAATAAGAAATAGAGAACTGCCATAATCAATCACCACAATAACAATCACATAGAATGAATATATTAAGACACAAAGTCATCGCAATGTAGGGTGAGGCACCTACCGGACCTCACTAGTGGCAGGGGGACTAAAACCCCAGTGCCTAATAAAGTGGCAGGGGGACTAAAACCCCAGTGCCTAATATAAAATGGCAGGGGGACTAAAACCCCAGTGCCCGATAGGAGGACTAAAACCTCGGTGCCCTATGGGTGGTTTGTACTCATGTACACTACATTGTAATTTGGCCTAAAATACATCATGCTTAAATAGTCACTTGGCAGTAGTGAGAAGTAACAATATTGCAACACTGCAAAATGGGAATAAAACCCAATTAAATATTCTCAATAAATGGATGAGCCAACATTGGCCATAGGAAGATCCACGAGTTACAATTAAATGAGCCACATAGGCAATAGAAGCATCACACAGTAAAGAGCCAAATAAAGACATGTAGAAGGATAACAAGGCTAGCACATAATGAAGGTTGGGTTGGATAAGAGCCCAACTGAAGAGTAGGTTGATTTCACATTATACATTCCACATTCATCATACACTGATAAATAAGTTCCACATGCACAAATAGGTTCCACACACAAAATAGGCTTCACGTGCATTAACATATGATTCACATACATAGGAGTCACATACCTTAGTTTCAATTCATTACCATAACATTCACCAATCTGATTGTATCCAATTCCATATTTCACTAGTTGCAACCATTACACATGTATTAGTATTTATAAGGCTTAAAGCATAGGAAAACCCTAATTTTGGAACTTATATTCAAAACCACAATTTAGGGTTTAAAACCTAGCCCAACGGATTAGTCATATTCTCTTAAATAAGAAAACATATTTTATTTCTCAATTTGGAGTTAAAATGAATTAATTATGTATTTTAGAACATTTTATTCACTTAAAAAGGCATTCAAAGCAAACTTCGAAAAAGGAATCAAAATCACGACTCAAAAACTTCAAAATCGAATTCTAAATTAAAAATCCTTTCCATTGACTATTTAGTCGAATTTTTCTGACATGGGAATGATTTATTATGAACTAAATCATCTCATCCAATCAGAATTCAAGGAAATGCCACATCAGCAAAATAAAGGGGTGATTGGGCCACTGAGGTCGGGCCCACACTGACGCGGACCAATCACAATTGGCCGCATCAGTAGGTCCACTCTCACTGACTTAGGACAAGAGTGAATGAGATGTGGAAATGACCAAAATGCCCTTGCATATAAAATAAATTTGATTAAAACACCGGGGGAAGTATTGTCATTCGTATGTAACACACCTTGAAAATGAGAAACAAGTCTCAAGATGCAATTATGAAATTGCCCCTGTGTTGTAAAATTGACTGGTCATAGGGGCGACGGTTGCCCTGGTCATTTACTAACCAGGCATCTTCTTGCTCTCGCCATGGCACTGGAGCGAGCAACTGGAGCTTGACTCCTTGATCTTAACTCACCATCAGAGCATTACAACTCGATACGAAACTAGGGAATGGTTCTCTGACCTTTTCCCGAACTCAAGAATCATTAGATCCAGTTCACGCGCACCTCAGAGACTATGGAAAGAGGCCCGACTTGTCCGAAAAATAGGGGAACCGTTCAGAGATCAAAAACCAAAAGGAAATAGCAGGAGCCGGGAAACAGAGATCGGGGATCTATTTGCGAGGTGGAAACAGACCTAGGTCAGGTCCTAGTGTGGGCAGAGGAGCATCACAAACCAAATAGTAAGGTGGTGGTGGCTGAGGTTCGATGGCTTGCAGGTCAGGGCAAACGGGGGCGTCGCTGGACAAATAAATGAATCAAGAAAGGGTCGAAGAAGCTCATTGTGCTTCCGATTGCACTGAGGTGGCCAGAGGAGGGAGCAGAATGCCAAAGTCACCGGAGATCCGCCTTGAGTAGGTCGGGGTCTTTAGGGCTCTTTGAGGAGAAATTAGAGGGAGAGGAGGAAGGCTCGAAGCCTGAGGGTCGTTTCTCAACCCTTAAACAAGTGTGAGTGTGGCTCTAGAACACTCTGTGAAACCATGGCGGAGAAGAATAAGGGGCTACGGTTAGGCTTTTTAAGCATAGGACGAGGGAGGAGATGAGTTGGGGCTTATTCGAAAAGTCTCGACGACATGAATTCAATGTAACTAGAATAACTCGAAACGGATGAGAGGGGAGAGAGACCGAGCCAGAGGAGCTAAGGAGTCAGGCAACCCGAACGGCTGGAGGTAGGAGAAGGTGTTGAAATCATTGGATCAAGTCCAGATCAAGTCGTGACCGTCGGATGGTGAGTAAGGTGCACATGACAGAAGAATAACCCAAACATTAGCGTTACAAATGAATTAAATGAAATCAATTCAAAGCAATATAGTTACACTATACTAAAGCTTATAAAATAGATTTGAGGAGTCAAATGAAGTCCAAATGGCACCAAATTTTAACCACATGCTCATATTAAAGTCCAAAACAATGCTATGCAATTACTTTCTTGTTTTATACATAATATGGCCCTTAATTACTATATTGCTCATTAAAGTTTATATTAATATATTAAAATGAATGAGTTATATGAAAAGACTTCTTTTAATGGATTACATGAGTGAATTTCGAGATATTCATCCATTATTAACTTTAAGAGAAAAAACTCAACATAGTATTCTATTTATCTATGTTATTGTCATTTTTGAGGAGAGAGAAGGAAATTAGGTTAATTACTGTCATATATCAACTCAAATACACATTATTACTAATATATTTATCCAAAAAGATCCAAATTAACATTATCTACTTATATTCTCTCATAAAACTCCATTTTGCATGATTAGTCTGTAATTATTACCTTAAGTGGGTTATTTGTGCAAACACCCCTCCATTTATATAAATGCGGGGAAAAAAAGGTAATTTCAACCTTGAACTATGCTCAAATTGCACAAGGAGTCAAAAACTGATTCAAAAGGATGGGAAATTTATGAAAAAGATCCAAATGGACTAGAAGGCAAAGAAAAGCTCAAAAGTGGGTAAATTGCAAGAAAGACCCTAGATTTCAATATGTTACAGAGCTCATCTTCTTGGTGATCAAACCCAACCTTGTACGACTCATATCTCATGATAAAAACATCCTCATAAGGTGACTACCTCATTCCTCTTAGTTTCTGCAAACCATCCATGTATCATTCAATTTACCAGGGTATGTTATCATCTTTGTCCTCATACCTCATAGCAATGTTCCAACTCACATCATCTTTACCCTTGGTGTATAGCATGCGTATTGTCCTATCCCTCACTCCCATAACAAGAGAAAATAAGCATTTGGCTGCAGTCCAAATAAAGAGTTCTTCCTTTTCCAAGAGTAGGGATGGTACATCCCACCTTGCCGGTACACCTTTAAATCCAAGTTGAAACGTGCCACATATGTCTCTACATTACACTCATCTTGATATCACAGTGACTTCCATGGTAAACTGGCCTCGAACCTACTTGGGTCCACACACATTCCTTGGTCATCTCCTCTAGGTCCATAGGGTGCTAGTACTTTTGGATCATCCCTCTTCCCTTATGCATCCAGAGAGTGCCCTACTCATCTGCCCTTCGGCTCCCATGGGTTCGAGAAGGTGATCAATCTCCTAACCCATGGCCCTTAGACAATGATAGCTGTTACCTCCCGACCCTATGGTCATGTGCAACTAGGGAATTAGTCAACTCCTACTTCCATCGGTATTATCCCTACCTGACCCTAGGATAGACTTAGGATTCTGTTATAGTACATGTCCAACTTAGAACTTTACCCAAGCCTTCATCATCTCTCTTTCTGCATTCAAGGGCTGACTTTCATCCTTTCATAGGGGTCATGGTGACCTACCTACCTTGGTGATGCCCCATACCGATTACCTCCATGGTAACACATCCACATGCTCATAGAGATGGTTATCTATGGGTCTATAGGTTCATCCTCATACCATGTACTTTTCGCTTAGCTTCTCAAGATCCTATGAGACCTCTTTAGGTTTTCACAAAAACCGGTGTATACCCTTCAAAATGGTCCCTCTCCCAGGATGGGAGGAAACTATCTCTTGACAAGAAGGTCACAAACGCCCTTCTGTCTAGGGTTTACATCCACATAAGCATGCTTAACCCTAGCAAGCTACTACGGTACAAGAAGACCACCTACTAAACCATGCTAGCTCATAATTATTCTCATTCCTCAACATTGGATCAAGATCATACTTCCCCTTGTCATCAACTTAGCTATGAGGGGTTCATCAAACATACCTTAACTTAAGTGGTTTCCCTTTAACTCTACACATGAGGAGTACCATGCTCGAAACTATAGAGACTCAAATCTCATCATGAGCATCGGGTACACTGCTTCCCCTCTTAGGCCTAGGAACCCTAGGTTCACTTTTGGGTGTCCAACTGCATGCTCGATCTCTTAGCCATGAATCAAGTATGTATAAGGCATGACATGCACTCCCCATCATCCTTCTACTCGAGCAATGCATCAGAGTTGAATCCTCCTCAAGGACATCCAACAAGGTACAAGGCCTCACAACCTGTTACTAAACCTCTCTAGGTCTAACGAACTCTTCTTCCTATTTCAGAAGGTAAACACCTATACCATAAGTACATAGGTGCTCGAAGCCCCATCTTCTCTCTAGGATTCAGTTCCTCTAAAGGAAACCAAGATATCATCAACTTCTAGGGATCAAGCATGAGGCAACCACTATCATCCACTTAGGATGCATCATCCTCAACTCCCATTGTTCCTCGTATCTTTGAGTATAGGCTTCCAATCTTCTTACTTGGCATCGTGCTCTCTCTCTAGAGCTAACCCTACCACCAACCTCTCTATTAGAGGTCCTCTCTTTTCATAAAGGATCAAGATCGTAAGAATACCCCTACCTGGGTGAAGCCTATGTTCAACTTATGTTTGCTTAGGGTTATCCATAACTCTGTATGCTTATCTCATAACCTATCCATCATATTCTCCTGGCTAGGGTTTTGACCTACTGGTCATACTACTAACGTACTCTGGGTGCATACTATACCATGCTCACCTAAACACATGGGGTTCCCAAAGGTTCTTTACTAACCTCATCATTGAAGAAGCTATCCTCCACTCTAACATGACCCTTCCCAGGGTTAGGTCATCTAAGATACTAGGTTATCCAACCTCTCATGGCTCATATGGCATCCAAAGGCATGTTCAACCAAACACCCTGGTCTACCATGACATCTAACTCATCATGTCATCTTTCTAACCAACACTTAGGGTTAAGGTTAGCATCATCTAGAGGGTGTGCCAGGTCTCCACTTATAATGGAGGTCACAACCCCCAAGACTAACTCTCTTTACTTATCCTCCTGACAAGAAGGTCTAAACACAGGTCTCTCCTGAGGGTATGACAACTTATGTCATACGACCTAAGCATGTATCTATTCTTTAGTTTGTGCTTAATCTATTAAGCTTATGTCTATGACATCTCATTTACATGTTTTTCATTAATTTGGTGGAGGATTTCCTTAAACCTTATCAACCTTACCCATACCTGAAGAGGGTGAGGAAAAGAGAGAAAACCCTAATCCCTATCAGCATTTGAGTTGAGAAGGGATGAACAAGATGAGAGAGTCCTAAAGGTATCTTATTTCAAGTCAAATCCTGAGACTTCGGCCAGGCAGTCACTCAGATCCGGGAGTCCTCGTATTCTGACTAACGGTGTGGAGGAAAATCTTGCCAGCCCCTGGGCATGATCCCTTTCTAGACACCTCAATCTTTCGGATAATCCTCTAATAACTCCCTTGGGTTCTACGGAGTTTGTAAAATTTAATAATCATTACATATTAAATAAGGAACCTAAGCTCTGATACCATATGTAACGACCCCGCCTCCCAGTAACCTCAATTAAGGGAGACCAGAAGGTCAGAGCCATTATCCAAATTAATAGGATCAAAGGTTCGACAAATAATCAATAACAATTACTAAATTCTACCAACTTTACTGAAATATGGTAAAAATAAAAATTTGCATACCTTTTGAAAACTGGGATTTCTAAACTTCTATCCACACATATACTAATCTAACTAATCCTCCTTTAAACTTTAATTCTCATTTAATTCCACATATGACACTTTATTGTTTGTTATTTTCACTTGTACCTAAAACGCCGACAAACAAAACGTCGGTCAGTATAAAGCTGGTATGTGGGGGAAACAATAATCATGAAACTATAATAACAATGTAATCAACCAATTATCATTTAACATCTAATATTATGTTTTAAGCAATACTACTCAATCCTTACCTATCCCCTATCTCTCTATTGTCCCTACAGTGGACTTGTATGCTACCTCTCTTTTAGGTAGATTCTTAACCCCATGGTCCTACCTCACAGGTAGCCAATACATAGGGTAGTAGACTCACATGGCACTACCCAAAGGTAGCCCAATATCTAACTCAAAGTGACTTGATGGTCCTACCCCATTGGTAGCCATGTACTACGTCATCCAATGACCTCATGGACCTACCCCATAGGTAGCCATGTACTAGGTCAACTATTAAGCCACAGAGGGGACCAAGATCTGAGCTAGTAGGCACATATCTTATGTGATAGTCATATCCACATTATAGTTCACATGAATTCAATTCATCCAACAATTAATTCATGACATCGATGGAAACTTCGGAAAACCTCAGAAAACTAACTCGAGATATTCATAAGCATAACCACATACCTTATTCCCTTGTAGACACCATGCAAAACATGATATACTTTATGAGTGCATCCAGACATCCAAGAAACCAAGCATATAATCAACAATATCTGAAACTTGCATTCTACATATGTGTCACTATGTATTCACATTACATTACTCAGATCTAGATGAGCTCCTAAACTAGGATTTAGGGTTATCTCTTGTTTAGACTAAGGATTAGGGCTACAAACCCTCTTTCAATCATATTATGGTTTCTAAGATTACAATTTCAGTTATTCATATTAGGTGAAACCCTAATTATCAATTTAAGCACATAAGATTACCCCTGACACCTAAATCACACTACTAACATTAAGATTATAACAAGATGTTCACGTTGGTTTCAAAACCCTAAATCTATATGTATGAGATTATTAATCATCATTATCAACAATTCCTTCATTTTTCATGTCTAGATCCAGTATTAACTTAACATGAACAGACATATTCAATTAAGCATCATATTAAGACAAAACTAGGTTTTCCTTTACATTAAACACATCTAAACACGTATTGCACATACTTTTAGAACAGGAAGCATAGTCAGGTTCTAATAATATTTTATATCTATTCCTCTCATTTTTCTGAGCAAGTTTCATATATAACTTGTCTACATCCGGTCATCCTAGCAGTTTCTATAATTTTCACAAGATATAGTATTAAACAGCCAATAGGGAAGTGCCAAGTCCACAATTATTACATTTTATCAGTCGATTGAGAGAAAGAACAAAAAGACTGATATGCCCCCATGCGTCACGCATACATGGAGGGCCATCTTGGTCATTTGGCTGTATCTCCCTTCACCTCGCGTCAGTTCTCTTCCTTCCCTACGTGGCTGGGTGATCCCGCCTCTGCTAATGTTGTAGCAAGGTCAACTCCGGCGCCCTCACCTCCTTCTCAATCTCCAGGTGTCTGCTGCTATGATTCTTCCCATGTCACCACCACCCCAAAGCGCCCTTCCTCCTTACAGGATGCTCTCCTCAGCGGTTGCCGCAGGCACTGCAACCAGTTTCACCTGCTAGTGGCGTCGCCCTGCAGAGAAAGACAAGGCCTCCTCTCGTCAGCCTACTCTGACGGTGTTCGACTACACCCCGACCACCCTTCCTATCCCTTCATCTATTCTCCTTAATGTGAGCCCATGCCGTGGTCTCTCTCCCATAGACTGGATCGGTGATGTTGCCGCCGAAGCTAAGAGCGCTGGACTTCAACCGTGGTCCACATGCAATCCCATCTACTGCTTCCTCTACTCCCTCGTCCTCCTAGCATGAGGTGCTCTCCATTTCCACATAGAGTTAGACATGAATGCTCCATCTCCGGTGCCAACCTTCCCATGGCACAAACTTCTCACGCATCAGGCCAGGCCGCTACTGGTCTCCTCAACAAAGGAGGTGATCGACCCATGGGTAACTGCTCCCTGTCTCCGTTAGATCTGAGTCCAAAGGGAACTTGTCGTTAGAAAACTTAGTCTATCATGATTGAAGAAGTTACAAAGAGAAAACTCTGGTTACTAGAATACGATAAAAGAGACATACTTAGGCTCGACAGGTTGGTGGCAGTCTCCCCCTCCTATATATATATACACCTACACCGTTCCTTTTTGTGTCTCCTTCTCTTGACGTACAAGAAAGATGCCAAAAGGAAAGGCATCGTGCTTAGGAAACTTTCCTTTTATTTTCTTTCCAAATTCATCACCTACTGCCATGTCCACGATGGTTAACCAAAAACCTTCTCCTGAATAATCCATATTCTCTAGTCATTAGGAAATTCGAATTTTATTTTCTTTATCTTCTTTGAGTTTGGCTCTTAATCGATTGGCCAAGAAAATTACTTCCTTATGACAAGAGTATTTCCTTTTGGAAATACCAAAAGTCATTAATTATATATATACCACATTATCCTCTATCTTTTTATTATTTGTATTTTCTCTTTCTTCTTATTCATTGGGACTCCTTGAACCCAAAGAAATTATATTATTTCGAAATTCCTGTTTAAGGAATACTCATTACCCTTCTAGATACTTCTACATCCTTTATTTCGCATTATCTTTCTTATTTATTTATTAAGATATTCTTTGGCAAGGATTTGTCATTATCTTTCATCCCTTTTTTCCTCTTTTCATATTTTTTTATTAGAAATCATATGAAAACGAATTTTTACATAATTGTGGCCATTAATGCCACTTTCTAGATATTTTTAATTATTTATCATAAATACTTTTGCTTAATATCCATTATCATGTATCTTTTTCCATTATTTGGACTTTTCTTCTTTTCTTCTCTTTTATATCCATTATTGGATTAATATAATAATAGGAACCACAAAATTCCTATCAAAAGGGAAATTTGCAAAGAAATCCATCTTTTGAAATAAAGCATACCACCTTTTCAAATAAGTCCATATTCATAAAATCATTATAATTATGAAAACATATGCAAATTTGAGGTTGTAACATCCTTCCCCTCTTATAGGAATTTTGTCCTCAAAATTCTATTAAGCAAATAAACAATTTAGCATAAGACTTTTCCATGTCCATCATTGGCCCCTATGTGGCTTTACCTTACCCATGGCACTTCCGAAGAACCTTGATCATCACATATTCTTTTCTCTGAATTCTTTCACTCTGGCGTCTATAAACTGCACAGGTGACTCAGGTCATTTCAGCCTCCCTTGGGCTCACTAGGTTCATTGCTCAGCACATGGTCTGGGTACCTCACATAGTGCTCTAAATTGGACACATGGAACTCATCACGCATGACTCTATCCTGAGGGGTCAGGTCAAACATAACCTTCACCACCAATCCATCTCAAATGAACCCATGCATCGGGGACTTAGCTCTCTTAGATGTAACTTAGAGGGGTCGGATTTTCATGTCTCATATTCTCCCACAGTGAACTACATGTCAGTCTACTTTGCATCTGCTCATGACTCCCGTCGTCTCTAGGCTCCTTTCAGTCATTGCACGATCAAAGCGACTTCATCTACACACATTGTGGTCCTTTTCTAACCATCACGTGGTCATTTCACCAAAATTACCTTACTAAAGTGGTGACCGACACAACCTCCCTTACAGAGCTTCTTTAAAACCCGATACTGGCTATGGTGGTTATCATCACGTCTTACAAAGGACAAGAACTGTCTATATGTATCACCCTGAACGAGCACACATGCTCTTATCAGACCCTCTAGTCTAGATCATACTAACCATTAGTTGAGGGTGATAAACCGTACTAACATCGAGTTCTTCGTGTACCTACTTCCAACTTTTGGAAGGGAACCTTTAGGTCAAGCTCAAGAACCTTTGAACTCGCATCATGGTGTAGTTGAGCCATCTCTCTCATGGATAGTTCAACCAGATTTGTCCCTTAACATAACTCTTTCTTTCTCATGTCATCTGGGTAAGACGATCTACCATACCTCATATTGCATCATAACCTTCCTTGGTCTAGGGGAGACTTTCCACAACATTCATAGTGATGAACTCCCATTCCCTCTTTATCCTTTATGTCAAAACACTGGGTTACTGGTGTTCGTCTTTCACCTCCAGGCTTGCATGGCAACATACCCCATGCAACTTCATCATAAGCATCCAAAGTACTATTGTCACTTATTATCTTAGTAGTACCATGGTTTATGGTAATTTGAAAATCATTATTTCCTATCTGTCATGATTCCTGAAGATCGATTACTTGGAACCCTAAACCACTCTCATCAGGGTTTTATTACCTTCCTACCCAAAGAAGTGTATCTGAGGTTCTATCACCATCCTTTCATTACATCAGGGACTAGACTCGCTAACCAAACAACCATTAACTTGTTCAACATATCTCATTAGATCTGAGTGTTAGCCAAACATATCTTCTTTTCCAAACATAGGGTTAGTCTAACAACCTCTTCTAGCCAAACTAGGCAGATATATCTCAACCAGAGCATCTATTACCACTTCACCTTCTTATGTATTAGGTAACATTGAAAACATACACTTCTTATCATCCCAAACTCGAACTCTAAGTCTATCTTCATTGAGAACACTTTGAGCTTGTCTTCCTGGTGATCAAACTCAACCTTGTACGACTTGTATCTCATGATAAAAACATCCTCATAAGGTGACTACCTCATTCCTCTTAATTTCTACAAACCATCCATGTATCATTCACTTTACCAGGGTATGTTATCATCTCTATCCTCATACCTCATAGCAACATTCCAACTCACATCATCTTTACCCTTGGTGTATGGCATGTGTATTGTCCTATCCCTCACTCCCATAACAAGAGGAAATAAGCATTTGGCTACAGTCCAAATATAGAGTTCTTCCTATTCCAAGAGTAGGGATGGTACATCCCAGCTTGTCAGTACACCTTTAAATCCAAGTTGAAACGTGCCACATATGTCTCTACATTATAGTCATCTTAATATCACAGTTACTTCCATGGTAAATTGGCCTCGAACCTACTTGGGTCCACACACATTCCTTGGTCATCTCCTCTAGGTCCATAGGGTGCCGGTAATTTTGGGGTCATCCCTCTTCCCTTATGCACCCAGAGAGTGCCCTACTCATCTTCCCTTCGGGTCCCATGGGTTCGTGAAGGTGATCAATCTCCTAACCCATGGCCCTTAGACAATGATAGTTGTTACCTCCCGACCCTATGGTCATGTGCAACTAGCGAATTAGGCAACTCCTACTTCCATAGGTATTTTCCCTACCTGACCCTAGGATAGACTTAGGATTTTGTTATAGTACGTGTCCAACTTAGAACCTTACCCAAGCCTTCATCATCTCTCTTTCTACATTCAAGGGATGACTTTCATCCTTTTATAGGGGTCATGGTGACCTGCCTACCTTGGTCAGGCCCCATACTGATTACCTCCATGGTAACACATCCACATGCACATAGAGATGGTTATCTATGGATATATAAGTTCATCCTCATACCATGTACTTTTCGCTTAGCTTCTCAAGATCCTACGAGACCTCTTTAGGTTTTCCCAAAAACTGGTGTACACCCTTCAAAAGGGTCCCTCTCCTAGGATGGGAGGAAACTATCTCTTGACAACAAGGTCACAAATGCCCTTCTGTCTAGGGTTTTCATCCACATAAGCATGCTTAACCCTAGCAAACTACTACGGCACAAGAAGACCACATACTAAACCATGCTAGGTCATACTTGTTCTCATTCATCAACATTGGATCAAGATCATACTTCCCTCTATCATCAACTTAGCTATGAGGGGTTCATCAAATATACCTTAACTTAAGGGGTTTCCCTTTACCTCTACACATGAGGAGTACCATGCTCGAAACTATAGAGACTCAAATCTCCTCATGAGCATCGAGTACACTGCTTCCCCTCTTAGGCCTAGGAACCCTAGTTTCACTTTTGGGTGTCCAACTGCATGCTCGATCTCATAGCCACGAATGCAGTATGTATAAGGCATGACATGCACTCCCCGTCATCCTTCTACTCGAGCAATGCTTCAGAGTTGAATCCTCCTCAAGGACATCCAACAAGGTACAAGGCCTCACAACCTGTTACTAAACCTCTCCAGGTCTAAGGAACTCTTCTTCCTATTTCAGAAGGTAAACACCTATACCATAAGCACATACCTGCCAAAAGCCCCATCCTCTCTCTAGGGTTCGGTTCCTCTAAATGCAACTAAGATATCATCAACTTCCAGGGATCGATCATGAGGCAACCACTATCATCCACTTAGGTCGCATCATCCTCAACTCCCACTATTCCGTGTATCTTGGAGTATAGGCTTCCAATCTTCTTACTTGGGGTCCTTCTCTATCTCTAGAGCTAACCCTACCACCAACCTCTCTATTAGAGGTCCTCTCTTTTCATAAAGGATCAAGCTCATAAGCATACCCCTACCTGGGTGAAGCCTATGTTCAACTTATGTTTGCTCAGGGTTATGCATAACTCTATACGCTTATCTCATAAGCTATCCATCATATTCTCCTGTCTAGGGTTTCGACCTACTGGTCGTACTACTGACGTACTCTCGGTGCATACTATACCATGCTCACCTAAACTCATGGGGTTCCCATAGGTTCGTTACTAACCTCATCATTGATGGAGCTATCCTCCACTCTAACATGACCCTTCCCCGGGTTAGGTCATCCAAGATACTAGGTTATCCAACCTCTCATGGCTCATATGGCATCCAAAGGCATGTTCAACCAAACACCCCGATCTACTATGGCATCTAACTCATCATGTCATCTTTCTAACCAACACTTAGGGTTAGGGTTAGCATCATCCAGAGGGTGTTCCAGGTCTCCACCTATAATGGAGGTCTCAACCCCCAAGACTAACTCTTTTTACTTATCCTCCTGATAAGAAGGTCTAAACCCAGGTCTCTCCTGAGGGCATGACAACTTATGTCATACGACCTAAGCATGTATCTATTCTTTAGTCTACACTTAATCTATTAAGCTTATGTCTATGACATCTCATTTACATGCTTTTCATTAATGTGGTGGAGGATTTCCTTAAACCTTATCAACCTTACCCATACCTCAAGAGAGTGAGGAAAAGAGAGAAAACCCTAATCCCTATCAGCATTTGAGTTGAGAAGGGATGAACAATACGAGAGAGTCCTCAAGGTATCTTATTTCGAGTCAAATCTTGAGACTTCGGCCAGGAAGTCACACAGATCTGAGAGTCCTCATATTCTGACTAGTGGTGTGGAGGAAAATCTTGCCAGCCCCCGGGCATGATCCCTTTCTAGACACCTTAGTCTTTTGGAAAATCCTCTAATAACTCCCTTGGGTTCTATGAAGTTTGTAAAATTTAAAAATTATTACATATTAAATGAGGAATGTAATCTTTGATACCAAATGTAATGACCCCGCCTATCGGTAACCACCAATTAAGGGAGACCAGAAGGTCAGGGCCGTTATCCCAATTAACAGGATCAAAGGTTCGACAAATAATCAATAACAATTACTAAATTCTACCTACTATACTGAAATATGGTAAAAATAAAAACTTTGCATACCTTTTGAAAACTGGGATTTCTAAACTTCTATCCACACAGATACTAATCTAACTAATCCTCCTTTGCACTTTAATTCTCATTTAATTCCACATATGCCACTTTACTGTTTGTTCTTTTCTCTTGTACCTAAAACGCCGACAAACAAAACGTCGGTCAGCATAAAGCTGGTATGTCGGGGAAAAAATAATCATGAAATTATGATAACAATGTAATCAACCAATTATCATTTAACATCCAAGATTATGTTTTAAGCAATACTACTCAATTCTTACCTATCCCCTATCTCTGTGTTGTCCCTGTAGTGCACTTGTATGCTACCTCTCTTTTAGGTTGATTCTTACCCCCATGGTCCTACCTCACAGGTAGCCAATACATAGGGTAATAGAGTCGCATGGCACTACCCAAAGGTATCCCCATATCTAACTCAAAGTGACTTGATGGTCCTACCCCATTGGTAGCCATGTACTAAGTCATCCAATGACCTCATGGACCTTCCCCATAGGTAGCCATGTACTAGGTCAATTATTAAGCCACAGAGGGGACCAGGATCTGAGATAGTAGGCACATATCTTATGTGATAGTCATATCCAAATAATAGTTCACATGAATTAAATTCATCCAACAATTAATTCATGACATCGATGGAAGCTTCGGAAAACCTCAAAAACTAACTTGAGATATTCATAAGCATAACCACATACCTTATTCCCTTGCAGAAACCATGTAGAACATCATATACTTTATGAGTGCATCCAAACATCCAAGCAACCAAGCATATAATCAACAATATCTGAAACATGCATATTACATATGTGTCACTATGTATTCACATTACATTACTCAGATCTAGATGAGCTCCTAAACTTGGATTTAGGGTTATCTCTTGTTTAGACTAAGGATTAGGGCTACGAACCCTAATTCCATCATATTATGATTTCTAAGATTACAATTTCAGTTATGCATATTAGGTGAAACCCTAATTATCAATTTAAGCACATAAGATTACCCGTGACACCTAAATCACATTACTAACATTAAGATTATAACAAGATGTTCACGTTGGTTTCAAAACCCTAAATCTATATGTATGAGATTATTAATCATCATTATCAACAATTCCTTCATTTTTCATGTCTAGATCCAGTATTAGCTTAACATGAACGGACATATTCCATTAAGCATCAAATTAAGGCAAAACTAGGTTTTCCCTTACATTAAACACATCTAAACACATATTGCACATACTTTTAGAACAGGAAGCATAGTCAGGTTCTAATAATATTTTATCTATGCCTCTCATTTTTCTGAGCAAGTTTCATATATAACTTGTCTACATCCGATCATTGTAGCATTTTCCAAAATTTTCACAAGATATATTATTAAACAACCAATAGGGAAGCGCCAAGTCAGCAGTTATTACATTTTATCAGTCAATTGAGAGAAAGAACAAAAAGACTGATACGCCCCCGTGCGTCACACATACATAGAGGGCCATCTTGGTCATTTGGTTGTATCTCCCTTTACCTCGCGTCGAGCCTCTTCCCGCCCTACGTGGTTGGGCGATCCCGCCTCTGCTAATGTTGCGGTAAGGTCAACTCTGGCGCCCTCACCCCCTTCTCCATCTCCAGGTGTCTGCTGCTATGATTCTTCCCACATCGCCACTGCCCCAAGGCACCCTTCCTCCTTGCGGGATGCTCTCCTCAGTGGTTGCCACAGGCGCTACAACCAGTGCGGCCTGCCGGTGGTGTCACCCTGCAGAGAAAGCCAAGACCTCCTCTTGTCAGCCTACTCTGACGGGGTTCAGCTACACCCCGACTGCCCTTCCTGCCCCTTCATCTCTTCTCCTTAATGTGAGCCCATGTCGTGGTCTCTCTCCCGCAGACTGGACCAATGATGTTGCCGCCGAAGCTAAGAGCATTGGACTTCAACTGTGGTCCACATGCAATCCCATCTACTGCCTCCTCTACTCCTCGATCCTTCTGGTACGAGGTGCTCTCCCTTTCCACACAACTTTAGACATGAATGCTCCATCTCTGGTGCCAACCTTCCCATGGCACAAACTTCTCACGCATCAGGTCAGGCCTCTACAGGTCTCTTCAACAGAGGAGGTGATCGACCCATGGGTAACTGCTCCCTGTCTCCGTTAGATCTTAGTCAAAAGGCATCTTGCCGCTGGAAAAATTAGTCTATCATGGTTAAAGAAATTGCAAGGAGAAAACTCTGGTTATTGGAATACGATAAAAGAGATATACTTAGGCTTGACAGGTTGGTGGCAGTCTCCCCCTCCTGTATATATATAAACCTACACCGTTCCTTTTTGTGTCTCCTTCTCTTGACGCACAAGAAAGATGACAAAAGGCAAGGCATCATGCTTATGAAACTTTCCTTTTCTTTTCTTTCCAAATTCATCACCTATTGCCATGTCTATGATGGTTAAACCAAAAACCTTCTCCTTAATAATCCATATTCTCTAGTCATTAGGAAATCCAAATTTTATTTTCTTTATCTTCTTTAGTTTGGCTCTTAATTTGTTGGCCAAGAAAATTACTTCCTTATAACAAGAGTATTTCCTTTTGGTAATACCAAAATTCATTAATTATATATATACCACATTATCCTCTTACTTTGTATTATTTGTATTTTCTCTTTCTTCTTATTCATTGGGACTCCTTGAACCCAAATAAATTCTATTATTTTGAAATTCCTTTTTAAGGAATACTCATTACCCTTCAAGATATATCTACATCCTTTATTTTGCATTATCTTTCTTATTTCTTTATTAAGATATTCTTTTGCAAGGATTTCTCATTATCTTTGATCCTTTTTTTCCTCTTTTCATATTTTTTTTATTAGAAATCATATGAAAACGAATTTTTGCACAATTGTGGCCATTAATGCCACTTTCTAGATATTTCTAAGTTTTTATCATAAATACTTTTGCTTAATATCCATTATCATGTATCTTTTTCCATTATTTGGACTTTTCTTCTTTTCTTCTCTTTTATATCCATTATTGGATTAATATAATAATAGGAACCACAAAATTCCTATCAAAAGGGAGATTTGCAAAGAAATCCATCTTTTGAAACAAAGCATACCACCTTTTCAAATAAGTCCCTATTCATAAAATCATTACAATTATGAAAACATATGCAAATTTGAGGTTGTAACAAGCATGTTGAGTCCACTCAAAATCATCTCGCATGTCCACCTTTCCTGGTCTACCAACATGCAATCTTTCCCAAGACCACAACTTCAATAGATGCACACACCCAAATATTCATTTTTTTAGAACATGGATGACACATAAACAACTGATGATACAAGTACACTAAAACTGCACTACCCCAAGAGTACGAACCGCAACGGTCAAAATCCACTAGAAGAGGCAAGTAACAAAGATGAACCTCGTTACCAGTACCATCTAGTAACAGATAGCAACCTAAAAGGTGTAACAAGTATGTACTTGTGTATCGACGTTTGACTTGATCATCGACATTCTCCAAGTCAATGCCTACAAATGTAGAATGCAACCAACTCAACTGAACAACCCCCTGATCAAGCCCTTCTGGATGTGATCACACTACTACAGAAACAACATTCATTGTCGCTTTTCTGGGCGTCGGTTCTTTAGGAAAACTGGCGCCTATAATATTAGACGTCGGTTATTTAGGCAAACCGACGTCTATAATCGAAGACCAGCCAGACACGGGTACCGCTTTGAATACATCATCGGTTGTTTATAAAAAACCGACGCTTAAAGTCGCCCGCGAAATCCAATTTTCGAACAAAAAACATAGTGTCACTTTCAGCGTCGGTTATGTAGATAAAAAACTGACGCGTATGTGCGATGGAAATTTGCGCGAAAAGTGTCACTTTCAGCGTCGGTTATCCTTTTATAACCGACGCTGAAAGTGGTTCCCGCCAAATAATTTCGTTAAAATATCGTCCAATTGGACGTCGGTTGTTTAAAACAACCGACGCCTAAACATCGTTAGCGTCGGTTGTTCTAAACAACCGACGCTATTTGGGAACTTAATATCCCGCGATGCCCGACTCTTCCCCTTTCTTCTGTTTCATTGCGAGCCGACTGCACTTTTTCTCTGTTGTCGCCGCCGATTTCCCTTTTTCTCTGCTCCTTCTTCTCCACGACAGCGCCGCCGCGCTGCCACTGCTGCTGCCTTCTTCTTCTTCTCCGCGCCCCCTTCTCCTGTGCTGCTTCTCACCGACGTGTCGCCGCTCCTTCTCCTCTGCCTGCCTGCCCGCCGCCGCCTGCCTGCAGCTCTTTCTCTGCTGCCTGCCTGCCCGCCGCCGCCTGCCGCTCCCTGCTCGTCGGAGTCGCTGCCGCTACCTGCCTGACTTGTGCCGGTGGTTCTGGAGCTCGCCGGTGTCGCTGCCACCCACGTACTCGACCATCTCGACCTCGCCCTGCTCGCTTGCCCAGGTACCTGCCGACCTACCCAGGTGCGAAATTGGTTCTTTATAGGGTACCTTTGTTCCATTTAACTCTGTTCCATTTAATTGACTCTGTTCCATTTAATTAAGCTAAATTAACTTTGTTAGTTTCATTTAATTGACTCTATTCCATTTAATTGACTATATTTTCAGCTTCTAATCAAATTAATTAGTTTAGATTCATTCAAACATCTTTATAGGGTTCCTTTGTTCCATTTAACTCTGTTCCATTTAATTGACTCTGTTCCATTTAATGGCCAGCTAAATTAACTCGATGAAAATCATTTTACAATTTTTCCTTTGACTCTGTTCCATTTAATTGAGCTAAATTAACTTTGTCTTATTGTTTGTTCTTAATTAGATGTCTAGTCTATTTTAACACTATGATACATTTTTTGCTCATTAATTCTAGTGGATTATTATGACCTATGATGACCTAACAAGAAATCATGCTCTTAATGATATGATTCACATATCTATTATTGTGTTTGTTGGCCTAGAAACCCGTCCAAGATTGACTCATTTGGAGTAAATCTTGGATAGTCCCGGTTTGGGACTGTTCTTGAACACCTAATCTCACTTAGGATGTAAGTGTATAATGTGTATTGGGTTTTCGAGAAAATTTCGGTAGAATTTCCCCGTTTGTTCTCTAAGTACATATGTACTTAGAGAACAGAGGGGAAATGCTGCCGAAATTTTCTTGAAAACCCAATACACATTATACACTTACTAGTGAGATTAGGTGTTCAAGGATGGGATAGGTGGTACACATTTATTATATATAAGAATGACATCAAATGTGTTTGTTGGCCTAGAAACCCGTCCAAGATTGACTCATTAGGAGTAAATCTTGGATAGTCCCCGGTTTGGGACTGTTCTTGAACACCTAATCTCACTTAGGATGTAAGTGTATAATGTGTATTGGGTTTTCGAGAAAATTTCGGTAGCATTTCCCCGTTTGTTCTCTAAGTACATATGTACTTAGAGAACATCGGGGAAATGCTGCCGAAATTTTCTTGAAAACCCAATACACATTATACACTTACTAGTGAGATTAGGTGTTCAAGGATGGGATAGGTGGTACACATTTATTATATATAAGAATGACATCACATTATACACTTAGGATGTAAGTGTATACCCTAATCTTTTCCTAATATATACTTGTTTTCTCTGATCATAGAATAGATAGATCATGGATGTCCATTCGTAATCGTTGCACCCCAGAGTTTATATCTGGTCTTGATCAGTTTATTAGATTTACCGAGGAACATAGGAAAAAACCTACAGATAGGTTCTACTGTCCATGTAGGCATTGCGGTAACAACTTGAAAGTCAACACTGGTGAGGAAATCAAAAGTCATGTCATGTGCAACGAGATTGTACAAGGCTATACAGAATGGCACTGGCATGGAGAGATTTCAAAATCGAAACCAGTAGATGTCGATAGCAGTGCTTGGGTGGAAGAAGAAATTGCCTTCGATGACGTAAATGTGAATGAACCAGTTCCAGCAGACATCGTTGATGCGATGATGGATAGTTGTAGGGTAGAGCACACCGATCCACCTCCTATCTTCAGAAACATTGTGCATGATGTTGAGATACCGTTATACACAGGCTGTGCTAAGTTTACGAAGCTTAGCACTGTGTTGAGATTGTATAAGTTGAAAGCTAACAATAGATGGAGCGACAAAAGCTTCACTTCATTGTTGACTTTGTTGAAAGAAATGCTTCCTGAAGGAAACGAGCTGCCAATCTCAACATACCAGGTAAAGAAAATGTTGTGCCCAATGGGAATGGAGGCCAAGAAGATACACGCATGCCCGAATGATTGTGTATTATTTCAAAAGGACTATGTAGATTTGAAAGATTGTCCAAAATGTGGTGCGTCACGGTATAAATTGACGACTTCGGGGGAGTCCAAAACTGGTTCTCCTGCCAAGGTGTTGTGGTATCTACCTATAATATCACGGTTTCAATGCTTGTTTGCAAATCCGAAAGATGCGAAGAATTTGAGGTGGCATGCAGATGTTAAGAAAAATAATGATGGGATCCTGCGACATGCGTCTGATTCCCCACAGTGGAAGAAGATTGATCTATTGTACCCCAAATTTGGTGAAGAAGATAGGAATCTAAGACTTGGGCTTTGTACAGATGGGATGAATCCGTACGGGACATTGAGCAGCCAACATAGCACTTGGCCAGTCATGCTTGTTATATACAATCTTCCTCCCTGGATGTGTATGAAAAATAAGTACGTTATGTTGTCATTGTTGATATCGGGCCCTAAACAACCCGGAAATGATATCGATGTTTATCTTGAACCTTTGATTGATGACGTAAAGAAACTTTGGGCTGAAGGTGTGATGACCTATGATGCTTCAGCAAGAGAGACATTTCGTTTGCACGCTATGTTGTTTTGCACTATTAATGACTTTCCAGCATATGGGAATTTGTCTGGATATAGTGTCAAAGGAGCTAAAGCGTGTCCTATATGTGAAGAAAACACTGATTCAATAAGACTAAAACATGGCGGCAAGACTGTATATCTTGGTCATCGAAGGTTTCTTTCAAAATTCCATCTGTATCGTAGGAAGCACAAAGCATTCAATGGATGGAATGATGAACGGAGTGCACCTAAACCTATACCAGGGGATGTTGTTTATGAAAGAGTAAAAGACATTGTCAATGAATTTGGTAAGAAATCACAATGTAGTATGGCCACACGAAGTGACAATTCTGCATTCAAGAAAAAGTCAATATTTTGGGATCTTCCTTATTGGAGTTCTTTGACAGTCAGGCATTGTATCGATGTAATGCATGTTGAGAAAAATGTCTGTGATAGCATCATTGGTACTCTGTTAAATATACCAGGTAAGACTAAAGATGGGATAAAATCCAGACTGGACCTACGTGAAATGGGAATAAGGTCAGAATTAACAGAATTACGTGAAATGGGTAGTAAAAGAACATACTTACCTCCCGCTTGTTACACGTTGTCTAGAAAGGAGAAGAAAACTTTTTGTGAATGCTTGTTAAATGTTAAGGTGCCACATGGTTACTCATCCAACATCCGTAGATTGGTATCAATGAAAGATCTGAAGTTGATAGGTCTTAAATCTCATGATTGTCACACTCTAATGCAACAAATATTACCCGTGGCAATTCGATCTATATTTCCGAAGCATGTAAGGTTTGCAATTACCAGACTTTGTTTCTTTTTCAACAGTCTATGCAGTAAAGTTATTGACCCTGATACTCTCGATAATTTGCAAAGAGAAGTGGTTGTTACCCTATGTCATCTTGAGATGTATTTCCCTCCTTCGTTCTTTGATATCATGGTACATCTTGTTGTCCACTTCACTAGGGAAGTGAAAATGTTGGGACCAGTTTTCTTGGATTGGATGTATCCCTTTGAACGATACATGAGCGTTTTTAAAGGTGATGTTCGAAACCGTTATCGGCCTGAAGGGAGTATTATTGAAGGTTATGTGGCAAGAGAGGTTATGGATTTTTGCAATGACTTTCTCAGTGGTAATGACACTCCTGATAATGACAAGAATATTGAGGAGGGAAAAGGAATTTTGGGATCACGGGTGAAAGTAATCAGCCGTGAGCAGTTGGAACAAGCTCACTTGTATATTTTACACAATATGGATGAAGTGAGTGTTTATATCGAGGAACATACCAATTTCATAAAGAGACAACATCCTCGAGCAAGTTCAATGTGGCTTGCTAGAGAGCATAATAAGACTTTTACTAAGTGGTTTGAGGATAAAGTCTTACATCAACTATCTCAAACACCAAATGATATTACAGAAACTATCAAATGCCTCGCCTTTAAACCAAAACCGAATGTTATGTCTTATGAAGGGTTTGACATTAATGGATTCACATATTACACAAAGCGCCAAGATGATAAGAGTGTCGTCCAAAATAGTGGGGTCACTCTTCAAGCGTCGACTATGTACTTTGCAAGTGCAAAGGATAAGAGTCCACGTGAAGCTAAAATGTCATATTACGGTGTCATTGAGGACATTTGGGAGTTTGACTACATAGATTTCAAAATTCCGCTCTTTAAATGTAATTGGGTTGATAACACCAAAGGAGTTATAGTGGATGAATTGGGTTTCACTTTGGTGAACTTTGAAAAGATTGGCGAGAAGCGTGAACCATTCATATTGGCATCACAGGCAAAACAAATATTCTATATCGATGATCCTGTGAATGATAAATGGTCGGTTGTTCTTCATGGTAAAAGACAATTCATTGAAGATCCTATAGATGAAGAAGAGTACTATGATAAGTATGATGACTCCAGTCCATTCTCAGTTGGGTTGCCAACTCCACAAAATATTGAAGCTAATGATGACTTATATGTGCGCGGAGATCACAATGAAGGATTGTTAATTGATAAAAGATCACAATTTTAGAGACATGTATGTTTATACAAATGCTAAATGTTTGCCTTTTTCTAATTAATAAAAATGCTAAATGTTTGCCTTTTTCATGTGAGCCCGATATGTGTGTTACCCGATTGGAGAGAAGCTACATTGCCATATCCCCACCCGAATATTGATACACTTGTTGATGCAGAAGGCTGGGTCATATTGTGGCCCAAAGCAGATGTCGTCTACACTACTGAAATTGTAAGATAAATTTACATTGATTTAGACTGTTAATGTGTATATATGATGTCAACTGATCTGAAATTATATATACAGGTTAAAAAGAAGACACCAGGAGCACCTAGGCCTCCACCTCCACTTCCTGCATTACCAACTTGGGTTCCAACTGACCTAACATACCCGTTAGGTCCTGCTTGTAGGGGAATGTCATGTTGGCTACGGGCACATAATATACATTGCCCGATAATTGTTTCTTTAGATGCAGATTATGCAGGTCAATCATACGATAGATCTTTATTTATACAAGATATTATTGAGCTGTTTATGTATGATTGGCTGAATACATCAATGATAGAGACATGGATAAGGTGAGATCTTGTTTATACATCCATATACCTTGTGTAAGATCCGGTGATCTGGTTTCTTATATATTAATGCATACGTAATACATGTTTTGCAGCTACTTAGTCGAAGATCATTGCAAACAATTTGCATTTGATCATGTGGGATTTTTGATTCCATCATTGATTAGTATGGTAGCTAAAGACCCTGATACTGTTCAACAATACTGTATAGATGCTTTTACAATTTTTGGTCAGCAAAAGAAGACGATAATAATAGCTCCATTCAATGTCAAGTAAGTTTACTTTATTTATAATTTGGACTTAAGAAAATTCCATTTTTATTGTGCATTTTGAGTTATTAATTGTTAACTTTTTACCTCTAGCGGTAAACATTGGGAGTTACTAGTTATTGTCCCCGGGACGTTCACTGTTTATTATCTAGATCCCGCGGAAATACATTAAACACTAAAATTGGACACGTAATGAGAATGCCATTATTCTGGTGAGAAATATTTCATTTTTGTATATGTTAACATCTCTTATTACATTACTATTTACTTATGCAATTTACTGTGTTATATTAACATGTAGGGGTTTAGATGCATTCAAAAAGGCTAGAGGAACGGTCCCAAGGAAAAAGAACCAGCCAATAAATTGGTAGAACGTACAAGTAAGTTCCCGACTCCAATGTATATATTATTGATGTGAATTGTGCTTAGTTGTATTATTTTGTATGTTTCAATTTATAGTGCGCTACACAAGACAATGGTTGGGCATGCGCATACTATGTGATGCGATTTATGCAGATGATTATCCGATATGCCGCACTGGACATCGATACCATACATGAGGTATTATATATAGTCTCATTAGTTAGTATGAAATATATCAATCTTATTTGTATATTATTACTTATATATACATCATTCTCTTTACAGGTGTTTAAAACTGACAACACTACAGGTAAACGCTTAAAAAATATACATGCTCCATATACGATGGAAGCATTAAATGAACTAAGAGAAGAATGGGCAAAAGCCATACAAGCAGTGGAAACTGTAAGATATAATTGGGATGTTGATAGTGATAATGAATGATACTTTGTAAATGAATATTTATGAATGTTAATACATGTATTTGAATGTTTCTATATGTGTGAATGTGAGAATTGAATTGATGTCTGAATGTATCTACTTGTGTGAATTATTTTTTGTGAATTTTGCAGGTTTGTGGCCTGTTTGTAGGATGATATCAATGGATGTCATAAACCTGCAGTTCAGAAAAATGAACTGTAGGTTCTCATCCGCTGACCAGCCACAGCAGGCCTGCAAACTGATAAAAAAAATAGATATAGGCGTCGGTTATTTACAGAAAACCGTTAGCAAAGACATACAGCGTCGGGTTTTTGCAAAACACCGACGCCTAATGTGGCCACAGCCGTACTGGAAATGGCGTCGGCTGTTCGTGTCAAACAGACGCCAAAAGGGTTCGCGCCACAGAAAACAGCGTCATCTAGGACACTTTCTGCGTCGGTCTTTTAGTAGATAAATGACGCCGAATGTGTCCTAGATGACGCCGTTTTCTGTGGCGCGAACCCTTTTGGCGTCGGTTATCTACTAAAAGACCGACGCCTATATGTTAAATAGGCGTCGGTTAAAAAACCGACGCCGAAGTGTTCGACCTTTAGCGGTGGCCACATAGGCGTCGCTCAGAAACTGACGCCAAAGGGGGTTAAACAACCGACGCCAAAGGTTGTTTCTGTAGTAGTGTGAACCTAAGATATGGCCGTACATGGAAGACCAAGATCTAAATTGGCCTTCATTAGGACCTATAGGATGATGAGCTACAACGACATCACCATCAACACATAAACATAGTAAGACTGCAACATCCTGAAGTGTGATCATCATCTCACCTAAAGGGAAGTGGAAGGGATTTGTATTTGAGTTCCACCTTCTACTAAGTGTTGTTATCAATGATGCATCAAAGTGAACCCTAGAAAGGGTAATGAATGATCTGAACCCAGCTATACAAACATACCCTAACACATCTACATTTATTAACTCCCACCTAGACATTTCAGTGGAGTGGCATGTAATCCGTAATGTATCATCTCCTTTAACCATGTCTATAAAAAGAAAGAACAAATATTACAACATGTGTTAAATGACTAAAAGTGTACAATAAAATTACAATGAGATATTAACTATATGTATACCAAAATAGAATCTAACAGTTTATTACATGTATTATTATAGAAGTTAGGAGGAAATGTTATTCATCCCACCCTCCTCATGTGAGTAAGAAAACTAAGATTACACCGAGAGGTTTCAAAGTAGAAAACTAATATTACATGTAGAGATTACTAATTCGAAAATGAAGATTACATTTTGAAATTTCAAAGTAGAAAACTAAGATTACATTTGAAGATTTGTAACCATCACTTTTCTTACATGTTCTCCCATTATGACCTAAACCACTACATTTTCCACATTTGTAAGAAGTGTGATTAGGATCAGTATCCATAGTTGTCATCCTGCGCTTCACCTTAGGTCTTCCTGCACGTGTTGTAACAATTGGTGGTAGAAGATAAACAAGACCCATGGTTGGATCAAACCCTGGCCAATATCTTTTATCAGGGATTCCACTAAAATGAGGGGCATATGTCAGCCTATAATTGTCTAGCTTTTACCAACTACTGACAAACTGGAAATACTCATAGTGTATGAAACTAGTGCATGCCAGTACGTGTGAGCATGGGATATGATAAACTTTTTGTTCATCACAAGTACACTGAGAAGGATAGGGATTTCGTAGAATATGCACCTGATAACTATTGTCTGACATATCATTGACAGTGAATTCTAACTCATTTACTCAGCAACTAATGTGATGTTTCCTAGCCTTCTCCTCCAACTTACCCAATTTATATGATATTATCTCAGTGAATGGGCTAGATAATGATGTCATAGAGTTTTTCCTTTTGAAGAATATAGCGACCAACTGATAATATGTGCTACATATGAGGGCTTGTATGAGAAGATTGCGAGCACACTTTAAAATTCAATTAATTATCTCAGAGTAATTGTTCATTTTTGTACCGTATCGATAGCCACCGTCACAAGACATGGTCCACATTCTTGAGTTTAAAAGCATGAGCCAACTGTAAGAAGATCGGTCAATGGATTTTATAGCACTCATGTGTTTATCAAACTTTATAACTTCAGTCACCTTAGTAGCTTTCCACATCACGTCATATAATTCAGTAGACATATTTTTTTATGAAAGTTGTCTCTATAATGTCTTAAATAGTTACATTGAGTGGCATGTGGGAACACCTCATCCAAAGTGTGATGAATGTTGCACATCCTATCAGATATAACACAAAGGTCATTCCTTTGTTGGACAATACAAATTTGTATTTTCATGCAATTCAAGAACCACACCCATGAAGAACGATTTTGTTTTTCAACAACTATTAAAGATAAGGGAAAGAATCCATTGTTTCCATCAATTCCAGCAGCTATAAGTAAAGTCCCACCATATTTACTGTATAGAAATGTGCCATCAACACTAATCAGTGGCCGATAATGAGCCCAACCTGCAATAGATGGACCAAAACTCGAAAATATACATTCAAATCGATGGCCAAGGGTTGTTTCACTAGCTTTGAAATTATATACAGTTCCTGGAATAGCTTCTTCAACACATCTAAGATATAGAAGTAACGACCCATACGATGTCTCCCAATCTCCAAAGATTGATGAAATGGCTTTCTTACGTGCATGGCAAGCCTTGTTGTAGGATATGGTAAGATGCAACTCATCTTTTACTTTTTCAACTATCTCTCGAGCACTCATGTCTAGTTTTCTCTCAACATAGGCATTATAATCCTTGCAATATATGAAGACTTGCATTGCATACGATCCTTGTACAAAATTGCACTGTGGCATGAGTGTTTATCATTGTATTTTGTTATTTTCTACAACCCACCAGCCCTCTTAGAAGGACATGCATGAAGTCTCGATGAACATTGATCCTTATTAAGACATATAAGCATAAGGAAATTCTTATTTGATCGGTCTGTCCGAAATTGGGCATTATTATAGATTGAACAAGATTGCAATTTTACAAGGAGGTCTTCCTTTGTTTCAAAAATGTCACCTTTATGAAAACCTTGTCCTATAACAACTTCATAGTCTCCCATGTCTAAAGGGTTTTCAAAGTCATCAATCCAATCATCATCCGTAAAACATTCATATTTATCCATATTGTTATGGTCCACCCATTCACCCTTCTAGGTTTCTGGGTCAACGTAAATATCATGATTGCTATCATATATATGAACTTCTTGCAATTCTACATCATCATCATCATCATCATCATCAACCTCATCATCATCATCATCATCATCATCATCATCATCATCATCATCATCATCATCATCATCCTCAACAACATTGTTTTTTCCATCATCACCCAAAATATTGGCTTTCTCAACATAAAGATTCATATGCCTCCCATTTGAGATAGTGATTAGGTCTTTCCAACTATTATCATCAAAAACTTGAGTAGGAAATAAGTTAAACATCAGACCTAAATCACTTGGAATGGTGTAACTTAAATGTATGTCATGCATTGATGAGTTGATGGCAAGAACTTGATGTATGAATGACATCAACTCGTCATAAGTAGATGTTGTACATATTTCAATAGGCATGAATGTTCCATCATAAAGTATGACAAAATGTCTTGAGGTATTGGCCGTAATCCTGAATGTGGAAAGTAATTTATGTTAGATATATAATATGGAAGCTTTTTGATAAAATAAGTAGCTAAAATCACTAACCATATAAACAAGACTTTGTTCAAATGATTTTGATATAAAAATGACTTTGTTCAAATGATTTTGATATAAAAGTTACTTTGTTCAATTGATTTTGATAACGATAGTGTTGCACATTTGCGACGATCTGAACCACATTGATTCAAACCATATTGTACGATTCATGCCACATTTGTGATGATTTGTATAAAAATGACTTAGTTCAACAAATTTGATATATTTCATAAAATTGTGTTGCACTATCACTAGAGCTAAAATCACTAACCATATAATATGACTTTTTTAAAATGACTTTGATATAAAAATTACTTTGTTCTAATGATTTTTATATAAAAATTACTTTGTTCAATTGATTTTGATAATGATAGTGTTGCACATTTGTGATGATCCAAACCACACAAATTCGAACCATATTGTATGATTCATGCCACATTTGCGATGATTCATATAAAATGACTTAGTTCAACGAAATTTGATATATTTCATAAAATTGTGTTGCACTATCACTAGAGCTAATATCACTAACCTTATAAATATGACTTTGTTTAAATGATTTGGATATAAAAATTACTTTGTGCAAGTCTGAAATATTTGAACAACTATTTCTCATGATTTAACTAGAAAAAAAATACACAATCAAACCATCATTCACACACAAAAATAGACTTGTACAAAATAGAAATACTAATAAAAATCATGACATACTTAAAGAATATATAAATAGTAAACAGTCCATGTAGGACAAAGTCTGTTTAAGATACAGTCCAATAAATTACAATGCATTAAAATTACATTTTACAAATGCATACATCATAACTCACACAATCTAAGAAAAAACACATACACAACTCTCACCTTATGGACAAATTCAACAGACTCTGATTTCTCTGAGTTCACCCTAATCTCACTATGAAGTTGTTCACTCATTTGTTCACCCCAATCTCACTATGAAGAAAGTGTACATGAAGAAAGAAGATCATTAGTATTAAAAAAAAAGAGGTACTATGGGGGAAGAGGAAGAGGAGTGCTGGAAGAGGAAGGGAAGTGGAAGAGGAAGAGGAAGAGTAAGAGGAATAGGAAGAGGAGTGCGGGAATAAGAAGGGAAGAGGAAGAGGAATAGGAAGAGGAGCAGGAAGAGGAGTGCAGGAAGAGGAAGGCAAGAGGAAGAGGAAGAGGAAGGGGAAGAGGAAGAGGAGTGTGGGAGGAGGAAGGGAAGACGAAGAGGAGTGTGGGAAGAGTAAGGGATGAGGATGAGGAAGAGGAAGAGGAAGAGGAGTGTTGCGTCGGATAGAATAGAGGAAGAGGAGTGTGTGAAGAGGGAAAAGGAGCAGGTGGTGGTGGCATGTGATAGCTTGGTGGTGGTGGTGGTGTTGGCTTGTTGGTCTGAGGGAAGAACAAGAATGAGGAAGGAGGAGGAGGAGGAGGAAGGAGAAGGTGGTGGAGGAGGAAGGAGAAGGTGGAGGAAGAAAGAAAAGGGGGCCGAGGAAGGAGGTTGAGGAGGAAGAAGAAGGTGGTGGCAAAGGAAGGAGAAGGTGGGGGAAAGAAGAGGGGGTCGAGGAAGGAAGAGGAGGAAGGAGAAGTGGAGGAGGAAAGAAAAGGGGGATAAGGAAGGGTAGGAGGAAGAAGAAGGGCTAGGATGAGTGGTGGTAGAGGAAGGAGAAGGTGGTGGCAGAGGAAGGAGAAGGTGGAGGAGGAAAGAAAAGGGGTCGAGAAAGGAGGAGGAGGAAGGAGAAGGTGTAAGAGAAAAGAGAAGGGGGAAGCAACAACAATGAAGGAGAGGAGCGGAAGAAGGGAGGGCGGAGAAGAGCTTACCGAGCAGAGAACAACCGACCAGTGGAGGCTTCAAGTAGGCGGCAACATTGAGTAGGCAGTGGATCTTCGATGAGGATGTGTGAGCAGATGCTTTGGTGAGGAGGATGAGCGAGCAAAGAGAACATGTGAGGGCTGGGCACGTAGAACTGAGTAGCGGAGGGGAAAGAGAATTGCTCACAAGCATCATAACCAAGAAGAACATGACAAATAAAGTGGCGTCTACCAGAAAATGCCACTTTATCTGGCATTTTACATAAAGTAGAGACGTGACATATTTGTGTTGAGAGTTAATGGAAAATGCCAAATAATGTGGCGTTTAAGCCACACTATCCGATTGGTGAAACAAAATCAATTGAAAATGCCACACAATGTGGTGCTTTATTGGAAATCAATTGTAAATGTCACACATAGTGGCACTTTCAAGCCCTGCACCAGAAAAATGGCAGACATTGTGGTGCTTTTTGGCCCCACAATAGGAAAATGCCAACTAATGTGGCCCTTTTGGCTAAAAGTGTGCTAATCTGGGAAATAAGTTGGGGATGGTGCTATTTGGGTAATTGTTTTTTACAAAAGTGTGCTATTTGGTTTTTTTTCATAATCTAAATCAATGTGTTTAGTTCTTGCATGAAGAATAGGGTTCATAGTCAGATATAAAGCACTCAAGTTGTCACAGTAGAGTGTAGTTGGAGAACTTTGAAATATTTGTAAATCTAGCATTAGACGAGAACCAGATCAATTCAGTAGCAGTCAAGGATAATGACCTAATTTCAAACTTCATTACTTTACTTTGTGAGGGTGGGTTGTTCTTTTAATGATCAGGAGATATAGTTTTTTCCAAGAAAGATATTAAAGCCAGTTGTTCTTCGTGAGGTTAAGGGGAAACCATCCCAGTTCACGCCAGTGAAGGCAGTGCCAGAAGGATTTTGATCAATGAAGAGTTGAATGCCTTAAGTAATAGATCCTTTCACACATCTCAGCATACATTTTACTAGAGGTAGATGTATGGTGGTAGGATTGTGAAGAAATTGACATGCTAGACAAACAACATATGTTATATCAGGTCGTGTCAGGTTTAAGTACTAAAGATAAACAACTATTATGTGATATATACTTGGATCAAGAAGAGGTGTTTCAATCATATGTATACAATCTCATAAGGAGGAGGGACTAGTGGGGGTTTTTAATGGGTTTACAGTCCATCATATCTTCCCTTTGAAAAATATCATAAGCATATTTTGCCTGGTGAAGAAAAATGCCTTTAGTAGTATGTTCAACTTCAATTCCCAAGAAGTAGTGAGCTTCACCAAGATCTCTAAGAGAAAATTACTTCTCCAGTTGGCTTATGACAGAAGAAACTTCATACTCATTATTACCAGTAATCAACATATCATCTACATAGAGTAGAAGGTAAATGATTTTTCTTCTTCTAAATTTGTGAAAACAAACAGGGACGAATTGTTAGTGCTTGAAACAAAGCAAAGTTCAAGAAGGTAATGGATGATACAATTATACAAGGCCCTAGGTGCATATTTTCAACCATATACAGCGTTATGTATCTTGCAGACATGCATTGGAGCTTTCTCATCCACAAATCCAGGGGGTTGTTCCATATTTACCTCAATATCTAAGACTCCATTCAAAAAGGCATTAATAACACCTAGTTGCCTAATAGACCATATCGTGAAACAACAATGGTCAACACTACTTTGATGATGGGTGATTTAATCACAGGGCTAAAAATCTACAAGTAATCAACACCTTCCTTTTGATGAAAGCCTTTAGTAACCAATTTGGCTTTCATCCCGTCTAGAGATCCATCGGGTTTAATTTTTGTCTTGTACACCCATTTATAGCCAACAATATTTTGTTGAGGAATTCGTGGAACAAAATTCCAAGTCTTATTTAATTTAAATGCAATCAACTCATCTTGCATGGCTTGAAGCCAACCTGAATGTCATTTTGCAGATTCAACATTTCTAGGAACCATAGGAACTACTGTGATGGTTAAGTTGTATTTATGATTTGGTTTCACAACTCCATGTTCCCCTCTAGTAGTCATTCCATGTTCATTTACGATGATGTGAGCATTAGTATTATGAATTTATGTATTTAAGTCTTCATCAAAATCTGTTATATCAACATTCGACTTCTCAGACTGAGATAAGCTACCAAGTAATAGTGTTTCTAGCTCAGAAGTAAGATTATACACATTATCAATATTAGACGAATCTGGTATAGATGAAGTAGGAACTTGTTCTTGTAAAGAAGCCCTTACAATATTTAGTAAAAGCAATTAGTAGTTTGTCATTTTCACTGTGGATGTCAGTATTCTCAACATTATAGATATAAGTATTGTGTGTCATAGTAGTATCACTTGGCTATTAATTGACACGATAATTTTTATGAGATAGAACATCAGTAGATGTACTCCTTGCACACTCTTCAAGATTTGAAATGAAAGTATTATCATTAAATTTGGACAAAAATAAAGTTTCTTCTGAGGTTGTACTTCTATTTCTTTAAATTGAAAAATACATTCATTTAACACCACATGTTTTGAAACATACATCCTAAGGGAAGGTAGATGGAAGCATTTATAACCTTTGTGTTGTTAGTTGTATCCAAGGAATATGCTTGACAGAGATCTAGGATCCAATTTATCTTGACTATATTCACAAAGATAAGGATAACATAGTGTGTCATTTACCCTCAGGTGACTGTAGTCAGGTGGGGATTTGTAAAACAATTAGAGTGGTGACTTCATATCAAGAACTTGTGCAGGAAGTCTATTTATCAGATATGCTGAAGTAGAAAAGATTCAGCTCAGAATTGTTTTGGTAGATTCACTTCCAACATCCTTGTGAGTCCTAATTCCACAATGACATGATGTTTACGTTCAACAACACCATTTTGAGCTGGGTCATGAGGACATGGACTTGTTGTATTAAGCCTTAACTGTCTAATTTTTTCCAGCTAAACATTCATAATTTCACATCCACCATTAGTTTGTAAAATTTGAACAATCAATCGGAATTGATTTTGAATCATTTTATAGAAGGAGAAAAATAGATTACATAATTCACTCTTCTATTTCATAGGAATGAACCAACTATATCAGGTACTATTATTAGTAATGAGAACATAGTAGAAGAAATTATGTAGAGAAGGCACAATCACTTTTCCCCATACATCACAATGAATATTATGAAATATTGGTTCAGACCATACATGTTTATGAATAGTAGCTAGTGTTCTACCCTTACATATTTCACAACTATTACATATTCCACTATAGTGAAAAAGACTAAGAATATCATGGTTGTGACATAGTTGTTGTAGAATGTCTTTATCTAGGTGTCCCAAACGTTTGTTCCACAACTCTTCTGAAACTTTATTGAACCTGTTTGAAAAGAACACCTTTGGTTAAAGTTGGAGAGCATGCAGTGTGGCATATAACTCATAAAAACTGGATTAACTAATGCAGAAGCGAATTATTACCAGCGGTATTAATGAAAATTGCTAAAAATTAAAACCATTACACAGAGATCCATTCATATGAAAACTCTTTCAACAAGAACCAAAGTATTATATTTACATATTGGTTCACATTGTACATTCCCTGTACCATCTCTTTCTCGAGACATATATATAACATCACTTTACTTGATAGAAGCACGAGTAACAAAATCCTTGAGGCTTCAAGCCAAAACCTCAGATCGATTTGTCCAAGCACTAACTCCTAGGACACGAGAGTACAGAGACGACTCATAGGACTAATTATACAAGATGAGACAGTCAATGTCTCCACCTGATGGATCACTGTTGTCCCTGAGGCTGCTACTGCTACTGCTCTTCTGCTACAGAAGAGTTTCTTCCTCGTCGTCTGGGTCTACCTAAAAACGTTGAATTCCACGGGGGTGAGACAATTATAAAATTTCCCCAGCGAGAGATATAACTCTCCCCCAAAACATTATCATTGCAATTTTAATTGAAATAAACTGAGCAGTGAGATAATATAAATCAGAAACAGATGAATCAACATCTATGCAAATCAGAGCAACATTCTTATGCAAGTATTTCAGTTATAAACGGATAAAGTAGAATGTCTCATATTCAATATGAATTAACAGAACATAAGTAACATTTATGTATCAAGGACAGGCTAAGCAGTGTAACATCATCCAATGGTTTTTGCATTTCAATCTTATGCAAATACGCTACATGAATGATTATATTTTACAAACAAATTTAAGCTCTGAGGAGATGAGGTATACCGCTCATACTCCAACCGACCATTTCTAGAATCGAAATCTGTACCATAATTAGGTCAATGGAAGAGCCATATTCCCATAACCTCCCACATCCCGGTTAGTACGGGACCACAAGCAGGACTGTGTTAACTACTCAGATAGCTTTCCAGGGTATACTGGAACTTCTCTATAGAGTTACAGCGTCAACTACACTCTCATCGGTAATCAAGAGAATTAATGTTTATCTCCATCGACCCAACATTAAATATCATTGGGAGATTAATGATACATCCATCCCAACCATCGGGAGATTTATGATACATCTATCCCGACACATGAAGGATTGAGAGGTTTAATGTTTACCCTCCCTCAACCTCTTCACAAGGATGTAATGATATTTTTGCCCATTTACCCCCACATATTCATAATATGTGAACTCCAGGAATTCTATAGGAAAACCTGTTTCACCATCACCAACTTCTGATGATGATGGATCTATGGTCAGAGCACTACATGAATAGATTTCACTTGATTAATTAAGTACATTTTCATATTATTTTAGCATCAGGCAAGTTCTCAAACGAAACTTTTTAGGACAATGCTATAAAGAAACATGTACTATTTTCATCAAATACTCAACTATCTTTAAAAGATATTGGGAACTCAGTCCCTTATTTTAAAACTGGGAACTCTCATCCCTTCACAATTTCATCACCATAATCATATGGCCTAGGGTAATTAAATCCTTGATTCATCATTAAGCATTGTTACCACTTTTCCAAGTAACCATCACCTTCAGGTCAATTGACCAAGGCAAACATGATACTTGCTATTACAAGCATCACACATGGTACTTGAGGCCCATTAACTCTCTTGTTACTTCTTACCAGGCAACAAGGTATATTATGGCAGTCAAGGCACAATCACAATAGTGAACTAAACATCATAGCTCATACCTGGCCATGATCATCATTTCAACATACCTGCATGGTTAGCACAGATGATAACAACGATATCAATTTCTTATCAGAACCATGTACAACAATTATGAATTCACTATTCATGGGTAACACCACTATTCCCTTACCAGGGTTAGGGTTTCCCATTTCATGTCATATGAGAATAATCATCCCATTATCTCATCAAAGATATGGTCTATCACCATATTGCCCAAGATTAGGGTTTGTTAAGCATTACATAGAATTACCCTGGATTTGAGCTTCACATCACATTAAATATTAGGGTTTCTCATGAAACCATCCTTAGTTAGGGTTTCACATCAAATTCATCCTATGATAGGAACTATATTCAATAATCCACAACTAGGGTTTACTATACATCCCAATTAGGTTTTCATGTTCCATTACCCATAATTGGGGTTTCCTATTCATCGCAATTAGGGTTTAATGTTCCATTACCCATAATTAGGGTTTACTCTTCATCCCAATTAGGGTTTCATGTTACATTACCCATAATTAGGGTTTACTATTCATCCCAATTAGGGTTTCATGTTCCATTACCCATAATTAGGGTTTACTATTCATCCCAATTAGGGTTTTGCATTACATTACCCTAAATTAGATTCACATATATCATCACCCGAGATTAGGGCTACAACCATACCCTGAATTAGGGTTTCAATTATAATTGCCCTGAATTAGGGTTAAGGTTCAACATTCTTGTCAATTAGGGTTCATGTTCATGATTAGGGTTTCATGATCTCTTTACTTAAGGATCATACCCTTAATAACCACATGAATCATACTCATCTACAATTCCATATTATCACCCTCTCAACTTTATTAAGTTACATCAACCCTTTAGTCAAGTTCATACAACTATGATTGACATAGTGTACCAATTCATTATTTTTATAAGCAATTAGGGTTCATCCCTTAATTGGCATTAATCACTTAGGTACTATTAGGGTTTCAACCTCTGTACCTTCATTGATTACTATTGCTAACAATTATTGGATCCTTGGAACAATCATTACCTTCAATATCCAAGTGATTTAACCACATTGAACTCCATTCGGTTTTGAAGGTTTCTCCACCAAACGGTTTTGAAACCATTTGCCACCAAACGGTTTTGAAACTATTTGCCCCCAAATAGTTTCAAGACTGTTTGGTCTCAAATGGTCTCAAGACCGTTTGGGCCAAATTAGTCCCAAAACCGCAAGGGCTCACTAGGTCATTCATCATACCAATCAATTTCCAATTGCATCATTGAATTGACTATTGGTTATTCAATTGAAGGATTCATCAATAAAAACCATTAGGTCATCATCCATGATTCAAGGATCAACCACTAACCCACCAAATGGTTTTGAAACCGTTTGGTCCCAAACGGTTTCAAGACCGTTTCGGCTCAAACGGTCTCAAGACCGTTTGACCCAAGTTGTCTTGAAATCATTAGGACCAATCAAGGATTCTTCCATCAACTTGATTAGGGTTTCCAATTGAAGGATGGTACACACATAGAATTGACCAATTGAGTCCATTGGATCATCATCCAACAAGTAATTAAGTTCAGACCTATAACGGTCAACTAAACCAAATGGTCAACCCCTTCATTCGATTTTGAGTCCAAAACACCAAATGGTTTGCAAACCGTTTGGTCTCAAACGGTTTGGTGAAACCGTTTGGACCAAAGGTCCAAGCCCGTTTGCTTATGTTCTTGGTTGAGGTGTGTTCTTACGAACATGTTATTATCTTCAACCATTAGACTTACGAAAGCTACTACCATTTCCATGGCAAGTCTATTAATCAAGAAAGGCTATTGCAATAACAACAATTAAATCATTGTATGGAGAAATTGAATTCAATGACAAAGATTTAGGGTTTAAGTTATATAACCCGCCTTCAAATATGACCCCAAGCTCCAGAATTCACGGCTCCAATGGTGGTTGAAGATCTAGCAACCTCCCAAGGTCGTTTCTCAAGCTTTTGGAGTGAAAGGATCGGCTACGGTTGAAGATGGAGTGAAGAAATGAAGGAATCATACATTGTTTTATGATTTTCACCATTAAATCAAGAAGAACGAAGGTCAAAGACTTACCAACAGGTTGGGCGTCCTTCCTTCTGTTCTTAGCTCTCTTGGTCAATTTTGAAAGAAAGGAGAAGAAAGGAATCTGAAAAGATCCTTAGGTGGGTTGGAAAAGGCTCTTTTATAAGAAAAATCAATGAGAGAGAAATTGTTTTATAAAAATCATTTAATTCCAAAATTATTTCCACCTATTCCTCCTTCTTTTCTTACATGTAAAGGCAACTCAATCCCACCGAGTTCCCTTCCATTATCCATGGATTAAGGGAAAAGAAAATAAGCACCTTAATCCCTTATAATATTAATATATATTTTTGAATGGGAATTCTTTTCCTTATATTAAGGTGAGTGGAATTTAACCTCCTTAGGATATTTTGTGGTCCTTGCAAATCTAAAGGACTTCAATAAAAATCTGAATCCCACCATTTTAATTTTGGTTGAAGGCCCTTCAATTATTTTATTTATTTTTACATTAATGTTTCCATTATGCTTAAATCTTGATTATTTTAATATCAAGATTCTCTCTCCTCCAACTTAAATCATATGAGGCACCCTTCTCATTTTATTTTCTCCACATGATGACAAGAAACATTAGGGACCTTATTGAAGTGGTAATTTAGATATTGCACCCTAGGGTTTGGGTAAATATCACATTACACCCAAAACTAGGTTTTCATGCACAACCAATGCTTTATCAGCACTTTCTTGGAATTCAGGCTATCACAAGCCATACCTCTACATCATCTTCACTCTCATGATGCTTTAACACATGAGGAACATATTATCATGCACAAATTTGCAAATAGACCCCTCAACTTGGGTAATTTGCACTTTAGTCCAAAACAGGCAAAATATTGATTTCAATAATATTCAAAAAGGACTCAAATTGTAATATAAGTTCCTCTTGAGCCCAAATTACTTTTCAAAAGATAAGATCATGCATATAATCACGTTTATTAAGCAAAACACCTAGGGTTAATTCATAACCCAGGTCAGGGATGTTACAAGTTTATCCACCCCTTACAATGATTTCGTCCCTGAAATCATCAACAACACATTAAGAGAAAAGATAGGATATTTCTGCCTCATCTCATCCTCTGGTTCCCACGTAGCTTCTTCAATGCCACGGTGATTCCAGATAACTTTTATAAGACTAATGTCTTTCTTTTTCAACTTCTTGATTCTTCTATCAAGAATCAACACTGGCCCTTCCACATAAGATATGTCATCATTTAGTTCTACCTCCATAGGTTGTTGTACTAACTCAGTGTCAAGATGACACTTCCTCATCATAGAGATATGAATCACTGGGTGCAATCTATGCAACTCAGGTGGTAACTCCAGCTTATAGGCTACCTTTCCCATCCTCTCAATGATCGGATAAGGCCCAATAAATCTAGGAGCTAGCTTCCCTTTCTTTCCAAATCTCAGGATACCTTTCCAAGGTGAAACCTTAAGGTATACCCTGTCTCCGACGTGAAATTCTAAGGGTCTACGATGCTTGTCAGCATAGGATTTCTGTCTATCCTGGGCAGTTTTCAAATGTTGTTGTATGATCGTTATCTTCTCAGTTGTTTGTTGAACCAACTCAGTACCCAAAAGTTGATATTCACCAGTTTCATACCAACAAAGGGGAGATCTACACCGTCTACCATACAAAGACTCATATGGTGCCATCTCAATACTGTGTTGATAGATGTTATTATAAGCAAACTCTATCAAGCTCAGATGTAGATCCCAACTCCCCATAAACTGAAGGACACATGCTCTAAGAAAGTCCTCCAAGGTTTGTATAGTCCTTTCAGATTGTCCATCTATTTGAGGATGAAAGGTTGTACTAAACCTCAACTGTGTGCCCAAAACTTTATGAAGTCGTTCCCAAAAACGACTCGTAAACTGAGGACCTCTATCAGAAACTATGGTAACTGGGACCCCGTGCAGCCATACTATCTCATCTACATATAACTTTGCCAGCTTCTCAGCTGTATAGGTTGTTTTGACACATAAGAAATGCAATGTCTTTGTCAACCTATCAACTATCACCCAAATGGAATCATGACTTTTGGTTGTTCTAGGCAAACCAACCAAAAAGTCCATAGTTACATGATCCCACTTCCATTGTGGTATAGGCATAGGTTGCATTGTTCCTGTGGGCTTCTGAAGTTCAACTTTAACCTACTCACACACCGGACACTGCATAACAAACTCATCAACATCCTTCTTCAAACCAGGCCACCAATACATATCCTTTAAGTTATGATACATCTTGGTGCTCCCTGGATGCATAGCATACATTGAAGAATGAGCTTCCTCCAGGACTAATTTTCTTAAGTTTTCAACATCAGGTACTACCATCCTACCATGGTAACAGGCTACCTAATCATCAGAATCATGGAAACCATCCCGTTTCTCACTGCCATATTCTGACTTGATCTACGGAATCATAGAATCAATCTGATGTGCCTCTTTAATCTGGTGTCTCAGAGTTGGTTTTATATACATCTTAGCTAACAACCCAGCTAACAGTTACACTTTAAGCTGTACATTGTCTTGCTTTAAGGAGATAAACATATCTCTCTTAGAGCACACTAAGGAGTTTAGTTGTGCTTTATCTAGGGCTGGTGTTGCTTATTTTCTACTCAGTGCATCAGCAAACACATTGGCTTTCCCTAGATGATAATCAATTGTACAATCGTAGTCCTTGATTAACTCCATCCAGCGGCGTTGCCTCATATTTAGCTCATGCTGAGAAAAGATATACTTTAGGTTTTTATGGTCTGTGAAAATCTGGAATGTCTCTCCATTGAGATAATGTCTCCAGATCTTCAAGGCATGGACCACAACAACTAACTCCATATCGTGTGTCGGATAATTCTCCTCTTGTTTCTTAAGCTGTGGAAAAGTAAAAGAAATCACTTGCTTATCCTGCATCAACACACATCCTAAGCCATTTTTAGAAGCATCACAGAAGACTATGTACCCCTTTCCTTGCTCAAGTAGAACCAACACAGGTGCACTTGTTAACCTTTCCTTCAGCAACTGGAAAGATTGTTGACACTTGTCATTCTAAGCAAAAGGAATCTCCTTCCTTGTCAACTTGGTCACGGGTAAGGCTATCAAACTGAAGTTCTTAATGAACCTCCTGTAATAGCCTACCAATCCTAGGAAACTTCTTATCTCTGTCGGTGTCTTCGGATGTTCCCATTGCAGGACAGATTGTACTTTCTTAGGATCAACACGAATACCTGAGGCAGATATTACATGTCCAAGAAAAGAAACTTCTGGTAACCAGAACTCACATGCTAAACATAGCATACAACTTATGCTCTCTTAGCAAAGTCAAAGCTTGGCGAAGATGTTGTTCATGTTGTCGAGCATCTCTACTATAGATCAGGATGTCATCCATGAAGACGACAATACACAGATTAAGAAAAGGTCGAAAGATTCTATTCATGAGTTCCATAAATGCAGTTGGTGCATTAGTTAGTCCAAACGACATAACTGTGAACTCATAGTGACCATACCTTATCCTAAAGGCAGACTTAGGTATGTCACCCTCCTTGATATGCAACTAATGGTATCCTGACCTCAGATCTATCTTAGAAAAGACAGTCACACCACACAACTGGTCAAACAAGTCATCAATCCTTTATAGAGGATACTTGTTCTTTATAGTTACTGTATTTAACTATCTATAGTCAATGCATAATCGCATAGACCCATCCTTTTTCTTAACAAAAAGGATCGGAGCACCCCAAGGTGAAGTACTTGTTCGAATAAAATCCTTCCCAAAAAACTATTGTGGTTGTTTCTTGAGCTCTACAATTTTAGCAGGAGCCATCCTTTACGGCGTTTGTGATATTGGTTGCGTGCGCGGAATTAAATTTATTTCAAAATCAATCTGTCGGGACGGTGGAACACCTAGAAGTTCTTTAGGAAATAGATCTTCAAATTCCCTGACTATCGGAACTTCAGGAGGATGAGGACTCTCTATTGTGGTATCAACCACATGGGCTAAGAATGCAAGGCATCCTTATCTCATCAATCTCTCAGCTACCATAGCTGACACAAGACATGTTGGAAGAATCTTTCTATCTCCTTGAAAGATCCATGTGTCACCATTATATGTGAACACAGCTTGTTTGGAACTACAATCCAAGACAACCTTATACTTCTCTAAGGTGTCCATCCCAAGGATTATATCAAAACCCTGCATCTCAAGTGGTATAAGATCCACTTGAATGCGGTGATCAGAAAGGAAACGATTGCAGGGAGAACATTACTCCCGCAACATTGCAGATCCCATCAAAGGTGTCTCTAATAACAAGTTATTTGCTCTATGACTGAAAATCATATTGCAGTCATCAATCACTTCTCGAGTGATAAAAGAGTGTGTAGCACCCGGATCAATTAACACAGATACAAAGTAGGATAAATACATATCAGAATAGAGCAGTTCCATCTGACCTGTCACAACCCGAGGGTTGACTACTACTTCAGGCTGATTCATAGCATAGAATCTAGCCATTCGTTTCTATTGACCCTGTGCTCGATTATTGGATTTCGAAGAACCAGCTTGGGATGCTTGTCCATGTCCTCTAGCACTACTACCAGGTTGTTTCCTTTGGGAGCCCTGCTGACTCTGCCTTGGTTGCTGGGTCACATTCCTGACTTTCTTGGGACAGTCCCTCACCACATGGCCTTCTCACCTGCATCTATAACATGTTACATTCCCCCTCGGTGGTCTGGGTGGTCCTGTTACTGACATTGAGGCTGAGCTGTGAGCTCCCTTCGGTGGTAAACTATGGTCTCTACCCTTACTTGATGTCCACTGTGTCTGGGTAATGAACCTTGGTGGTGGTATAGGCAAAAAATACCTTGGTTTCTTAAAACTCCCAACACTCTATCCTTGAAACTGTGGGTATTCCTTCTTACCCTTGGTCTGTCACTTCTCAACTACATACCTCTCTATGTGTCTTACATACTCCACGAAAGTGGCAAACCTCTCCCAGTTCTCCAAAGCAGACACCGGCGTGGTTAATTTAGTGTTCAACCCCTTCTCAAACCGTTGAATTCTCTCCTCATCATTAGATGCCATGTGCAGAAAAAACCACAACAACTCCATGAACCTAGCCTCATACTCGCTAATGATCATTGGTCCTTGTTTAATCCTCTCAAACTGAGAGATGTTCTCATAAAGATACATCTTGGGAAAGTGTCTAGCGATGAATTCACGCCTGAATTCATCCCATCCAATCACAACTCTAGGTCTTTTGCCTTCCTCGATGGTCCACCAGTGGCCAGCACTCCCTTTTAAGAGATATACAACATGCCTGACCCTCTCATCATCAGGAATCATGAGGATTCTGAAGGCTTTCTCCAACTCAGTCAACCATAGATCAACATCTGCCAGATCGGCTATACCAGCATACTCTAAGGCTCCTACCCTCTTCAGCCTTTCAAATATGTTGCCGTCACCATGTCTTTCATCATGGGTTTGTGCTCTAGGTGTAGGTATTGGCATTCTATCCGTCATATGGGTCATAGCTGCCATAAACTGCCTAATCATAGCCTGGAAGGCTGGGTTCCCCATATCATCTTGATTGAACTGGGGTTGTTCAGGGACAGGCTCCTCCCTATCTTGGTCTCTTACACCTCCTCCCGGTGCAGCAACACCGCTCTCAGCAGGGTGTTCATCGTGTGATCTAGACATCTTTAGTTCTTCTTATCCTCCTATAAGAGCAGAAGATACTATTCCATAACTGGAAGACACTAGAACAGACTCAACAACCTTAATCCTATGTCTCTGTAGACTCTGCAAACCTAGCGCTCTGATACCACTTTACTTATCGCATACAACTCATAAAAATTGGATTAACTAATGCAGAAGCGTATTATTAGCGGTGGGATTACTGAAAATCGCTAAAAATTAAAACCATTACACAGAGATCCATCCACAGGAAAACTCTTTCAACAAGAACCAAAGTATTATATTTACATATTGGTTCACATTATACATTCCATGTACCATCTCTTTCTCGAGACATATATATACATCACTTTGCTTGATAGAAGCACAAGTAACAAAATCCTCGAGGGTTCAAGCCAAAACCTCAGATCGATTTGTCCAAGCACTAACTCCTAGGACCCGAGAGTACAAAGATGACTCATAGGACTAAATATACAAGATTAGATAGCCAATGTCTCCACCTGATGGATCATTGTTGTCCCTGAGGCTACTTCTACTGTTGCTCTTCTACTGCAGAAGAGTTTCTTCCTCGTCGTCTGCGTCTACCTAAAAACGTTGAATTCCACGAGGGTGAGACAATTATAAAATTACCCCAGCGGTAGATATAACTCTCCACCAAAACATTATCATTGCAGCTTAATAGAAATAAACTGAGCAGTGAGATAATATAAATCAGAAGATGATGAATCAACATCTATGCAGATTAGAGCAACATTCTTATGCAAGTATTTCAGTTATAAACTGATAAAGTAGCATGTCTCATATTCAATATGAATTCAAGGAACATAAGTAACATTTATGTATCAAGGACATGCTAAGTAGTATAACATCATCCAGTGGTTCTCACATTTCAGTCTTAAGAAAACACGCTACACGGATGATCATATTTTACAAACAGATTTAAGCTCCAAGGAGATGAGGTATACCGCTCATACTCCAACTGACCATTTCTAGAATCGAAATCAGTACCATAATTAGGTCAATGGAAGAGTCGGATTCCCATGACCTCCCACATCCTGGTCAGTACGAGACCACAAGTAGGACTGTGTTAACTGCTCAGATAGCTTTCCTGGGTATACTGTAACTTCGCTATAGAGTTACAATGTCAACTGCACTCTCATCGGCAATCGAGAGAATTAATGTTTATCTCCATCGACCCGACATTAAATATCATTGGGAGATTAATGATACATCCATCCCAACCATCAGGAGATTTATGATACATCTATCTCGACACATGAAGGATTGAGAGGTTTAATGCTTACCCTCCCTCTACCTCTTCAAAAGGACCTTAGGATATTTTCACCCATTTACCCCCATATATTCAGAATATGTGAACTCCAGGAATTCCATAGGAAAACCTATTTCACCATCACCAACTTCTGACGATGATGGATCTATGGTTAGAGCACTACATGAATAGATTCACTTGATTAATTAAGTACATTTTCATATTCTTTTAGCATCAGGAAAGTTCTCAAACAAAACTTATTAGGACAATGCTATAAAGAAACATGTACTATTTTCATCAAATACTCAACTGTCTTTAAAAGATATTGGGAACTCAGTCCCTTATTTCAAAATTGGGAACTCTCATCCCTTCACAATGTCATCACCATAATCATATGGCCCTGGGTAAATAAATCCTTGATTCATCATTAAGCATTTTTACCACTTTTCCAGGTAACCATCACCTTCAGGTCAATTGACCAAGGCGAACATGATACTTTCTATTACAAGCATCACACATGGTACTTGAGGCCCATTAACTCTCTTGTTACTTCTTACCAGGCAACAAGGTATATTATGGCACTCAAGGCACAATCACAATAGTGAATTAAACATCATAGCTCATACCTGGACATGGTCATCATTTCAACGTACATGCATGGTTAGCACAGATGATAACAGTGATATCAATTGCTTATCAGAACCATGTACACCAATTATGAATTCACTATTCATGGGTAATACCACTATTCCCTTACCAGGGTTAGGGTTTCCCATTTCATGTCATATGAGAATAATCATCCCATTATATCATCAAAGATATGGTCTATCACCATATTGCCCAAGATTAGGGTTTATTAAGCATTACATAGAATTGTCGTGGATTTGAGCTTCACAACACATTAAATATCAGGGTTTCTCATGAAACCATCCTTAGTTAGGGTTTCACATCAAATTCACCCTATGATAGGAACTATATTCAATAATCCACAACTAGGGTTTACTATACATACCAATTAGGGTTTCATGTTCCATTACCCATAATTAGGGTTTACTATTCATCCCAATTAGGGTTTCATGTTCCATTACCCATAATTAGGGTTTATTATTCATCCCAATTCGGATTTTGCATTACGTTATCCTAAATTAGATTCACATATATCATCACCCGGGATTAGGGTTACAACCTTACCTTGAATTAAGGTTTCAATTATAATTTCCCTAAATTAGGGTTAAGGTTCAACATTCTTGTCAATTAGGGTTCATGTTCATGGTTAGGGTTTCATGATCTCTTTACTTAAGGATCATACCCTTAATCACCACATAAATCATACTCATGTATCAATTCCATATTATCACCCTCTCAACTTTATTAAGTTACATCAACCCTTTAGTCAAGTTCACACAACTATGATTGACATAGTGTACCAAGTCATTGTTTTTATAAGAAATTAGGGTTCATCCCTTAATTGGCATTAATCACTTAGGTATTATTAGGGTTTCAACCTCTGTACCTTCATTGATTACTATTACTAACAATCATTGGATCCTTGGAACAATAATTACCTTCAATATCCAAGTGATTTAACCACATTGAACTCCATTCGGTTTTGAAGGTTTCACCACCAAACGGTTTTGAAACCGTTTGCCACCAAATGGTTTTGAAACCGTTTGCCACCAAATGGTTTTGAAACCATTTGCCCCCAAACAGTTTCAAGACCGTTTGGGCCAAATCAGTCCCAAAACCGCAAGGGCTCACTAGGTCATTCATCATACCAATCGATTTCCAATTGCACCATTGAATTGACTATTGGTTATTCAATTGAAGGATTCATCAATCAAAACAATTAGATCATCATCAATGGGTCAAGTATCAACCACTAACCCACCAAATGGTTTTGAAACCATTTGGTCCCAAATGGTTTCAAGACCATTTGGGCTCAAACGGTCTCAAGACCGTTTGACCCAAGTTGTCTTGAAATCATTAGGAACAATCAAGGTTTCTTCAATAAACTTGATTAAGGTTTCCAATTGAAGGATGGTACACGCATTGAATCGACCAATTGAGTCCATAGGATCATCATCCAATTAGTAATAAAGTTCAGACCTCAAACGGTCAACTAAACCAAACAGTCAACCCCTTCATTCAGTTTTGAGTCCAAAACACCAAACTGTTTGCAAACCGTTTGGTCTCAAATGGTTTGGTCAAACCGGCAGGACCAAAGGTCCAAGACCGTTTTCTTATGTTCTTGGTTGAGGTGTGTACTTACGAATAGGTTACTATCTTCAACCTTTAGACTTATGAAAGCTACTTCCATTTCCATGGTAACTCTATTAATCAAGCAAGGCTATTGCAATAACAACAATTAAGTCAATTATATGGAGAAATCAAATTCAATGACAAAGATTTAGGGTTTAAGTTACATAAACCACCTTCAAATCTGACCCCAAGCTCCAAGATTCACGGCTCCAATGGTGTTTGAAGCTCTAGCAACCTCCCAAGGTTGTTTCTCAAGCTTTTGGAGTAAAAGAATCGGCTAGGGTTGAAGATGGAGTGAAGCAATGAAGGAATCATACATTGTTTTATGATTTTCACCATGAAATCAAAGAAGAACGAAGGTCAAAGACTTACCAATAGGTTGGGGGCGTCCTTCCAGATGTTCTTAGCTCTCGTGGTCGATTTTGCAAGAAAGGAGAAGAAAGGAATCTAAAAAGATCCGTAGGTGGGTTGGAAAAGGCTCTTTTATAAGAAAAGTCAATGAGAGAGAAATTGTTTTATAAAAATCATTTAATTCCAAAATTATTGCCACCTCTTCCTCCTTATTTTATTACATGAAAATTCAACTCAATCCCACCGAGTTCCCTTCCATTATCCATGGATTAAGGGAAAATAAAATAAGCACCTTAATCCCTTATAATATTAATATATATTTTTGAGTGGGAATTCTTTTCCTTATATTTAGGTGAGTGGAATTTCACCTCCTTAGGATATTTTGTGGTCCTTTCAAAGCTCTAGGACGTCCATACACTTCTGAATCCCACCATTTTAATTTTATTTGAAGGCCCTTCAATTATTTTATTTATTTTTGCATTAATGTTTCCATTATGCTTAAATCTTGATTATTTTAATATCAAGATTCTCTCTCCTCCAACTTAAATCAAATGAGGCGCCCTTCTCATTTTCTTTGCTCCAAATGATGCCAAGAAACATTAGGGACCTTATTGAAGTGGTAATTTACATATTTCACCCTAGGTTTTGGGTAAATTGCACATTACACCCAAAACTAGGTTTTCATGCACAATCATTGCTTTATTAGCTCTTTCTTGGAATTCAGGCTATCACAAGCAATACCTCTGCATCATCTTCACTCTCATGATGCTTTAACACATGAGGAACATATTATTATGTAAAATTTTGCAAATAGACCCCTCAACTTGGGTAATTTTCACTTTAGTCCAAAACATGCAAAATATTGATTTCAACAATATTAAAAAAGGACTCAAATTGTAATATAAGTTCCTCTTGAGCCTGAATTACTTTTCAAAAGATAAGAGCATGTATATAATCACTTTTATTAAGTAAAATACCTAGGGTTAATTCATAACCCATGTCAGGGATGTTACAAGTAGAGTCCATCTTTACAACTACCCTTGACTAGAGAGTTGTGTGTCACCTTGTCCGTGAGATACACTATATCAACAGTAAATACAACATAACAAGGAAACAAAGAAGTTAAGCATGAGACATACATTAGATTTTGTTTAATCTAAGGAACCACAAGAACATTTTAAAGAGGAATTGGAGTGATGTTATTCAATTTCCCATATTTGGTAGAAATGTACCATTTCCAACCATTATTGAATCAGGACCTTCATATACTCAATGATTGTATAGATGTATGGAGGTGAGATCACCCCTTACTAAAATTTAACAGAAAATACACAACATTCATCTATTTTTAAAAAAATTAGATTATGAAGGATGCATGTATAATAATTCCATTTAAATATGCATGAACCAGGTAAAAAAAATTCAGTAGTAGCAGCGGAAAGGAAAACTAAGTTATTACATTACTTGTGAACCCATTTCATGACATTAGTTTAATAAAACATAAACTAGAAAGGAAACTACATGATCTAGCATTAGAAACATAGACATCTCAGCAAAATTCTCTTGAATCTACTCATGAACATGTCCTCCTTTCTCTTGTTCCTCTCCTTCTCCTAGACCTAGGTGGTTGGGATCACCCAAAAAGATGAGAAAATAAGGTATGTGTCAAATAAGGAACAAGAACAAGGTAATATCAACAAATGATAATAAATGGTAAAGGATAACCAAGAAATAAGTGTTGGTAAGGTATGCCAAATCATGTGATGATTGACATGGTATATACAATAAAGGATTTTATTAATACTTATAAAGGCAACCTTCCAATTCATTTTGCTTCATTCAGTTATTAGATAATGAGGAAACAATATGAATTTCTAAAGAATGACAATACTCAATGATGTATGTCTTCAAGTATGTGGCTTGGAGGATGAGATCATATGAATGTTAAGAGTGTGTACAGTCTTATTATGTCCCTAGTCAGTTGTTACTGTGGAAGATAGATAGACAGCAGTAAAACATAAGAATAGAATGTGGTTTGATAGATGACATAATCTCATTTGTCATTATATGGAAATATCAAACCAAGCACATAAATACATGTTAGGGAACAATGTATCAGACATACCCACCTTAAGAGTGACACATGGAAATAATCATTGGTGGTCATAATCATCTCTCATAGTGAAGGTGGTGATTGTGATTCTTAGATCTGAAATTACTGTGCTCATCACATGTCATTGGGTACACTTTGATATCATGAAACATAGTCTTGAAACATGGGTTGTTATAACAGTGTTGAGTCGGTGAATATGCCACATGGGGATTGACTCTGAGTGATATATATGGGATTTGTCCCTCCTACTGGAGTATAATATCCTGACCACTTGATAAGAAAGTCTGAGAAATGCATGTATATGCACATATGAATCAATATGTGATATTGATGTCACATTATCTCAGATAGTCTGCTCTTGGTTCATGAAACATGAGTTGTACATTGAGAGGATGATGATTCCATGCCACAAGTTCACTTTGGGTATCAAATACAAAGGAATTATACAATCAATACAACACCTTACACAAATTATAGGTTGAAGTTCTCCAAAATTCCATTCACTTATGTAGCACAGATGTACGACTAGTAACCACTCCTTGCTTGTGATATCATAAGCTAGTTATGGACATTCAATGCCAACGTGATATGGGTCATATAGGGTCACACACATAGGAACTCATTTATAAGAGGAGTTTAATCTTGAATGATGATTGGATTGATTACTAAAGTATTTAGGTATTCAATTCACACAACAAATCATCAGATTGGCTGACTACACTACCAAATGACTGTTGGCTAAATGGACATCTATAAAATCCCTTTGTTTTGATTGTGACAAACATTTCATTCTTATTTATCTGACGAGCTACTTGAGTGTGCAGGATGACACAACTATAAGGGAAATCCAACATGAAGTATTTATATTTTCATGCAAATGTAATCATTGTAAAAACTTGTACAGAATTATAATGTACAAGTACTTAGAATCGCATGTAAATCAAGCATTGGATTTTCCCTAGCTAAACACCTTAGTCATCCATTCAATAGGACCACCTATGCACACATACGTATAACTAGTGCCTAACTTGAAACCTTAAAACAGGATCTCTCTCAGTCGACCAACTCCTCGACCGAGACACTCTCGGTCGACCACATTCTCGACCGAGAAAGATCCAAGTAGCTGTTAGACATATCTGCATATAACTTGAGAAAAGAGAAGCCTGTCGGTCGACAAGTCCTCGACCGAGAGGTGTCTCGGTCGACCTTCACTCGACCGAGATGATCTCTGCAATTAGCTGTTAGACTAAACTGACAAGTTAGTTGGCAGTTGGAAATAGACGTTGCATTCAGAGAGCCTGTCGGTCGACAAAACGTCGACCGAGTGGGTGTCTCGGTCGACCATTTCTCGACCGAGACGATCTCTGACAGAATCTGCAGAGTAAAGCAATTAGCCGTTGTTAAAGCAACAACTTTGTACCTAACGGCTAGTTAAGCACTTAGAAACCCCTAGAAGTTGTCTAGAACGTCCTTAGGCATACTTAGGCCATTCCTATAAATAGGACAAGCCATAGGACACTAAAACTTACTTCTTACACTTGCTATACTTGAGAAAATACTTGAGCCCTCTTGTGCAATCTGTGTGAACTGAGCTTTGTGATCAATTGGCCATTTTCCCCTTAGCTCAAGCTCATCCTATAGGCTAGATTTTCCTAACCCTAGCAATCACAAGTCCATCATATTGGCTAGGAAAATCCAAACGCTTGATCTAGGGAAATCAAGCCTTGAGCTACAAGGATAAGTTGTATTTTCTTTTATTCCTTTCTTGTTCCTTGTATTACTTGTACTCTCCTTGCTACTCCAGGTAGGAGGCTGCGGATTGGAGAGGGTGAAGCTCTTCGTGGTGAAGAGGAAGACTTTGGACTACTTCAGAAGGCTGTCTTGACGGGAAGCTACTTCGGGAGGAAGGCTACTTCAAGGGGGAGCTTGAAGTTACTTCAAGGAAGGCTGCTTCGAGGTTGGCAAGACTACTTCAAGGTGAAGGCTGTCCAAAGGGTGTTTAGAAAGTATTGTAAATTTTATGTAACATCCTTGAGAGGTAATAAAATTTAGTACTTTCAAAATCCCGGTTGGGTAAGCAACCGGGTAGTGGACTGACTCCTTAGTATTTGCTAAGGTGGAACCACTCTAAACACCTGTGTTCCTCTTCTTAATCTTTAGTTTGGTTGTTTGAGTTTAAATTACTTTAAAATCTCTATAAAACTCTATTCACCCCCCCTCTAGAGGTTTTCAATTGGTATCAGAGCAGGCTTCAAGGAGCCCTAACAAAGTCTTGAAGAAAAGATGGGGGATGGAGTGCTCAACAACCTCAACATTGAAGGAACGCTCGTTGCTCGACCTCTGGCATTTGACGGGACAAACTATCAATACTGGAAGAGAAGAATGCAATTTTACTTCCAAGGAATCAATTGGGATCTTTGGAGAATGGTATCTACACCATACGCACTCCCACAAGATGATTTCGCATTATGGGATGCTAATACGGTAAAGATGGCCCAAATGAACGCAAAGGCTGTAAGTATTTTATATTGTTCCATCTCAGTAGGTGAATTTAATAGAGTATCAAATTGTGATACCGCATATGACATTTGGCATAGATTATCTATTACATATGAGGGTACTGTTCAAGTTAAAAATTCTAAAGTCAGCTTGCTTAAAACCAAGTTTGAACACTTTCATATGGATCCCAACGAAACTATTAGTGAAATGTATGCAAAATTTTCTACTATTGTTAATGGTTTGAGTGCTTTAGGGAAACCTATTCTTGAGGAAGATCAGGTATCAAAAATACTCTGATCTCTTCCTTCAAAGTACAAACCAAAGGTAACAGCTATTGCAGAAGCAAACGACCTTACACGCCTCAAGATGGAGCAGCTCATCGGAAACTTAGAAGCTCATGAGGCAGATCTAGAAGAGGAAGAGAGAAGAGAACGTGAGCGTCAACGTGGGCCAAAGAAAGACGTAGCTCTCAAAGCATCAAAAGCTCTCACACAAGAAAGTGAGGAATCCAGTGAAGAAGAAGGGGAAGAAGCATTGATAGTCAATGGTAAGAAATACAAAAGGTTTAAATCTAACAAAATCTCTAGTTCCTCTACTCCCAGGTGCTTCGAATGTGGAAAGAAAGGACATCTCAAAAATGAATGTCCCAAAGCTAAGAAGGGAAAGAAAAGCTCACACAAGAAGAAAGAAAAAGCTTATAAAGCAGCATGGGACGAAACTAGTGAAAGTGAAAGTGGAGAAGATAAAGTGGAATGTTTAATGGCAAGAGAAGATGAAGACTCTCAAGAGGTAAGCCTAGTTGACCTTCCTAAAGAAGAGTTAATTGCTAGCTTACAAGAAATTCATGATAAGTATGTTGATGCCAAGAAGAGACTAAAGAAGGCTATAAAATCAAACAATGAATTCATTGCCAAAATAGATGAACTTTCTTCTGAAAAGAATGACATTGATCTTGAAAATGTATCTTTAAAAACATCTTTAGATGATTGCACTAGAAAGCTACTTAGCTTAGAAACCAATGTTGATCTTCTATCAAAAGAAAAGACTGATTTGTTAGCCAAACTACAAGCCTTTCAAACTCAACCTATCTTGTGCAATCATTCGGACTATGACAATATTGTAAAAGAAAAGGATTTATTATTTTCTGATTTAGACCAGGCAAGAAAAGATATACATAAGAAGATGAATGACATTGCTCAATTGCAAAGAGAACTTTATGAGTTAAGAAGAAAAGATATTCTTGATAACATATTGAAAAGTGGTACTGTTTTCAATGGAAGAAAAGGTTTGGGATATGTTCCAATGAAAAACCAACCCAAAAAGACCCAAACTATGTTTGTACCCAAAAACACAATGGCTAGAAAAAGAAATGAGGTTGACTCTATTATTTGTCATTTCTGCTTACGTCTTGGACATTACTGTTTTTCATGCCCCTACAAGACTAAGAAGTCCGACTTAGTTTGGATCCCAAAACCCCAAACTTAGAAGAATGGATTGTAGTTGAGATATGACCAAATGCTTAATCTTTGCTATTTATATTGTCTTATCTCAACAAAAAGTGCCATGCTCATTGTTATTATTTTTCTGCATTATTGAAACAGAAACTTCGTCAGTCGAACTACTGTCGACCGAGCTCTGGGTCGGTCGAAGTATTGTCGACCGACTGGATGTCTTTATCAAATCGAAAATTTTACAGTACCTATTTCGGTCGAAAATTGGTCAACCGAAAAATTTTCTGTTCTTTTTGATTGTAATACAGTAACCTGCTCGATCGACAAATTGTCGACCGAGAATTATATCGGTCGAACAATTGTCGACCGACTGGTTTTCTGTATCAGAACTTTTATGCATTTTAAAAGTTTCTAACCTTATCGGACCATCACATGGGTACCAAAATCTAAATTCTAATGCAGGAATGGGTAGTTGATAGTGGCTGCTCCAAACATATGACCGGGAACAAGGACGCCTTTCAAACCTTTGAAGAAAAGAAAAGTGGAACGGTCACCTTTGGAGACAATGGTAAGGGAAAAATCGTTGGAATAGGTAATGTTGGAACAAATCTCGAAATTAAAAATGTTCTACTTGTTGATGGATTGCATCATAATTTAATAAGTGTGAGTCAACTGTGTGATAGTGGTTATGATGTGTTATTTAACAAAACCTGCTGCAAGTTATTGATAGAAAATACTACAAATGTTGTTTATGAAGGAAATAGAGTTGGAAATCTTTATATTCTCAAACCAAACTCTATGAAATCAGTAGTAGGTAAATGCTTGCTTGCAAATGAAAATACCTTACACCTATGGCATAAAAAGCTTGGTCATGCTAGTTCACATGCTATTAAAAAGTTAGTAAAATATGATCTTGTTCGTGGATTACCTGCTTTGTCTTTTGATCAAGTTGCAAATTGTGAACCATGCACAATGGGAAAGCAAACCAAAACATCTTTTAAATCAAAACATGAACTTAGCACCAGTAGATCCTTAGAATTAATTCATATGGACTTATTTGGACCAATGAGGACACAATCTATTGGTGGTAAACGATATTGTTTTGTTATTGTTGATGATTATAGTAGATTTACATGGGTACATTTTATTGCAACTAAAGATGATACTATTCATGTCTTTATGCAATTTTTCTCTAAAATTGAAAATCTTTTACAACATAAAATATGTACCATTAGAAGTGATCATGGTGGCGAATTTGAAAATCATACATTTGAAACCTTTTGTACATCTCGAGGGTATACTCATAATTTTTCTGCTCCACGTACCCCACAACAAAATGGTATAGTTGAACGAAAAAATCGATCCCTACAGGAAATGGCTAGGACCATGATGCTTGAACACAACACGCCTAAAACCTTTTGGGCGGAAGCTGTAAACACTGCTTGTTATGTGCTAAATAGAGTCACGGTTCACTCTCATTTGAAGAAAACTCCATATGAAATAATACACTCTAAGAAACCTAGAATTGACTACTTCCATACTTTTGGCTCTACATGTTACATTTTAAACACCAAGGATGATAGAGACAAGTTTGATTCTAAATCACACAAAGCATTCTTCTTGGGATATTCTACTTCTAGCAAAGCTTTTAGGGTATATAACACTATCTCTAGAAAAGTTGAGGAATCCATTCATGTTTCTTTTCATGAGGAATCAAAATCTACAAATTTAGATATCATTGATCTCACTAATCAGTTTGAAACGATAACCATTCCAAATGATAATGAGAAAACTCCCACATCCGATCCTCCAGTTGAAACACAACCTACACCTAGGCTGATCAAGGATCATCCCCAAGAGCTAATTATTGGAGATCCAAATGATAAAATCAAAACTAGGTCTTCTTTCCAAGATGTTGCAAACATGGCTTTTGTCTCTATCATTGAACCTAAGAAAATATCCGAAGCTCTTAAGGATGATTATTGGATAATAGCCATGCAAGAGGAATTAAATCAATTCACTAAAAATGATGTATGGGATTTAGTTCCTAAACCACAAGATAAAACTATCATAGGAACTAAATGGGTTTTTAGGAACAAGCTTAATGAGGCAGGAGAAGTCATAAGGAATAAAGCACGGTTAGTTGCACAAGGATATAATCAACAAGAAGGAATAGATTTTGATGAAACATATGCACCCGTAGCTAGACTTGAAGCTATTAGGATGTTACTAGCTATTGCTGCCCATAAAAACATTCAGCTATATCAAATGGATGTCAAAAGTGCATTTCTAAATGGCATCATACAAGAAGAAGTTTATGTTGCTCAACCACCTGGCTTCGAAATACCAGAAAAGGATGATCATGTTTATAAACTTAAAAAGGCACTTTATGGTCTAAAACAAGCACCTAGGACTTGGTATGAACGGCTCAAGACATATCTTTTTGATAATGGTTTCTCTATTGGAAATTCAGATTCTACTTTATTTTTCAAAACATATGCATCTGATTTCTTAGTTGTGCAAATATATGTTGATGACATTATTTTTGGAGCCTCAAATGAATCATTATGCACACAATTCAGTGACATTATGCAAAAAGAATTTGAAATGAGCCTTATGGGTGAACTAACATTCTTTCTTGGTTTTCAAATTAAGCAAACACCTGCCGGAATTTTTATAAGCCAAGAAAAATACACTAAAGAACTGTTAAAACACTTTGGGATGGATCAATGCAAACATGCTACTACTCCTATGGCTACTTCTATTAAAATTGATAAGGATGAAAATGGAGAACCTATTGATGATTCCTTATATAGAGCCATGATTGGTAGCTTGCTATATATAACCGCTTCTCGACCGGACATTATGTTTTCCGTTGGTCTTTGTGCTCGATTTCAATCCCAGCCTATGCACTCTCATTTTCTTGCGGTTAAACGAATTCTTCGATATCTAGCCGGCACTACTTGTTTTGGTTTATGGTATCCAAAAGGACAATCCTTGGATTTTAAAGCATATACTGATGCGGATTATGCCGGTTGTCGACTTGATCGCAAAAGTACTAGTGGTGGATGTTTCTTATTAGGTAGAGCCTTAGTATCTTGGTTTAGCAAGAAACAAAACACGGTTGCCCTATCTACAACTGAAGCTGAATATATGGCAGCCGGGTCTTGTTGTGCTCAAGTGCTTTATATGCAACATGTTTTAAGCGATTATGGTTTTAATCTTTCATCTACACCTATTTTTTGTGACAACACAAGCGCCATAAACTTAGCACACAATCCTATTTTACACAGCCGGGCCAAACATATTGAAATCCGTCATCACTTCTTAAGGGATCACATCTCAAAAAATCATGTTTCCCTTCATCATGTTGATACGGATAATCAATTGGCTGATATTTTTACAAAACCACTTCCATTAGATCAATTCAACAACATTAGGAAGCAACTACTTATTACTCCGTTGGAGGATGTTTTCTTTGATATCTGCGGTTCTTAAAACGAATACTTATGCTTTTATGTTTAGTATCAAAATTGATATGAACGTTTAAATTGGAAATTTGCAAATTGTTGCCTCTTGGCTAGAACAAAACTTAGCCAAGGGGCGCTACGGTCGTAGTCAAGGGCGACCTAAAACAAGCTTTGCCAAATATGCTTCTTCGGACATCTTTTTCGTTCGTTTTTTATGGGATATCTAATTAAGGGGGAGTTTTTAATAAAACGGTTATCTTTTTGAAATGACAAAGGGGGAGAGATATATAAAACTAGAACTTAGTATTTATGACAAACTCAATCAATGAGTTTCATAAATATACTCTTGGCTTTACATTGAAAGTTGCTATATTCCCAAATGAACTGGATTTCATGTTCCATAATTCATTGGGGATACTAAGCACACATTTTATAAATAAGAGGAAAAGTTACAAACGGCAATCTAAAGGTATGGCATTTATATGTTTTATATTTCCTCTATTCATATTTTGGAAATGTTTGTCATCTTCAAAAAGGGGGAGATTGTTGGCTAAATGGACATCTATAAAATCCCTTTGTTTTGATTGTGACAAACATTTCATTCTTATTTATCTGACGAGCTACTTGAGTGTGCAGGATGACACAACTATAAGGGAAATCCAACATGAAGTATTTATATTTTCATGCAAATGTAATCATTGTAAAAACTTGTACAGAATTATAATGTACAAGTACTTAGAATCGCATGTAAATCAAGCATTGGATTTTCCCTAGCTAAACACCTTAGTCATCCATTCAATAGGACCACCTATGCACACATACGTATAACTAGTGCCTAACTTGAAACCTTAAAACAGGATCTCTCTCGGTCGACCAACTCCTCGACCGAGACACTCTCGGTCGACCACATTCTCGACCGAGAAAGATCCAAGTAGCTGTTAGACATATCTGCATATAACTTGAGAAAAGAGAAGCCTGTCGGTCGACAAGTCCTCGACCGAGAGGTGTCTCGGTCGACCTTCACTCGACCGAGATGATCTTTGCAATTAGCCGTTAGACTAAACTGACAAGTTAGTTGGCAGTTGGAAATAGACGTTGCATTCAGAGAGCCTGTCGGTCGACAAAACGTCGACCGAGTGGGTGTCTCGGTCGACCATTTCTCGACCGAGACGATCTCTGACAGAATCTGCAGAGTAAAGCAATTAGCCGTTGTTAAAGCAACAACTTTGTACCTAACGGCTAGTTAAGCACTTAGAAACCCCTAGAAGTTGTCTAGAACGTCCTTAGGCATACTTAGGCCATTCCTATAAATAGGACAAGCCATAGGACACTAAAACTTACTTCTTACACTTGCTATACTTGAGAAAATACTTGAGCCCTCTTGTGCAATCTGTGTGAACTGAGCTTTGTGATCAATTGGCCATTTTCCCCTTAGCTCAAGCTCGTCCTATAGGCTAGATTTTCCTAACCCTAGCAATCACAAGTCCATCATATTGGCTAGGAAAATCCAAACGCTTGATCTAGGGAAATCAAGCCTTGAGCTACAAGGATAAGTTGTATTTTCTTTTATTCCTTTCTTGTTCCTTGTATTACTTGTACTCTCCTTGCTACTCCAGGTAGGAGGCTGCGGATTGGAGAGGGTGAAGCTCTTCGTGGTGAAGAGGAAGACTTTGGACTACTTCAGAAGGCTGTCTTGACGGGAAGCTACTTCGGGAGGAAGGCTACTTCAAGGGGGAGCTTGAAGTTACTTCAAGGAAGGCTGCTTCGAGGTTGGCAAGACTACTTCAAGGTGAAGGTTGTCCAAAGGGTGTTTAGAAAGTATTGTAAATTTTATGTAACATCCTTGAGAGGTAATAAAATTTAGTACTTTCAAAATCCCGGTTGGGTAAGAAACCGGGTAGTGGACTGACTCCTTAGTATTTGCTAAGGTGGAACCACTCTAAACACCTGTGTTCCTCTTCTTAATCTTTAGTTTGGTTGTTTGAGTTTAAATTACTTTAAAATCTCTATAAAACTCTATTCACCCCCCCTCTAGAGGTTTTCAATGACCATCTCAAGTGATGAGGTGACTATTTAGGCAACCAGACAAGCATCTCAAGTGTAGTGGTGGCCGTTTGGGTTGTTAGGATTAATAGAGTTCAAACTGGCTAAGTTCTGCCCAAATGAGGTGTGAACCGATTGACTCAACTTAGGTTTACCAGACGACCAACTGGGTGAGTGAGACGAGAATCTTTCATGGGTGAGACAGCTCGTTTGGGGCCGAATGAAGGTTTTGTACATTTTCTAAACTTGTTTGATTGCACAATTCTTGTGGTGCAAGAAATGAATGTATAATATTAATTGGAATTGAATTGCCAAATTCTAATGTGATTGGGAAACTCCAAAACATCCATTTGGCAGTGTGAGACAATCGTCTTGTGGGTCCAGACGACCGTTTTGGTGTTTTTAGATTGCAAAAATTCAAGATCTTTTGGTCCCTTCCACTCTCGCACAATCCCATAGAGAGTGGAAACCCTAACCCTAACACCGCCTATAAATAGAGTGGTATGGGGGGGGGGGGTTCTCAGAACACAACTATCACATCCCATTTTCACATGTATGTTTTTCAATGGTCACATGTTTACACCCCCTCACTAGATCAGAATGCCTAATGCATTATTTATGCCTTGTGAGGATATAATAAGTGATGAAATGAATTTCATAAGAACATGATGAATAAGCATAATGGCCAATTTTGGCAAGATAATGTTATTCCTATGATTTATTAAGAATTATGGAGGTTTTAACCAAATTAAATTATTTAGGAGTTTTGGTGGTTAAATTTGGAAATCCAAGCCCACTTTAATGAGCTACATGACAAAGGAGATCTATCATTAAAATTTAAGAGCATTTTGACCTTGTTTGACACCTCAAATGATTTTTGGAATTCTCCATATAGTTATATAACCCTGGCATATGCTTCATTGGGGGTGACTTCATAAAGTTTGAGGTTTAATTCAATGTCACGCTGACATTTTTCATAGATTGACTTCTCGCCCAATGTCCTGGTTCATTAGGACTGTCACACACTTCATTTAATCTTTTCCTTTACACAGGATTAAGCTAGACCATTGGATGGCTATCAAAGGGTAGTGCCTAATCTTCCACCTCCCATGATGCTCTGGACTCTGCGAGTCCAATTGCTACCCAATAACCATGTAGTTTCCATGAATCATGGCACTCCTCATCACAAAATAAGCATCCTAATCGAACTAGTATGTGATTGCAAACTTATTTATACCTAGAAACTAGTCCTAATTCTCCATGTTTGTAAATGCCCAATCCATCGTTCTTCCCCTTTTCAAGACTAGGCGCAAACCCGGTAGGCCAAATCCTTGGATATTATCAGAGGAACACACCACAATAGGTTACAATTAAACTCCTAGGTGCAATGATGCGTGATGCAATGATGATCAACATCATCTGTAGGGACATTAATGGACATATAGGAAAGACATGGTTGTGGTCATTTCAAGTTTAGATTTCTTTTGATTCAGAAGCACTGCATATGGGAGTGAATCCAATGTTTGTATCCAAACTTCTCAACGATTGGGAGGGATAGGGTTGTGGAGGCAGATGAGAACATCTAGATCGTCGTTGTTTCCCTTCTCCATGCAACTGTGTCCACAGATCCCAGTGCCAGGACCCAGCAGCCCCAAAGACGCCAATATGTAGGAGACCCAACCATAGATAAGGGAATATCATGAGTGCTTAGGTTGCAGACGATCAAGATTAGGTTGCAGTCGATTGGTATGGGGGAGGTGCTTCAGGGGTTACCAGATCATCCTTGAACTAGGGATGGTATGGAATTTACAATCTTCCTCGCCCAAGCAGCTTATGTGGCATCCTATGTATAATAGAGGAAATAGAGGATGGGCATCCCATGTTCGTGACCTGCGAAGATGAAGGAGGGACCTGGGTCAATCGAGAAGGAGGATCCCGCCCCCTGACCCAGATGAGGTAATTGACAAATTAATTAGTTCATATATTTTCCATACCATGTACAAATTTTAGAAATTAGTCCATGTATCAGAAAAATACAAACCATATATGGATTTTGATCAACTTGTCAAGATCTAGCCAATGAGATAAGTCACAACTACTAATTTGGCTTTGTTTTTTAAATTAGTAGAGTTAGTGTAATTAGAGTTTAGAAACCTAATTAAGAATATTAGGTGATTATCATAGGTTGATTAAGAAATAAGATAACAATTCTAGGAGCAATGGTTCCTACTGAGTTAGGTAAGTGGTACATGTCCTGGGTTTCATATACTACATTCATACAATTTTGCTCGCTTAATCATGTTTTAAGTTCATGTTATATATATTTTCATGTTATCTCCTTAATGTTTTAAGAGGTATTCAAATATCCAAATCTTATTATATTTACAACATACATGTTACATGCTTAGATTTGATAAGTTAGAATAGCATACCTCTTCATATTTAAGATCAGTAACATAATTATGGGTAAAAACCTTAAGTAAGATAAGGTTAAATCAATTAAGAATATGCATTTTCATGTTTAAGATTAGTAATGTGATTATGGGTGGAAAACCCTAAGTAAGATAAGATCATATGAGATCAAGTTAAGAACATATATTTGGTCCCTACTCGTAAACATTATATGCAAGGTTGGTTCCTTATGAGCCCCCTTCACTTTATGGGTTCAATCATAATCATGTTCACTTTCAGTGTGTTCATACGGCTGCTCACTTTTAGTGTGTTCGGTATGTTATGTTCCTATTCACTTTCAGTGTGTTCAGATGACCGTTCACTTTTAGTGTGCTCGGTAGGTTATGTTCTTTTAGTGTGTTCAGATTACCGTTCACTTTGAATGTGTTCGGTACGTTTACGGTTCATTGAGTAGGTTCCCTAATAAGAATGTTTAATCAAGTTAAGAATGTATCATTAAGATATATTTGATGTTTATGTGAGTTCATATCCATTTGTAAAGCTTAATATTGAGTTATCTTCATATATTAATATTGAACACAACCACTTACAATACGACGTACAAGGACTATCCCAAGGATCTATGTACGAGTTCAAGAGCATGGTGGGGTGCCATCTATACGATCTAGGAGAATCAAATTAGTTTCCATCTTGTTATGTATCAATTTCTCTTGTTGTAAGCTTTGTGAAAAAAATATGTATGAGAATCAATGTATTTATATCATGTGTAAAGTTATTTTTATTATTGCAAGGAATGATATATGCTATTTGTGATGTTCCCTGGGTGTGATCTTTATGGTCCATGCTTCTGTGATGTTGTTTTATGGATTTCACTTGGGGGATGTTACAAAAGTGGTATCAAAGCAATAATATATATGGCCACCTAGAAAGATTCTCACATTTTTATAGTCTTCACCTCTTAGATGAGTCCTAAGTGTAAGACTTAGTGAAGTCAGACCAAGTAGTAACAAGATTCTCTTAAAGATATAGGTTTGTGCTATCAAAATCTCTTGCTTTGACAAATTGTGGGAGTTTGAGGATGTAGAATATCCTAATTAGTGGGGTTGTTATGCCCTAGACTAAAAGGTCTACCTTACTTAGAAGATAATTTAGTATAAATCAAGTAGAATGAAATAACAAATAAGTTAGATGTGTTGATGATGAAATAGTGAATAACTCATAACGAATATATTCTTTTATTTAGGGAGATATCCCTCACCTTTGATACATGGCTAGCATTAATGTACAACTATCATTTTTATTTTCCTGAGAAATGATTTTGCATCCACAGTTTATGAAAGTTTTAAAATTTCTCTTGAGTTCTTTAATTATCATTGAACGAAGAATATATTTTCTTATAATTATTATATCATAAAGTGATTTGAGTTTTCTTAAAGTTCAATTCTCAAACTCTTTTGAAATAAGAAATGAAAGACGTATTTTTTCATCGGGATTTTATGTTTTACAAATTGAAGTTTTTTCATATGGAATGCAAGAGCCAAAGAGGGATAACTAAATTTAGGTTAAGTCTCTATGTGTAATGGGTTTTGAGTGATGAATTCATAGCTCATAGAATGTCCTATTTCTTTCTCAATACTTTGTGGTATGAGACACAAATAAATTGAGAACCTTAGAGGATATATTATGAAACACATAATCTTATTATACCAATCTTCTTTCTTCTGGTGCTTGTGGTATGGGAATTTTGTACTAGGGGGTGTTGGGGATGAGTATTATATGGTCTATCATCTCTATATATGTATATTCACAAATATGTGTCAAGAGATGACATTGAGAGTTAATGCTACGAACCCATACATGTGGTCACTTGACCAGATAATACTAGAACTAAGTGAAAATTCACATATCATGGTTAATGGTATATTCTTTGGTATAAAGAATAGAATAATGGACATAGAGTAATATATTATGGGTTTAAGATACCTAGGGTTGCAATAGTAAGGACTCTTAACATACATGTTCATCTGGTAATGCAAGATCTAGGTTATCTAAATAAATGAGGAATGATGATAATTAAAAAATGTTTTAAAAAATAATTTTTTCTTAAAATGTTAGGGAATGTATGCAAGGGTAATAATCAATGTTGTCTTAACCCAAGGGTTTATTTATAAATGAGATGTTAAGGTATGACATCCACACATATTTGGAGGACTTATGATTAGTACCTAGGAATCCTAACCTCAAAAGAGAGGATATAATGTTTTCATAAGGAGGAATACCCTGATAAGTTTGATTTAAGGTGTAGGAAGGTTTATGAAAGACCTGAGGTAGTGGTCAAAGTTAAGTTCAAACAATATTATGTTTCATACTTATTCAAATTAGATGTATCTGTATCATTGGACATGTTAAGATAATTAATCTCTAAGGTAAGAGAATGTTTTTATTTAAAATGAACACGTTCATGTACATGTTTGAATTTTGAGAGTTGATAGGTGTAGCATATGTCTACATCATGTTTTATGAATGCAAATTCTTGTGTGGATGAAAATCCTAAAGTTAAATTAAATGAAGAAAATTGTATGTATGATTCAACCCATGATTTCAACTATGTCACTATGTGATGGGACTCAGTCTCTGTAGTCGTCGACATCATGTGGTAGGGATATAGAAACTTATGTGTAAGGTGGCTCACATCACATGATGGAGACCAACCTATGTTTAAGTGCACTATGTTGTGTATCATATCAGATCAGTTCTAGGTGTAGATGCACATACATATAATTCAAGATATGATCAAGTAGTGACAAGATACATCCTTAAATCTATCTAATGAGTCATGATCATTTATTTTTCATGATGTAAATGTTGTAAGTGAAAGTTTTATATTAATAATGATAGGTAAGGACACACTAAGTAATGTGATATTTAGAGGTATACTTTGAAGGAGTAGATCTCATCCTTGTTGGTTTACCAATTTAATAATTATAGTTAGATATGGTCTTCTTGTACTATACATTTAATGAGAATGAGGAAGCCCTAAAACTGTAGTTCCAAGGAGGAACTTATGACACAAGTGAATTATGATATTTTCTAGGGTAAAAAGTGGAAAATAATAGTAATCATGCTATAATCCTAGGTTAAACTGGTAAGATAACATCATGATTATTTCTAGAGGTATCCAAACACGATGATGCTTTAAGCATGTGGTGGTATAACTTATGTAGTGTAGATCAGTGGTCTAGGATAACAATTAATGAGGTTCTTAATGATGTTGATATAAGATAGGTCCTAGAAAAGGTGACATGAATAATGTTTTATTTAGTTTCCTTAAGGTTAACGATGATGTTATAGTAAGACTATGACCACAAGTACCTTGGGATTATCTAGCTTAGACCACCATGGTAAGACGAATAAAGTTATTAAGAGTAATGTTAAGAAAGTAATGTTAATTTAGTGATTCTGAAAGGATAACGAGCACTTCAGTGCATGTTTATGTGGAGAAATCACTTTTTTTTACTCATTAAGTACAAGTAAGAAGGTCATGCTAATAATAATGAACCATGAGACAAGATAATGTGCATTCTTAGTCAAGAAGGAAAGTTCATCCACTAAAAAAAATCTTAATACCTAGCAATTATAATTTTGGGTAGAATCCTAGCTCAGTTCCTTGAGAGAAAGGATATATTTTGTCTCTTTAATAGTGTTAGGATAGTTGGAAATCCCTATTAAGATGGTCAAGGATTCTGAATACCTATGAAATAATAAAAAATCCCATATTTTAAACCACAATCAAAGGTCATTTCATAACCTAAGTCAATGTATCATATGGTTACAAGATAACAAAGTGGTAAGGACTTGAGCATACAAATGTGTCGAATCCATTTTTGGATCCTTTATTTTGTGATAATATGAAATGATAGACCTTGCATGGAGGTTTTGAGATTGAAAGTAAAGGTTTGAGACAATAGTTACATCCATGGTAAAAATATAGTGCAACTTAGTGCTAAGAAACAATCTTAATAGACGAGATTAGTTTTTGGGCTCAAACTAAGACTAGTATACGTATTTTGGTTTTCTTGAATGCATGGGTCATGGTATGTGAGGAAATAATAATGCATGTCTGGAGTAGTATTATGAGTAATGCTAGAATTATTTATTGAGAATAATGTTTTGTTCTTAAGTTGAAAGGATAATACTGGCAACACAAGTGGATTATAATGTTAGCACTTGACCTATAAGCTTGGTTCTAAATGACTTTAAGGTAACTATACATGATCAATGGAGACGTATAATGAGACAAAATGGTAAGGTATGGGAATGTTGAATTCCTTAGTACACTTGAGTGAGTGAAGGTATCCATGTGGTAGTTTTGGAAGACAGTGGGACCAGAATTAGTTATGAGGTTTATGAGTTTATCACTAGAGTTTATCCTCTAAATTATGTAACACATATCGAAAGATCATGTACAATGGGTTATAAGTAAGTACTCTGGGATTTTAATCCCTGAAGTTTTGAGGATGAAACTTTTATAAGGAAGAGAGGATTGTCACATCCATTTTCACATGTATGTTTTTCAATGATCACATGTTTAAACCCCCTCACTGAATCAGAATGCCTAAGGCATTATTTATTCCTTGTGACGATATAATAAGTAATGAAACTAATTTCATGTTAAAGAACACGATGAAATAAGCACAATGGCCAATTTTGGCAAGATAATGTTATTCCTATGATTTATTAAGAATTAGGGTGGTTTTAACCGAATTAAATTATTTAGGAGTTTCTATGGTTAAATTTGGAAATCTAGGCCCACTTTAATGAGCTACACGACAAAGGAGATCTATCATTAAAATTTGAAAGCATTTTGACCTTGTTTGACCCCTCAAATAATTATTTAGAATTATCCATATCGTTAGGATTTATATAACCCTAGAATATGCTTCATTTGGGTTACTTCATAAAGTTTGAGCTTGTATTCAATGTGACACAAACATTTTTAATAGATTGACTTCTTGTCCAAAATCCTAGTTCATTAGGACTGTCACTCACTTAATTTAATATTTTCATGTACACAAGATTAAGTTGGACCATTGGATGGCTATCGAAGGGTAGCACCTAATCTTCCACCTCTTGCGGTGCTCTAGACTCTGTGAGTCCTATGGTCACCTGATAATCCTATGGGTTCCATGAATCGTAGTGCTCCTCATCACAAATTAATCATCCAAATCGAACCAGGAGGTTATTGTAAACCTATTTATACCTAGAAACTACTCCTAATTCTCCATGTTTCCAAAATGCCCAATCCATCATTCTTCCCCTTCTCAAGACCATGTGTAAACTTAGTACGCCAAATCGATGGATATTATCAGTGGAACATACCACAATAGGTTACAATTTTACTCCGAAGTGCAATGATGCATGATGCGATGATGAGAAACATCACCTGTAGGGACAATAATGGGTGTGCAAGAGAGACATGGTTGTGGCCATGTCAAGTTTAGATATCTTTTGATGCAAAGGCACTACATATGGGAGAGAATCCAATGTTTGTATCCAAACTTCTCAATGATCAGGAGGGAGAGGGTTTGTGGAGGTAGATGAGAACATCTAGACCATCATGGTTTCCCTTCTCCGTGCAACTGCATCCGCAGATCCTAGTGCTAGGACCCAACAACCCCAACGGTGTCCAGATGTAAGAGACCAAACCATAAATATGGGAAGATCTTAATCACTTAGGTTGTGGTTGATCAATATGGGGGAGGCACTTCAGGGGTTATCAGATCATCCTTGAACCAGGGATGGTCAGAGGGTTACAATCTTCCTCGCACAAGCAGCTTATGCGGAATCATCTGTAAAATAGAGGAAGAAGAGGATGGGCAGCCCTCGTTCATGATAGGTGAAGACAAAGGAGGGACCCGAGTCAAGCGATCCCATCTAAGGAGGATCCCAACCCCCGAACTAGATGTGGTAATTGACAAATTAATTAGTTCATATATTGTTCATACCTTGCACAAATTTTAGAAATTAGCCCATGTATCAGAAAAATGCAAACCATATATGGATTTTGAGCAACTTTTCAAGATCCATACAATGAGATAGATCACAAATCCTGATTTGGCTTTGTTTTCAAAAAGTAGTAGAGTTAGTGTAATTAGGGTTTAAAAACCTAATTAAGAATATAGGGTGATTATCACAGGTAGATTAAGAGATAAGATAACAAATCTAGGAGCGATGGTTCCTACTAAGTTAGGTAAGTGGTCCATGCCTCAGGTTTCATATACCACATTCATACAATTTTGCTTGCTTAATCATGTTTTAAGTCCATGTTATATATGTTTTCATGTGAGCTCCATAACGTTTTAAACGATATTTGAATATGCAAATCTTATTATATTTACTGCATCCAAGTTACATGTTATATGTTAGAATAATATACATCATCATATTTAAGACCAGTAATGCAATTATGGGTAAAACCCCTAAGTAAGATAAGGTCAAATCAGTTAAAGAATATGAATTTTCATGTTTAAGATTAGCAATTTGATTATCAGTGTAAAACCCTAAGTAAGATAAGATAATATCAGATTAGATTAAGAACATATATTTAGGCCCTACTCTTGAACATTATATGCAAGGTTGGTGCCTTATGAGCCCCGTTCATTTTATGGGTTCAAGCCCAATCTTGTTCACTTGCAGTGTGTTCAGATGACATCCACTTTTAGTGTGTTCGATATGTTATGTTCTTGTTCACTTTTAGTCTATTCAGATGACCATTCACTTTTAGTGTATTTGGTATGTTATGTTCCTATTCACTTTCAGTGTGTTGAAATAATTGTTCACTTTTGGTGTTCGGTATGTTTATGATTCATTGAGTAGGTACCCTAATACGAATGTTTAATCAAGTTAAGAATCTATCCTTAAGCCATAATTGATGTTTATGCGAGTTCATATCAGGTTTTAAAGCTTTTATGTTGAGTTATCTTCATATATTAATATTGAACCCAACCACTTACAATCAGTTTGTCGAATGCATGGCTGGGGGTTTTGACGCCTGCAGGTAAGGAGCAATATTAGAGGATAAATCATATGATGTATAAGGACTATCTCAAGGATCTATGTATGTTACAACCCCAATTTTGGGTTCATTTGTTGAGAAATGTAATTTCTCATATTAAAGATAAATTAACAAATAATGAATGGATGCACGATTTTCGTTTAAAATAGCCTTGTTGATTTATTTGCGGGCTTTATTGGCTATTGGGTCCAATAACAAGGATATTCAATTAATTAATGAATAACTGATAATTTGAGATAAGAAAGGTGTGGAAACCTCTAGAAGGCAAATCCAAGGAAGATTTTGTGTCTCTTAGATTCCTTGGGTTCCAAGGAGTCCAAAGTTGCAAAGAAAAGGCAATAAGAAAAGAAAATATCGATTAAGTATTTCCTTGTTAATAAAGAAATTGAAAACATTGATGAAATAGGGAAAATATGTGAAAAGAGGTATAATTGAGTTATCCTTAGTGGAATTTTGTATTTCAAGGATTCCTAATAATAAAAGGAATGCCAATGAGGAAAATAAAAGAGAAATAAAGAGAAATCCTCAAAAGGGATAGTTTAATAAGAAATCAACATAATAATGAGAAAGAGTGCATATTGATGCATTTAAGGATAATGAGTATTCCTTAACAAGGAATTTCGAATTATTAGAGTTTCTTGGGGTCCAAGGAACCCCAAGGAAGAAAGAGGAAAGAGGAAATACCGATAATATCGAATAAGAAGATAATGTGATTATACAATTAATGAATGTTGTGGTTTTGTTAATAAAGTGGTATTTTCTACTTAAGGAAAACTTAAGTTCGTGGCTAATGGACTAAAAGCCAAGAATAAAAAGAATAAAGGAAAATGTTTTTGAAATTCCTAAATAATCAAATATTAGAGGATATCAAAAGGTTTAAGAAGAGGATTACTTATCCTTAAAGGAATATGTTTTTTTTGGAAATAACTCTATGAGTTGTGAATATGATAACCTATGGCTTCATTGCCCAACCCTTTATAAAGGGCTAGAGCACAGGGGCGAGTTCAAGAAGGACCTCATGCACCCCTCTCTCCTAATCTTCTTCTTCTTCTTGGACGATGCAAGCAAACCCTGGGTTAGAGGATAACGCAAACCCTGGAGCAACAAGGAACTGGGGACTCATCTCAGTGGAGGAGTGAAGTCGCTCGAGTTCAGAGAGGGGCGCGGCCATCGTTCTAATGCTCTAGGTCACGCACAGTAACGGTGACGTGGCTGCATGACGATCGTTTCTTGTGGGATGAATGTGCCTGAAACGAGCACCTTGGGCACGAGCAAGGTGGCGACTTGTGTTCCTGGGTGTGCGGCGGAGCTAGAGGAAGGGTCGGCGGTGACTCTTGTGCCTCGGGCAAGGAGGAGTAACCCTGCAGAGGGCTACGTTTGGCGGCAGGGCATCCATGGTAGACGGCATGCTTACCCTGACCCTGGGCGACCAGCTGCATGGGTGTAGCTTCCTTGCCTGCGCGGGAGCATAGCGAAGGTAGGGGGAAACTCCTTGGAAGCCGGTAGGGTCGAGAAAGGAGTGGAGAATCGTGCAAGCGTGAACAGGGAAGCAAGCGCTAGGTTAGCGCGAGGAAGGAGAAGGGAGGAGGCGCGTGGACAAGGATGCCCCTCCGTGGGCTGTACAAACAAATAACTCAAGCGGGGGCAAAATGGACTTTTCAAAATGTTTGCAAACCCAGCCGAGTTCATTGCATGGAAGGCGCCTACATGGCAGCTCCTCATTGGCCCAAAAGTAAGTATTTTTACAAAATTCATATCTAATGAATCGTAGCTCGGATAGACACGCATTATACATAAAACTTGCTCAGAAAATCGAGAGGAATCTAAATAAAATATAATTGAAGCTTGTTTCCTTATGCAATTCGAAAAGTATATAGAGATACTATCTTTAATAGTTTAATCAATGAAAAACCCTAACCTTTGATGATTAATGAGTTAGAAAGGGTTAAATGAGTATATAAAGTTGATATTAGTCTGTTAATGATAAAAAGGATCATCAACATTGGAAAAGGATGAATTTGCATGTAATTAGTTTAATTTCGAGTTTAATGTGCATGAATAATTCTTTAATGGGCCTTGAAACCCTAATGTTGGTAAATTCGACTCTTAATGGATGTAATTGATTAATTTCATGAGTAAAATTGGAATATGCTAAGTCTAAGTTATTTCGAGCATTAAAGTTCTTAATTGGTGGATAAATACCCTAAAGGTAGTAATTAGGGTTTTCTGATGAATAAAGGATGGAATTATGACACATCGAGTTCATATGTGATTTGGATCATAATGAACTATGAATTCATGATAAATGAATATAATGATCTTATCATAGATTAAAAGGATAAAAATAAGTAGCTTTAATGTAGAAGAGGCTTAATGGATGTATTTAATGGTTAATTATGCCTTTAATCCGAAACTGAGAATTAGATGTTGGAATAATGAGGGTGTGTGATCAAGTGCGTTAAATTAGGGTTTAAAATAGTGAAATATAAAGGGAAACCCTAATTGTACAAGAAACCCTAAAAGTGGACTAGAAACCCTAGGAAGCGAGCTAGATTTAATAGATCTTAATGACATGAGTAGTGAAAGGGAATTACATGATTATTTCAGGATATTGTTGATTGCTTGTTGCTTGTTCTTTATCCTTATTGCTTGGACCCCAAGTTGCTATGGATCAGGTATGTGGTTAATTATGAATAACCGCTTTAGTTTCACGAAGATTTCCGAACGTTTCCTTGTGTTGAATGCAATCTAAATAGTTGGATGTTCATACTTGCAAAATTATAAAGTCACTATGGTTATCACAATTATAAAGAAATGTGTATTCTCGCACCTACATGCCACCCTGATGGAAGATGCCATAAAGGTCAGGCCCAAGAGAGTAGACCCATGGGTACAATGAGAGGTGACCCCAGATACCAAGCTCGGGAATGAGAAGGTGGTCTATGATGCATGACTATGGAGCACCGTGACAGGTGACTCCCAGGCACCAAGCTCGGGATTGAGAAGGTGGCCTTAAGTGAATGGCAAAAGAGAAACCCTAGAGGGGTAGGCCAGGGTTAGGGAAAAAGTGGTGGAGAATGACACATTGAAACTGTAAATTGTCTTGATAAATAATTTGATTGTGATTATTAAATTGTTAGACATATGTGCAAACTTTTGGTTGTCCCCACATACCAGTATATTTCGATATACTGACGGACGTTTTGTTTGTCGGCATTTTAGGTACAAATGAAAAGAATAAACAGTAAAGTGGCATATGTGGAATTAAATGAGAAGTAATGTACATAGGAGGATTAGTTAGAGTAACATCTTCATGGATAGAAGTTTAGAAATCCCAATTTTTCCAAGGTAAGAAAAGTTTTATTTTATACCAGTTTTCAGTTTAGTTGGTAAAGTTTATTAATTATTACTGATTATTTGTCGAACCTTTGATCCTGTTAATTGATTAACGGCTCTGACCTTCGGGTCTCCCTTAATTGGGGGTTACCGGGAGGCGGGGTCATTACAATGTACGAGTTCAAGACCATGGTTGGGTTCCATCTATATGATCCAAGGAGAATCAAATTAGTTTCCAATCTTGTTATGTATCAAGTTCTCTTCATGTAAGCTTTGTGAAAAGAATATGTATGAGAATCAATGCATCTATATCTCGTGTAAAGTTATTTTTATTATTGTAATGAATGATATATGCCATTTGTGATGTTCCCTGGGTGTGATCTTTTTGGTCCATGCTTCCGTGATGTTGTTTTATGGATTGCACTTGAGGGATGTTACAACAACAACATCAACTAGGAATTAGTTTCTCTGACAATTGTTGTCCTCTCTGGTTGTGGTAACCAAGAGACCCCAAGCAAGTCCTACCCGACAAGTGAGGGATAGCAATGAGATAGAACAATTGAGAATCATTTTTATGGGAGAGAAAATTGGTGAATAGTACACCAACAGGAGGGATAAATACTTCCTTTCTATTCCAATTGAACGACATGAGTTCTAATTTGTCCGTGTGGACTACTCTAGAGGTAGGAGTCCTTTAGCTTCTGCTCAGAGAGCAAAGTCAGCCTGTAGTCTGTGGTGACACCATAAGAGCATTGTAGAAGCTATTTTGTTTGTTGTTCATGGTGAAGTCCAAGAGCTGCACAACCACTGTCTAAGGGCAACTAGTTCACAGTTGCATAGAAGTGAGTTTTTATCACTAGACTTCTAGGACTAGGTATAATCCACTAAACCATCCTTCATATTTCATATTAGTTGATGTGATCTTTCTATTATGGGAATACATATATATATAAAAAGTGCCGCTACACTGTCTACCCATATTTTCCAATAGTGGTATCAAAGCCACATTTAATTTATTATGATTTAGGGTAATCGATATGATTAGATTTTTGTTTAATCGTTTATTTATGGCATACAATGCTAATATTTAAACTATTTCATATGCATATCCGATTAAAGACCACATAGTCCCAAACTAATGTATATATCTATATAATATGATATATATGCAATTTACATGTGTCTCCCGAAAAGCGGTTTTGATAATAGTAGTGTATCCTGTTTATGGCCAAACCCTATATTTGTGTGTGGTTGGATGGTTTGGATTTTTTTCCTATTGATCTTGGTCTATGTACCTAACCTCTACCTCTTTCTTCCTAATGTAAAATTTAATTCTTTCCTACCTTTGCTCCCCTCGAATGTAACTTGAGGTTTCTCTTGACAATGTCATAGTTTAATAGAAATAGGACATTTTCTTTTCTTGGAACGACGGGGAAGATGATTATCACCGGATGAGATGACCACTTTATGAAAAAATCTGACCATCTGGAGGATCATGGAGGATAGAACAAAGGATCAACATGACCTTCTAGTGAACCCAATCGACCGTTTGGAAGGATTCCAAACATCAGTTGGACATTAGGCCAGACGACCATCTGTGATGACCAACCGACCGGCCAATATACGGGACGACCAATTCAAGGGTTGAACTGATATACCTAGATTGGAAGGCACATATCTACAACAACATGTTCATATATGTGATGTGATGATTGACCTAGGTGGTAGTAGTTCCATGTGGCTCCAAGGAATTACAAATAGACATTTCCATAATAATCACTTTTTGTTTTATATTGCATGTTTATGTTGTGGGTATAGCATGTATATGATATGGACTATTATGTGGTGATTGGTTACAATATATATATATATATATATATATATATATGTGGCTAAACGAATTGTGTACCTGAGTACATGTAGCTTGCATGTACCCATCTTCATTTATAACAATTTTAAAATTCTTCTAAAGAATCCAACCTTATGAATGTGAATAATACCCCTTAGATAAGATGTGTATAAAAAAACACCTGAATTCGATATTCGTAGATCATCCAATAAAAGAAAATGTTTATTTTTTAATGAATGGTAAGTTGTAGAAATTGCACTAACCGTTGAATGATATATTGCTATATTCCATGATATATACAAGTTATGATTATGATTGTTTAACCACATCTAATCTATATTGTGTTGAATCAATTCATATGGTGAAATTTTATCAACATACTCCCCATATGCTATTTTAATGGATGATACACATAAGTTACATGTTACTGGTCAGTACACACTTCCCAACCTCTCTCTCTCTCTATATATATGTATAAATCCCTCAATTAATCATATTAAGTCTAAGATGCTTTCCAATAGAAATAAATGTGAAAAGCTTGTTTGACTAAGAGTAGGTTACGTCAAAGCATGGTGCACCATCTACCTCATGGAAGTGTGATGGTAGTATTGTAGGTTCTACTAATGTTGGGGGCATTATTATCATATTAGCTATTGGGCCAGGCTTAACTATTGATTCTTAGAGCTTCTGGGCCCAGAAGCATGTAGATGATTATGGCGAGGAGTTGTCCATATCATCAATCCAAGAGTTGCATATGATGCAATTGGCATGATTTCCTACCTAGATGGTTTATTATGGATGTTGGTGTAGGCCGGGTAATAATTGAATCATTTTGGATCTTGGCTCATTAGCAAATTGTTCACAACAATTTTTTGAATTGATTCTTGAGGGTTGTCAATTTGAACAAAATAATGAGAATGATAATTAATTAAAGACCTAATTATTATCGCCCAAATTTAATCAAATCAAATCAAATCAAAATTAATTTTGACAAAATTGCAAATTGTTTTGTTGAATCAAATGTAATTAGGGCTTGTGGAGAGCTTAGGTCTCTAGTTTGAGCTTGTTTGGATGTTGTTTGTGCTTTCTATGCTAGTTTTGGTGCAAATTGCAATTTACTCAATATAGGGGGGTGATGTGAAATTTGCCACCTCTAGAGTATTCCCTCTCTTTCTTGACATCATTTAGAGAAAAGAGAGAGAGAATGTCACCTTTCTTGTGATTTGGTTGAGGAGCATAACCCTAGATGGTGATTAGGGTTGATGTGAGTGTTGAGTACCTTGACCATGTGTGAGTTGGTTATGTTGTCTGAACCTTGAGTCGTGACCAAGGCTGGTTTTGGAGGATTTCATTGTTGAGACATCTCCTACAGATGTTTAGGTCATGACATAGAAAGTATAGGGTAGTCTTGGGTCAAGAAAGATGACCTAGAGTTTGTGGAGTTGCCTTGTCTCGACCTAGAGGTGGTGTTGGTTGATGGTGTTGCGACCATGGGAGTTGCACCCTAGGATGTCTAAGACCGCAACCATGGGAGATGCATGGTGGTTGAGACACTACCTAGAGTGTATCACCATGTATTGCATGTGATGTTTAAGTGGTTGCATGTAGGTGCATGTTGGTCTTTTATGAGGACAAGTGTCCCTTGGGTCCTTTAGTGTGTTGACACCTCACCCTTTTCCCTCTCTCTCATCCTTCATATATATAACCCCTTAACTTTCCTTATTTGCAACCCTTTCGACCCTCTATCTTCTTTCTCCTTCCTTGCTTGTCTTAGAGCTTGACTGGAGTAAGGAGGTTCGTCCTTGGAGCTTGGGGAATCAATCTCCTCTTCCATGTGGTGGTGGTGGTGATCCGAGTTCATCTTCCATCCTTAGTAAGTGTTTGCATTCTAAGTTGATGTTACTTTTAATCTCCTACCTTCACCTTCCACTCTTTTCTGAGCCCAAGACCATGGTTCTTCCATGATGGTCATATTGAGAAATAAACTCCTCATCATAAGGGTCATAGACCATGTCATGACAAAGTAGACCCAAGCGTGAAGATAATATCTCCTCTCCTTATTCCTTTCCTCTTTGGTTCAACCAAGAGCTTCTTTGTATCTTTTCTTGAGCTAGATTTGACCTTGGTATCTTGTTGTACTTAATGTTTTCTACTGGCCTAGTTTGGAGTTTTTGGTGAAGTTCTTTCAACCCTTGGATCGTGTACTTGGATTTCTTGATCTTGGAGTGGGAGCTCTTGGTGGTGATCAACTTAAGGCGGGTTATATAACACTAAACCAACACTAATATTGTACTTCTTTATACATTTTGTTGTCGACTTCTCTCTCTAGATAGCTTCCTCATCGTGTTTGTGCTTAATGGTAACTTATAGAGCTTGTTTGGTAAAGTTATCATTTTTGGTTTGAAATAAATCCAATACTCTAATCTTTTGTACCCGATTTGGTAGATAATGTGTTATGAAGGTTTTTTTTCTCTATGTCTTGCTCTTCATCTTTCTCTTATGCTTGGTGTTTGTACACCTAGAGGTTTGAGGGGTGTTAGGTTTGGTTTTGGTTATCTTGATCATGGTTTACTCTTCCTTGGATAAGGTTCTTCCTTTGTAGTTTCTTGACCCATAACTTAGGGTCTTGGTGACCATTTGTATGTGACCTTTCCTTCACAATAACTATAGTTTCACCCTTAGTTTCAGTTTTGTTTTGGTGACTTAGATGGTTCATCTTGGGAGGTTGCGATTCTCCCCTCATGATGGTCACGATCTTAATAGCCTTGGTCGAGATGCTCCTTTTTTGATTGAGTTTGACCTAGTGATGATAGTTTGAGACCTCTAATTTTGGCATCTTATTCCTCCCTAGTTTGGGTTGAGACATGCCCTAGAGAGTAGGGACATGACCATGATGACCTTTGGTCATGACATAGGTTGAGGTACACCCATGAGGTTGAGACACCTTCTAGTCAAGATGTTTGGGTGGAACCCTTAACTTAGTGTCGTGGGCGTGATGTGACCTAGAGGGTGGAGGTCGCGACATATGATGGATGGTCGAGACACATGAGGGTTGCAGTCATGACATGGATCATGATGTTTGGTCATGACCTATGTGGTTATGTGGTTAAATAGGCTGATGGAAGGTGTATGAGACATGAGACATACATGGACCATGTTGTTTGGAACGTTATCTAATCAACTTCAATGATGTTTCCTAATTTTTATACACACCAAGATTATAGAGGGTGATGGTTCTAGCATGGATAATCATACATAGTCTTGTCATCTCTAATCGGTTGAGAGGAAACCCTAACCCTAATAGTGAATAATGAGCTTGCTTGTTTCCCTATCATGAGAGGATTATAATGTAATGTGGTTATCTTTCTCTAGATTATCAACTTATAAACATGTAGGTATTATAAGATTGATAATCATAGCTAGTGAATGTTATGGTGAGTATGATATGATATAGGTTAAATGAGACTTAAGAGGCATGTGGAGGATCTTGTTATACATGAATGATGTTGTAAACGGTCCTATGACCTGGCAATGACTTGTGGCCTAATATAAGATAAGTTGAGGGATTTATATCACATGGTATGTGGCTCTATTGATGATGTTGTGAATGGCAATAGTACATGCATAATGTGTTGATGGTGTGACAAGCTCACACCCTATATGTTTACATCTATTAAAAGTTTGCTATGCCCTTATTTTTGAAGAGTTTGTTATGACTTTATATATTGTAACTTGATTGATGCTAAAAGACACTTAATTGACTTAACTAATCAAGTGGAACATGATCATGTACTTTTCCATGTGCCATAGATCCATCTTAGTTTCAACACTTGTTGAATGGTGAAACGGGATTTCCTTTAGAAGAAGCATGGAGACATATACTTTAGAGTATCTGCATTTACAAGATTGGCTACGGGCCATACCCTGGAAGGAGTGCGGATGTGGGTTTTCGCTCAGTGATATGTTGCTTATGAGGTTTCATAGGATTGGTTGTGGGCCATACCCTAGTAGGAGTGTGGTTGTGGGTTGTACCTTAGTTTCAATATTGTCGTGACCTATACCAAGGTGGGATATGACTTTCCCTGTCGACGATATGTCACAAGTTGCAGTTGACTAGTATGTCTCTGTTGTGCACTCATATATTGACCATGGGGTTTGGTAAGTTCATGGATTCTGGCTCTTCCATGGACCTTGTATGGCGCCGATTTTGACTTAGTAATGGTCGGTTGGATTTGGGTGGTACGACTCAAATTCCCGGAGCATAATAAAATATGTAATCAACCTTGTAGTATCTTTCTTAGGATCAAACACAAAAATATTGGATGAGGCCTTGGTTGCTTTTGTATAATATGCTTGGTAGTGAATATACATGTTCTTCATACTCCATTTATGATGATAAGATGTTTCATAACACAATTGTAATTACAAATAGTGTTAATGATGATTGCCTACTTATCATAGTTGTATCTTTACTTCTATTCTATATCACCTTATCTATGCTAATAATAGTGTTGCTGGAGAGTAATATATCTTGCTTAGATTTGGAATCTCACCCTGTGGGTTCCCCACACATTTTTAGGTGGATGTGCATGAGGAGATAAAGATCTTTTAGCGGAGGTTGAACAGAAGCAAGAAGAACAATAACTGACCAGGTCAGAAGTATTGCTTGTGATTCTTTTGTTGTTAGAGTCCTAGAGTCGTCCATGTACACTCAGGTCTTTGGGATAGTTTTTGGGTATGTTTTGTAGATGTTCCTTCGATACATGATTTGGCTCATGTGGCCCTTTTGATGTAAAGTTATAGAGAATATGTACATATGTTTGGGAAACATTTTCCTATAACATGTTTATGGAATCCATGTTACATATATGTTGATGTAAGTACTTTGTGTCCTGTAAGGACTTATATGTAAGGGATTTTGTTGCTTGGGTGTTTAATGAAAATGGTTTTAATTTCTAGTTTTTTTCTGGTAGTCTATTTGTTTAGATATATTTCCACAGTTAGTTTTGAGTTATCTTGTGGTTTGTGGCACAGGGCATCACAAACATGTACCAATATCAGACAAGACAAGAGAGATATGATGTCTCGAATGCATTGTTCAAACATAGCATGGCAGAAGGAGATCCAGTAGGTCCTCATGCACTTAAGCTCATTAGGTATGTGGAGAACCTATCTATATTGGGATTCCCCTTTAGTTCAAGAGTTGGCCACTAAGATGATTATACAGTCTCTGCCAGAGTCATATAGTCAGTTTGTCATGAACTACCACATGAACAACTTTGACATGCCGTTCAAAAAGTTGTTGGGCATGTTCAAAATAGCTGAGACACAAATGAAGAAAGACAAGCCCAAGTCTATGATGATGATCAACAACACAACGGGGGAGTCTAATGGAAACGAAAAAGCTAAGAAGATTTGTAAAGCTATCCAGAAGCCCATGTCTTTAGATCTTAAAGAAAAGGGAGGTGTGAAAAAAATACAAGGTGATTCCCACCATTATCACCAGCCTAGATATTGGAAAAGGAATTGCCCACTCTAGTTAGGGGAACTAAAGAAGAAGAAGGAAGACATTGAGGCCTCCACTTCAGGTATAAACATTATAAGATAAATTTGATTACTTCTTCAATTTGGTATGTGATACCAAATAGATATCTGACATTCTGATGTGCATGATATGACAAGAAGTAAAATCCTTCATGGAAGGACAAAGATGGACAAGGTGGAGCAAGAGTTGCAGAAGTTGTACTCTAGATTTAAATTCATCTTATCCCAATGGGCATGTAATAGAGTTAGTAGAACTGCTATTTCATTATGCCAACAAATAGAAACACTTACTTTAAAACATATTGTATGACAAAGATGATGGTAAAGTAAAGTGTGATATTAATGTTTCTATTTCAAAAGATATGATTTTTTATGGCAATGCCCAAACATATACATGGTCTTTGTACAAAAGATTTTGAGATGAATGTTTTTAACATTAATACCAAAGGATTGTAACTGATAACTCAAGATTATCATTAGTTGTAGTCACCTTGGACACACATATAGCAAATTCATATCTAGAATACATATTGATGTTAATCTAGATTCCCTTGGTTATTGAACCTAATGAAATATGCAAGTCTTACACATAACATGAAATAACATCCTTCACTAGATGTAGTGGGAGGATTATCTTTCCATTAGACCTCATCCATGTGATGCTGAAGATATTATGCAATGCATGATAAAGATAAATACTTATACCTCATATATTCATTTACTGGTAATATGATGATATGTACTCAGTAAAATGGAAATCTCTTGAAATGTATAAGGAAATTATAAATGAAGTATGACTTTGATGAAAGTATTAAGAAACTTTGATGAGATCAAATACTGAAAAACTTTGAATGAATATCTTGAGAACCTTCATGGAAAGGACTGTGATAATGAATTACAAGTCAAATCCATCTAAAATACCATGATGAGTCATGGTATGATTATCAATTCATCTAATCTTGTTATCCTCGTAAATATATATACCTATCACTAAATAATGTACCATCTAAATGGTTGTAAGAAATCATATATGATATGATTTGGGAATGTCCCAATATGTCTGAGGGATTGAAACCTACATTGAGAAAGCATTTCTCGAAAAGGTTTATCCACAAATCATAATTGTTGAATCTTACTATCATTCCCAATACAATTACAAAAGTGTTTTGTTGATAGGACAAATGAGTTCCAAAAGAATCAGTTGGAGTAAAAGTAGAACTTGAAATGATAATGGTCAACAAAGAGGTACAATGCGAACAAAGAGAGTCACAAGTTGTTGGGGAATCTCTAGTTTATCATATAACACTGAAGAAAATAGTTCTAGTAAACATGTCTGAGATTGGAGGATTTGAATCCAACAACTAGCACATTTGATCATAACTGAATGAGCCAACTAAGCAACTAGAAGCTATTAACTACCATAATTTGAGTAATGGCTCAAAGCCATTATGGGGTCCATGTAAGCTAACAAGGTAGGACCTTGATAGAACCACGTAAGGGGTAATACCTAAAGGGTGCAATAGGGTCTTGTGGCAGAGGCCTACATGGATGACATAAAAGGACAAATTGGTTGAATAGGTTTTCTAATCAGTTAAAGTTGTTGAACATGATAGAAATTCCTTTACCAATCGTCAGGCTTGTTGTTGTAGTTAAAATAGACTAAGAGATTTGGAATATGAAGTATGAAACTTAATTCCTTAAAAGGAATACATTATAGGGTGCGTACATGACACAACCTAAAAGGTTTTAACTTAAAGAATGCAAATAAAGTCTATATAAAATTATAAAGTCCCATAAAGGATTGAAACAAGCATCTCAGAGGATGAATCTTTTGAATTGACAAGACAGTCAATGATTTTGACTTGAATCAAGATAAAAGATGAAATATGTGATTACCAAATATTTAGTGGGAGCATATATGAATATTCCACATATGATGAGGAATAAAATCTCAATATTATTAATATTGAGAGATGGTATGAAAAACCCCTTCAACAATAAAGGATAAAATTAATACACCATCCTTCCTATTTCATAGTATATGGCACGATCTTGCTGTTATGGGAATATGGATAGGTAAAATATTGTTTTTGCTACTTTGTACTTGTATTTCCCAAAAATATGGAGGGTCTAAAGTATGAGGCACGTATCAAATAATAATCTTGCCATAAAAGATAATAATAAAGTAGCATGCATGATGAATAGTATGACTACATTACCTAAGTTGGGCTACAACACCTATCAAACCTTAGCAAATAGGTGAGGGAATAATTAACTCATTCCAAGTCACCTACAATATATATATATATAAAAGTGGGGAGAATACACACATTCCCCTGGGCAAAATAACACATGCCCAAACTATGGGAGGTTTTACAGAGGTACACTACATTAGCTAAAAAGTCAACCAAATCACCATGCTAAAAGAAAATAATATGGCAAGGTAGTATTTAGCATCAAATAGATATATGGCTTATGGGTCAAAAACCAAGCAAAGAATGAAATAATTGTACAAAAAAGATAAATAATAGAAATCAAGGTTTGAGTCCATGCTTCATTGGGAAATTGGGGTTTGGTTAACATATATGCCCAACTAAAGGGTAAGATGCAGATACCTCAACTAATAGTCCTAGTTAATTATTTTTCACCATCTTAGTTGATTCCAAGATCTTCTTTTCCTATTTTAAGTTATTCACATAGATTAGATTTTGTATTTCATATATGTATAAAGAAAATCCAAATCTTAGACCTTTTTTGGAAAACCTCAGATTTTGGTCACAAAACCTGGACCAGATGATTTGTTATGTTTTTCTAATTAAGAAAACATATTTATTTGTCCAATTTGGAGTTTATATGATTAAGTTACAATTTTAGGGTTTCTTGAATGATTTATTAGATTCTAAAAAAAACCATTGAAAATAAGAAAATCACACTTTGAAACTATTTTTTCAGAAAGATCACATTTTTTCAATTCCAAAACATTTTTTAAACTAATTTTTGGACAAGAAAAATAAAAGATATGATTTTTATAAAATAAACCAATCAAATTACGCCAACATTCCATGTACACAAGAAATTTGTGAGAAAGGATAAGAGAAGATAGGGCCACTTGACTTGGCCCAATCACAGGAAGCCAAGTCACTGGTCAACACTCTCGTGTCTTCAGCCAAAGTGAGAAACAAATCATGTGGCAGACTATTATTCCCCTGGGCAATAAAATAAAGAAAAGTAGAAAAATGTGTGGTAAAATAGGGGAGTAACATGGTGGAATCATCCCCTCTCACCCGCGGTGCCATGGACATAAGAAATAGAGCTGCTAGCTATGCTCGCAATTGAGCAAATCTGCAACATAGGACGATTCAAGAAAATAAAGTTAAAGAAAGAGAGAGAAAGATCTCACGAACTCACCACACATGTAAATTGGGTTGTTGGGTCTGCCGTGGTCCATAGAGTTGTGCTACAAACTTGAAACTTAAACTCGATCATCGAGGGACAAAGAAGGAACTAGCGAGGAAATTGGGTAGAGAGGAGAGCTAGTTAAGGGGAGACGAAGCATTGGGCAGGGTTATTTATAGGTGTGGTGTAGTTCTAGGGTTTAACAAAGTGGCCAAGATTCCTTGGTTCCCAAGAATGGGAATTTCCCAAATTCTTGATGAAACAATATGAGCAAGGGATCAAAAGATATGCAATCTAAAAAAAGGAACATATTGGTGAAAAAATCATTGAAAAAAGCAAGAAATGAGGAAGATATTGTGATTTGGAGATCACGTGTGAATGGGACATGTTTCCCGATTCAGCTCAGGCTAGAGGATGATTGAGAGTCGTATGATCACCGATCAACAACTCAGATTGTGAGAAAAAAATAAAAAGAGTCATGTGACACATTAAATGCCTTCCGAGTCATATTCTAGTAAAGTGATTCATTTAATTATGTAATTGTTTCTCTCTCTCTCTTTAGTTGAGGGTGCAAATGAATTCCAAATTAAATGAAATTGGACACCTAACCTAATTTGAACATGTGGAATCTGACTATGGCATTAGTTTTCACTTTTAGGACTTCTAATATTCTATTTAATTCTTGTAAAGTAATTCATATCTTCTATTTCTAAATGTATTAGAAACTTCTAGAATGACCTAATTTTAGTGAAACTTCACCCTCAAGCAAACATAAGCATATGGAACATGAATTTGTCATGAATTTTATCCTTTGCTATTATTTAACACATTATTTAATATTTTAGGCTTTATTTACACACTCTCTCTTGTAACACACTAGAACATAAAAGATTGTCCATATTTGTTGAAAAACAACACATAGGGTTGCTTCAGCATATAGATCTAGAATCTAAGATTCATTTACTCTTTTATATTCATTAAATGTTTTATTTCATAGTTTGGAGGAAAATCACCTTTTTCTTTTCTAAATAAAATTGCTATAGTTATTATTATCCCAAAGTTGTGAAACTTGGCATCCAACCCTAATCAAACCCAAAGAAAATGAATCTGAAGTTAATTTTAACAGTTAGTCTTCCTTTATGAGTTTTTGCCTATTATCCATTATTACCATAATTTCCTATATTAATAACTCAATATCACCTTATCTTGCTTAAAGAGTTATTATTTATCTTGTTATCTCTTCCTTGTTCCAAAAGAATATATACAATTCATTTTTTTAGGATAAGGTAAAATATTACTAAACCAAAAAAAAAGAGCATATAGGAGTATAACCCACTCCGTATACTATACAAGGTCAAACTAGACCCCACATCAATCTGACCTCAGGTTTGACCCTATTCAGGGTACCCGGGTTTGCTTTATAAAACCAAACCAAGTTATTTACAATTTCTTTAAAAAGTTGGAACTTATCCCTATCACTCTTGCCATGATTCCTACTATTTATCTCCTACCAAACATGGTATACCAGGCTTCTCCAAACAAGACCTGCAAACCTCCTCATATGAATATCACCCTTAGTTCTATGTAGAATCTAGAGCATGGAAGCCTGTAGACTAGAGGATGGGTCACCTCCCCACATGAGATTGAGGGAGTAGCGAGTCCAGATATATTTGGTATACACACATTCAAAGAACAAATGCATCTATGATTCATTGTCCTATCGGAAAAGAGAGCAAGCAATCTCTGTAACAACGCCCTATCTGCTCATCCTATCCTTAGTAGGAAGCCTACCAAGGATATCTCTATTGGTGTAGAAACTCCACTTGGGACAGTGGACCTTGCTTCATATCAGTTGGTCCCAAGGAACTTGACGCTGGTTACGATTGATCCGCCATGGTTTGCCTCCCAAAACCAGTTTCCAATTCCCCTCACTATCATCATAGTTCTGCTTGTAACTCTCCCAAACAACACACATGCTATGCCAAATCCTAGAGCAAGAAGCCAATCTATCAGCTCCATTAACTAGGCAAGAACCATACCGAGTTCTCATCCAAGTACTCCAGATGCTATCCAGTTCCATCAAAAAGTTATATACTCTTCTAGCAGTAGCTTCCCACATGATATCTGAAGGATCCATCAATCCAAGCCCACCGCCATGTCTTGACTGAGCAACATCAGCCCAAGAAACAACATTTTGTCCACCACTCCACAAAAAACTTGCCATAGTAGATCTAAATCTCCCCAGAATGAACTCTGAGATATCATCTAGCGTACACCGAAAACCAATCATACTCTGCAACATGGTTTGAATTAACACTGCTCTTCCCGACATGGAGATTTTAGACCTGCCCACTTCTCCACCTTAAGATGAAGATTGTCCAAGCACATTTGGAAATTAGAGCCTCTCCCAGCCCCGCCCAAGATAGGAATCCCCAAGTACCTAGTAGGAAATCTACCAATATCCAACTCAATAGCAGCCTTCGGACGCCCTCTCCTTATATCACAGGATTTGGAAAAAAACACATGTGATTTATTATAACTAATATATAAGTAGGACACATCAGCAAACTTCCCCAACACAAATCTGACCCCTCTAAAGATATTTGCATGAGCAACGACGAAGAACATCAAATCATCAACGAATATCATGTGGTTCAGTACCTTGATTCTGTGCACCTTATACGGTTTGATAGTGCCTTCCTCTTCAGCTTTGTGAGCTAGAAAGGAGAGGTTCTCCATAATGATCGTGAACAACATGGGTGAGAGAAGATCCCCCTGCCTAAGGCCATTAGAAGCTCTAAACAAGGCTTTGGGCATGCCATTAATAAGCACAGAGAAAGAGGTAGTATGTACACACTTCTTAAGAATGTTAATGAATTTGTTGGAGAACCCCAGGGCCTCCATAGTACTCGACAACCCCTCCCAAGACACGTGGACATACACCTTCAAGATGTATAATTTAATGCACGCCTGCTTGGTGCTGCCTTTAACCTAGAATTTGCGTAGGAACTCAGTAGCAAGGAGGACATTATCATGTAAGGCTCTGCCCTTCACAAAGTAGTATGATTAGGAGATATGATCACGGGTAGGACCTTCTTCATGTGTCTCACCAACAACTTGGATATGATTTTTTAAATCACTAAGCGACAAGCTATTGGCTGGAAATCATTCATAGAAGCTGCTTCTAACTTCTTGGGAATCAACCTAATGAAAGAGTGATTAACTTGGGGCACCATTCTTCCACTGACCAAGAACCACCTCACTACATTATAGACACCCCTACAAATAATGTGCCAGCAACATTGAAATTTTTTTGCATTGAAACCATTGGGCCCTGGGGCTTTAGAACTGCCTATGGAGAAGGTAGCTTCCTTGATTTCCTCATTAGACACCAACTTGAGCAGATACCTATTCATCCCATTAGTTACTCTTTTATCCAACAAAGACACCCTATTCCATGTATCATTCTCACCTCTATTATAAAGATCGATGAAGTATCCAAAAACGATCTCCTCCACTTTGGCCACTTCATCCACAAGCTCTCCATTAGCATCAATCAGATTATGAATGTGGTCCTGCATGTTGTTTATTTTGACCGCAACATGGTATATCTTTGAATTGTAATCCCCATCTCTTAGACAATTTAATCTTCTTCTCTGCCACTCGGATAGTTTGTGAGCTTTCTCGGGTTGGGTAACCCTTTTGCTGGACTTTTCCTTTGCTTCCATACATCTTGGGTCATTAGGATGCATCCTTAGTTTGGCTGCATCTCTTTCTTAATTTTCTCTAGCTTGTTTGATAAGATTGGGTAAGTCAACCAAATTGCTGCGCCAGGTCTTCAGGGCTAATTGGACCTTGTTTAGTTTATCATCCACCACGAATAGAGGATTTCCTTCCACCCTCACATTCCAACTCTTCTTGATCACCCCCTCAAAGGAGGGCCACAATAGTCAGTGGTTCAGGAACCTGGGCCGATTATTTTGGTGATGCTATGTTAGTTGAACCTTCATCCACAAGTGGTCACTGTTAGGATGACCCCCAAGCTTAAGAGTAGCCTCTGGGAACACGTCGAGCCAGGCCTTATTCACTAAACCACGATCAAGATTGTTGGATATTCTTCTGATCGGGTTCCTTTTGTTATGCCAAGTGATTAAACCGCCACTCATGTTGAGTTTCAACAGACTTGCAGCATCAACTGTGTCATTGAATCTTTTCAGAATGGATTCCGGTACGACAACCCACCCCATTTCTCTCTAGCTTTCCTTACTTGATGGAAATCCCCTACAACCAATTAGAGAAGAGCTTGTTGAGTTGATTCTACTAAAGTGTCCCACATCCTTCTCCTGTCCACCTCCGAATTGGACCCATATATAGCTGACAGGACATAGTAAAATCCTCCTGTATTAATGCAACTCATAGTGACCAGCTGGTCACTCTCGAAGATCATCTGCACATCCCAGATTAAAGGGTTCCAACCAACCACGATCTTACCTCCGTCAATGCTATTCAAGTTTGAGAAACAACCCCAACCACCAAGGAACAAGCCATTCACTCTCTCTGCAACTTCCCTGTGAATCCTAGTTTCCAAATAGATCACCAGTGACACCTTTCTTTCCTGGATGATGTGTATGAGAGTTGTTTGCTTTCTAGGACATGAATCACCCCTCACATTCCACACCAACAGGGTCATTGGACTCTCGTAACCACCTCCCCTCTCACAGGGAAGCAACCATGTCCTCTGGCTCTACCTCTGCCCCTTCCTCTCCCTCTTTGTGTCTTCTCAGTACCATTGCAACTCCTTGTGCTCACTCTTCTCTAACTTTGTAGGACTACCTCCTTTGTTTCTTGGTCTTCAAGCACTTGAAACGGGTTCACAAATTCTTCAAAGATCTCCCCTTCCTCGTGAGGCTGGCCTGTTTCCACACATACCTCTTCCTCATGTACAACGTTCTCAGCAGCAACGGAAACTACCTTCGCGCCCCCTTAACATGTACAACGTGTACCTCCGTCTCAATGACCGTGACATGAGTGTCCACTCTCCCACTAGATTCCTCCACTTCCGTAGCCTGTGATGCGACCCCTGCCTGAGTAATCTCCGGTCATTCCTTGATCTTCCCCTTCCTCCTATGGTTCCTCCTAACTGTTTCCCGGCTACTGGATTGCCCCCTAACTACTGGAGGTTTGTTGAACACTTCTCTGCTACCCAGGCATTCATGCGGCAAATGCCCAAACACCTTGCAGGCAAGACAATGGTCAGGTAAAGCATCATAGATAACTCGGATCTCTAGCTCTTCATTTGGCATCTCAAGCATGACTATCGTTTATGGAGCTTTGTCAGTCGTGACCTCAATGCATAGGTGAGGTGCCCCCACAAATTTCCTATCAAGCCAGAAATCAATCACATGAGGGGTACCTAGACCATATCCAATGATGGTCAGCACTCTCCTCGTCTAGTGTCTTCCTAGATCCGGAAGTGTGACCCAGATTGGGGCCGTAGCGAGCGGCCCACTCCACACATCAGCTTTCGGGGTCCATTTTTGAGTAAGGACTAACTTGTTATCAAAGAACCATGGTCCTCTCTCCAGCACCACCTTCATATCATCCGCCATGGAAAAGTAGGAAAGAATAAGACTGTCCTTCAATGGGGAGATTTGGAGTTCTCCTTTGGGTTTCCACATTCTCATCATCCATCCATAGACCTGCTGGATGTGGTGGTTCTGCCCCAAAACTTGGACAATTATTGAGAACTTGTGGAATTCATCCAATTCCTCAACCACTGGTTCTGATAATTTCATCTAGGGCCTAGAATCTTTGCTATGAAAGAATGGAGCTTTGGAATCCTTAGGCACCACCACTGGTCGGCATTTTCTTTGCACAGATATAGGTCTCAAGATTGTATCAGCCTATACCCTTCCCATAGTGATGTCCTCTCGGGGATCGGACCAGGGGATAACCAGAACCACCACCATTGAGGAACAACCCATGACCCCAATAGTTACCTCCTTAACCCTAGAAGTCCCACCATCGGGGGGCAGGACGGGCCCCGCCCACCATCACCAAGGAGCTTCAGAGACTAGAGATGGAACAGAGCCATCCTAGAGAGATAATTGATCAATGGAATTTGTTAGGAATATATAGAATGAATTTATTTTAATAATATCTCACTTAAAAGGAAAATTTGCATTTTCGACCCTGATTGAAATATTCAATGAAGTATTTGTGAATAAACCCATATATTGGCATAAATATTTATCAAATATACACCAAAGCTCTAATAATTCCCATTAATCAAAATTAAGGCCAAAAAGGATACACAGGAAAGGAAAAACTTAGGAAAAGGGTTAGATTAAGTATATACATAGATTTAAGTTCATTACAACACTCCGCCATTTAGAAAGGATTTGATCCCCAAAATCTCAAATAAAAAGTGAAGGGTGAGTATGTAACATCTCATCTGTAAGATCCCAAGTAGTTTCTTTCAAAGCATGGTACTTCCACATCACTTTCACTAGCTCTATCTCCTTGTTCTTCAACTGCTTAACATAGAATTCAAGAATCTTCACACATAGCTCCTCGTAGGTCAAGTTCTCATGAATCTCCAAAGGTTCTACCATAAGTGCATGAGAAGGGTGTTTCACATACTTCTTTAGCACACACACATGAAACACATTGTGGATCTTGTCATAGGTAGGAGGAAGAGCTAAACAATATGCACATTCTCCAACCTTATCCAAAATCTCAAGCAGTCAAACAACAGGGAATAAGCTTGCCTTTAACTTTTGATCATGCAATAGAGTGTATAGGCTTGATATTTAGGAACACATAGTAACCCATTAAGAAACTTATATCAAACCTTTTCTTGTATGCACACATCTTTTCTTGATCTTCTACAACTTTCATACGGTTCTTAACTAGGTGAACCTTCTCTATCATCATTTTCATATCATCAGTATTTACCAGATCATGCTCTCCAACATCATCCCAGTGTAATGGAGAATGACAAGGTCTTCCATATAGAGCTTCATAAGGTGGCATACCATGTTGGATCTAGGGCTCTAAGGGGGGTGAATCGAGCTTCAAAATTTCTCACAAGATAAATTAGACCTTCAAATTATATCAATAAAAACCAATAGCTTAAGTGCAATTTGAAGTCCTAACTAACAAGCATAGAAAGGATGAGAGAATATAAAGGCAAGAACTTGACAAGGATGTTTAGAGTGGTTCCACTCTCCAAACTAGGAGAGAGTAAGTCCACTACCTAGAGAGGTCAACATGTAGGACTTTACAAGTGCTTCTCTCTATGTATTCACCAATAAGAGTTACAATACAAGACTATCAAAGGACTTACCCATCTAGACACAAAGAGTCTTCCACCTTAACAAGGACTTACCCACTTTGCAAGAGTTTTCTACCTTCTTCCAAGGAATTACCTACTCTTAAACAAGCCTTAAGCCTTCAAGGGCCTACCCACTCTTCTTGGATCTTCAGCCTTTGCCTTCTCCTACACATGGAGAAGATCTTCACCTCTTCTTCAACCTTAAAGAAGAACAACAACAACTCCACCTTCACTCAGAGTAGCTTGTTTCACCTTTGCTTCATGTAGGAAAGGGGTAGGGAAGATGGAATGGAATGAGAGCTTTACAAGAACAACGAAGTAGCTCTCTTACAACTGACCTATGTCACTCATAATCACAAAATGAAGTGTAAACTAGAGAGAAAAAGGGGATCAAGGAGTTGAAACACACTCAATTATAGAAAAGACTTAGAATAGCATGAATAATAAAACTTGGAATGAACTCCAAGGGGTCCTATTTATAGTTGGGGGTGTTCCCTTTAGTATGGGATCACTTAAGGTCAAAATATAGCAATTTTCCAAGTTGCAACAGATCTATTCTCACCCAAAACAACTCACCAACGATTATATTCACTTTTTTTGTGTTTTCTGTACAATACATTCAGTCGAGTTTCAATAAAGGTAACTTGACCGATCCACTAAATGACAAAGCCAATTTTCAAACTATCGGTCGAGTTTGTTTTGGGAAACTCGACTGATGAGCTAAAATCAGTTTTGTTCATTTAGTTAGTCAGTCCAGTTCTGTGAGTGTGCAACTCGACTGATGGATCATCTTCAGAAAATCCATCACTGGATCACTTGAGTTTCCAACTCGACCGATAAATAGCCAGTGAAAAATTTTCTGAATTGACATTTGAGTGATTAATCCTTGGAATTAAGTGTCCCTAGTTTTTTCTCATCTTAGTTACAAGTCATAGTATTAATATAAGTGATTACAAAAATCATCTGAGGTCATTTAGAGTGGTTTCTTAAAACACACACTTGCATTACATTTGACTTGAACTTGAACAAGCTAGGGCTTGTGTAATTTGATCCTTTTCATGTACCTAAAGCCCAAAATCAATCTTGAACAAACATATTAGATACATAGGAATGGAATGGTTAAGTCATCATCAAAATTTGGGCAATGTATAACTCTTAAGTCAACATTCTCCCCCGTTTTGATAATGACAAACCATTCCTCAATCATATTGAAAATGATATTGAAGTTATACCTTTTCTTGTGAATTTCAAGGGGATTCAAGATTTAAACAATGTGAATTGCTCCCCCTCAATTTATGCTTACTCTAACCTACATAGTTAGTCTATCTACACAAAGCAACACGACATATATACTATATGGTCCTTTAGCAAGTTACATGATAAAACATATAATGAGCAACAAAAGAAGCATATAGGAAATAAAAACAATATGATTGAGCCTCAAAATATTGAACTTTTCTCCCCATTTTGACATTATCAAAAAGGAAGGGGGTAGAAGAGCACAGAAATAGGTCTTCTCTAAGAAAAACCAAACAGACATTCACAAAATGCAATCCCAAAGCATACACCAAACAGAGACAAGAGAAACAAACAATCTAAGTCATAATCAAAATATGGTAAGACATGGTACCAACTCATGAGATATAGTAAATCAAAGAGTAAGTGTAGAAAGGATTAAGATTACAACCCAGAAATCAAGGTCTCATAAAACAACTACAAGCCAAAATGATGAAAGCTAGATGATAAAATCGTACATCTCAGAATATGTGCCTAGATATTTTTAATACAAAATTACCTAGAAAGATATATATGATCAACAAATAGACTAAAAACTAGAACAACTAAACATCTAAGCTATCTATGTTCACAACATCAACATCATCAACGTCAGAAGCATCAGGCTCATAGTCGTCATATCCGTTTGAAGGTGCAGTAGAGAGAAAAACATCACCTTCATCACTAGAGGCACCAGTAAAGCCATTAGAGCCATTATTAGAAGCCCCATCATCATCATCATCATTATCCTCCTTGTTAGCAACAACCTCCTCATCAGCCTGGTCTGGCATCTCCTCATCAGTAAGAGAACTAAAACCTCGAATAGGCCAACATGCATTCTTCTCATCCCAACACATACCAAGAGCATGCAGCTCATTGTTCTATGGGAAGGAAGGAGCAGAACTACCAAGGCTAGCAAGAAGAATGGCCAAGGGCAAGTTGTCAGAGGCAGCACACCAGGGGTAGATCCACCAGCAGCAGAGGGTGTAGTAGTGAAAGATGCAGGTGGAGGGGTAAAGTAAAAGTGATCATATGCATAGGATGCATAGTCATTGCCAGGGAAGGGCTGGTAGATAGGGTAGGGGTGTGCACATGACATGTTCATGTTAGACATGATGGAACATAGGTCCTTATGCAGATGCTCCTAAATCTAAAGGTTGTATGCCTATTGATACATCATGTAGCCCATAAGGGTTTCATTAGATACATGGAACGAGGCACATGTAGGTCGGGAAGGATGAGGTGGTTGAGGTGCTCGGATAGAGGAAGAGGTAGAGGCACTATGTGTGGTGGAGGATAGGATAGGCATAGACTTTTCAAGAGTGGCCTCACTGATGCAAACTCCTTTTTGGATAGGTTTGTAGTAAAGGTCATGGAAAGGAGATTTTCCACTGGCAAGCTGGAATAGACCACAGATCAGGGATGGGTAGGGTGGGTGGGTGCCACGGGTGTTCTTTCCTATGTCAAAGTAGTTCATATAATGGAGAACATATCTCAACCACTTGACTCTGATGTTCTTCAAGAGACAATACGTGATCACTGTAATGTTTTTTTCAATCTCAGACTCATTCTTCTTTGGGGGAATTTTGCAGTTAATTACTAGGGCAAGGATGCGTCTCTTGAGGTCCAAGGTAGAGGAGTGAAGGGTGCACTTCTTCCTATATTGGAATTGAGGCTTCTTCAAGAACTTAAGCATATCAGGGAGAGTAAGATCATATTGCTTGTAGAAAGCCTCAGACTCAACTAAGTCAAAATACTCGGGATAGTCCTTACGTCAGGTGTCAGTCACTTTAGTACCCAAAAAGAAGATGTTTAGGGTATCCTTAGAGATTTAAAATTTCTTCCTGGCTATCATAGATGTGAGGACTACTTGATTATTCAGTGGGGGTAAGAGGGTGTCATAATTCCAATGTAAATTTGCATAGAATTCATGAACGGATGTGGTGCTTGTGATGGAATTGTTATAGCATGCACAATCAACACCCAAGGCAGAGAGATGGTGATCATAAAGGAACTCCTCTACCTGATCTATGACCTCTTGTCTTCGTGGTCTAGGGTCAAATAGGACAGAAAAAGGGAAAGGGTTCCTAGGAAGGAGCTCCTTATATTTATTTAGAGCCTCATTTGAGATGAAGAAGGTGACATCAAATAGAATCAATCAGGAGTTGGACAAAGATGAAGGTGCATTAGCAGGGGCAACCCTCTTCCTCCTATTGGATTCCATGGAGAAGAAAAGGAGAAGAAGGAGAGAGAAAAAGCTAAGGAATCACCACCAAAACTCGTCCACATACCTAGGTTAGCAAGGGGGGAGGTCAAGGGAGGTCGGGCTAGGTCGAACTAGGGATAGGGAGAGGAAGGTTGGGACTTAGGGGAGTTAGAGGTTGGATCAGTCAACTTTTCTCTAGTTGAGAGGGAGAATAGTCAGCTGAACCTATCTTAAGTTTTCTCTAGCCCGACCATTGGTCGAGTTCTGTGACTCAGAAAATCGACCGATAGGCTCTTTAAAAAAATCTCTCGGCCTCTGACCATTTGAGTTGGCAACTCGACCGATGGTTAACCTGACCTAAAATCAGAAATCCTAATTTCTAGCCATTAGAGTGCTAACTAAATTTATTTTTCAACTGCATTATGTATTTTGAACATACTTAGGCATATATCACTCATCATTGGGTACTATTTTATGATAAAACAAGTGTTTGCAAAAAATACCCAAAAACAAGAGAAAAAAAAGGCAAAATGAACATGGAAAATAGAATTTTAGCATATTAGCAAACAATTGTGTTCAAAACAGAGGCAAAGCATATAGGGTAGATGAAAACTAGCTAGAAGGCATATCAGATTTATTTAAAGCAGTTATGAGTAGTTTTGATCTAATAAAGTTAACTTGCTCTCTAACTAGAGGTTTAGTGAAAATGTCCGCCAACTAATTTTCTGTGCCACATGCATGTTATATATATCCTCTTTGGCAATGGAATCATGGAGAAAATGATGGCAAACCTCAATATGCTTAGCTCTACTATACAAGATAGGATTATAGGATAAGTTAATTGAACTAGTACTATCATAATAGATAGGAGAAGCATCAAAATGAATGTTTAAGTCTTGGAGCATTTACTTCATCCATAGGACCTGGGAACAACAACTCCTGACTACAATGTATTCAACCTCGGTGGTTGATAATGCCATTGTTCTCTATTTCTTGGAGAACTAAGACACCAAACATGGTCCTAGGAGAAAGCAAGTGCCACTTGTGCACTTTCTATCAATCAAGCACCCTGCATAATCTGCATCACTATAAGTAGTAAGAGTAAAGTCCCTTGACTTGGTATACCATAGTCCAAAATTTTGGGTTTTGGCTAAGTACCTTCAAATCCTCTTAACAGCTATAAGATATGATTTCTTTGGGTTTGATTGAAAACGAGCACACAAGCCAACACTAAACATTATATCAGGTCTAGATGCAGTTAAGTAAAGTAAACTTCCGATCATACCTCTATAGAGCTTCTCATCTACCTTCTCACCTTCTCCATCTTTGTCAAGTTTGGTGGTGTTTGACATGGGTGTGTTCATCTACTTGGTGTTCCCTATCCCAAAGTGCTTGAGTAGTTCACTTGTGTACTTGCCTTGGTTGATGAAGTTCCCATCTTTTATTTGCTTGATTTGAAAGCCGAGGAAGAATGTGAGCTCACCCATCATATTCATCTTAAATTCACTCTACATAAGATCACTAAATTCTTTGCAAAGATCAAGGTTAGTTCTACCAAAAATGATATCATCAACATATATTTGTATGATAAGAAAATTGTTAGAAAGTCCGACCATAGTAGCCTGCGTGGTAAGAGCTCGATAAGTCCCAATGAAGGACTCGGGTTCGAACCTCACTGAAGGCACATTGCGAACGACAATCCACGCTGATTAGGCATGGGAGGGGGGTGACCGGACGACACCCTCTCATGCCTCGAGAGTTTACCATGTCGGGCTCGCCCAGGGTGGGTTCTCTCGGTCTCCAAAAAAAAGAAAATTGTTAGAAGTGTGCTTTAGAAATAAGGTAGAATCCACTTTGCCCATGATATACCCATGATCTGACAAAAAGTTCTTTAATTTCTCATACCAAGATCTAGGTGCTTATTTGAGTCCATAGAGAGCTTTTTGCAACAAATGAACATGGTTAGGTAAGCTATCATGTTCAAAGCTCGGGGGTTGTACAACATACACTTCCTCCTCAATTGTACCATTAAAAACACACTTTTAACATCCATTTGATAAAGAAGAAAGTTTTTATAACTAGGAAAGGCAAGTAACATACAAATGGACTCAAGTGTATCTGCATGTGCATATGTTTCATCAAAATCTATACCTTCCTATTGATTGTAGCCATGAGCCACTTAGCTTTTTGTTTTCCTTACCACTTTGCCGCTTTCATCTAGCTTGTTGCAGTAGACCCATTTGGTGCCAATGATATTTCTATTACTTGGTCTTGGCACTAGGGTCCATACTTTGTTCTTTTTAAATTGCTCCAACTCTTCTTACATAGCTAGGATCCATTCATCATCCCCAAGAGCTTCCTTGACGTTGTTTGGCTCGAGTTGTGAGATGAAGGAACTATTGGCTTGTTCTTTGTTGAATGCAGCCCACGTCTTCACTCTTTCAAATGGATCACCTAGAATCAACTATTTTGGATGGTTCTTTTCAAACCGAGGAGTTGGATCCTTCTTCTCTTCATCTTTCACTTCTTATTGAGTGACCACCTCTTTTCCCTTTTGGGTGATGTTGAGCTTTTTAGAATAGGAATTACTTCACCTGGAACATCATCATTTGGAAAAATATCTTTGGGAATATAAGGGTTAGTCTAAAAAAACTTGACATTTATGGATTCTTCTACTTTAGCAAGATCAACATTAAATACTCTATAAGCCTTGCAAATAGTGTTATAGCCAAGAAAGAAAGCCTTGTAAGATTTTAGATCAAACTTGTCGAGAGAATACTTCGTACTCAAAACAAAACAAGGACATCCAAGCACATGGAAATACTCGATAGAAGGCTTCCTACGATGCCATAGCTCATAGGGGGTTTTCTTCAAAGAAGGATGTGTAAAAACTCAGTTTTGCACAAAACATGAGCAACTGATTGCTTCAGCCCAAAACTTCTTTGGAGTATCATACTCTAGAAGCATGGTCCTAGCCATCTCATGTAGTGACCCATTCTTCCTATGTACAACCCCGTTCTGGTGAGGTGTTTGAGGTGAAGAGAAGTTACGTGCATAACCAGATTCTTGACAAAATTCTTCAAAATGATCATTTTCAAATTCTCCCCAATGATCACTACGGATGGAGACTATGCAACAAGAGGCTTCATTATCAACTCATTTATAAAAGCTTGAGAAAACATCAAGCATATGACTCTTAGAAATGAGAAAGAAGGTCTAAGTATATCTAGATAAATCATTGATAATAACAAGGCAATTCTTGGAACCATGATGCAATTAAGTTCTCATTGGTCCAAATAGATCAATGTGAAGAATTTCAAGAGATCTCTTGGTACTAAGGACTCCTTTGGATTTGAAGGAGGACTTGGTTTTCTTTCCTTGGGTAAAAGTTTGGCATTCCTCATCCTTTTCAAAATCTAATTTGGGAAGTCCCTTGACCAAGTCTTTTTTGCTCAACTTCTTCAACTGATGCATATTTACATGACCAAGCTGACAATGCCAAAGAGAAATTTCATTTGAGTTGACTACTAGGCATCTACCAACAATAGGCTTAATAGAATTAAGAACAATAACATAAAGATTACCACTTCTAGTTCCCTTATATATAACTTGGTAGGTGAGAGAATATAGAATCAAGCATTTAAAGGAAGTAATTAACACACGGTAATCATTGTCATATAATTGACTAACACTAATTAAATTGTGATGTAGGCCACCCACAAAGAGAACTTTCTTGATACACATGGGTAACCATCGTCATATAATTGATGAACACTAATTAAATTGTGATGTAGTGCATCCACAAATAGAACACTCTTGATACACATAGATTCACCTACATCATGCTCACCTTTGACTTTACCTTTCTTATTGTCCCCAAAGGTGACCAAACCTCCTTTCTTTTTGGTGAAGTTGTCGAAATGGCTTATGTCCCTTATCATTTTCTTAGTACAACCACTATCAACAATCCATCTTCCTTTTTACAATAAGAAAGGAGAGTGTCAGTTCCCAACTCAATCTTTGGGATCCGGAGTTAGCTTGGCGGGCCATTTCAACTTTGGGTTGTTCCCTTTAGGCTTGTAAGGACAATAAGTAGAATAATGATCATCACACTTGCAATAAGAACAAACCATTGGATTATTAGTTCTAGAATACTCTCCTATAAATAAAGAGGCCTCCTTTCTCTTTTTCTTACCTTTGGCTTTGCTTTTGCCCTTTGGAGCCCCCCCTACAAATCCCAAAAAACTAGCACCACTTTGTTGAATAGAATGGTCAAGGATTTCATTAAGGAAGTTTTTCCCTTTGAGGAATTTATGTAGAGAGGACCTTAAGCTATTTTTTTCATCATTAAAAGATATGATAGTAGAAGACAAATTAGCAATATCATCTCTAGCATAAAAAAGGTCAGCCTTAAGACAAAGGGCTTTAGTCAAATAAGAATCTTTCTTAAGAGAAATAGAAGCAACATCATTACTACGAAAGATAGGTCTAGAAGATAAATCATTAACTTGACCAAGAAACCTAGCATTTTTAGATTTAAGAACTTGAATTTCCTTAAGATAAACATCTCTTTCATCCTTACAAGCATCAACAAGAAGCTTAAATTCATCATTATTAGTTTTAAGAGTTTCAAGCTCCTTTAGGCAATTTTGGTTATCTTCCTTAAGAGTTTTAATGTTCTTAAGATAGATACCATTCTCTACTTCAACTCCATTGTATTGGATCTCAAGATCAAGATATTGGCCTTGGAAGTTATCAATTCTCTCAAGGTGAGTTTTCTCATTAAGCTTAAGAATTTCAAGTTTAGCATACAAATCATCAATAATTTTTCCTAACCATTATCATTTAGATTTACATTTAGCAAAAGATGAACGGGTAGAATTAAGCATGTCAATTATAGATTCCTTAGATAACTCATACAAGCTTACCTCACTTACCTCAGTTACCTCACCAATTTCTTCACTAGTAGAGGCCATGAGAGCAATGTGGCACTCTCCATATTCTTCTGAGATTGAGCTACTTGAGGATGAATCTTCCCAAGCTGCATGAGCTGCATTCTTGTGTCTCTTCTCCTTCTGGTCTTCCCTCTTGTATTTTCTCTCCTTATTGTACTCCTCTTCCTTCTTTGAACTACACTTGTGATGTGACTTTCTTGACTTGGGACGTTCACTCTTATAGTACCCCTTTTGTCCACACTTGTAGCAACTAGGACTAGAGGAGGAGGCTTTCTTTCCCTTGAAGTGTTTTCCCTAGATGTAGTTGACTTCATGCTCACTTGAGCCATCATCTTCACTAGAGGATGAAAGAGAAGTTGGGCAAGCAAGTTGTTGTTGAAGAATGACCGCCTCCACTTTTTCTTTGAAAGCACTATCTTTGATCTTCTTGGCTTCCTACTCTTCTTTCTTGGCTTCTTCTTCTTTCTTATCAAGCCTTAGCTCATGAGCTTGGAGGTTTCCAGTGATCTCTTCAGTTGGAATGTCACCAAGGCTCCTCACTTCTTCAATGGAGGTGACCTTTGACTCCCATCTCTTTGGTAGAGTCCTTAAGATCTTGGAGTTGATTACACCTCTATCCAAGGTGTTGCCCAATGCAACCAGCCCATTGATGATGACATTGAGTCTTGAGTACATCTCCACAATCCCTTCATTATTTCCCATCTTGAAGTTATCTAGAAGGTTGTTCAACATGTAGATCTAAGCCTCCTTGACTTGCTTTGTGCCCTTGTAAGTGATGCGCAAATTGTCCCAAATCTCATAGGTGGCATCCCAAGATGAGATCTGTTTGAACTCTGTTGGGGTAAGGGTTGCATAGAGGATGGTTACGACTTTGGCATTGAGTTGGGCTTTGTTGAGTGCAACTTCACTCCATTTTGCAATGTCTCCATTCGGATCCTTGTATGGTGTCATCATCACCATCCACATGTCAAAGTTCATGCCTTGAATGTAGAATTTAATGTGTCTCTTCCAATAGAGAAAGTTGATGCCATCAAAGATCGGAGGACGCATGGAGAAGCCTCCCTCTAGGTTGAGAGAACCAAGTAGGTTGTCACCCATCTTCTCATCTCATGGTAGATTGTTGGAGAAGATCATTGGGTATGATACCACTTGTTGGATGTACAATTCTAGTGTGGGGAGCGTAAATAAAGCTTCAAAATTTCTCACAAAATAAATTAGACCTACAAATTATATCAATCAAAACTAATAGCTTAAGTGAAATTTGAAGTCCTAACTAACAAGCATAGAAAGGATGAAAGAAAATGAAGGAAGGAACATGACAAGGTTGTTTAGAGTGGTTCCACTCTCCAAACTAGGAGAGAGTCAGTCCACTACCTAGAGAGGTCAACCTCTAGGACTTTGCAAGTGCTTTTCTCTATATATTCACCAATAAGAGTTACAATACAAGACCACCAAAGGACATACCCATCCAAACACAAAGAGTCTTCCACCTTGCCAAGGACTAACCTACTTTGCAAGAGTCTTCCACCTTCTTCCAAGGACTTACCTACTCTTGCACAAGTCTTCAACCTTCAAGTGTTTACCCACTCTTCTTGGATCTTTAACCTTTGCCTTCTCCTTCACATGGAGAAGATCTTCACCTCTTTTTCAACCTTGACGAAGAACAACAACAACTGCACCTTCACTCAGAGTAGCTTGCTTCACCTTTACTTCATGGAGGAAAGGGGGTAGGGAAGATGGAATGGAATGAGAGCTTTACAAGCACAAGGAAATAGCTCTCTTACAACTGGCCTATCTCACTCATAATCACAAAATGTACTATAAACTAGAGAGAGAAAGGGGATCAAGGAGTTGCAACACACTTAACTATAGAAAGGACTTAGAATAGTAAGAATGAGCAAACTTGGAATGAACTCTAAGGGGTCCTATTTATAGCTGGGGTGTTCCTTGAGTGTGTGATCACTTAAGGTCAACATTTTTCCATTTTCCAAGTTGTAAGGGATCTATTCTCACCCAAAACAACTCACCAATGGTTATAATCACTTTTCCTGTATTTTTTGTATAGTACATTCGGTCGAGTTTCAATTAAGGTAACTTAATAGAACCACTAAATGACAAAGCCAATTTTCAAACTATTGACTGAGTTTGTTCTGGAAAACTTGACTGATGAGTGAAAATTAATTTTTCTCAGTGAGTAAGTTGGTTGAGTTCTATGAGTGCACAACTTGACTGATGGGTCATCTTTAGAAAATCTATCTCTAGATCGGTCGAGTTTCCAACACCACCGATAAACAAATTTTCTAAGTTTAAATTTGAGTGATTAATCCTCATAATTAAGTGTGCCTAATTTTTTCTCATCTTAGTTACAAGTCATATCATTAATACAAGTGATTAAAAAAATCATCTAAGGTAATTTGGAGTGATTTCCCAAAACACACACTTTCATTGCATTTGACTTTAAGTTGAACAAGGCAGGGCTTGTGTAATTTGATCCTTTTCATGTACCTACAGCTTGAAATCAATCTTGAACAAATATATTAGATGCATAGGAATGGAATGGTTAAGTCATTATCAAAATATGGGCAATGTATAACACTCAAGTCAACATACCAATGCTAGCTTGATAGCTATTGTTGTAAGAAAACTCAGCTAACGGAAGACGCTTATCCCATGAACCTCCCCAATCCATAACAAAGGCATGAAGCAAATCTTCCATAATGTGCACTTTCCCTCAGATTGACTATCAATTTGTGGATGATAAGCTATATGGAAGTGTAATTTTGTTTCTATTTCTACCTGAATCTGACTCCACAAATGAGAGGTATCTTTGGGTCATGATCAAATTCTATTGCTTTAGGTACACCATGCAGACGAACAATCCAATACACATACAACTAAGCCATATCATCAACCTTGTAAGTGGATTTGAAAGGCATGAAGTGGGTGAACTTAGTACGTCAATCAATCACTACCCAAATTGCATCATGTCCTTTCTTGAACTTAAGGAAACCAATGACAAAGTCCATAGTAATCTTCTTCTATTTTCATTCTGGAATCTCAAGAGGGTGAAGAAGACCACCAGGTCATTGATGCTCTATCTAAACTTGATGAAAGGTAAAACACTTCACAACAAATAGAGAAATATCTTTTTTCATATTTTTCCACCAGAAACTTCGCTACAGGTATTTGTAAATCTTGGTCGTACCAGGGTAAATTGTGTACTTAGACACATGAGCTTCACTCAGAATTTTCTATTACATATCACCAACTTTAGGAATCCACGACCTTTGTTAGAAATGGTCTGCACCATCCTCTACAATAGAGAAATAAGATTGTGGCTTTTCTTCTAAGGCCTTCATATGTACAAGATCAAGACTTTCTAACTGGGAAACAACAAATTCTGAGATCCAAGATGGTGTAAATGAAAAACTAGCCATGTGAACACCCATCTTCTTGGCCTCATCTTCATCTACTGCATCAACATGTTTGAGTTTCCAAGAAGAAACACACTTCATATTCTTCCCCACAAAACAAGTCATAGCAGCACAATAAACATCATTCTTTAACTCAAGTCATCAACAACTACTTTTTCTTTACTAGGATGATAAGTGATGGTAAAGTCATACTCCTTAAGGTAATCCATCCTTCTTCATTGTCTCAGATTCAGATCCTTCTATGTCAGTGGATACCTTAAACATTTATGATCAGAGAAGACCTCAAACTTAACCCCATATAGATAGTGTCACCATATCCTTAAAGCATGCACGATAGAGGTGAGTTCTAAATCATGTGTAGGCCAGTTCTCTTCATTAGGTTTCAACTAGCATGAAGCATAGGGGATTTCTCAATCTTCTTTTATTAACACCCTAATCCTTGATTGGAAGCATCTGTGTAGATGATATAGGGTTTTCCTTCAACAGGTAAAGCAAGAACAGGAGCATATGTCTAACATCCTTTCATCTTTTGAAAAGTGTCCTTGCATTCTGGTGTTCACACAAACTTGATTTATTTCTGTCAACTTTGTCAGAGGGAGGAATAACTCAGAGAAGCTCTTGATAAAACTACATTAGTAACCATCTAAATAGAGTAACTACGTATCTCAAATGGAGACTTCAGAAATTTCCAGTTGGTTACATCTTCTACCTTTAGAGGATCAACAAAAATATATCCAGAAGAAATCACATGACCCAAAAACATCACTTCTTTTATACATAACTCACACTTTGACAACTTAGCATAGAGTTGATTTTCTCTTAGTGTGTTTATCATGATTCATAGATGTTCATGATGTTGTTCTTCAAATTTGGGGTAGATCAAATCATCTTCGATGAACACCACAATGAACTACTTGAGATAAGGACGAAACACTCGTTTCATAGTAGGGGCATTAGTAAAGCAAAAATGCATGGCCAGAAACTCATAATACCCATATAGAGTTTTGAAATTTGTCTTCAGAACATCTTCAAATTTCACCCACATGTGATAGTATCCACTTTACGAGTCCATCTTCCAGAACATAGTGGCTAATTGTAGCTGATCGAATAGGTCATCAATGCATGTTAAAGGACAATGGTTCTTTATCGTCACATGATTAATCATACAATAATACATGTACATCCACAAAAAAACCACCCTTCTTCACAAACAAGATAGGGGCTCCCCAAGGTTAAACACTAGGGCGAATAAAACCCATGTCTAAAAGGACCTGAAGCTACTTCTTAAGCTCGACAAGTTCAGTAGGAGCCAAGCTATAAGGCAGATTCAAAATTGGTGAAGTTCTAGGCACAAGCTCGATGGAAAACTCCACCTCACAATTTGAGGGCAACCTGAGAAAATCCTCAAGAAAAACATTAAGATAGTCCTTCACCACATCTATATGATCTAAAGCAGGGTGTGTGGTATCAATAACAATAGTTGCTAAATATGCTCTACACCCTTGTGAGACAAGCATTTTGGTTTTGATAGCAGAGATGATGAACTGTCGATCCTCTCGCTTCCTAACCTGGTCAATTCTTCACAAAACCAAACTATCATATACCTCTTCAACCACTCCATCCCCTGGATAACATCAAAAGATGACATATCGAGTAGGATCCAGTATGCAGGAAACATTTTTTCAAAGATACAAAGGTCTAAGGTTGGGATTTTAAGAGCATATTCTACCACTAGGGGTTTTAACATTTAACACATTATCCATATACTCAGATCCTATCTCTAACATTGAAGCAAGCTGAGTAAATTACTTCACCTAGAACATCATCATTTGGAAAAATATCTTTGGGAATATAGGGGTTAGTCTAAAAAAACTTGACATTTATGGATTCTTCTACTTTAGCAAGATCAACATTAAATACTCTATAAGCCTTGCTAATAGTGTTATAGCCAAGAAAGAAAGTCTTGTAAGATTTTAGATCAAACTTGTCGAGAGAATCCTTCATACTCAAAACAAAACAAGGACATCCAAGCACATGGAAATACTCGATAGAAGGCTTCCTACGATGCCATAGCTCATAGGGGGTTTTCTTCAAAGAAGGATGTGTAAAAACTCAGTTTTGCACAAAATATGAGCAATTGATAGCTTCAGCCCAAAACTTCTTTGGAGTATCATACTCTAGAAGCATGGTCCTAGCCATCTCATGTAGTGACCCATTCTTCCTCTGTACAACCCCGTTCTGGTGAGGTGTTTGAGGTGAAGAGAAGTTACGTGCATAACCAGATTCTTGACAAAATTCTTCAAAATGATCATTTTCAAATTCTCCCCAATGATCACTACGGATGGAGACTATGCAACAAGAGGCTTCATTCTCAACTCATTTATAAAAGCTTGAGAAAACATCAAGCATATGACTCTTAGAAATGAGAAAGAAGGTCTAAGTATATCTAGATAAATCATTGACAATAACAAGGCAATACTTGGAACCATGAAGCAATTAAGTTCTCATTGGTCCAAATAGATCAATGTGAAGAATTTCAAGAGATCTCTTGGTACTAAGGACTCCTTTGGATTTGAAGGAGGACTTGGTTTGCTTTCCTTGGGTACAAGGTTGGCATTCCTCATCCTTTTCAAAATCTAATTTGGGAAGTCCCTTGACCAAGTCTTTTTTGCTCAACTTCTTCAACTGATGCATATTTACATGACCAAGCTGACGATGCCAAAGAGAAATTTCATTTGAGTTGACTACTAGGCATCTACCAACAATAGGCTTAATAGAGTTAAGAACAATAACATAAAGATTACCACTTCTAGTTCCCTTATATATAACTTGGTAGGTGAGGGAATATAGAATCAAGCATTTAAAGGAAGTAATTAACACACGGTAATCATTGTCATATAATTGACTAACACTAATTAAATTGTGATGTAGGCCACCCACAAAGAGAACTTTCTTGATACACATGGGTAACCATCGTCATATAATTGATGAACACTAATTAAATTTTGATGTAGTCCATCCACAAATAGAACATTCTTGATACACATAGATTCACCTACATCATGCTCACCTTTGACTTTACCTTTCTTATTGTCCCCAAAGGTGACCAAACCTCCTTTCTTTTTGGTGAAGTTGTCGAAATGGCTTATGTCCCTTATCATTTTCTTAGTACAACCACTATCAACAATCCATCTTCCTTTTTACAATAAGAAAGGAGAGTGTCAGTTCCCAACTCAATCTTTGGGATCCGGAGTTAGCTTGGCGGGCCATTTAAACTTTGGGTTGTTCCCTTTAGGCTTGTAAGGACAATAAGTAGAATAATGATCATCACACTTGCAATAAGAACAAACCATTGGATTCTTAGTTCTAGAATACTCTCCTATAAAGAAAGAGGCCTCCTTTCTCTTTTTCTTACCTTTGGCTTTGCTTTTTCCCTTTGGAGCCCCCCTACAAATCCCAAACAACTAGCACCACTTTGTTGAATAGAATGGTCAAGGATTTCATTAAGGAAGTTTTTCCCTTTGAGGAATTTATGTAGAGAGGCCCTTAAGCTATTTTTTTCATCATTAAAAGATATGATAGTAGAAGACAAATTAGCAATATCATCTCTAGCATGAACAAGGTTAGCCTTAAGACAAAGGGCTTTAGTCAAATAAGAATCTTTCTCAAGAGAAATAGAAGCAACATCATTACTACGAAAGATAGGTCTAGAAGATAAATCATTAACTTGACCAAGCAACCTAGAATTTTAGATTTAAGCACTTGAATTTCCTTAAGATAAACATCTCTTTCATCCTTACGAGCATCAACAAGAATCTTAAATTCATCATTATTAGTTTTAAGAGTTTCAAGCTCCTTTAGGCAGTGTTGGTTATCTTCCTTAAGAGTTTTAATGTTCTTAAGATAGATACCATTCTCTACTTCAACTCCATTGTATTGGATCTCAAGATCAAGATATTGTCCTTGCAAGTTATCAATGCTCTCAAGGTGAGTTTTCTCATTAAGCTTAAGAATTTAAAGTTTAGCATACAAATCATCAATAATTTTTCCTAACCATTATCATTTAGATTTACATTTAGCAAAAGATGAACGGGTAGAATTAAGCATGTCAATTATAGCTTCCTTAGATAACTCATACAAGCTTACCTCACTTACCTCAGTTACCTCACCAATTTCTTCACTAGTAGAGGCCATGAGAGCAATGTGGCACTCTCCATCTTCTTCTGAGATTGAGCTACTTGAGGATGAATCTTCCCAAGCTGCATGAGCTGCATTCTTGTGTCTCTTCTCCTTCTGGTCTTCCCTCTTGTATTTTCTTTCCTTATTATACTCAACTTCTTTCTTTGAACTACCCTTGTGATGTGACTTTCTTGACTTGGGACATTCACTCTTATAGTACCCATTTTGTCCACACTTATAGCAACTAGGACTAGAGGAGGAGGCTTTCTTTCCCTTGAAGTGTTTTCCCTAGATGTAGTTGACTTCATGCTCACTTGAGCCATCATCTTCACTAGAGGAGGAAAGAGAAGTTGGGCAAGCAAGTTGTTGTTGAAGAATGACCGCCTCCACTTTTGCTTTGAAAGCACTATCTTTGATCTTCTTGGCTTCCTACTCTTCTTTCTTGGCTTCTTCTTCTTTCTTATCAAGCCTTAGCTCATGAGATTGGAGGTTGCCAGTGATCTCTTCAGTTGGAATGTCACCAAGGCTCCTCACTTCTTCAATGGAGGTGACCTTTGACTCCCATCTCTTTGGTAGAGTCCTTAAGATCTTGGAGTTGATTACACCTCTATCCAAGGTGTTGCCCAATGCAACCAGCCCATTAATGATGACATTGAGTCTTGAGTACATCTCCACAATCCCTTCATTCTTTCCCATCTTGAAGTTATCTAGAAGGTTGTTCAACATGTAGATCTAAGCCTCCTTGACTTGCTTTGTTCCCTTGTAAGTGATGCACAAATTGTCCCAAATCTCATAGGTGGCATCCCAAGATGAGATCTATTTGAACTCCCTTGGGGTAAGGGTTGCATAGAGGATGCCACCGACTTTGGCATTGAGTTGGGCTTCGTTGAGTGCAGCTTCACTCCATTTTGCAACGTCTCCATTTGGATCCTTGTATGGTGTCAGCATCACCATCCACATGTCAAAGTTCATTCCTTGAATGTAGAATTTAATGTGTCTCTTCCAATAGAGAAAGTTGATGCCATCAAAGATCGGAGGACGCATGGAGAAGCCTCCCTCTAGGTTGAGAGAACCAAGTAGGTTGTCACCCATCTTCTCATCTCGTGGTAGATTGTTGGAGAAGATCATTGGGTATGATACCACTTGTTGGATGTACAACTCTAGAGTGGGGGGCGTAAATAAAGCTTCAAAATTTCTCACAAGATAAATTAGACCTTCAAATTATATCAATCAAAACTAATAGCTTATGTGAAATATGAAGTCCTAACTAACAAGCATAGAAAGGATTAGAGAAAATTAAGGAAGGAACTTGACAAGGTTGTTTAGAGTGGTTCCACTCTCCAAACTAGGAGAGAGTCAGTCCACTACCTAGAGAGGTCAACCTCTAGGACTTTGCAAGTGCTTTTCTCTATATATTCACCAATAAGAGTTACAATACAAGACCACCAAAGGACATACCCATCCAAACACAAAGAGTCTTCCACCTTTCCAAGGACTAACCCACTTTGCAAGAGTCTTCCACCTTCTTCCAAGGACTTACCTACTCTTGCACAAGTCTTCAACCTTCAAGGGTTTACCCGCTCTTCTTGGATCTTTAACCTTTGCCTTCTCCTTCACATGGAGAAGATCTTCACCTCTTTTTCAACCTTGATGAAGAACAACAACAACTGCACCTTCACTCAGAGTAGCTTGCTTCACCTTTACTTCATGGAGGAAAGGGGGTAGGGAAGATGGAATGGAATGAGAGCTTTACAAGCACAAGGAAATAGCTCTCTTACAACTGGCCTATCTCACTCATAATCACAAAATGAACTTTAAACTAGAGAGAGAAAGGGGCTCAAGGAGTTGCAACACACTCAACTATAGAAAGGACTTAGAATAGTAAGAATGAGCAAACTTGGAATGAACTCTAAGGGGTCCTATTTATAGCTGGGGGTGTTCCTTGAGTGTGTGATCACTTAAGGTCAACATTTAGCCATTTTCCAAGTTGCAAGGGATCTATTCTCACCCAAAACAACTCACCAATGGTTATAATCACTTTTCCTATATTTTTTGTATAGTACATTCGGTCGAGTTTCAATAAAGGTAACTTAATAGAACCACTAAATGACAAAGCCAATTTTCAAACTATTGGCCGAGTTTGTTCTGGAAAACTTGACCGATGAGTGAAAATTAATTTTTCTCACTGAGTCAGTTGGTTGAGTTCTATGAGTGCACAACTTGACTGATGGGTCATCTTTAGAAAATCTATCACTAGATCAGTCGAGTTTCCAACACGACCGATAAACAAATTTTCTAAGTTTAAATTTGAGTGATTAAACCTCGTAATTAAGTGTGCCTAATTTTTTCTCATCTTAGTTACAAGTCATATCATTCATACAAGTGATTAAAAAAATCATCTAAGGTCATTTGGAGTGATTTCCCAAAATACACACTTTCATTGCATTTGACTTTAAGTTGAACAAGGCAGGGCTTGTGTAATTTGATCCTTTTCATGTACCTACATCTTGAAATCAATCTTGAACAAATATATTAGATACATAGGAATGGAATGGTTAAGTCATTATCAAAATATGGGCAATGTATAACTCTCAAGTCAACATACCAATGCTAGCTTGATAGCTATTGTTGTAAGAAAACTCAACTAACGGAAGACACTTATCCCATGAACCTCCCCAATCCATAAAAAAGGCATGAAGCAAATCTTCCATAATGAGCACTTTCCCTCAGATTGACTATCAATTTGTGGATGATAAGCTGTATGGAAGTGTAATTTTGTTCCTATTTCTACCTAAATCTGACTCCACAAATGAGAGGTATCTTTGGGTCATGATCAAATTCTATTGCTTTAGGTACACCATGCAGACAAACAATCCAATACACATACAACTAAGCCATATCATCAACCTTGTAAGTGGATTTGAAAGTCATGAAGTGGGTGAACTTAGTACGTCAATCAATCACTACCCAAATTGCATCATGTCCTTTCTTGAACTTAAGGAAACCTGTGACAAAGTCCATAGTAATTTTCTTCTATTTTCATTCTTGAATCTCAAGAGGGTGAAGAAGACCACCAGGTCATTGATGCTCTATCTAAACTTGATGAAAGGTCAAACACTTCACAACAAATAGAGAAATATATTTTTTCATATTTTTCCACCAGAAACTTCGCTACAGGTATTTGTAAATCTTGGTCGTACCAGGGTATATTGTGTACTTAGACCCATGAGCTTCACTCAGAATTTTCTATTACATGTCACCAACTTTAGGAATCCACCACCTTTGTTAGAAACAGTATGCACCATCCTCTACAATAGAGAAATAAGATTGTGGCTTTTCTTCTAAGGCCTTCATATGTACAAGATCAAGACTTTCTAACTGGGAAACAACAAATTGTGAGATCCCAGATGGTGTGAGTGAAAAACTAGCCATGTGAACACACATCTTCTTGGCCTCATCTTCATCTACTGCATCAACATTTTTGAGCTTCCAAGAAGAAACACACTTCATATTCTTCCCCACAAAACAAGTCATAGCAGCACAATAAACATCATTCTTTAACTCAAGGCATCAACAACTACTTTTTCTTTACTAGGATGATAAGTGATGGTAAAGTCATAGTCCTTAAGGTAATCCATCCTTCTTCATTGTCTCAGATTCAGATCCTTCTATGTCAGTGGATACCTTAAACATTTATGATCAGAGAAGACTTCAAACTTAACCCCATATAGATAGTGTCACCATATCCTTAAAGCATGCACGATAGAGGTGAGTTCTAAATCATGTGTAGGCCAGTTCTCTTCATTAGGTTTCAACTAGCATGAAGCATAGGGGATTGCTCAAATTTCTTTTATTAACACCCTAATCCTTGATTGGAAGCATCTGTGTAGATGATATAGGGTTTTCCTTCAACAGGTAAAGCAAGAACAGGAGCATATGTCTAACATCCTTTCATCTTTTGAAAAGTGTCCTTGCATTCTGGTGTTCACACAAACTTGATTTATTTTTGTGTCAACTTTGTCAGAGGGAGAAATAACTTAGAGAAGCTCTTGATAAAACTACATTAGTAACCATCTAAATAGTGTAACTACGTATCTCAAATGGAGACTTCAGAAATTTCCAGTTGGTTACATCTTCTACCTTCAGAGGATCAACAAAAATATATCCAGAAGAAATCACATGACCCAAAAACATCACTTCTTTTATCCATAACTCACACTTTGACAACTTAGCATAGAGTTGATTTTCTCTTAGTGTGTTTATCATGATTCATAGATGTTCATGATGTTGTTCTTCAAATTTGGGGTAGATCAAATCATCTTCAATGAACACCACAATGAACTAATCGAGATAAGGACGAAACACTCGTTTCATAGTAGGGGCATTAGTAAAGCAAAAATGCATGGCCAAAAACTCATAATACCCATATAGAGTTTTGAAAGTTGTCTTCAGAACATCTTCAAATTTCACCCACATGTGATAGTATCCACTTTACAGGTCCATCTTCCAGAACATAGTGGCTAATTGTAGCTGATCGAATAGGTCATCAATGCATGTTAAAGGACAATGGTTCTTTATCGTCACATGATTAATCATACAATAATACATGTACATCCACAAAAAACCACCCTTCTTCACAAACAAGATAGGGGCTCCCCAAGGTTAAACACTAGGGCGAATAAAACCCATGTCTAAAAGCACCTGAAGCTACTTCTTAAGCTCGACAAGTTCAGTAGGAGCCAAGCTATAAGGCGGATTCAAAATTGGTGAAGTTCTAGGCACAAGCTCGATGGAAAACTCCACCTCACAATTTGAGGGCAACCCGAGAAAATCCTCAAGAAAAACATTAAGATAGTCCTTCACCACATCTATATGATCTAAAGCAGGGTGTGTGGTGTCAATAACAATAGTTGCTAAATATGCTCTACACCCTTGTGAGACAAGCATTTTGGTTTTGATAGAAAAGATGATGAACTGTCTATCCTCTCGCTTCCTAACCTGGTCAATTCTTCACAAAACCAAACTATCATATACCTCTTCAACCACTCCATCCACTGGATAACATCAAAAGATGACATATCGAGTAGGATGCAGTATGCAGGAAACATTTTTTCAAAGATACAAAGGTCTAAGGTTGGGATTTTAAGAGCATATTCTACCACTAGGGGTTTTAACATTTAACACATTATGCATATACTCAGATCCTATCTCTAACATTGAGCAAGCTGAGTAAATATGAAGGTATTTGATGATCCATAATCAAAAAGTGCATTGATAAGATACATATGAAAATGTAAAGTACCTTCACTAACTTCATTGTCCTCTCCAGCTTTTTCAACATTCAGAGTGAACACTCTTATGTTATGCCTTTCCATAGGTGGTTGATGCCCTTGTTGGTTCTAGTTGTTGTTCCTTAGAGGCGAATTCTATTATTCTTACAGCTATTGAGTTGGGGCTTGTCCACACTGGAGCTTAGGACAATTTGTTCAAAGATGTCCATCTTGGTTGCACTCATGATCGATAGGTGCCTACCGATCATCTCCTCAAGGCAGATGAAATTGGGAACAACGGTCGTATCTGTCACACCCTTGGTTTCAATTGAAGTTCTTCCTCTTATTTTTGTTGTGTCCAGATGATGGAAATTTGAGATAGGACTCAATCACCAACGCCTTGTCCACCATTTGTTGAAAAATAAGAGGTAGTTGGTGAACAAGGTTGTAGTTGAGTCCTTCCATGAAAAGGCTCATGCTTCCTTGTTGGAAGAGTCTTCGTTCAACTCCAAGATTGACTACATAACATTCCAAAAATAGGAAACATTAAACGTATTAAAAATGCTCATGCTTCCTTGTTGTAGTCTATAAAATTCAGCTTCCTTCCTTTTTAGATAAGAAGGACAGATGTACTTCTCACAGAATAGTTTGAGGAGCGGTTCCCAAGTCATGTCGATGATGTCTTCGGTATGAGCCATCCCATTCCACCAGACCCATGCTGGCCCATCCAACACATGCATTGCAAAGTGAACCTTCTGACGCAGAGGACATGCCATGTCCTCGAATGTACGCTCCAGGGCCAACACCCAATCAATATCCTTATCCACCATGTTTGACTCACACTCACCCTTGAAGAATGGTGGTTGCATCTTGATGAAGTTTGTCAGAGTGAACTCCTTAGGCTTGCTAGCAGTGGTTGCAGCAGCAAAGCGTTGTCCCACCAAGGTAGTCACGAATAGTTGGTGCAACATTATCAAATTTTGTTCAGGGGTCAAGATCAGTGTGCCCACAGGAGGATTAGGGTCGTCATGTTGTTTTGGGGAGTCACCAGGGTGTCCCGGTTGTCAAAGTTTCTAGAGGAGGCTCCCTTGGATGTTTTTTTCATGTTCCCAAACAAATCACCCCTCCTGAAAGAAAAAGGTATAACATAAGAGTTCCAAGAGTATCCAATAGAGTTATCTATTGCTACTATTGCCTATAGGCATGCTATTTTAGGTAGTCAATATCAGCTCAAGCAAGACATGCATCATATGGATTTGGAATCCACGGTGGAAACCCATGCCAACCCCCGAACTCAGATCTTTTCTACACACATTGCTTTCAACTTATGCCCTAATAGCTACCTAATAGGCTTTGATACCATGGTTTAAGGAGGTAATATCATCCTTAGTAAAATTTAATGGAAAATACATAACATCCATATATTTTTTAAAAACATAGATTGTGAAGGATGCATGTATAATAATACCATTTAAATAAGCATGAACCATATACAAAAATGTCAACAGTAGTAGTAGAAAGAAAAACTAAGTTATTACAATTCTTTTGAACTATGTTCGCAACATCAGTTTCATGAAACACAAACTAAAAATAAAACTACAAGATCTAGCAGTAGCAACCTAGACAAGTAACATACTGAAATTTGATGGTAAATTTAATTTTTGAGCTATGATAAATAATCCTATAAAGTTGAAATTTCCTTTCTTAAAATTTGCACTCATGCTTGCAGTCCATTTGAAATATCTTGAAAATCGAGCCCCAAAATGCAATTTGTCTTTGTTTCGGCCCAAACATTCCACATGGGGCCTATAGTTGAACAATTGAGCTCCACTAGAATTTCTTGACTTTGGAATTTCATAAAAAAAGAATTCTTTTTAAAAAATATTAAAGTTTGTATTAATTAAGAAGAATAAATTTTATAGCCCAATTCGAGTTATGATTTTGGGAGTTAGTATTTTTAAAATTTAGATTAACTCCAATAAAAGGTGTGGTAAAAATTGCAAGTTAAAATGACATGTAAATCAGGAGATACAAATTTATAAAAAACACCCAAAAATAGAAATTAATAGGCCCTAATTAATGGTCACATGGGTTTGAGCCGTCCCTACCCCTCACGCTAGCGTAACCTTAGCGCGGCGGCCATTTTGCAAACCAGAGAAACAGTGACGAAGCTCCTCCCTCTCACAATGCTTGCCCTCCCATTTTGACTCCCACAGACCCGGCCTTATCCCTCCTAAACCACCGACTACTTCATTAAGAGCATAGAGAGCTTCATACCGCAAAGGTCATTGATGACCGAAGACTGTGAAGAAATGGTTAGCAAGCCACCAGCAGAAACCCACCCTATCCCAGATCGATTAGGAGTCACCGGTGGTTCCATTTGGACCACTAGCGTGAACCCAAGACCTCACGACACTACAAATACCCCTGGTGGCTGCACCTTGGACCAAAACAATCACAGCCGCTGCAGGCCCTCTCTATTGAGCTATTCCTCCTCCAGACCTACAGACTCCCCTCAATTACCTCTCTTGTGCTCCACAGAAGTCTTAGCACTCTGCCCTCTCCTTTAGAGAATGTGGTTAGGCCTGGGCAGTTGCCTACCTTGATTCCCATCTCCCCAGATCTGTAGCATCGTCGACGTACGCCGCAATAACACCACGCCTCCGTTCCACCATCACCACACAATAGCAACATCAGGAGCAACCAACGCAACTAGAACCCATCTCACCACCTACAATGAAATCACCATCACCGCCAAATACTTCAGGCCTCATCATGATGTACAACCATCGCCCCTGTCGAGTCTAACCTCTATGATTTTCCATCATTTCCTATTAGGCTTTTGACCTTTAGGTCTCGTTGCCCAACCCAACCAGAATGGTACTCGTGTTGCTGTGACAATCACCGATGAGTTAACTTCAGAAGTTGGGCTGTCATGTTGACATACCTTCTGTCCACTTCCGACCAAGATCAAGTCTAGTGAGACTGACATGCTGGGTTCTGAATCATATTATCCATCTCTGATGTCGAGAAACTAACAACTGATGTGATGCTGATCAACAAGGACAACCAAGCAATAAGTCAGTGCTCTCCTGCTGCATTCATATTTAGAAAAAATAACTAGTGACTGATGTGAATAATAATCACAACATTTATGGATATGAAACTTAATCACATGGATATATTAGAGGACAAAAATCGAGTACATCTTGTGGCTTGACGTTGGCATAGGTAGATGATGCATGTAATTCTATAAATTATGTCTGTACTTATATTGTTATTTCTAAGTAGCTGCTATGTGTGTAACAAATAAGAATGACTTAGATAGTAGATGTAGGATAGTAGGTACTCTACAAAACCTATAGCATCGATTAGAGAACTTAGAGAACAATAATGATATTAAGAACATCATAGATAATCATATTAGTTATTAGGCAATTTTGAACATTATGTTTACCAACGTGTTAGACTACTGTAGAAGTCTAAAAAATCTGTAGATATATGTTATTAATGCCAATATACAAATGAGTCGATTAATGATATCATAACTTTGTAATATAAAATGTACTTATTGTATGAACTCATATTTGGTGATCGTTTCTTAAAAAAATACAAACCCTAGTAGTATAAGAATTATACAATCATATTTATAATTAGCAAATCTCTGTAATTTATCCATTGATCAGTTATCTTAGTATTGTTTTATAAAGTAACATCCTACACACTAGTCTTATCCTTAACAATATATCTATACATACATATAGAAGAAATATTTAGAAACACAATGGGAAAGGAAGAAATATTTGAGTAGCAATAAGTTCACGTTGGTTTGAATAGGTTTTGGAACAAAGAATGTACAATGGAGAATATGAACTAGAAAGATTCTTCTAGGAATAAAGAGTGAACTAATGATATTTGGAATTTGAATTGAGAAGAATTTCTATCCCAAGTTATATACAAATATATCCTATTCAACTCTCCTCAATGATACTAGACATACATGTAACTTTATATATGAATTCAAACCAAAATAGTGAATGCACATAGATTTGTGTTCATGTTATATGATAAACAAACACAAAAAAAATATCAATGTTAGATTACAATGATATTTGAACCAGAGAACATTCACCTTACCTTTTTATTATTACCTTTTCTCCCAAACCACTAGATCCTTTTCACAAATCTTCTTTTAATGTCTTATATAATGAACATATTGGCTTTTGTTAACTCAAATCAAGGTATATGACCTAGTGAGAGTAAGTGACAATAGAGGCTCAAATTTGAGGAAAAATATTTATAAGTATTACTTAAACCATGTATAACCACTACATGAATTGTTATATGTAACCATGAAGAATATATTGGAAAACTATGAAATAGTAATAGATTTGCATGGGAAAGAAAATCTTAATAGAAAAAAATCAAAAGAATAATTGAAATCTAATGAATGACTAGTGTAACTTAAGGTGTGTTGAATATAAACCTTAGATATATCCTGTAAGGGTATATTGGTAAATAAACATCTTGGATCCTAGTGATTAAATAGATACAATAAGATATAATAATATTCTAGGTCCCAATCTAGAGAAAATATGATAAGATAATGAAGTGTGTAATATTGACATAGTTTGAAATCTAGAAGTGATATTGATGGGGAAAATATGGAATAGTAATACAATATAGAAAAACAAATCTAATTAAGTCAAATTGAATAACAATTTATTCCAAGACAATTTGTGACAAGACTATTCTGATATGTAGTTGTCCCTTCCTGGAGCCACTTAGGGAGTATGCAATCCTTGGAATCTTAGAAATTTGAGGTACTAAATTCTCTATTTTTATATTCAGTTATTAATATCCCTCTTGAATTCCATGCACATTGTTTAGTGGCGAACCCTATACTTCTGTATGCCTTTCTTGCCTCTTTGAAAGCTCACCACCTAAGATTGGTTATTGTTTGATTGCATTGAATATTATAATAGCACTTGACTTGATCTATTTGAAGTTTTGACTCCCTGGACTCTGGTCCCTTTGGGCTTTGGCTCACTTGAGCTAGGGTATGTCCTACTACCAAGTGCACAAGTTCTAATGGTTTAGTCAACCCCCAGTCGTCTGGTTAACATAGTAATTAGGCTCAATACCGTTCTTTCATAGATGTTTGAACATACAACATTTTCCCTTGAAGGAAATGATATGATAGTGCTCAACCTTAATATTCAAAAGTTGATCATTGCATGTATTTTGTTAATCTGATATCTTGAACTATTTTGAATAGCCTTGTGCAAATTTGATCTTGAACTACAAACACTGAAATATTGCTATCCTTGGTTTGATAAATTTAGTCCACTAAATATTCCTTGCCTAGATTTTATATTATCTTGAATCATATTTAGTTCCCACATTTTGCAAATAGCTTGATATAAGAATTTAGTACCAGCCATACTGACCTTTATTTCCCTTCAATGGGGTCCATGTGTTGTTTCGTTCCCTCTAGGAACTCATCGGAAGGTGGTAGATGGAAGAGCATGAAGAGACATCCAATAGGTAGTCCTCTGTTGAAAACTAGATAGAAATGAATTCTTATTCTTAAACATTGTAATCATATTTGTAAGTTTTCGTGACTCTAATGTACAAGTATGATTGTAATAAAGATTGTTTATGTTTTGATATTATTTTGTAAATATTCGACCATAAAGATCGAGTCTTTATAAGACATCTCAACAAAAGTCTCTTGAATCCACTCCTGAACAGGTCCTCCTTACTCTTGTTCCTCTCCTTTTCCTCGACTTAGGTGGTTGGGATCTCCCAGAAAGAGGAGAAAGCATGGTATGTGTCAAATAAGGAACAAGAATAAGGTAATATCAAAAAAGGATAATAATTGGTAAAGGATAAGCATTAAATAAGGAGGGTCAAAAATATGAGGCACATATCAAATACGAATCTTGCCATAACAGATAATAATAAAGCAGCAACATGATTAATAGTATGACTACATTAACTAAGTAGGACCAAGGCACCTACCAAACCTCAACCAATAGGTTAGGGGAGAATTAACACATTCCTAATCACCTATATATAAAAGTGGGGAGTATATACACATTCCCCTAGGTGAAATAACACATGCCCAAACTATGGGTGATTGTACAGAGATACACATCATAAGCTAACAAATCAGCCAAATCACCATTCTAAAAGAAAATAATATGGCAAGGCAACATCAAATAATAGAGATATGACATGTGGGTCAACACCCAAGAAAATAATGAACCAAAAAGAGAAATAATAGGAATCAAGGTTTTATTACATGTCGAGTTGGTTAATTAGGGTTTGGATAATAAATATGCCCAACTTAAAGGGTAAGATGCACATACCTCAACTCAAAGTCCTAGTTAATTAATTTTTACCAACTTATTGATTCCAAGATCTTCTTTGTTTAATTCAAGTTATTCACATAGATTAGGGTTTGTATTTCATATATATATATATATATATATATATATATATATGTATATATATATATATATATATATATATGTATATATATATACATATAACGAAAGTCCTAATTTAGAAATTTTTGGCAAATATCAAATTTTGGTCATGAAACCTAGATCAAACGATTCATTATGTTTTTGTGATCAAGAAAATAGATTTATTTGTCCAATTTGGAGTTTATATGATTAAGTTACAATTTTTAGGGCTGCTTATATGATTTATTTGATTCTCATAAATCAACCATCAAAAATATGGAAATTAGACTCTCAAACTATTTTAATTAGAAAGATTGCATTTTTTATTCCAAAATATATTTTTACTTAATTTTTGGACAAGTGGATTAAAAGATATAGTTTTTATAAAATAGACCAACCAGGTTAATCCATAAATCCACGTAAGCAAGAAAATCACGAGAAAGGACAAGAGAATACGGGCATGTGTGACTTGGCTCAATCACAAGCAGCCAAGTAATTGGTCAACGCTCACGTGGCTTCAGCCAAAGTGAAAAATAAATCATGTGAAAAGACTATTATACCCTTACGTGAGAAAACATAGAAAAGAAGAGAAATGAGGGGCAAAACAAGGAAATAACATGGGGGAATTATTCCCTATAACCTGGGAACCATGGCCGCAAGCAGTAGAGCTGCTAGCCATGCTCAAAATTGGTCAAATCTGTGAGACATGATGATTCGAGAAAACAAAGGCAAAGAAAGAGACATCAGCATCTCACAAAATCACCACACAACTCAATTAGAATGTTAAATCCGCCGAGGTCAACGGAGGTGCATCGCAAGCTCAAAACTAAAACCCAATTTCGGAGGGCCAAAGAAGCAATGTGCAAGTAAATTCGGTGGAGAGGAGATCTAGGTAAAGTGAGGGTAGGGTTATTTATAGGTGTGGTGTAGTTCTAGGATTTAACCAAGGTGGTCGAGATTCCTTGGTGCCCAAGAATTGGACATTTACCAAATTCTTGATGAAACAACACTAGCAAGGGATCCATTGATGCACAATCTAAAAAAGGAACATATTGGCAAAAGAATAATTGAAAATGAGCAAGAAACAAGGAAGATATTGCGATTTGAAATTCATGTGTGAATGGGACCTATTTCTCGATTCAAATCAAGCTAGAAGATGTTTGGGAGCCGTCCAATCACCGATCAATGGATAAGACTGTGAGTGAAAATAAAAAGGGTCATGTGACACATTAAATACATTCCAAGTCAAATTCAAATAAATTGATTCATTTAATTATTTTACTTTTTCCCTCTCTTCAATTAAGGGTGCAACCGAATTCCAAATTAAATGAAATTTGACACCTTACCTTATTTGAACATGTGGAATCCTACTATGGCATTAGTTTTTTTATTTTGAGAACTTTTATTATTTTATTTAATTTGTTTAGAGTAATTCATATTTTGTACAAGATAGTTGGGATTTAGGCTTAGTTGTTGATGATGATAATGAGAGTAATGTATATTTTCTCTTTCCTTATGCATTAGAGACTTCTAGAATGACCCAATTTTGGTGAAACTTCACCCTCAAGCAAACTAAAGAATATGGAACAAAAATTTGACATTAATTTATTATTATCTAACACATTATTTAATATTTTTAGCCTTTATTTACACTTTCTCTCTCCTAAACACACTACAACATTAAAGATTATCCAAATTTATTGAAAATTCACACATAGGCTTGTTTTGGCATGTAGATCTCAAATCTAAGATTAGTTTTCTCTTTTGGAGTCATTAAATGTTTTATTTAATAGTTTGGAGGAAAAAATCACCTTTTCTTTTCTGAATAAAATTGATATAGTAATTATTATCCCAAAGTTGTGAAACCTGGCCTCCAAGACAAATAAAACCAAAGAAAATAATTTTGTAGTTATTTTTAACCAATTAGTCTTCCTTATATGAGTGTTGGCCTATTATTCATTACTACCGCAATTGCCTATATTATTACATCAATATAACTTTATCTTGCTTAAAGAGTTATTATTTATCATTTTATCTCTTTCTTGTTCCAAAAGTCTATAGAAAATTCAAGAACAAATTTATTTTCATAATGTCTCTCTTAAAAGGCAAATTTACATTTTAGACCCTAATTGACACATTAACTGAGGTATTTGTGCATAAACCCATATATTGGCATAAGTATTGATCAAATATACACCAAACCACTAATTATTCCCATTAATCAACTTCAAGACTAAAAAGTATACAAACAAAAAGGAAAAACTTAGGAAAATAACTAGATTATGAATATACATATATTTTAGATCGCTACAATGGAGTACATGAAGTTTGGACCACATGATCCATGGCACCATAGTCAACTTGCCACTCAGTAAGATCAAGTTTAGTGACTTTCAGTGCTATAAGGGCTACAACAATGTTATCTGTAAGGCCATCGGGTGTGTTGTCCTTTTTGAAACCATTGTCAAACCTATGCTTGTATTGAAGGGCATCATGACCTCTCTTGCCACATGTCTGGTAGTAGACATGAACTTTGTTATTATTAATATCATGATAATTGTCAGCACTACCTCCTATTTATTAAGCATCTTGAGTGAAGTGTCTCCCATGAGAAGTGAAATATGGGGCATTTTAAATAGGCCCACTTCCAAGTATACCTTGTACATGATGTTAATTTGATTTTTGCCTCTTCCTCAGCTAGAAGACCTACCCCTTCCATTTTAATTGTTATGATTGTAGAATTGTTGTCTATTATTAGTTACTTGTTCAAAAGTATGATCAATGTTCAATTTATTTGCAAGAAAAATCATAGACTGACTAGAAGAGGGACATATTTCCTTCCTTCTCTCAAAATCTTGTAGAAGTGACATCATTTTAGTATAGCTGTGAATAGTGAAAAACCACTAGAGGGGGTGAATAGGGTTTTATGATTATTTTAAATAATAATTCAACCAAAATAAGCAACCACAAAAATATTGGACAAGGGGACAAAGATTTAGAGTGGTTCCAACCTTAGCAAATACTAAGGCAGTCAATCTACTACCTGATTGCTTACCCAACCAGGATTTTGAAAGTACTTCAATTTTATTACCTCGCAAGGATGTTACATAAAATTACAAATACTTTCACCAAACCCTTCGGACAACCTTCACCTAGAAGTAGTCTCACCAACCTCGAAGCAGCCTTCCTTGAAGTAACCTCAAGCTCCCCCTTGAAGTATCCTTCCTCTTGAAGTAGCTTCCCGTTGAGACAACCTTCTTGAAGTAGTCCAAAGTCCACCTTCCCCACCGAGAAGAACCTTCTCCAATCCGCAGCCTCCAACCCTAGGAGTAGCAAGCAGAATACAAACAATATAAAGGAACAAGAAGGAAGAATAGAAATTACAATACCGTTGTAGCACAAGGCTTGATTTCCTATATCAAGCATTTTGATCTCCTAACCAATGTATATGGAATTTTAAGTGTAGTGGGTAGGATATGCTAGCCTATAGGACACGAATTTAGAGCAATGGAAATGTATAGCAAATGTTGGAATTGCTTAATTGCTCCCAAGAATGAATTTTCCAATTGCAAGCATGAATGCTCAAGTTTATCACAAGTGTATCTTAGGTGTCGTAAGGCTTGTCCTATTTATAGGAATGGCCTATGAATGCTTAAGGACATTCTAGACACTTTCTAGGGGGTTCAAAGTGCTTAACTAGCTGTTAGGTATCCACTAGTTGCTTTAGCAATGACTAGTTAATTAACTCTGAAAAGTGTAGACAGAACTCTTCTCGGTCGACAATTTGTCGATCGAGAGTCCTTCTCGGTCGACAATTTGTCGACCGAGGGACTGTCTGGAGCAAGTGTATGTAACGTTCTAATCCAACTCCCAACTACCTATTTGCTGGGTCTAACAGTTACTTGGGTCAATCTCAGTCGAGGAATTTGTCGACCGAGAGTGTCTCGGTCGAGGAGTTTGTCGACCGAGAATGGCCCTGTTTCAATATTTTGAACTAGGCACTAAGTGTGTATATGAGTGTGTAGTTGTGACACTTTTGAAGGGGATGACCTATCTAAGTGGTGTGAATGGCTAGGGAAGATCTAACACTTGATTTACATGATGTCTAAGTACTTGTGCAGTATATATCTTGTACAAGTGTTTATATTTGATTACAATCATGAAATTAAAGCATTTTGAAGCATATAGATCTTCCAAAGGTTTGTCATCCACCTTGTTCCTGCAACACTCAAGTAGCATGTTAGATCCACAATAATGAAATGTTTGTCATCATCAAAACAAAGGGAAAATAATAATGTCCAATTTAGCCAACAATCTCCTCCTTTTTGAAGATGACAAACATTTCCTAAATATAAAGTATGAAATATAACTCATATGAGTTTCATACCTAAAGTTTACCTTTTGTAGCCATTCTCTTGTTTGCAAGTGTGTGCTGGCCCATGATTTATGAAACTCATTTTATTTTGTGTTTTTGGTTTTATATTATTTCTCCTCCTTTGTCATTTCAAAAAGATATCCAAGAAAATCATGTTGTATGACTTTTATTTCTTCCCCATAATTTTATGCTATTCTCCCCCTTAATGAGATATTCAGTTGTTAAAAGTAGGGATTAATAAATGTAAACCATTTATTGTCGAATTTATCCACAATTTATTTCTCAATCATTTGCAAAGGATGTTAAGCCTTGAAATGATATCAGATCCATTTAAGTTTATAGTAGAATGTATCTCTAATCAAATACACGGGATATTAAGCCCTTAATTTGTTTAGAGAATTCCGTTAAGAATAAGATATATGTCATACTCATGAATATTGTAGATTTCTTTGTTTTCATAACCAAAAATACTTTTAAGGATACTAAGGTCATAACATGTTTCAACTTTTCTTTATGATGTTCACAAAGTTTTTGTAAGCTCCTTCTTAATCTTATAGTCAAGATAGTTTTTGTGAGCTCCCCCTTAATCTTATAAGCAAAATAATTTAAGGATTCTAAGGTCACAATAAATATTAGATCATAATAAGTTAACCTTTTACGACACTAAAAATTTTGTTTTCAATATACTAAGTTTGATTGTAGTAATATGATGTACAAATAAGCATTTTGTCAAACTTATTTTAGGTCGACCTTGACTTCGACAATATCGCCCCTTGGTCAAACTTGATTTCAACCAAGAGGCAAATTCTGCATATTTCCAATTTGAACACTCATAAGTGAAGTATAATTTCTGCAGGTAGCTTGATTAAATAAATATCAATTTGAAGCACTTTAAGTAATACCTATTATGAAGACATTAAAAAAAACTTAATATAGGCATCACAATGAAGTCTTTGTCATTGATTTTCCTAGAATTATTATTTTACATTCATTTTGAATGATGTCTCCTAAGCTTTGCTATGGGTGCATACATTTCAATTCGCTTATCATAAGATTCTTTAGAAGCAGATATCCTTGAAAGCAAGATTAATGTCTTTAAAGTCAAGATTTTTCTTTTGATTTCTTAGAACAAACAACTAGATAAAACATTTATATTCTTGTTCTAAGAGACACTATTTGGCTTGTCATAGAATCATCATTCATTTATTACAAGCCATGCACACAATAATAATTATCTATTATGTCAATATGCATTTATGCGATAGAGTTTTAATGTTATGCAAAATAGCATTTTCAATGATAGCATCATCTTTATTTGTAATGAATTGAATCACAATGATCATTTTGATAACAACATCCATTTATGGTTTGTATATATAGATCAAAGATTATTTTAGACAAACTAAGTAAAAATGAAACACAATGATCATGGCACAATAATTATGATGGAATAGTAAAATCAACATAGTTCATTATTTTCAAATTTAAGATAAACTATGTTTATGAACATGCTTAATAAACTTTTTCAATCAATGAAGAAGGTATGTTCAATGTCAGTTTTCATATAGCACTTTTGCAATATGCTTAATATTTTCATATTCATAAGGTTATACCTTCATTCAACAATTCATGATGCTAAAGATCAATATGTCTTGATTAAAAGATGGTCTCCAAGAATTGTGATTCTCGATTAAATCAATTTTTATTATTGCTAAATTGATGGCAAATAAGAAACAGTAGAACATGTTTTCCAAACTCTTGCTCGGTCGAAAAATTTATCGACCGAATTATTTTCGATCGAACTATTTCTCGACCGAGAATGTTTCTGTAGATTTTATTCAGAAATATGTATGTTCTAGTTTATGTGTTGAAATACTTTCATTTATTTGTTAATCTATTGTGTGAAGTTGAGATAGATATAAAGTTGTTCAAATCAATATTGTTGATCATATCTCAACTTGGTTAGTGCATATCCATTTAGGTGTCACAATGATATTTATTCTTTTTTATTTTCAAGTTATTTTTATCATTTTAATGAAAATTTTAAGACAGACCATTTATGCTTAATCATCTTTGTCAAGACAGTAGTAATTGAAGTTTGATAACATTTGAATTCTCAAAGAAAGCATAATCAATTTCAATTTGCATAAAGATCAGAATTTCAAAAGTTGTAGTTCACATCAAGCTCAATAAGGATGTCATTGCAATGATGCAAACTATTAATATGCTTCAGAGGTTTGTTTTCAAGATATATTACTTATGTTTGCAATCAGGTGTGTCTACTTACAGTAAGAGTATAGATTATCAATTAGAATCATTTTTATTTATAAGAAAATAGTATTTGCAGCAACTTAAGTAGAATCAATCTTCTTCTTGATAGATACAATTTAATCATGAGAAGTATTAAGTTTTGATGCTCATATATTCTTCCTTTTGATTTGGATCATTCAAATATTTAAAGCACAAGAATATCTAATGTTCATTACATGCTTAAGTTGATTACATTTTAAGTGTCTTTTATTTAAACAGTTCTGCTAGAGTTTTACTCGGTTGACAAAGTTCTCAACCAACATTGTCTCGGTCAAAGATTTTGTCGACTGAGATTGTTTCTGTACTAATTCTGAACTGTTTTCAGTAATTTGTTTCCAAGTAAAACATAGATGACTTCTAATTCAATTATGCAATTTAAAAGTTCAGTTTAGTTGAGGTAAAACATTAAATATCAAAGAATATTTAGGTCAAATCTCAACTAATCATATTTGAATCTCTAGGTTTTGAGAACCCAAACAAGTTATTAAAGATGTGTCTTTTGAAATTAGAAATTTGAATCTATTTGTTACTATGTTAAGTTGCGATAGACATAAAGATATACAACTTAGAGTCTTTTGTCATATCTCAACTTAACTTCATTCATTTAGTTTGGGGATTTTGGAACCCATACCAACTCAACATCCTTTTTCTTGTAATGACATGAGAAGGAATAATGTCCAAGACGCAAACAATAATGGCAACATATGGAATCAATCTCATGTCTCTTTCTATGAGTTTGTTCTAGGTTGTTCTTGGGTACATATGTATATTTGCCTCTAGGTACATACATAGATTGACTCTTTGGCACTTGTGTCCTTCCCCAACTAGGTATTTGATAAGATTTCACTTTAGGCTTGTAACCTAGTCCTCTCCTTCCAATTTGAAGGTAAGAATCATTTAAGATTTTATCAAGAGTATCATTGTTACTTAAGCTACTAACTTCTAGTTGTAACTTAGCAATCTCATCCATTCTCTTCTTGATATCTAGCTTTGCTTGATCTAGATTAGATGATAAAGAATCTCTTTCTTTCATGATAGTATCATAATCTAGATATTTACACAAAATAGGTTGTTTTTGAAGATCATTTACTTGAGTTTGCAAATTTATCTTTTCTAGGGAAAGAAGATTGCAATTTGCTTCTACTGATTTCAGCTTAATATCATGATCTTCAATAGCCTTTATGAGATCTTCATTTTTAGATGTGAGAGAAAGAAGTTTAGCATGTAACTAATCATTTTCTTTATTTGATTACTTTAATTTCTTCTTGCACTCAATATATTTTTCATGTGTTTCTTGAAGACTAGCAATTAAATCTTCTTTAGGTAAATCAAAAAGGCTTACCTCTTCTTCTTCTTCACTTATTGTATCAATAAAGCATTCTTTATGCACATCTTCCTTCTTTTTCTTCCAAGGGCAACTAAGTGTTGTGTGGCTTGTTCCTAAGCACCAATTACAGTTTGTTGAAGATTGGTCCAAGCTGCTCCTTTGCTTGCGGTTGTAGGCACCACCACCCTTTATTCTTTAAGACTCGATTAGAGCTCCTTGAAGCCTGCTCTGATACCAAATGAAAAACCATTAGAGGGGGGTGAATAGGGTTTTATGATTATTGTAAATAATAATTCAACCAAAACCAGCAACCACAAAAATATTGGACAAGGGGACAAGGATTTAGAGTGGTTCTAACCTTAGCAAATACTAATGCAGTCAATCCACTACCCGATTGCTTACCCAATCGGGATTTTGAAAGTACTTAAATTTTATTACCTCGCAAGGATGTTACATAAAATTACAAATACTTTCACCAAACCCTTCAGACAGCCTTCACCTAGAAGTAGTCTCACCAACCTCGAAGCAGCCTTCCTTGAAGTAACCTCAAGGTCCCCCTTGAAGTAGCCTTCCTCTTGATGTAGCTTCCCGTTGAGACAACTTTCTTGAAGTAGTCCAAAGTCCACCTTCTCCACCAAGAAGAACCTTCTCCAATCCACAGCCTCCAACCCTAGGAGTAGCAAGGAGAATACAAACAATATAACGGAACAAAAAGGAAGAATAGAAATTACAATACCGTTGTAGCACAAGGCTTGATTTCCTATATCAAGCATTTTGATCTCCTAACCAATGTGTATGGAAGTGTAAGTGTAGTGTGTAGGAGATGCTAGCCTATAGGACATGAATTTAGAGCAATGGAAATGTATAGCCAATGTTGGAATTTCTCAATTGCTCCCAAGAATGAATTTGCCAATTGCAAGTATGAATTGTCAAGTGTATCTTAGGTGTCCTAAGGTTTGTCCTATTTATAGGAATGGCCTATGAATGCTTAAGGACGTTCTCGACACTTTCTAGGGGGTTCTAAGTGCTTAACTAGCCGTTAGGTATCCACTAGTTGCTTTAGCAATGGCTAGTTAATTAACTCTGAAAAGTGCAGACAGAACTCTTCTCGGTCGACAATTTGTCGATCGAGAGTCCTTCTCAGTCGACAATTTGTCGATCGAGAGTCCTTCTCGGTCGACAATTTGTCGACCGAGGGACTGTCTGGAGCAAGTGTATGTTACGTTCTAATCTAACTCCCAACTACCTATTTGCTAGGTCTAACAGTTACTTTGGTCAATCTCGGTCGAGGAATTTGTCGACCGAGAGTGTCTCGATCGAGGAGTTTTTCGACCGAGAATGACCCTATTTCAATGTTTTGAACTAGGTACTAAGTGTGTATATGAGTGTGCAGTTGTGACACTTTTGTAGGGGATGACCTATCTAAGTGTTTTTAGTGGCTAGGGAAGATGTAACGCTTGATTTACATGATGTCTAAGTACTTGTACATTATATATCTTATACAAGTGTTAACATTTGATTACAATCATGAAATTAAGGCATTTTGAAGCATATAGATCTTCCAAAGGTTTGTCATCCACCTTGTTCCTGCAACACTCAAGTAGCATGTTAAATCTACAAGAATGAAATGTTTATCATCATCAAAACAAAGGGAATATAATAATGTCCAATTTAGCCAACAAATAGGTGGCTTCAACATTGAAATTACAATCCTTCATAGTCAGAAGCCTGACGACCACTAAGAAGAGTGAAAACATTTTCTTGATCGGTGATGGTGCACCCTATAACATTCAAAAAGTTGCATATAGTCTTAAACTTGCAAAGATAATCAACCTGAGAATCATTGCCTTTTTTAAAGATTCTCAAGTGAGACTTCAATTCGAGTTCACGAGATTGAGAAGATTCAATAAACCTTTTATTTAGAGTCTCCAAACTTTTGCATATGTCTTGCGTCCTATAACTTCTCGCATCACTTCTCTAATTAGAGATATAGAATCCACCCTTTTAGAAGTCGATCTATCTTCATCCATGCCCGATATCAAGGGTTTAGATCTGAAATTCCATTGTCATCTAGAATCAGAAGATGCAGTTCTTCTTCAGAACCTTCCATAAACCATTGCAAGCAGCATGACTCAGCCAAAGTTTAGATTTGTGACACCCACAAAAAAAGTTGTTCAAATTCAACTTGGTGGACAGTAAATCCGAGACATTAAGTCCAACCAGGTATGGATAGGGAGACGTTTGATCATATTTTTGAGGAGAGAGCAAAAAATGATGCAAATGATATTTCTTCAGATATATCAAAGCACGGGAAGAAGGACGCTCGACTAGAGAGGAGAGGAAGATCTGAAGAGGTTATTTTCCTTGATTCAGAGAGCAACTGAGGAAACCTTGATAGTGGAAGAGATCGTGAGAAAAGGGCGATGTAGAATCTAGTTGTTGATAGATTCACCTGTGATGATGGTGAAGTGGAGAAGAAGATCACATGGAGAAGAAGCACTTGCTAATGATTAGAGGAGAGATGTTGGTGCAGCAGCGGCGGTGAGGAAGAATCTCTAGAAAACCCTTGATTTAGGATTGGAGATGAGCCACAACACTATCTCACTCTGATACCATGTTAAAGAGAGAGGGAGGAATACAAATTTCATTTCAATCATGCACCTTTCACTATTCTATTGTAGATAATATATTTACAAAGTCCTTTAACATGATTTGCCCTGCAAGGCTCACGGGTCACTAATGTGAGAATATAGTTTTAAGTACAATTTTTGCTGAGAGAATATCATAACAAATAGAAAATCAATCATATATGCATTCTCAAAATGTGCATACCAAAGCATGACTTTAATGTAGCAGATATCTTCAAAAAGTGCCACAGTATGGAGAAATTCACTACATCAAATCATTGCCATGACTGCGGGCATCCCCCTCCCACCACATATGTAAACATGCACACCACAGTGAACCATCACGATAAGTTGATCACTATGATGACCCCAAATAGCCCCAACTGCCACCACCAAAGGAGAACCCAGTAAGCACACAGGTGGGCCATGAAGCCCGTTGTAGTTGTTGTTGGATCGATGGGCTCTAGAGGGGGGGTGAATAGAGCTACACACACTTCACAAAATCGATTAGACCACCAATTTGAATGAAGTGTAAAAACTAATGCAAGATAGCAATTTGATATCCTATTCTAGCATACAAAGCAAGGATAAGAGATAATGAATATCATGCACTTGGACAGGTGGTTTAGAGTGGTTCCATGTCCTAAACTTAGGAGCTATGTCAGTCCACTACCTAGAGTTGGTTAGACTCTAGGATTTGCAACTTGGTCCTCTTATTTATCACGATAAGATTACAAGAAACATAAACCACATAGCCAAGGGCTTAATTACACAAGCTGAGATCTTCAACCTATTCAAGGACTTACCCACAAAGCAAGATTCTTCAGCCTTCTACAAAGGACTTACCCAATCTCACCTTTGTCTTCAGCCTTGAAGGAATTACCTATCTTACTTGAGCTTGCCTTGCACCTCTCCTTCACTTGGAGAGCTTGCCCACGTTTTCCCTTCACCAAGGGAGCTGGAGCAATGATCAATCTTCACTCTTGAAGATCAGCAACACATCTTCCCCTTCACTCGGAGAAGAACAGCAGCAACTCCTCTTTCACTCGGAGAAGAAGCTTCAAACAATCTTCTATTTGATTTGGAGGTGGGAAGAAAGAAGAGAGAGCTTTACATAACACAAAGGATAGCTCTCATACAAAGGAACCAATCTCACTCACGAATTTGTCTTGAAGGTAGAGAGAGAAAGGGGCTCAAGGGCTTGGAATACTCTCAACTAAGCTAGAACCAAGTTTGCAATGGAAGAGCAGCTTGGAATGAAGTACAAGGGGTTCTATTTATAGCTGAGGGTGGCCCTTTATGTTGTGGGACACTTGGGTGCATAAGTGGTCATTTTTCCTTCAAGAAAACAGCTATATTTTTGCCCAAAACAATTCACCAACGGTCATATTACTTTTTCTCCAAACTCCGTACAGTGCAATCGGTCGAGTATCAATGGTTGTAACTCGACCGATCAGGTAGTAGGCAATTCGATGTTGAATTGATCGGTCGAGTTTGTTCTGAGGAAACTCGACCGACCATTCCAACTGGAATTGGCCTAAAACCCAATCGGTCGAGTTCTGTGAGTGCACAACTCGACCGATTGCAATCTTCAGGAAATCGACTCAGGATGATCGGTCGAGTTTCAGGGTGGGAAACTCGACCGACCAAGTGCCTGAAATGGATTTTCTAATTTGCAATAAAAGTGATTAGCACTTGGTGAATTTTGTCCCAAACATTTTTCTCTTCTAAGTTACAAGCATATTCATCGTTACAAGTGATTACATTTATGTTCTAAGGTGATTTACATGGAAATCCTAAATTGCACACTTCTAGTCAATTTGGCTTGCACTTGGCCCATTCTAGGGCTTGTATATGTGATCCTTTTCATGTACCTAATGTCTGCAAACAATCTTTAACGCACATGTTAGATACATATGAAATGGAATGGTTAAGTCATTATCAAAATATAGGTAATGTACAACCTCTAGGTCAACATTCTCCCCCTTTTTGACAATGACAAACCATTCCTCAAACATATTGAAAAGGATAATAAAATTAAACCTTTGCCTTGTGAATTAGGGGGATTCATGATAAGAACAATTGGAATTTCTCCCCCTCAATTTATGCTTCCTCTCACCTGCATGTTAGGTTTTCTATACATAGCAAAACCAAAATCCATGTAATATGTAATCCCTTACATGTCATATGATCAATCAGCAAATTTACAAGAAAAGGATCACTTAGGAAAGAAAGAAATAGTATTATCACCATAAAGACAATATGATTGAGTTTCAGACCATGAAATATTTCCCCCCCTTTTGACATTATCAAAAAGGAAGGGGGTGTAGAAGAGCAAAAACTAGGTCTTCTCCAATACTCAACCACACAGATATGCAAAAGATGATAAACAATAGTGTAAAGGCATATAACATACAACCATAGAGGAGAAACATACAATCCAAGTCAGAATCAAAATATAGCTTATGAAACACCAAGCATAAGATAGCACAGAGGAAATAGCCAAGGTGTAGCAATAATATTCCAGCACAGACATATGTTCTCATAAGCTACTACAACCATAAAAAGTGAGAAAACAGAGAATAAGAAAATAGTACAACTCAGACTAATGTGCCAGGATGTTGCTTATACAAAAGAGTCTAGAAAGATATATAATAGACATGCTAGACTATAATCTAAGACAACCTCCTAGACATCTAAGCTATCTATGTCAACTGTGTCCTCATCATCATCGGGATTGTAGTCCTCATCACCATCCGAAGGCGGGGCAGTTGTGCCAGCAGCAGAACCAGCACCATCATCACCATCCTCGACAGAAGAACCATCATCATCAACGTCATCAGCATCCTCATCCTGGTCGGGCATCTCCTCGTCAGTAGGACCAAAGGAGCGACCGGGCCAGCGGGCATTCTGCTCAGCCCACGACATGCCAAGAGCTAGAAGCTCCTGGGCCTGCGGGAAGGACGGAGCAGAGTCCCCCAAGGAGGCAAGCAGAGAGGCCAGGGGGCCAGCAGGTAGCGGTAGATATGCAGGAGTGAAGCTACCAGAGGGATACTGAGGTGGAGCAGCAGCGGAAGGCTCGGCAGCAAAAGGTGGTGGAGCAGGAAAGCAATGCTCATAAGCATAGGAGGCATAAGCACTACCCGGATATGGCTGGTATGCTGGGTAGGGTGAAGAGCAGGTTCATGGTAGACATGATCGAACACAAATCCTGATGGAGATGATCCTGGACCTGGCGATTGTACGCCTGTTCATGCATCATGTAACCTAGAAGGGTTTCATTTGATGCTCTGAAAGATGCACGGCTGGGGCGAGGGTGGGGCTGCGGGGGTGGAGCCTGGGTGAGGTGGGAGGGGCACCAGAAGCAGGGGCAGAGGCAGAGGCAGAGCCAGAAGCACCAGGGGCAGGCACAGACTTGAGAAGAGTGGTTTCACTAATGCACACTCCCTTACGAGCAACCGAGTAATGGAAGTCGGAAAAGAGTGATTTGTCAGTGGCGAACTAGTAGAGACCACAGATCAAGGATGGATAGGGAGGGTGGGTACCCTTGGTGTTCTTGCCTTTGTCAAAGCAGGTCATGTGATGAAGAATGTAACGAGCCCACTTGACACCTATGTTGTTCAACAAACAATACATCAAAACTGCTGTGTTTTCTGCAATATCTGTTTGATTTCGCTTTGGATGGATGTTGCAGTTAAGCACAAGAGCTAGGATGCGCTTCCGGAGGTCAAGGGAGGAGGAGGGAAGGGTGGACCGCTTCTTATAGGCCACGTCAGGCTTTTTCAAATATCGATGAATATCTGGTAAAGTCAATTCATGATGTTTGTAAAAGGCTTCTCGGTCTAAAAGATCAAAATACTCGTCATAGCCCCGGCGCCAAGTAGTGGTTTCTTCATCTCCGGCAAGATAGAGATTGAAAGTCTCCTCGGAGAGTTGAAACCGACGACTGGCGATCATCGATGTTAGGACTATTTCGGTATTTGGCGGAGGAACAATCGAATCATAGTTCCAGTGTAGATTAGCATAGAACTCGTGAACTGCTTTGGTACTAGTTAACTGATTGTTGAAGCAGTCACTCTCGATCGCGAAGGCGGAAAGGTTGTGATGTGCAAGAAGTTGTGCGATGGAGTTGATATGGTTTTGAAAACGAGTTGGACCAACTAGGGGGAGGAAAGGGAAAGGAGACCTAGGAAGGAGATCCTTATACCTGTTGACAGCTTCTAGAGAGACAAACGTGGTGTTATCAAAAGGAATCAATCGTTGGGTCAAGGAGGAAGCTGGGGCATTGCTAGGGGCGGGTCGTTTTCTCCTGTGGGAAGCCATGGAAGCAAGAACTCGAGGAGAAAACGCACACACAAGCAAAAACGAACCTCAAAACCCAACAAGAACACACAGCCGTCGCCCGGGAAGGTTAGGAGCAAGCTGCTAGGGCACCCTAGGGCTGGGAACGGGGAAGGGTTAGGGCTAGGGTGGAGAGCACGGGCCAAGAGAAAAGGAATCGGTCGACTATTTTCTAGTTGCAAGGGAAAATAGTCGGCCGATCCTAAGTTTTAAGTTGGCACAACCCGTCGATCGGTCGAGTTCTGAGACAGGACAACTCGACCGATTGGTTACTGAAGAACCACTCTCGGCTCCTGATCGGTCGAGTTTTCAGGGGTGAAACTTGACCGATGGTCAACCTGACCTAGCAAACTAAATCTTAGATTCTAGCCACATACATGCCTATCAAAATTATTTTTCCATTCTATTATGCATAAATAACATACCTAGGCACATTTTGCTCATCATTGGGCACTATTTAGCGATAAAACGCGAAAATCGATAAAAACCCAAAAACAAGCCAAAAACTAGGCATATTGATAAAAAAAAGGCATAAGCAATCATGTATAGGCAACATAAGGTGAAGAATGACATGAGCAAGCATATAGGATATAGATCACTATCTAGATCACATAGCAATATCATTTAAATCAATAATGAGCAGTTTAGATCGAATAAAGTTAAATTGATCTCTAGCTAGGGGTTTTATAAAAATGTCCGCCAACTGATTTTCCGTGTCCACATGTGTGATATAGATATCTTTCTTGGAAATGTGGTCACGAAGAAAATGATGGCGAACCTCTATATGTTTAGCTCTACTATGCAATATAGGATTATAAGAAAGGTTAATTGCACTAGTATTGTCACAATAGATAGGAGAAGCATCAAAAAATATGTTAAAGTCTTGGAGCATTTGCTTCATCCATAGGACCTGTGCACAACAACTCCCGGCTGCAATGTATTCAGCTTCAGTAGTTGATAATGCCATTGTGCTTTGTTTCTTGGAGAACCAAGACACTAAGCATGGTCCTAGAAGGAAGCAAGTGCCACTTGTGCACTTTCTATCAATCAAACACCCTGCATAATCCGCATCACTATATGCCGTAAGAGTAAAATCCCTAGATTTAGGGTACCATAGACCAAAATTTTGAGTTTTGGCTAAGTACCTCAAAATTCTCTTAACAGCAGTGAGATGTGACTTCTTAGGGCAAGATTGAAAGCGAGCGCACAATCCAACACTAAACATAATGTCAGGTCTAGAGGCAGTTAAGTAAAGTAAACTTCCTATCATACCTCTATAGAGCTTCTCATCTACCTTTTCACCTTCTTCATCTTTATCAAGTTTGGCGGTGTTTGACATGGGTGTATCCATCGACTTCATGTTCTCCATCCCAAAGCGCTTGAGCAGTTCAATTGTGTATTTGCCTTGGTTGATGAAGTTTCCTTCCTTGGTTTGCTTGATTTGAAAGCCGAGGAAGAAGGTCAACTCACCCATCATGCTCATTTCAAATTCACTCTGCATAAGAGAACTAAACTCCTTGCAGAGATTAAGATCAGTCCCGCCAAAAATGATATCATCAACATATATTTGTATGATAAGAAAATGGTTAGAAGTGTGTTTTAGAAACAAAGTAGAATCAACTTTGCCCATGGCATACCCATTATCTAACAAAAAGTTATTTAATTTCTCATACCAAGCTCGAGGTGCTTGTTTGAGTCCATAGAGAGCTTTTTGTAGCAAATAAACATGATTGGGTAATTTGTCATTTTCAAAGCCCGGAGGTTGAGCAACAAATACTTCCTCCTTGATTGTACCATTCAAAAACGCACTTTTAACATCCATTTGATAAAGCAAGAAATTTTTATAACTAGCAAAAGCAAGTAGCATACGGATAGATTCTAATCTAGCAACAGGAGCATACGTTTCATCAAAATCAATACCTTCCTGTTGGTTGTAACCTTGTGCTACTAACCTTGCTTTGTTCCTTACCACTTTTCCTTGCTCATCAAGCTTGTTGCGGTAGACCCATTTGGTGCCAATGATCTTTCTATCATTTGGTCTTGGCACTAGAGTCCACACACGGTTCTTCTCAAATTGCTCAAGCTCTTCTTGCATGGCAAGGATCCACTCATCATCACCAAGGGCCTCTTTGATGTTCTTTGGCTCTAGTTGGGAGATGAAGGCACTATCTACTTGTTCTTTGTTGTGAGCAGCTCGTGTCCTCACTCTCTCAAACGGATGGCCAATGATCAACTCCTTGGGGTGATTCTTTGCAAAGCGGGGAGTGGGATCCTTCTTTTCTTCTTCTTTTTCTTCTTCTGCAACCTGCTTGCCTTTGTCTTTGATGTTGAGATCTTTTAAGATAGGAATTATTTCATCTGCAACATCATCATCACCAATATGCTTGCTACTAACAGGGTTAGTTTCAATAAATTTAACATTTATAGATTCTTCAATTTTAGATAGATCAATGTTAAATACTCTATATGCCCTGCTAGTAGTGCTATAGCCTAGGAAGAAAGCCTTGTATGATTTCGGATCAAACTTGTCGAGAGAATCCTTAGTGTTTAAAACAAAACAAGGACATCCGAAGACATGAAAGAAATCAATAGACGGCTTCCTACCACGCCATAGTTCATAGGGGGTTTTCTTTAAAGTTGGATGTGTGAATACTCGGTTTTGCACAAAACATGAGGTGCTAACGGCTTCAGCCCAAAACTTCTTAGGAGTGTCAAACTCAAGAAGCATGGTCCTAGCCATCTCTTGTAGCGATCTATTCTTCCTCTCAACAACTCCATTTTGTTGAGGTGTGCGAGGAGAAGAGAAATTGTGCGAGTAACCCGATTTTTCACAAAAACGTTCAAAAAGATCATTTTCAAACTCTCCCCCATGATCACTACGGATGGAAACAACATGACAAGAAGCTTCGTTTTCAACTCGTTTACAAAAGCTCGAGAAAACATCAAGTGTATCGCTTTTAGAAATGAGAAAGAAGGTCCAAGTATATCTAGAAAAATCATCAACAATAACAAGACAATACTTGGAGCCACGAAGTGTTTGTGTTCTCATTGGTCTGAATAGATCAATATGAAGAAGCTCAAGAACTCTCTTGGTACTCATGACTCCTTTAGATTTGAAGGAGGATTTGGTTTGTTTCCCTTGTGTAAAAGGTTGACATTCCTCATCCTTTTCAAAATCCAATTTAGGAAGTCCTCGAACCAAGTCCTTTTTGTTCAATTTCTTCATTTGATGAAAATTCACATGACCCAAACGACGATGCCAAAGCGAAAGATCGTTTTTATCCACAACTAAGCATCTATTTAGTATGGGCTTAAGAGCATCGAGAACAATCACATAGAGATTACCATTTCTAGTTCCCTTATATATAACATTGTAGGATAGGGAATCTAGAAGCAAGCATTCTAAAGAAGTAAAAAGCACAAGATAACCATTATCACATAATTGTCTAACACTAATTAAATTGTGATGTAGGCCATCAACAAGCAATACATTTTTAATACATAATTCATTGCCTACATCACCCTCACCTATAACCTTACCCTTCTTGTTGTCCCCGAAGGTTACTGATCCTCCTTTCTTTTTCACAAATTTGTTGAAATGGCTGATTTCTCCAGTCATATGCTTAGAGCAGCCACTATCAACAATCCATTTCTTTTGAACCTGCAAGAAAAGAGGACGTCGGAACCCAACTCAAACTTTGGGGTCTGGGGTTAGCTTGGGGACCCATTTCATCTTTGGGTTGGTCCCCTTGGGCTTGTAAGGACAATAGGTAGAATAATGGTCATCACATTTGCAATGAATACAAACCATGGGGTTTTTAGAGCCGGAAGACTCTCCATTGAAAATTGGAGGTTCCACACTCTTCTTCTTACCCTTCTTCTTCTTACCTTTGGGAGCAGTCCCATTATATCCTAAACCACTAGTACCAACTTGTTTGGTAGAGTGCTCTAGGACATCATTTAGGGATTTCTTTCCCGAAAGAAACCTTTGCAAAGTAGATCTTAATTTATCATTATCATCACTAAGGTTTATAACATTAGTAGAAAGATTTTCAAGATCTTCTCTAGCATGCAAGAGGTCGGCCTCAAGACAGAGGGCTTTAGTAAGAAGAGAATCTTTTTCTAGAGTTAAGCTAGCAACTTCATTTCTAGGCAAAACAGGTCTAGAAGATAAATCATTAATTTGAGCAAGCAATTTTGCATTTTCAGATTTGAGCACAACTATTTCTCTTTGATAGGCATAGACTTCTTTTCTCCTAGCATAATCAATAAGCTTGAGTTCTACATTTTCAGTTTTAAGAGTGTCAACCTCATCTAGGAAATTTTGGTTTTCTATCTTAAGATTTTCAATGTTTTTAAGATATACACCATTCTCAACCTCTACTCCATTGTATTGAAGTTCAAGGTCAAGAAATTGCCCTTGCAAGGATTCTATGCTATCAAGATGCAATTTTTCATTTTCATCAAGAATGTCAATTTTTGCATAAAGATCATCAACTATTTTGCCTAATCTTTTCCTCTTAGATTTACATTTAGCAAAAGATGATTGGCATTCATTAAGCATATCAATGAGAGTTTCCTTAGATAGCTCAAGTAAATTAACATCACTAATCTTGCTTACCTCACTTACCTCAATTACATCTTCACTAGTTGAGGCCATGAGGGCAAGATGGCATTCTCCATCTTCTGAGCTTGAGGATCTTGAAGAAGAAGACTCCCATGCCGCATGAGCTGCATCTCTGGACCTTTTCTCCTTCTTGTCTTTTCTTTTGTACTTTGCTTCTCTTTTGTACTTGTCATCCTTCTTGTGGCTGCTGTTATGATGGCTCTTCTTGGCCTTTGGACAGTCACTCTTGTAGTGGCCTTTTTGACCACACTCGTAGCACCTAGGAGTTGAGGAGGAGGGCTTGCTCTTGAAGTGCTTCCCTTTTGAGTAGTTGGCTTCATGATCATTGACACCTTCATCTTCACTTGAGGAAGGGCAGGGAGACTTCATAGCAAGTTGTTGTTGTCGGACCATTTCTTTAATTGGAGCTTTGAAGGTTGTGTCCTTTATCTTCTTTGATTCTTTTTCTTCTCTTTTCTCCTCTTCCTCTTGCTTGTCGAGCCTAGGTTGATGAGCTTGAAGGTTACCAACCAGCTCCTCGGTTGATAACTCGCTTAGCTTGTAAACTTCTTCAATAGAGGTGACCTTTGGCTCCCATCTCTTTGGAAGAGATCTCAAAATTTTGGCATTGATTGTACCTCTATCCATGACACTTCCAAGGGCTGCAAGGCTGTTCAAGATGACAGTTAACCTTGTGTACATATCCGCTACCCTCTCATTCTTCCCCATCTTGAAGTTCTCAAGAAGACCACCAAGCATATAGACCTTGGCCTCCTTGACTTGCTCAGTCCCTTCATACACTACTACAGAAATAGCATTCAGTGTCACTTTTCTAGGCGTCGGTTATTAAGGAAAACCGACGCCTAACATATAAGGCGTCGGTTGTTTAAGCAAACCGACGTCTATATTCGAAGACCAGCCAGACACGTGTACCTCTTTGTATTAAGTGTCGGTTGTTTATAAAAAACCGACGCTTAAAGTCACCCGCAAAATCCATATTTCGATCAAAAAAATAGTGTCATTGTCAGCGTCGGTTATATACGTAGAAAACCGACGCCTATGTGCGATGAAAATTTGTGCGGAAAGTGTCACTTTCAGCGTCGGTTATACACGGATAACCGACGCTGAAGGTGGTTCCCGCCAAACATTTTTATGAAAATATCGTCCAATTGGACGTCGGTTGTTGCAAACAACCGACGCTAAAGATTTTTAGGCGTCGGTTGTTACAAACAACCGACGCTATTTGGGAACTTTATATCCCGTGATCGCCCGACTCTTCCCCTTTCTTCTGTTCCATTGCGAGCCCTTTTTTCTTCTGTCGCCGTCGATTTCCCTTTTTCTCTGCTCCTTCCTCTCCACGACAGTGCCGCCGTGCCGCCACTGCTACTCCGGTGCCCCCTTCTCCGCCACACCCCCTTCTCCTGTGCTGCTGCTCCTTCTCCTCCGCCTGCCTGCCCACCGCCGCCTGCTACCGCCGCCTGCCTGCCTGCCGTCGCCTGCCTTCCTGCCGCCGCCTGACGCTCCCTGCTCGTCGGAGTCGCTGCCGCTGGTTCTGGAGCTCGCCGGCCGCCGCCCACGTACTCAACCAGCTCGACCTTGCCCTACTCTGCTTGCCCAGGTACCTACCGACCTACCCAGGCGCGAAATTGGTTCTTTATGTGCCGACCTAATCTGCTTGCCTAATCTGCTTGCGTGAAATTGGCTCCCTACTCTGCTTGCTTAATGTGCCTAATCTGCTTTAAGTGGTCCTAATATCATAACATGATAGTTTTATAATCATGGCTAAACATAATATGAACTAAATCTTTTTATGTCATTAAATCAATGAACTTAGGAATTGGGGGTTCAAGAATAACCCTAATGATAATAGGATAATAAGGAAACCTAAACTCTAGATTAGGACTTGAGTAGCGTTTCATGTTATTATATTATTTGTGGCACTTTAGGATGTATATACATGCAACAAAAGTTAATTGCTTGGTTTTCTTATTTGCTTGGATAATATACTCAGTGAATTAATGTATGATTTGCATGGATCACCATCAAGGTATGTGGTTGTACTTATGATTACATGTATTTACTTCCTATGTTTGTCAAGGTTTCTAGAAGATTGAATAAGTGATAGATGCTGGATGTTTATTTATTTCATGCAAATTATAAAGTCCTTATGATTATCACATTAAGTAAATCATGATATTCTGAACCCTAGGTTACACAGATTGAAAGGTAACACACTTTGTCCTAAGTTGCTAATTTTTATTCTAATATGAACTCTAGTCTCATCTATCCATGTTGCCTATAGTTTATAACATTGCATTGTGAATTATTGCATGTTTGAAACTATTAAATTCTTGATTTATTATTTAATAATGCTCTATAGATTAGGTACTTATCATGTCTATTAAAATCCTACCAGTATAATTATGTGATCCCAACATATTAGGATTAACCATGTTGTTGGCCTAGAAACCCGTCCAAGATTGACTCATTAGGAGTAAATCTTGGATAGTCCCCGGTTTGGGACTGTTATTGAAAACCTAATCTCACTTAGGATGTAAGTGTATAATGTGTATTGGGTTTTCGAGAAAATTTTGGTAGCATTTCCCCGTTTGTTCTCTAAGTACATATGTACTTAGAGAACAGCGGGGAAATGTTGCCGAAATTTTCTTGAAAACCCAATACACATTATACACTTACTAGTGAGATTAGGTGTTCAAGGATGGGATAGGTGGTACACATTTATTATATATAAGAATGACATCACATGTGTTTGTTGGCCTAAAATGTGAACAATCATTGTTCTTTATATTACTTGTACATTGGTATAAATTAGAATGAACAATCACTAAATTATCTACTGTTTGTATGGAGTCCGGCTTCATTGTAGATATCTATTATTGTGTTTATTGGCCTAGAAAACCGTCCAAGATTTACTCATTAGGAGTAAATCTTGGATAGTCCTCGGTTTGGGACTGTTCTTGAACACCTAATCTCACTTAGGATGTAAGTGTATAATGTGTATTGGGTTTTCGAGAAAATTTCGGTAGCATTTCCCCGTTTGTTCTCTAAGTACATATGTACTTAGAGAACAGTAGGGAAATGCTGCCGAAATTTTCTTGAAAACCAAATACACATTATACACTTACTAGTGAGATTAGGTGTTCAAGGATGGGATAGGTGGTACACATTTATTATATATAAGAATGACATCACATGTGTTTGTTGGCCTAGAATGTGAACAATCATTGTTCTTTATATTAATTGTACATTGGTATAAATTAGAATGAACAATCACTAAAATATATACTGTTTGTATGGAGTCCGGCTTCATTGTAGATATCTATTATTGTGTTTGTTGGCCTAGAAACCCGTCCAAGATTTACTCATTAGGAGTAAATCTTGGATAGTCCCCGGTTTGGGACTGTTCTTGAACACCTAATCTCACTTAAGATGTAAGTGTATAATGTGTATTGGGTTTTCGAGAAAATTTCGGTAGCATTTCCCCGTTTTTTCTCTAAGTACATATGTACTTAGAGAACAGTAGGGAAATGCTGCCGAAATTTTCTTGAAAACCAAATACACATTATACACTTACTAGTGAGATTAGGTGTTCAAGGATGGGATAGGCGGTACACATTTATTATATATAAGAATGACATCACAGGTGTTTGTTGGCCTAGAATGTGAACAATCATTGTTCTTTATATTACTTGTACATTGGTATAAATTAGAATGAACAATCACTAAATTATATACTATTTGTATGGAGTCCGGCTTCATTGTAGATATCTATTATTGTGTTTGTTGGCCTAGAAACCCGTCCAAGATTTACTCATTAGGAGTAAATCTTGGATAGTCCCCGGTTTGGGACTGTTCTTGAACACCTAATCTCACTTAGGATGTAAGTGTATAATGTGTATTGGGTTTTCGAGAAAATTTCGGTAGCATTTCCCCGTTTGTTCTCTAAGTACATATGTACTTAGAGAACAGCAGGGAAATGCTGCCGAAATTTTCTTGAAAACCAAATACACATTATACACTTACTAGTGAGATTAGGTGTTCAAGGATGGGATAGGTGGTACACATTTATTATATATAAGAATGACATCAAATGTGTTTGTTGGCATTTACCCGTTTGTTCTCTAAGTACATATGTACTTAGAGAACAGTGGGGAAATGCTGCCTAATCTTTTCCTAATATATACTTGTTTCCTAATATATACTTGTTTTCTCTGATCATAGAATGGATAGATCATGGATGTCCATTCGTAATCATTGCACCCCAGAGTTTATATCTGGTCTTGATCAGTTTATTAGATTTGCCGAGGAACATAGGAAAAAACCTACAGATAGGTTCTACTGTCCATGTAGGCATTGCGGTAACAACTTGAAAGTCAACACTGGTGAGGAAATCAAAAGTCATGTCATGTGCAACGGGATTGTACAAGGATATACAGAATGGCACTGGCATGGAGAGATTTCAAAATCGAAACCAGTAGATGTCGATAGCAGTGCTTGGGTGGAAGAAGAAATTGCCTCCGATGATGTAAATGTGAACGAACCAGTTCCAGCAGACATCGTTGATGCGATGCTGGATAGTTGTAGGGTAGAGCACACCGATCCACCTCCTATCTTTACAAACATTGTGCATGATGCTGAGATATCGTTATACACAGGCTGTGCTAAGTTTACGAAGCTTAGTGCTGTGTTGAGATTGTATAAGTTGAAAGCTAACAATAGATGGAGCGACAAAAGCTTCACTTCATTGTTGACTTTGTTGAAAGAAATGCTTCCTGAAGGAAACGAGCTTCCAATCTCAACATACCAGGTAAAGAAAATGTTGTGCCCAATGGGAATGGAGGCCAAGAAGATACACGCATGCCCGAATGATTGTGTATTATTTCAAAAGGACTATGTAGATTTGAAAGATTGTCCAAAATGTGGTGCGTCACGGTATAAATTGACGACTTCGGGGGAGTCCAAAACTGGTTCTCCTGCCAAGGTGTTGTGGTATCTACCTATAATATCACGGTTTCAACGCTTGTTTGCAAATCCGAAAGATGCGAAGAATTTGAGGTGGCATGCAGATGTTAAGAAAAATAATGATGGGATCCTACGACATGCGTCTGATTCCCCACAGTGGAAGAAGATTGATCTATTGTACCCTAAATTTGGTGAAGAAGATAGGAATCTAAGACTTGGGCTTTGTACTGATGGGATGAATCTGTACGGGACATTGAGCAGCCAACATAGCACTTGGCCAGTCATGCTTGTTATATACAATCTTCCTCCCTGGATGTGTATGAAAAATAAGTATGTTATGTTGTCATTGTTGATATCGGGCCCTAAACAACCCAGAAATGATATTGATGTTTATTTTGAACCTTTGATTGATGACTTAAAGAAACTTTGGGCTGAAGGTGTGATGACCTATGATGCTTCAGCAAGAGAGACATTTCGTTTGCACGCTATGTTGTTTTGCACTATTAATGACTTTCCAGCATATGGGAATTTGTCAGGATATAGTTTCAAAGGAGCTAAAGCGTGTCCTATATGTGAAGAAAACACTGATTCAATAAGACGAAAACATGGCGGCAAGACTGTATATCTTGGTCATCGAAGGTTTCTTTCAAAATTCCATCCGTATCATAGGAAGCGCAAAGCATTCAATGGATGGAATGATGAACGGAGTGCACCTAAACCTATACCAGGGGATGTTGTTTATGAAAGAGTAAAAGACATTGTCAATGAATTTGGTAAGAACTCACAATGTAGTATGGCCACACGGAGTGACAATTCTTCATTCAAGAAGTCAATATTTTGGGATCTTCCTTATTGGAGTTCTTTGACAGTCAGACATTGTATCGATGTAATGCACGTTGAGAAAAATGTCTGTGATAGCATCATTGGTACTCTATTAAATATACCAGGTAAGACTAAAGATGGGATAAAATCCAGACTGGACCTACGTGAAATGGGAATAAGGTCAGAATTAACAGAATTACATGAAATGGGTAATAAAAGAACATACTTACCTCCCGCTTGTTACACGTTGTCTAGAAAGGAGAAGAAAACTTTTTGTGAATGCTTGGTAAATGTTAAGGTGCCACATGGTTACTCATCCAACATCCGTAGATTGGTATCAATGAAAGATCTGAAGTTGATAGGTCTTAAATCTCATGATTGTCACACTCTAATGCAACAAATATTGCCCGTGGCAATTCGATCTATATTGTCGAAGCATGTAAGGTTTGCAATTACCAGACTTTGTTTCTGTTTCAACAGTCTATGCAGCAAAGTTATTGACCCTGATACTCTTGATAATTTGCAAAGAGAAGTGGTTGTTACCCTATGTCAGCTTGAGATGTATTTCCCTCCTTCGTTCTTTGATATCATGGTACATCTTGTTGTCCACTTGACTAGGGAAGTGAAAATGTTGGGACCAGTTTTCTTGCATTGGATGTATCCCTTTGAACGATACATGAGCATTTTTAAAGGTGATGTTCGAAACCGTTATCGGCCTGAAGGGAGTATTATTGAAGGTTATGTGGCGAAAGAGGTTATGTATTTTTGCAATGACTTTCTCAGTGGTAATGACACTCCTAATAATGACAAGAATATTGAGGAGGGAAAAGGAATTTTGGGATCACGGGTGAAAGTAATCAGCCGTGAGCAGTTGGAACAAGCTCACTTGTATATTTTACACAATATGGACGAAGTGAGTGTTTATATCGAGGAACATACCAATTTCATAAAGAGACAACATCCTCGAGCAAGTTCAATGTGGCTTGCTAGAGAGCATAATAAGACTTTTACTAAGTGGTTTGAAGATAAAGTCTTACATCAACTATCTCAAACACCAAATGATATTACAGAAACTATCAAATGCCTCGCCTTTAAACCAAAACCGAATGTTATGTCTTATGAAGGGTTTGACATTAATGGATTCACATATTACACAAAGCGCCAAGATGATAAGAGTGTCATCCAAAATAGTGGGGTCACTCTTCAAGCGTCGACTATGTACTTTGCAAGTGCAAAGGATAAGAGTCCACGTGAAGCTAAAATGTCATATTACGGTGTCATTGAGGACATTTGGGAGTTTGACTACAAAGATTTCAAAATTCTGCTCTTTAAATGTAATTGGGTTGATAACACCAAAGGAGTTATAGTGGATGAATTGGGTTTCACTTTGGTGAACTTTGAAAAGATTGGCGAGAAGGGTGAACCATTCATATTGGCATCACAGGCGAAACAAATATTCTATATCGATGATCCTGCGAATGATAAATGGTCAGTTGTTCTTCATGGTAAAAGACAGTTCATTGAAGATCCTATAGATGAAGAAGAGTATTATGATAAGTATGATGACTCCAGTCCATTCTCAGTTGGGTTGCCCACTCCACAAAATATTGAAGCTAATGATGACTTATATGTGCGCGGAGATCACAATGAAGGATTGTTAATTGATAAAAGATCACAATTTTAGAGACATGTATGTTTATACAAATGCTAAATGTTTGCCTTTTTCTAGTTAATACAAATGCTAAATGTTTGCCTTTTTCTAGTTAATACAAATGCTAAATGTTTGCCTTTTTCTAGTTAATACAAATGCTAAATGTTTGCCTTTTAAATGGCATTTTCAGATGGCTGACCATGATGAGCATGATGTCCATGATGAGCATGAAGTCTATGATGATCATGTTGTCCATGACGAGCATGGTGAGGATACTAATGTAAGTTCTAAAAACATATCCTGTATTTCTATAAAATTCATTATCTTCTAGTTATGTCATATATCCTATATTTCTATATTGGGCTAATTTAGTGTGTTTATTTTTGTCAAATTTTAGGTTGATGATACACCTGTACCCACTGAAGCACTGGAGCAACTTGATGCGCAGCACCAAACACTTAACAAGAAAAGGGGCATCACTCTGTTGAAGAAGTTATTAGCGCTAAGTGGTAGTGGATCCAAATTGGTGGTGGAGTTTGATAATGGAGGAAATCCAATTGGAGTGAACCGCAATAATTTTGTAAACTATCTTGGGTGTACCACTCGGAGCCATTGTGGTGTTAAGTATGATAATTGGCATAAAGTTCCTCAAGGGAAAAAAGACTTGATATGGAAGGATTTATGTGTGAGTTATTATTACTTGCAATTCTATTTTGTAGATTACAAATTCTATTATTTGTAATTCTATTTTGGATACTAGTTAATAACATTTCTATTTTACAGAATCTGTTTGCATTGGATGAGAAGTTGCATCGTAAAAATGTGATGCAACGCGCTGGAAAGATGCTTAGGAATTATAGGACAAATCTGAACAGAGAATACATAAAAGAGGGTGATAAGAAGAAGAAGTCAGCCCTTGAACAATGGAACTTCTTGGACAAAGAAGATTGGGACAATTTTGTTGCTTCAAGAAAATCTGAAGAATTCAAGGTATTAGGCGTCACTCCTAATTTAATTAATATACAGTGTATTCACCTATTCAAGATTAACATTTAGTGCTACTAACCAAATCATTAATGTGCATACTAACTAGGCCCTCAGTGACGCACAAAAAGCAAGGCGTGCACTGAATGTGCATGACCACACTATGGGTCCAAAAGGCTATGCAAGCGTTCGCCAAAGACTACAGGCGGAGTCTGCGGCTACTCAGCAGTCTGCTCAGGAGTCTGCTCCTACTCAGGAGTCTGCCACACCCATGCCTCGCCATGATATCTGGATAGCTGGCAGGCAAAACAAGAAGGGTGAAATAAAGAAGCCTGTAACTGCTGAGGCGGCTGCAAAAATGGTAAAATACAACTCTTAGAGAAATCATTTGAATATTGATTATTGTGGTGTTAACTTACCAATTTCTGTTTATGGTGATTAGCGAGAGCTGCACGAGCAGAGGAAACAAGGCACGTTCATCCCTCAGGGCACAAGGGATGAATTGACAGTTGCTCTGGGTAACCCAGAGCATCCTGGACGTGTTAGAGGTGTCGGCGCTGGTGTTGGCATCAAAGCATTCTTTGGGCCATCCCAGTGCAAACCCAGAGCGGGACTTTCTCAAGAAGAGGTAACCTATTCTTTTTTTAGAATGTTACTGCAAAAGGAAATTCATTAATAAGAAGCAAATGTTTCTTTTATCCATGTATAGGAGAATAAGAGAGTTGAGGATTTAGTTGCTAAGAAGGTCAACGATGTAGTTGCTGAGAAGGTCAAGGAAGAATTGCTGCGGTGGCAGGCATCTCAGGCTTCCAATACGCCTATGGCGACCCACTCTTCTCCTGATGCACAGACTGCGAGTAATCCTGGAGACCCATCGCCTAGCACGTCTGCTGTAAGTATTGTTTATGACATTGTAGCTAGTCTTTTCAAGATGATATGTTTTCAAGATGATATGTATATATGTATAATATTATTTATGTAAATTTGTAGGCATTGAAGCCATGCCGCTTAAGAATGCAAGACTACGTTGTTGCAGAGGCGCAGGCTTACCCGTCCCTTCCTGGGGCAATGTTTTACGGGACTCCAATGCCACAGGGCTACGTTCGTGTGAGCCCGATTCGTGTGTTACCCGATTGGAGGGAAGTTGCGTTGCCATATGCCCACCCAGATATTGATACACTTGGTGAGGCAGAAGGCGAGGTCATATTGTGGCCCAAAGCAGATGTCGTCTACACGACTGAAATTGTAAGATAAATTTACATTGATTTAGACTGTTAATGTGTATATATGATGTCAACTGATATGAAATTATATGTACAGGTTAAAAAGAAGACACCAGGAGCACCTAGGCCTCCACCTCCACTTCCCGCATTACCCGATTGGGTTCCAACTGAACTAACATACCCGTTAGGTCCTGCTTGTAGGGGAATGGCATGTTGGCTACGGGAACATAATATACATTGCCCTATAATTATTTCTTTAGATGCAGATTATGCAAGTCAATCATACGATAGCTCTTTATTTATACAAGATATTATTGAGTTGTTTATGTATGATTGGCTGAATACATCAATGATAGAGACATGGATAAGGTGAGATGTTGTTTATACATCCATATACCTTGTGTAAGATCCGGTGATCTGGTTTCTTATATTTTAATGCATACGCATATATGTTTTGCAGCTACTTAGTCGAAGATCATTGCAAACAATTTGCATTTGATCATGTGGGATTTTTGATTCCATCATTGATTAGTTTGGTAGCTAAAGACCCTGATAATGTTCAACAATACTGTATAGATGCTTTTACAATTTTTGGTCAGCAAAAGAAGACGATAATAATAGCTCCATTCAATGTCAAGTAAGTTTACTTTATTTATAATTTGGACTTAAGAAAATTCCATTTTTATTTTCATTTTGAGTTATTAATTGTTAACTTCTTACCTCTAGCGGTAGACATTGGGAGTTAGTAGTTATTGTCCCCGGGACATTCACTGTTTATTATCTAGATCCTGCGGGGAGTACATTGAACCCTAAAATTGGACACGTAATGAGAATGCCATTATTCTGGTGAGAAATATTTCATTTTTATATCCGTTAACATCTTTTATCACATTACTATTTACTTATGCAATTTACTGTGTTATATTAACATGTAGGGGTTTAGATGCATTAAAAAAGGCTGGAGGAAAGGTCCCAAGGAAAAAGAACCAGCCAATAAATTGGGAGAACGTACAAGTAAGTTCCCGACTCCCCGACTCCAATGTATATATCATTGATGTGAATTGTGCTTAGTTGTATTATTTTGTATGTTTCAATTTATAGTGTGCTACACAAGACAATGGTTGGGCATGTGCATACTATGTGATGTGATTTATGCAGATGATTATCAAACATGCCGCATTGGACATCGATAGCATACATGAGGTATTATATATAGTCTCATTAGTTAGTATGAAATATATCAATCTTATTTTTATATTATTACTTATATATATACATCATTCTCTTTGCAGGTGTTTAAAACTGACCACACTATAGGTAAACGCTTAAAAAATATACATGCTCCATATACGATGGAAGCATTAAATGAAGTAAGAGAAGAATGGGCAAAAGCCATACAAATAGTGGCAACTGTAAGATATAATTGGGATGTTGATAGCGATAATGAATGATACTTTGTAAATGAATATTTCTGAATGTTAATACATGTATTTGAATGTTTCTATATGTGTGAATGAGAGAATTGAATTGATGTCTGAATGTATGTACTTGTGTGAAATTTTCCTTGTGACTTTTGCAGGTTTGCGGCCTGTTTGTAGGCTGATATCAATGGATGTCGTAAACCTGCAGTTCAGAAAACTGAACTGTAGGTTCTCATCCTGCTGACCAGCCACAGCATGCCTGCAAACTGATATGAAATATATATATATATAAATAGGCTTTGGTTATTTATAGAAAACCGTCAGCAAAGACCTACAGCGTCGGTTATTTATAGATAACCGACGCCTGATGTGGCCAAAGCAGTCCTGGAAATGGCGTCAGATATTCGTATCGAACTGACGCCTATTTAAACAACCAGGCGTCCGTCTTTTGGTATATAACCGACGCCAAAAGGGTTCGTGCCACAGAAAACGGTGTCATCTAGGACACTTTATGCATCAGTTATCTACTAAAAGACCGACGCTACATGGAATATAGGTGTCGGTCTTTTAGTAAATCACCGACGCAGAAAGTGCCCTAGATGACACCGTTTTCTGTGGCACGAACCCTTTTGGCGTCGGTTATCTACTAAAAGACCGACGCTACATGGAATATAGGCGTCGGTCTTTTAGTAAATCACCGACGCAGAAAGTGCCCTAGATGATTCCGTTTTCTGTGGCGCGAACCCTTTTGGCGTCGGTTATCTACTAAAAGACCGACACCTATAGGTTAAATAGGCGTCGGTTAAAAAATTGACGCCGAAGTGTTTGACCTTTAGCGGCACCCACATAGGCGTCGGTCGGAAACTGACGCCAAATGGGGTTAAAAGACCGACGCCAAAGGCCGTTTCTGTAGTAGTGATAGGTGACACATAACTTGTGTCATATCTCATGCACCGTGTCCCACGAAGAGATGCGGTTGAACTCCGATGGTGTAAGGGTGGCGTAGATGATGCTCACGACTTTAGCATTGAGTTGAGCACGCTTCATCTCCGCTTCCATCCATGTGGTGATATCGCCTTTTGGATCCTCATACTTGAGATGGACAATCTTCCACATTTCGAAACTCACCCCTTGAAGATAGAATTGCATTCTCCTCTTCCAATATAAGAAGTTTGTGCCGTCGAATACCGGGGGTCTCATGGAGAAGCTTCCTTCAAGGTTGAGTGACCCAAGAGCCGAATCACCCATCTTCTCCTACTTGTAGAAGTAGCTTGGAGAAGACCTGCTCTGATACCACTTGTTGGATCGATGGGCTCTAGAGGGGGGGTGAATAGAGCTACACACACTTCACAAAATCGATTAGACCACCAATTTAAATGAAGTGTAAAAACTAATGCAAGATAGCAATTTGATATCCTATTCTAGCATACAAAGCAAGGATAAGAGATAATGAATATCATGCACTTGGACAGGTGGTTTAGAGTGGTTCCATGTCCTAAACTTAGGAGCTATGTCAGTCCACTACCTACAGTTGGTTAGACTCTAGGATTTGCAACTTGGTACTCTTATTTATCACGATAAGATTACAAGAAACATAAACCACATAACCAAGGGCTTAATTACACAAGCTAAGATCTTCAACCTATTCAAGGACTTACCCACAAAGCAAGATTCTTCAGCCTTCTACAAAGGACTTACCCAATCTCACCTTTGTCTTCAGCCTTGCAGGAATTACTTATCTTACTTGAGCTTGCCTTGCACCTCTCCTTCACTTGGAGAGCTTGCCCACGTTTTCCCTTCACTAAGGGAGCTGGAGCAATGATCAATCTTCACTCTTGAAGATCAGCAACACATCTTCCCCTTCACTCGGAGAAGAACAGCAGCAACTCCTCTTTCACTCGGAGAAGAATCTTCAAACAATCTTCTATTTGATTTGGAGGTGGGAAGAAAGAAGAGAGAGCTTTACATAACACAAAGGATAGCTCTCATACAAAGGAACCAATCTCACTCACGAATTTGTCTTGAAGGTAGAGAGAGAAAGGGGCTCAAGGGCTTGGAATACTCTAAACTAAGCTAGAACCAAGTTTGCAATGGAAGAGCAGCTTGGAATGAAGTCCAAGGGGTTCTATTTATAGTTGAGGGTGGCCCTTTATGTTGTGGGACACTTGGGTGCATAAGTGGTCGTTTTTCCTTCAAGAAAACGGCTATATTTTTGCCCAAAACAATTCACCAACGGTCATATTACTTTTTCTGCAAACTCCGTACAGTGCAATCGGTCGAGTATCAATGGGTGTAACTCGACCGATCAGGTAGCAGGCAATTCGATGTTGAATTGATCGGTCGAGTTTGTTCTGAGGAAACTCGACCGACCATTCCAACTGGAATTGGCCTACAACCCAATCGGTCGAGTTCTGTGAGTGCACAACTCGACCGATTGCAATCTTCAAGAAATCGACTCAGGATGATCGGTCGAGTTTCAGGGTGGGAAACTCGACCGACCAAGTGCCTGAAATGGATTTTCTAATTTGCAATAAAAGTGATTATCACTTGGTGAATTTTGTCCCAAACATTTTTCTCTTCTAAGTTACAAGCATATTCATCATTACAAGTGATTACATTTATGTTCTAAGGTGATTTACATGGAAATCCTAAATTGCACACTTGTAGTCAATTTGGCTTGCACTTGGCCCATTCTAGGGCTTGTATATGTGATCCTTTTCATGTACCTAATGTCTGCAAACAATCTTTAACGCACATGTTAGATACATATGAAATGGAATGGTTAAGTCATTATCAAAACATAGGTAATGTACAACCTCTAGGTCAACAGTTGTCACAGCAACAACAAAGTTCATTAGCTGGAACTATAGGAAAGGGTTGAGTGGAAACATGATAGACATACCAAAGTGAAGCAGGAGGGACCACACTGTCGCATATCCTGCCAGTGCAGTGAGCTCCTCTAGCTTCCCAGTCCACCAGAGTTCCTGTCTGGTAAAGATATAGAGTGGTGATAGAGCGGCGCAAAAAAGGAGTACTCAACCCAAGAGCACTGTAGGTGGACCCCCAACGTGTGGTGTCAACCAGCGTTGTAGGCCTTCCCGCACATTGTTTCCAATGCACTCACCATGCCTAGCATTAGACCCAAATTGAATCCAATGACCACCGTGTTAGCGATCGATAATGCAGAGAGATATAGGTCGCCAAGGGAGCCTATGAATGCATGTGTGATCACCATAGTGGAGTAGGTAGTAAGATGAGTGAATATGGCCAAACCGACAATGAAGCACAGCTTCTTAGATTCCACCCACACCTTCTTGCTCATGCTTGGAGGGTCACTTGTTAGTACTACTGAACATGTTCTATTCTCATGCAACAACTAGGTCTCTTCATCTTTGTCGACTAGTGTGGCATTGGAATGATTAATTTAATGTAGAGTCTAAATCTCATCATTCTTATAAATAATGCATCTTAAGTGCATGTGTGGTACTGGAAATATCAAGGAACAAGATGTTGTTGACTACTGAAAGAACACTAAACAATGAACACTTTTGAAGTCAATGATGTGTGGGGAGCATGATTTTTTTAACCCAATTTTTTGGAGGGAAAGAGACAACAGATAAATTGTTACAATCTATGTATGTCAACCACAAACTTGGAAAAACGCTACCTCATTCATGCATCTTCCTCTAAGTTTATCAATATGACAAATACTAATAATGGAAGTTATCATTCATTTCACTGGTGTAACATAGATAGTTTCTTGCTACTATGATGCATGGGGAGAAAGTTTTTTTCAGACCCAATTTTCCTTAGAGGGAAAGAGACAAAAAACTTAATCTCTATGTATGTCGACAACAAAGTTTAAAAAACACTACCTCATTCATACATGTTTCCGTACGTTTATTACTGTGGCAAATATTAATAATGGAAGTCAACAATCATCTAACTTGTGCAATATAGATAGTTTGTCTTGCTTACCTCCCATTTGACTTGAAAACCATTAAACATCAAGACCATATGAAACTTCATTTGCTCACGGATTTGAACTTTCGTAAAACAATAAAAAAAAGTCGATGGCATGACCCAAGAACAAAGATAACACTACCAACTTCCATCTAGATAAAGTACATATTAACAGAGGCAGCCTAACCTTTTAATGAAGCCTCATAATTTTTTACTATTGAAAATAGAGAATCACAGTCATATGGGAATGAATAAACCTGCCAAATGGGTCGGTGTGGTGGGTTTGAGTTGGGTCATTGCAAATTTGGTTTTCACAGTCATGGATTAAAAATATATTAAATAGGTGGAGTAATAAGACGCACAACTTGATATAATAATTTAAGAGTTGACACATGCATGTCCACATAATATGTGTATAATAAATAAGATATTATTAGTGGTTGCTCTACAAAAAAGTAGAATGCTTTATTAATAAGTTTAAGTGCAAACATAGAAGAATGAGAAGAATCATGCAATGTATTTGGTGTCAAGCAAAATATAATACTCATTGCTTTGTGTTAACATAAAGTTGTAAAAAAATAAGAAAACAACTGGCGATAACAAAAAAAATAAATGATACAGATGTTGCAGGTAAGATAATATATCACCATTACAACAGTTTATTTTTTTGTTAATGTTAGAAATTCCTAATATAACATGTGCTTATGATTATCTACTGTACAAAGTGAATATAAAAATAATATAGTTTCTATTGTTGAATATAGAACATGCTTCACACGATGTGTTTATCAACATGAACAGAAGTAGATAACATAACTACTTTGTTTTGTTAGCATAAAAAAATTTGGCAAAACATATCATTCATTGCCTTTAAGGTTGTCTTTTTACATTTCATACATTATATATTAATGGTTTAGATTCTTGATAAACGTGTGACTGTGGCATGTCTTAACATGCATACATGTATTATATTTATATTATTATATTTACTTTATTTAACTTGGTCACCATCATTTTCCACTGAGTGTATGGATTTGGAGGATTTCTAGAGATGAAAATTTTCATCACCCACCAACTTATTCGGGTTGACTGTCAGTGTTCACAAATATAATCTAGTTTGATAGGTCTAGGAATGGGTATTGTGCATTATGTTTTTTTAAAATGGAAGTGATAGATGTTACACCCATAGACCCAGAATTGACACCCATAATCACTGACGTGCAAGACTGGAAGAGGAATCAACAACCTAAGTTGGAACCCCCAACTAAACCTTAATCTTATTGTTTCTTGCCTCCACATTTCTTTCACAATTGTTCCCTCTTCCTCAAAGTTAATTATCCTACAATCTTTCTCCTCCATGAGGAGGTCTTTCCATACCTTCCCCATATGTTCCATCCATGGGTACAAAGTGCACTAGAAGCCCTATTTCCATGTAGTACACCACACATTATCCTTATAATCATTTGCCCACTCAGTCTTTGTTAGGGGAAACTTACAATTGTTCTGGTCCTTGATTCACTGGTATTGGTGATGTTTGTTGTTGCTCTCTTTCTGTATTGTCTCTCCTTTTCCCAACTAGACATCGTACCATTCTACTATGTGTCCTCTTATGTACACATGTGTACTGCTACATTTACTACTACGTGTAATGCCATATGTACTTCTATGTTTACTCTCGTGTATTGCTATGTGTAGTGTTGTGTATTGACATGACTTAGAAGTGTATGTTAAACACAAGCGTACACTTCAGAGTAGTAAAGGGACTCAAAGAGGAATGAATATCAAAATTAGACAATTAAGACATCTAAGGACTATTACTAACTAAAATATATCAACTAAGACTAAGAGAATTGTTGATTAAGTGATTAAACTAGAGATAAGAATTGAAATTGTAGAAAGTAATCTTGATGAAAGATCAAAAATATGGATTTTTTAGGATACTAAATTCACCAGAGTGTCAATATATGTGTGCATTCTATTCAATAAATACAAATTAACTTACCTCTTTAGATTAAGCATTTGTAGGTTGTACTACATGCTTTAGTACATAGCACACTATTTAGTATAATTATTGATCCACTTTTGTACTATCAATATAAAAGGCTAAATGATAGGTTCTTTATCTGGACAAATACTTCATAGTAATAGCCCACTTTCACAATAGGTTATTGATTGTGATGGTAATGAATTTTATAACTATTAATTGTGCTTTTGTAACAATGAACTACCTAACACATATTCATGGTGATAAACATAAATAAGGCAATACAACTTTTTTATTATCAAAATCTAAAGTAAAATATAAGCTATATTGAATCTAACATAAAAATAAATAGATTCAACACTAGTCTACTCTCATATTCTAAATATTGGGGGTTTAGTCAGTCATGCCTAATATGGAATCAATGGAGGGGAAAAAAGAAGTAAAAGACATGGAAAAATCATGTAACATGGTGCAAAGGAAGAATATTGTAGCTTGACGATGTTGGAGCCGCCAAACTACTCCTATGGATGTGCATTGCTCTGTGTTTCTTAGTCTCCTCCTTGGCATCTGGTTCATCTACGGATAGACAATGGAATGGCATCCATACGAGATGTCTTGTCCTATGGTGAAATGAGATATAACCTAAATGATATGTCTTTGGTGGTTTCCCACTTTGGGTTTATGTAGGTAAAATTAGGGCATAACTTGTCCAAGATCTGTTAGATGTTCCTTGTGTTAATCTTGTCAGTTAGACAAATTTTGGTTTCATCAACTTAGGGGTCCATTCCACCGACTCATTTGATTTATTGCGGTCTAGGGCTTCTGATCTTAATGTCACCAACTTGGAAAGGTGGTACCAAGAATCTTATGATGCTTTGTCTTTTATCTTCTTAGTCCTTCTTTTAAAGCTTAACAGTTTCCATGCTTCTCATGCTAGTGCCACCGACATGAGTTGGTGATATCAACTTTTTCATATTTTGTGCTTTCTTAAATCTTCAATAATAAAGTGAAACAATTTTGGGAAAATACATGAAAAATAGATAAAATTTGTTAAAGAAGACAAATTTAGGTAATTTAGACAAAATGACACAAAACAAATGAATTTGACAGAAATCCTTATAAAAACATGGCTAAGTTAGCCTCAATTTTGGTAGAGAAATCATATGCATCAAAATTCCTTAAGATTGAATGTTTCTTCCATCAAGAAACACTACTTTAGATTTGGTGGAAACATTCAAAAGAGAGACATATATTTGAACTTGGTCATTCTAATCATCCTTAACTCAATGGTTCCAAACAAGTCCTTTCCAACCATGGAGCAAACCGTTGTTGTTCAAGCGACCAATTATGAAAAATAAAACCTCAAAATCAGACTATTTAACACATTAGTAAGCTGAAGAAGATAGATATTATAGAAAGTCTAAGTTGTAGTGATTGCACCACAGGATGTCCCTATCTACATTGTTCTACTCAATACTTTTGTCTAATATGAATGCAGTTTCTTAAATATGATTAAGAAAAAGGAATAAACCTTTATCGATGGCCTATCATAGAGAGTGGTGTGTGAATGTAATGGGTGACATGAAAAATTAAAATCACACACAATATAATTCCCTAAAGAACATAGAAACCACTCCCCAGATGTATGTACATGAAGGGTGAAATGGGATATGGACTATGAAATAGGAAGAAGTACCTAGGATACATATATTGGGAGTACCAATCAACTACATATTTCTAGTACTTAGGATAGTTGAGTACCCAATACCAATCCGGTGGTGTTGATTGTCCTCCAATTCAACAGAATGTCTAACATCAAACAATTTAATACTAGTAATATTTGTTTATCTTAATATAGGTATAAAAAAATTATAGAAAACTCTAATGCAACCTAGGATAGTTACAATTGGAGATAAAACCTCTTATGAATGCACCCTTCTGATAGTTACTTAGTTTTATATGTTTTCCCTTTTTGAACAACTTTACCCGAAGTCAGAGGACTTATAGACTTGAGGCCCCATTCTTAAGTACCAAGGACATAGGACCACAATGTTATATAAAAATTTTAGCCACCAACAGGTTTGACATGGAAACCTTGTAATAAACCAAGGTCACATCACTAGAAAACTTAAGGCCCCCTATTTACAACTTAAGACTTGAACAAAAAGTCAGACAATCATGACTTTCACTTGGATGATACACTCTAAGTGAGTTATGAGGTAAACTAGAAGAGAAAAGAAATTCTTTTGGTTCACTTAGTTCAATTAAACAACCAGAAGTTTGATAATTTAAATAGTCATTTTTTGTTAGTTACTTCTTAAAAGAAGTGCACTGTTAAAATAAACAAAGTATTCTATCTTCTAAACAACATTGTTTCACTACAATCATACTTCATGATTGTTTGACACATTAATAAACATAAGATTTGGAGCTCTTCTACTTGTAACATTTATCCTATGTCTATATGGAAGTGCATTACATAACGATGAAGTCAATATCTAACTCATCATAAATGACAATATATATGGATCTTTCTACAACTCATAGTGATGACATTATAGAATAACACTTATGTGAGATCCATTTCCACCATCCCATCTACAAAGTTTTCTATGGCATTGGAACCCAATTGGTGATCTTTCAAATTGATGATGTTGCATAAGGTTTGCTGAGTAGCTATGATGTTACTCCTCCATCGTTTCACTTATCCGACCACAAGCTTGCCTTCATAGCCTACAGAAGACAACATTGTTGTCAGTAATGTGGATATACATATCACACACTTCAAGTCAGAGAAAATGCATGCATAACAAGAAACACACACATCATCCTTCCAATTGCATTGAATGGTCATAAAGGCCACAATAGTGGCTTTTTCTATAATTTTAATGATGCATATATTTCTTACCTATGTTTCTTACGTCTAAATTAAATAAGCATGTGATCAAGGAACTTAGAACAGATCCGGTGACAAGCAATATGTAATAATATGTATGTATGGATACTTATACATCAATTTGTACCTAGATTTTTCTTTATATAGGTCAAAATACTAAAACTTGATAGATACGATGTATGAAAAAGTTATGAACAGTTGGAAACCATCATACACCTAGTTTCATACTTGTATACACCTATTAGGATAGGTAGATAATATTTCTAAAACTATTTGAGTTGTTCTCCTAAATGTAGGACCTATCGGGATAGTGTTTTTTGGTAGTAATTCAATAGAAAAACATGTCAAGCAAACATTAGTTTGACTACGGCATATCTGTTATACCGAAGGTTGAATCCATGGTTTTTGTCTTGGATTATAATTTGACTAAGATGCATTTTGTCATGTTACAATGTGACAATGCTAGTTTTGTAGAAACATCTGTTCTTGCATAATTAATCATTTATTTCACACCCAACTATTCTATCATGACTAGTTTCTCATTGATCTAGTCCTAAACACTTCCACCATCTATCTTAGCTATTGTGAAGTATTTCCTATATATAGCAGTGCCTTATAGACACTTAGAGTATACTTGAGCAAGACAACTACGTTATGTCCTCCTAAGTTTAAAATATCTTGTTTTTATCTTCAATTGCCTCCAGCCATCCTAAGAATTATCTCAACATTAGTGTCCTACTCCTCCAAATGTGCCATTGCCTTAACCTTATGGAGTTTCTCATCACTTATTCATTGTTCTTATATTGTATATCTTGTAAAGATTGTGTTTCACTTTCCTTCTTCTCACCCCTTTCCCATTTGGTATGTTGCTACATGCTACTTCTTGTCAGAAGGTTGTACCGAAGTCCTTTAGGTCTACTTATGTCGAGAAGGTTGTGTCAAATGTGGTGAAGGTAGATTGTGATATTCATCAAAGAGGGTGGTCTTTTGGTGTCCCATAAAGTAGGAGAAAGTTATCCTTAATATTGAAATGGATCTTGGTCATGATCCAAAAAAGGCATCGATAATAATAGTTTATATCAGTATAAAAATGAAAACAAAATACATGTTGTGAAATCCTACTTACAACACCTAGGAAATGGAGTTGCGCATTTTAGGCTGAAAGAACTATACATCTTGTATATTTTTATAGTTACCTAACTTGTCCAGTTACTTGCTTCAATCATTCTATTATAATATTTTTACAAATAACATAGTTGTAAATAAACCATTTCTCATTTTAAGTTGCATAAAAATGAATTTGTTGTATTCACACCCCCTCTTCTAGATCTCACACTAGGCACACACCCCCTTTTTGTTGTGTTGACTAATCAATACAACATCATTTTGTTGCTCCAGATAGCCTTTGGAAAATGGGTCACACACCATGGATGCACCCACATTTTTTTGAGTTTGGCGGTCAATGAAACACCATTGATTCCTATCTAGAAGCCTCTGAAAGGTCAGATGCACGTCAGGGACACATCCCATTTTTCCTGTTTTGATTGGTTCACAAAATGTCAGTCAAGCATGCCTATAAGCCTTTAGAAGTTAGGGAACGCAGTTGGCATGCACCCCACCCACCACCCAACCGCTTCTTGAATTATGGAAGGCTCCACATAAACCCCAAACATAAGTACTCCATGGGCTCTCTATATAAAGCATGTCAAACACAATTTAAAAGGATTGACCACCACAGACTTTGGTTGACACCTATTTAGAAAGATTGGCATGAAGGCATAGATTCCCATTCTGCTATTTTTAATTAATGATCCCTAGTGAGAGAGGTTAGCCCCAAGAACCAAAAGAGGAATCTTTATACCTCAACATGAAAACAAGTTACCATCCCCATATATCTATGTCCTCCCTATCAAATCTCCAAAACCTAGATACAAGAGAATAAGGTTTGTCTTCACCTTCTACGAGGTTCACACAAGGTAGTTGAGTTCTAGAAACTATGTCGATCTTTCTCCCCTCCCCTCTTTTTCGATCCTTGTGTGGTGTGATGATATGACCACCAATGAATGATGCTCCTCGATATGATAATTTTGTGCTAACCTCATCCTTTAAAGTCCATTTTTTATTTATTTTGAATGCACAATCTGGTTAACATCCTGATCTAACTAAGGATATGGATGTGGATTTTCACTTCATTTGTAAGAATCTAGTGGTCTTGTCATCTCCCTATTTCATATATCTTCCATAGATCAATTTCCAAATTCATTATGACGTCCCTCCCATTGACGAGACATAGTCTATATATTTTCAAGCTTAAGGTGTTTGGTAAGTTTGAGATTGTGTGGACATGTAAGTTCTCACATTGGTAGATGACCTCCCATCTTCATATTTACCTTTTTTGTACATGTCTTGGACTTTCTCGTTTATAATTGAGACCACTCCTCTGTAAACAAAATTTCTTCCCCAACATATAATTAATAAGGCATTCTTGATAGAGATACATAGTCGAAAGACTTCCACACCAAGTTCTTCAAATTTTCAAATTACAATTTTCACCTAGAATTTTGATAACCTTCATGTTCTAAGACTATCGTACACTTTGCCGAGCATAACATGCGGAAAATATGCTAGGAATAACATTTATTCCAATGATATATAGTGTTGAATATTACCCAACATCGAAGTCATTATTATTTTGTCATGATTGACAATCAATATGGACCTATCTACCACTCACGGTGGTGATAACATAAAACAACATATACGTTTGGACCGTTTCCATCATTCCATCCACAGTCTCCGTGGCAATGGAATCAATTGGAGAATTGATGTTGTTGCATGAGAGTGACTCATCAGCTAGGATGTTACTGCTCCATCACCCCACTTATCTAACCGCAACCTTGCTTTGATAGCCTGCAAAAAAAAAAAGATAATTAGTGCTGTAACGCGAAAATGCATAACACGGACTTCAAGTAAGAGCATATGCGTTGAGAACAACGAACACACACCTCATTGTTCCAATTACAACGAATAGTCATGAACACTAGAATGAGAGTTTGAACCGCAGTTCCGCCTAGCATCCCAGCCCAAATGCCCTGCCCAATCAATAATTATATATAATAGCAAATATTCTGGTATCCGAAATCAGATGCATGCAACTAATGGAGTAACAGTTTCTGGTGGATTAATTATATTTGACGTACCTGAACCCCTAGATCGAATTCCCAACCCAAGGCCACACCAAGAGGTATCCCGATCAAGTAGTAACACCCAACGTTTACGTAGGCCACGACTGCTTGCCACCCGGAGCCGACTGCCACTCCTGCAAACACAACACGCAAGTTAAAATGTCAGATATGATCTAGCAACGCCGTTCAACAAAAAATGTAAAACTCAAGAAAAAAAAAACAAACAAGTGTATGATCGATCCGCTGACCTGATAGAATCGGTTGGACGCTGTTGAGAAGGATAGCAATCGCCAGGAGCGGCGACAAACTGCCGACAGCTTCCAGCACCGCCGGGCTGGTTGTGAAGATGAGGGCGATTTTTTCCCGGAATCCGACGATCAGTCCGCAGAAGATGAGGCTTATCGCAGTGGAGTAGGCAACTGAGACCGCCGTCGCAAACCTCGCGCCATTGCCGTTGTCCGCTCCCAACTCGTTCGCAACCCTGACACTGTGAATCAAATATATATCACGGCGACAGGCAGAGAATCAGATCATGAAAACCCAGATGATCAACAGCAAAGAAAGCTACCCCTATTTATGTTGTGAAGTTACCCTATTGCAGCAAAGAAAGCTAGTTGGATCATCAGCTCCCACCCGATTATGTTCATGCTGCACAAGCAAAATTCCGTTATGTGGTAGACCAAGTTTTAGTGCAAAGGATTAAATTATGTCATTCATGCTTGCTCACCATATGGAAAGAGCGCCCACTACGACCTCCGCGTTTTTTAGGGTTCCGGTCAACAAGATGAGTATTCTGTAGTACCAGTTCTCCAAGCTGCATGCATCATGAACAAATTGTGTCCATTAATCCATCGAATTGAAGCTGTGCCATTCAAAGGTTGACAGAGCTGATAAGTGAATTACAACAGATGTACGTAAGTACCATAGCATTACTCCGGATGCAGCAGAGAGTTTGAAGAAGTCCCACAGTCCTGAGAAAGCCCTGAAATCGAATCCCCGCCACGACTGCGGGCAGCCCCCTCCCACCACATACGCGAAGAGGCACGCCACCGTGAACCACCAGGAGAAGTTGAGCGCCATGACAGCGCCGAACAGCCCCATCTTCCACCACCAGAGGAACACCCAGCAAGCACACAAGTGAGCCACGAGACCCGCCGCGGCCGCTGCGGCCACGACGAAGTTTTTCAGCTGGCACTGCAGGAACCGGTTGAGCGGAAACATAACGGCCAAACAGAAGTGAAGCGGAAGGGACCAAAGCGCCGCGCGGCCAGCCAGCGCTGCTAGCTCATCAGGCTGCCCAGTCCATCGGAGGGCCGGCTCAGCGAGGAAGTAGAGTGGTGAAAGGGCGGTGGCGAAGAGGAGCAGCACGGCCCAGGAGCGTTGTAGATGGATGCTCAGCATGTGGTGTCGACCGGCTCCGTAGGCTTGCCCGCAGAGTGTTTCCAGTGCGCTCGCCATGCCCAGCATCAGGCCCAAGTTGAAGCCAACTACCACCGTGTTGGCAATTGAGAAGGCAGCCAGCTCCAGGTCGCCGAGATGTCCCGTCAATGCTTGGGTTATGACCACCGTGGTGTAGGTGCTCAGACGGGTGAAGATGGCCGGACCGGCGATGCGCCATAACTTCTTGGATTCCATCCACACCTTCTTGCTCATGCTTGGAGGGTCTGCACCTACTGCCACTCCTGAACAGGTCCTATTCTCATGCAGCAAGGGGACCTCTTCATCTCCGCCTGCCATTACTTGCACTCGACACTTGTCTGGTGGTCGAATCAATTAATGAAAGGTCTAAATCTTTACCATTCATATATATAATCCATCTGAGCTCTGGTGTGGTACCCGAAACAGCAAGGAAAGAGACATGGCTGACTACGGAATATGCGTTAAACAGAGAACTTTTCTTGGAGAGTATCATGCGTGGGGAGCAAGTTTCTTTCGGACCCAATTTTTCTGAGAGGGAAAGAGACAGTAAACTTAATCGTTATTAACAATGTCTACAAACCATGAAGTTTGGAGAAAAATTACATCGTTCACGCACGTTCCTGTGAGTTTATTCTACAATTATAACCTTTTTTAATATGAAAAATTATTATAAATAATCGTCAGAAGTCATCAGTCATCTTCCTGGTATAACGTAGATAAGGGGTTTGCTAAAAAAATGAGAACCTTTTTATCCCCCACATATGAATAAAAACAAAATAGAGAAGGGAAGCAAGTTGTTTCCCTCATCTATTTTGTCGTTATGCAGTGAGGATAAAAAGTGTATCATTTCTGGGTCCCATTCTTGTTCATGTAACATTATTCTTGATAATTTGTCCAGTGACAGTTTAATTATCACTCATCTGTTATTTGAATATCATGGGAGGCAAGCCTATATGAAGCTTTATTTGCTCACGACCTAGGACTTCCAACTTCCAGGAAAAAAGAAAGTGTCAGGACCAAGAACATGGTAAGATATATAACTCTACCAACTTATGTTTTTTAGAATATAACAATCCTTACATGCATATAATTAGTAAAACTCAGCAGACTTGCATTACAACGAAATAAAGAGGATGAATTGAGATATAATGTTTCACAAAATACAATTTTACATAGGGATCTAATATTCCAACTGCTTAGTGACGGCCGAACCATCCAATGACAGTCCGTTCAACATTTTTGTGACGGACATTGCTATATGGCGCACCATCTAAACCAATTTTGGGAGCTAGATGGGAGGCCCCGGCTAGTTGGCAGTTGTTGGCCTAGATAGTTCATAGGATAGTCTCGCAGGGAGAGAGAAAAATGAAGGGGGGGAGGATGGAGTGCGAGAGAGAAATAAAGGAGAGGAGTGCAAGACCCTTGACTTGGTTTCATGCTTTTATCATGTGTTATGCTTGTCACCTATCTAGATGCTTGTTGATGTAAGTTTAGGGTGTTTTTTCGATTTGCGTCTTACTTATGGGCTTATGTATAAAATACTCATGGTTGAGGGTTTTCCTACAATTATAGCATAGAATGTTATTTACCTTCGCTTCTCTCTCATGCTTAACTTGGTGGATGTACATAGGTGAAATGATTAAGCCTTACTGCCCGTCTACCTGTCGAGCACCGATGGAAGAGGTCTACCTTTCCATCGGTAGAAGACCGACTTCCATCGTCTGACGACCAATAAGACTCTTCTTTTTATGTTCTTGGTTTGTATATTTATGACTTTGTTGTTGGTTGAAGGTTGATGGCGTTGCTCTACCCTTCCATTGGAGGAGAACTGATGAAAGTGGTCGGCCGAGGTGGCCCGTGAATGTCTGTGTGATCACCACAGTGGAGTAGGTACTCAACGGGTGAATATGGCCGGGCCGGCGATACGCCATAAATTTTTTGATTCCACCCACACCTTCTTCTTCATACTTGGAGGATCTACATCTGCCATTACTAATGAATATGTTCCGTTCTCATGTAGCAACGAGGCCTCTTCATCTGCTCCTGCCATTACTTCTGCACTTGACACTAGTGTGGTATTAGAACAATCAATTTAATGCAGAGTTTAAATCTCATCGTTCTTATAAATAATCCATCTTAGCACTTGTGTGGTACTAGAAATAGCAAGGAACGAGAAGTTGTTGACTACCTAATAAACACTAAACAATCAACATTTCTGAAGACTATGATGCGAGGGGAGCAAGTTTCTTTCAAACCCGATTTTTCTGAGAGAAAAGGAGACAACATACTTAATCTTACTATCTATGCCTGTCGACGAGGAAGATGGAATAACAATACCTCGTTCATGTATGTTTATGTAAGTTTATTAATTTGGACCTGCACAGCTAGGCAGTATCATAGCTGGATGTGGAGGTCTATTCTCAAACACAGGGATCGCATGCTCCATCTGGTCCGATTTGACATTGGTGATGGCAACACGATTAAGGTATGGAAAGACCCATGGATCTAGGGGTGTTACTTGCAGGACTTGATTGGTACAAGGCTTATGTACAGAACAGGACTGGAACCTTCCTCGTATCTATTTGGTCTCATCAAAGATGGAAGCTGGGAACTACCACCTACTACAGAAAATGTTTTTTACAACGGGAGATAGACAACAGTTCTGATGATTGTGTTGTAATTAGCATACTTATCACAACAATCCCATTTTTGTGTTGTATATTGTATATTTTATATAACACAAGTCATTTACAACATACCAAACCTGTTGTAGTATAGGAGGATACTACAACAACTGCTAAAGTATTGTAATAGGTTGTAGTATCACAACATATTCAAAACCGTTGTAAAAGATGTTATTTACACAACATATTTTGACCCGTTGTAATAGTCACATGTTGTAATAGACCATCATTACACAACGCAGACTCACCCGTTGTAGTATGTATTAATTATACAACAGGACTTTACATGTTGTATTTGGTACATGTTGTAATAGACCACCATAATACAACATACTAAAACTCGTTGTTATATCCCAACATGAGACAACAGACTCCAACCTGTTGTTATATATTATAATTACACAACATGTTGTAATATCCACACATAAAACATCATTGTAATAGACCTCCAATACACAACATAAACTAAACCATTGTAATATACTATAATTACACAACATGATATCACCTGCTGTATTGGCTACATATTTTAAAAGACCATAGTTAAACAACACATCATATTCACATAATTCTCTGAATTTTTCAATTAATCGCGTATAATATATTTGTGTGTGTGTATCCATTATAATATTCGCGTATATATATATATATATATATATATATATATATATATATATATATATATTAATTCTATAGTTTTAAACATCACTATATAATTTTGATATTGTATCCATTAATTTTAAATACTTCTATCTGCATTTATATTTCATTAATACATAATATTTATAAATGCAGATAGAAGTATTTAAAATTAATGGATACAATATTAAAATTATATAGTGATGTTTAATATTATAGAAATAAAACATATACATACATACATACATACATATATATATATATATATATATATATATATATATATATATATATATATATATACTAATTCTATAGTTTTAAACATCACTATATAATTTTGATTTTGTATCTATTAATTTTAAATACTTCTATCTGCAGATAGAAATATTTATAAATGCAGATAGAAATATTTAAAATTAATGGATACAATATTAAAATTATATAGTGATGTTAAAACTATAGAAATAAAACATATACATATAAATATATATATATATATATATATATATATATATATATATATATATATATATATATATTAATTCTATAGTTTTAAACATCACTATATAATTTTGATATTGTATCCATTAATTTTAAATACTTCTATCTGCATTTATATTTCATTAATACATAATATTTATAAATGCAGATAGAAGTATTTAAAATTAATGGATACAATATCAAAATTATATAGTGATGTTTAAAACTATAGAATTAATATATATATATATATATGTATATGTTTTATTTCTATGGTTTTAAACATCACTATATAATTTTAATATTGTATCCATTAATTTTAAATACTTCTATCTGCATTTATAAATATTTTGTATTAATGAAATATAAATGTAGATAGAAGTATTTAAAATTAATGGATATAATATCAAAATTATATAGTGATGTTTAAAACTATGGAATTAATATATATATATAAATATATATATATATATATATATATATATATATATATATATACACACACACGCACACACACATGTATGTATGTATTTTATGTGCACCAGCGTGTCTTATATACTACCATATTAGTTTTTATTTTATTATTTTATTATTTTTATTGCTATATTAGTTTTCTTTTTTTCTAAGTATACAATTAAATGCATGTATATATTTTCTTTATTTTTATAATTTTAAACTTATTATACAATTTTAGTACTACATTCATTAATTTTAAATACTTTTATGTACATTTATAAATATTATGTATTAATAAATATAATATTCTATTAATATTTTTATTAACTTCAGTTAATATTTCAGATATATGGCTAATTTCATATAAGTTAATGTAGATTATATTTATTTAGCTATTTAACATATATATGTATATATATCATAATAAAAAAATATACATGGTATCATAATAAAAAAATTTAAAAAAGAAAAACATCGGCCCGCCCAACGGGTAGCTGGGGGCGCGGCGCCACGTGGCAGTCCCACGATGAAGATGCCAGTCAGATCAGCGTCTTCATTGTGGGACTGCCACGTGGCGCCACACCCCCAGCTACCCGTTGGGCGGGGTTGAATTTGCTTTTTTTGAGCCAATAGGGGTGAAGACGCCATTCTGTTCGGCGTCTTCGACCCTTTCTCCCTCCCAAACTCGTCTATTCGAGTAAATTTGTTCCAAACTCGTTCATTTTGGTCATTATTTACTGTTAACCCGTCTATTTTGATTTTTCCCTCTAATTTATAGGTGTCACGGAAAAAAATCCCCACGCTTCCTATTTTTCTTCAGCGCACCGTTTTCCCCCAAAACCAGTTTCACTGCAACCGTGCAAGTGAACCCTCGTCCCCCCCATCCCCGTCTGAGCAACAGACGACGACAGCTCCCGCCAGACCGACCGCACAACTCCCCCCCCTCGCGTCCGAGGAGCGTCACAGACGACTCAGCAGACGACGAGAGACCGACTCGCAGAGCTCACTGCCGCTAGACACTTGCAACAACTTCCCCCGCAAGATAGACGAAGCTGACGTTCCCAGGGGCGCTCACCGCTAGACGACCGGAAAGCACCGCTGCCCTCTGCGTTTCGCACCAACCTCTACTTTGAGCTCCCTTCAATCCAAGGTAACCTCTACTTACACGGAAAGGACTCATAGCCCTGACTAAAATTGCCAATCTCTTGGGATATAGATTGTGTTAGATAACTAAATGAATTGTGAACCTATTCCAATCCACTTCGTCTTCTCCTAAAGGAACATGTAGATACCCAATTTGGTCCAAGTCGGACTGATTTTGGCATAACATGGCGTAATCAGACACAACTTTCCCTAATTTGGACTACATTGACGTAAATGAGCCCTAGTTTGGCTAAATCAAACCTAATTCACCAATTTAGACATGTTCTCCTCATATCAGACATATTATCCCCTAAATCGGACCTAATATGTCCAAATTAGATCTGATTTGGCATAAATAAGATCTATTTCTTCCCTAAAACAACTAAACTCGATGTACTTTGACCAAATTCAGACCTAATCCATGCTAATTTGGTATTTAAGTGTTTAAATTTGAGCCTAAAAGGACTTGGGCATCCACTTTAGTTATCTGAAAGCCTAGGCACCCAACTTAAGGTGGCTCACCTAAAGCCTAGGGGGACTAGGCAGAGCCTAGGCGGGAGCCTAGATAACTATGATCTAAACATATATTGTTCCGAAGACTAAGCCGATATCGAATATTCTAATAAACCTATCATTAATACATGTATTGTTCCAAAGATTCCATCAACATTCTAAAACCTGCCATTACTTATTAGAAACAGTAACGTACTGTTCTTACTGTTAGTTCCACATTCATGAGACTGTATTCGTAACTTATTGTTAGTTTTACATTTTATTATACAAATCTGATTATTAATTTTCATTTGTGCTTACTGATGATAATTCTGTATTTATTTTATCTAAACTATTTGGCTCTCAAGTCAATGTATTGATATATATTTAATGTTATATCAATAAGAAATACTGTATCCACAACTGTATAAGTATCATGTATTTTCAAAAATTGTTGCATCACAACACAAGTATGTGTCTGTATTTGTATCAATGTTTGTATATACAACCGTATTTGTCTCCGTGCTTCATAGATATTGTTGGTCTACTCAAATATTATATGTGTAAGCATGTATACCTTATGGTGTGCATATATATGCACACTTATTGATACACTGATACAGAAACCTACATTTGAATACATAAAAACGTATGCTCTCACAAATATAGATCATTTTTATGATAAAGGTGAACATATCTATGACAAAGTAATGAAGCCCCTTATATTAAATTAACAAAAATGATAAGATAAAATTAATAAGTTTAAAATATCCACTTTATTGCAAGATTCCATACCAACACCAATTAACATTGTACAATTTTTGGGACGACGATGCACATAGTCAGGAAATAAAGCATATGACAAACTGATACTTAGAAACCACAACATATACACATTGATAATTGCCAAAAAAAAATTGATTGTGGCAATCTTCATGTTAAAATCATTGTGATGATGCAAAACATATATAAGCCTATTACCTTTGGATGCTCAAGAGAAAGCCAAATGTGAGAGTCTGAGATCTCAGTCGTTGTATCTAAAGACTCTAAACTACTGCCTAGGATCAAGCATAGTGCCTTGAACATGGCATCCTCCTCCATAGATTACTTTGTTTTCTATGGAAGCTAGAGGCGATTTTGTGATTTTAGGATATTCTGTCAGCTGGATCATCCTGTTTAATTTTATCTATGGGCAGTTAGGTCAAGAGGTTGTTTATTCTTCCCAACCTCCATGTACGAGCCTTTATGCCTAAACACACGTTTACATATGAGAAAGCAAAAACAACATTGGCAGTAATACTACCATTACAGGCTTGCTTAAGAACAACACAGTCACAGAGGCTATTTGGGGTTTGTGCATGCAATGTTTCTCTTCCATATTATTTTTCAACTGCCGCGTGGCTAGTCCATCTGCAAGGGTTTTGGAGGATCTACTAATGTGCGTCACCTCAATCTTCCAATCCTTGTTCAGCATAACATCAATTCTTTCTTTATAGTATGCATACGCAAGAAGCCGGATGCTCAGCTCCATGCTAAAAAAAGCAAGCGATACATTTCCTTCACTCAAAGACAACGGATACCTCTTTAGCCCTCCTACAAACCTACGAGCATGTAGAGTGCTCTCTTCTTCCTTGTTGCACCTTGCTCAGATGTTGGTGTCTGTCGTCCTCCTCGCTATCCTTGTCTTATTGATTATTATTGCCTCGTTGCTAGGAGCCATATAAATCACCTATTGTTTCCCAGGCATCTTCACATGCCATATATGTTTCCAACTACCAGTATGAGTTCTCATGAGCAGTACCAGAATTCCATTCACATCACTTGGAGGCCGCTTGATGTTTTCAAATATGCCCTCCAGAATTTTATAGGAGGCCTCTTGATGTTTTATACATGGTGCTTGCTTTAAATCTATAGGAAATGGTCAGTATGGTGGACCAGCTTGGAGAAAGATCCATGTACAACTGACTTTTCCCATTTAGCTCACAAGGGCATTTACAATTAAAGAAGATGTCGTACAAATTTTATTTGTCCTTTTGACACAAATAACAATAGAAAGGCATCTGAAATCAGTGATAAATCAGACGCCATTTCATTAGCTAGCAGAATGGCATCCATGATAAGTTTTTCTTTGACCAAGGTGGTCTGGTTTGCACTAGTGAGGGTGTAAGAATAGATTGAAGTTTATTTGCCATACCTTGTACATAAATATATATACAAAGTTTCACAAGGATGTGGTCCTCCCAATCTTTTATCAATGTTGCATCTTCAATCTTTGGAATCAAGGTGACGAAGGTCTTCTTCTCCTTAAGCATTTTACCTATGATGAAAAACTCGGAATAACTCTTAAGGCCTAGTTTGGGAGGGAAAGTTTAAAATATGGTAGACTTATACAGATGGCGCTGCATTATATCGACTAAGTAGTAATTACAAATGTTATATTCTTCAGATTTAATAATTAAAAATGGTACATTGAAAACTTGGGAAAAATGATGGACTTTTAGATTGCTGTTTTTCCGTCTCACAGAACGTGCAAGGGCTCTTCGACTCTACAGCAAGAGCTGCATAAACGATGGGTGTGGTATTTCACAGCATACTATTTAGGTATTAAATACTTTTCCATTCATTAAAAAAATATAGTATAAGAACTAAAATCATGGGGTGACTACCAAGGAAGGATAAAAACCACAACAAAAATAACCTATTTGATGAGCATGCAATTTATATCCTTTTCCATTCATTAAAAAAATATAGTATCAACCTATACAATGTGCATCAAATCTATATTTTTTCCATGTATTAAAAAAATAGAGTAATTATCAACAAATAACTCATCAGGAATCAAAATTTCACAATAGGAAACTGAACATAAGCTTCAAAGGCAGAGAGATAAAAACGCATCAACAACATAGTACAACCAAGGCACAAGAAAAGTGTTGGGTTTTAGGGGAGACAGAGAAGGCAGCGGAAACAAAAAAAAAAATTCTCCCCAAACCCATACCGAGGAAACGCGTCAACGTCTATATAATAGGAAAGGATGGTTTGCGGAATCATACCTTGTCCCGAGGCTTGCTCGGCGATAATACCTCGCGCAATGCGCGGTCTTCAACTCCGGACTTCGACGGTGTATGTGCAACTCCTGGTCGCATCAGGACTGACAACTCCTACTCGAACCGGACTGTCGGATGACAGTTGTCCTCCTAAGCGGCAGTGTCCTCCCGCCTCTGTAGTAGTCCACACGGACCACCTGGAACTCCACACTCCTTGTCCCACAAGGAAGTGGAAGGAGTCGCACCCTCCTGTTGACGTACTAGTCGCCAACACACTCTCCTGCCTCCTATTGCAACTGCAGTTGTCCTTCCCTTGTTGCACCTCCCTTTTGCGGGAAACACTTGCTCGGGCTCTCTCACGGTTACCAAAACCAGAGAGAACGACAACTTGCAGAGCAACTGGTTGCACTGAGCTGTACCGTGAGAAGCCCCCAATACCCCCTATATATATAGGAGAGTCATGGGACAGGGTTCTCCATCCCGGGCAATGCGGGACTAAAGCAGGAGTAGAAGGGTTCGGGATTTTCCACCAAAAGCAACCATCTCGCAACCTGAACCGATCGGTTCACAAGTGAACCGGTCGGTTGGGGACCTAAACCGATCAATTCACCACTGAACTGATCGTTTGGGACCCTTGAACCGATCGATTCACTCATGAACCGGTCGGTTGGGGTTCCAGGTTGGTTCCCGATTGACTTTCCTTGTTTCTTTCCCAATTGGTATCGAATACCAATATTATTCCCAATCGAATTGGGCAATTTGAAACGAAAAGAAAATTCTCACCAATCCTACTTTCCCAAGTTGCTCGATTGCACCAGTTGAATCGATTGGTTCAACACTTGAACTGGTCATTTCACTCTGTGCATGAGCCGATCGGTTCAACAATTGAACTGACCGGTTCAGCAACCTCAGCCGAGCGGTTCATCACATGAACCGATTGGTTGGGAGTGCAGGTTGTGCAGAATCAGTCAAATGCGATTTCAATCAATCTGATACTCCAATCAATGCGTCCAACACCTTGAACCATACGATATTGAGCCATCGACTGATTGAGTGTTTAATTGAACTACCAAACTCTTTTAGTAATCAATCTAAACATTGCTTTGTGGACAAAAATCCTCTTCCAGGTTAAATCCTATGTGTGTGACCCTGCAGGTCCATTTCACGTTGGCAGTGAAAGTTCATAACACTTATGACTTCACAAGCAAAGAGCGGTGCCTAGTCACACATCAGTGCTACCCAAGTGAAAGTAGAAAGTTGGAGAACAACTTTCATCCTACAATCCGTGAATGGTGTTACAGCGAATGTATAATTCCTTTGTCACTGATATCCCGAATGAACTCGAGGCATGGAACAGTCATCCTGTCAATGTTCATTCACTTCCTTGATCTCAGAGTAGACTGGAAGAGATATGTATGACATCAATATCATATACTGATTCACACATGCGTGCACGCCTTTATCAATCCTACTCATCAAGTGGCCATGGATATCAAACTCCCTCAGGAGGGAAAAATCCCATATCTATCACTCACCCCTCAAAAGCCCCATGTGTCAAAGCCACCCAATCATCACCTTTATAACAACCCATGTTTCAGGACTGCGTTTGATGATGTCAAAGTGTGCCCAACGACATGTGTTGAGTGCAGTGATTTCAGGTCTAAGAATCACACTCACCACCATCACTGTGAGTACTGACTGTGACTACCATCTCATGGTTCCATGTGTCAAACTCACGGTGGGTCTGTCCGGTACACTTGTTCTCTAACAAGTACCTATGTGTTTGGTTTGATATCTCTATATCATGACTAATGAGATTCTTTCATCAACCAACACCACAATCTAGTCTTGTGTGTCATTGCTGTCTATCTACCTTCCACAATGACATCCGACTAGGGACATAACAAGAATGTACAAACTCTTAGCATCCGTATGATCTCATCATTCAGGTCCTCAACCTAAAAGCATACGTCATTGAGTATTGTCATTCTCTAGACATTCAATCTATTCTATCACTATCTCATATGACTGAACTAGAAAGAATTGGAAGCTCGCCTTTGATGTTTATCAAATCAATCTTAATGTATCCCACCAATCATTACATGATTGGATCTTGGGCATACATACCAACAGACTCCCACTTGCACTGCGAGCCAATCACCCTTGAATCATATTCATAGTGATCTTCAAACATGTCCCACATGTTACTGTGCTCTTAGTACAAACATAGTGAGTAATGACAACACCTTGCCAAAGTTTGTACAAATTGCATGTCTCACATCTCTTCGTTGTACGTCATACGTATGAGATGGAGTTGCCGTAATATGCTATCTTGTATTCCTTTGCTAACCTTTAGCCACATTGCATGATCAAGGATTCCAGACTTATCATCAATGAGTGGAATATAAGTTCATCCCATGAACTTTCAGATCCATATAATATCCACTGCTGTTTACTAACACATAGATACTCGACTTTCCCCTTTTTCAAATGGCTTTATTGGAACATTTCCAATTATCAACAAACTTTCACTTTTATACATCTTATGTATATATATTGTGATTAATTTTCTATCCTTTCGGAAGTTCGCATCGTTGTAACTCTTTACATCGAACTCTTCCTTATCTCCATAGAACTAGTACTTCACAAGCACTTATCAAGTTCTCATGGTATTCCAGTAACCCTTACTAGAAATAGACAGACATCCACTCGTCATGTCACACATACGAGTTATCATGATGAGCACATCATATTGCCATGTCCTACATACAAGATGATGAATGCATTTTATTCTTGCCATGTCATACATGCAAGATAATGGGATGATTACATACATGATAGATCCATATCTATTCTTAGTGTTCCCATTCTTCATAAGAATCAGACACTTGGCCTTGGGATATTAATATCCATGTAACATGGACAAGTTTTCTCCCACTGAATCTGTACATACTGAACACTTCAGTACAAATTGCCAATGTATGCTTTCTCTTTCCAGGTCAAGAGATTTTTGAGAACTATCTCTATAGATCTCTATTCCTATCACAAAGGAAACATCTCTATCTTCCTTAAAGATAATTTCCACATTCGGATTTCCAATCTAGAACATTTCCATTTCACATCAATATGTGGAATGTGAACATGCTCCCACTAAATCACAGATCCCTTCTTTATCTTTAACATATCAGTCAAACCCTTTGACTATATCATCAAAATAAAGATCCAATTTTGAGTTGCTTGTACTCAATCAATCACATTGATTAGTCCATTATAACTTATAGAATTCATTTGCATTAGTGGATTCATAAACCTTATAGGCTGTGTCACGTACACATCCTGGTTTTATTCCTCATAGGAATGCGGTTTTAGTATCCATATGCCAAATGTCTTAGCCATTAAGTTGCAATCAACAAGCATCATCCTTCTCAAAATGTTATCCATGTGTCTTAACACTTAAGACTCATCTGCACTTATGGATATGATCCAATGAGTGCTACCATCAAGGTCATACCTTATGGTTCACATGGAAGTCATTTAGGATGTAATGGTTTTAAACCATAACTCAAGATTCGGTTCCTCATATTCATCTTGATAGTTGACTCATCACATGAACAACTCATCACATAGATAATTGAGGTGTATCTGTTAAAGATATAAGAACTCACAACCCTTGTGATTCTTAATTTCTTTTATTAGTGTGGGGTATTCTTTTATTAAGAAGAATTCAGTTATTTGATAATCATTCTCTAACTCCTTAGAGTATGATTCCTTCTTGATTCAGACATCACCATGCCTTAATCATGAGTTCACTATGATACACTATCATAATCACTCATAAGGATCTCAAACATTTGGTCCAAGTATTTCATTCATTGATCTCATCAAGAATTAATACTTTACCAAATTTGTACTTCATTTATGATAATCTTGAACACTTCAAGATATTCATATTGGTATTTCTCTAAACACCATTTGAAGTATTAGCATTTATTCCAATAGGTATGCAAATACATCACATGTATTATACCTAATAGGATAATCATTCTCCCACTACATTAGTGAAGATTGATTAATCATGTCCAAGATATTCATGTCCCTTACTGGTTCTCTAACCAAAAGAGTCTAGTTTTATCCATCACATGGAAACTAGAAATGAATTTCTCATGATTAATGATAATTAAAAAATGTTTGAGTTATCTATAACTTTTAGGTATCGTCTTATCTCATGCATATCAAATATCACAAGATAAATAAGGCATTTCCACAAAGATCACATCTTTATAAATTGAAACATCTATTTATTAATTGCCATCATTGTCATACAATATGCAAAAATAAAGTGTTTCTATCTATTGGCAAGTATGAAATAGCAGTTCATAACTGTATTACATGCCTTATTGGCTGAAAATAAACTAAAGTATTCCTATCTATAAAGGCAACACTTGCCCCAAGTAAGAATGCTTTACACTTTACATCTTGATATCATATATCTCAAAAGTGTTACAAGTTTATTTACATGACACCTTAAGTAGAGGCTTCAGTCGCCTCCTTCTTCTTTTGTTCTTCCAAGTAGAGAGGACAATTCCTTTTCCAATGTCCTGGTTTTTGACAATGGTGGCAATTTCCTTTCTTGGTCACGCCTCCCTTGGCCTTGAGAGCTGAAGATGGCTTGGACTCCTGGCTAGCTTCAGAACCTTTCTTAGCTTTGCCCTTGCCCTTGTGCTTGGACTTGAAAAACACTAGAGGGGGGGGTGAATAGAGTTTTTAAAACAATTTTAACAATTATTTAACTCAAACAACCACAATTGAGATTAGAAGAAGGAGACAGGTGTTTAGAGTGGTTCCAACTTTAGCAAATACTAAAGTTGTCAGTCTACTACCCGGTTGCTTACCCAACCGGGATTTTGAAAGTATTTATTTTATTACCTTCTCAAAGATTTATTACCTTCTCAAAGATTTACCCAACCGGGATTTTGAAAGTATTTATTTTATTACCTTGAACATCCTTCACTTGAAGTAGGTGCACCAACTTGAGGTAGCCTTCTTGAAGTAACTCCAAGCTCCCCCTTGAAGTAGCCTTCCTCTCTAGAAGTAACCTCCCGTTGCACCAGCCTTATGAAGTAGCTCAAGGTCGCCTTCTTCACCAAGAAGATCTCCACCCTCTCCAATCCGCAGCCTCCAACCTAGGAGTAGCAAGGAGAGTACAAACAGTAATAGAGAACAAGAAAGGAAAAAGGAAATTACAACTTATCCTTTGTAGCCCAAGGCTTGATTTGCCTAGATCAAGCGTATAGATCTCCTAACCAAGTGTATGGACTTGTGATTGCAGTGGGTAGGAGATACTAGCCTATAGGACACGAATTTTGAGCTAAGGATGAAAGTAGCCAATTGTTACAATGCTCAAATTGCTCACAACAGATTGCAAATATAATTTCTTGCTCAAAGAGTACTCAAGTGTGTAAAAGGTGTATTTGATAGTCCTATGGCTTGTCCTATTTATAGGAATGGCCTATGGATGCTTAAGGACGTTCTAGACAACTTCTAGGGGTTTCTAAGTGCTTAACTATCCGTTAGGTACAAGTTTGTTGCTTTAGCAAAGACTAATTAATTTACTCTGCAGTTGCTGTTAGAGTTCATCTCGGTCGAGGAATGGTCGACCGAGATACCTACTCGGTCGAAGTTTTGTCGACCGACAGGCTCTCTGGATCAAGTGATTTGCAACGTCTATCTCCAACTGCCAACTACCTTGTCAGTTGTGTCTAACGACTACTTTGGATCTTTCTCGGTCGAGATGATTGTCGACCGAGAGTGTCTCGGTCGAGGAGTTGGTCGACCGAGATTGATCCTATTACAATGTTTCAATTTAGGCACTAATTATATGTATGAGTGTGCAGATGTGATCCTATTTGAAGGTGATGACTTATCTAAATGTGGTGTTTAGCTAGGGAAGATCTAACGCTTGATTTACATGCAATCTAAGTACTTGTACATTATATATTTGTGCAAGCTTTTACAAGGCGATTACATTGCATGAAAATATAAATATGGAAGCATATGGATTTCCCTAGTACTTTGTCATCCGCCTTGTTCCTGCACACTCAAGTAGCTCGTTAGATCAATAAGAATGAAATGTTTGTCATAATCAAAACAAAGGGATTTATAGATGTCCATTTAGCCAACAATCTCCCCCTTTTTGAAGATGACAAACATTTCCAAAATATAAATAAAGGAAATATAAAACATATGAGTTTCATACCTTTAGATTACCTTTTGTAGCTTTTCCTCTTTTTTACAAAATGTGTGCTTATTATTCCCCATGAATTATGGAACATGAAATCCAATTCACTAGGGAAGATAGCAACTTTCAATGTAAAGCCAAGAGTTTATTTATGAAACTCATTGATTGAGTTTTTCATAATTACTAAGTTTTAGTTTTATATTTATTTCTCCCCCTTTGTCATTTCAAAAAGATATCCGTTAAGAATAAAAACTCCCCCTTAATTAGATGTCCCATCAAATCTAATGAAAAAGATGTCCATTAAAAGTTTTTGTTAAGAAGTACAGATATCAAAGAAAACATCTTCCAAAGGAGTGATAAGCAGTTGCTTCCTAATTTTGTTAAATTGATCTAGTGGAAGCGGTTTTGTAAAAATATCAGCCAATTGATCTTTTGTATCAACATGATGAAGGGAAACATGATTCTTGGAGATATGATCCCTTAAAAAGTGATGACGGATTTCAATATGTTTAGCTCGGCTGTGTAAAATAGGATTGTGTGCTAAGTTTATAGCGCTCGTGTTGTCACAAAAAATAGGCGTAGATGAAAGAGTAAAACCATAATCGTTTAACACTTGTTGCATATAAAGTACTTGAGCACAACAAGACCCGGCTGCCATATATTCGGCTTCAGTTGTAGATAGGGAAACCGTATTTTGTTTCTTGCTAAACCAAGATACTAAAGCTCTCCCTAACAAGAAATAGCCACCACTAGTACTCTTGCGATCAAGTCGACAACCAGCATAATCCGCATCAGTATAAGCTTTAAAATCCAAGGATTGTCCTTTTGGATACCATAAACCAAAACAAGTAGTGCCGGCTAGGTAACGAAGAATTCGTTTAACTGCTAGAAAATGAGAGTGCATAGGTTGTGATTGAAATCGAGCACAAAGACCAACGGAAAACATAATGTCCGGTCTAGAAGCAGTTAAGTAAAGCAAACTACCAATCATGGCTCTATATAAGGAATCATCAATAGGTTCCCCATTTTCATCCTTATCAATTTTAATAGAAGTAGCCATAGGAGTAGTAGCATGTTTGCACTGATCCATCCCAAAACGTTTTAAGAGTTCTTTAGTATATTTTTCTTGGCTTATGAATATTCCGACAGGTGTTTGTTTAATTTGAAAACCAAGAAAGAAAGTTTGTTCACCCATGAGGATCATTTTAAATTCTTTTTGCATAATGTCACTGAATTGTGTGCACAATGAATCATTAGAAGCTCAAAAAATAATGTCATCAACATATATTTGCACAACTAGGAAATCAGATGTATATGTTTTGAAAAATAAAGTAGAATCTGAATTTCCAATAGAAAAACTATTATCAAAAAGATATGTCTTGAGCCTTTCATACCAATTCCTAGGTGCTTGTTTTAAACCATAAAGTGCTTTCTTAAGTTTATAAACATAGTCACCTTTTTCCTGTATTTCAAAACTAGGTGGTTGGGCAACATATACTTCTTCTTGAATGATGCCATTTAGAAATGCACTTTTTACATCCATTTGGTAGAGTTTGATGTTTTTATGTGCAGCAATAGCTAGTAACATTCTAATAGCTTCAATTCTAGCTACCGGTGCATACGTTTCATCAAAATCTATTCCTTCTTGTTGATTATATCCTTGTGCTACTAACCGAGCTTTATTCCTTATTACTTCTCCTGCCTCATTTAGCTTATTCCTACAAACCCATTTAGTTCCTATGATGGTTTTATCTTGTGGTTTAGGAACTAAATCCCATACATCATTTTTAGTGAATTGATTTAATTCTTCTTGCATGGCTATTATCCAATAATCATCTTTAAGAGCTTCAGATATCTTCTTAGGTTCAATGATAGAAACAAAAGCCATGTTTGCAACATCTTTGAAGGAAGACCGAGTTTTGACTTTATCATTAGGATCTCCAATAATTAGTTCTTGAGGATGATCCTTAATAAGCCTAGGTGTAGGTTGTGGTTCAGCTTGGTGATTATTTGTAGTAACTTTCTCACTATCATTTGGTATGTTTAAATTTTCGAATTGATTAGTGAGATCTATGATTTCTAGATTTTCAGATTTGGACTCTTCATGAAAAGAAACATGAATAGATTCCTCATCTTTTCTAGAGATAGTGTTATATACTCTAAAAGCTTTGCTAGAAGTGGAATATCCTAAAAAGAATGCTTTGTGTGATTTAGAGTCAAACTTATCTCTATCATCTTTGGTATTTCAAATATAGCATGTGGAGCCAAAGGTATGAAAATAGTCAACTCTAGGTTTCTTAGAATGTATTATTTCATATGGAGTTTTCTTCAAGTGAGAGTGAACAGTTACTCTATTTAACACATAGCATGCAGTGTTTACAGTTTCAGCCCAAAAGGTTTTGGGTGTGTTGTGTTTGAGCATCATAGTTCTAGCCATTTCTTATAGTGATCGATTTTTCCTTTCTACTATACCATTTTGTTGTGGGGTGCGTGGAGCAGAAAAATTATGAGTGTACCCTTGAGATGTACAAAATTCCTCAAATGTATGATTTTCAAATTCTCCACCATGATCACTTCTAATGGTACATATTTTTCTTTGTAATAGATTTTCAATCTTGGAACAAAATTGTATAAAAACATGAATAGTATCATCTTTAGTTGCAATAAAGTGTACCCATGTGTATCTACTATAATCATCAACAATAACAAAACAGTATCTTTTACCACCAATAGATTGTGTCCTCATGGGTCCAAATAAATCCATATGAATTAATTCTAAGGATCTACTGGTGCTAAGTTCATGTTTTGGTTTAAAAGAGGTTTTGGTTTGCTTTCCCATTGTGCATGGTTCACAGTTTTCAACTTGATCAAAAGATAAAGTAGGCAATCCACGAACAAGATCATATTTCAATAACTTTTTAATAACATGTGAACTAGCACGTCCTAGCTTTTTATGCCATAGTTGTAAGGTATTTTCATTTGCAGGTAAGAATTTTCCCACTATTGATTTCATAGAGTTAGGTTTAAGGATATAAAGATTTCCAACTCTATTTCCTTCATAAACAACATTTGTAGTGTTTTCTATCAATAACTTGCAGTAGGTTTTGTTAAATAACACATCATAACCACTATCACATAATTGACTAACACTTATCAAATTATGGTGCAAACCATCAACGAGTAGAACATTCTTTATTTTGAGGTTTGTACCAACATTACCTATTCCAACGATTTTACCCTTACCATTGTCTCCAAAGGTGACCATTCCACTTTTCTTTTCTTCAAAGGTTTGAAATGCATACTTGTTCCCGGTCATATGTTTGGAGCATCCACTGTCAACCACCCATTCCTGCATTTAAAATGTAGATTTTGGTACCCATGTGATGGTCCGATATGGTTAGAATCATTTAAGTACAGACTTGTATAAAAGTTCTGAATCAGAAATCCAGTCGGTCGACAATTGTTCGACCGACATCTGTCTCGGTCGACTAATTGTCGATCGAGAATATTACTGTATTGCAAACAAAAAAACACAGAATTTTAGCTCGGTTGACCAATTTTCGACCGAAATAATTGCTGTAGATTTTGATTTGTTACAGACATCCGGTCGGTCGACAATACTTCGACCGATTAAGGGTTCGGTCGACAATACTTCGACCGACTAAGTTTATGTTTCAGTAAAATAGTGCATAAAATTAACAATATGCATGAAATCTTTTGTTTAGTTGAGATAAGACAATATAAATAGCAAAATGGATCGTTTGGCCATATCTCAACTAAATTCCATTTGGCTCTACTAAGTTTGGGGTTTTGGGACCCAAACTAAGTCGGAATCCTTAGTCTTATAAGGGCATGAAAAGGAATAGTGTCCAAGATGTAAACAAAAATGGAAAGTAATAGAATCAACTTCATTTCTCTTTCTAGCCATTGTGTTCTTGGGTATAAACATAGTTTGAGTTCTTTTGGGTTGATTTTTCTTTGGAGCATATCCCAAACCTTTTCTTCCGTTGAAAACAGTACCAACTCTTAGAATGTTATCAAGTATATCTTTTCTTCTTAACTCATAAAGTTCTCTTTGCAGCTGAGCAATGTCATTCATCTTCTTGTTTAGATCTTTTCTTGCTTGATCTAAATCAGATAAAAATGAATCTCTTTCTTTTACAACATTATCATAGTCCAGATGGTTACACAAAATAGGTTGAGTCTGAAAATCTTTTAGTTTAGATAACAATTCAGTCTTTTCTTTAGAAAGAAGATCAACATTTGTTTCTAAAGTGAGTAGCTTTCTAGTGCAATCATCTAAAGATGTTTTTAAAGACAAATTATCAAGATCAATGTTGTTCTTTTCAGAAGAAAGATTATCTAATTTAGCAATTAGCTCATCATTTGATTTGATAACCTTCTTTAGTTTCTTCTTGACATCAACATACTTATCATGAATTTCTTGTAGACTAGTAACTAACTCTTCTTTAGGAAGATCAAGTAGGCTTACCTCTTGAGAGTCTTCATCATCTTCTCTTGCCATTAGACATTCCACCTTTTCTTCTCTGCTTTCACTGTCACTTGACTCGTCCCATGCAACTTTATAGGCTTTTTCTCCCTTCTTCTTGTGTGAGCTTTTCTTTCCTTTCTTTGCTTTAGGACATTCATTTTTGAAATGCCCTTTCTTCCCACATTCAAAGCACCTAGGAGGAGTAGAAGAAGAACTGGAAATTTTGTTAGATTTAAATCTTTTGTATTTCTTACCGTTGATGATCAAGGCTTCTTCTCCTTCTTCTTCACTTGACTCCTCACTTTCTTGTGTGATGACCTTTGAAGCTTTTAGAGCGACATCCTTCTTCTTTCCTTGCTGAAGTTCACGTGCTCTTCTTTCTTCCTCTTCTAGGGTTGCTTCATGAGCTTCTAGGTTGCCAATAAGTTGCTCCATTTTCAGTCGAGTGAGGTCGTTTGCTTCTTCAATGGCTGTCACCTTTGGCTTATATTTTGGAGGAAGTGATCGAAGGATTTTTGATACCTGATCTTCTTCAAGGACAGGTTTTCCTAGGGCACTTAAACCATTAACAATAGTAGAGAATTTTGCAAACATTTCACTAATAGATTCATCAGGATCCATACGAAAGTGTTCAAACTTTTGTTTAAACATGCTAATTTTGGAATTTTTGACTTGGACTGTACCTTCATAGGTTATGCACAGTCTATGCCAAATATCATAGGCTGTGTCACAATTAGATATTCTATTAAATTCTCCTACCGAAATAGAACAATATAAAATGCTTACAGCTTTTGCATTCATTTGAGCCAGTTTTACCGTATTTGCATCCCATTCTGCAAATTGAGACTGAGGGAGCTCATATGGGGTTGACACCATTCTCCATAAGTCCCAATTGATGCCTTGGAAGTAGAACTGCATCCTTCTCTTCCAATATTAGTAGTTTGTTCCATCGAACGCTGGAGGCCTAGCAACAAGTGTCCCTTCAAGGTTAAGGTTGTTGAGCACTCCGTCACCCATTTCTTCAAGACCTTGTTAGGGTTCCTTGAAGCCTGCTCTGATACCAATTGAAAAACACTAGAGGGGGGGTGAATAGAGTTTTTAAAACAATTTTAACAATTATTTAACTCAAACAACCACAATTGAGATTAGAAGAAGGAGACAGGTGTTTAGAGTGGTTCCAACTTTAGCAAATACTAAAGTTGTCAGTCCACTACCCGGTTGCTTACCCAACCGGGATTTTGAAAGTATTTATTTTATTACCTTCTCAAGGATTTATACAAAATACAATACTTTCCTTTACACCCCTTGAACAGCCTCCACTTGAACTAGGTGCACCAACTTGAGGTAGCCTTCTTGAAGTAACTCCAAGCTCCCCCTTCAAGTAGCCTTCCTCTCTAGAAGTAACCTCCCGTTGCACCAGCCTTCTGAAGTAGCTCAAGGTCGCCTTCTTCACCAAGAAGATCTCCACCCTCTCCAATCCACAGCCTCCAACCTAGGAGTAGCAAGGAGAGTACAAACAGTAATAGAGAACAAGAAAGGAAAAAGGAAATTACAACTTATCCTTTGTAGCCCAAGGCTTGATTTGCCTAGATCAAGCGTATAGATCTCCTAACCAAGTGTATGGACTTGTGATTGCAGTGGGTAGGAAATACTAGCCTATAGGACATGAATTTTGAGCTAAGGATGAAAGTAGCCAATTGTTACAATGCTCAAATTGCTCACAACAGATTGCAAATGTAATTGCTTGCTCAAAGAGTACTCAAGTGTGTAAAAGGTGTATTTGAGAGTCCTATGGCTTGTCCTATTTATAGGAATGGCCTATGGATGCTTAAGGACGTTCTAGAAAACTTCTATGGGTTTCTAAGTGCTTAACTAGCCGTTAGGTACAAGTTTGTTGCTTTAGCAACGGCTAATTAATTTACTCTGCAGTTGCTGTCAGAGTTCATCTCGGTCGAGGAATGGTCGACCGAGATACCTACTCGGTCGAAGTTTTGTCGACCGACAAGCTCTCTGGATCAAGTGATTTGCAACGTCTATCTCCAACTGCCAACTACCTTGTCAGTTGTGTCTAACGGCTACTTTGGTTCTTTCTCGGTCGAGAAGATTGTCGACCGAGAGTGTCTCGGTCGAGGAGTTGGTCGACCGAGATTGATCCTGTTATAATGTTTCAATTTAGGCACTAATTATATGTATGAGTGTGCAGATGTGATCCTATTTGAAGGGGATGACTTATCTAAATGTGGTGTTTAGCTAGGGAAGATCTAACGCTTGATTTACATGCAATATAAGTACTTGTACATTATATATTTGTACAAGCTTTTACAAGGCGATTACATTGCATGAAAATATAAATATGGAAGCATATGGATTTCCCTAGTACTTTGTCATCCGCCTTGTTCCCGCACACTCAAGTAGCTCGTTAGATCAATAATAATGAAATGTTTGTCATAATCAAAACAAAGGGATTTATAGATGTCCATTTAGCCAACAGGACTTGCCTTTCTTGCTCGTGATCACCATCACGGACTTAGGCTTGTCCTTCTTCATCTGTAACTCGGTTGTCCTCAACATGCCCAACAACTCTGACAGTGGCCTATCAAAGTTGTTCATGTTGTAGTTCATCACAAACTGACTGTAAGATTCTGGCAACGATTGCAGTATCACGTCAGTAGCCAACTCTTGGCTCAGTGGAAATCCCAATCTCTGCAGGCTCTCCACATACCCAATCATCTTGAGTGTGTGAGGACCAACTGGATCTCCTTCTGTCATGATGCACTTGAACAGTGCCCTAGAAACATTGTACCTCTCTTGCCGTGCCTGATCTTCATACATGTTCCTGAGATGCAAAATCATCTCTATGACACCCATGTTCTCGTGTTGCCTCTGCAACTCATGGTTCATTGAACATAGCATCAAGAACTTTGCATCAATGGCATCATCAGAATGCTTCTTGTAAGCATCCCTTTCTGCCTTTGGTGCATTAGGAGCGGGTTCATCTGGAATTGGAGTATCCCGGACATAGAGCTTGCGCTCTTGAGTGAGAACAATTCTCAATGTCCGATACCAGTCGTGGAAGTTTGTCCCATTTAGCTTGTCCTTGTCAAGGACCGATCGCAAAGAAAAGTTGTTGTTGTTTGTTGCCATTTGAACTATAAAAGGAAAATATGCAATTTTAGTCCAAAACTCATTTTTGACTTATTTGATTGATTTGAAAATTTAACGATATAATTAGGCCTTTAATTAATTATCGCTCCCACTATTTTACTTCAAATTGATAGCCCTCACCATCAATTCGGAAGATTGCAGTGTACAACCTTCTAGTGGGCAAGATCCTGAAATCCTCTAAGTCATGGACCAGCTAGGGCTGTCACCCACAACATAGATCTCTCAGGTAGGCAACTTTTGCCAATTGCATCATATGCAACTCTTGATAAGATGTCATATACAACTCCTTGCAATGATCATCTCCATGCCTCAAGGTACTAGATCCCATCTAGATCACCTTGTTAAGTCCGACCCAAAGCAAACACGATGAATATGCACCCTTCTAGGGCAGATCCACACATTCATCCTTCACGCTTCCACGAGATAGACGGTGCACCACGCTAGGGCGTGCCCACACTTGGTCGATCAAGCTTTTCACGTGCGTCGCATTTGGAAGGCATCTAAAACTTAATATTTTAATGAGGGATTTGGTTTTATATACATATACATATCCAATCACCACAATACATAGTACGTATCATATACATGCTATATACCACAGAAAACATGCACAAACGATAAAAGAGATGATTATGGCCATCCTAATGTGATTCCTCGAGCCAAGTGGAATCACGGTCATCTAGGTCAACATCACATGCAACCTATACAAGATGAATTCTGTGCCTTGCCATCCGAGTTGATCAACTCATCACATGAATGATCTGTACTCTCCAGCCGGTCATCTGGGTGCCACCAGCCGATCAGTTGGCTCCTCCAACCGATCGATTCGCCTGGTCATCGTGCATCTCGTCATGTCCGCCACCCGCCCGTCTCGCTCCTCGAACTGGTCATCAACCGATCGGTTCACTCCTTGAACCGACCGTCTGGAAGGTCAACCGATCAGTTCACGCCTTGAACCGACCGTCTGAGCAGTCGTCTTGATGTCCGCCGGTCTTTGACATAACAGGAAATAAAAATCTATCCTATTTATTACATTGCTTTAAAAAGGGAAACCCCGAGTTACATTCGGGGGGAGCAAAGGTAGGAAAGAATCTCGAATTATTTCGAGTTACATCGGGAATAAGAGAGGGAAGATCGGTGCGCAGATCGAGATGCAAGCAACCACAAACAACCACACACAGATAGGGGTTTATAGGCCATAATCACGCTACACACATCCACCACAAAACTCATTTAAGGGCGACACATATCGAGTGCATTAATAATACATATCATATATGTAATTAGGGATTTGTGGATTTAGGATTGGACATGCATAAAGCCGATATTATTCGCATCGTATGCAATAAATAAAGGCGACAAACCAAAATCGATCATATCGATATTCCTAAAATATAGAGCAGTTGACGTGGCTCTGATACCACTGTTGGGTTTTAGGGGAGACAGAGAAGGTAGCGGAAACAAAAAAAAATTCTCCCCAAACCCATACCGAGGAAACACATCAATGTCTATATAATAGGAAAGGATGGTTTGTGGAATCATACCTTGTCCCGAGGCTTTCTCGGTGACAATACCTCGCGCAATGCGCGGTCTTCAACTCCGGACTTCGACGGTGTCTGTGCAGCTTCTGGTCGCACCGGGACTGACAACTCCTACTCGAACCGGACTGTCGGATGACAGTTGTCCTCCTAAGCGGCAGTGTCCTCCCGCCTCTGTAGTAGTCCACACGGACCACCTGGAACTCCACACTCCTTGTCCCACAAGGAAGTGGAAGGAGTCGCACCCTCCTGTTGACGTACTAGTTGCCAACACGCTCTCCTGCCTCCTGTTGCAACTGCAGTTGTCCTTCCCTTGCTGCACCTCCCTTTTGCGGGAAGCACTTGCTCGGGCTCTCTCACGGTTACTAAAACCAGAGAGAACGACAACTTGCAGAGCAACTGGTTGCACTGAGCTGTACCGTGAGAAGCCCCCAATACCCCCTATATATATAGGAGACTCATGGGACCAAGTTCTCCATCCCGGGCAATGCGGGACTAAAGCAGGAGTAGAAGGGTTCGGGATTTTCCACCAAAAGCAACCATCTTGCAACCTGAACCGATCGGTTCACAAGTGAACCGGTCGGTTGGGGACCTGAACCGATCGATTCACCACTGAACCGATCGTTTGGGACCCTTGAACTGATCGGTTCATTCATGAACCGGTCGGTTGGGGTTCCAGGTTGGTTCCCGATTGACTTTCCTTGTTTCTTTCCCAATTGGTATCGAATACCAATATTATTCTTAATCGAATTGGGCAATTTGAAACGAAAGGAAAATTCTCACCAATCCTACTTTCCCAAGTTGCTCGATTGCACCAGTTGAATCGATCGGTTCAACACTTGAACCGGTCGTTTCACTCTGTGCATGAGCCGATCGGTTCAACAATTGAACCGACCGGTTCAGCAACCTCAGCTGACTGGTTCATCACATGAACCGATCGGTTGGGAGTGCAAGTTGTGCAGAATCAGTCAAATGCGATTTTAATCAATCCGATACTCCAATCAATGCGTCCAACACCTTGAACCATACGATATTGAGCCATCGACTGATTGAGTGTTTAATTGAACTACCAAACTCTTTTAGTAATCAATCTAAACATTGCTTTGTGGACAAAACTCCTCTTCCAGGTTAAATCCTATGTGTGTGACCCTGCAGGTCCATTTCACGTTGGCAGTGAAAGTTCATAACACTTATGACTTCACAAGCAAAGAGCGGTGCCTAGTCACACATCAGTGCTACCCAAGTGAAAGTAGAAAGTTGGAGAACAACTTTCATCCTACAATCCGTGAATGGTGTTACAACGACTGTATAATTCCTTTGTCACTGATATCCCGAATGAACTCGAGGCATGGAACAGTCATCCTGTCAACGTTCATTCACTTCCTTGATCTCAGAGTAGACTGGAAGAGATATGTATGACATCAATATCATATACTGATTCAAACATGCGTGCACACCTTTCTCAATCCTACTCATCAAGTGGCCATGGATATCAAACTCCCTCAGGAGGGACAAATCCCATATCTATCACTCACCCCTCAAAAGCCCCATGTGTCAAAGCCACCCAATCATCACCTTTATAACAACCCATGTTTCAGGACTGCGTTTGATGATGTCAAAGTGTGCCCAACGACATGTGTTGAGTGCAGTGATTTCAGGTCTAAGAATCACACTCACCACCATCACTGTGAGTACTGACTGTGACTACCATCTCATAGTTCCATGTGTCAAACTCACGGTGGGTCTGTCCGATACACTTGTTCTCTAACAAGTACCTATGTGTTTGGTTTGATATCTCTATATCATGACTAATGAGATTCTGTCATCAACCAACACCACAATCTAGTCTTGTGTGTCATTGATGTCTATCTACCTTCCACAATGACATCCGACTAGGGACATAACAAGAATGTACAAACTCTTAGCATCCATATGATCTCATCGTTCAGGTCCTCAACCTGAAAGCATACGTCATTGAGTACTGTCATTCTCTATACATTCAATCTGTTCTATCACTATCTCATATGACTGAACCAAAAAGAATTGGAAGCTCGCCTTTGATGTTTATCAAATCAATCTTAATGTATCCCACCAATCATTACATGATTGGCTCTCAGGGCATACATACCAACAAAAAGAAACTAGATGACCAGGAAGAAAGAATGCCAAGAATATCACTCACTAAATAAGTTAGGATCAAAGACACACCTCTTACTAGGATATGAAATGTGAAATTTGGAAAAGAGTTCTTGTAAAGTTAGTAGAAAATTTTGCAAATTTTTTCTAATAGAAGCAAAGATACCTCTCTCTGGCATTTTGCCCATTTCACATCTGAAATAAAAGCATAAAACTAGAAAACATAAAATTAGTTCTCTATGATAACTGAATTCATTGTCAGATTTTCCTTGGAGAGTTAGACCTGCCTTGCTTAGATACGGATTTACTATACCATATGGATTGTTTGATAGGGCATTTAATCTATTTTCTTATATACAACACAACCTTGTTGTAGTATACATGGAGGAGCTTTCAAAACATAAGAGGGTTAGGACATCCTAGAGTATAGGTTCACAAGGGAGCCTAAATAAATTAGGTTCCATTCAACATACAAATGCTCCAACAGAGATGAACAACACTAAAACTTTGTTGTTGTAGGTATAGGTTGTTTTGTTGGTACCCCTATCAATCCATACTTCATAATGACAAGATAAAGAGCCTTTATAAAATATCAAACTATACTTCACCATATAGAAGACCCCATTGATCTCAGGATGAATAATCAAGGAGCCATAATTGTCAGTATAAGACTCTCACATTATCAACTTATGCTAGAAATGTAAAGTTCAGAAAACAATATGTATAATCAGTCTTAGTGCATTACAAGAGGAAAGAACTAGCTCATTCGCCCAGGGAAAGAAAACCATATAGCATGGAGCATCCCTATGACACTATAGATGGGAAAGATAGAGATGTTTCTCAGGAATTAGGTTCTTCTTAACAAGTTAAGATAACCACAAATCTAAGAACTTGAATTTCCTACAAGATCACTAATTAGTTTACTTGGAATCACAAAGTTGCATGTCTAAGCTAACATGTATCTGTAGCATTAACTGAGAGTCCATGCTTGGAGATGAGCATAACAGAAATAAACTTGGTTCAGTGAACTTTCAAATGACTAGAACAGAGTGGTCAAGCAATATATACCTTAGTAACAGTTCCAGTAAATAAAACTGTCTATATGATGTGTTGCAGACTTTTTCTGTAGATAATCTGAGTTTCTTATAGAACTCTTGCTCAATGGCTACCAAGGATTCTCTCAAATTTAACTGCTAAACGTATAATATATGCAATGAGCACTCCTAGTGGTCAGGTAAATGCATAGATCTTTTTCAAATCATTTCCCTAGATCTTTTCCTTATCAATCGGACAGACCAACATTAGCATTCATACCACCTAAATCATTTATGGATTCAAGATCAACAATCATTAACATTTGGTCATGTACCCTATCCTAGGTGTCCTTACTCTCCACCAAGATGACAACTTAGAGACAAAACCTAACAAGTCTAAACCACAGCCACATCTTTAATCAATCTAGACCTATGAATTTTCTAGATACCTCACGAAATAATAAAATGGAACATAAACACTTTAACTAGATATTCAATGCCTAACACTACCAGACATCACCTCTCATTCAAAATTCTAGATGAGAACCCCAAAAGAAACCAACCCTCATCCATTGCGAGATTTATACCCCTGCAATATCTAGTAGAGAAAGGATATCACATGAATATCATGCAGAGATCCAAACAAATAAAACAATGAATAAAATGATTCTGCCAACATCAATGAACTATTATTAATCTGAGTATAAAGACTAATGGGGACCATAACTCACAGATCATATCACGAAGCTCAGATTTAGTGGGATCTAATGATAATTTCCAGCTTCTTTGGGGTTATGTAGTCGTATTCGTCCTTGTTAGAAAATGGGTACTGCCACATGCTTTCTTCCAGCAACAAGATGACCATGCATATTATCCTAGGTAGATCCAAAGGACTTGTAATGACAGTTAGTGGGGTACATAGTCCCCTGAGGGATGAGTAGCACCCAGGTGTATCCATAATACCCCCTACATATCCTCCTCTGGGGTTAGAAGGGTGAACTTGTGTGTATAAATGGAAGTTCTTATGTGGTAAATGAGTAAAAAAAGAGGGTACACACTCTTGAAAAGTCATTGAAACGATTGACAAGGTTTTGTCTTTTTCCAATAGAAGTGGTTCCATCACCGTCATATGTACACTGCTTCCCCTTTCATCTTTTGACAGTCACGCACATATGTAGTGATCATCTACCCGGTGGGGGAGATTAACCACAATTAATTTCATGATGCATGAAGAATAGATATAGACTTAATGAATTGATGTTATATTGAATGCATTAAAGTGGAATAGTTTTATTTTCTTACTATTTTACATAATATGAAAGTATATGGTTTTTCTGTTGATTTAGTTATGGCAACCATGACCATCTAGTGGCCTCCTATCCTATGTATGGTGTATGATTCTTATCTGGTTTTACCTAAGTATGGTGTAGGGATCCCTTTATTGGAGGGTTGTTTGCAACTATGCCTTGTTTGCAACTATGCCTTCCCTACAAGAACTATCCACATATTTGTACTCAGCCCTTTTATTGTTGTGCAGCAATGGATCGAAAGTGGATGTCTTCAAATCGCTTATCTGAAGAGTATGAAAAAGGAGTGGATGAATTTGTAAGGTGTGCAATTGAGCATGCAGGAAATGATACTAAACTTCTTTGTCCTTGCACAAAGTGTGATTTTGGTAAGCGGATTAACAAAGACGCATTGCGTCATCACTTATTTCGAGACGACATTGATATGACTTACACACGATGGATACATCATGGCAAGATGGAAGATTTTCATATTGTAGATCAGAGTGAACAATTTGAGGGAAGCGAAGGAGACACATTGCAGGACATGGCTTACAATGTAGAAGAAAAGATACGAGACTGTCTTAAAATGTTTGAAAGGTTAATGACTCACTCTGAAACACCATTATACAATGGCTGTGTCAAGTTCACCAAATTATCTGCTGTTTTAAAGTTATATCACCTGAAGGCGAGCAATGGTTGGTCTGATAAAAGTTTTACGACCTTGCTACATCTCTTGAAAGATATGCTTCCCGAGGATAATGTGCTCCCTCGTCGCACTTACGAGGCAAAGAAAGTGCTTTCATCCATGGGCCTTGATTATGAAAAGATACATGCATGCTCCAATGATTGTATTTTGTATCGAAATGATCATGCTTTAAAGGACAGTTGTCCAGTCTGTGGAGAACCACGATACAAGAAGGATGGAAGCCCTAGTAAGGTGTTGTGGTATTTACCAATAATACCGAGATTTAGGCGCTTGTTCAATAATGCTGATGATGCGAAGAAGTTGGTTTGGCATGCTGAGGATAGAAAAAGAGATGGTTTTCTTAGACACCCTGCAGATTCTCCGCAATGGGTGACAATCGATAATATATTTCCAGAATTTGGTGGTAATCCTAGAAACTTAAGACTGGCACTTTCTGCAGATGGAATGAATCCCCATAATTCTGGAAGTCATAGTACATGGCCTATAATTTTGGTTATATATAATCTTGATCTAGATGTATGCATGAAACGCAAGTATATGCTTTTGACTTTGCTGATTTCAGGACCAAAGCAGCCTGGAAATGATATTGATGTTTACTTGGCTCCACTTGTTGAAGATTTAAAGATTCTGTGGGACAAGGGTGTTGAGTTGTGTGATGCATACCGCAAAGAGAATTTTAATATGAGGGTGATGCTATTTTGTACGATGAATGATTACCTGGCATATGGAAATCTATCTAGGTACAGTATCAAAGGACATCTTGGTTTCCCTATCTGTGAAGGGGAGACCTCTTTTTGCCAACTGAAACATGGGAAGAAAACTGTTTATCTCGGCCATCGTAGGTTCTTGCCTAAGGATCATCATTATCGTAGAGTGAAGAAAGCTTTTAACGGAAAATTAGAACTACGAAGAGCTCCACGACCATTAACCGGACAAGAAATCTTCACTAAGGTGAAACAGTTGAAAGTAAAATTTGGAAAAAAGAATAAATCTCCAATTCTCAAAGGTCTCTACAAGAAGACGTCTATATTCTTTGATCTTCCTTATTGGAAGTCTTTATATGTGAGGCATTGTTTAGATGTGATGCACATAGAGAAGAACATATGTGATAGTCTGATTGGAACATTACTTAATATCCCATGGAAGATAAAAGATGGCCTCAAGGCAAGATTGGACATGGTTGACATGGGTATTTGAGATAGACTGGCTCCACAAATGAGGGGAAGTCGGACCTACTTGCCCCCATCATGTTACACACTTTCAAAGTCTGAGAAAGCTATATTTTGTGGGTTCCTAAAAGGAGTTAAGGTTCTAGAGGGATATTCTTCAAACATGAGTAGATTTGTGGATATGAAAGATTTGAAACTGTTTGGCTTGAAATCACTTGATTGCCACATCTTAATGCAACAGTTTTTGCCGTTGGCTATCCGTTCCATTTTGCCTAAGCGGGTTAGAAATGCAATCACTAAACTTTGTATGTTCTTCAATGCTTTATGCTCAAAAGTCATTGACCCTGAGACGTTGGACTCATTGCAAAATGATATCATCATCACTTTGTGTCAACTTGAGATGTACTTCCCTCCTTCATTCTTTGATGTAATGGTTCATTCGATTGTGCACTTGGTTTGAGAGGTCAAACTATGTGGTCCGGTATTTTTACGTTGGATGTATCTGTTCGAGCGATATATGAAGCTATTGAAGGGGTATGTGAAGAATAGATATCGACCCGCGGGTTGTATGGTGGAAAGCTACATAGTAGAAGAGGCTATTGAATTTTGTGTCCAACATTTATCCAATGTTGAAGCCATTGCTCTTCCTAAATCACGACATGTCAGAAAAATTGATGGACAAGGCAGTACAGGATGCAAGTTTGTATGACTTTCCACTGATGAATTACACACAGCGCATGTGTATGTCCTTCGTAATACATCTGAGGTTGAACCATATGTTAAAGAACACATTGATTATTTACAAACTCGTTACCGATCTAAGAATGAGAAGGATATAATAAACTTACACATCCGTTGTTTCGCCGAATGGTTAAAGAATCATATTAGTGAACAGATTGAGCATTCACCTAATTCTATTTCAAAGACCTTGAAATGGTTATCTGTGGGGCCTAAATCAACCGTGTTGTCATTTGCTAGTTATTTTATAAATGGATACACTTTCTATACAAAATGTCAAGATGACAAAAGCACGATGAAAAATAGTGGGGTGTCTTTGGTATCCGAAGCTTTGCACACTGCTAGTGCTAAAGACAAAAATCTAGTATGGTGTGACATGTCCTATTATGGTGTGATCCAAGATATATATGAGTTGGACTACAACACGTTTCGGATTCCTATTTTTCATTGCAAGTGGGCTGAAAATGATAAGCGTGTACGCACAAAAGATGGATTGATCTTAGTGAACCTAGATAGGGAGGGATGTAAATGCGATCCATTTATAATGGCATTACAGGCAAAACAAGTTTTCTATGTGATAGACACAGCTAACAAGGGCTGGTTTGTAGTCTTATCTCACAGAAGAAGGCCCCATGAAGGAGATGATGATGACGATGACATCGTTTTAGAAGAAGAAACTTCTTTTTCTTCAATCATTCCATCTATGTCTGTAAATGATGATCTTGTTGTTGAAGAAGAAGAGATATGTGCTCGAGAAGATCATAATGACGGGACATTTGTTGATGATGTCAGTGTGCATAAAAATAAAAAATAGCATACACATAAGTGAGAGTAAGTATTGGCATTTTCTTTATGTGCACTAATATCTTTCTGTAATGAATGTAAATATGTCTTAAATTTTGTAAGATTTTATTATGTTGTTTTATATGAAGTTTGCTAATATTTTTTTGTACCAAATTTTGTTGTAGATGTCTTCCAATGAAGATGACTCAATGACCACAATGATTAGTAGGGGCCGTACCATAATGCCTAAAGTTTCGAGAAAGAGACGTAAAGGACAAAAAATTCAATTGGAATGGAATTCAGAAGGACAACCAATTGGGAAAACCCAAAACATTTTCAACAGCTATATTGGAGTCGCATCCCGAGAGCGAGTTCCAATCAACATCGATACTTGGAGTGATGTGGGAGAAGGTCTCAAGGACCTTATTTGGGAAGAGATTGAGGTGAGTATGTAGACGTTAATATTGTTTGTATATTTTTTGTATGAAAATATTATATTATATTTTATGTGTATGTGATTTTGTTATTTCTAGGGTGTTTTTTCGATTGGATCTGTCAGAAAGCAGTGGGTATTACAAAGAGACAATGATAGATGGAGGGAATTCAAATCTCGGTTATCAAGAAAATTCATGAGGGACGAAGATGGAAACATATGCAAACACCCACCCAAAGAATATGATTTTATATCTGCAGATCAATGGGAGGATTTTGTCATGAGTCGATTGACCGAAGAATTTAAGGTGATAATATAAACTTGTGTACTTTTGTTGTTTTTCTTGTAAGACATTTAAATATATTTTCATATTTTTTGTTCGTAAAAATAACCAGAGAAGAAGTAAGGCTGGAAGAGAATTATCGTCAAAGAATGAGTATCGGCCTAGAATTTCTCGTAAGGGATATGTTGGCCTAGAGCAAGAAATTGTAAGATTTGATTCATTTTAAAGCAATTTGTGAAATTTCATATAGAGGTATAAAAGTATTGTGGTTTTATCATATTATAAATAGATCAGTGAGAATAGTTTAGATCCAGTTATTTCAAAGATTTCTAGAGCAGAATTATGGAAAAGAGCTAGAATGGACAAAACTGGTGCTGTCACTAGTGACAAGGTCAAGGAAGTGGTGTACAAGATTGTAAGTTTAATTTTTTATCTCGTTGATTTTTCATCACAATATATAGTTTTTATTATTTTTACATATGTATGTTTTATATTTTGCAAGGATGCTCTATCTCAGGAAGTTTTTGAGGGACTCATTACTAAGAAGGGATGTAATGATGTGTTAACAATGGCATTAGGAAAAAAAGATCACCCAGGACATGCGAGAGCAACCAGACCAGGAATAACAATTACAAAATATTGTCAAAGTGTGGCTCGAACAGATGATCAACCATCCCATATGTTGTTACAAATGCAACAGACCATTAAAGCTTTGGCCATGAAGATTAAGTATCTTGAAGGGAAGAATACGGGCAAGGATCTCGACAATGTTGGGGATACAGACCAATACCCTACTTCCAAATCTAATTGTCCACTTGCACAATTCTCACATCTACCTGAGGTAATCAACAAGTCTGTTATGTAGTAAATGTTAGATACAATCATTTCTCATGTTGACAATATCTATATTTGATTTTTGTAGGGCTATCACAAGTGTATTTTGATGTTGGGTAATCCATTACGTTCAGTAGCTGATGGAAGGGTGTATATATCTCATACAAATGAGCCAATTATCCTTCACAATGTGGCATTGGATCCAAAACACAAAAAAGTGATAATTGATACCCCGTTGATGCCTGAAGAAAGTGTGCCAATACCTTTAGATATGGCTGAAGTTTATCAAGTTTGTCAAGGCATAGGCACCTACCTTCCTTGGCCTGCAAAATTGATCAAAATAAATATGAAGGTATATGCGATAACTTGACAATGTTTTTATTATTTTATTGAAATGAAACATGTATATTAATAAACTATATTTTTTATTTTTATAATCATATGCAAGGAATCCCAAGACTCATTATCTCAAAGAAAAGTGAGGGAATCAATAAGCACACAAATAGGAAATTCAAAAACTAGAAAAAATTGTGATGAAGTCTCAAGTCCCGTCAAGCCAACATGCAAAAAGCCTCCAACGAAGTTGAAACTGTTGATGGTGTATGTGGAAGATGATGAGAATCATAACATCTCTCTTCAGATGTCTGAAGATGTAGTAGGTTACACACATGAGCTGATTATCACACCGGAATTGGTTAAAATATGCCATGATAAAGACCAACTAGAAGCCTCGCACATATCAGTGTACATAAAGTAAGTTTCTATACGAGTAATATGTGTTTCTATACAAGTTTCTATACAAGTACAAAGACTAATTATGTGTTTCTATACAAGTACAAAGACTAAATATGTGTTTTTTGTAGGCATTTGTTCAACAAAGTGACATCCAGAAATATATTTAATATATTTAGATTTATATGTCCACATTTTATAGATCTGTTATACAATGATAAAGTTGAGACTCAGGCACAATACATAGAAGATCAGTTCATTAGAGGGAAGAAACAAAGATTAGAATTGTTCTTTATACCTTATAATGTGGGGTACACATAGATTTTGTCGATTGCCTGTTATTTGTTTACTTTAAATGTTGCTTAAAAATACATTAATCTTAAAATGTAATACTCATGTATGCGTAGGGGACATTGGATACTTTGCGTCTTCGACCCTATGTGGGGTAAGTGCCACTATCTTGATCCGTTATGAGGAAAATTACGTGGGAACATGGAAAAACTCATGGAGTTGTAAGTACTTCATAAAACAATTTCAATTACATAATACATGTATTGAAAGTTCCATGTATAGTTACTAATGCATAGAATTCTTGATATGGATTTGAATAGGACTCATAAAGTTTATCAAAAGAAAGATGTGCAATATAGGAAGAATTTGAAATGGGAAATTATCAAGGTAATTTACCATTTTGATCCAGAAAAATATTGCTTTCTGATTCACCAATAGAAGTGTTGTTCTAGTTTCTTCAGATTCTGCTACTTGATTTTATATGGTGTTATTTCTACAAATGCTCTTATTTTTACATATATCGATTACATCTTCTTCGGGTCAATATCATCAAGGGCATCCAAGGGAAATTGTTAATTGTTGTATGTGATATTCTTAGGTGTTTCTTCCTTCACTTCATAGGACGACTAGGAAATTATCAAGTGTCCTGTCACTTCTTTATGTTTTTTTCTGGTATCACAATTATTTTGGTATTGCATCACTCTTCAGTTCATACTTATATTGTGTCCATACTCCATATTATAGTTTATGTCAAATACAACTTACTAGACCTTTTCTCGTACTGTTTCACCTATTATATGATATTACCTGTAGGCTATGCTTTTCTCAACTAGATAGATTTAATTTCTCACACTAATGTTTACAATCATGCACCTATTCGTGGGCATGTCTGCCAAGAGGGAGTTTGTGGATATTGCCTATATACTCTAATAATAAGCCCAACAGGCCACACATGATTTAGGTGAATATAGATGGGCGTGTAATTGATAGTGTGTTGTTCCTCCATTGAGAATGCTTATAATTTGTCATTAGCTCCTAGCTCCTTGGTTTCAGTTTTCAGTTTTCACATCTCACATGATATTCCCATGAGAAGAGAATTCAAAGTGCTGGATCATTACTAGATGGTAGTTTAAGACAATGTTTCATTGATGGATTAGAGCATAGAGATGCTGATGTCGTTTACAATTGCTTGCGTGCTTATGCTGCCATTGATAACACTACAACTAAGGTGGAAGAAGAAGAATGCCCTCACAAACATTGTCAATGACTCAACCCTGCCTAGTATTATAAAAAGCAGTTAGGATGCCACGTGGTTTTCCAGCCTGACCACTTGGAAAGCCACCTAGGCGCCAATTGAGTGGCCTTCCAAAAGGTATCTGCTTAACTTACACCTGAGCAAAGCACCCGCCTAAGGGCCTTCTATAGACGCATGTTTAAGGCTGCTTAATTCCAACTCGGCCACAGACTGATAAAGTCCCAAGCTCAGTTGCAGCCTGCCAAAATTGTTTTGGAAAAGGCCATGATGTTAATTTAAAAATAGTTGATCATATTTCTGCTATTTTTACTGTTATTTACCAATATACATACTGTTAAATGCTTATATTCTTACTTGTATTCACTATAAAATGCTACTTTAAAAAAATACATATAGTATTGAGACGAACTTATAGAGAAATAATAAACTACATATAGCATTGAGATGAACTTATAGAGATATAGAGAAAACACAAAGCACATATACCATTGAATTGAACTTATAGAGAAATAGATAAAACTACATAGACGATCATATCTTTATCCTTTGGGGAGAATCGGTCATTGGTTCCGGTAAATGTAAGGAGTATAAAAACCAAGTTTATGATTTATTAATTGAGAAGTCTATTGAAGAATTTCATTCTGAGAATGATCTGGAAGAGATTCAACGTAAAGATGAGGAATTGACGATGTCGTTTGATACAACGAGTATATTTAAGAATACACCTGAATTAGTTAATATGATTATAGTAGATGGTCAAGAATCTACTAAAAATTATTGTTTATGTTGTGATATTACACCTGGTGTACGCAAAATACTTAATAAGTTGAGTACTTACACACTAGAAGGTATTTGTATACATGTATTTTCAATATTATTCAATGATGTGGCTGAATCAACCATAGTAAGGGCCTCCACATTTGTAGATAATTTAAGTCAAATTGTTAAATTCCAGTATGAAGTCTTTGATAGAAGGGGAGATGATAAAGATGAGAAATCTGAGGTTAATAATAAAAAACCCTCTATTTCAATAAAGAGGAAAAAAAATTAGAGTGATAATCCATACAACTCCATATCAACACATATTTTTGAGTTTCTTATTCAAAGAAATGTTATTCGTTTAACAGATGATATACATAAGAGTAATGCAACACTTGTAAAAACAAAGGGTGGAAAATATACAACCTTTCGAAAACTATTTGTTGAGTGCCTATTTGACACTAAAATTCTGCCTATGAATATTAATCTTCCAATGATTGTAAAACCTAAGCCATGGGGTATTATAAATGAGGAACAATCTAATAATATACCAAGTATATTCGATATAGTAGGTGGTTACTTAACTCATAAGGAAAATAGAATTTTGAACCGATTCAATATTATGTCAAGTAAGGAATATGATAATTTTTATGTTAAGTTTAACTCTTTTAAATCATACAAAAGATTCTGCAAAGTAATAAATTGTCTCCAAGAACAAAAATTATGTATTAACATTAACATGTTGAGTTTTATTAAAAAAATATAGACAACTCTTAGAGGATCTTGGATTATTAATGCCTTCTATTCTTTCTCGAGTTCAACCAAATCTTGTATATGATATGCTCCGAAGTTATTTATCATCAGAAGATTTAGATCAAAAATATAACTTTTCAAGATTGGTAGACATGTTAGATAAAATGATTCAAAGAGCTCGATATGAAAATTCTATTATCACTCTTGCAGATGCCTTTCAAAACTATAATATATATTTTCCAGCTTTCATTGACTTTAGAGGAAGGATTTACATAAGTGGATTTTTTCATTTACATGGGAGAGATATAACACGGAGTCTTATTTTGTTGTGTTGTGATCCCAATAAGGCGTATGATGATAAAACAACAGATGAAATCAATTTGATGAGAATTTATAAGTTTGCATCTGCCGGTTCACATTTAAAAGCACACAAAAACTCTCTCAGTCTTCTTTTGCTTCAATGTCAGTAATAAATGAAATATTCCAAGATAAAAAAATCCTAATATTGAAGAATTATGTAAAATAGCCACTAATGCTAAGAATCCTTTTCAATTTATAAGTAATATAATATTTATTCAAGAATTTGATGGTCCCTCATATACCTCTCTACCAGTTAGTATGGATGCCTCATCCAGTGCATATCAGATAATGAGTTACTTTCTCTTCAATGTGGATTTAGCAATCAGAACAAATTTGATATCGACTAATAATGGTGATGGTGATATTAGAGACCTCTATAGTTCGCTGTTAGAAGATGTAAAATCAGAGATTAGAAATGAATTGGGAAATACAAATATCACTGAAGCAGTTTGCATGAACACTAATCGTAGTATAATTAAGAAAATATATATGCCTCTTGTTTATGGTAAAACCCTGCATACTGCAGTAGATAATATATATACATCACTTAGTCATATTATTAATAGGAATGAAAGTCTTAAATTGCTCAAATATTTTATAAGCTTTGGGAAAGAAAATTCCCTCAAATCAAAATATTAATGAATATAGTAAACCAGATAGGATGGTTTGCATCTTCCTTGAATAAAACAATCAATTATAAGACTAATTACATATCAACAATTCAAGATTACATGGTCAAGAAATCAACACATGTTTGGGTTTATGATAGAATAAAAAAGAAAAAAGCATCAAATTGCGCTTAGTATACCAACCACTACTCGGGATCGCATGAAAACCTATAGGTCTACCTTTGCAAATTTCATTCATCAGATTGACTCTGCTATAGCATGCAATGTAATTGATGAATAATTTTATCTTGCCCTTTCCTCAGTGAAACTCTCGAGAGGTGCCATACATTTAGGTTATTATGTAAATTAGAGTGGTCTGACTTTTCCTTCATAGTTTCAACCTGGAAGAGAGGTTTATTGAAATTTTGCAACATGCTGATTAATTGTCTTCTTACTCCTATGAACTATTTACTAGCTTTTGATGCTTTTGCTTGGATCACATGTTCATATTGTCCTTGATCTTTCAGGCAGATTTTAAGTGCTCATGCCCATTGGGAGTAATCAATGGGTCCCTTAAATTTTGATTGGTCATAGTCTTACTTGGGTGAAGGGTGGATCTTTATAGTATGGACAAGGTAGGTACTTCTTGTCCTTCGAGTCATCCATTTTGGATATTGTATGTGGTCTTCAAGTAACGAACGAACATCCAATAGTTCTGAAACAAAAGCAATTGATATCAAGGGTTGTCCTCCTTATTCACAATAGTGAAAGGGGCCATCACCCTTTGTCACTCACTATTGAATATCTTGAGTGAAGAGAGGAAGAAGATTGCAGAGTCTTGATCTCCTTGATGGAGATTGGGAAGAAGGCTTCAGGTGGTTGCTAGAAGACAAACAAGGACAAATGAGCTTCCTAGTTGAGGGCTAATACCTATTGTAGTCAATTATAGAAGGAGAAACCAGCGCTACAACTAGTGTTGCAGGCTTTGGGTTCTTGAGGAAGGGGGAGGACATTCATACGATGCCACTGTAGGCTGGTCTACATCCACACTTGGGACATATAAAGGAAGAAAAATGGTCTGTCAAAATGAATTGCTTGTCTGAGCTGCATGAGGGCAGTGGGAATTAATATTTCTCTGTAGCAAGTGTCTTGTTTGGACTTGTAATCGCTTGGGAGAAAATCTCTTTTTTGAAGTTCTTCCAGGTTGAGTAGGGATTGCAACTCTGTGAAAAACATGCCAAACCATTAGGGTATGTATCTGATGTATCTGTATTTATCTTAGGTACACTGATAAGTGTTACACTGGTGGTCTATCACACAGGTATGCAAAGTAACACCATACTCCTACTGGTTTCCTTAATAATAAACCACAATTTCAATGTAGCCGATAACTAGAACCAATAAAACAAATTTCATTCTTAAGTCTTATTACTGCAGCATTTTCATTTATGATTGTTGCATTCAACTTTATGTTTAATATATAGTCACAGTCAATTTCAATGCATGTTTAGTTATTGTTCTTCCTTTTAGAGTATACTCATATCACAATAATGTCAAATATCAAGATCTTTACTATATATTAAAATGAACGCATCCAGACACATTTATATACAATCACATATATAAATCTGTATACATAAGCATAAAAAAATCACTATATAACTTATCTGAGATCAGTCATTCAAGAGTTTTTCAAATTATCTAAAGAAACAACATTGTTCACATCAAAAGAAGAAGAAAACTAACAGATGCCTTAAAAATCAAGATTCACATAGAAGTAAAGTGAATATTATCAGTTATGTATCACATTGCAACGCATGCATCACTTTAACACCAACTCGTGTGAAGACATGAACCCATATCTTTAGTGATCTACAATTGTAATGGAAAAATCCGTCAGATAGGGCTGAGATAGTCAAAATATATCTACTCATTAACATTGCATGTATAAACTGCTAAGAAAGTTAATTATGGAAGAATGGAGGCATGTTGCTGGTTTTGTTTGATATTTCAATAGCGATGCTTAGCACACGTATTCTTGAAAGGTAAGTACTAAACTAGTACTAAGCCAGTTCATTACCGGAAAAGATAAGGATCCCTGACAAGCAGCATTCTTAGCTTTTTCTGAAGCACAATCAAAGTATTTGTTAGACTGAACATCTGTATTTGAACTTCCTTCTAGTAGCATAGTAAGAGAGTGTTATACCCTAGTGAATGGCTTTAAAGATATATTCTCATTGTTTGCACATGGAAACATAGCACTTTTTCCAAGTTTCTTCTCTACAAATATACCAGAGGAATCATGCTGCGAGAATACTTGAACTTGATTTACACAAGCACTTGTGGTTTTTATCTCATTGTCATCCAACTTCAATAGTGGCCCGAGAATCTTCTTGGCTGCATCTTCACCTTCGGCATTTTCCCCCAAATACGCATCAAGCTCCCTGATAGTTGAACAACCTGACTCCAAGATCTGCACTTGAAGCAATGGTGATTTTCAGAATATAATGAGAGTAGATGCATGGTATATAGTACTGGGAGAATAGGATGTACTGAGATCTGTGTGCTTTTCTGGTCAGCCAAAGAAGAATAAGCATTCAAGTAAAATTGTGAACAGATCAGAATTGAGATTGTAAACATATAGTGGAAGTTGGGAAAGAATGACAAGGAAACAGAACACGGGTCGACAAATTTTGCTACCATAATGGAGAGTAACATGATAGTCTATCACACATCTATGCAGTATGTAAAGAACAAGAACCACTTATTTTTTGTTCAACGTCTGGATTTTCCAGATACTTAAAAACCCAAGATCATAACGACAATGAGCATGCAAAAAGAAGGCAAGACTACAGTTCTTAAGGAAATTACTATTAAATACCCAGCTGACATAATAACTACATATACATGATATCAACCTCATAATACCAATGCTAGAATGAACAATATAGAAATAGAGATTAAACTGGCAGCCCGTGTGCATCCGCAGGCTACCGGCAGAGGCAGAGGCTGGGTACTTCTTGCCAGTTTTGATAGGAAAGAAGACTTGCCATATCATTGCTTTATTATTACCATATACTTAGTATTGGTTCGACTACTAGTACTATTAGCATATTAGTACACATATTAGTAGCTTGTTTGTTTGGTAATGCGCTTGGAGTTTGTTGTGCCTGCCGATTAGAGAAGTAAGCAGCTAGTAGTGAGTGGGCAAGCAAAAATAAGTCCATCAAGCTTTCTCAGGTATGGTGCTTGTGCAGGAGGGAGGAGGATAGGTGGTTGTGACGTAGACGGTGAGAGTAGCACGCCCTTTTTTATTGAGCTGGGTCTCATTTCAGGTGGTAGGAAGGTGGAAGTATAGTGTGTCATGCAGCAGCAGCAGCAGACAGTGATGGATGACCATTTTTTCATTTTTGTATATAGTAATGTTTAGGATTTTAGAAACAACCAGCTAGTAGTATTATGAAAGAGCCATGAGGGTGGCGTGTTACGTTGCCCCTTTTTTCTTTTCGACTATATTGCTAAGATGTATTCTCTCTTGTGACCAGAAATAAAATGTGGGGAGGGGAGAGAAGGTGGGTCACATGTTCATCTGAAAAATGTAGAAAGGATTGAGTGGCCTGTTGACCGGTAGAGTAACGGAGTTAACAGTTTGATAGAAATAAAAAATAATATACCCACAAGTGATATGCATGCAATTATCAGAACGTGGTGATAGATTTGTTAAGATAAGGAAACGTAATGTATTTCTCTAAAATTTACCCTATTTTTTATTGTTATAAGCTACCATGATATTGTCGCCAGTTGTCAAACACGAGTAGTTCCTGAGAGTTGTTTCCAAAATAGCTTTGGGGTTTGATATATCTAAAAAATCTTTCGTGTGAGGCTGCAGTTTAACAAAGGTTCCTTTTGGAAGGGTGGCATTCTTCACTCTTACAAAATCCCCCTCTTGTAAGAGCAAGTTTTGCATCATCCAATATGTCATATAAATCACACCTTCTTCAGCAATAAACCATGCCTTTTTCACTCTTATAACATTTTTTATTCTATTTACACATACCTTTTATTAAGTTTTCTAGAAATTTATACCTTTCCATCCTCTTATTTTCTAACAAATTCTCATAATTATTTGGATAACAAATTAATATTTATTTTGTATAGTGTCCAAAGCAGCCGAACAATACAGATTGCAGGTATTATGTGCTGAAGTATATGAAAGACATCTTTGATGCGAGAAATAGAAATATTCCTGAATGTGTAAGATACTTAACATTATATTATTTTAGTTTGTTTAAATTTCTAAATAAATTGAAAATATCACAATATGTTGATATATTTGTCATATGATTGCAATATTATTCGAAGTATATTGGTCGTTGCTTCAACTAAGAAGAAATCGATGAGGTCCGAAATGAGTAGGCGACATGTGTTCTTTAGCACACATAAGATTATGTGACATGTGGGGGAGATTTTTTCTTTACCATAGACCAACGTGTGAAACTTTTTTAGTTAGTTTTCAGTTCAATTCTAGAGTGGATACTCAGTACTTTGTATTATTGAATCGTTGTATGGATGATTTAATATTAATTAAATTTAGTACGAGTTTCTTTCAAGGTTTGATGGAAATTTTGTTCAACTATGTGTTTGTTTGTGAAATGAAAAAGTATAATTGCATATTTATTATAATTTATTAATAATATGGTTAATTTGATCAATACAATTGGTGCGATATATGACCTTTCAAACTCTAATCAAAGACAACAGTTAATAATATGTTGTAAAATGTATGATTCTACAACAAACAACACATGTTGTGTTATCCACACCTATTACCACAGGTTTGTCAGGAAAAAATACACCTATTACAACAGGTGTTTCTAGTGAACTACAACATGCATAACCTTTTGTATAAATTGTGTATAATACAACAGACACACATCATGTTGTCTAAACAATCTTACTACAATGGTTAAATGTATGAAAAGACAACATACTCCAACTGTTGTATAAATATGTATATTACAATAGGTGCACTGCATGTTGTAATAGACCTACCTATTACAACGGGTGTGTTTAGTGAAAGACAACATGCTTCGACTGTTGTATAATATATATTACAATGGGTGAACCACATGTTGTAAAAAATACCCCTATTACAACAGGTGTGTTTCGCGAAAGACAACGTCGTTCAACTTTTGTATAATATATATTACAACAGGTGCACCACATGTTGTGTAAAATACCCATATTACAACAGACCATTCCTTAAAAGACAACATGTTTCAATTGTTGTATAAAATACATCTATTACAACATGCAATCACATGTTGTGTAAAACACCCCCCATAAGACCACACGATCTAATACAACGGTTAACACCTATTGTAAATTGAGAAAATGAACTGTTGTAAAAAGCATTTTCTGTAGTAGTGACCATGGTGTTGATCAACTAATTGATATCTGCAACTCTGTCCAACTAGTCACCAGAGATAAGTGTTATTTCGTTGGTCTCAATAATTTTACCTTGAAAGCAGCTTGGGACCTCTGTCGCACCAAAAACCCTGCTCCCAGATGGGTAAAGTGGCTGTGGGAAACTAAGGCCCCCAATTGTATGAGAATCTTTGGATTAAAACTGCTCCATGGCAAACTTGTTACTGAAAAATACCTACAACAAAGAAATTTTTCTCTGGCATCAAGATGCTCTTTATGCAAGTCGTGCTCTGAAGATACGCATCATATTTTCTGGAGCTATGATTTCACTCTAGAACTACAGAATGAGTTAAAGATCCCAACAAACCTGGATGACATGCTAAAAGTGGTTAATAAGAAAAGGCATCTCAAATGTCTCATTGTTTGCTATCACATTTGGGTGCATAGAAACCAATGCGTATTTGAGGAAGCTCGACAAGATTTGGGGAGACTTCAAAAAAATATAATAACATATTATAGCCTACTTGTATAGATAGGTTTCTTTCTGTCATAGCTCTTTATATAAAAACCACTTGTATAGCTAAATTTGGATTTAATATAGAAAGGAAGTAAGATGTAACAAAAATAGTTTGTCTTGCTACTATGATGCATGAGGAGCAAGCTCTTTTTGGAGCCACTTTTTTTGGGAGGGAAAGAGACGAAAAACTTAATTATTACTAACAATGCCCGTTGACCACAAAGTTAAAAAAAACACTACCTCGTTCAAGCATGTTCCTGTAAGTTTATTAATATGGCAAACAATAATAATGGAAGTCATCAGTCGTCTCATTGGTGTAACATAGATAGTTTGTCTTGCTTACCTCCCATATGTAACTTATACACCAATGAACATCATGACCATATGAAACTTCATTTGCTCACGACTCTGGACTTCTGAAAAATAAGAAAAAAAGTCGGTGGCATGAGCCAAGAACAAAGATAACACTAACCACTTTGATCTGGATATAGCAAGTATCAACAGACTTGCCTCACACAAAAATAAAGAAAATGAATTGAGAAAAACAATTCACCAAAAACATTATTTTGCATGGACCAAGTTTGCCGATTGGCCCAAACTTTCAATGATGGTCCATAGTTTTTTCAGTGCCCAAAACAGATAGCAATGGTCATATGAAAATGAGTAAACCTGTCAAACGGGTGGACGTGTAGGGTGTGAGTTGGATAATTGCCGGTTTGAGTTTCACGTATCCAGATTGAAAATATGTAATATTAAATAGGTGGAGAAATAAGACATCCAAATCCGATCACCGTTTGAGAGTTGACTAGTGTCTACCCACATAATATGTGTACAACAAAAAATGTACTATTTGTTGTTTCTCTATAAAAATAGAATGGTTCATTAACAAATTTAAGTGATAACATAAGAAAATAAGTGAAATCATGCAATACATTTGGCGTCAAGCATAATATAATACTCATTACTTTGTGTTTCCATTAAGTTATAAAAAAAACAACAAATTGTTACAATAAAAATTAATGACATAGAAGATACAAGCAAGATAATACATCACCATTACAACACTTTATTTTTCAATTGATATTAAAAATTCCTAATATAGCATGTCATTGTGATTATCTACTGAATAAAGTGAACATAAAGAGGATAGAGTTTCTATGACTAATCTAAAACATGCTTCACAAGATATGTTAATTAACATAAACAAAAATATAAAACACAACTACTTAATTTGTTAGCATAAAAAAATTACAGCCAATATCAATGGACTTACCTCACACAAAATGTAAGAGAACGAATTGAGAAAAAATGATTCACCAAAAGACATTATCGTACGTGGACCAAATCGACCAATTTCTCAACGACGGCCTAACCTTTCAATGGCAGTCCATAGTTTTTTTACTACCGAAAATCGAGAAGAATGATCATATGGGAATGATTAGACCTACTGACGACTGAGTGTGTTGGGTTTGAGTTGGATTATTAAATATTTGAGTTTCACAGATCTGGATTAAAAATATACAATATTAAATAGGCGGAGCAATAAGATGCCCAAACCTGATCCATCGGTTTGAGAGTTGACCCGTGTCTCTCGACATAATGTGTACAATAAAAAAGTATTGATATTCACTGCTCTACAAAAAATCAGAATGATTCACTAATAAGTTTAAGTGTAAGCATAAGAAAATGAGAAAAACCATGCAATACATTTAATATCAAGCAAAATATAATATTCATTGCTTTGTGTTAACATAAAATTGTAAGAAAAAAGTAAACAACTAACTACTACCATAAAAATAAACGATACGGGTGTTGCAAGTAAGATTAATATATTACCATTCCAACACTTTGTTTTTTAATTAATGTTAGCAACTCATAGTATAACATGTGCTTATGATTATCAACTAAAAAAGTGAACATAAAGAGAATACAATTTCTATATCTAAATATAAAACATGCTACACACGATATGTTTTTTAACATAAGCAAAAATAGAGAATATAACCATTAGTGGAGGGAGGGGGGCACATAGGGGAAAGTGCCCCCACCCTCAACTCCATAAATTTCAAAATAGTAATAGCAAAGGCCCCCTACAATTTTAGAATTTTAAATAGTAATAGTAAATGTCAATTTGAACTCTTTAAAAATTAGTTGAAATATAACATCAAACTTTGACCAAACAATACTCTTAACAATTGACTCAAAAAAAAAAATAACTCTAAAAATTACTCTATTTAGTATCTATTAATTCTAAAATTTTTTGTTGAGTATAATACTTGTAGTTGCTCAGATTCCATAAAATTTCCATGAGAAAGTGCTTTAGATGCATACTTTTGTTTCAAAATAGTTTTCAAACAATTGCCTCAAAAAAAGTAATCCAACAATTACTTTGTCAATGCACAATCTAAAAAATTAAATCTTATTCACTTGGCTTCCTATGAATATTTAGTTTCAATAGAACATGTACAAAGAAGTTCATAGGAAGTGTTTTTTTCTCAATAATATGTACATGACAAGGTGCATAACACAAAAAGTTGGAAATAGGGTATACTCGATTACAATTCAAATAAATTCCTTTATTGTAATTTGTGGTAGATAGAGTGGGTCCAAAATATTATTAAGATATAAATAAGGAAATATTTAAATATGATGTTTAGATTTTAGATATATAGTCAAACATAATGTGAAAGTAAGTATTATCTTGTGGTTGCGCCAACATTTATCATACTGAAAATTGTCTTTCCAATGACAATCTGAGTTTTAGAGTATATTTTATATCAATCACTATAATTTGTACATCCTTGTAGTCCTAGAGGCTAGAGTTAGATACATATGATGTTTCTTGTATCATGATCTTGTGGCCATTGTTATCAGTAACAAACAATGATTAGTATTGTGACCATTCCTTATTGTTCCTTACAAGTTGATAATTTATGAGTAACCAACATTGTTAGTTTCTATGAATTCAAGGAGTAATATGTACACTCTTGTTTATTATTTTTAGTTAATTCAATTTTTAGTATTGGTAACACCATAATATAATGAATATAAAAACTATCATAAATTAAACATTTTGTAATTGGTGTATTGAATGTACTAATATTTATTTGATTATTCTTATTAAGTTTTTATATATTAGTAAAAAAACTCTTATGATTTGCAATTTGAACGATTAGCTATTATTCTATTCAATTTTTTTATTAGATCAGTGTTATCTTAAGGCTATAAGATATGAAGAGATATTTTCATACCTTATCCAAACAAGGGTGTCTTGTTCTTTACCAAATATTGCTACTCCTAAGGTTGAACAAGTACCATTAACTATTAATGTGTGTATCAGTGATGATGAAGATATGAAGAGATATTTTCATACCTTATCCAAACAAGGGTGTCTTGTTCTTTACCAAATATTGCTACTCCTAAGCTTACCACTTACCATAAAAAATGAGTAAAACAGAAATTACCTTGGAGGAGATTGCATTGGATCCTAGATTACATCCTAAGTTATATGACTATGTAGTAAGAAAAAGAGATGAAATCTGAATATTTTCTTTATAAAACGGGCCTTGTCAACTATATAATCATGAGTTTCATCAAAAAATGGTTGGTAATAAATTATGAAGATGTTGTTTATTCTCATCATTGGCAACAAAGTAATAGTGGAATGATTCCATCAGATGAAAACTTGAAGAAAATGTTAAATTGTGTTGAATGAGACTATGTTTTCCATTATGGAATGTAGTAGTATATCCAAATATCATTAGTTTGAGTGTTCTTTAAATATTAATTGAAAACCACTAATGTTAAAAGAACTTTTTCCTAGATTTTAGTTAGTGAATAATATTATTTGTAATTGTACCCCCTTTTTAATCAGTTTGGCTCTGCCCCTGAGCATAACTACTTTATTTTGCTATCATAAAAATTTGAAAAAACATATCAATTATTGCCTTTAATCATTGTTTTTACATTGCATACATTATATATGAGCAGTTTAGATGCTTGGTAAATGTGTGCATGTGGCATGTTTTAATGCATACATGTATTATATTAAAATTATTATATTTACTTTATTTAACTAGGTCAGTCTTTGGTGCTGGTAAGTCACAGAAAAACCTACAATATATATGGGTGGGTATATATTGGAGGATTTCTAGTGATGACAAATCTCATCACTTTAGCCCAACTTAAATAGGTCAACCCATGAGCATCCACATATCTTAACACAGTTTCACAAGTCTACAAATGAATATTATGGATTATGTTTTTAGTAGGGCCATGACATATGTTACACCCAAGAACCCAAAATTGACACCCATAATAGCCTCCACATTTCTTGCACAATTTTCCCTCTTCCTCACAGTGAATTTTCATGCCATCCTTCTCCTCCATGAGGAGGTCTTCAAACACCACCCCTGCAATTTCCATCCATGAGTACAAAGAGCATTGGAAGCCCTACCACCATGTTGTGTAACATATATATGACATCATCATTTTCCCTCTCATCCTATGTTGGGATGAGTTGGCAGTCATTCAAATCATTGATTCACTAGTGTTGGTGAGGGTCATTGTTGATTCTCTATCATGATTCTCTCTCCTTTATCGAACCAGTTGTCGTACTGTACCATTATATGTAATCTTATGGGCAGATATGTAATTCTACATTTACTACTATGCTTAATGACGTATACTTATATATTTAATCTTGTGTATCTTATGTGTAGTGTTGTGTTGCATGACTTAAGTGCGCATTTAAATGCAAGTGTATGCGTTCGAATAGTAAAGGGACTCAAAGAGGCCCGAACATCAAACTTAAATAAATGAGATAGATAAGGACTACTACTAATCGAAATAGATCAGATAAGACTAAGAAAAGTGTTGATTGAGTGAATAAATTAAGGACAAGAATTAAAATTGTAGAAAGTAAAGTTTATGAAAGATTAGAAGGATGGATTCTTTAGTATACAAGTTTCACCTTGTTGTCAATCTATGCATGCATTCTATCAATTTAGTACAACTTATCTTACTTCTTTCGATTAAGTGTTTGTATCTTTTACTACCCACTTTCTCACATAGAACACTATTGAGCCTAATTACTAATCCACTTTTGCAGTATCAATATAAAATGCTAAATTATAGGTTCTTTCTCTAAACAAATACTTCATAGTGGTAGTCTGCTTTCACAATAGGTTATTGATTTTGATGATAGCGGTTGCTCTAACTATTAACTTTGCTTTTCTAATAATTAAAAACCTAACCCATATTCATGACGATCAAGCATAATTAAGGAAATACATCTTTTCTATTATCAAAATCTATAAATATGAACTTTATTGAATGAAACATAGAAATCCATAGAGTCAACACTGGTCTACTCTCAAATCCTAAAGAACGGTGGTTTAGCTAGTCATGCCTAATATAAAATCAATGGATGGAAAGGAGGAAGAAAAATACATGTAAAATTTATGTATCGTGGTGCAAATGAATAATGTAGTATCTAGACGACATTGTGGCTGTCAAACTACTCCTTTGGATGCACCTTGCTCCATGTCTATTTATCTCCTTCCTCCTTCGACTCTAGTTCTTTTATGTATAGCCGATGGAATGACCTCCATATGAGATGTCCTGACCTCTGATATGACAAGATCTGACTCAAATTAGGTGTCTTTGGTGGCTACCCCCCTTGGGTTTGCATAGGTAAAATCAGAGCACAATTTGTCCAAGAACTATTAGATGTGTCTTTTTTTAATCTTAGTCGTCAGAGAAATGTCAATGCCATCGACTTGGGAATCAGTGCCACTAATTCCTTTAATTTATTATAGTTTAAGGATTCTGATCTCAGTCCCACTAACTTGGGTAGGTGGTACTTAGAATCTCTTGACACTTGCTCTTCTTTTGTTCTTTGATCTGTGATTTAAATCTTGACGGTTTCCCGCCTTACCATTCTGGTGCCACCGACATGAGTTGATGATATCAACTTTTCATAATTTTTTCTTGGTCAAATCTTCAATAAAGTAGCACTATTTTAGGAAAAAATAAAATCAAACAATTTTAGGACAAATATGTTAAAAATAGATAAAAATGATGTCGAAGAGTTGTTTTAGGTAATTTCGACAAAATGACACAACACACATGAATTTGAGAGGAATCCTTATGAAAACATGCCCAAGTTAGCCTCTATTTTGGTAGAGAAATCATGTGCATCAAAATCTCATAATCTTGAAGGTTTCTCCCCCTCAAGCAACACTACCTTGGATTCTATTTGAATATTTAAAAGGCAAAGACATATTTGAACTTGATCATTCTAATCATCCTTAACTCAACATTCCCAAATAGGCCCTCTACAAACATAGAACAAGCCGTTGTTGTCCAAGCAACTGATTATGAAAAATAAAACCTCAAATCAGACAACTTAACACATTAATAAGCCAAATCAGAGAGATATCATTGAAAGTCTATGTTGTGCTAAGTGTGTCACAAGATCTCCCTATCTAAATTGGTCTATTAAAAAATATTATTTATAATGATTGTAGTTTCTTGAATATTATTTTAAAAAAGGGAATAAAAGTTTTTCAATGACCTACCATATAGAGAAGTCAGTGGATGTAATAGGCGAAATGAAAAATAATTATCACACACAATCTAAATTATTAATGCCAAACACAATGATGAACTTAAACGATAGTTGTGATTGAAATTTAAGGTGTCCTAATTCCTACAATTTTTGTTGAAATGATGAATGATGTAAATGCATCATAGAATTACACCATATTCTATTTGATGATGTAATGATGAGTGCAGGTGGAAGGTCATTTAATCATAGAATTACACCATATTGTTTCGTATACAAAAGAGATGTAACACCACACCTTTTGAATATGAGTTGAAGCATCTATCTTGAAGGTGGATGTGACATTAATATTGCAAACAAATACATAATCACAATTGAGATTCATACATTGTTCTTTGAATAGGAAACTATAACTTACTTCTATAACATGTCTAAAATTCTAATAGTTTCTAAACATGGAAAATTCAACATGAAAGTAAACATTTCTATGTGATTGAATCGCATAATATTGATGGCACCCCACCGGTTAGCTCTTGAAGGTCTTATTAGTACTTGCGTGCTACTATTGAGTCCTTATTTGCTCCAACTAATGGGGACATCTTGTCCCCAACCTCATCAAGGTCCATGATTAGGGAGCATATAAACACTAGTTCAATTCCAATTAACTTGATCATTAACATGACATTAACATTATCTTTAACATGATGCTTGAACTTTGATGTGATGGGATTTCTCCCTCTTGAACCTGAACATTAATTGCATGAATCATTCATCATAATCTCTAATCTTAGGTGTACATTATAACCATAGGACATAACATATAGCCACCATTATGCAATTGATATAGTGAACATGATTAAAGCATTAAACTTGAAATCATAATGTCTACTTTTATTTAGCATGAAATCAACCATAAATACTTGTGAGACAAATATAAGTTGATCCTAAGATGGTCTCTCTCTGATCTTTGAGACAAATCTAAGTGAAATCCTTTCTTGTCTTGATTAGGCTCTAGGTACCTGTACATGATTATTGAACATCACAAATCAATACCTTTTAATGATCGATTGAATTAGGGTAGATTGGGATTTGAGTGCATTAGGGTTAGGCTTACTGATCAATATCATTAAATTATGAAAACTTGGTTGACTTAGGTCACATTAATCATATGTGGTACACAATTAGGGTTTCATGATCCAAATTAGTGTTACTAATAAAACATCAGAACTAGAAGGAAAACCATTGCTCAAGAACCTAAAATTGCATTCTACTCATAAAAACCTTTCCAATGACTACTTATTTATAATTTTTTGAGCATCCTATGCTTATTGTCAATATTCAAAACTGACCAATCAAAATTTAGAAAAACTTATGTGTAACATCGATTGAACTCGTGAATAAATCTTATGTAAATGAAGGGTGAAAAGACCAACAAATCTTAGGCTTGCATGACACATGAATCAAATGTGTGGGGGTAAAATCATCATTTTGGTATTAATATGTCCCGTGACTAATAAATCAAAGGCGTACAAAAAATACCCAAAATACCCTTAATGGATTAATCGTCTAATTAAATGGACATGGACACCATGGTCATTTTATGATAGTGATTCTTCTCCCTCACGATCCATGGCTCGAGCAGTAAACTGGAGGTCTTATCTCCTATGTTGCTAGGCCTTTACATGCAAGATGTGAGCCTCGGGGCAAGTGAAGACTCACCCTTGGGGTCTGGTGAAGCTGGAGGATCAAACTCTAGGAGGGAAGAACCTCTACGTTGAAAGATCTAGAGTGGAGGGTGAATAGACATTATAATAATTTTAATCAAATTTAAAGTTCCATGGAAATAAAAGAGGCAACTACAAGAGAGAGACATGATATGGAGTGGTTTCATCTACGACTTTAGTCCACTATCCTATTGTTGCCAATCAGGATTTACAAATTTTTTTTTTATTAATTTATTAGTTAGGAAAAATTACAAAATAGTTGTTGCTACTAAACCCTCTTCTTTACCGGCCACAGAAGAGAACCACCAAACCTCTTCTTTTACAGACTCCCAACTCACCACCAAACAAGGAAGAGAACTAGATGAATCTTCTTTTGTGGACTCCCATGGCACCACAGAACATGGAAGAGAACCGGATGTCACCTCTTCTTTCATAGCCAAAGGAAGAGACCCACATATTGCACAATCGTTGACAACCTTCTACACCAAAAGTATCCCAACCGCAATTTACAAGTAGCAGAAATAAGATGGGAAAAAGAACTACACCAAGTAAGCTCTGCAATGTCCTAATAAGTCAAGCTTATATACCAAACCACTGAAGATGTATAAAGGTTGATGGTGGTAGGATAAGCTAAACTATGATTGGTTTGCAAATAGATTGCTAAAACTCTTATTCTCAAGATGTAATGTATGCAAGTGTGCAAGTGTGTGTTAGGATGCCTCTAGACCATTAATATTTATATGAATGGAGTATGGGTGGATAGGGAATCTATGCGGAGAGTCTAGAGGGTTCTAAGGGGTTAATTATCCATTTGAATGAAATTAATTAAGATACAAAGGCTAGTTTGATCATAATAAAAACTTGTTCTAGAAACTTCTTCAATCGAAAATTTTAGCCACAAGATAGTTTCTCGGTCGACAAGTTTGTTGACCGTGCTAAAGTTGGATGCGCAATAGCTCCAACAACTATAAGTCGGTCTAACTTCTTAGACAAATATTGCAATGACTCTATCTTGGGCAACAATATTCATGACCAAATATGTGTTGGTCCACAAATTGTTTGACTCAAAATTTACTCTAAAATTTGATTTCTTGAGTCCTCGACCAAGAAGTGTCTTGATCGATAAAAACTTTGACCGACTGAGTCTTGGTCCACAAAAACATCGATCGACAGGATGTAAAAGATGGATAAACTTTGGAATTTGTCTGGATATGGGAATTTGTCTGGATATAGTGTCAAAGGATCTAAACCGTGTCCTATATGTGAAGATAACACTTATTCAATACGACTAAAACACGGTGGCAAGACTGTATATCTTTCTCATCGAAGGTTTCTTCCAAAATTTCATCTGCATCGTAGGTTGCCAAAGCATTCAATGGACGAAATGTGGAACGCATTGCACCTAAACCTATATCAGGGGAGGATGTTTATGAAAGAGTGAAAGACATCGCCAATGAATTTGGTAAGAGATCACAATGTACGATGGCCACAAGGAGTGACAAGTCTTTATTCAAGAAGAAGTCGATATTTTGGGATCTTCCTTATTGGAGTTCTTTGACAGTCAGGCATTGTATCGATGTCATGCACGTTGAGAAAAATGTATGTGATAGCGTCATCGGTACTCTGTTGAATATACCAGGTAAGACTAAATATGGGATAAAATCCAGAATGGACCTACGTGAAATGGGAATAAGGACAGAATTAACAGAAGTAGTTAGTAGCGATCGGAGAACATACTTACCTCCCACTTGTTACACGTTGTCTAGAAAGGAGAAGAAAGCATTTTGTGAATGCTTGGTAAATGTTAAGGTGACACAGGGTTACTCATCCAACATCCGTACATTGGTATCAATGAAAGATATAAAGTTTATAGGTCTTAAATCTCATGATTGTCACACTCTAATGCAACATATATTGTCCATGGCAATTCAATCTATATTGCCGAAGCATGTACGATTTGCAATCACCAGACTTTGTTTTTTTTTTCAATAGTCTGTGCAGCAAAGTTATTGCCCCTGATACTCTTGACCAATTGCAAAGAGAAGTGATTGTTACCCTATGTCAGCTTGAGATGTATTTTCCTCCTTCGTTATTTTATATCATGGTGCATCTTGTTGTCCACTTGACTAGGATAGTGAAAATGTTGGGACCAATTTTCTTGCATTGGATGTATCCCTTTGAATGATACATGGGCATTTTTAAAGGTGATGTTTGAAACTATTATCGGTCTGAAGGGAGTATCATTGAGGGTTATGTGGTGAGAGAGGTTATGGATTTTTGCAATGACTTTCTGAGTGGTAATGACGCTCCCGTGAATGACAAGAATATTAAGGAGAATTTTGGCAAAGGAGTTTTGGGATCACGGGTGAAAGTAATCAGCCGTGAGCAGTTGGAGCAAGGTCACTTGTATATTTTACACAACATCGATGAAGTGAGTGTTTATATCGAGGAACATACCAATTTCATCAAGAGACAATATCCTCAATCCAATTCAATGTGGCTTGCTAGAGAGCATAACAAGACATTTATTAAGTGGTTTGAAGATAAAGTCTTACATCAACTATCTCAAACACCAGATAATCTTACTGAAACCATCAAATGCCTCGCCTTTTAACCAAAATTGAATGTTATGTCTTATGAAGGGTTTGACATAAATAGTTTCTCATATTACACAAACCGTCAAGATGATAAGAGTGTCGTCCAAAATAGTGGGGTCACCTTTCAAGCGTCTTCATTGTTTTTTGCAAGTGCAAATGATAAAAGTCCACGTGAAGCTAAAATGTCATATTGCAGTGTCATTGAAGACATATGGGAGTTTGACTATGTAGATTTCAGAATTACGCTCTTTAAATGTAATTGGGTTGACAACAACAAAGGAGTTATAGTGGATGAATTGGGTTTCACGTTAGTACACTTTGAAAAGATTGGCGAGAAGGGTGAACCATTCATATTGGCATCACAGGCAAAACAAGTATTTTATATCAATGATCCTACAAATGATAAATGGTCGATTGTTCTTCATGGTAAAAAACAGTTCATTGAAGATCCTATAGATGAAGAAGAGTACTATGATAAGTATGATGACTCCAGTCCATTCTCGGTTGGGCTGCCAACACCACAAAACAATGAAGCTAGGGATCAAAACGACTTGTATGTTCACGGGGATCATAATGAAGGATTGTTAATTGATAAAAGATCACAATATTAGAGGCATGGATGTTTATATTTTTATTATGTTTTATTTTTGTGAATGTGAACTTTACAATGTGAATGTGGACTTTACAATGCGAATTACTTTACAATGTGAATGTGAACTTTACAATGTGAATGTGAATTTTACAATGTGAATGTGAACTTTACAATGTGAATTACTTTACAATGTGAATGTGTACTTTACAATGTGAACTTTACAATTAGTGTTACTTTACAATGTGAAATTTATAATTTGAATGTAAACTTTCAGATGGCTGAGCATTCCCATGATGACTGTGCTGATGATCACCGTGAGGGTGAGGACTTGATTGCGCCGCCTGACAATGTTAGTTAATTTTAATTATGAATATATCCCTGAGGTTTCTATCTATATTTTCATTTATAATTATATCATGTAAGTGTGTTTTTTTATCAAATTTTAGGTTGGTGATGTACCCCCTGAAGTTGTTACAGCACTTGATGAGCAACAAAAGAAAATTGAGAAAGTGAGGGGCATCACAATGATGAACAAGTTAATACATCAAAGGGGCAATGGACCCAAATTGGCTGTGCATTTCGATCAGGCAAGAAATCCATATGGAGTGAACCACAACTCATTTGTTTCATATCTTGGGGTTCTTACTCGCATCCATTACAGTCCTATCCTAGAATCATGGCATAAAGTTCCTAAGGGGAATAAAGACCACATGTGGAAGGAACTATGCGTGAGTTATTATTATTTGTAATTCTATTTGTGTATATTACTAATTTTTAGGATACTAGTTAAAAGCAATTCTATTTAATTTGTAGAGCATATTTGATCTGGATGAAAAGCTGCATCGTAAATGTGTGAAGCAACGTTGTGGGAGGGTCCTAAGGAACTATAGGACCAAACTCACCTGAGATTACATACACGATGTTGAGAATAGGTTCTTGATTGATTCCAATTCTAGACATTGATCAGTATTTCACTAACTCTACACTAATAATTTTTGTTTGTATTCTCTTTGAAAAATAAATATAGGAAGAAGGAAGCCACACAGCAATGGAACTACTTGGACCCCAAAGACTGGGAGGAGTTTGTTACCCAAAGAAAAACAGATGAATTCAAGGTATTAAGCGCCACTCCCAATTTAATTAATATATGTTTTTATTTATTCACCTATTCATGATTAACCTTTAGTGTTACTAACCAAATCAATGTGCTAATTAGCTAGGCTATCAGTGATGCTCAACGAGCAAGGTGTGCACTGAATGTGCACGACCACACAATGGGTCCAAGAGGATATGCAGGCATTCACCAAAGACTACAGGCTGAGTCTAGTCAGCCTACTGCTACTCAGGAGACTGCAGAGTCCTCTACTGCTACTCCCACACCTCTGCCTCACCATGCTATGTGGATAGCTGGGAGGTAAAAAAAGAAGGGAGAGATATAGAATCCCGCAACCGCTAAGGCGGCTATAAAAATGGTAAAAAATAACTCTTAGAGCAATCTATCGATATTGATTATTGCTATGTTTACTTACGAAATTTTGTTGATGGTGATTAGTGGGAGCTGCACGAGCAGAGGAAGGAAGGCAAGTTCATACCTCAGGGCACAAGGGATGAAATGACAGTTGCTCTGGGTAACCCAGAGCATCCTGGACGTGTAAGGGGTGCAGGCGCTGGTGTGGGCATCAAAGCGTTCTTTGGGACATCCCAGCACAAACCTGTCCCAAAAGCAGGACTTTCACAAGCTGAGGTAACTTATTCTTAATTTAGAACGTTATTGCGAAAAGGAATTCAATAATCAGAAACTAGCATTCCTTTTATCCATGTATAGGTTGATTCCTTAATTGATAGGAGAGTAAAGGAAGTAATTGATAAAAGACTCCATGAAGCAATTAACAAGTGGCATGCGTCTCAGACTGCCACTCAGACAGTACCTGTGGCGAACCTCTCTTCTCCTACTGCTCGTACTGCATAGGTTGGGAGTAATCCTATAGACCCACAACCTAGCACGTCCTCTGTAAGTATTTTTATGGCATATATAATAGCTAGTCTGTTCAAGATGATATGTTTGTGTATATATGCATTTAACATTCTTTACATAAATTTGTAGGGGTTGAAGCCATGCCAACTAAAAAGTGAAGGATATATCGTTGCAGAGGCATCGACTTACCCACCCCTTAAAGGGTGCATGTTTCATGGGAATCCAGTACCAGATGGCATGGTATGTGTGAGCCCGATACTTGTACTCCCTGGCTGGATGAATCTTGTACTACCTCATGCACACCCAGATGCTGAAACACTTGGTGAGGCAGTAGGTGGAGTGATACTGTGGCCCGAAGCGGATGTCCTCTATATTGATATTGTATAATAAATTTTCATTACTTTAATTTGTTAGTGTGTATATATATATATGAGTCAATTGATATGAAATTATATATATAGGTCAAAAAGACGACACCCGCTACATCTCGGCCTCCACCTCCTCGATTACCAAGTTGTCTTCCAGGGGACCTACACGCCTTGATAGGTCCTAATTGTAGGAGTGTGGCAGTATGGATCGGCGAACATAATCCAAATTTCCCTATAAATATTACTATTCTGGAGAATGCTACAGAACAATCTATTTATACAAGCTTAGCATACATATTAATGCATATGTAATAGAAGTTCTGGATACGTATTAATGCAGGTCAAACATTCAGAAACAACATATTTATACAAGATATTTTGGAGTTGTTTAGTTATGAATGGCTGAACACATCTAAGATAGAGATGTGGATATGGTGAGATTAATGCATATGACAATCTGGTTTATACATCCATATACCTTGTTTTATATACGACAATCTAGTTTCTTATATATTAATGCATACGTAATACATGTTTTGCAGCCACTTACACAAGACATGTACAGATTTTGGGTTTTCCCATGTGGGATTTTTGGTTCCATCTTTGATTAGTCTTGTAGATATAGACCCGTATTCAGTTACTTCATACTACTATGATGCTTTTGAATATTTTGGTATAATAATAAGATGGTGATAATAGCTCCATTCAATGTCGAGTAAGTTTACTTTTCTTGTAATTTGGATTTAAGCAAATTACATTTTTATTGTGTATATTGAGTTATTAATTTTCTACTTTCTTACCTGTAGTGCTAAGCATTGGGAGTTATTAGTTATTGTCCCCAAGACATTCACCGTCTTTTATCTTGATCTTGCGGGGAGTGAGTTGGATGTATTATATGGACATGCAATTAAAAATCCATTATTCTCGTGAGAAATATTTTATGTTTTTATATCTGTTAACATCTGTTACTGCATTACTATTTAATTATGCAATTTAATAGAGGCGGCTAGGGTTGCGGGTAAGGCGACCGGCGGAGATCATGAAGAAGAAGGTGACAGAGACCCTTCCCGATGGAGAAACTCCATACCTCTCGGCTCCTCAGGGCTGAGCCTGACCTTTACACACAGTAGGCAGGATACTTTGCCTTCCTTGCACACGCAAACTCGGATGGACGTAGACAATACTGCACTTTTTAATTCTTTCCCGCCGCTGAACGGTTCGCACCAGGACTGCCCGGCGCAGCAGCAAGCGTCGGGGTTATCCTACAAGGACTCACTGGGCAAGGGACCTTCGAACAACCCGTACAACTTCATAAAGATCGACACGGAAAATAACGACGTTACTCTTCAGCCCGCTGAACTTGAACAAATGACCGACCAGGGTTTCCCGGCCTTCCGCGTGCGGAACGAAGCCATGAAGGTGATGCTCGGTCCTTCGAAATTTACCGTGGTTGTCAAACTTCTCTCTCGTGGGATTGGATACCTAACCCTCCGGGACCGTATCTCGAAGCTATGGAAGCCTGTGGGCTGTTTCAATCTCATCGACGTCGCCAACGACTTTTTCTTAGTCCAACTTCAATCTGAGGAGGACTACATCAACGCCCTGGCGGGAGGGCCATGGCCTATCTTCGGCTCGTACTTAACGGTCCAGCGGTGGTCTCCTTGCTTCAATCCCGACATCGCGACGCCACCCAAGTTGGTGGCTTGGGCTCGTATCCCTAACCTTCCTATACACCTCTACCAGGAAGTCCTTCTCAAGGAAATCGGCAATCGTCTGGGGAAGACAGTGAAGGTCGACATGAACACGTCATCCCAACGATGGGGCCGGTTCGCCCGGATTGCTGTCGAATTAGACATGAAAAACCCATTAGTCCCAATCATCTGGGTGGACGGAATCAAATACAAAGTCGAATACGAGAACATCCCCTTCATATGCCTGCATTGCGGCAAGGCTGGACACCTAGAAAAGGACTGCAGCAAGAAAATTGAAGCAAAAAACGAGTTGAGAAGAGCGAGTGTGGAGGCAGGTAGAATCGTCCCGGAAAGGACCCAACGCCGGGAGGGTTTCTCGGAAGCTATTCATGCACAACCTATCCCCCGACGTCTGAGGAAGGGTCCAAACAGCAACACCCAGAAGAAAACGACCCAGGCAAGCAATCGCTTCCAGGGTTTACTGGACCAGGAGGAAGAGGAGGAAATCACAGAAATTCTGGACGTGGATGCAGTTGCAGAACGAGTTACTGGTATTGAATGGCGACAGAAGAAGAAGCAAAGCAAAGAGCTATCCACCTCAGGAAGAAAAGGACCCGCCACACACCCCATGAACTCGACGCCGTCTGCAGCACCTCCCCCACTACCTAACCAGGAAGTCCATAAAGAAAGTGCCCACACCAGATTTGCTCCTTCAGGCGATGAAGTTATTGCTGATAGGATCACACAATCTCACTCTGTCCCACCCACCCTATTCAATGTAGGTGCCCAAGGTCCTCCCAAAGCTTCTTACATCTCGTACAGAAGCCCACCAAAAATTCTTATGGCATTCATCTCCGCAATCGAAAATTCGGTCAAGTTGGGGACCCGTCAAGGGCATCTACAAGGAAACGAGGTGAAACCTCCCTTCTTCAAGATCTCGAGAAGGAAGCGTAGGCCACGGGTTCATCCACTCTGGGCGGGAGTGCTGAATGAATATCCTAAGCTGGAATGTTCAGGGTATCTGTGACGAGGATACCCAAAACACAGTCAAAGAACTTACCAGGAAATACAAAGTATCGGTAGCTGCTTTGTACGAAACTCGTTGTAGCGGTGTATAAAGGCATCCTCTGTGATCAAGAATCTAGGCTACGCCTAATCTCACCGTGTTGAAGCTGTGGGCTTTGCGGGGGGTATTTGGGTGTTATGGAAATCAAACACCCACATCGACGTCATTGCTTCGCACAAACAGTTCATCCACTGCATGATCAATCATCGTCTCCTCTGCACCTTTGTTTACGGCGGCACAACCAAATACAATAGACGCTTCCTATGGCAACATCTGATTGGTCTTTCCCCCTCCATTTCCCAACTGTGGGTGGTAGTAGGTGATTTCAACGTTGTTATGTACCAAAGTGAGAAGTGTGGGAGCACTTCCTTCGACAGGTCGAACAACCGTGAATTCATAGAGGCCATGGCACAATGCAATCTGGTCGATCTTGGAGCTGTTGGAGCTCGTTCCACCTTCTGTCGTGGTTTGCTACACGAACGTCTGGATCGGGCTCTTGGCAATGATCTTTGGCTTGAACAACGCTCTACCAATCTGATCCAAGTCCTTGAACGAAACAATTCGGATCATGCCCCCCTGCTAGTTTCTGAAGCAGCCCCGCAACATATGCACAAGAGTGTTCAACAGACCTTTTCTCAATGGGATGAGATTGCTGACTTCAAATCGTTTATCTTGCATAACTGGGACACCAATGCTCCTCTACACCAAGCTGGCCGGGTATTCTAGGAGAAGGCATCGAAGTGGGATAAGAATATGAGGCAAAAGAGCCACCTGAGGAAAGAACAAATTGGGAACAAGATCAATTGGAATCAACTTCACTTGGCACTCAACTTCAACCATGACATTGCTAAAGAGACGGTGTCACTCCAAAATGAGTTAGATGGTATCCTGAGACTCGAAGAAATAGAGTGGAAACAGAAAGCGCATTGCGATTGGGTTAAATTGGGTGATTCGAACACTAAATATTTCCAATATATTGTCAAAATGAGAAGGCGGACGAATAAAATTACAAGGCTAAAGAACCCAGAGGGCATTTGGGTTGGAAGAGGAGGTGCATCTGAGGAATCTTGTATTATCTTTCTTCTCAAATATCTATAACGAACCTGACATGAATGCGAGGCGCCAGGCGAGAAACACCTTCATCAGATCCTTCCCTGAGTTGCCAGCCTCTACGATCGACTTGTTAGCGCAACCGCCCACCCCAAAAGAGATCTGGCTCAACCTCAGCGCCATGGCGCCACTCAAAGACCCAGGACCTGACAGCTTGGATGCTTTCTTTTTCCAAAGAAACTGGAGCCTGCTCAAGAACCAGGTCTGTGAGTTCATCACTAACATCTTTTTGGGTTCACCCATTCCACAAGGCACATCAGATTCAACACTCATTCTTATCCCCAAGGTGACAGCCCCAGAGTCTTGTTCCCAGCTTCGTTCGATCTTCCTTAACAACGTCTGCTCCAAGCTTATCTCTAAGATCATCGCTACCAGGTTGAAGCCGTTCTTGAACGACTGGATCTCCCCTTTCCAGTCGAGCTTCATTCCGGGAAGGAAGATCAGCGACAACATCGTTCTCGTCCAAGAGATTGTTCATTCCATGGAGTCTAGGCAAAGCAAGGTGCATACTATGGCCATTAAATTAGATCTTATGAAGGCATTCGACAAGTGGAGCTGGCCCTTTATTGAAGATACTCTTCTCAGAACAGCCATCCCTCGCAGCATTGTAAATGTTATTATGAACCTCATACGTTCAGGCAGGACTTCGGTTCTCTGGAATGGAGAGGTGATCGGCTCTTTTCATCTATCCTGTGGTGTCAAGCAGGGGGATCCTCTCTCACCCTATATCTTTGTTATGTGCCTGGAAAGACTCAGCCAACTTATCGGTGAAGAAGTAGCCACAGGCTCTTGGCGCCCGATCATCCTTACTAGACAGAAGATTCCTTTTTCACATGTCAGCTTCGCAGACGATATCATCTTTTTTGGCGAGGCGTCGTTGCACCAAGTAAAAGTTATCAGTCGGTGTCTTCGGAAGTTTGGTAAAGCTTCTGGGAAACTTCTCTCCCATGAGAAATCTTCGGTGTTCTTCTCACGCCACACTCCAAACACCATCAGAAACCAAGTTCGTCGAGCCTTGAAAATCTCTGAAACCACGGATCTTGGTCGTCATCTGGGTATCCCGATCATACACAGACGGAAGGGGAAGGCGCACTTCCAATACCTGGTTGAAAAGATACACAACCAAATCTCCAACTGGCAGAATAGATTCCTATCTCTCGTAGGTAGAGTTACCTTAGCCAATTCCATTGCTCTCTCGCAGGCTTGTTATACCATTCAGTTGGTCCAGTTGCCCGCATCCACCATTGATAGGATAGATCAACTTGTGAGAAACTTCATTTGGTCCAGCTCTGCCGCCTCAAGGAAAATGAACCTGGTTGCATGGAAGCAAGTCACCAAGCCACTCTCCCAAGGTGGTTTGGGTGTCAAACGCGCGGGGCTCTTCAATACAGCTCTCACCATGAAATTGAGTTGGGATCACCTGATTGAAAGGAAAGTTCCATGGGTGCACCTGATGTCCGCTAAATATGCTCGCTCCTCCCAGAGCAATTCTTATGGATTGCACGTCTGGCGCAACATCAAAGCCGCCACTCCCTTCCTGATATCTAATTCTAGTCTCACACCCCTATCAGGTGCGCAGACGAATGTTTGGATCGAGAATTGGGTGGGTGAAGGTCGAGTCCCGTCCCTGCAAGCCAACTTCACCGTTCCTCAAGATATTTCTGATCTTATGGTGTCCAGTCTCGTCCTTGACAATGGGGAATGGGATAATGGATTCTTGCATTCCTGGTTCACTCGTTCCACGATCAGAGACATTATCAGCATACCCACACCTTCTCTGGAGCTCGGGCCTGACCGTAGGGTTTGGCTACATATAGTTGATGGAGAATACTCCTCCAGCTCTGCTTATATTCAGCTCACCCAATCGCAACATAACACCCACTCTAGCTGCTTCTCGAAAATCTGGAGCCTTCCTATTCAACAACGCATGAAGACTACGATGTGGCTCATCTTCCACGACAGGCTGCCCACGAACTGCCTTCGCCTCAGACGCAAAATGGTCGACAACTCGCTCTGTACTAGATGCCTTCACTCGGAGGAATTAGTTCTTCATGCCTTACGTGACTGCCCTTCTGCACTCGAGGTATGGTCGTGCCTGCGGCCTACTGAGATGACCCAATTCTTTTTGCCTGATACAGTCACGGCTTGGGTAGAACTCAATCTCCAGGGTTCTTCTCAGCACGGTGAGTGGAAGCTTCTCTATGTGATTACCTGCTGGTGGCTCTGGAGAGATAGGAACTCCACTATTTTCGAAGGTAAAAAGTGTTGGTATGTATTCCCATAGAGCAAGTCATATGATGATTGTAATGGGATACTTTGTAAATGATTTGAATAATAATAAAGGCAATTTCCAATCTATATGTTTAAACTGTTTCTGAGATGATGGTGTAACATGATAGATGTCTAAAGTTTGTTTTACTCAATGACGTATTCTTTTAGGTTAAGGACCTAAATGATGAGATCATACGAATGTTAAGAGTATACATTCTTGTATAGTCCCTAGTCGGTTGTTATTGTGGAAATAACCATAGACATCAATAACACTAAAGACTAGATTGTGTGTTGGTTGATGACAGAATCTCATTAGTCATGATATGGTGATATCAAACCAAGCACATAGGTACTTGTTAGAGAACAAGGTACCGGACAGACCCACCGTGAGAGTGACACATGGAACCATGGCATGGTAGTCATAGTCAGCTCTCACAGTGATGGTGGTGAGTGTGATTCTTAGACCTGAAATCACTGCACTCAACACATGTCGTTGGGTACACTTTGACATCATCAAACGCAGTCCTGAAACATGGGTTGTTATAAAGGTGATGATTGGGTGGCTTTGACACATGGGGCTTTTGAGGGGTGAGTGATAGATATGGGATTTGTCCCTCCTAAGGGAGTTTGATATCCTTGGCCACTTGATGAGTAGGATTGAGAAAGGCATGCACATGCACGTGTGAATCAATATGTGATATTGATGTCATACACATCTCACTCGGTCTACTCTGAGATCAAGGAAATGAATGAACATTGACAGGATGACTGTTCCATGCCTCGAGTTCATTCTGGATATCAGTGACAAAGGAATTATACATTCACTGTAACACCATTCACAAATTGTAGGATGAAAGTTGTTCTCCAACTTTCTACTTTCACTTGGGTAGCACTGATGTGTGACTACGCACCGCTCTTTGCTTGTAAAGTCATAAGTGTTATGGACTTTCACTGCCAACGTGAAATGGACCTGCAGGGTCACACACATAGGATTTAACCTGGAAGAGGAGTTTTGTCCACAAAGCAATGTTTAGATTGATTACTAAAGGAGTTTAGTAGTTCAATTAAACACTCAATCAGTCGATGGCTCAATATCGTATGGTTCAAGGTGTTGGATGCATTGATTAGAGTATCAGATTGATTGAAATCACAATTGACTGATTTTGCCCAACCTGTGCTCCCAACCGATCGGTTCATGTGATGAACCGGTCGACTGAGGTTGCTGAACCGGTCGGCTGGAGTGTCTAGGCCGATCGGCTCATGCCCAGGTTGAAATGACCGGTTAAAGGGTTGAACCGATCGGCTCAACTGGTGCAGCCGACCAGTTGGGAAAAGTCATGTCGGCAAGAATTTTCCTTTGGTTTCAAATTGCCCAATTCGATTGGGAATAACATTGGTATTCGATACCAATTGGGAACGAAACAAAGAAAGTCTTTTTGAGCCGGATTAGGACTATGAACTGATCGGTTCAGGGCACCAACCGATCGGTTGGAGTGCTCCAAACGATTGGCTCAGGTCCAACCGATCGGCTGAATGGCTGAACCGATCGGTTCAGTTGTGAACCGATCATTTCAAGTTGCGAACCGGTTGCTTTTTTGTGGAAAATTCTTGAACCCTTCTACTCCTGCTTTAGTCTCGTATTGCCGGGCACAGAGAACCCTGTCCCATGACCCGCCTATATATATAGGGGTATTGGGGGCTTCTTAGAGTACAACTCAGTGCAAGTTGATTGCTCTGCAAAGTTGTCGTTCTCTCTGGTTTTGGTAACCGAGAGAGAGCCCGAGCAAGTGCTTCCCGCAAAGGGAGGTGCATCAAGGGAAGGACAACTGCAGTTGCAATTGACAGCAAGAGAGTGTGTTGGCGACTAGTACGTCAACAGGAGGGTACGACTCCTTCCACTTCCTTGTGGGACAAGGAGAGTGGAGTTCCGGGTGGTCCGTGTGGACTACTTCAGAGACGGGAGGTCACTGCCGCTCAGGAGGACAATTGTCATCCGACAGTCCGGTAGGAGGAGGAGTTTTTCAGTCCCGGTGCGACCAGGAGCTGCACAGACACCGTCCAAGACCGGAGGTGAAGACCGCGCAAGGCGCGTGGTATTGTCACCGAGCAAGCCTCGGGACAAGGTATGATTCACAAACCATCTTTCCTATTATATAGATGTTGACGCGATTCCTTTTGTTTCGGGTTTGGGGAGAAATTTTTTTTTTGTTTCCGCTGCTTCTCTGCCTCCTCAAAAACCCAACAGTGGTATCAGAGCCACGTCAACCGCTCTATATTTTAGGATTATCGATATGATCGATTTTGGTTTGTCGCCTTTATTTATTGCATGTGATGCGAATAATATCGGCTTTATACATGTCCAATCCACAAATGCCTAATATACATATATGATATGTAATATTAATGCACTCGATACGCGTCGCCCTTAAACGAGTTTTGTGGTGGATGTGTAGCATGATTATGGCCTATAAACCCCTGTATTTGTGTATGGTTGTTTGTATGGTTGCTTGCATCTCGGTCTGCGCACCGATTCCCTTTCTCATATTCCTGATGTAACTCGAAATAATTCGAGAATTCTTTTCCTACCTTTTCTCCCCCTGAATGTAGCTTGGGTTTTCTCAATTCAATTGTAAATAGGATAGATTTTATTTCTTGTTATGTCAAAGAACGGCGGACAACCTGAAGACGATTGGTTCAAGGAGTTAACCGATCGGTTGGTGATCCAGACGGCCGGTTCGAGGAACAAGATGAGCAGGTGGCGACCTGAGGAGATGCACGATGACCGGTGAACCGATCGGCTGGAGGCGCCAGTCGATCGGCTGGTGGCACGCGAACAACCTACCTGATGGCGAGCCGATCAGTCATGGAGATGAGCTGATCAAACCCAGAAAGGCAGGCACAAATTTCATCTTGTACAGGTTGCATGTGATGTAGACCTAGATGACCGTGATTCCTCTTGGATCGAGGAATCACAAATAGGATGGCCATAATCATTGCTTTTTATCGTTTATGCATGTTTTCTGTGGGATATAGCATGTATATGATACGTACTATATATTGTGGTGATTGGATATGTATATATAAAACAAAATCCCTCATTAAATATTAAGTTTTAGATGCCTTCCAAATGCGACACATGTGAAAAACTTGATCGACCAAGTGTAGGCACGACTAAGCGTGGTGAACCATCTATCTCGTGGAAGCGTGAAGGATGAATATGTGGGTCTGCCCAAGCAGGGTGCATGTTCATCGTGTTGGCTTTGGGTTGGACTTAACAAGGTGACCTAGATAGGATCTAGCGCCTTGAGGCATGGAGATGATCATTACAAGGAGTTGCATATGATGCAATTGGCAAGAGTTGCCTACCTGGAAACTCTGAGTTGTGGGTGACAGCCTAAGCTGGTCCATGGCTCAGAGGATTTTAGGATCTTGACCCACTAGAAGATTTTACGCTGCAATCTTCCGAATTGATGGTGAGGGCTATCAATTTGAGTCAAAATAGTGGGAGCAGTAATTAATTAAAGGCCTAATTACTATCGTCAAATTTTATTCAAATCAAATCAAAAGGGTTTTGACAAATGCAAATTTTCTCTTGTAGAATGGCAAAAGAATCATCTTTTAAAATGGGCAAATTAATTGAGAATAAATTCCATAACTGGTTGAGGACTGTGAGAAGTGTTCTGCACAATCCAGATATACCAGGAGCCTTAAAATCCACTCTATGTACGCTTAATGCATTGATGAAGAAGAAAATAGGTAAGGGAGAGAAGTGTTCTCTCGCCAAACCAATTTCTTCTACATGGAGAGGATCGAAGGGACAATGGAAGAAGTCGGAGATAGAGATCTCTACTTCTGGTGTATACGTGATAGAGATTAACTTTACTACTTCTTCGTCATGGGTACTTGATACCGGATGCGGATCTCACATTTGTTCAAATGTGAAGGATCTTAAGAGAAGTGGGCCTTTGGGGAAAGGCGAGGTTGAACTACGTGTTGCTAATTGGGCAAGAGTTGCCGCCAGTGCCATAGGAACCTATGAGTTAACTCTTCCTAGTGGGCTAATAATAGAGTTGAAGAACTGCTATTATGTACCTGCCATAAATAGGAATATCATTTCCGTCTCTTGTTTGGACAAAGATGGATTTGAATTTCTTATTAAGAATGGAAAATGTTCCATTTCTAAAGATGGGATCTTTTATGGAAGTGCCCCTATGTCTTATGGTCTATACTTGATAGACTTGGAGACAAGTGTTTACAACGTAAACACCAAAAAGCAAAAACTCAACGACTCAAATGAAACATATCTCTGGCATTGTCGTCTAGGGCACATAAATGAGAAGTGCATTTCTAGACTCCATAAAGATGGTTATCTAGACTCTTTTGATTATGAATCAATAGAGACATGTGAATCTTGTTTGTTGGGCAAGATGACCAAGACTCCCTTTTCAGGTAAAGGTGAGAGAGCTAGTGATCTATTAGGACTCATACATACTGATGTATGTGGGCCTTTTAGAACTAATGCCAGAAATGGGTATCAGTACTTCATTACCTTTACTAATGATTTCAGTAGGTATGGCTATGTGTACCTGATGAAACATAAGTCAGAAACCCTTGAAAGGTTCAAGGATTTCATGAATGAAGTACAGAACGAGCTTGGTAAAAGTATTAAGGCACTTCGTTCCGATCGAGGTGGAGAATACTTGAGCCAAGAGTTTGAGGACCTTCTGTGAGCCCGTGGTATTGTATCACAATGGACTCCGCCTGGAACACCACAGCATAATGGTGTGTCTGAAAGAAGGAATCGCACATTGTTAGATATGGTGCGATCAATGATGAGTTTTGCTGATCTTCCGATTTCCTTCTGGGGTCATGCTCTTGAAACCGCCGCGTTTACTCTTAACCGTGTGCCATCTAAATCGGTTCAAAAGACACCATATGAGATATGGACTGGGAAGCGTCCCGATTTGTCTTTTCTGAAGATTTGGGGTTGTGAGGCTTACGTTAGGAAAATGTTTCCTGATAAGCTTGGACCCAAATCTGATAAATGTTATTTTGTTGGATACCCCAACGAAACGAGGGGATACTATTTATACCACCCTACTGACAACAAAGTGTTTGTTGCCAGGACAGCTGTGTTCCTAGAAAAGGAATTTATTTCCAAAGGAAACAGTGGGAGGAAAGTAGAGCTTGAAGAGTTTCAAGCCCTACAAGAAAACATTGAACCGGTAGATGTACCAGAGGAAAATGGACATTCACAAGGTGTTGTGGAATCTCAGTCTCCTCAGGTAACACAAGGACCTCGTAGATCTAGTAGGACTCGCCTTGAACCTGGGAGGTTTGGATACCTTGTAACTCAGGAAGGTGGAGAGTTGATCATAGATGATGATCCAACTACCTATGTAGAGGCTATGGAGGGACCAGATTCTGAGAAATGGCTAGAAGCCATGAGATCCGAGATGGAATCCATGTACTCCAACAAAGTATGGACTTTGGTGGAACCACTTGAAGGGGTAAAACCCATAGGGTGCAAGTGGGTCTTCAAGAAAAAGACCGACATGGATGGAAATGTGCAAACTTATAAAGGTAGATTGGTTGCAAAGGGTTTTCGACAAATTCAAGGTGTTGACTATGACGAAACCTTTTCTCCAGTTGCCATGATTAAGTCCATCAGGATCATGCTTGCTATTGCAGCTTATTATGACTATGAGATTTGGCAGATGGATGTTAAAACCGCATTCCTTAACGGGAATATTCATGAGGATGTGTACATGACGCAGCCTGAAGGTTTTGTAGATCCAAAGAATGCCAATAAAGTCTGTAAACTGCAAAGGTCAATCTATGGATTGAAGCAAGCATCTCGGAGTTGGAATCTTCAATTTGATGAAGAAGTCAAAGTGTTTGGCTTTATTCAAAATTAAGATGAACCTTGTGTGTACAAGAAGGTTAGTGGGAGCTCGACCACATTTCTCATATTGTATGTGGATGACATACTTTTGATGGGGAATGATGTCTTAGCCTTAGAGAAGGTAAAGACTTGGCTTGGGAAAACTTTCTCAATGAAGGACATAGGAGAAGCATCCTACATTCTAGGAATTAAGATCTATAGAGATAGATCTAGAAGGCTTCTCGGACTAAGTCAGAGCACGTACATTGACAAGGTGCTGAAGCGGTTCATCATGGAGAACTCAAAGAGAGGCAACGTCCCTATGCTGCATGGAGTTACCGTCTCTAGAGCTCAATGTCCCCAATCTTGTGAAGAGAGGGAGCGTATGAATGGGATCCCATATGCATCAGCCATTGGATCCATCATGTACGCTATGTTGTGCACACGCCCAGATGTCTCGTATGTTCTCAGCATGACGAGCAGGTACCAGTCAGATCCCGGGGATGCTCACTGGACAGCCGTGAAGAACATCCTCAAGTACTTGCGAAGGACTAAGGATCAGTTTCTTGTGTACGGCGGCGAGGAAGAGCTGGTTGTAAAGGGTTACACCGATGCAAGCTTCCAAACCGGTAAAGATGATTACAGATCGCAGTCAGGATTTGTGTTTTGCCTTAATAATGGAGTTGTTAGCTGGAAGAGTTCCAAGCAAGAAACAGTTTCCGATTCTACTACAGAGGCCGAGTATATTGCTGCTTCGCATGCAGCAAAGGAGGCTGTGTGGATCAGGAAGTTCATTTCTGAACTAGGTGTAGTTCCCAGTAGCTGTGATGCAATTGAGCTTTATTGTGACAATAATGGAGCTATTGCACAAGCTAAGGAGCCCAGATCACATCAGCGGTCCAAGCACATACTGCGGCGCTTCCATCTCATACGAGAGATCGTACAGCGAGGAGATGTGAAGATTTGCAAAGTACCAACTGAAGACAACATAGCTGATCCACTGACTAAGGCCCTTTCTCAGCAGAAGCATGATGGTCATGCTAGGTCACAAGGACTACGTTTCCTTGGTGACTGTCTCTAAGTGCAAGTGGGAGTCTGTTGGTATGTATGCCCATAGAGCAAGTCATATGATGATTGTAATGGGATACTTTGTAAATGATTTGAATAATAATAAAGGCAATTTCCAATCTATATGTTTAAACTGTTTATGAGATGATGGTGTAACATGATAGATGTCTAAATTTTGTTTTACTCAATGACGTATGCTTTTAGGTTAAGGACCTAAACGATGAGATCATATGGATGTTAAGAGTATACATTCTTGTATAGTCCCTAGTCGGTTGTTATTGTGGAAATAACCATAGACATCAATAACACTAAAGACTAGATTGTGTGTTGGTTGATGACAGAATCTCATTAGTCCTGATATGGTGATATCAAACCAAGCACATAGGTACTTGTTAGAGAACAAGGTACCGGACAGACCCACCGTGAGAGTGACACATGGAACCATGGCATGGTAGTCACAATCAGCTCTCACAGTGATGGTGGTGAGTGTGATTCTTAGACCTGAAATCACTGCACTCAACACATGTCGTTGGGTACACTTTGACATCATCAAACGCAGTCCTGAAACATGGGTTGTTATAAAGGTGATGATTGGGTGGCTTTGACACATGGGGCTTTTGAGGGGTGAGTGATAGATATGGGATTTGTCCCTCCTAAGGGAGTTTGATATCCTTGGCCACTTGATGAGTAGGATTGAGAAAGGCATGCGCATGCACGTGTGAATCAATATGTGATATTGATGTCATACACATCTCACTCGGTCTACTCTGAGATCAAGGAAATGAATGAACATTGACAGGATGACTGTTCCATGCCTCGAGTTCATTCTGGATATCAGTGACAAAGGAATTATACATTCACTGTAACACCATTCACGGATTGTAGGATGAAAGTTGTTCTCCAACTTTCTACTTTCACTTGGGTAGCACTGATGTGTGACTAGGCACCGCTCTTTGCTTGTGAAGTCATAAGTGTTATGGACTTTCACTGCCAACGTGAAATGGACCTGCAGGGTCACACACATAGGATTTAACCTGGAAGAGGAGTTTTGCCCACAAAGCAATGTTTAGATTGATTACTAAAGGATTTTAGTAGTTCAATTAAACACTCAATTAGTCGATGGCTCAATATCGTATGGTTCAAGGTGTTGGACGCATTGATTAGAGTATCAGATTCATTGAAATCGCAATTGACTGATTTTGCCCAACCTGTGCTCCCAACCGATCGGTTCATGTGATAAACCGGTCGGCTGAGGTTGCTGAACCGGTCGGCTGGAGTGTCCAGGACGATCGGCTCATGCCCAGGTTGAAATGACCGGTTCAAGGGTTGAACTGATCGGCTCAACTGGTGCAGCCGACCAGTTGGGAAAAGTCATGTCGGCAAGAATTTTCCTTTGGTTTCAAATTGCCCAATTCGATTGGGAATAACATTGGTATTCGATACCAATTGGGAACGAAACAAAGAAAGTCTTTTTGAGCCGGATTAGGACTATGAACCGATCGGTTCAGGGCACCAACCGATCGGTTGGAGTGCTCCGAACGATCGGCTCAGGTCCAACCGATCGGCTCAATGGCCGAACCGATCGGTTCAGTTGTGAACTGATCATTTCAAGTTGCGAACCGGTTGCTTTTTTGTGGAAAATTCTCGAACCCTTCTACTCCTGCTTTAGTCCCGTATTGCCGGGCACAGAGAACCCTGTCCCATGACCCGCCTATATATATAGGGGTATTGGGGGCTTCTCAGAGTACAACTCAGTGCAAGTTGATTGCTCTGCAAAGTTGTCGTTCTCTCTGGTTTTGGTAACCGAGAGAGAGCCCGAGCAAGTGCTTCCCGCAAAGGGAGGTGCAGCAAGGGAAGGACAACTGCAGTTGCAATTGACAACAGGAGAGTGTGTTGGCGACTAGTACGTCAACGGGAGGGTGCGACTCCTTCCACTTCCTTATGGGACAAGGAGAGTGGAGTTCCGGGTGGTCCGTGTGGACTACTTCAGAGGCGGGAGGTCACTGCCGCTCAGGAGGACAATTGTCATCTGACAGTCCAGTAGGAGGAGGAGTTTTTCAGTCCCGGTGCGACCAGGAGCTGCACAGACACCGTCCAAGATCGGAGGTGAAGACCGCGCAAGGCGCGTGGTATTGTCACTGAGCAAGCCTCGGGACAAGGTATGATTCACAAACCATCTTTCCTATTATATAGATGTTGACGCGATTCCTTTTGTTCTGGGTTTGGGGAGAAATTTTTTTTTGTTTCCGCTGCTTCTCTGCCTCCTCAAAAACCCAACAAAAAGATGCCGTTGGAGGCTTTGGTTGCAAACTGCAGAGCCTGTCTTGCTTCAACTCTACTTGCCTTCAGGAAACAATCGGACGATTCTTCTATTAGGCGTCCCATGATAACTCCTTCTGAAACATTTTCTGTTACCTCTATTATTATGAATGTGGACACAGCAGTAGATAATAGCAAGGACACCAAAGCTCTAAGTATCATCCTGCGAGACACAGCTGGTAACTGGATCAAGGGTTCGACGCATAAGCTTCCGAGTATCGATCCCATGGACGGCGAGCTCCAGGCCATTCTTAAAGGGCTACACCTTATAAGTAAAGAATGGATCATGAATTGTACCATCCTGTCTAATTCCAGTAACGCAGTTCAGTGTATCAAGAACCTTCGCCCTACCCCTCCCAAGTTCCTGCTTCTGGTCCACTCCATTAGGCAGGTGCTTCTTCAAGGTTCGAGGGACATCTACTATAAGAAAAGAGACCAAAATAAACTGGCAGACCAGCTTGCAAAGTGGCATCTCAAGCAACCGGAGTTGGAGGCCTTCTGGGACTCATGCCCTGATTTTCTGTTTTCACAGTACCTCAAAGATCTTGAGATTTTTCATTAGTTTCTGTAGTTTAGATGTCGTGGTCTTTCCCAAAAAAAAATTAGTTATATGATCAAGGATCATGAAAAGGTTGACCAATTGCCAATGAAAGGAATATTAAGTTCTTCATGACAAAACGATCCCATAAATCTCAACAATCTTTAAAGATACTCTAAACCAATGGTCAGGAATGTTAAGTCCACCATGGTGAAGAGATTCCATAAAGCACAACAAAATCTCAATAACATGTCCAAAACGTTAAAATGCATGATAAATCATTCACACTAGAGAATATCAATTTGCCAAGAGATCAAAATAATCATCCGTAAAAGGAACAATGTATAATTTGTCTCGTATAACTAGAAATTGTTCCAAAGCAAACAATTTTGTTAAACTAAAGACCAATTGATATTCAGTATCCACATGATGCAGACAAATGCTATTTTTAGCATTGTGATTGTGGAGAAAATGATGACGAATTTCAATGTGTTTTGCTCGATTATGTAATATAGGATTATGTGCTAAATTTAGGGCACTAGTATTATCAGAAAAAATCAGAGTGATGATAGAGAAAAACCATAGTCATTTAGCACTTGTTGCATCCATAAAACTTGTCCACAACAATAACCAAATGCCATGTATTCAGCATTGGTGGTGGATAAAGCTACAATATATTGTTTCTTATGAAACCAAGAGACAAGATATTTTAGAGCAAGAAACAACCACCACTCTTACTTTTGCGATCAAGATGACAACCAACGTAATCCACATCAATGTAGGCTTTAACATCAAAAGATTGATCTCTTGTATACTAGATGCCATAATCAATTGTACAAGCTAGATATCTCAAAATTATATTAACTACAATTAGGTGAGTATTCATAGGATTAGATTGAAAATGAATACATAAACCAACAAAAAATATAATATCTGGTCTAGAGGTAGTGAAGTATAACAAAGTACCAATCATACCTCTATATAAAAAATTGTCAATAGGTTCACAATTTTCATCTTTATCTATTTTGGTTGAAGTAACCATATGAGTGGTTGTATGTTTAAAATTTTTCATATTAAAGCATTTTAGAAGTTCTTTTGTGTATTATCTTGGTTGAGAATGATACCACAAGGAGTTTGATTTATTTGAAAACCCAAGAAAAATGTTAACTTGCCCATGAGACTCATTGTAAATTCTTTTTGCATGATATCACAAAATTGTTTGCAAAGTGATTCATACTTTGAACAATATCATCCACATATATTTGAACAATATGAAAATAGGAGTCATACTTTTTGATAAATAATGTGGGATCCATTTTCCCATAGAAAATTCATTTTCAAACAAATAATTTTTGAGTTCATACAAATTTCTAGGGGCTTGTTTTAAACCATCTAATACTTTCTTTAACTTATATACATGATCAATATGTGTTGAATCCTCAAAATTAGGAGGTTGAGCAACATAAACTTCCTCTTGAATTATTCCATTTAAAAATGCATTTTTAATGTCTATTTGATAGAGTTTAATGTTTTATATGCAGCTAGAGCTAACAACATTTGATATGATTCAAGTCTATCTACTGGAGAATATGTTTCATAAAAATCAATTCTCTCTTATTGGTTATAGCTTTGAGTACCTAATCTAGCTTTGTTTCTAACTACTTCCCTGACTTCATTTAGCTTGTTACGAAAAACCATTTGTTCCAATAATAGATTTATCTTTAGGTCTAGGAACTAAATCCCATACATCATTCTTTATGAATTGATTCTTCTTGCATGACAATTATCTGATAGTCATCTTTCATAGCTTCATCAAACTTTTTAGGTTCAATCATGGATACAAAGTCAATGTTAGCCATATCTTTAAAAGATGATCTAGTTTCCATTTTATGAAAAGGATTACCAATAATAAGATCTTGTGGATGGTCTTTAATTATTCTTGGAATAGGTTCATGTATATCTTTAGGTGATATGGTCAAATCTTCAATTACCAAAGGGAGATCGTTTTTTATTTCATTGTTTGTTGGATTTTCATGAAAAGTTACATGAGTTGACTCTTCCACTTTCTTAGAGATTGTATTATAGATTCTATAGGATTTACTCAAGCTTGAGTAACCTAACAAGAATCCTTTTTTTGATTTAGGATCAAATTTGTCTCTATCTTCTTTGGGGTTTAGGATATATCAACGTGTTCCAAAGATATGAAAAAAATCCACTCTTGGTTTCTTAGAAAAGAGAATTTCGTATGGTGTCTTTTGAAGTTGAGGATGAATTGATATTCTATTTTGAACATAACATGCAGAGTTAATAGCTTAGGCCCAAAAGGTCTTAGGTGTATTATGTTGTTAAAGCACAGTTCTAGCCATTTCTTGTAAAGAATAATTTTCCTTTCAACTCTACCATTTTGTTGTGGAGTGAGAGGAGCAGAAAAAATATGAGTGTATCCCTTACATGTACAAAAATCTTCAAAACATGATTTTCAAATTCTACCCCGTGTGATCACTCCTAATGGTGCAAATTTTATTTTGAAGTTGATTTTTAATTTTTGAGAAAAACTTAATAAATTATTTTAATAGTATTATTTTTGCCAAAAAGAAAATGTACCCAAACAAATCTACAATAGTCATCAATAATAACAAAGAAATACTTCTTTCCACCTATAGACTATGTTCTCATAGGCCCAAACAAATCCATATGTATAAGTTCAAGAGGTCTAGAAGTACTAAGGATTCTTTTACTTTAAAAAAAGTTGTAGCTTGTTTTCCTAAGGTGCAAGGTTCACATTTTTTAGGGGTTTCAAATGAGATTTTAGGAAAATCACGAACAAGATCATGTTTAATTAGTTTCTTAAAAATATGCACTATTACATAAAAGTCTTTCAGCGTCGGTTATTTAAACTCTTTAGTGTCGGTTTCAAAGCGACACCCAAGTGGGCGCCGTTAAAGAGGGACACCTTCGGCGTCGGTTCCCAACTGACGCCAAAATGTTTTCCGCCACCGAAAACGCGCCATCAAAGGGACTATAGGTGTCATTGTTTAGTAAAAACTGACGCCCAAACTCTTTCCGCCACTGAAAATGCGCCAGCAAAGGGACTATAGGCGTCGGTTGTTTAGTAAATAACTGACGCCAAAACTCTTCCCGCCACCAAAAACACGCCAGCAAAGGGATTATAGGCATCAGTTTTCTAAAAGAAATCGACGCCACATATGATGAAAAGATGTCGATGTTTAACATTAACTGACGTCATATCCATTCCCTGACAACACGGTCAAATAGACGTCGGTTTTAAGTGAAAAACCGCCGCAGTATGTCTTTGGTGTCGGTTTTCTTCAAATAACTGACGCCTATGTTATGATTTTTTTGTCTAATCAGTTTGCAAGCCTATTGTGGCTGGTCGCAGGGTGCAGAAACCTGCAGTTCAGTGGAACTAAACTGCAGGTTTATGACATCCATTGATATCAGCCAACAACAGGCCACAAACCTGCAAAATTAACATGATGGACAATATTATATATATGTGATTCACATTCATGTATAAGAACATTTAATTCATATTATTTTTTCATCACACGCATGTAGAAAGCAGTAGCAACCTGCCGTTCCATTTATTTCATCTCTTTTCACATTCAGACACATGTAGAAACATTCATGTATTGATGATTTTCACACACATATGACAATTCATAAAAATTCATTCACATTCACAATAAATTAATTATGAGAACAAAGTTATTCTTTATTCATCATTGTCATCATTGTCAACACAATTATATTTAAAAATTCCCACTCTTTGCAGGGCTTTTGCCCAATCTTTTCTTACAACATCTAATTCATCTCTCGTATAGGGAGCATGTACATCGAAACGCTTTGTACTTGTGTTGAAGTCCTCAGTTTTAAAGACCTACAAAGAGAATGCCGTATATACATAATTATAATAATATATAATAAGATTAATATATTTCATATTAGCTAACGAGACTATGTATAATACCTGTTGTATGTTATCGATTTCCAATACGGCATGTTTGATGATTAGGTCCATAAATCACATCACATAGTAGGCACATGCCCAGCCGTTGTCTTGTGTAGCAGCACACTATAAATTGAAACATAAAAAATATTCAAAAATACAAATAAGCACAGTTCACATAAATAATATATACATTGGAGTCAGGAAATTACTTTCACATTCTCCCAAATGAGTGTTAGATTTTTTTTCCTGGGGACCTTTCCTCCAGCTTTTTTGTACTCTTGTAAAGCCCTATATATGTTAATGTAACACAATAAATTGCATAATTAAATAGTAATGCAGTAACAGATGTTAACCGATATAAAAACATAAAATATTTCTCACGAGAATAATGGCTTTTTAGTTGCATGTCCATATAATACATCCAACTCACTCCCCACAAGATCTAGATAATAGACGGTGAATGTCTTGGGGACAATAACTAATAACTCCCAATGCTTAACACTACAGGTAAGAAAGTGGAAAATTAATAACTCAATATACGCAATAAAAATGTAATTTGCTTAAGTCCAAATTACAAGAAAAGTACACTTACTTGACATTGAATGGAGCTATTATCACCGTCTTATTATTTTTACCAAAATATTCAAAAGCATCACAGTAGTATGAAGTAACTGAATACAGGTCTATATCTACAAGACTAATCACAGATGGAACCAAAAATCCCACATGGGAAAACCCAAAATATGTACATGTCTTGTGTAAGTGGCTGCAAAACATGTATTACGTATGCATTAATATATAAGAAACCAGATTGCCATATATAAAACAAGGTATATGGATGTATAAACCAAATTGTCATATGCATTAATCTCACCATATCCACAGCTCTATCTTAGATGTGTTCAGCCATTCATAACTAAACAACTCCAAAATATCTTGTATAAATATGTTGTTTCTGAATGTTTGACCTGCATTAATACGTATCCAGAACTTCTATTACATATGCATTAATACGTATGCTAAGCTTGTATAAATAGATTGTTCTGTAGCATTCTCCGGAATAGTAACATTTATAGGGAAATTTGGATTATGTTCGCCGATCCATACTGCCACACTCCTACAATTAGGACCTATCAAGGCGTGTAGGTCCCCTGGAAGACAACTTGGTAGTCGAGGAGGTGGAGGCCGAGATGTAGTGGGTCTCGTCTATTTGACCTGTATATATAATTTCATATCAATTGACTCATATATATATACACTAACAAATTAAAGTAATGAAAATTTATCATACAATATCAGTATAGAGGACATCCGCTTCGGGCCACAGTATCACTCTGCCTACTGCCTCACCAAGTGTTTCAGCATCTGGGTATGCATGAGGCAGTACAAGATTCATCCAGCCAGGGAGTATATGTATCGGGCTCACACGTACCATGCCATCTGGTACTGGACTCCCATGAAACATGCACCCTTTAAGGGGTGGGTAAGCCGATGCCTCTGCAACAATATATCCTTCACTTTTTAGTTGGCATGGCTTCAACCCTACAAATTTACGTAACGAATGTTAAATGCATATATAAACAAACATATCATCTTGAACAGACTAGCTATTATATATGCCATAAAAATACTTGCAGAGGACGTGCTAGGTTGTGGGTCTATAGGATTACTCCCAACCTCTGCAGTACGAGCAGTAGGAGAAGAGAGGTTCGCCACAGTTACTGTCTGAGTGGCAGTCTGAGACTCCTGCCACTTGTTAATTGTTTCATGGAGTCTTTTATCAATTACTTCCTTTACTCTCCTATCAATTAAGGAATCAACCTATACATGGATAAAAGAAATGCTAGTTTCTGATTATTGAATTCCCTTTTGCAATAACGTTATATATTAAGAATAAGTTACCTCAGCTTGTGAAAGTCCCGCTTTTGGGACAGGTTTGTGCTGGGATGGCCCAAAGAACACTTTGATGCCCATACTAGTGCATGTACCCCTTACACGTCCAGGATGCTCTGGGTTACCCAGAGCAACTGTCATTTCATCCCTTGTGCCCTGAGGTATGAACTTGCCTTCCTTCCTCTGCTCGTGTAGCTCCCGCTAATCACCATCAACAAAAATTTGTAAGTAAACATAGCAATAATCAATATCGATAGATTGCTCTAAGGGTTATTTTTTACCATTTTTATAGCCGCCTTAGCGGTTGCGGGCTTCTGTATCTCTCCCTTCTTTTTTTGCCTCCCAGCTAAACACATAGCATGGCGAGGTAGAGGTGCGGGAGCAGCAGTAGATGACTTTGTAGTCTCCTGAGTAGCAGTAGGCTGAGTAGACTCATCCTGTAGTCTTTGGTGAACGCCTGCATATCCTCTTGGACCCATTGTGTGGTCGTGCACATTCAGTGCACACCTTGCTCGTTGAGCATTGCTGATAGCCTAGTTAGTTAGCACATTGATTTGGTTAGTAACACTAAAGATTAATCATGAATAGGTGAATAAATAAAAATGTATATTAATTAAATTGGGAGTGGTGCTTAATACCTTGAATTCATCTGTTTTTCTTTGGGTAACAAACTCCTCCCAGTCTTTGGGGTCCAAGTAGTTCCATTGTTGTGTGGCTTCCTTCTTCCTATATTTATTTTTCAAAGAGAATACAAACAAAAATTATTAGTGTAGAGTTAGTGAAATACTGATCAATATCTAGAATTGGAATCAATCAAGAACCTATTCTCAGCATCGCGTATGTAATCTCAGGTGAGATTGGTCCTATAGTTCCTTAGGACCCTCCCACAACGTTGCATCACACATTTACGATGCAACTTTTCATCCAGATCAAATATGCTCTACAAATTAAATAGAATTTCTTTTAACTAGTATCCTAAAAATTAGTAATCTACACAAATAGAATTACAAATAATAATAACTCACACATAGTTCCTTCCACATGTGGTCTTTCTTCCCCTTAGGAACTTTATGCCATGATTCTAGGATAGGAATGCAATGGCTGCGAGTAAGAACCCCAAGATATGAAACAAATGAGTTGTGGTTCACTCCATATGGATTTCCCGCCTGATCGAAATCCACAGCCAATTTGGGTCCATTGCCCCTTTGATGTATTAACTTATTCATCATTGTGATGCCCCTCACTTTCTCAATTTTCTTTTGTTGCTCATCAAGTGCTGTAACAACTTCAGGGGCTACATCACCAACCTAAAATTTGATAAAAAAACACACTTACATGATATAATTATAAATGAAAATATAGATAGAAACCTCATGGATATATTCATAATTAAAATTAACTAACATTGTCAGGCGACACAATCAAGTCCTCACCCTCACGGTGATCATCAGCACAGTCATCATGGGAATGCTCAGCCATCTGAAAGTTCACATTCAAATTATAAATTTCACATTGTAAAGTAACACTAATTGTAAAGTTCACATTGTAAAGTACACATTCACATTGTAAAGTAATTCACATTGTAAAGTTCACATTCACATTGTAAAATTCACATTCACATTGTAAACTTCACATTCACATTGTAAAGTAATTCGCATTGTAAAGTCCACAATCACATTGTAAATTTCACATTCAGAAAAATAAAACATAATAAAAATATAAACATCCATGCCTCTAATATTGTGATCTTTTATCAATTAACAATCCTTCATTATGATCCCCGCGAACATACAAGTCATTGTGAACCCTAGCTTCAATGTTGGGTGGTGTTGGCAACCCAACCGAGAATGGACTGGAGTCATCATACTTATCATAGTACTCTTCTTCATCTATAGGATCTTCAATGAACTATTTTTTACCATGAAGAACAACCGACCTTTTATCATTTGTAGGATCATTGATATAAAATACTTGTTTTGCCTGTGATGCCAATATGAATGGTTCACCCTTCTCGCCAATCTTTTCAAAGTGCACTAACGTGAAACTCAATTCATCCACTATAACTCCTTTGTTGTTGTCAACCCAATTACATTTAAAGAGCAGAATTCTGAAATCTACACAGTCAAACTCCCATATGTCTTCAATGACTCTGTAATATGACATTTTAGCTTCACATGGAGTTTTGTCCTTTGCACTTGCAAAAAACAATGAAGACGCTTGAAGGGTGACCCCGCTATTATGGACGACACTCTTATCATCTTGACGGTTTGTGTAATATGAGAAACTATTTATGTCAAACCCTTCATAAGACATAACATTCAATTTTGGTTTAAAGGCGAGGCATTTGATGGTTTCAGTAAGATTATCTGGTGTTTGAGATAGTTGATGTAAGACTTTATCTTCAAACCACTTAATAAATGTCTTGTTATGCTCTCTAGCAAGCCACATTGAATTGGATTGAGGATATTGTCTCTTGATGAAATTGGTATGTTCCTCGATATAAACACTCACTTCATCGATGTTGTGTAAAATATACAAGTGACCTTGCTCCAACTGCTCACGGCTGATTACTTTCACCCGTGATCCCAAAACTCCTTTGCCAAAATTCTCCTCAATATTCTTGTCATTCACGGGAGCATCATTACCACTCAGAAAGTCATCGCAAAAATCCATAACCTCTCTCACCACATAACCCTCAATGATACTCCCTTCAGACCGATAACAGTTTCAAACATCACCTTTAAAAATGATCATGTATCATTCAAAGGGATACATCCAATGCAAGAAAATTGGTCCCAACATTTTCACTACCCTAGTCAAGTGGACAACAAGATGCACCATGATATAAAATAACGAAGGAGGAAAATACATCTCAAGCTGACATAGGGTAACAATCACTTCTCTTTGCAATTGGTCAAGAGTATCAGGGGCAATAACTTTGCTGCATAGACTGTTGAAAAAAAAACAAAGTCTGGTGATTGCAAACCGTACATGCTTCGGCAATATAGATTGAATTGCCATAGACAATATTTGTTGCATTAGAGTGTGACAATCATAAGATTTAAGACCTATCAACTTTATATCTTTCATTGATATCAATGTACGGATGTTGGATGAGTAATCCTGTGTCACCTTAACATTTACCAAACATTCACAAAATGCTTTCTTCTCCTTTCTAGACAACGTGTAACAAGCGGGAGGTAAGTATGTTCTCCGATCGCTACTAACTACTTCTGTTAATTCTGTCCTTATTCCCATTTCACGTAGGTCCATTCTGGATTTTATCCCATATTTAGTCTTACCTGGTATATTCAACAGAGTACCGATGACGCTATCACATACATTTTTCTCAACGTGCATGACATCGATACAATGACTGACTGTCAAAGAACTCCAATAAGGAAGATCCCAAAATATCGACTTCTTCTTGAATAAAGACTTGTCACTCCTTGTGGCCATCGTACATTGTGATCTCTTACCAAATTCATTGGCGATGTCTTTCACTCTTTCATAAACATCCTCCCCTGATATAGGTTTAGGTGCACTACGTTCCTCATTCTATCCATTGAATGCTTTGGCAACCTACGATGCAGATGAAATTTTGGAAGAAACCTTCGATGAGAAAGATATACAGTCTTGCCACCGTGTTTTAGTCGTATTGAATCAGTGTTCTCTTCACATATAGGACACACTTTAGATCCTTTGACACTATATCCAGACAAATTCCCATATGCTGGAAAGTCATTCACAGTGCAAAACAACATAGCGTGCAAACAAAATGTCTCTCTTCGTGAAGCATCATAGGTCATCACACCTTCACCCCAGAGCTTCTTCAAGTCATCAATCATAGGTTCAAGATAAATGTCAATATCATTTCCAGGTTGTTTAGGGCCCAATATCAAAGATGACAACATAACATACTTATTTTTCATACACAACCAGGGAGGAAGATTATATATAACAAGCATAACTGGTCAAGTGCTATGTTGGCTGCTCAATGTCCCGTATGGATTCATCCCATATGTACAAAGCCCAAGTCTTAGATTCCTCTCCTCTTCACCGAATTCAGGGTACAATAAATCAATCTTCTTCCACTGTGGGGAATCAGACACATGTCGTAGGATCCCATCATTATTTTTCTTAACATCTGCATGCCACCTCAAATTCTTCGCATCTATAGGATTGGCAAACAAGCCTTGAAACCGTGGTATTATAGGTAGATACCACATCACCTTGGTGGGAGAACCAGTTTTGGACTCCCCCGAAGTCGTCAATTTATACCTTGACGCACCACATTTCGGACAATCTTTCAAATCCACATAGTCCTTTTGAAATAATACACAATCATTCTTGCATGCGTGTATCTTCTTGGCATCCATTCCCATTGGGAACAACAATTTCTTTAACCGGTATGTTGAGATCGGTAGCTCGTTTCCTTCGGGAAGAATTTCTTTCAACAAAGACAACAATGACGTGAAGCTTTTGTTGCTCCATCGATTGTTAGTTTTCAGTGTATACAATCTCAACATAGCGCTAAGCTTCGTAAATTTACAACCCGTGTATAACGGTATCTCAGCATCATGCACAATGTTTCTAAACATGGGAGGTGGATCATTTTTGGTGTGCTCTACCCCACAACTATCCAACATCGCATCAACGATGTCTACTGGAACTGATTCGTTCACATCTACGTCATCGAAGGCAATTTCTTCTTCCACACAAGCACTGCTATCGACATCCACTGGTTTCGGGTTTGAAATCTCTCCATGCCAGTGTCATTCTATATAGCCTTGTACAATCCCGTTGCACATGACATGACTTCTGATTTCATCACCAGTACTAAGTTTCAAGTTGTTACCGCAATGCCTACATGGACAGTAGAACCTATCTCCAGGTTGTTTCCTATGTTCCTCGACAAATCTAATAAACTGATCAAGACCAGAAATAAACTCTGGGGTGCAGCGATTGTGAATGGACATCCATGATCTATCCATTCTATGATCAAAGAGAAAATAAGTATATATTACAACAAGATTAGGGTCTAGGGTAAACAAATTAGAGTTTATAATTAAAACTTTAGGGTTTATACATGTGCTGTCATTCTTATATATAATAAATGTGTACCACCTATCCCATTTTTGAACACCTAATCTCACTAGTAAGTGTATAATGTGTATTGGGTTTTCAAGAAAATTTTAGCAGTATTTCCCCGCTATTCTCCAAGTACATATGTACTTAGAGAACAAACGGGGAAATGCTACTAGAATTTTCTTGAAAACCAAATACACATTATACACTTACATCCTAAGTGAGATTAGGTGTTCAAGAATAGTCCCAAACTGGGGACCATCCAAGATTTACTCCTAATGAGTAAATCTTGGATGGGTTTCTAGGCCAACATAATTTAACACCAGTCCCCTGTTCACAACCTCATTCAACACACAATTTTCTTATAAAAACACTTGTGGACAGCCATAACAACATATCAATGCTTCCTAAATTAATCAATATATTATTTTATAACACAAATCGTGGTGGGTATAACATAGAAAAAAACTCAACATGTCCTTAACCTGATATACAGATATTTGTAACCAAACTCATTAGGAAGAGAGACCATGAAACACCATGCATTGATTTGAAATATAGATTCATACATTCTTCTTTGAAAGAAATTATTTATAATGTAAATATAGATTCATACATTCTTCTTTGAAAGAGATTACTTATAATGTAAATTGTCTCATCTTTGAACTAAAATCTAATGCATGAAAGGTAGAAAAGCAACAGAAAGATCTCATGTTTCAACATTAAAAGAGTAAAGAGCAGAAAACTTTCAACATTTATATGTCATGTCCCCTAATGCCCACTTCATCTACTTCGGATCCATACCTAGTTCACTCTGTCACACCATAGAATGTTATTTTCTAGGGATACAAATAGCAGGCAAGAAGATATGCTAATTATGTTCCTCCAATAGTTGTGGCAGATAAGCTTGCATTTTAGTAGGTAAGACTTTCGGGATCACTCTAATTGAGGAAGACAAGTCCATAAGAAGGGACTGAATCTATCAGTTCCAGGCTGTTGTTTTGTAATGAGACGAATCAAAAATCAAGCAAAGCAAATAGTAGGAGCAGGGTGAAGGTTCCAAAGTAACCTATTCCTCACCTTTCGACAAGCAGAATCCAAGCGGACAAGCTCCTCTCCACCTTGCAAAAGTTGAAGATCCTTCACAGGTCTAGTGGCTCAACCCAAATTGCCTCTTGTCCCTTGACTAGCCGCCGACACCGCAGCTATTGGTGAGTGGTAATGGCGCCGAGGTGGGCGGCAAGCAGAGAGGGCGGGTGAGCAGAGAGGGCGGCGAGCAGAGAGGTACCGCACACAGCTACTGGTGGTACCGAGCTGGGCGGCGAACAGAGAGGGCGGGATATCGAGCTAGGGTGGCTGTCGGCCTGGAGCGCAGCGGCCGGGGGACCAGCAAATGGAGGTGGTGGAGGCGAGTGGTGAGCAGAGGAATCGTCGTCGGAGCTTAAACCCTCAAAATCGAGATGAACGAAATAGAGAAAGAGGAAGACTGAGGCTCGCGCGCGGGTGCTATTAAGTTAACATTAGGTGTCGGTTATTAAATAAAACCGACACATAAAATTAAAGGTGTCGGTTCTACAGAAAAACCGACACTTATTCTCAATGATAGTCGTCGTTTTTAACTAGAAAAAAACCGACGTCTATCTACATATGCCGATTAAAAAAATTATTCTCGATTAATGACCATAGTCGTCGATTTATATCAAAAACCGAGGCTCAAAGGGTGTGAAAAATTTCCCGCGGACAGCGCGGGAAAAAACATAAGCGTCGGTCACTGTTGTAAAACCGACGACAAAAATATGCCCAATTTCTATCTCGTAAATAACCTTTAGTCGTCAGTTTATTAGTTAATAACCGACGCCATATGTTAAATTTTGGAGGAAATTTTTTTCACTGGAAATTTTGGATTTGGCAGTTAATTTTAGGTTTCAGTTTGTTATTAAGGAACCGACACGGAATAAAAGCGATACTCGTGTCTGGTCTCCCTTCACAGATTGATGTTGGTTTATTTTATAAATCGACACTTTATTGTTTAGGTGTCGGTGTATTTATACAACTGACACCTTTAAAAGTGATGTTATAAGCCATTTCTATAGTAGTGATGAGTGATAGCATGTCCTAATATTCTATGCCATAGATTTTGATCATCATTTGCAATAAGACATCTTCAAATAATTGATTTCATAGAGTTTGGTCTAAGAATATAAAGATTTCCTACCCTTTTTCCTTCATATATTACATTATTAGTGTCTTGTTCAAGTAGTTTGCAACAAGTTTTGGTAAAGAACACATCATACCCACTATCACATAAATGACTAGCACTTAGTCGGTTATGGCGCAATCCATCTACTTATAATAAATGTTTAATAGTGAGATTGGTTTCATCCAGTGACAGTTCCTTTCCTGTTGTCTACAAATGTCCCTGATACTCCCTTTTTCTTTTCGAGTATTTTGAAAGCATGTTTGTTTATACTCATTTGTTTAGGGCATCCACTACCAAATACCCAATCTTGTAATACAAGGTTTTTGGTACCCAAGTGGACTCTATGATGGTTAGAGTTAATATGCATATAACTTGTATTTATTGATCCAATTTTTTATAGGAATGAATCTAAAAGATATGAGAATGAATATCAAATTGATGTTGAGATAAGACATAAATATTTATCAAATTAAGAATAGGTCAAATCTCAACATGTTCCTTTAATTCTAAGTTGGGTTTTTAAGGAACCAGAGGCATGCCAATTGTTCCTTTCTTTATATACTCACATGAAAAAGAGTATTAACCAAAGTGTTGGCAATAACGACATGATGTACAAGATATTTCAATTCTCTTTTCCACAACATTACTTTTAGGCACATATATGGTTCTAGTCTTTGAAGCGTAAGTCTTTTTTCTTCTAGGAATATGCGAGGGTTGATTATTTGGCACATATCCCAAATATCTGCTTCCTATTTGTTTGGAAGGATCAACTAAGATGTTATCAATATTTCTGTTCCCTTGCAATAATCTAGAAGCTCGTTTTTGCAAATTTACATTTTCAGCAATCTTCATATTAAGATCTAAGTTCAACATAGCAAGATTTGAAAGTAAAGCATCTTTTTATTTTGCTAAAGAATCATAGTCTACATGATTGCACATAATAAGTTGAGTTTGATAATGAATAAGTTTAGCAAACATGTCAACTTTTTCTTGAGATAAAAGACTATAATTATTTTTCAAGAGCAAGTAACTTAGTTTTATAACTCTCAAAAAAATCTTTTAAAGCATTATTTGAATACCTTAGAGTATCATTCTTAGAACTAAGATTATCCAAATCATCATTAAGTTTATATATAATTTTTGAAAATTTCTTCTTTTGTTTCTTGCAATCAATATTACTTAGCATGAAATTCTTCAAGACTATTTACTAATTCTTCCTTAGATAATTCAAAAATGTCAGCATCACTACTTTCTTTTTCATCTTCCTTCTCCATGAAGCATTCTATCTCTTCTTCTTCATTGCTCCCATTTTCATCGCTTTATTTCTCCCAAGCAGCCTTTTCAGATTTTTCTCCCTTGTCTTTATGTTTTGATGAGGATTTTTTCTTCTTGAGTTTTGGGCACTCTATTTTTAGATGGCCCTTCTTTCTGCTCTCAAAATACCCAGGAGAATGAATATGTTTATATTTCTTATCGTTTACAATTAAAGCATCTTCCTCATTTTGACTATTTGTGTCACCACTTTCTTGAGTAGTAATTTTTTTATAATGATTTGGAGGCAGCTTTGAGAGTGATGTCTTTCTTCTTCTCCTTTTTTTGTTCAACCTCGATCTTTTATTCTTCTTCTAGAGTCACTTCATGTGTTTCTAGATTTCCAATGAGTTGCTCCATCTTGAGTGTTGTAAGATGATTGACTTCTTAGATGATAGTTACATTGTATTTTTACTTTATAGGCAATGATCTATGATCTAAGTATCTTTAATACTTTATCTTCTTCACTTATATTCTTTCCCAAGGAGCTTAGGTTGTTTATAATGTTTGAAAATCTAGCATACTTCTCTAAAATATTTTTGTTAGATTGCATACGAAATATTTTAAATTTATGTTTTAGCAAACCAATCTTAGTATTTTTCACTTGTGTAGTACCCTCATGAGTAATGGAGAGCTTGTTCCATATTTCAGAAGCGTTATCACAAGTGGATATATGATAAAATTCACTTGCAAATAATGAAAAGTAGAATATGCTTACAACCTTTGCATAAATTTTGCTTGTTTTCCATTTTTGCATCCCATTGTTCTAGTTCGGTCGTCAGAAGCTTGTTGGATCTGGCAATCATTTTCCATAAATAAAAACTCAATCATTGGAAATAGAATTGCATCCTCCTCTTCTAGTAAGTATTATTTTGTCCCATCAAACACTGGTGGTTTGTTTATGTGTGTGTCTTCCATGTTGAGGTTGCCAAGTATGCCCTCCCCCATTCTTCAAGACATGTGACGGCTCCTTAATGAACTTCTCTGATACTAAATGAAAAATATAGAGGGGGTGAACAAACTTTATAATATTTTTCATCAAATTTAAAGTGCAATGCAAATAAAAGAGGCAATCACAAGAGAGAGACATGATTTAGAGTGGTTCCATCTACGACGTCAATCTACTACCCAATTTTTGCCAACTGGGATTTGCAAAAAACACTTTTTATTAATGTATCACTGAGGACAAATTATAAAATTGTTGCTGCAACTAAACCCTCTTCTTTACCAGCCACAAAAAAGCACTACCAAATCTCTTCTTTTGTAGACTCCCAACACACCACCAGACAAAGAAGAGGACCGAATGCACCTCTTCTTTTATGTACTCCCAAGGCACCACTAGACACGGAAGAGAATTGGATGTCACCTCTTCTTTAACAGCTAAAGGAAGAGAGCCACCTCTTATAGAATCCCAGACAATCTTCTCCACCTGAAGTAGCCCAACCACAATTTAAAATTAGTAGAAATAAGATGGGAAAAATAAGTACACTAGGTAATCTTTGCAATATCCTTATGAATCAAGCTTATGAACCAAACCACTGAAGATGCATCAAAGTTGAATGGTGGTAGGATAAGCTACAGTAAGGACAAGGAAGGTTTTGATGTGAATGGTTTGAAAATTGATTCCTACAACTCTTATTTCTCAAGATGTAATGTATGCAAGTGCGCAAGATTTTGTTAGGATGTCCCTAGACCATTAATATTTATAGTAATAGGTTTGGGTGGCTAGGAAATCTATGGGGAGGTTCTAGTGGTTTCTAAGGGATCAACTAGCCATTTGAGTGAAATTAATTTAGATACAATGACTAGTTTGATCATAATAAAAAATTATTCCATAGAATTCTTCGGTCGACAATTTTCTCAACCGGATAGGTTCTCGGGCGACAAATTTTTTTACCAAGCCAAGGATGGATGGGAAATAGCTCCAAAGGCTATAACTCGGTCTAATTTCTTAGTCATAGGTTGAAACAACTCTATCTCAGTTGACAATAATTTCTACCAAATATGTGTTGGTCCAAAATTTTTTGACTCACAATTTAATGTGAAATTTGATGTCTTGAATCCTCGATCAAGCAGTGTCTAGGTCGACAATAACTTTGACCGACTGAGTCTCAGTCAACAAAAACTTTGACCGATAGACTTTAAAAGATGGTTAAAAATTGGAAACACTTATCTAATGATTTATCCAGTGTGACCTACGTATCCAAGACACTTGGTATTGACATATGAAAGGTTATGGGATAGGTGGGTTTGGTTCAAAACTTGTTTTTACATGAGCTCTAAGAATTCACACATTTGAAATATAAATAAGCACATATGAACAATTTATTCAAAGAATTGATGTTCCCATCTTGATATTGCTAAGAAAGTTCCTAAAACACTTCGAGTAACATGTTATACATAAGTAAAAAATGGTTGTCATCATCAAAAGAGAAGATAAGCTAATGTCCAATTTAGTCGACATGTGCCCCCCGGGGCTCACTAGAAAATGAACAAAATAGAGGACAATTGATTTAGCAAAACCATCACGAAAACACAATGACAACAAAAACTAAGGCCTAGAAAGCACTCGCGGAGTAGAGGCAAGGTTGAGGGAGGCATTATCTTGGATGAGGAGCCAAGCTATTTTATACAACAACTAAGAAGACAAGCTATTTTATACAACTAAGAAGACAAGCTATTTTATACAACAACTAAGGCTATCCCAGATCAAGATATTGATGGCAAAATAAAGGACAAGTGGTAGGGATGGTTACCTACTACTCTAATGAGATGAGCAAGGTGGAGGACACTAGGGCGAGTCTAAGGTCTCAGACAACAAGGACTGAGTAGGTTGGGGATATTCAGGGTAGTTGACGGAAAATTGATCGAGGTGGGGTGTAGGGTGGTCTGTAAGAATCGATTTTGATCCATTATATAGGAGTGAGGTGGTGCGTAGCTCCCTCTGTAATGACGGTTTTAAGAGAGAGTCAAGCCATGACTTGGGCATTTTGGCAATCCAGTGAGTTAGAGGATGAATTATGGGTCATTTGAAACAGGTGAGAGAGACAAATCTGCTGGAAGAAAAATCTCATGGAATGGTGGAGAGGTAAGCGAGAACAGGATCAGGGAAGATAGTTCGGTGAAGCTGATCCTGTCTTGCAAAAATCACATAGGAGGAAGATGATGATCCCACTATTGGATTGTTCATTAGATCGGGCACATCAAATCGCACCCATTGGATCAGGTGAAGGAAGGAAAAAATGAAATGTTACCCATGACATCAATAAATGACTGAGACTTTTAGAAAATCAATGCGATTAATTTAAATTCCAACAAATCCCCCGCTAAACTATATTCAAACCTTTCTTATATCCATTGGACTGTAAAACATGGTCAAGATGACTTCAAATTTGAATCATAAGTTAATTTGAAGGTCTACAATATTCCTAGGAAATTAGATTTTGGTTTTGTACACGTTTTGGTCCATATCTTCTATATTGTCTATTAACCTTAATTATAATGCATTAAAGGGTGAAACAATTTGAAAAAAAAGCTTTTATTCTTGAACCCTTGAGTCAAAATTGTAGATGTACTTTATTCACTCATTCAAGAGTCACATGATCACCTCTTTATCCTCTCTTTATGTTTTATTGTCATCTTAGAGGGAAAAAAAAGAAAAGAGGATCATCTTTGAATTAATTGTACATTTAAATGAGAAAAATATATTTGAGTCTCTTTTTGAGTTTTCTTAGTCCATTTTCATATAATAAATACCATTTATTATTTTTTCATATCTAACCCATCAACTTTTGTTATTTAGGAAAAACAACATTCTATGGTTTAAATTATCTTTTAAAAATTAGTATGTGACAATTCTACCCACCTTAAAACAAATTTCATCCTCAAAATTTTCTTGGGTACTTCCCACCTTAGGTTTTTTCTTATTTGTTCATTCAATGAAAGAGTACCATTATTTTCCTACAAAGTGAATATATTTCATAAAAGGGTCCTTATCCTCTTTTTCTACTTCCATAGTGAAAATCCTAGCTTGTCTCTTTGGAGGTGGATTATGATCCTAGTCCTTCTTTGTGAGCTTTGGGAAATTGGAACTGAGGTGGCTAGTTTCTCCACAATAGTAACATGCACCCATACCATACATGCATAGGCCTACATGATTCTTCTTGCACATTGGATATTGGGGCTTTGCAGGTTCAAGTGCCTTTCTCTTAGGATTGTTGGGTGGTTGATATTAGTTGTTCTTATGATGAACTTCTTTCTTGTATATCTTCCAAGCTGATCTTCAAGCTCTAGGTCTGCATCCAGGACAACCTGGAGGGTCTTTTGGCCTCTTCCTGATAAGGCAAAGCTGAGGTCAGGCTTGAGTCCTCAGATGAACTTCTTTGTTATGCATTGTTCATCATAATCATAGCACTACTTCTATAGAACCCTAAACTTCATGGCATATTGGGTCATAGTCATGTCACCCACTTGAGCCAGGTTGGAAAACTCTATCTCCTTCTTCTCTATCATGTCTATAGAAACATAGTGCTCCTAGAAGGCTTCAATAAATCCTTCCCATGTGAGTGGAGGTGCATCAACTACCCTTGAATTGAGGAAGTTCTCCCACCATGAGTGGGATGATGCTTTGAGCATGTGAATTGCAAAGCAAATCCTGGAGTGTTGAGGGAAGTCCATATCTCAGAAGTAATTCTCCATGCCTCTAATCCATTACTAATCTTTGGTGACTACATTAATTTCTCCTTCAGCCAATAAAGAGTCAATCCTTATCTTTAGGAGGTCCACCAAAGTTATCTCATGATGTCTAGGTTGATGTTGACCTTGTGCTAAGACATTGGTGTTGCCTTATGGTTTCTTCTTGGTCCACTTCCCCCACTATAACAACTAGTACCATCATCCTTATCCTTTCCTTTGTCAGCTCTCTTAGGGGCCATATGAAAAAGGTCACATATACCTAGGGTCAAAAAATATGAATATAATCTCTTTCTAGTTGCCATCCATTTATTGGCTCTGATACCATTAATGTAACACCCCACCTTCTAAATATGAGCAGAAGCATCTATCATTAAGTGGGAGGTCACATTAATATGATCATTAGAAATTAATACATAAATCAACATTGAGATTCATACATTGTTCTTTGAATAGGAAACTATAACTGACTTCTATAACATGTCTAAAATTCTAATCATTTCAACACATGGAAAATAAAGCATGAAAGTAAACATTTATATGTAATTGGATCACCTAATATGGATGTCAACCCACCAGTTAGGTCTTGAAGGTCTTGTTAGTCCTTGCTTGCTCCTCTCGATTCCTTATTTGCTCCAACTCCTAGGGACATCACATCCCTAGCCATGCAATGGGGAAAAACAACAAATAAGTAAATAGTACTGGTACTTTATAATATAAACAAAATAAAGTATACTTGTCATGTAAGAAAAGATGACATGAATTAACTATGTGCATTCTTTAATCATTATTAACATGAAGAATTGAAAATTAAATGCATGCATCCCTCTATGACACCCCCTTAGGAGCACATGATTTCTAGGAAAGCCCTTGATGACCCCTTGAGGTTCATTATAGAGGAGCATATAAAGACTAGTAAAATTGCAATTAACTTGATCATTAACATGACATTAGCATTATCATTGTCATGATCCTTGAACTTTAACGTTATGGGATTTATGCCTCTTGAACATGAACATTAATTTCATGAATCATTGATCCACATTTCTAATCTTAGTGAACATTATAACCATAGGACATGACATATGATAACCATCAAGTGATTGATATAGTAGACATGGTTAAAACATTAATATTGAAATCATAATGTCTACTTGATACTTAACATGCAATCAACCATAAATACTTGTGCTCAACAGCATGACCCATTTACCCTAACGCAAAGTTGATCCTAAGATGGTCTCTCTGTCATCGTTGAGTCAAATATAAGTCAAATCCTTTCTTGTCTTGATTAGTCTCTATGTACATGTACATGATTATAGAACATCATAAATAAATACCATTTATTTATCGGTTGAATTAGGGTAGATTAGGGTTTGTACATTAGGGTTAGGTTTACTGATCAATATCATTAAATTAGGAAAGCTTGGTTGACTTAGGTCACATTAATCATATGTGGTACATAATTAGGGTTTCATGAGACATTAAGGTTTCTAATAAAACATGATAACAAGAATGAAATTCATATCTTCAAACCCTAAAACCAGATTCTACTCAAAAAACCCTTTCCAATGACTATGCTTTTATAATCTTTTAAGCATCCAATGATTTATGGTGAATATTCGAAAACTGACCAATCAAAATTTAGGAAAACTTATGTATGACATCGATTGAACTCGTAATCAAATTTTATGCAAATGCAGGGTGAAAAGCCCAAAAAATCTTAAGCTTGTGTGACACATGAATCAGATGTGTGGGGATAAAATCGTCATTGCGGTTTTAATATGTCATGTGGCTGATAAATCAAAGGCATACTTAAAAACCCCAAAATACCCTTGATAGATTAATCCTCCAATTAAATGGACAGGGACACCATGATCATTGTATGATTGGGATTATTCTCCCTTGTGAGCCATGGCTCAGGCAGTAGATTGGAGGTCTCAATTCTGATGTTGCTAGGCCTTAAAATGCAATATGTGAACCTCATGACGTGTAAATATTGGCCCTTGGGGTCTGGCGATGCTGGAGGATCAAACTCCAGGAGGTGAGAACCTTTGTGCCCCCCAAGGCTCACCAGAAAATGAACAAAACATAGGGAAACATATTCAGGAAAATCATCAAAAAACACAATGACAACATCAACTAAGGCCTTGAAAGCACTCGTGGAGTCGAATCGAGGTTGAGGGAGGAATTTATGTGGATGAGGAGCCACCAAACAAGCATGATAGTGACAGTTGGCAAGCACTATGAAGATGACCTATAGGATATAATGACCGAGGATATCCAAGATTTAGATATCGATGAAAAAATAGGGGCCAAGTGGCAGGGATGGTTACATGCTTCTCAATCAGGATGAGCATGGTGGAGGACGTCGGGATGAGTCTGAGGTCTAAGACAACAAGTATTGAGTAGGTCGTGGATCGTTGAGGAAGCTAAGGGAAAGTTGAGTGAGGAGGGGTGTAGGGTGATCTCCAAAGACTAATTCTGATCCATTACATAGGAGTGAGGTGGTGCATAGTTCCCTATGTAACAATGGGGTTGAGAGAGATTCACGCCCTGATTTGGGCGTTTCACCCATCCAATGAGATAGAGGATGAATTAAGTCTCATTTGAAATGGCTGAGATAGATGAATCCAGTGGAAGAAAAATCTCATGGAATGGGGGAGAGGTGAGTGAGAACATGATCAGGGAAGATAGGCCAGTGAAATTGATCCTCTCTCCCAAAAATCACAAAGGAGGAAAATGACGATCCCACTGTTGGATTGTTCATCAAATCAGTCACGTCAAATCATAGTTGTTGGATCATGTGAAGAAAGGAAAAAATGAAATGTAATGTGTGACATTAATAAATGACCAAGACTTTAGGAAAATCAATGCAATTAATGTAAATTTGAATAATTCCTTAGTAAATATATTCAAACCTTTCTTAATCCCATTATTGGGTCAAACATGATCCAAATGACTTCAACTTTGAACCATAGGTTAATTTCAAGGTCTCAAATATTCCTGGACAATTAGATTTCAATTTTGTAAATGTTTTGGTCCATAACTTCTATATTGTCTATTAACCTTAATTATAATGCATTAAAGGGTGAAATAATTTGAAAAAGGCTTTGATTATTGAACCTTTGAGTCAAAATTCGAGATGTACTTTATTCCCTCATTCAAGAGTCACATGATCACATATTTATCCTCTTTTTATGCTTTATTGTTATCTTGGAGAGAGAGAAAAGAAAATAGGATCACCTTTGAATTGATTATACATTTAAGTGAGAAAAATATATTTGAGTCTCTTTTTGAGTTTTCTTATTCCATTTTCATATAAAAAATACCATTTATTGTCTTTTAACTTCTAACCCCTAAAATTTATTTAGGATAAAATACATTATTTGGTTTAAATTATCTTTTAAAAATTGGGTTGTGACAAGAGATATGGTTCTTTTCTTCTTGATCCTTTCTTTTTGCATCCTCCGTTTCATTCATTTTCTCTTGCATGTTTTTTATATTTTTCCCTTTATTTTCCTGATGAAATTGATGTGTAACCTAGATATTTCTACAACTTGGAGAAGTAGTAAAGTTATATACATTTTTAATTCTCTTAGAATTTAGAAAAAGATGTGAAAAAACATACATTGCATCTTACGAATCATGAAATGCAAAATGCAACTATATGGAATTTTGTTATGTAAACTAACCTATTTTAATGAGATATAAATATGAAACTATATATTCATTTTATGATGCCAGATTAAAGTACATGCTTCCTATCATGATGACATGCAATCAAAGAGAAAAATGACTTGAATCACGTATGAAATCAATGGTGGTAATGGAACGCAGTGTGTGGGGGGGGTGAGATCAAATAAATAAAAGAACATTCTTACTAACTATGATACATATCTTTTTTATTAAGTCAATATGTTAGTGTGATCTAAAATATATTCTTGAATTGGCATAAAAGGTCATTCTAATGCTTGATTAGATCAGACTCAAATACCATCTTCTTTCAAGAGGCCACATGTAGAGTTAGGTGTTAAGTTTGTCATATCTGACTCTAGTTTGACTAATCCACTAAATTACTCATGTGCTAAAGTCTTAATAAAAAAAATCAAACTTAGAAGATAAGGATAAATATAGACCAATACTTTTATTTATATATGTGAGCATCTTTAAAAATCCAATTTTATACTAGGTAGATGTGGATATGTGCAAGAAATTGAAAAGTAAAACAAAAGCAAATATGAACTAGCTAAGATGTAAAAGAAAACTAAGATGCAAATAAAGATAAAAATCGAAAACTAAGATAGATGTATGCAAGATAAATCACATTCCATACCCCATTAAGATTGAATTTGACAATGCACTCATTATTGAAAACAAACTCAGAGATGGAATGGTTGTACTAGATGATCATGATCCAAGGGGATAGAATGTTCCTTGTGACATGTCTAGGTCAAGTAAGTAGAAGGTGTTAGTGAATCAGGATAGGTCATATAGCATGGGTGCCAGATGTGGATAATCAGGGAAGTGCCCCTAGATCCAGTATGAGTTGTAGAGAGTTTGTTGATTGTACTCCACAAGTTGTGAGAGATTATGAATGTACTCTTGATTACCAAAGACAAGATGCTTATTTGCATGCACTGCAAGTTGATGTGTGAAGGTTTTTTCCTTGTTCTAGAAGATCCTCTCTTGATGGTTTAAATTCTGGGGTAAATGGGAGTTAGATAGGGACAATGGAGTCATAGTGGATTGACTCCCCTATTCTCTAGGGTAAAAGGAAAAACTAGGCGAGAGACAAGACCTTATGCATCCTACCTGGATCTGAGTATGGTCCCACCCAGACTATGCTTTGTGTCCCTTTAATTTTTCCATTTTAGATAAACTCCTTTGACATAAGCATATATCTAGGTCATGTCTTTACTCCTTTTCAATCCAAACATTGGGTTTATCTCCATTTTTCTATTATCTCATCTTATACAAAAGATTTTATCCTAAATAATCTGATAAAAATCCAATCTTTCCTTTCAAATAATTTCTAGATGTGTGCTTATATAATGACCTAGGTCACAAGATAACTTATAATATCTTTAAATTTTGTTTATGATCTTGTTACATCTTTATCCTTCAAAAATCATTTTTTTTATCATTCAAATCATCACAAGATAATGAGTTACTAATTTTCTATCCCAAGAATCAATTTGTAAACCCTAATTGGTCTTATTCGGTTATAGGGACCATGCCTCATACCCTAGTCTTCCCAATGATCGATGAGATTCATTATCTTCTTAATTATAGAATTGAGGCTTGAATCGATCATAGTATCACAATTGAAGTCTCGTATTAATATATTTGATCAACATCACTTTATTTTCTTAAACATAAGATGCATTCTAAGTTTACTTCTTGCATTCATTATCCAAGGTCATTATATTCCCTTTATTATTCTTTCTTGATTATCACATCATATCATTGAACTAGCTCTGAACTTCCCTAATTTTGAAGTTGTAACATCCTTGATTTCACTCATCACCACCACCTGCTTGATACCTCTTTTCTCCACCATCAGACAAGTTGTGGCTGCCTTGAGCCCCATAAACACAAACTAAGATTGGCCAAAACCTTACCTAATCGTGTTGTGGCCTATTTTAATACTTCCGCTAACAACAAGTACCACTATGGGCTCCACCATAGTCATGTGGATGCACTGGCAAGGGATTCAATCTGCTGGTCATTAGATGAGGTCTATTCAAAGAACAATAAAAAAAACATGTATGTTATTTAGGGAATTTTGTGAGCAATCAAATTTTTGTGAGAAAAAAGGACTATTAATGAGGGACTCTCCCTCAATGAATGGATCATGTGCCTGAAGTGTGTTTGTAATGAACTAATATTTTTTTTCAGATCGATGATCCTGTAAGAATAGAGTACACATTATTTAAACCCTTCCAAATAATATTGAGGGAACTCTTCCATCATTTCCCTCCAATTTAACTTAATTTTTTTGTCAACTAAATCAAGTTTTCGTGCTACATGTGAATAATCCTAAGCAGTGTGTACCAATTTTCCCTATTGCAAAACAATTTCATCATAGTTTGGTGAAGTCCACTCATTACTCTTCCCCTCCATTTCCCTAGCCACTAGCAATGTCTCCCCTCCATCGCCCTGGCCTCCAATGATGTTTCCCCTCTATTTTCATGATATACTTTACAAGTGATTGTCATCCTTGATAGCACTAACCCTCTAGATCTATGTGATTCTCTAGAAATTCCCCCCCCCACTAACATAGAAGCTTGCATAATGTTTAGTCGATTGTGAGGAGTTGGCAATGACTCTCAGTCATCCTCTGCGCAACATTGAAGCCAAATACACCCTATAACACATCTATGACTGCTGGATCGATCAGAGAGAAGAGGAAAATTGCTTTTCGACTACTTGGTTGCTCTATATATCAGTGGCTTCATTCACACATGTTAAGACTACATATTGTTTTATTAAATGATTACTTGTAAAATTCTAAAATCATAGGGAAAGAGAATCTAGGATCACCATATCCCTCCATCTTTCATTTTTCCTAGAATACATGTTTGAGACATGCGTGCCTCATCTACAGAGACATGCATGCCTCATCTACATTCCATGAAATATGAGACAATCACTTCTCTACTAGTTCTGATTTCGTTTGATCAATTCCATCTTCAATAAGAAGTGATAGTCATCTAAATCATGTGTCCTAGTTATATAGACTATAGTGAACCCAACCTTTTGATCATCACAAAACCCTATCAAGCCTTGACCAAACTACTATGTTGCTTACTCATGGCCAATGGGGTTGTTGTTATTTGTAGAATATACAAGATAACTCAATGTTACCATGATATCTTCCTTGAACTATAGTTCCTTAGATGATGAAATGATGTGGATGATATCATTTCTTTATTCGAGCATTTTTCATAATTGAGAGGTAACCATGCTATATACATACCACTTGTTGTATTTGTTGAAGTTGATTCCCTAGTTGTATAGGATCTTGTTTTTGAGAGTGTTTGTGCATATTCTTGAGGTTTAAATAGGTTATTCCTTCAACTTTGTTTGGCTATAATGCTTATATTTTAGACTAGTTTGTTGGCCTATAAGTTGAATGCCCGATAGTAAAAATCTCATTGAATTCTATTGTTTGACTTGGTTGGCTTTTCTTGTCATGATGAGTATCATGACCTTTAGGTATTAATATATTGAGCATGTATTTATATCTTAAAAAAGAAATGAATTGAAGAATGGATATAAAACTAGTTGAGGATTCGCACCACCCATACTCCTTTATCAATTTCTTTGTGCTATATTGTCTATTAGGTCTCTTCTTTTATTACATTGTATGTCGAAAGGCCAATAAAATAAAAATTATATCAACATAGGGTTGATGTCTCAACATATCTAAGAGAAAGTAGACAAGAGCACTCAATCTCTATTTTTTTTCTATCCATACTGCTTTTCTAGTCACATAGATCTAAATATTATAACGAGATATGAAAAGTAACACAATTTGACACTTCACTAGATACTGAAAAAATTTGTGAATACTTTTTGAACAACGAGGTGAGGTGGAAAGATGAGTTCTATAATTACATAATAATGTGACAAACTTTGTATGTATATCATGATCATGAATACATATCACATTTTATCAGACATTCTTGATTGATTGAAAAATGTATTTCCTATATTATTGCTATAGTTTGTTATTTTAGAATGCAGTCAATCACCAGCCATTCTAGTTTCATGTTGTTTTGCTAAAATCTTAAATTATATTCATATGCACCTTTCATAAAAACTATACATCTGTCATATTTTGAGTTGAATGATATGTTTTAGGGAAATGATTGTGGTCCGTATAATGGAATTCTTAAAATTCAAACAATGGACATAGTTAAAGGTTATACCATGAAGAAATTCCATTTACAATCAAGCTGTGAAACCAAATTTTTTTAGTAAATGTTAGTCCAACACTTCTATGACTGTAATAAAGTTGATAATACTTCTACAAGTAGCCTACTATTGGTAGATGCAATTTTTACTACAATTATAGCTCACTGAAGTTCGAAAAAAAATTAAGGATGATCTTGAAATCTTGTAAATTTTTCTTTCTTATAGCAATCTTTATTTATTATGTTCTTTTGGTTTCTCTTGGAGATTGATTTATTCTATTGAGGAGGCCTTTATTTATTGAATATTTTTATTCACTTCTTGAGGTTTGTAGTGTCTCGACCTTGGGTGTTGTTTGGTTCTCCTTGTGATCACTGGGCATCTTGCTTTCTGCTATTCAAATTTTATCACCTTTAGAATTATTTTTGAAAATTAGTTTGTTATGTATGTTTAGTTATGCTGAGGATGGTCACATGCTTCTTGAATATTGATATTTTTTTATATGCTTTTCACTACATTTATCACTATTTTATGAGAAGGAATATTGTCCATATTTTCTTTTATTTTGTTGAGAATTTATAAGGCCTGGATAAATGCATAACAAATAAGATGGATCCTCCTAAATATTTGTTTTTGTTGATTTGATGTTGTTTCATTTCCTACTCGTTTCTCTTTATTTATGGTTGTATGCAACTTACTAATATTCATTGTGATATTTTGCAAGACAATGTAACATATAACTTTTTCTTTGAATATATAGTTGGATTTTATAGTGGACTGAAGTCAGATGTATATTGGGAATAGAGTCCATATTGATGCATTCAAGATAGGGCTACAAAACTCATTGAATTTGCTAGCATGCACCATAAACTAGTTAGACAACGAAAATTGGCATGCCATTGAAAGTTATGTTTGAATAGGCACCCTAAAATAAAGCATTACATATATTCATAAGTATTACTTAAGGACTTTGTTCGTGCTTTAATGTTTGGACATTTCATAGGGAGGTGATTGGTAGGAGCACACCAACAACTGCATCAGCTAGACCTTGGAATGACAACATGCATGAAATGCTAGGTGTGATTTATTTAGAATGGGAAACACTAGTGCACCTTCAATGTAAGAGGAGCCTGCAAATCATAATGCACAAGGATTTTACAAGCTTCTTAAGGAGGTTGATCAATCTCTGTATAGGGTCATAAAAATCACTCTAAGTTGTCATTTTTGTTACCTTTGGTATATCTATAAGAGGAATCTGGATGGTCAAATAGCTCCTTCACGAAGCTATTGGCATCAATCATTTTAGGCTTTCTAGAAGAAGCTTTTTGTTTCCTAAAACCTACTATGAAAAAAATGTAATTGTCAAATATCTAGGACTTGATCATACTACATTTGATGCTTGTAGAAATGAAAACATGCCATTTCACAACAATGTGACTTCCAAATATAAATGCGATATTTGTGGTTCTTCAAGATGGAACGACAAGCGATATAAAAATAAAAGCAAAAAGGTGGCTACTGAAGTTATGTACCACTTTCCTGTGATCCCTTGATTGGAAAATTTGTACATGTCCCCTTCTATTGCTAAAGACATGCTATAGCCATATGAAGGAAAAGGTAAACATGGTTGTGTTCATCATCCTTTAGATACAAAAGAATGGTTGAATGTGGATGCCAAATTTTGATATTTTTCCTTCGAACCACACAATACTAGACTAGATTTAGCTACTAATGGTTTTAATCCATTTGTCCTTATGAGTGCATCACATAGCATTTGGCTTGTATTATTGACACCTCAAAATCTTCCACCTTTGATTCTTATGAAAGAACATTACAATATAATGTATCTTTTGATTTATGGACCTATTATGGTTAGGAAGGATGCTTGAAGTCTATCTTGAGCCATTAACTCATGAGTTGCAATTACTTTGGGATTTTGGTGCTAAAGAATGTGATGATCATACCAAGAAGAACTTCACTTTGCGTTCGATGATCCTATGGACTATAAACAGCTTTCCAACATATGGTGATCTATCTAGATGGAGAACCAGAGGAAAAAAAGATTTAAGTTGTCCTTGTTGTAATGTTGAAACCTCATCAAAATGGTCATATTTTGGAAAAAAACAATTTTATGGGTTCCATCTACGTGTTCTCAGAATGAACCATCCTTATAGATGTGATAGTAAAACATTTAACGGTGAATGAGAATTACGCCCACCTAAGACACTATTTGGTGAAGATATTCTAAGGCAATTTGAAAGGTACACTAACATCACACTCAGAAAATTAATAAAAAAGAGAAAAAGGTATGCAAATAAAGGTAATTCCTTACCGTATGGTTGGAATAAGATTAGCATCTTTATTTGACTTCCGCATTGGAAGAATTTATTGTTTAGACTCAACATGGATGTGATGCACATTGAAAAAATGTGTGTGAGAACATAATGAACACATTATTGGGTGATTATAAGAAAAAATAAGACAACTTACAAGCCCATCATGATATGGAAAAATGGGGTGTTCGTAGTGATTTATGGCTTGTAGAAGACAATGAATGGTATCATTTTCCTCCAACATCTTATACTATGAGCACTATTTGTCTAATATTTCAAGATGCATTAGAAAAAATAAGAGAAAACTAGTTGGGTTGAAAAGCCAGGATTTCCACCTTCTTATAAAACAATTATTTCTTTTTCAATGGCATGTTTCATATCGCCCATTTCGTCTTGGCTTATTAGACTAAGCAATGAAAGCAAAAAATGTTATATAGATTTGAGTTGAGACTTTACATCAATCATGCAAATCAGATGCTTTATAATGTGGGACAGAGAAAGCTATAAGCATAAGTCACTCATTCCCAATTGAAATTTTTTAGTTCTTGCTATGAGGTTTTAATCTACATATGTTTTTTCAATTTCTATATTATATGGTGCTTTTTTCCAGATACTTTTTCTACAATGGTAATCGATCTTGAGTTTCTAAATTTTACATGTTTCTTATATCCTAAACATTCCAGGTCACATGACTTTGGTATTTCAACACATTTACACCACAAACATGTTTGTAAATTTCCTTATTTCTTGTTGGAACATTTGTTAAATAAGATATGCATTTGGAAATTTAGTATTGTTTTCTTAAATTCAATAACGTCTTGAATTGTTATCAAATTTCCATACAAGAAATGCGATGCTCAAATTGCATGACATGTGAACTATTCCTCATATGAAGTGTACCACTACATTCTGTATTTTATTATTTGTGGGGTGGATGAGAGAATGTTCACCACATTGAGTATTTTTTTACGGGATTTGCCCCCTGCCATTGATATCCAACCTTTAAATAATGAGGTTGAAATTGAGAATGTCTATAACGATGAAAAAATTGAGTCATTGAAGGATGAAGAAGATGAAAGAAAATTTGGGAGAGGGATTGCAAGTGAGGCAAAGCTACTTTCTAAGCTAGGGGAACTGAGACACAAGATTCAAGGGGGTGAAAATGGGGATATGATTGGAGATAATGGTGCAAAATTGAATTGATATTGCAATATGTTAGACAGAAAGCCACATATGTGTCATCTAGATCTAAAGTAGCTTGAACAGCCTAAAAAAGCCTTTGATGATAGAATTCAATGTATTGAGGTTCCCTACCACAACTCTAATTTTATATGAACGGATTTATGATTCCTCTATGATGTTTCAGTGTAATCCTTTTTGTTTGAAAATCTAATGATGATATGAGGAACTAAAAAATCCAAGGTATTGTCCAACTTTGTAAAATAATTTCTTCAATTTTTAGTCATGTAATTTAAGTTGAATACTTTTTATTGTTTGTTTAGAAAACTCTAAGATCAATATGACAAAGATAGCAAAGAAGGTATTGGATCATACCATAATATTAAAGCCATGGAGTTGCTATAGGGCTGAAATGGTATTTTAGATAAGTTCTTCCATCACATTCATTTTCATTATCATTTCAAAAAATATTATTGTATTCATCTTTAAATGTGTTTTATACCTTAATGTATGTTTCTACTTTTTTAGATTAAATATAGGTAAATAAAGAGCAATCAAGGGCACCACTTAACAAAATTATTGTAAAAGGTGTATGAAAGAAGTCAACAAGTGGTAGGTGAATAATAACTAGACATTCATTTCATGGCTACAATGTGTATTTCTCTTATAAAAAGCTATTTTCATCTCACTATATGGTGAATTTTGTAAGAACAAGAAATAACTGAAATCATGGACAACCAAAATAAAAACCTAGAGGTAGTGCATCCTAAACAAGTTGATGAAGTGACTCGAAAAGCATATGTGGATATTATCAGACTTATAAAGAAGACTAGGGTTCAAGGTATAGAAGTTGGCCACAAGGATGTAGGACATAGGGGAAAAGATGCTCTCCTAAGATATGAAATGTTATATGAAGATCATAATGCAAGAAAAGGTATATTTCATCTTCCTATAGAATTAATAATTGAATGAAACTTTTAATTTGAATGTTATTCTCTTCTAAATTTCACTTTCTATGATGCATATAATGATCTTCATGAAAAGTTAATGAGTTGGTATCAATAGTCACATGTTATCCTTATTAATTGTACTGTTTCTTAAAATTGTATTGTATTTTCTTTCTTTGATTTCTTTTAACTGTTTAATTTATTATCCATACAAGGTTGGTGGTTTTCAAATGTGTGTAACTAAACATGTCACATATTTTTGAGTTGCACGTGTGTTTCCCATAGAAGGTTCTTGATGTGGGCGAATGCAAGCATGTTTCCCACATAAGGTCTTAGGAGTGGAACCAACACATGTGTGTTTCCCACACAAAGTGGTAATAGTAGGACCAATGTGAGTGCCTTTACCACACAAGTTGTTAGTAGTTGGACAAATGCATGTGTGTTTCCCATACAAAGTCTTTATGCAGGGGCCAACCCATGTTTGTTACCCACTCAAGACCATAGAAGTGGTCCCACCATAGGTGAATTTCCCACAAAAGGTCTTAGCAGTGGGGGCTTTGTAAGTGTGATTTTGACACAAGGTGCTACATATAACTGTCATGTAAATTTTTAGTCATAGATACCTAAATTCTCATGAATAAAACATTCCATTTCCCAAATCTTTTAATAAAAACTAATTATTTTATACTTTTAAAGGCTTCAATTGGAGGTTGGTTATCTCCTACTCAAAATCACCCTCAGACTCTTCAACCAAAAAGTGTTTTCTTCTTAGTTTCTTTCACACCAGCCATAAACCAATCTAATGAGGAAAACATTTCAATTATGCAATATATTCAATAGTTAATATCAGTGCTATATTAAGAGTAGTAAGTGATTTGTAGTAGTGGTTATTTAAAATTTAAAAAGGAACATGGTGGAAAAAAATGATCACCAAGTTGGCATCTGGATAAATTAGTTATGTCTTTCATGTTATGATATGAAGGTTATAAATCTTCCATTGTAGTAAATTTCTCCTAAGTAAAATCATCAGTTCACGGTCACAACAATGGAAACATACTAGAAACTTCTTATTTTCTTCACTGAATCAAAATTTGTCCCTATACAAAATATATCAATTCAAATTTAAGTATCTTTATCTTTGTCTATTGATTATATTTTTGATTCCTTATTATTACATAGATTACTTCTTATATTTTTAAAAAGAATTTACCAAGATGCATAGCTTCCTTTCTAATATTTCATTGACAAACATTTTCAAAAATGTAGGGAAAAACTAGTAGATCATTGAGCTAAATGTAGGCAAAGAACTTGTCAAGGAATGATAGGTAAATGACTATTTTGATCTTTATTAGTTAGGTTCATGGTAGTTGAATTTGAACCGCTGTAAGAGAATTTCAAGGACATTTAAATAACAAATTGACGTCAAATTGGCATGATGTGTAAATTTTGGAATCCGGTCTTTAATCTGCGTACATCTATTTCATGTAAATCCAAATATCAATAAATTAAATATATATATTATATTCTACTTATCATTTTTATATTTTTGTAATAAATAATTAGAGAAAATGTAATAGATCAACTAATAACAAATATTATTTTGTTCCAATATGACTGATAAGTCTCTTACTATTTCCTAACCATAATAGTATTAGCAATAATACCCAATCTTTTTGTTCATGAAATTGCCTTCTTTAACTAGTATCAATGTGATAGTCAAACAATTGTGAGTTTGGATGGATTTTGATTTTGAAAAGGTTGATCAGATTTTCTGACAAGTAGTCTTAGATCTAACATGAATCGTAGTCTCAACTTCTTTTTCAAAAGATGGAATTGAACGAAATTATCATTTTAGAATCCAAAACATGTTGGACCCCAATTTAGATCAGCCTAAAAGTGATTTGAAACTAATGAAAATTAGAACCTCTGGACTACAAATTCCAAAATTCTAACTCTCTACACTTAAAACTTTTACATGTCTACTTAAGAAATGAGAAGGACTCATGCTTGTCCATATCTAAGATTGGATTGGATTATGAAGTTCAAACCCATAACCGAATTGAACACAAATTTCTACCACTTCTTTGAGCTCATAATCAACCAATATTTTCAAAACTTAAACCCATATAATCGAAGAATGAGTACATGTGTCAATGATGAGCCAGTCAAAGTGATATTTTTTTTTCTGGCTATTTAAATGTGGTTCATCTAACTTCTTATTCGTCTTATTTTTCCTTTAGGTACTTGAACATTTACCTTATATTCAAGTATTACATGTTATATTGATGCTATAACACAACAACAAAAAATAGGATTTTGGTACATATCATACTATGTTGATGTGTGATTGATGATAACTGCTAACCAGAGATTCTAGAGGATAAATATTGTTGAATGCAATCTACTGAGGATATCTTGCATATCAGACATAGAATACCATATATTTTCTTAATAAAATCAATAAAGTTAATACTCACATCTATAAAATTGTCTTCACATTTGGACTATTTTATGAAAACGTTTAGTTCAACACTTATATGTGCTTCTCATTTCTTAAATCTCATGCTTATAACTATTTCATTCATCTGTTTTTGTTAGTCTCCCTGACCTGTGTCAAGATTAACTAGTCCACGTTATGGTCAATGTATCCTAAAACTAGGATGGTTGTTTGTAGTTTGCAACTAGGTAGTACATATACTAAGTGATGAAAATACCATGTAACTTGAGTTTGTGGTTATTTTCGTTTTGTCTCTAATCTCCAAGAATTGTGTAAGGACCCTGACCTCCATTTAGGGTTTATCCTATTTGCTTTGCTTAACCCTGGTGCTTAGTTGCTTGCTAATCACCTTTAGTGGTGATTAGGGTTTGTTGATGTTTTGTTGAGAGCTAGAGGTGCTACTTGCAATATACCCAAGTTTAGGGTTTGTGGGAAAGTTTGTCACCTTGTGAGGTGTTCCTCCCTCTCCTTGCTTCCCCTAGTGTTGAGAAGAAGGGTTGGGCTCGTTGCTTGTGTTGCCTTGGGCTTGGATGAGCTTGTTGGGCCTTGTTGTGCCTTGCCTTGCTTGGTTGGACCTTGTGTCGGGCAAGTGAGCCTTGTGTCGGCCTGTGGTGTGTCGTCTAGGGTGTGTGTCGGCCTATGGTGTATCGACCAGGGTGTGTATCGGCCATGGTGTGGAGGTGTGTCACGCATGGACCTCTTTGACCCTTTTTGACCTCGTTTGTGTCACCACTAGTGGACACTTGGTGTTTGATGCTTGCATGTGGCAATGGCCTTGGACAAGTGTCCCTAGGTGGGCGACACCTTGCCTTGTCTTTCCTTGGTTTCTACTCCATCCTTTCCTATATATGTGTTCCCTTTCTCTTGCTAAGAATCCCTTTTAGTTCCTTAGTTTCCCCTCTCCCTTGGTGCATGACACCCCTTCTTTTTCAAGCTTGGTGCCCGATCCTTGCCTTGGAGTCTCCTTCTTCCTATAGTGGTGGCCGAACCCTAGAGTGCCTTGCTCTTCTTCCTTGGTGGTGCTTGGAGCTTGGAGCTAGGAGCTTGGGGCTTGCTTATGGCAATTTACATAACTCCTAACCCAAACTACACTACCTTCTTTTATGCTTCTTATGATCATATAGGCTATGTATGTTCCTAGTTTGGTTTATTTCTTAGTTGCTTCTTGTCGGCCGAACATTGTTCTTGGGTTTCTTGTTGAGCAACACCCCTCTCCCTCCTTGGTCTTGAGAAGTGAGCTTAAACTATAGTGATATAAGAAATACTCCTCTCTCGTTTAAGTTGAGAGGTGAGTTTGTGTTCTAGTTGCTTGAGAAACACCCTTCTCTCACCATGGATTCGAGAGGTGAGCTTGTAGTGGTTGTAGACCTTTGTTAGGGTTGGTCCTTGTGTTGCCCGATTGGTGATAAGAAGGTGTGCAAGACCCCTCTCTCTTGGTTGTTGAGAGGTGAGCCATCTTCTTGATCCTTTAGGGATTTGGTGCCCTTGTGCTTGAGGTTGATGATGACCTTGTGGAGTGCCATCTTGGCCGATATAGTCTTGATGTTGATGCTGCCCGATATTCTTCTTTGGCTAGAACCTTGGTCGACCTGTTGTGCTGTTGTGTCGGGCGTCACACACCTGACTCCTGCTTTGTTGTGTCAGGCATCACACCATGATAAGTACCCTTCCCGACACACTTAACCTCGTTATACCCTAATGTTGTGGAAGCTTGCTAGCTGGTTCTGTGGTGGGCGTCACCCCTTGGCCTTGGCATTGTGTGTCGGCCGATAGTTGTGGTTAGCTAGCTGGACGGCATGCTTTCCTTGTTGTCATTAGAGGTTGTGCCCTGGCCGTTATACCTAGATGAGTAAAACGTTGGTTGTTACCCTTGTGTGTGTGTGTGTGTCGGGCGTCACACCTGGTTGTGTAACCTGCCTGACACGCCTAGCGATGTTGGTTGCTTGGTGTTGTGATCCCCTTGGTCATTGTGGGCGTGGCCCCATGTCGGGCATCACACCTCCGTTGTTGCCTTGTATGATGGTCGATAGATCATGGCTAGGTTGGTTGAAACAACAGGCTGAGTTACACCCTTGGGCGTTATGCCTTGTCGAGTGGTGCTGCTCGATACATCTTGTGCACGTTATACACCTCTATACGATGCACCGTTGCACGATATGCCTCTTTGGCTGAGCTGCACGCCTGGGTTGCCCGATACATATGGTTGCACGACACATGTTGCACGATACACATAGGTGCATGTCACCTAGGGTTGCCCTTTACATCTCAAGCTGATAGTCGACGTCCTTGCTTAGTGTTTGACCGATATATGGCTGGTTGGCTTGACCGATATGGGGTTGTAGTGGTTGGGCGATATGGAAAAGTACCCTGCCCGATACTACCTTTAGTGAGGGTGCCCTACCCATCACAATTCTGGTGAGGGTAGTGGGCACCTCTAGTGAGGGTTTTGTTCCTTTTGGAAAACATATATGCTAGCTTTTGCTCATGTAATCTTGTTTAATTTATGATAGTGATCCCTGACATACTTGATAGTTGATATAATGGATCACATCTATGATCATCTGGAACTATATATATAATGCTGAATAAATGGTAAGAATATAAGATGCCTTGCATAATGATATGACCTATGTCTATGGTCATAGGTTGAGGCATGAATGATAAAGCATCAATGTTGCCTTATGTTTGATGATATGATCCTTCTGTTAATCTAGGATAATTGTGCATACTAACCATGCAGGTACAGATGCATAGCCAGGTAAAGGGCTATGAGGTATATATGTTTGTGTAACACTGCTCTGATGGTTACTCTTGATGATGAGATAACATGCATGATGTGTTTGGTCGGAAGACCTGAGTTTTGCTAGAGTGCCTTAATGAGATGTTATTCTTTGATGATGATCTGGGATTGCTATGCCATGGTGATGATGTAAGCCTTGAGAGGTAGTGGCACTATGTGATGAGGGATTGAGATCCCATGGCAATGTAATGATCCTTGAGATGGATCTAGATGGTTGGCAAGAGGCCAAGTGGTAACATGTAATGTTGGATCCTTGTGATGGATTGGGATGATGTTAATGACAGTAAAAAGAATATTAGTGACTTTCATGTTGTTAATTCTTGCTATAATTGCATGTTATATAACTTGGTTGAATCTTGTAATCTGCTTAAAATATACTAACTAATCACAGTGGAACATATCATGTAGTTTGCCCTGGCCATAGATCCATCATCGCCAGGAGCTGGTGATGGTGAAACGGGTTCGCTAGCGCGTTAACCCGGAGTGCATATTATTGAATATGCGAGGTTTCTCCTAGCCTAAAATAGTGAGGATTCAAGTGCAGCTGCAGTTGCAGACTCGGGATATGTATTGAGCATGGTGAATAGGCCCATGGATCAGGATATGTGATATGGGAGCATGAATTCATTCATGGCTCAGAGCACGGTGAACATGCCCATGACTCAGTTTCACTAGCACCGAGACATGTACCGAGGCTGGCTAGGCAGAGGGTAGCATGCGGGAGCTGACCCTATGGCTGAGGCCACTTAAGCATGAGACTGCGGTCCTGCTTGTGTTGTACTCGTGCACTGACCATGAGGTGGGAGGTCGTGGAGTCTGGCTCTTCCATTGACCTTGTATGGCACCGGCTCCGGGTTTCACAGCCGTCGGTTGGATCTGAGCGGTACGACTCACTTCCTCAGGGCATAATAATATGTAATCCAGCTGAATAGTATTTACTGCATAAGGCAAAATACGGAACATTGGTTGAGGCCTTGCTTGTGTAGTTAATCTTGTTATACTTGTAGTTACTTATACATTTCTTATGTTCTGGGATAAGATCTTATAAATCTTATCTTGTTAATCATGTTCCATAAAGAAATAATTGGTGATTTACCTTCCACACAACTGGTAAGCTTGATGGTATGAATAGCTTTACTTTATAAACTGCTCTTGTTCTACGCTTTATCAGTTATCTGCTATTGTCGCTTTAATCTTCCTTTGGTTTTATTGTTTCGGCGGGGAGTTATGTTTCTTGTTGGGACTATGTGTCTCACCCCGCTGGCTTATAACCTGTTTAGGTGTTCGAGCTAGACGTGGTGGTGGTCGCGGAGTTGCGGCCAAGCAGCAAGAAGAGCAGTAGAAGGTAGGAGATGGACATGCTGCTGTTTTGGTTGTTTTGTAATAGAGTCTTAGAGTCATCCCTATACTCTCAGGTCCTTGGAGGCATTTTGACGTTGTTTCACGATGTATAGCTACTGATGTTTTGTATATCCTGCTGCTGGTCGGATGTGGGCCGTTATGTATGTATAAATAGGTGATGAACTCATGTGATAACAATACAGCTAACCTCCTAAGCCGTGGACACATATCAAGACTTGTAAATGTTGATATAACATGTTTCTTTGCAGAAGGAGGATCTAAATGTAATAGTTTCTTGGTTCATCTGCTTTCTGCAATTGGTTTTAATTAACCCGTGTTTTTGGTAATTAGTGGTTTATGGTGTTTTCCACACATTTTCGTGTAACACCTCGTTGTCTGTGTGATAGTGGGATGTGTTGCCACAAATTGTATGAGGATCTCCTTCATGTTACAACTCATCCATCAAATTTGTTGCTACCCGTATACACCTGGGAAAGAAGAGAAAACATGATATAGCTCATTAGATCAGAATACGTCTTGATACCACTGCCCAAACATGGCTATGATTTCCAATAAAACACTCATTTGGATTTCACTTTCAAGGACATGTCTATGCTAAAAGTATATCCTTGAGGTGCTATTGCAAACCCTACATGGGATCCTTGGCATTCCACTCCAACAACATACCTCTCCAAAACCTATGTGGGATCCTTGGGTACTATGTGAAACCATGTAAAAGTGAGTGCTATTGTGTGAAACCATGTAGGTTCTTGCAAGTGACTCATTCAGAGTTATTTCTATTGGAAACCATGTAAGTAGAACAAGAGTGCAATAATGTTGATGACAAAAGTGTGCGACCATTTGTTGTTGTTGTAGTTTTCTGCCCATTTAAATTGAATGGATCCATGCCAATCCCACTTATGTTTCTTTCCGCCTCCTTTTTCTATTGTTAGAACCTATGTGTGATCTACTTTTTATCTAGTAGTTGTATACTTGTAACTGTGAAGCATGTAGACCAATGTTATGGGGAGTGCATGACAATCTTACCTAAATGACTCTTTTGATGTAAAGATGGCTTCATTTCCTCATTTTTTATTTTTGGCTTTCTAATTTCTGGGAAGATGGCTTCAACGCCCATTTTAATGATTCTTTGATCAAGAGATTAGCCAAAGAAAGTGGAATCCATGATTTGAATGTCTTAGAAAAATAGAGTAGCAACATGTGGCACTATCATGTTGTAACTGATCTTGGAGGCAAACCAATAGAGGTAGAAGAGTAGTAGGAAAGAAGCCAAGTGATTGTCAAAGCTCTCACAAATTTGAGGAATCAATAGAAGTTTCTCCTTAAAGAACAAAATTGCCTTCATGGTTCCTTTTAGACCTTTATTACATGACCATTAGTCATCACATGCTAGTGGGTTTTCCACAGGAATATTAGGGATACAAATTTTAGAGGACTGTATTAAGTCTATGTGATTCTATATCTTCCTCAAAGCTCTCACCTACGGGGAGTTTTTTGCTCTTTTAAACTCTCACCTTGATATTCTTAATGTATACCATAAGATTATGATCCCCATTTCATGAAAACTTTTGTAGTAGATACATGAAAGAACCATATCAATCATAGAGGTACCATCAAAAAAAATTATATCTTTATATGTTTTTCAATATTTGTAATAGATTTACACTCACTCTAGACTTTGTGTAGATAAGAAAATAATATACAATTGTGACACTTATTCAATACATATATTTTTTTCACATTGCCAGGGTTGAATTGCTTTTGTAGATAGATTTTGCTCACCAATGTATCTAGAACTAAACAAAAATCATGTGGTCTTAGTATGCATAGTTGTTGCAATAACCAATTCTTTTATTAACATTTCTTTAAAGTGTAATTTTCTTTTATTTTCTAGAAGGCTAAGACACTTGGAGCACATTTTATGAGGATCAACTCCAATATAAAGAACTACACAATTTGAAGGGAAAAGCAATATAGATTTAGAGAGTTATGAACATGATAATTCTACTATTGTAAACATCAACTTTGAGAGATTTTTTACGAATATTTTGGGAGTTTTATGATTTCTATGATGTATGGATGTTAATTTGATTAATGGAAATTGAGTATTTCTAGTTGAAATGGTTATTCAAGTGTCCAGTATATGATTCTTTGATGTGTCTTCTAATACCAAGTTCCAAGTTCTAATTGCTAAATATTCACTCAAGCTTACATAAAAACCTAATGAACACACTAATATTTAAAAATGTGATTATGAGAAATAAACATACAATTACAAAAGTCAATGGGAATGCTATGTATTTATGGAGGATAATGGTCCCCTACTAATGTAACAATGAAGGCCTAAGTTCCCAAAAATGTATTTATAATAGCTTAATCATCCCTTAAAATTTGTATTTATGAAGGGTTTTTGTTTTTTGAGGCCTATATAGTCCTATAAAATGTATTGTTGAGGGCCAACAAGTCCCTCACAACTCTATTTTTTAGGGTCTTTTGTCTGTGTCAACTGCATTTTTGAGGGCCAATTTCACATGACAAATGTAGTTGTGAGGGTGCTAATATTTGTTACAAGAGTTCTATTGAATCCCAATTTGTGAGGGCCAGCCCACAAACGACCTTTCCACATGTAAGGTTGTGACATAATGAGTTTGTGGATAAAAGGCTTCCTTTTTGTAGTAGAAGATTGAGATTGATTCCTTTTAGCAACTCTCCCTTCCCTTCCACTCTTATAGGGAAAAATAATTTTCTGCTCTTCGATCCTCTAGTTGATTAATTGGTTGACCGCAAATTCAAAAGTGATTCAAGCCTATTCCCCTTCCCTCTTTATAAAATACATCAATACCAAATAGGGCGGTAGTGAAACTAGGCAGAAGCCTAACTAATGAAGTCCCCCACTTTGCAGACACCTCATGCATAGTAATTTCAAGTTGAATCAAAGAAAACAAGTCTTAGCTTACTCTAATCATAGATAATCTGAGGATAGTCTAGTTAAAACAAAAAATAGTCCATTTTCATAAGCAAATTGAGAGGAATGTAATGGATCAAGTATATAAACATAATGTTCATCTTAACTCCTTCAAAATCTCAATTCTTAATTGGTTTTCATATTTGAAAATACTTAATTGGTCATCATAAAAATTTGGGCTCGATTCTCAACATATAACCTTTTCAATCACTTTTTGGTAACTCTCAACCTCAAATCTAGTCATGATTACATATGGAATTTCTAGACTCACTATTATAACTATTTGATTAAATTATCAAAACATTATCTAGAACTTGATTACTTTTATTAAACCATAATCTTGTTGTTAAGTATTAGAATATCAAACCTTATGATTTATGCATCTAAGATCTTGAATATTACATTTGGACCATCTTGTACAAATGTATTTGAATCGTGGTCTAGAATTTACAAGTTGACACTTTTGATACTAATTTTGTGTTAAGTCCTATTACCATATAGGTGTGGACCATCCCTTGAACATGACGTTGAAAATGATGTGGGCACCTAATATTGGTCTTCAAAAATATAGAAATATGGAACCGTTGTCATGATTGATATACCTCACCTAATATCATTGGCGACAATTAAAAACCCTGATTTGGTATGTGTGACCTATATTGTTGAAAATCCCTATTTGACCCTCATCTTCTTGAATCAGGGTCTAGTCAATATTTTGACTCCAAATCATGCTAAGGTCTCTATTGAATAAAAGGTGCACATTGCACTTATATGAATTGAATACGGTTTCACTAAAGTGTTTGATATGCATCCATCCTATTCAAATTGGAAATTACATTTAGTAATCTTATATTTTTTCCTAGATAAACGTTTAAAACTTGAAATTTAAGAAACAAATAGATCTTCCATTATCATTGAGTATCACACTTCCTTGGGAAGCGGTAAGAAAGACTTCAAGTAGTGGCTAGAATGACACTTGTTCTAGAAGTGGGTAGGATCACTCTTCATAAAGAAGTAGCCATTTGTGACACTTTGGAGTGCACTTCATTTTATAGTGGCTAAAACTTATCTTGATCATTGTTGTTTAAAATGGATGAAATTGTTCCAAGACACAATATTTTATGTGACTTGATTAACGTGTAAAATGTTTATATTCTTTTCATCCAAGAACACTTTCTTTTGAAAATTAATTATTCGATTTTCATTAACAATGCACCTGTGCATCTATGCTAACTGCATGTTTTGATTTTATGATTTTCAACATACAAAATGGAATACCAAGATCATGCTTCCACGTTGGATGCAATCTCTATGATGAAGTGAATACACTCCACCATGTCATCATGATGGAATATTGCTAAATGTAAAATGAGTTGGTTGTAAGTTCTAGTGTTCTCTTGTATATTTTCTTATTCTTGCCTTCATGCCATGTTGTAAACCCTTGTAATGTTAATCCAATCAATAAGGAGAAACTTTTTGGCCAGAACAGCCCAAGTGTTAAGAGTTTGGTAAGTCCCAAAAAACAACCTAGGTTAGAATTACATCGAAGGTAGTCTGTGAGTAACACTTTCATGCTGATTGGGTGTGGGTGGGGGTGACTGGACCACACCCTCTTAGGCCTCAAGATTTTACCATTCAGGGGTGGGTCAATGAATAGCCTTGCCCAGGGAGGGTTCCCTCATTAATCTAAAAAAAAAGAGGAACTTTTTTCACCTTCATGTATGTTATTTGTGTGACTGTGGAGCACTTAAAGACATATGCTTTAGTCCCATTAACGATATCAATTGGATAGTGGGATTGGGATTGGTGTTAGAAAGTATCCATCATAATTGTTCTCTTCTTTGCTGACTTCAATAAGACTATCAATAATAGTGAAAATAGTATGGATTTCCTAGAATAGAACATTTTCACATATCACTATAAAGATGCTATTGAGGACTAAACTCTGCTTGACATGGTTTTGTATCCCAACAAATACACATGGAGGAGGGGAATAGCTATGGAAACCTTGATTGAGGAAAGAATGGACAAATCACTGGCCAATGAGGATTCAAAGGAACACTACAATCGTTGCATGCTGAAGCATCTTCCTATCTATTAGTGTGATCATACACCTTATTATCAATGCTGAGAAAGTGGAAATGAGAAGAAAAAAATACAAACATTTCTTTTTTAAACCAGTGTGGACTATATAAAAAATGTGAAGGTATTATAAAATAGACATGGAGCGAATTATGGATTTTTTCATACAATGAAAAAAATTTGGGTTGGTGTCAATCTTAATTTATAACATCCTCACATTTAAGTGCATGAAAAGAAAAAGAAGAATAGAAAATTGTTGGCAAAAGAATTTGAAACCTCATGTTATTACAAATTTGAGAAATGTGAACATCTATATAAGGAACAATAGAAGTAGAACATGAATTACAAAGATATTTGGTGTGTGCATGCTAGGTTCATTGAAATTAAACATTGAGGCTACAAAAGAACCAACTTTCAACATAGGGCATTAGAATTGAAAATAAAAATTATGGTGGTGCATAAAATAAGGAAAGGGAAATTGTATTAAATATCTCTTTACCTCTAGATACTCAATAGTTATTGAAGAAGCTATGCAGGGTTTGAGTAGAAGGTTAATGATGTTTTCATTGAGGAATAATGCATATATGACAAAATCTGGGAGCCGTGAAGTAGATTCAACCTTCAAATCTCAAAGACCATGCAAATTGAAACCTACATCTTTTACAATAGTATTGCAAGTTGTGGATAAGGACATAGAAATTCTGATTAGAATTTGGTGGAAAGAGGAAAACACTCTACATGAGGTAAAATATAGCTTGGTTTTTTATCCCTAGTCTGCATAAACCAAAACAGATTGTTAAATTTTGATTTATTAGCTTGTGAAACATCATCTACAATATTTCAAGCATGTTGATCAAATAGTGTCCAAAAACCTCGTTATACCAAACACCTTCAAATAGTGTCTAATACCTACACTCTGTTGGATCAAATAGTGTCTAATACCTACACTCTGTTGGATCAAATAGTGTCCAAAAACCAAACACCTTCATTCCAAGCATGTTGATCACTGATAATGCCCTTACTTTTTATGAATGTTTCCCTGCATGAGGAGGGAAAAGTACAACATAAGGCCCATTTCCTTCAAACTTAACATGTCAAAGGCTTACGATGAAGTGGAATTCGGTTTTCTTGACAAAATATTGGAGAAATACGGTCGTGGAGATAGATGGAGGTACAAGATAATGTATTATGTTTCCAAGATCCATGCTCTTTGTACCACAAAGAGGATATATCTAAAGATATTCAACATGTGCGTTGTCTACGATAGGGGTATCCTATCTCACCCTAACGTCTTATTTTATGCAATAAAGAATTTCACACTTCCCTTAATATCACAACTCACAATAATGTCATTCATAGCATTAAAGTGATTGAGGCACCCCACATATTACACACATCTTCTTTTCATATGATATATTCTATTTTTATAGAAACATGTATAGAATGCTTGAAGATATCATAAACCAATATGATCATGGGGTTAAAAGGAGAGAATCTAATAAATGCAAAAGTTGCTTTCAACAAGGGATCACATATAGATAAGAAGTATGAGATCAATTATCTTCTTTATTCAAAAAAGTTAGATAAACAAGCAATATATATGGTCATACCTACAATTATGAAGAGACAAAAAAAATTCTTTTCTGATATATGTAAAAGACAGAATTAGGAGAAAAATACAAGGATGGAAATAGAAAATGATCTCAAAGACATGGAAAGAAATAAAAATTACATCCATTTTGCAAGATATTCTCACTTATGTGATAAGTACCTTTTCATCTACCAATGTTCTTGGTTTCTATAATATGGTCGATGGAAATAGAATAGCGAATGAAAAAAATTTGGAAATCTCGAGCAGGCATTTACATACTAAAGAAGGTTGGTAATCTAGGGTTCAAGGACATGACTAATTTCTAACAAGAACTTTTATCTAAGAGAGTTTGGAAACTCGGTAGAAAATAAGATATTGTAATCTATATAGTTTTGGAAAGAAAAATACTAGCGAACAATTGTCTAATGGATGCATGTCTTTGTATCGATTATAGATTTATGGATTTTTGTGTGTGAGGTTCTAAACCAGTGTTGATGGAGGGTGAGAAATGGTGATTGGAAAATGGAAAACATTTAAGTATCTTGAATGACAACTAGATTCTAGAATTGCATGGCAATATTGAGACTTATATGCCTCAAGGACTATTTCCTCCAAGCTAATGTTTGATATGTTTCTTGAGAATGGATATAATTGGAATACATAGGTGATGTGGAGTTTAGTTCCCAATGAGAATGTTGAGGTAATTTAAAGGGAACCATTTAGATCAAATGTGGGAGAGGAAACATGATTTGGTGGTCATATAACACCAGTCATTTTAGTTTCTTACCTACTGATTGAGTAGAGTAGAATGTTCCACATACAAATTCCTAACAAGAATGAGCCCAAGAAATAACACCTCAATTTTTCTTAAAATATTTAAATAAGAAAGAATCATCATAGTGGAAGTGTTATGTGACAACATAGCTTCACACCATGTGTCCATGTGTGATAACAAATTAATTTAAACATAAAAAAGGAAACTAAAATATTATTCTCTTGGCGTAAACATAGGATAAAGAGTTTTACCCTCTAGGTATTATAATGCTAAAAGTACCAAAGTAATCAGGATCAAAAAGGTCACCTAGCCTCATGCACCTTCACAATTTCCTTCTATCCATGAAATCCCAGATGAAATGAAACAAAATGGTGACCCCCACAAGGGAAATATAGGTCAGCAAGGTTGGTACTAAATTCAATTATTGATATATTTAATAATAAATATTTATGTAATCAAATCTAGGTAAGTTTTCTTGGTGGACTAGTATAATAACAAGAAGATAGTCTAGTTACCGTGCTAAGGTTATGGGATATGACCCATTGAATCTAGTGAGACAAATTTCTTTACCAATATTTGAGTTTTTGTGCCAAAGTCAAATTCAATCATTTTTGTAATTATTTCACAATATCTAAGATTCAAACTTTTGTGGTGATCTTTAAGAGAGGGACTAGACTAAAATCAAAATGTGTTCACCACATTTGTCAAAATTTTATTGAACACAATTTAAGAGGGAAATAAAATAGTTCAATAGGAAAAATAGAGAATTTAGTATCTCTTTTTAATGAAATTTCTAATCGAGATGTCCATAGGAATCAAAGTAGCCAATTTCTGATAAATCTAGCAAGAAATAATGTACCAGGGTTATTTGATGTTTCTTAGCTTAGAAATTACTTCGTAGGTTCTTATTAGGTGGAGTTACCATTTTTCCTCTTAGATAATTAAATAATCAGTTTGTATTCTTCCAATACTTATTCGTAAAATTATGGAGTTCCTTCCAATTAGTATAGTAGTCATCCTAATATATGTATTCACATATGACATGCTAATCATTACCCATATTCATCATATACATAATTCATGTATAGTGTGTTACATATCTATTATGGTATATACTATTGTAAACCACACAAACATATATAATGTACACATTTGTATAATGTAAACATTTTATAGGAATGGGTTTGCATAAATTTATGGGTTGCAAGAATAGCAAAGTTAGAACTAGGGTTTTAGTCAATAAACATTAGTTACCCTAAACATACTTATTTTTATTCATTTGTCCCTTTACTAGGTTGTAATCTCCATTACGAGTCATTAATAAGGATATTAAATTTGAGGTTGACTATAGTGTAAACCATGGATTATGTTAGTTAAAACTTTTCCTTGATCCTTTTTTTCTTTATTGTGTATCCATTTTTCCATACAATTATCTAGCTCATCTTTGCATATGTATGTTAATAGTGACCAATGTGCATATAGGTCTCAATATACATATTATGACTATGACTTACATATTAGTATTCGTCTTATTTTATTGATCCTAGGGTCAAGTGCATATTCCTATGTGAATATGCATACTAGTCATGGATGAATGTATTTCATGCTATTCATCATTATCCCATGTGTTTTTGGCTTATGAAAAAACAAAGAGAAGGGGGCAGGGGTGCATTTCTATCAATAGGCTATATAGTTAAAGAGATTCTTCAGAGTCAGGCATCTAAGACACTACTAATCAGCCTCATCTAAAAGCAATGTAGATGACTGATGTGGGTGCGACAGAAGTGTCAATGGTTGTCCTCCTTCTTGCCAAGAATCATGGGGTCTTTGGAGCTACATCTGGCCTACAACGACTGAACCATGTTTGATATGGCTTCCAGGAGATAGTTGAAGGATCGAGGATAGGAAACATGTAATGGTAATGCACACTAGGGTTTGCCTATGAGCTTTAGTTGTTGGATGAGAGAATGGGGTAGGCCTTATTTCTATGATAATTGGTGGTGGATCTAGGTGTCCAGATGGAGGGAAATGGAGAGTAGGCTCTACCAAAATCAGTAGTTCTCTTGGTAGCAAGGGAGGTGATCAAGTGGTGATGGCAGTAGCAACTACACAAATCTCAATTGTTGAAGAGATCTAGTGCTGGCCGAATGACACAACAAGTGCATGAAGGAGTAGACTAAAGAGGGGTGGTGTTTGAGGCCAATTCACAAAATTAGGGAAACATGGTAGAGTATCAAGGTTTCAGAGGAGGAAGAGTGAGGGCTGGGAGAAGGTTTGATGGTAGAGGAGGAGGAAGATTTTTCATGGATAATACAAGAGTAGTGCATCCTCAACCTAATTACAAGCATATATATAGGGCTAAATGAGTTAGGTATCATGTTGAGAGAGGTTGGGCATTGCTTTGGGTAGTTCCAATTTGCTTTAGGGTGTCATGATGCCCTAACAGGAGCCACTGGCCGTTTCTTCTCCAGTCATCGATCATCAATGGAAATTTGGCATTTTGGTGTTTCTTGTCTATAAATGAGGAGATGATGGGTGAGAGGGAAGGAGAATCTAAAGTGGAGGACATGAATTTAGGGGGAGCGAGAAGCTAATGATGTGGGCATGCTCCCTATAATTTCCAGGTGATCAGTCTAGATCACACATTTGAAAAGAGGCAAATTCAAAAGTATCAAGAATTAAACTTATCACCCAAAACCATCAAAGACCCCTACAACTCAATATGGGGTCAAAGTAGATGTACAAGGTCGATCACAAGGATGTGGGGATGTTTAGGACACCTAAGATCTCGATCGTAGGTTAGTTAAGAAATACGGGTAGTTCATATATGCAAAGAACTAGAATGATTCTTGCAAAAGGATATGAAACAAAGCAAAGTAAAATAAAGAAACATAGCTTGTCGAATCATAAGTGGGATAACCCCCATAGGAACAACTACCATGACACATGCTAGAATTGGATGTTAGTTGCTTTCTAGGGTGTTCTAAAGTTGTCTACTCCCATGAATGGGTGCATAGACTGCCCAATATGTGGTTATATAGACATTAACTCTTTCTCTTGATTAGTTCTCACACAATTTGACTAAAACCCATCAACGGCTTGAAACCTTTTTCAAGGATAACGGATTAACACCTATGAATATTTTGGATACCCTCTCGGGTCCATAATATTTAGAGACGTTGGAAATAGTAGAGAACCTCCACAAAACACTAATTGTAGATTCAATTGCATAGAGATGAATCTGACCGCATTTGGTTGAACCTGACCAAATTCACCTTGATGTTGAAAAATTCAAGGTTCTAGGTCAGATCTTTCCAATGTGTGTTCTGGAAAAACCCTCCCTTTGGATGTGCTCCTTTCAGGTTTTAATCCAAACTACTTTCTCTACCTATTTTGATAGAAAATATCTCAATCATGGTAGAAATAGAGGTTCAAGAAAGAAAGAGATCAACCAAACCAGCAATCATGACCTGAAAAAGAAGATAGAATAGAAAAAGCAAAATAAACTACTTGCTCAAAGTAAAAGTACATGAACATACCCAAAATGGGCTACATAGCAAGAAGGAGCTCAACTAGCCATGGACTAGCATTGTTGTCACTAAACATAGATGGAAGAACAATATTTGTATATGAATGAAGGATAAAAGTAGAAGAAAGGGGTGTCAGAAGATATTTAGCCCATGGAAGCGAGTTTGCTCTTGCTCCTTAGCTTCCAGGAGGATTGGATCTCATCCTTGGGTTCGTCCACCTTGAACTTCTAGACTCCTTGACCTTCTTTCTCCTTGGTTCTTCCCCAAACAACATCTTTGATGGGTATATGGAGGTGAAAGATGGCTGGAAATTGTTGGAAAGTAGGTAAATGGTGGTGAAAATGGATGGACAGAGGTAGAAGATGATGGAAAATAATGGTGGATGGAGGAAAAATAATGGATAGGAGTGTAGGGTATTATCTTCAGCCCTCTTAGACCTTGATACTCTAGAGGGAGTTTTGGGAACCAAAAATTGGAACTACACAAGTGTGCATAATCAAAGTTTGGAACCCCGTTCTATGTAGCAAGGTGTAGGTATTTGAAGGCGTAGGGGGAGCATATGTTTTAAGTGGGAATAATCCGGATTGGTTTCGGGTGAACCTGACCAGGCTTGACCCTTCGCTTTGCATGAATGGATTAGGGTGACCATCCGGAGGCATTTCTTCAAGGAATGGCAACACACGATGAGCTTTTGGTTGATGCCCTTGGAAGGTGCCATCAGAAGATATGTCTTTGGAAGGTGATCCATTAGAAGGAAACCCATCCATACATAAACCATCAGAAGGCAGTCTCCAACTATCTTTCAAAGGGAAAAGGTTGAACACAATTGAATGAGGGTGAACCCGACCAACTTCTTTCCTTCGGAAGGTGGTTGTAGAAGCACTCCCATGACTAGCTAGTGGTTTTCATTTGTGAACTTCGGAATGACCATCAAATGATGACCCACTGGAAGGCACCATCACAAGACAAAATCGAGAGAATGACTTTCAGGAGCATTCCTTCGGTTGTTGCCATCAAAAGGCACCATAAAAAAACAACATCAGAAGACATTCCTTTAGTTGTCCCCTAGAGAAAAAGAATTGATGGGGAATTGTTGACCTGTTGTGTACTTCTACAAAAAGTTAGGAGTGAACTGGACTAAATTCGAGGGAACCTAACCAAATTCCTATTTTATATCTAAAACAATAACAATTCTCTCTCTTTTATAGGATTAGAGAGTAAAACATAAATTACAAAAAGATAAGTATTTAGAGCTATTTTGGATCATATGAATGCTATAAGGGCACAAAAAAATAGACAAATAATTTAGCATAAATTCCTAAATTTGGGTGCTATCAACCACCCCAAGCTTAAACATTGCTTATCCTCAATCAAGAACATGCTCAAAGAAAAAAAAGATAATATCTAAACTAAGCTTGGTAATAAATGCTAAGGTTAAGAAAAATAGTGTAAAATAGTAATTGTCCTAATCCATGTTATCTATACTACTATAAAAAGAGTGAATACGTCTTACAAATTACAACTGTGCCATGAGAAACAAGACAGCCAATCAGATTTTAGAATTTCAAATTTCCTTCAACCACGGCACTTCTCTCTCTTTTGAGAATTTTTCACAAGTTTTTCTTTATTTTTAAAGTGACAAAGCAGTTCCAACTACTCCGAAAATGTCTGGTCTGTCGACTCCACTTTTTCCACTCTTAAGAACCAGTATTCCACGTCTCGCAACCACGTTCTCCATTTTAAAACAGATAGTTAGAGACAGATAGATCGACACTTTAAAGACCACCACACTCAGATCAGAAGTTGGTTCATGATGACAGTCTTCCTTGAGGTCCGCGTCTTTAGTCCGTCAATATTCAATCAACTACCACGTCTCCGATGGTCTCCCAAGCCTACTCTGGTTTAGTTCTTCACCTTAACTACCTCTTGGGATCAACATTTCCGGTGTGCCCACTGCCTAGGTTTTCCATTTCTCCAACTAACACAACCATTTAAGTTAGTGCATATCAACAAGAGGGGACCGCATTTGGTCTTGGTAGATGACTTCGTAAATAGGGAGCATTATGGAAATCTGAGAACGATGAGTTTTCAACACGAACATCCAATTGAAGACAATAGTGCTCAGGTTAGTGATCGGGGGCTCTTCTCCTCTCATATTTGTATTGTCTAATCTTCCTCCTGATGATTTTGTGATAATGCTTAGATTCCCAGAAGACGTGTCATGTGTGCACGACTTCCAGATGCAATCTGTAAGTCTAACTACAATGGCTATGGTTAAAGAGATATATGTCAAATCTAAACATCCCGCATCTAATCTCCCGTGTTAGATGTCATTAACTGCTCCTTTCAGTATGAACTTAATGCATCATTTTGTAGGGGCTATTACCGTAAACGTAAATGATGTCAACAGCAGATGCAGAGAGAAAATACAGGATCTCAATAGCGACATAGAAACAACCAATGCAGGTATCATTATTTTGCATCTGAACTAAATTGCCAAGTCTACACTTTGTCATTAACACAATGCATATCTCTTCCGATGATGCTACTAGCTGAAGTACCTTCAAGCACGTCGTCTTCTCTGTGGTCACCAGCTTCAGCTACCTCCGAAAAACTCGACTCTCTCATTCTATGAGATTCATCCGACTGCTTCTCCGCATTTACCTTCCTGAAGAGTACGGCTGCCTACTCCTCTGTGGCTTTCTGGAATATGGTGGAACTGTTAGGAATACCATCTCGCTGTGCTTATGTCTTAGAAACGTGTGGCGATGACAACAAAGGGGAGGGTGGCAATAGTGTGTGAGAACTACTGTGACGACATGCAGAAATGAAGTACGTAGAATGTGCTTAAACTTATTCGTTAGATGCCGTTCACATAATAGTAGGAACAGATTACATATTTTTTCATCTACCCTGCACACAATAGTGAATTGGCCCCCTGCATCAAGTCATATTTTTCATATTATTGTTCACGAATAGTAGTTTTTACATTTTGTTAGCTTTGCATGATATGCGAGATGTAAAGGGTATTGGAGCCTTTATGATATAAAATAATCATTAATGATCACGAAGACTCAGCCCGTCCCTGAGCAGCTTGAATGTCTTCATCTTGGATACATATGACCAAAGAATATTAAATGCAAGAACACATATGGTCTTTACAATGTTTTGTATAAGTTATTGTTAATTACCAACGAGTTGTCAAACCACGACCCAACTTACCATTATTGTTGTTTCAAGTTTCTTTTGTTGTCCTATATTGATTAACTTTAAACCATTGGTCTTTGTTTCTCGCTGCTGGGTAGTCCCATTTGATGCCATGGAGAAACCAATCAGGAAGCTTGTTAAGTTCTTTTATCTGTTACTAATATGGTAACAATTTGATGAGCATCAAAGGTTCAAAGGTTGACTCCTTACATAGTGAGTGACTTGATGAATTCCACCTATTGGATAAATAATTGGATATATTAAGACTGTCATTCCTTTATATATAGTAGGTTGAAGACTAGGACTTCAAATTTAATATTGCATATACATTTAAAGTTGACTTCTTTACAGAATTTGTAATTCAAAAACTGCTTGTTAAATATAACTAATATGAATTATTCAGTGTAAAGCTTAAAAAAATATGTCATAAAAGAATCATTGCATAAAAATGAAATTATTTGTAGATGAAAATCAAATACTCTCTCTCAATATGAAAACAAAGCGGGTTTCTTAATCATAGAGACCTACTACTATAGTTAGTTGTACATAAGAAATTTCATCGAATACTATTTTCTTTTTGAAAGTTCATCTAATACTATTTAAACAACAAGAGTTTATACGGTAACATTGTCAATTTCTTACACTCCATGAATATAATTTGCGTGCCTTTTCCCGCCAGTCATATTTGTACAATAGGAAATATCCATTTTGTTTTTTTTCTCATTTTTCATTTGTCGTAGCATATAGTATTGATGACCAAGTATTTTATCGATCACTAATTACCCTTGCACATTCAACATAAATTATTTAGAATATGGTCACCAAATCCAATAAATTTATATAGTTTTTACCATTTATCAATTAATTATTTTGTATTTGTTTGCTCATTTTGTACGACCCACATACTTAAAACCTCACCACTATTTGAAGTAATATGCACATGTATAAACTCATTTTTTGTGTGCTTGTACCATTAAACAACCTAACCCTTTATCTTTTGAACTAATTGTTTTTAAAGTAAATGAACATGTAAATTGAGGAAGGCATGACCTCACGAAATAAACAATTTGTCGTAAATATTTATTAATAGAGGGAGAGAAATGTCTATGAAACGAGACTACATCATAGTGGTGTTCACCAACTAAGTATTCCAATGCTTGAGATGGATAAAAGAGATGAGGTCACTCAACGAAAACAAGTAAATTTAAAAATCTATTACATATCAACTCAACACTAAATTTAGAGACATCGAATAGTTATTTTAAATAATATATCAAACATGTGATGAGAATCACATAAAAGACCTTAGTTAAGAAATATTCTTTCGCACTCTCTTTTCTGTGAAGATTATTACCATAACACATAAATTATTTGTTTAATTAAAAGGGTTAAGGATACATGGGAAGAAGTACTACATATGCTTATTAAAAAATTGACCATTGTATTTTCAGATTTTTTTTCATGCACCATAGTTTAGTTTAATTTACATATTTTTAAATTGTGAGGAAATATTAGTTTGCGTCATCTTTTATTCAGACTTGTAATTTGAAATTATACAACAAACATGAATATTGATTTTTTTTCTTCTTTTTAATAAGCTTCACAATAATACCTCACAAATGTGAATGCCACAACCATCTTTTGATTTTTGTAATAGTTTTTATATGTTGCAAATTTTCATTAAATTAAAAATCAATAATACTACATAATTTTTTCAAATATTTTCTTAAATTTATTTTAAAATATATTATTTATGTCATCTAAATCATATTTATTAAATTTAATGTGACACGTGCATGTGCACGTGTGTGTTTACTAGTTTCAGAATAAAACCCTACCAATCAACAAAAACCTACATAAGTAATATCAAAGAGAATCCATGCAACTTCCAGTGAATTGGTTGCAATCTATCAATACTAATGGGGGCTTGAATCATAACTATTTGAGCATTAAAACATTGTCATAGAGGTAATCAGGAAGTGATGGAGGAGAGTAGTGATCTATTATCATGTACCCAAGTATACCAATAAGAATAAACATGTCTCCCACTTATTCGGGATTTAAGAAGAAACAAAAAGAAAAATACTCTAATGCCTTTGGAGGTTACCAATCTACGTTAGGTTGGTCCATGTAATGAACAATAATCCTTGCCGTCTAAGCCAGTTGCCCCAAAGTAGTGAGATGAACTCCCAATACTATGCACGAACCAACCTTGCTACTAGGATGATCTCGTAGGTGTCCTAAGGATTCCTAGTGACTTTGTAATGAGCTTTTAGGGTGGCACTACTAGGCATGACATATCCGCGTTCATGAGCGTTGTCATACACCTGATGAGCACCATCCTCAACTCTCTTGAAAGAGAAAACAAACAATCATATTTCATTCACACTCAGGCTTTTCTTTTTTGCATTCAAATTTATAGGCATGGTGAAATTTATTTTGAATATTTTGTATTTTTGTGTGGCCAAGCCTCTTTTGTAGATTTTTGAATCTTATCCCTTTTACTCAGTATATGGTGGGAGGCATGCGTACCATCAAAGGAGAAACATTCCTATTTTATTATAGCTTGAAAACTCATCATCGCCCACTTGATACCTATGTGAAAACAATATTTGTGACTCAAAGATTCGACGAGTAGAAGTGAGTCTGTGAATAATGTGTCTTGGAGTTTTGATCAATCTCTAGATCTTTCTAACAGTCTTGAAATATGGGTTTATTGTTCATAACATAGATCAAGGTAATAACGTTTTAAACTATGAATAAGTGGCGAAACCTTAGTTTGATTTCCAAACTTAAGGAAAAAGTAAATGACCTTGTTAAGTTAAAGATCAAGGAGTTTAAAATGAAAAATTTTCATTTAGGCACAAAGATAGGTATTCAATTATTGTATTTGCGTAGTTTCCTAAATAGAAAAAAATGGTCATAAATTACAAAACAAAAGTTTTAGTATACTAAAATGTTTACTCTAAATGCAGTAGACATGGAAGATAAACATGCATGAATAAAACAAAGGTAAAGGGGAAGCAAAAAGTAGAAAAGATAGAGGGTGGTACACCCTACCACCTTGAGCTTAAAATTATGCTTGTCCTCAAGAAAATATCAAATTTGGATTGGAAGGGATTCATCTACCGTGGGTAAATGTTGTCATTGAAAGTTTTTAGTATGGCGTTGATTTCTTTGTCATTGTCTGGTGATTGCTCGTAGTTGTGGTCCATCTGGGATGGTGCTGAAATGGTTGGGCGAAGTCCTAGGGTGACTACTTCTTCTTCTAGGTTAGAGGTGGTGGTGGCAGAAAGACTATGTCAAACCTCTATATGAGGTACCTCACATCCCACTACACTGCATCTAAATGATACCTAATCTGCCTAGAAGCTCGTGAGGATCTGTTGAATGTGTGTAAGCATCTCGTAGAGGTTTCCCATGTCAATGTTTGGGGAATTAATGACCATAAACTACACGTAGAAAATGTAAGTGCACCTACCATGCAATATAGGCCTATATGGCCAGTGTTGAACTTAGGTAAACGTTATCAAGAGACTATTACTAACTTTGACTTGATCTGCTAGACCTAATGAAGAAGTGATTGATTGTTTAATTAACTAATTGTAAGAATTAAAACTAAATTAAATTGGTTGTGATCACTGTTTGGATGGATTACTTAGGAGCACAATTTTACCACAATTCACAATGTAGTTAACATCATTTATTAATATTTTTTTCTCCGTACCCTAGACCAAGGGACATATAGCAAGAATTACCCACTCTCGCAGTGTAATTTACTACCTAATCTAATATAAACACCACTCTCATTGCAACTTAACTATTAGTTAGGTGTTTTAACAAATCCTCAGGGCTATTCCCTTCACAATCATAAGCCCTATCTCGAGGCATGGTATAAGGTTTGAAATAATATGACTTTTTTATCTTAAATCCCTTTCTTAAGCAATTAAGGATCTAAGAAATTAACTACGTTCATCACAAATAGTCAATTCATTATGAAATCATAGTATTATGTCAAAAAATTAGGGAGAAACATATATATCAATTCATAATGTCAAATACAATGCATAAGTAAGCTACTCTCAGGTCCTAAAGAACTAGGGAATTAGCCCTACATGATTTCTATTGTCATACACATACATGGAAGAGGAGAAAATGAGGAAAACATTAGAGGACTAGTGAAAACCCCTAGAGAATATTATCTAGATGCCTCACTCGGATGAACGTGATGATTTTCTATCCTCTTACTATAAATCTATCCATCGTAGGATTTCAAGTCGTTTGGAGTGTGGCTTTCTCCACTCCTTTCTTTTCTCTCAGCTCTCCATCGTCGTGCAGTGAACTAGAAAGTGATAATTAGTTCTTGTCAAAAATCACTCCTTGTCATTACGTCATAAGATAGACTTAGGTCGTTATTAAGTCCTGACCATCGAACTAATCAAGATCTTTAATCTTGTCTAATCGCACCAAGTCCGTACCACCGACAGGAAGTTGTTGGCACCAAGTTCTCTTCTGGATTCATGACACTTTATATGTATCGGACCTACCGAAAAAGGATCCCATAGAACTGAGTTGCTTTATGACTTCTCTATTGATTTCTTCATATAAAAACTGGTACCACCTACATGAAGTTGGTCACATCGAGCTTCTTTGGGTGCATCGACCATTGTGTCGGTAACATCAAACTTCTTTGGTTCAAGTGTGTTCTTTTTCTCTACAAGTCACTACCACCGATATGGATGTCGGTAGAACCCTAAGATGACTGAGGACCTCTCAAATTACCTAAAATTCAGAAATAAAGAACACAAATCTAATTAAATATTACAAATCAACATAAAACGATGGAAATAGGTAACAATAAATGCCAATATATGTCACATTCTAAGGATGACAAAAATGTATGTGTCATAGAAATGAGAAAATATGCATGAAATAAATAATAAAAAGACTATAAAAAGCAAATAATATTCAGTGCATTAAAATCACCTAAGCTTAAATGTTACTCATCCTTGAGAAACACTATTGTTGGATTTGTTTGAGACAAGTCAGAAAGAGCAGAAATAGTATGAACTACATTTCTCAACTACCCACACCTAGAGGTCCCGAACTATCTTACCGACCATTGAACAAATAATTAATCTTAATTGACAAAAGATGTTCATTAAAGATGTCCACCCTTAGATCAATGAAACACTATTAATGAAGCAGTTAATATCATACTCAATAGGGTATTCACTTGGTGCATCATATGATTCCCTCTCTACATTGCTCTTTACTCCCTACCAAACTAATTAGAAGCAGTTCCCCTTATAAGAATGAATGAGGGGATCAATCATATATGTTGCCTTTCGTAAAGTGATATGAAGCGAATGAAGTGGATGTATTATGAGGAATCACAACATCTAAATAAAACATGATGAACCTATAAAATTAAGGAAGTGAGAAATGAATGAATCTTAATGCCTACTATTTTTCGTGGAATGATATGTGCACTTTAAGTATCATTAGATTAATGAGAATGAAGTAAAAGAGTACATCATGTAGTTGTTTTCATCTCTTGTTGAAGAAAAATTCAAAATTGAGTTTTAAGAATCCTTTTCTCCCTCTTTATTCAACATGTTTTTCTCTATTTTCTTATTTTTCTTCTTTGCCATATTATTTTAACATGTTTTAAATTGGTGTGTGGATGTGTATCCTTTCACTTTATTTTTAGAGGGAAATGACACATATACGTGATCAAAGAATGAATGATGCATAAAATATTCAATCTACAAGTGTTTTGATATACTCATTTTTATAACTAGAGCAATAATATGCTATGCCTTACAATCAAGAGGAAACAATTTGGATTACTTGATCATCTTAGGGTGGTGGATGAATTGTAACAAAAAGTGTGTGGAATCACATGATTAAGAGACAATGCTTTTATTAAACTATGATATGTCCATCTCTTATCAACCTGTGTATAGGGTAACCTTAGAGCTTCTATCTAAAAATCCCATTCAAGGTATGGTTACTTGTTTGGTCAGTTTAGGCTCAAACCCCATCATCATCATCATCAATTTATGGATAAATTAAGACTTTTCATTCTTAATATATTAAATGTCCTCAAGATGACTAACCAAAACACATATTGTTGGTGATTCTACCTTTAGAATTTGCACTAAGCTTTCAAAGATATGACAAGTTTTTTCAAGTTATTTTAAAATTTTCATATTTCATTACAAAAGCACAAAATCACACTCTATGATTAAAGTAGTGTTGGTAAGGTATGCCCATAGAGATAATCATGTGATGACTGACATGACATATACCATAAGGGATTTGATTAATAATCATAAAGGCAAGATTCCAATTCATTCTGTTTCATTTAGTTACACATATGGCATCATAAAAAAATTAAAAGCCTTATTCGTTATCTAGCAGATCATGTCAACAACATTGTATCTAGGTAGGAAGGTAGAAAGAGTTATATCTGGTCCTGGAGCAAGTTCAACAACAAATCTTGATGCAGTATCATGCTTCTTCTCTAAGAAGCAACACACTTTTGCACTAGTTGTACTCAAACAATCATCACCAGTGGGCTCTTGGTGCAACACCACGAATAGGGGTTGACATTGTCCTCCTAGCGATAAAAACTCATCACCTCTAGAGTAGTGTACACAGACACCAAGAACTCCATGTTGCTCTACCAGAGCCAACATGAAGGAGTTGTCCCTTTGAATGTCATTGTACTAGAACTGATTTGCCCTCCCACAATTTTCTCTCCCTTATCATCCCTCCCTTAAATGAGTAGAACTTGTTCAGCTCTCTATTGGTTACCACAATTAGAGAGGACAAAATTTATCAAAAGCTAATTCTCAGCATCTAGGAAGTCCCTAGTACCCCTCTATTTATAGGAGTGGCAAGGGTCAGGGTTCCCAATCTGTGCGAGAGTCGAAAGGACAAAACTCATGAATTTTCTGGAAACTTTAGATAGGGTATCGGTTGATTCACATTCCCAACCGGTAGATACATCCATGAATGAGTTATTTTGTGCCATGAAGCCAGTAGATTAGTTTCCTATTATGAATAACATTGACATTCAATGCACTATAATGTAAAACATGACATCAACTCCAATTCTTGATCCAATTGAATTGACAATTGAACTGGGTGGTTCATCATATGAACCTGGTGGTTGGGACCATGAATTGGTCAGTTCATGCCCTAGTTCAAGGATAGCTCAACCAAGACTAATTCTTATTAACCTAACACTCCTATTGATTTGTTCAACACTTGAATCAGTCAGTTTAGAGTCCAGGCAATCAAATTTGAACCTTAGTGGTTTAATTTGAATACCTAAACACTTTTAGTAATCAAGTTAAACATCATTCATGAATAAACTCCTGTTCCAAGTGCATTCTATGTGTGTGACTCTATAGGTAATAAATTATGTTGGCATTGATAGTTCTTAACCAACTTATGAAATTATAGGAAATTAGTTGTATCTAGGAACACATCATTGCTACCCAAGTAATTTAAAAAGTTGGAGAATGACTTCAACCTACAATCCATGATCAATGTTACCATGATCATATAGTTCCTTTCTATATTATATCTGGACTGAACTCAAGGCATGGAATCATTATCATCTTCAATGTTCAAACCATGTTCCTTGAACTAGAGAAGACTATCTGAGATGCATGTGAGTTTGCATATCACATATTGAATCACATGAGTATGGCCACACCTTTCTCAGTATCTCTTATCAAGAGGTGTGGATATCAATCTCCTATACGAGGGACAAATCACATCTATATCACTCACATTCAATATCCAGGTGTCACAATGCACATGATCATCACCTTTATGGAAACCATTATTCAAGGTTACCTTGGATGATGTCAAGTACATTTAACAACATATGATGAATGTAGTGACTTCATGTCAAAGAACCACAATCACCACTATCACTATGAGAGTTGATTCTAACTACCATTTCATGCTTTCCATGTATCACTCTAATGGTGGGTCTATCTGATACACTATTATCTAACATGTATGTGTGTGCTTGACTTGGTATCACATATCATGATTAATGAGACTCTGTCATCAGTCAACACACACTTTAGAGTTATGTATTATTGTTGTGTATTTTTATTCCATAGTAATATCCAACTAGGGACATAATAAGAATGTATGTACTCTTATCATACATATAATCTCATTGTTCATTTCATCAACCTAAAGACATGTGTCATTGAGTAACATGAATCTTTTGACGTATACTTATGTATGTGTCATAATCTCATGATTGAAACAAACACAATAGACACAATTACCTTTATCAGTATAAAATTAGTTATCTACTACCCCATTGAAATCATCATACAATTGTCTCTCTGGCCATGCATACCAAAACTAGATATACCATTGCCTTTAGAAAATAATATGTTTTAAACCCATACAAATCATGTACAAGCATTTTGCAATAGAAATCATTACCTTCAATCAAGTTTTCTAGCTTTGTAGATCATATATGTGAACTAATTCTCATTGATCTATATATAGATAAACAAATAATATACAAGCATGTACTTCATGTTTTGGATTAGGTCTATGAAAATCATGGCTAAAGGATACTTTGAGTTTGTTTCATAAAAAGCTTGACAAAAACAACATAAACCAATTGATTTCTAATAAAGAAAATGATTTCGTATCTACATATATAAATTGGAATAAACAACTATCATTTCCTTTCATATAAGTCATTCTAGACTAGTGTATCGAATTTCATCTCTAAATATTTAGTATGGAGCCATTGAGCCGTTTTCACCAGGAATAGGCAAAACCCGTCAAATTAGGGAAAATTTTGATAAAAACATGAGATTTCATCCAAGTGGTTCTATAGTTTGATACATGTAGAATGTTTTAGAATAATCATGGATTCCGTATGCCACAATAAAATTCCTAGCTTACCACAAACTCAACATATTCTCTAAAATAGTGATAAATTTAAATCATAAATCTCAAATTTAGTTTGTTGAATACATAAATGTCTAAATGTGTATAAATCCACTCACCTTTTTGTAATAATCAATTGAAATGCATGCTCCCCAATTCCAAGAAGGTGTATTCTATATTCCATAAAATGCTCCACCAAACTTCTCTTAAGTTGAAAATCACCGCAAAATCCCTAGCTTAGGATCCTTCCTAGATGAAGCATGATGAAAGAGATAGACGATGCAGAAATTTGGATTTTTTCTCCACATTTTGAAAGCCAACACACCAAATAGAAATAAGTAATCTTGTAAGAAACAAGAATTGATCCAAGGACTTACTTTTTTTTTTATCCAAGGACTTACTTGATTCTACTTGAATTTGGGAAAAACTTAAGCTAGATCAACACTAGGTCAACATCCACCGGAATCAAATCAAAGTCATGTATCTACCCTCAACCATGAAATTTTAGTGAATAATAGTGAGTTTTGAGTTGTTTAAGGTCTAATTATTATGATAAGGTCATTTGAGGTGCATGAATATTTTGCAAAGAGGTTACTTGTTCCTTTAAATTTTGTTCTATAGAATAATAATTTAATATATTTAGAGCAATTGGCCACAATTTTTTTTTCCAAAAAAATCTATAGATTCAAATTTTGATTTGGATTACTTAAACTAAAATCACTTATGGTGAAGACTAAGAAGTGAAATTAACAAGGAATGAAAAGTTTTTTTTGGAAATCACAAATTAGAAATTTCTAGGATAATTAGTTTCTCAACAACGTAATTTATATTTGATTTCTCTTACACAAAAATATGATAGCAATGCTCGTTAGAATTATCAATTTGTATCTTGCATTACCAACTTTAAGATTATAATCCATTATTCAATCTAGATACAAACCCAGTTGGGTAGTGTTCATGAAATACCAAACCATTAGGAGTCTCTCTTTTGTCAACTAACCTCAAACATGTCAAACACTCTTTTTGTGAAATATTAATTGTCTTGATGATAACTTTCGAATACATAGCCCCATTTTGAAGTTCTCAAACATCTGAAGCATCAACATGGTGATCAATCATCAATACAGTATATCAAAATATCATTGTCATTAAAATTGGAAGGAATTAAATTGATGTTTGGATATAAACAATCAAGTACAAAGTAACATCAAAATAATCCTAGATCCTAAGTATAAATGGATTATCCCCACATGTCAAGCATGGTATCATGATGAAATTCCTAGAAGAAGGAAAGCATGAAAATAAATTGATGGAATTTTGGAGTTGTTAATGATGATGATTTCAAAGATGAGTAGGACAGTATGGGATTTCATCTAAAATATCACTCCTCAATGTCTACCATGTGACGATTGTGGTGACATAGGTCATTTATAATCATGTGTAATAAAGAAATAACACCAACCTTCAGATTTTATTTCATTAATAATGTTTGAAAATGCTTTTTTCCTATGGTACCAAAATACTCAGTACCACTGACTTCCTTGTTTCCTTGTTTGAATAGGAACTATTTTGTTTCACTAAGATGAGAGTAGTGGCATCGACATTTCCTTTAATTTTCTGTGTACATTGCCAACACTACCAAGCTAATTTCCTTTTATTATGTGTGTACATTATCAACACTACCAAGCTGATGACTGTGGTACCTAACATGTATCTATTGGTAACAAATGGCCCTCACAGTGGCATTGAGACAGATCTCAATATTATCAACTGATCGATTTATTAGTTCATTTTTCAAGTATAATCAATGGGGTCGATTTGAATCTTAGTGGCACCGAATTTATTAGAATATAACTGAAGTACCTAAAATGAACAAGGAAATAAATTATTTCGAGATAAAATGTAATAAATTCAAACCAAATGTTTGATACTTTTTAACTAATGATTTAAGAGATATATTGATAAAATATGAACATAGAAAATACATTTTAAGAGTAATAATCATATGAAGTTATATGAATAATCTTTTAAAATGTCAATAAAATAGTTTCTATCTAAACCTACAAATCTTGCAAATTACTTGTCCTAGAGAAACACTAATTTAGGATTTTGTTGAAGAAGTTAGGAAGAAGACACAAATAGTGAACTTGACTCTCCTAATCACCCTTCACTCATCACTCCCAAACCAGTCCTCTCCAAGCATAAAGTAATTAGATACTCTATAAGAAATTGTTTATGCAAATAATAGGACATCAATAATTGATCAGTTATACACTAATAGGTCATAGAAGATAAACATCAAGGAAAGTGGGATGCATGTCGAGTGCATGAATTGATTTCCCAATCTACATTTTTGTTCTCAAAACAATCACCCAATACATATGAAGTTCATATAATAAAACATATATGGGTTTCTATAAATGATGTATTGAATATTTATTTTTCCTGATAATGCTTATGTTCTTTTTGTTGAAATGATGTATGCAATGGATGCCTCATCCTCATTATGACTATAGGTGGAAGGATGTCTACATACATGACTTTCACAATCTCCACATTTTTTTTACTTTAGAAAGATTTTCTTTTGGATTATTTTCCTTCATTCTCATTTGTATTTTATTTTCTCTTCTTTTTTTACTACACTTATATCAACAAAGATAATTATTTATGCTAAGGGGATTTCATAGTTCTTCAAAAGGAATAATGGTGCACGAATTTTTTTAATCTATTTCATAATTGAGAATAATATGTCAAATATACGAGCTTTACACCTTTTCTAAATAATGCCATGCAATGTGAAACTATATAAATGTTGATATGCAATGCTAACATGTAACATGATAGCATACTCTTTTTCCTAATCAAAAAATTAAATAATGTATATATGTTTCCTACCATGCAATCTAATGCAATCAAGAAGAAAACAATCTAGATTGTAAGTTCTTGATTTGGTCATGGATGTAATGAGAGTGAATAACGTCTTGTGATTGGGAGACATTATCTTCATAGACATGATAAGTTTGTAACTTGTTAACTCATGAATCAAGGTTATCTAAAACCTATTCCTAAAATCACATAATTGATCAGGCTATTTATTGACCATATTAGAGTCAAACACAATAATCAGATAATGTTTATATGGTTGAGTTAGGTAATCTATTGTATCATACATGTTTTCAATATGAATGGTTCCAACAATTCCATAAGTTGTTGCACTCTTAAACAAGTACAATTGATTACAGGATAAACACGCGGGCACATTTATATTCTAAAATCTAAAATTTGATACCATCTCATCAAGAACATCTAAACTAACTAAATTATTTAATTGTTGTGCACAACTTCACTACATATCTTGGTACCTATAGATAATGATGAATAAGATGGTGATACTAAATTTGGGGTCGCTACCATCGATTTGTAAAGATTGGTTCCTATAAAAAAATAAATTTTATTTGGTGGTATAGATTTAAAGAAATTTATACATATTAGAAACACACATAAAAGTACCTTTTTTTACCTGCATCAAAACTAAAAATCAACCAACCACAAAATAAAATTAACTAATCCAAATAATAAAATCGTACTTATAAACAAAAAATTATCAAAACAAAATTGAAGTTATTTAACATATTTCCTATCTTCAGACTATTTAGGAAAGGGACTTCTGTTGTACCTTTTGTTTGTCAGAGATGCGGTTGTGCGACATTGTGGAGGAATATATGTCTTCTTAAGGTTTTTCTCCCCAGGATTGTTGTAGAATCATCCTCCACTATACATGATGTTGTGTGCTTGTATGATCTTAGAGGGATATTTCCTGTTAATATATTGGAGCATGCATGTAAGTGGTAGCGTATTGGTCTCCTTGCAAAAAAGTTGTAGATGGAATTTCCTTGACACTCCTAAATCTCAAAACTTGGGCGTGTTTCACTTCCTATAATGAAGTATTCACTTGCATGTACTTCTTGGCCTCAATCATTTATCTCTATCCTCCCTTGCTCAGCTTGTTATTGAAGCAAGTTTAAACCATAAAGATAAGCAGAGGTTGTAGGATGGAAAGCTCAAGGGTCTCCCTAATATCATAATCTTTACAACAACATGTGGAAATAAAATTTTCTTTATGGTTGTTGTGGGTTGTATTTGTGGTTTTAGGGAAATTGTGTTGTATGGGATTCTCCATATCTAGAAATTATTTTATCCATTTGTGAGATTTGGGTCTCCATGCTTCTGTTTTGGGATCCTTGATTCTAGATATCCCAACTTGATTGATCAAATTAAGATTATGTCATTGTCATAAATTCCACATGAGATTTTCTAATATTCCAATATGCTCAAGCGCTTGTCCTGTTGTTGTGTGGGTTGTTGTTGTATTGACTATCTTACTAGAAATTGCTTGGATCCCTCCAAGAAATCTTGGATTCACTTCTCCAAGAGTATTGACCATTGAACTTGTAGTTGGGATATTCTATATGCATGCACTACTCCTCATCTTCACTGGTTGGAGTGGATTTCATGGCTCCCAACAAGCTCTTGAACTAAGCTATTGGTGTCTTTATATCCTTGACCTCCCTTTCCTCCATGTCACTCTTTGATGATACCGACATCTCACACTTGTCTCCCTAAGACTAAAGTCTAGTTGTATACTTCAGTTTTTCTTGACATCTTCTAGCTTTGTTATTATGAGAGAAATGTGCTTCTGAATTGTATAGTATCATCTTTTCTACCTTATACAGACCATAAAAGAAGATCTTTGAGTGTATCTTGATAAGGCTCCTAGGATTCTAAGTATGACTACTATGGATTGTGCTACAAGATGTGTATCAACCCTTCAAGCTCTGTGACCTTCTAGGGAGGGAAATATGATTCAAAGAACATGTCAATCATACCACCCCATGTCTCAATAAATTAGGTATCAGACTAAATGAACCATGTCTTTGATATAATGGAACCATGTCTTTGATTTTACAATAATAAGTATGAAAATAAATTTAAATATATGACAATCAATGGCACACTATCAAACATCAACATGTCACATTTTTCCAAGAGGCTAATGATGTGTTGCATTGGATCCTCATAGTCGTTATCGTGGAATAACTGAGACTTCTGTTGGTATGTATGCCCAGAGAGCCAAATGATATGATGATTGTAATGAAATAACTTATAAATGATTTGATTAATAATAAAGGAAATATTACAATTTATTCTATTTCATTCAGTTATGAGATAATGAAGTTACATAATATATATCTATAGAATAATATAAGGCAATGATGTGTGTCTTTGTGTTGAGGACTTGAACAATGAGATCATGCTGATTTTAAGAGTATATACATTCTTGTTGTGTCCGTAGTCGGTTGTTATTGTGGAAGGCTAATAGAAAACAATATCACTTATGACTAAAGTTTGTCTTGGTTGATGATAGAATCTCATTAGTCATGATATATGATATCAGAACAAACACATGGATACTTCTTAGAGAATAGTGTATCAGACATAACCACATAGAGAGTGATACATGGAAACTATAGAATGGTAGTCAAAATATTCTCTCATTGTGATGGTGATGATTGTCGTTCTTAAACCTAAAATCACTACACTAAAAACATTTTGTTTGATATACTTTATCATCATCAAACAAGACCTTGAATAAGGGTTTCCATAAAGGTAATACTCAAATGCATTATGACACATGAGGAATGACTGTGAGTGATGTATATCAAATTTGTCCCTCCTACAAGAGTTTCATATCTTGTCTACTTGATAAGAAAGACTGAGAAATGCATGGCCATCATGGGGAGTCAATATTTGATATTGATCTTACACATATATGAAACAGTTTGCTCTAGTTCAAGGAACATGTATTGAATGTTGAAGAGGATGATGATTCCATGCCTCAAGTTCAATCTAAATATCAGAGACAAATGAACTATGCAATTACTGGAACACCAATCATGGATTGTAGGTTGAAGTTGTACGAAGACTTTTTGAATTACTTTTGTAGAAATGATCTTTCTAGATACCAATAAGTGTTTGTGATTTCATAAATTAGTTAAGAACATTCACCGCTAATGTAACTTGGGACCTATAGGGTCAAACACAAGGAATGCACTTGGAATAGGAGTTTATTCATGAACGATATTTAATCTTGATTACTAATGTGTTAGGTACTTAATTTTAATAATATTGACAATATGCACTCTAAAATGATCATTTCAGCAAGTGAATCAATCGACTCAGGTGAATGAACCGATCGACTCAGTTGTGAACTGGTTGTTTGGTAGATAATGAGATTGGAACAAGGATTGATGTTGATGTCATGTTGTGCATTAATCAAATATTAATTACCAAACAATTGTGAATAGGAATGATAGTGAAACGACAAGATTAAGTGTTGAACCGACCATTGGTTGTGTGAACCAACCAGTTTGATATTTGAAGGTTCCTAAAAATTCATAAAATTCTATCTATTTGACTTCCAGACCGACTGCAAACCCTGACCCGAACCCTCCTACAAATAGAGGGGTATTGGGGGCTTCCCATACACATCAATTAGCTCTGCCAATTGTTTTGTTCTCTGGTTGTGGCAACCAAGATAGCCCGAGTAAGATCTACATGTTGAAGGGAGGAACAGTAAGAGAGAGACAATTGTGGGAGAGTAATTTGACGCTAGCACACCCACTAAATGGGACAACTCCTTCTTGTCTGTTCATCTCAAACAATAGGAGTTCTTGGTGGTTTAGGTGGAGTACTCTAAAGACGAGAGGCACTTGTCCTGCTTGGAGAATTTTGTCAACTGTTGTCTGTGGTGTGCGACCACGATGTCGACAATGATAGTCATCTAGGTGTGACTTGAAGAAAGGTGCACACTACTACAAGGAAATTGTTGTTGGACTTCCTCCAAGACCAGTTATAACCTTACAACCTTCTTTACCATCTCATAGTTGTTGATGAGATCTACTATTGAATGGGTAATATGGAAAATAATTTTTTTGTTTCCTTTTCCATATTTGTTGCCATATTTTTCAATAGTGGTATCAGAGCCACATCAATTTACAATGCTTTGAGGTTTAGTTGATATGATCAGATTTCTATAATATCATTTACTTATTGCATAACAATGTGAATACTTAAAATGATTAATGAGCATATCCGACGAAATCACACATGAGATCCCTATATATGATATGATATATATGCAATATGTGTCAACTTAAAAAATGTTTTGATTGGGATTGGAAGTGTGGTTATAGCCTATATAACTAGACATTTTGTGCTTGGTTGGATGGTTGTTGTTCCTATTTATATCTCGATTTGCATATAAAGCCTCTCTCTTCTTGTTCATATGTAAAAGTATTAATTAATTCCTTTCCTATGCTCCCCTATAATGTAACATGAGGTTTCCCAATTACAATATAATAAGTTGAATAGGATTAGGATAGAAATTTTTTCTATCATGGCAAAGAGAATGTACTGCACCAAGCGAACTGACCAGTTTAGGAGACAAACCAATCGACTAGAGGATTCATAAGCTGATGATATTACGTGTGTATCGATCAACTGGAGGCCCAACGGACCAGTTGTAGGAGTCTAGATGTTTCCATGACTAGAGGACAAATAATCAATATGTGAGACCAACAAGGCGGTAAGACGACTAGTTCAAGGGTTGAACTGATCGACTCAGACTGGATCTAGCATAGATCAACATTAACGATAGTTTTCTACATATGATGTGGACCTTAGGTGGTAGTAATTTCTTGTGGCTCTAAGGAATTCCAATATGATGGCCATAACCATTGCTTATGCTTATTATTGCATGTTTTTGTTGTGGTCATAGCATGTATATGAAACATACCATAAATACGTGGTGATTGAATATGTAAATGTATGTATATAAAATCCTTCAACATAATATTAAGTTTTAGATTCTTTCCATAAAAAACACACATGAAAAGCTTGATCAACTAAGTGTAGGTTATGCCAAAGCGTGGTGCACTATCCATCTTGTGGAAGTGTGATGGTAGATATGTAGATCTACCAAAGAAGGGTGCATATTCTATTGTGTTGGCTTTTGGGTTAGACTTAACTAGGTGATTATAATGACATTAAGTACCTACAATCATGAAGATGGATTGTGACAAAGAGTTGTGCACAACATCTATCAAATAGTTGCATGTAGATGCAATTGGTAAAAGTTACCTACCTAAAATAGTAAAGTTATGGGTGATCAGCCAAAGCCAACTCATGATTTGATCAAATATGGATCTTCTCTAACTATAAGATTGTTTGATACAATCTTCCAAATTGATAAGTGAGGGTTAATAATTTGAATAAAATTGTGGCAGCAATAATTAATTAAAGGCCTATTTTTATCTTAATCAAATCAAATAAAAAGTATTTTGACTAAATTGCACATTTCTCTTATAGAATCAGATGACGACAAACAATGTGTTATCTTTGTGATTGGTCCTTGAGAAGGACAAGTTGAATGGGAGTAATTTCTGTGAGTGGTTCAAGATATTGAGAATTGTTCTCACACAAGAGAGAAAGGTATATGTCCTAGAAACACCAGAGCCAGATGAACTTGCTCCTAGTGCACCTAAGGATGATAAAGGTGCTTACAAGAAGCACTCTAAGGATGTTGGAGATGTCAAATGCCCGATGGTGTTCTCCATGAACTATGAGTTACAGAGACTGTATGATAATATGGATGTGATTGTGATGGTAACACATCTTAAAAACATGTACCAAGATCAAGAAAGGTAGGGTGATATGATGTCTCGAAGGTGTTGTTCAAGTGAAACATGGCAGAAGGAGATCCAATAGGTCCCCATGCGCTCAAGATTAATAGGTATGTGGGGAACCTTGTGACACTGGAGTTTCCCTTAGGCCAAGAGTTTGCAATTGATGTGATTCTGCAGCCACAGACATAGTCATACAGATAGTTTGCCATGAACTACAACATGAATAATTTGGACAAGCCGTTGTCAGAATTACATGGCATGTTGAGAACAACTGAAGCCCAAATGAAGAAAGATGAGCCCGTGTAAGTGATGATGATCAACAGAGCAAAAGGGAAGTCCAAGGGAAAAGATAAAGTTAAGAAGAGTGCCAAATCTAGCCAAAAGCCCAAGTCTTCTGCACTCAAAGCAAAGGGAAGAAATTATCACCACAATCACTAGCATGGACATTGAAAGAGAAATTTCCCTCTCTATCTAGAGGAATTGAGGAAGAAGAAGAGATCTCCACTTTAGGTATATATGTTATTGATCAATGTATCTACTTCATCCGGGGTACTAGATATCATATGTACATCTCATATATGTTCGAATATGCATGATCTAAAAAGTAGTAAGGCATTACGAAAGGGTGAGGTCGAATTATGCCTTGCAAATGGAAAAAGAGTTGTTGCCAGTGCAGTTGGAACCTATAGTTTATCTCTACCCATGGGGTTTGTAATAGAGATAAAGAATTGCTATTTTGTACTTACCATAAACAATAGTATTGAGTTTGATCTTGTATGGATAACGACGGATATGAATTTCATATAAAGAATGGTCAATGCTCTATTTCAATAGATGAGATCTTTTATGGTAGTGCTCTGATGTCCTTTGGTCTTTATTTGTTAAGTTTTAAGACAAATGTTTATAACGTAAATACCAAAATGCTAAAACTCTATAACTCAAACAAAATATATCTTTGGCATTGTCATCTAGGGAACATCAATGAGAATAGCATATCTAGACTCCATAAAGATGGTTATCTAGACTCATTTGATTTTGAACCAATAGAGACATGTGAGTCACTCCATTTACATGGAATAGTGAAAGAGAAAATAATATATTAGAACTCACATATATCCGATGTATGTGGCTCTTTTAGAAAAAAATTTAGAGGTTATTATCAGTACTCCATTACATTCACTAATGACTTAAGTAGGTATGGTTTTATTGACTTAATGAAACATAGGTCGAAAACTCTCGAAAAGTTCCAAGTATTTTATGAAATAGTAAACAATCAAATTGGTAAAAGTATTAATGCACTTCATTTTTATCGAGGTAGAGAATACTTAAGCCAAGAGTTTGAGACCTTAAGAGAGTGCTTGTCATCGTATCACAATGGACTCCACCTTGAACATCACAAAATAATGGTATATCAGAAAGAAGGAATCGCACATTGATAGATATGGTGCGATCAATGATTAGTTTTTTCAATCTTCTGAATTCCTTCTTGGGTTATTCTTTAGAAATTGCAATGTTTACACTTAAACGCGTACCATCTAAATCGTTTCAAAAGGCACCATATGAGATAAAGACTGGAAAGCATCCCAAAAGGTCTTTTATTAGGTTTTGGTGGTCTGAAGCTTGTATCAAGAAAATGATTCCTAAAAACCTTGGCCCTATATCAAATAAATGTTATTTTGTTAGATATACCAAGGAAACAAAGGGATACAACTTGTATAACCCAACTGACAACAAAATGGTTGTTGACAGGGATGCTACATTCCTAGAAAATGAATTTATTTCCAAAAGAATCAGTGATAGAAAAGTTGAACTTGAAGAAGTTCGAGACCAACAAGAAAGAATTGAACATGTAGAGGTACAAGAGGAACATAGTGATTCACAAATTTTTGCAGAATATCAAATTCCTCTTGTAACACAAGGACCTCACATATCTAGTAGGAGATGCCTTGAGTCAAAAAGATTTGGTTATCTTGTGACTCAAGAAGGCAATGCATTGTTCATTGATGATGAGATAATTACCTAACTAGAAGCTTTAAGGAACCAAAATCTAAAAAGTGGTTAGAAGCGATGAGACCTGATATGGAATCCATGTATACCAATAAGGTATGGACCTTGGTGGGTCCACCTGAAGGGGTAAAACCCATAGGGTGCTAGTGGGTCTTCCAGAAGAAGACTGGTATGGATGGTAATGTACAAACCGAAAAAGGCCTAGGATGCAAAGGGTTTCAAACAAATTCTAGTTGTTGACAATGATGAAACCTTTTCTCCAGTTGCCATGATTAAGTCCATCAGGATCATGCTTGTCATTACAATTCATCATGACTATGGGATCTAGCAGATGTATGTTAAAACCACATTCCTTAACAAAAATCTTCTTGAGGATGTGTATATGATACAACCTTGGGGTTTTATAAATATAAAGGATGCAAAAAAAGTTTATAAGCTATAAAGGTCAATCTATGGATGAAACAAGCATCTTGGATCTAGAATTTTTTATTTGACAAAAAGTCAAAGATATTGGCTTTAGTCCAAATGAAGATGAACCATGTGTTTACAAGGAGGTTAGTGTGAGCATCATTGTATTCCTCATATTATATGTATATGACATACTATTAATGGGGGATGACATTTCTACTTTACATATGGTAAAAAATTTTCTTGGAAATACATTCTCTATGAAGGACTTAGGTGAAGAATCCTATATTTTAGGAATCACTATCTATAGAGATAGATCTAGAAGGATTTTTGGGCTAAGTCAAAGCACATACATTGACAAAGTGTTGAAGAGGTTCAACATGGAAGACATAAAGAGAGGAAACCTACCCATGTCTCATGACATTGCTACCTCTAGAGCTCAGTGTCCCGAATCTTATAAAGAAAGTGAATGTATGAATAAGACTCCATATGCATCTCCAATTAGATCTATCATGTCTGCAATGTTATGTACTTGCCCCAATGTCTCATATGCCTTGAGCATGACAAGCAGATATCAGTCAGATCCTACCGATGACCACTAGAATGTCTTGAAGAACATCCTTAAATACTTGAGGAGAACTAAGGATATGTTCCTTGTATACAATGGTGAGGAAGAGTTTGTGGTAAAGGGTTATATCGATACGATCTTCCAAACTAATAAAGATGATTATTGATCACCTTAAGGATTTGTGTTTTGCCTCACAACGGTGTTGTAAGCTGGAAGAGTTCCAACCAAGAGACAAGCCAGATTCTACAACAGAGGCTGAGTATATTATTTTATCCAATGTAGCTAAGGAAGCTATATGGATCAAAAATTTCATTTCTGAACATGGGTGGTTCCAAACATCAGTGATGCAATTGAGCTATATTGTAATAACAATGAAGCTATTGCACAAGACAAAGGAACCCATATCACATCAGCATTCCAAGCACATACAAAAGGTGGTTCCATCTCATACAAGAGATTGTACATCAAGGAAACATGAAGAGTTGTAGAGTGCCAATTGAAAGAAATATTGTTGACCCCTTGACAAAAGCACTATCACAGCAGAAGCATGATGGTCATGTTAGATCACTTAACATTAAGTTCATGGGTGATTGGCTCTATGTGAGAGTTAGAGTTTGTTTGTATGTATGCCTAGAGATCCAATCATATGATGATTGTAATGGCAAATCTTATAAATTATTTGATTAATAATAAAGGAAAACTTCCAATTTATCATGTTTTATTCAGTTTTGAGATGACGGTGTTACATAATAAATGTATAAAGAATGATATTACTCAATGACGTGTGTCTTTGGGTTGGGGACCAGAATAATGAGATCATCTAGATGTTAAGAGTATGTACATTTTTGTTATTTCCCTAGATGGTTGTTATTATGGAAGGCTAATCGACAACAATAACAATTAAGACTAGAGTGTGTGTTGGTTGATGATAGAATCTCATTAGTCATAATATATGATATCAAACCAAACACATGGACACTTGTTAGAGAACAGTGTATCAGACAAACCCAACTTTATAGTGTTACATGGAAAATATAGAATGGTCATCGGAATCTGATCTCATAGTGATGGTGGTGATTATGGTTTTTAGACCTGAAATCAATACACTCATCACGTGTTGTTTGATGTACTTTGTCATCATCAAATGTGCCCGTAAATAAGAGTTTCCATAAAGGTTATTCTCAAATGCATTGCGACAGATGAGCAATGCATGTGAGTGATGTAGATGGGATTTGTACCTCCTATAGGAGTTTGATATCCTAGACACTTGATAATTGAGACTAAAAAATTAATGGCCATGCTGGTGTGAGTCAACATGTGATATTGAGCTTTCATATATCTCAGACGATCGACTCTAATTCAAGGAAAATAGATTGAATGTTGTAGAGTATGATGATTCCATTTCTCGAGTTCAATCTAAATATCAGAGACAATGGAACTATACAATCACTATATCACAAATTAGGGATTTTATGTTGAAGTTGTTCTCCAACTTTCTGAATTATTTGGGTAGCAATGATGTATTTCTAGATACCAATCATTATTTCTGAGGTCATAAATAAGTAAGGGACATTCACTGCCAAGGTAACATGTGACCTATAGGGTCACACACATAGCAATGCACTTGGAATACTAGTTTATTCATTAATGATGTTTAACCTTCATTAATAAAGAGTTAGGTATTCAATTTAAACAATATTGGCAATATGTAGTCTAAAACAATGGGCTTAATAATTGAACTGATCGACTCTGTTTGTGAACCAGACATTTGGTAGAGAACTAAGATTGGATCAAGGATTGATGTTGATGTCATGTTGTGCATTAATGGAATATTAATTACCAAAACAATTGTGAATAGGAAACATAGTGAAATGATCTATTCAAGTGTTGAACCAATAGTCTAATGTGTGAACCTACCAGTTTGATGTTCACAGGTTCTAAAAAATTCATGAAATTCCATCTCTTCAACATGGAGAAGGAATGGAAATCCTGACCCTACCCTCCAATAAATAGAGTGGTATTGGGGGCTTCTCATACACATCAATTAACTTTGTCAATTTCTATCTTCTCTGGTTTTCGTAACTAAGAGAGCCCCAAGCAAGTTTTACCCATTGAAGGTAGGAACAACAAGGGAGAGAAAATTGTAGGAGAGCAATTTGAATCTAGCATGTCAACTAGAAGGGACAACTCCTTCATGTTCGTTCATCTCAAACAATAGGCATTCTAGGTGGTCCACATGGAATACTCTTGAGGTGAGAGGCACTTGCCTCTATAGGAAGATATCGTCAACCAAAATCTACGGTGTTTGACCTGCAGGCCAACAATTACAGTTTTCCAGGTGCGATATAAAGAAAGGTGCATGCTACTATAAGCAAATTGTCATTGGACTTTCTCTAGGACTAGATATATCCTTGCAACCTTCTTTCTGTCTCATAGATGTTGACATGATCTACTGTTGAATGGGAAAATAGAAAATAAACTTTTTGTTTTTGCTTCCATATCTGATACCATATTTCCCAGCAACCTTCACCAATGTCAGTACGATTGGATCTATTTTAAAGCTTCCATGTTCACTTACTAACACTTTATTAGACCTAAATATGTTGTTCCACCCGACACGTTTATCCTTTCCTAGATGGTATGTCCATAATCTAAACCTTTTCATCCTCATAGAAAGCCATAATTTCTATTTGTACCTTTAGTCCTCCCTATAAATCACATGTACTTATAAATTCTCCATTTGATCTACTTGTTCGTCGTGTACATTGAATTAGCTTCATAGAAGAAACTCAAAATTCTCTGACTTGTTGAATATTCCTTTCATTATGATCATACAAATAAGGATGGATTTTTTTACTAGTAATCTAAGTGTAGAACCACAAGTTAATAATGTATGATGATCGGAAGAAGTATTGCTATAATGATTGAGTAAAATGGAAAATAAAGGCAAGGTAGGGACCTAGAGTTTCTTACTCTAGAACTCATAGTGCTAGCACTATCAATTCCTTGTAAACTGCGTCAAAATAGGGGCATACATCTACTATTATAAGGCAAGTGTACATTTTGTAGTAATATCAGAATTCAAATTTTGGGTGCCAAACACAGGGAATCGGAAGGCTATCAGTATTATTAACTGAAACCCAATCATCTATGCATATGAAATAAGTTTAATTAGTTGTTATAAAGACTTAGAATTGAAAATGACAATACTAAAATGGTTTCTTTATTATGAAAAATTGGAAATCGCTATGATAATTGGTTTCAGGATAAGTTAATTTATAATTGATTTATCTATATCAAATTTATACTTTATTTCTCTATAGCAAAAAATAAATAATTATTTCTACTTATAACTAGGAACTTGTAGCTTGCTTTACAACATTCCAATATAACACATGATTTAATCTAATCACAAACTTGCTTTGTTGTGTTCATACAAAAGTCTGAATGAATGCATTCTTTCTCTAGACAACTAAAATCACATTTGGTATCTCGCTTTTGAAGTTTTCCCTTAATTGAATTAATGATATTTTTTCAATACTTAACCAATATTTCAAAGTTATTAAATATCTAAATTAAGTGTAGGTTGATCTATCCTAAATATGGAATATCAAAGTATCATTATCATTGAATTTCAAAGAAAAGAAAATGATTCCCTGATAGAAATAATTAAGTTAAAATTGTCACCATTCTACTTTGGGTTTGATAGAAGAGGGGAATGTCCATGCACGTCTAACATGGTATAACTATGAATTTTAAAGAAGATGTATAATGCAAAAATAAATGGATAAAACCCTAGATCCATGAACAATGATTATTTCATCTCAAGACGAGCAAGACCCAATGACATTTTAGCCATCCAATCTCAACTCAAAGGTGACAAGATGACCTATTATCCACCTCTTTGTTCTTTCTCCTCTTCACTTTCTAAACAATGTCCTGGTATGTGATAACTTGTGACGAACATGTTCACTTATGTCATGTAGAATCTTATATGGCCAATAAATAAAATAAATTATTGTATTTTTATTCATTAATCAAGTTCATCAATAATTTTTTCTTGTGAGTTTACCAAATAGTTGGTGCCAACTACTTTCTGGTTTTCCTTGTTTGACCATGAGTGAGTCGATGCCACCGTCCATTCTTGTTTCCATTTTTTATCAGGAGTCAGTATGTCCATGTAACTATCTATGGGTGTTGTCAACATTTTAGAGTTGATGGTTGATTGTACCGAATAGGTCTTATAGTGGAATTGAGATGGGTGTTAGTACTCCTGACTCATCCTTGTGATTAATTCATTTTTATTGCATGACTGGTAGTACAGAGATGAATGTTGAAGGTAACAACTTTGTCATAATATAGCCAATGTACCTAATATGAAACAAGTAATACATTAGGTTAAGATAAAATGAGATGATTTCAGACTAGATGCACACTAATTGATAACTAATGATGTACAAATCTATACAAGCTTGTTTGATATAATAAAAATGAAATATGAATATTTCAAGATAACTCATCCTATGAAGTTGTCCAAATCCACTTGCAAAAAGTCAATAATTTTTTTTGCATCAGCATGCATCCAAATGATACGGCCCCGGGCCTAACACACCCATGTTGTGGATGTGTCCCCTAGATAGGTCCCTCGTACTAGTAATTGGCCTATTGGATAAACTGATTATAGAATTCTATTGTAAGTTTTTCTAGATTATAGAGACATCTAAAACCATACATCAAAAAATCTAACATATATTTTAGTCATCACTTCAAACATGTGTACACAATATGGTAAAGGATAGTTTAAAGTTTTTAATAGTTCATATAAATCTAAATTAATTTGATAAAGTATGTAATTAAAGAAAATAAATCTTGATTTACAAATAGATTAGGTTTTAGATAAGGATACAATCTTCTAAAAAATTGATTGTTGGCCACGTTGAGTGGTTAACAACTTGGTCTTTGTCCTAATAGATTCATCACACTATATTCAATTCCATTTAAAAATAAAAGGGGTTTCTTCATAGAACCACACATTGTACATAACCATATCTAAGAATATAGTCACCAACATATGCATCTAGGAGAAGAATATATATTAAGAACTCTAAAAAGTAATAATAAAAAATGGCACATGACCCATAAAAATCTAGACAGACACCAATTTACAAGTGGAGAATGTTTTTGTCACCCGCAAATGCATGTCATATTCTAGGGAGAAAAGGAACAATAGTATAAGAAATTTCGATAAGTGTTTTTAAAAACATGTAAACATTACATAAATGGGATCTAAAGAAATTAAAAAATAAATAAATCAATGATATATATTGCTCATATCACACACCACATGATATAAATGGTGAGGAGATAGGAATGATAAACTTTCATGATGACCCCACCACCTTTCTTGGACTTCATGGAGATTTTAAGAGGATATCCATCATTCTATATGAATAAAATATTACCAATTAAGAGCCCTTACATCAAAATACTACAAAAGACTACCTTTTATTCAAGAACAAGGACTTCAAAATATATTTGATAATAAGACCTACATTGCAAATTAATTGTTTTATATTTGAAATCATGCCTCACATATACCATTTTTTCGAAATAATGTCAATAAGTATCATTTTCTAAAACCAGATTTTCATTAACAATGGGACAATAGCTACAAAAATGTAAATTGTAAATCATCTTTTTATTTATCAACACACAAATTTCCATCACGGGCCAGTATTCTTGACCCCTATATTGGTAACAAATGCATAATTATAATATATATATTTTGGTAATTGAGGCTCCTCCTCTCTTTATATATTTTTCAATAGTGGAGAGAAAAAACTTGAAATCCCATATCTATCTCCATCATCAACTTGTTGAGTTCCAATTATGGATACTCTTCTTTAAGATCAAATCAACAATGACAAGGGATAAGCATAGGAAAACACCTCACATTGTGAAAAATATGTTGAGAAAAAATAATGAACAACTGAAATAATAACAGGAAACACAAATAATAGCTATGGATATAGAGAGAGTACACTAGGAATACATCTACGGTCAAAAAAGGCATCCCAAATGTGGAAAATTATCAAAAAATAATTCATCTTATATAGAAGCCTTAGACAATGACCAACACATAGACAGTACAAAGAACTAATAGAATACATAATAGACAATTCAATATTTAGCAAAAGAAGTCAACACAACCAGACAATTCGTGATCACTAAGGAAGAACCACATACTTTGTACCACCCATTTCCAGATTACAAACTGATGGACTTAGTTCAACAAAATGAGGACATCTAACATTTAGATTTAGTGAAAGTTTAAAAATAATAGTAGTTTTTGGTTCCATTTATAAGAGAAAACCAACCAAAAATCTTTGTGCAACACAAATGTAGTTAGACCAAAAATTGAAATTGATTTGGGCCTTCATATATCAAAGGAGTTATTATACAAGAACTTTATTTTTTGATTTTTTTAGAGAAAAAAAGTTTAGTATAGAATCAGTGGAACATAATATGACGTGTTATTCTCCACACTAAATAATAAGGACATTATTTAAGATATATTCAATTAGATATTGTTTTTGCTATAGAAATGAATTTCTCATTGGCATTGCCTCTTTTATTAAGGGCACCATGACATTCCAACCAGTGTAATCCCATCCCTAACTCAAAAGTAAGGCCAATGAATATAATTTTTTTTAAATATTGGGAATGCATACATGTATGATATGATAGCATGTTTTTCCATTAGTACATATATTTGGTTCATTTGAACATGTCAGTTCAATAGACATATATCTAAGAAAATGAGAGAATGTGTTTCCATGACTACGATAGAAAGAAGGAAACTCCAAAATGAGTATTACAACTCTAAGAAAAATGTAGGAGTTGGACATATATTTTTAATATTAGTACAAATCTACAATTACTATAATGTTCATGATCAAATTGAGTATACCTTCACTAGTTTGTGATGACATATAATTTCAGACAAAAAAGGTTAAATTTCATGGACTGTAGGTTGAACATAGTTGTCACAAGTGTTGAAAAACCTTATGGAGAACCCAATATTCTTGCAGAATATATAGCTTTTCAATAAAAAAATGGAAACTTGATTATTCTTAGATAATATTAAATAGAAACAACACTTGTTAGGAGTCATATTTAAACAAAAAAATACAGGCATTCTTTCAATCCACACCAGAATAGATAGAGTTTTGTGAAAAAAGTAGTAGATCTTTTATCTCCTTATCATCATGTAGAAAATTTGGACTTGAACTTACGAATTTTCCAATTATGATTTGGGGGCTTTAACCATTCGGCCATGGATGCTTAATAGGGATCATCGTACACCGTGAACAACCAAATTCCAATTAAAATGAAATCTTTATGAGGAATCAATCCAGTCTCAAATGTGTAAGAAATACATAGAAATGGTTTTTTATATGGATAAATGTGCATTAATAGTTTTATTCACTCCCATTTGACACCCCTCTCTTTCAAGTGGATTCGTGGCATGTCAAGCCCTGGCAAGATTCTTCACTTTGCATTGAATCAAACCACATGCTCCACCTCTTGTGCGCCCCCATGTGAATTCTTTTGAGCTTCATTCTTTCGAACGCACTCCCTAGGTGGGATACTTTACGTGTTAGCTACAATAGTTCACTAGTCATACACATAACACCTAGTATTCATGGTTTATAGGTAGGACTATTGGGCTATCTAATCCCATTTGCTACCGTAGCTTTTTCTCTCAGTATCGACATCGACCCAACATAGTCTTTCATTGTTGATGTTCTTTCTGATCTCTACACTTTTCCCCACTCCAAATTCCTTAAGTCCCTTAGTTTTAATCTTGTAGAATCTGGCCCATTTTCTAATCGATGAAAGGGCTTGAGAAAAAAAATTAATCAAAAGTAATATATAAAATCTTTGGTTTTTTCATCTTCCTCTATCCCTATCTCATAGGTACACCATTTGAATAAATAGAGAATAGTTTCTTCTTTCTGTACAAATTGATATTAATTTTCATTCAAGTAACATACTCTAGAGAATTGAAAGGATCTTCTAATCAATCTACAGATCATTTTGATTCCATTTGAAATTAGGATTCAGAATATCACAAATTGATCGATAAAATAGAGATTCAGTAACTAAAAGAAAGATCGATTCTTTGGGATCCTTACTTTCTTCAAACAAAATGAATAGAAAAAGAATAGAATTCATTCCTAAAATTCCTTTTTGGATCTTCCTCAATGTTTCAACTATTCACAAAACAAGAGAAGCAGATGAGTAATCATCCGCTTTTGGGAGAAACCAAATAATTTCTTGGGAATCCTACAAGATCGTTTCATTCTTTTTTCTTTGATAAATGTTCAAAACTTGATCTGGGTTCAGATCCTAATGAGAGGTCTACTAGAGACCAGAAATAAAATTTGTAGGCTCAAAGCTTATATTAAATACTCAAAAAATTAGGTAGTACAAAAATCTAATGATAAGAGAATAAATAAAAAATATATAAAATAAGATTTTCCCATAGTTCTATCATTGTTGGGGTTCCTTTTGATCCCTTCCATCATTACTTGAGTCATATAGGTTTAATCCTAAAGTATCAGACATGTTTTCTCATGGAGTGGAGGGCATGAAAACAATTCTATTTTACTGGAGCTAAGAACCATCACATGAGGAGTTTTCTCCAACTCCAAAATCAAGTCTTTTCATCATACTTTTCTACTTTGTTTCTAGATAGTACAGTGTTCTACCTGGTCTCCTGAAGTCAGCATAGACTCCCTCTGCCTCCCCCAATAACTGAGCTAGTTTTCTCTTCCTCCAACTCATTACATTTAATGATTGAACTTGTTGGCCCTAATGTGCCTTCAAGGCCTTTACCCTAACCAATCCTTCTCTTTGATTTCTACTAGTATTAGTGATATTGGGGAAAGACGATCCCACCCATGTTCATCTATCTATTCCAATGTTCCAACCTACATGCCTAACCACTAATAGAGGCCCATACTAATACAATCCTTCTATATGTATGTCCCGTTAAGAATTTGAGTGGCAATAGACTAGTAAAGCAAAAAAATCTTTTTCTCACATCTTGATATATATTTCTCTCTCAATGATCAATGGAAGCTAAACCCATCTTGCTCTATTTTTTGCATAGGGGAAAGATCAGATACTTTGTTGCACTCCTACCTTCCACGAAGGTAGCTCAAGCAATATCTAAATCATTCAGTTAGCATGTGGAATCTCTCGTCAATCCATTTGACTTTTTGACACCTTTTGAAAGAAAGAGGTTTCGGAAACCTTTTTATCCCAAGTGTGTTGCGAGAAAGAACCTTGCCTTCTACTACTCCAACTAGTGAAATGAGATTTGACTTATGAGTTATTTAAGAATGTGCTTTTCACTATTGCTTGTTGAAGGAGATATTCTTTAATCAACAAAATAGGCATAGAAGAGGCAGCTAAAGTGTTTGCATTTCTATAATTGCTATGCAGTCAGGGGCTATTCAAATCCAAAAGGGCTACTATGCTTAACACAGGTGATTGGATGTTTGGATGTAGCCTCAAAAATAAAAAATCTAGATCATTCGAGTCGCTCATCTGATCCTCTCTTTCCCACTCTTGCCTCTCTATCTACCCCTAACTAGGCTTTCTGACTTTCTTGAGATTGTCATTCCCAGCTCAATAAGGAATAAATAGCCATACACACTACCAAATTATTTTCTTGCTGAGGAACAAAGCATCTAAGATAGGATACGATGTTGACTTTTCCTTTACTACCACCTTTGACTCTACCTTCACCATTTTTTAAGGTTAGCTTCCACCAAGGGCAATTCTTTTAATGCTACATCAACTCATTATGATATTCCCACTACAAGGAACTACACCCTGATCCTACCTCTTCTAGTTGAAGTTTTGAACCTCTTCTTTACCCATCCTCTTTGATTCAGATATTTGGGCATTCAATGCACTTGATGTAGACCACAAAGAAGAGGATTTGTTGTGGTAAGTAGCTGCCTCTTCACTCTCCTTCAACTGATTCAGATACTGAATCATATCTTTAAGAGAGTGGTGTGAAAACTCTCCCTTTGACTCAGGGTCGAGGGAGAGTTGTTCCACCACTTCTACTGATGCAAACACAACTCCCTCATCATGAAAGAAGTAATGAATGGGCTTCCTCTCAAACACTATAGTGGAATGTTTTGAATCAAGAGTAGACTGTAAGCGTCTTTATTATTGACATTTTGGTATATCTTTTTTTTCTTCAATAAAGGATTGCAGAAAGAAAGGAATTTCTACAATAAACACACATCTCACCTGTATCATTTGAGGGAAAAAAGGGTTTTGTGTCCATGGAATTTCTATAATAAACACACATCTCACATGTATAATTTCTACAAATATGAGCTGCCTGCTCCTTTCAGGTTTCTTAAATTCATGCCTATATCAATTTTCTTCTTACTCAAGCAAGAATAATCCATACTTTGTTTTATCCAACATTCAGTTGGTTGATTCTTTTTTATTTTTCTTTAGTCATGCATTTCTATTGTAATGACACAATAATGATTTAGAAAAATCTAAGGTTCAATGTCTGTCTATTGCACCCTGTCCAAAAAAATATGAAGTGATTTATATCCCTTGGGTGTCAAAGTCTAGAAATCATGTGAAAGATAAAGAAAAAGGTGTGCTGAATCACCACCACATTATATATGGAAAGCAAGTAAAAAATAGACTTAATGTTATGAATCCACAATTGAATTGATCTGGCCATCCATGCTAGATAATTGAAAGAAGAAAAAAAAATGGCAAACCAAAAATTTGAGGTTGGTGATCTAGTTACGAGTGGGAAGGATGAGCAACCCTATCTCACTCAATAAATAAGTATGGAGATGTTTCCTATGGGATTCGAAAGCATATATTTTCAATTTAATTAATAAAAAAATAAAAGAAATAAAAGAAATACAACCATATAAAACAATTTTGATTTATGGTTGGGCTTTTAGGGTTGGAGATGTTTGTTTCCTTCCCATCATTTCCCTAAAAGTCCCATGTTTTAGGTAAATTAGGGTCCTAATCACCTCAGGACCTCCCACAATAGAGATCACTCACGTATTATTAGGAACAATGCAAAGGACTAGATGATGATTATAGGTGTGAGATAATTATCAGAATTGGTCCTAGATAAGTATGAGAAACTAAAGCAAGATAATAGAGAAGTTTAAGGTAGAATAATAGTTTTATTATTGTTGTAACAATCTAATGATGCTAACACAACTGGGGGTATTAGAGGAAGGATCCTCTAATCATGAGTAATGCAATAAATAAAGGGAGAAGTAGTTTGATCATTTGGCTTTAAGAGGTTCAAAAGGGGCCCAAAATCAAGTGGATATGTGGGGTATTTGTAGGTGTATTGGTTTGTAGTTTAGGACATAACCTTCTAGAAAAGAAGTGCATCACTCTGATATACTATGTTTAGGGGAACATGGATAGATGTGATCCATATTGGTGATTGAGTGTCAAAAAAATTGGTAGTTGAGTGTCAAACAAACTCCTATATTTAAGGTCACCTTATGGCTCATCACTATATAAGTTCACTACCTACCCTCTCATGGAGAAATGTAGGTCCTTCCAAACCATTTAAGACTATATATTAGGTGATCATCAAGTAAAAAGGTTGGTTTATGGATGTGTTCTTGAACTAGTAAATTATATGTTCCCTTGGATTATCAACAAGTGAATATCCCTAAAAAATCTCAAGTAGGCTCATTAAATTTCCTTGATATGTGTGCTAACTCAAGGTGGAAGATTATTGCAATCTATTTCTCATTAAGACAAAGAGTCATGCTACCTCTGGACTTGTTCCCATATTGATTATTTTTGTAGATGTTTGTGTTGGATTGTGGCATACTAATGGGGAAAAAGTACAAGAATCGTTTTATCTCTGGAAGGTGAAATTGTCATGTTTGAATATTATAAATAAGGATGCATGATTTTGTCTTATTACACATCTTAGATTTTATGATTTAGATTCTTCAAAGATTAGGTGGCAAACTATACCTCACTTCAATGGCATCTTTGCATGAATATGTCTTTGACGCGTCATTTCATTATTGATCTCTTTGAGACTAAGAAAGTTGAGTTTGCGAGATTTTGTGTGAATCTTATCTTTGTTATGTGGCTTACATCCTTGTTTTGAGAGAATTGATGTTGACATTGATCCCTTTCTATGACCCTCTAAGTCATTCCTTCCACTTTGGGGATGTCGTTCTAAGTTGTACCTTGAAATATGTGGCCATAATTACTTGGATTCCTATTCATGATTTCTGGTCTGCTGTATATGAGAAGTTTGTAATTCCCAAACACACTACCCAAGGCTCTAGTAGAGTTTTAGGAATGACAAGTTTCACCAAACAACAACATTGACCTTAACTATGCACTTTGTCCTCACTCAAGCATAAGATAGGATAAGCTTCTCGAGTGCTCACTCATCCTAGTACTACTCTATGTTGAGCATTCTTAACCATTGAGTTCTTTAGTGATGGGCTCCCTAAAAAGGAGGTGCACCTTGGTGATATGGGTAGTCCAATTATTACTTTTAAGATCATTTCATCTGAGGCCTGAAATTATGGGATGTTACAATCTCCCCCACTTAGATCTTGACATCCTCATTTCATCATAACAATATGACCTTGTAATATTTCCCCATTTCAGTGCAAACCCAGAGTGGCCCATGGATACCCAGCTCCTGATCACAGAATACCATCGCAAGGGTAGCTACATCATCATGGATAACCCTTTCCAACATGCTTGGACTTCACAACTCAACCATAGCATGCCACATGTCCGTGTCAGCCCCACCTACTGGAGGGTTTTGCTATAGAGTTTCAAAAATGGATAATGACCCCACAGACCCCCACTGGCCTTAACCCCACTCTTTGTCATCACTCACGTGCATGCTGGCATCCATTTTCCAACTGGTCACCCATCCTAGTACTACTACAAGATGAGCACGCTTAACTATGGAGTTCTTAATGATGGGCTCCCTGAAATGGAGGTGCACCTTAGTGATGTGGGTAGTCCAATAATTCCTTTTAAGATCATTTTATCTGAGGCCTCTAATTTTGGGATGTTACAAAATTGAGTTCGGTTACTGAGCTAGCAAGTCTTTTAGGCATGAATAAGTCCCAAGTTACATTATGGTTGACCAACAATGGTCACTTCAATCATATGAAACTCTTATAGAACTCGTTTCATAGAGAAGAATGATGTGGTTTTGGTTCTTTGGACAGACCCAGAGTATATTCCTTGATTGTCCTAGTGGGGTTGTTTTTTAGAGAACTAATTTGGTGAGTGATAGAGTTTTCTTCTAGAGTTGATGGAACCATTTAGATGAAGGATATTTTAATCCCTTTACTATTGGCTCATTTATACAAGTGGCGAGATGAGGTCTGGATGACTGGGAGGATGAGGGGACCCCTCATGGTCCTAAAAAAATCATGGAAAGTCGGTTAGTCCTTCCAAGTTGGTGGAGCCTTCAAACTCTCACTATAGCATTGTGAAGGAGCTCTTGTCAAAGCACATTGAGGTTGGTTAGCATTTATAGGTGTGTGGTGATCTAGCATTATGGCTTCCTAGCTTGAAATCCATGAAAGTGTAATTGGTTTGGAAGGAAATATGTCTTGAAAACTCAGACTGTGAAGTAGCCATGTTTGGTTTTCAATGGTTGAGGGGAGTTGTGCTACATTTTTCACAGTGTCAGTCCAGGTAGTTTAACCATCATTTATGGATGTATTATGTTGAACCACTTAATGATTTCCTTAAGAAGTTGATGAATGATTTGCATAGATTCATAAGAAAGTGGGACACATGTGGTTGAATCTGATGAAGATGAACCACAATTCCCTCCTGATAGGTTGTGATTGCTATCCCAAGTACATGGAGTGGCTTTCATCGATGCACATGAAGGTAGTAGCATGTGATTCTTCTAGAGAATCAAAAAGATATTTATTCTTTAATTCTTTAAATGTTGTCTTTTTGTTTATTGACCTGAGGAGCCCATATTTTTGTAATAGATTAATTGCAGAAGATAATTCATTTGTGAGATTTAGCACTGGCTAACATTACTCCTTCCATGATGTGTAAAATTTCTATTTGGGTTTAGATCCTTCAAGATTTTGAGGTACAAATAACTATGAGTCTCCTTCTAGAAAATTCAGTCCTTGGGTTCAATCTAGACCACCTATGTACGTGTTCAACGCACAAGAGTGGTTTATAGGCTTGCATAACAACTATCTGGGTTGCCTCTTTTACATTTGCTTCCCTTAATGAAGTCTCAAGGTTGAATCTTGATGAATGCATATTCATTGAAGTTTTAGTTGCAATTTCAATCTAGTTTTGCATTCATTTCCATCATTTTACTTTGAAACTAGCTTATATTGTAAGTTTTCTTATTTTTTTGTTAATTTGTAGGATTTTGGTCCAATTCCTAGTTTTCATGGTAGGTTTAAACATAATATCTCATGAATTATTGATGGAGGTGGTGGTCTCTCAAGTTGGTTGCCTCAGGGATGTTGACCCCACAAACACTAATTGACCCCCTAGGTTGCATCATTTTGCCATTCAATCGGTTGACAACTAATGATAGACATTTTTTTGGTTTGTGTCTTTCTACTCTTCCATCAGTTTGCATCACTCTGGCCTTCCTTCTATTAACCAGATTCTACCTTGTGATGCTCATTGAGCACTCATATTTGGAAGGAAATCCAGTGTGTGACTAATAATGGTTGGTCATGCTCTATCTTATGATGGTTAATATGCACTCCTGATGAAGACTCAGCATGAATCATTCGATTGTACACTTGCCTTAACTACTGAAGGAGGTCTAGGCATCTACCATCCAATGGTTCTCCTGTACATAAATTCTAATGGATATTATGTACCCAACAACCAATGGCAAACCTACACTCGTTAACCGACATAAATATGAACTTAGTCTTCTGATGGTTGTCTTAACCTTTAGCCTACTGATGGTCCTCTTGATCCTTCACCTACCAATGTAAGTTTTTGGGGAACTAGACCCTTTGTCCACCTCCTGCCATTTCCTATTCACCTCCACTACTACCAAAGGTCTAACTGCAAGGCAGCTAGGAGGGGTCCAAACCCTAGCCTCTTCCTATAAATACAAGGGCATAGCTTCTAGAAAATAGATCCTCCATCAACACAACCAGGATACAATTTTCATTCTCATGAACCCACCTCCAAAATTAATTAGTTGTTTCCATCTAGTGATTAGCATCAACCAATGACCCTTCCACCTCTCTTTCTCCAGGGATCCAAGATTCAAATCTCAAGAGAGGTTTGTTTGGGGGAACCTATTTTCACATGTTGATGAAATCTACAATCACGTAATTGTTTGTTACTTAAATCTGAACATCTAATGGCTAGAAAGGCAAACGCGGGAGGACTCGAGCATCTATTCTCAGAATGGCACATAGTTTTACACAAGCAATCTATATGAAAAACTCACCGAAAAAGTACGAGATGACACAATTTTAAACATGGAGAAAGGAAATATGTACCCATTTCTATATCATGAATTTTCACTTTAGATATTAGAGTCTTGAGTGTAGTGGACTTCATTTACAGCTACAAATCCGATAAACAATATATATCAATGTGAGTTCCTTGAGTACGCTATGCAGAACATTTTGAGAGTAATATAAAAGTTTCTTTTCAAGAAACCTTATAAAAAACATGAGGTAGAAATAAGGCCAGAACGCTTTGTGACATTCTTTTATAAAAACACGTTTTAGGTTTGTTTATCGATTATACAAATATAGCACAATCAAAAATGAAACTTGTAACGAACCCATCCCCTTGTTATCCCCCATTTCTGGCGGACCAAGGGGAAAGGACCATTTCTCTAATATTGTATTGACGGTTTAACAATTAACCAAAAGTAATTAATAAATTTCACTAAATAGGAATGAGTTTGTACAAGATTGAATTTCCACATAACAATTTTAAAGTTTTGTAGTATGAAATAGAAAATTGCTAAATCCTCCAGACATTACATTACTCCTTAATTGTTTGGTAACTTCTTCATGAATGTCCTCTTTCCATTAAACTTGTAGAAACAACAACATGTTATCCTAAAATGTCGACAAACAAAATAGTCTGTGATAGAGTGGATTTCTGGCTTAATTTTGAGGAGAAAATATCTTTTAAGGTGTGTAGGATGTGATGGAGTGGAATTTTGGAATCCCTAAATGTCCAATGACATAAGTGAATTCAAGAATGTTGACGTATCTTAAGAGTTATAAGTGCTTTGGTAAGGTATGGTTGGTGATTGATGTTGATATCATGACTAAGATCCCTAAATTTATGTCTCTTTGAGGTGTTTTATTGATAAGTCAAATAGTTGAGTTTTGACACCAAAATGGAATAGAATGCAGCTTGAGTGATGATAGAGCTACGTTTAAAATTTGGTGGCGATTAGAGTATCGTAGAAGGAGTTATTTAGATTTGAAGCTTGTGAAATGATGTGCGTTATTTGGTGTTTATTAGACCTGAGTTCAATAGCTTGAGCCTAGTTTATGTTGTGTCACGCTCATGGCTCATTGACTGTGTGGCCAAGTTATAGCCTTGGATCTCAGATCTAGTGGTTGTGGCCTTTGAAAAGGAGATGACACGAATTAGCCTAGAAACACCCCTATCCAGGCCCTTGGATGCAATCGAACGGCAGAGGAGGTTATCCTCTTCATAGCAGTTACGGCCCGCCTCCAAGTAGCACACTCCCACAATGCCAAGCACGCCAGTCGTGGGCCGAGGAGCAGTTTTGTGTGGCTAAACAAGGGCGCCATTTCCAGTGGATTGCAATGACCCTTCATTTGAGGATTTCTATGGGGAGGCGAGGGAGTTTCATATCCCTATTCTCTTTGCATCTCCACTGAGTTGAACATGAGTGACGTGAGGGAAATGAATGGGGAAGACAATGTTCGATTGTGAGTCTGTGAGATGTCTAGAGTTTCTCCAATCCCATTGGAACCTCAGCCTTGAGCTGCTTGGCTAGTTGTAGGTTTCCCCATGACAGACGAAGAAGGCCTTCACGCAAGGAGGAGATGGACTTCAGAGACTGGTGTGCTGGGCTCCTCGCTGTAAATGAAGAACAAAGGTGAACTCTTGGATGTTTGGTGGATCTTTCTGGAGCTTCAGATTGTCATGACGACGAGCAGAGGTATTTCACCTCTTTCCTCTGCCGTGCTAGAGGCTACCGGCGGAGAGCAACTGGGGTGGAGATTGGGTGGCACGGCAACGACACCTACAAGCCAAGGAAGCCCGGAAGTCCATTCTGAGTCTAATGGTGTCCTTAGGATCTGATGAAGAGCTCTCTTGTACTGATGGTTTCTCGCCAGAGGAGAGCCCAGCGGTGGCGCCAGAGCACCTGGACATGTGACTCGTGAGCGCGAGAAGAAGGAAAGACTCTCCCGGGCTAACAGATCTGTGGATCCAACTCTCGATCCGGACCAGTCTGCAACCTTGAATTGAAATGTGAACTGCTGTGAACCGTTTGGCAAAAGCAAAGAACCGTCGGCTCAGCGCTGGCTAGGAGAAGGAGTTGCACCTCTCACAGGCCATGCGGCATCTTGTGATTGGCCCACAAAGGTGAATAATTCAGTAAATACCCAGTTCTTAGATAATTCATAGAAATTAGCACATTTATCAAAAAATTACAACTAATATATTAATTTTTTTAGAAAAATGAGTATAACAAGATGGAACCATAAAATCACTATTTTGATGCACTAATGATAGGAATATTATGTAAGTTATGAAATGCTCTTATCATATGTATTAAATATCAAATAGTGACCTAAAATTATGAGAATGCATACGTAACTCTAAAATATGATGTATAATCTATATGATGTCAAATATGGTGATGCTTCAACCCGAAATCATGTAATTTGCTTTATATGGCTAATTAGGGTTAACAACCCTAATTAATGTGTAATAATTACAAATATGCTTAAGAAACACTAGAAATTATAGAGTAAGCTTATATAAGTAACTTGAAGCTATAATATAATTATCAGATCATAATTATGCATATAAATAAGGATACATGTTTAAGGAACCTATAATGATGAGAAAACCCTAATATGAATAATACATGCAACCTAGGGTTAATTTGTGCACATAAGTACATGCAATAGAATAATCATATGATGTATCTTAATCTGGAACCCAAGACCAGTAACACAATACCAAGATAACAAGATAACTAATAATGATAATATCTTAATGACTAAACCAAACCCTAAAATGAATCAACTAGGGTTCAGAAGATGAGAATCAAGTACATGATCTTGTCTTAATCTGGGTTGACCAAGGTTAGAATTGGCATTAGATTATGTGATGATTAGAAATATCTCTTTGGAAGGTACTCCATTACCTCTTACTTGGATTATTATACAATATGCTTGTGTTATATGTGTAGTAAAATACTTGTCATATGATATTGGATGAAATGATTGTTCTAGCATGATATGTTACTTAATTTTCCATACTAATAGAAATGAACATATGAAACATAATATATATGTTCCATTATATGAAAGAACTAAACTCTTTGGTAGTACATTGCTTGGAAGTGACTTAACTCTTTGGTAGTCGGTCACAGTGTACATGTGATCTAACTCTTTGGAAGGATATCATAAATGTCTTAATCTTGAGCTCCTTGAGAGTCAAGAGAATGCATCAAAACATTTGGCGGTCAATGCATGGATATATAATTGAAAATGAGCTTAAAATATGTGTTCTCTTTTGATAATGAACATCTTTACGCAAGTACATGTTTTTTCTTATATCTCTTTATACCATCCATGTATTAGTTTAATCTTATTGCCAAGCTTAGTAATGAGAGGTATATAAAAAGGAACATAGGCGTACTTAATACAATATTCTTGAATATTGTGCTGACGTGTGCCACATGTAATCTTTTGTTTAGCTGATGTGTCTTATGATCTTGAAGAACCAAGATAGTGTGAGTTGTATGGCGAGCTGATGTACAGGTGGACCCGTTGTCTTATGATCCTAAAGTTTAGTGGTAGTACATGTATATGTAAAAGTTTGTGGTTCAATATGTAATAACAAATGTTGTAACAATTCATTATGTAATTATATGTTCAATGGTGAACATGTGTTGTATGGTTTTATTATTGTTCATGTTCATGTGCATGTGCTACTGTTGTTTCCTTCTAACTCCCTTGATTTTCTTCTTCTTAGCCTAGTTGGAATTCTCATTGAGGTGAGGGTTTCTGTAACATCCCACGATTTGAGGCCTCGGATAACATGATCTTAAAAGGAATGATTGGACTACCCATATCACCAAGGTGCACCTCCTTTTCTGGGAGCCCATCTCTAAAGAACTCCATAGTTAAGCGTGCTTAGCTTGGAGTAGTAATGGGATGGGTGACCAGTCAGGAAGTTGATCCTAGCTTGCACGTCAGTGTGGACAAAGTGTGCAGTTAAGGCTAGTGGTGGTCTGTGGGGCCAGTCGTCATTCCTGAAACTCTACTAGAGCCTTAGGCAATGGACTCGAGTGTTACAAATGGTATCAGAGCCAATTCCCCTCCAGTAGGTGGGGCCCACATGGACATGGCATGCCAGTCTTGAGCCGTGCGGTCCAGGCATGTGGGAAAGGGTTGTCCATGGTTGACGTAGCCACCCTTGCGTTGGTATTCCGTGATCGGGAGCTGGGTGTCCATGGGCCATTATGGTTCTGCACTGAAATGGGGAAGAGATTATGAGGCCTTATAGTTGAGCCTTGACGAGGAAGTCAAGATTCTAAGTGGGGGAGATTGTAACATCCCAGGATTTGAGGCCTCGGATAACATGATCTTAAAAGGAATGATTGGACTACCCATATCACCAAGGTGCACCTCCTTTTTCGGGAGCCCATCTCTAAAGAACTCCATAGTTAAGTGTGCTTAGCTTGGAGTAGTACTAGGATGGGTGACCAGTCGGGAAGTTGATCCTAGCTTGCACGTTAGTGTGGACAAAGTGTGTAGTTAAGGCTAGTGGGGGTCTGTGGGGCCAGTCGTCATTCCTGAAACTCTACTAGAGCCTTAGGCAATGGGCCCGAGTGTTACAAATACTGTGACGTCCCCAGATTTTGATTTCTCCAAACCCTATTGGGAATGAGATGTCAGAATCCAAAAACATCATCCAATCATATCAGAAAGAGATGTGGAAGCATAATACGCATACATGAACATTCAATATAACAACACCATAACATTTCTCAACAATAACATGTATATTATTACAACATGAATTACAATTATATATTGAAAGAGAATTTTACAAGTCTATGAACATGTATGCTAGTAGGATCTTAGACAATAGGTACAACCTATACAACTGCTTACTTCCCTGTTCTTTTATCCCATGCTAGTTGTGAACCTAGAAAATACGAGAAACAAAAACATCAACAAAAGTTGGTACGTGGAATTAAAAGCTAATACTATGCTGGCATATAAAATACTCGAAATTGAAGAAAGAGAAAGGAAACATTATTTAAGGTGGAGAATCAGGTAATCCCAAGTTATTAGTCATATTTCAATGGACATGTATTACTATGGTGGACTTAGCACAAACATAAATATTGGGCCCTATCCCCGCGTACCTTGTACCATTAGGGATCTCCCCGCGTACCTTATACCATTAGGGAGGTGCTAGTCAACATTAATACTTTCCCTCTCTAATAGGGAGATTAATGAACCATCAGGAACTACATTCCATTTTCTTTCTTTAGTGTCCTTATTGTTCAAGGTGGAAATGACAATACATATAGATCTACATCCAACAATGTATTTCAAGTACAAACAAGCAAGTACATATATTTAACATCCAACAAATCTAGTCATATAATTATATCCACGTACCTTGATTTCAGATCTGAATTCCTCAAGCCCTAGATTATGAGAGAGAGTAGATCACCCTGAAATGTAACCAAGGGTATACTTGTTACTATTGGTCCATTCGACCCATGATTAAGGTTGGTTCTTGAATTATGATGTCTTTCGTCGTCTCATGTTTTAGATCAGGGATAATATATGACTTTTATCTTACTTATGAAGTTTCAAAATCGGATCTTCATATTGTGGTTTCATTTAATTGAAGACATCGATTTTATCCAAAAAGGGAGTATCCTCATTTAGGGTTTCTATTATAGATTTAGATCATTAATGGTATCTCTTTAGGGTGAGTATGATTCAACAGATCAGAATTGGATCCTAGGGTGTTGGGGTCGTACAAGGTCATTTAGTATCATCAAAAGTTAGGGATTGATATAAAGTTGTATATGGTATACATATGTAGAAAGAGAAACTAGGATTTAAGTTGTTTCATAGTTATAGAGTCAATTATCTCTATTGGATTAGGGTTTCGAGCAATATGGTAATCAGGACTTCATAATAGATTTTCCAAACTTACGGCTATGAACACATGAAACATAATATATCTATTCCATTTTATGAAAGCACAAAACTCTTTGGTAGTACATTGCTTGGAAGTGACTTAACTCTTTGGTAGTCGGTCATATTGTACATATGATCTATCTCTTTGGCAAGAGATCATAAAGGCCTTAATCTTGATCTCCTTGAGAGTCAAGAGAATGCATCAAAACCTTCGGCGGTCAATGCATGGATATATAATGGAAAATGAGCTGAAAATATGTGTTCTCTTTTGTTAATGAACATCTTTATGCAAGTACATGCTTTTTCTTATATTTCTTTATACCTGCCAAGTATTAGTTTTATCTTATTGCCAAGCTTAGTAATGAGAGGTATATAAATGGACACGTAGGCGTACGTAGTACAATATTCTTGAATATTGTGCTGACATGTACCACATGTAATCTTTTGTTTAAGTGATGCGGCTTATGATCTTGAAGAACCAAGATAGTGTGAGTTGTGTGGTGAGCTGATGTATAGGTGGACCTATTATCTTAAGATCCTATAGTTTAGTGGTAGTACATGTATATGTAAAAGTTTGTTGTTCAATATGTAATATTAAATGTTGTAACAATTCATTATGTAATTATATGTTAAATGGTGAACATGTGTTGTATGGTTTTATTATTATTCAAGTGCATGTGCTACTATTGTTTCTTTCTGACTCCCTTAATTTTCTTCTTCTTAGCCTAGGGTATTGTGTTTAAATGGGATTCTCACTGAGGTGAGGGTTTCAATTTGCACTTCACACATCAGATTGAGTTTTAGAAAATTCAGGGATATCATATAGTTGGTTAGTATAATAAGTTATACAGGTTTGTGGGGGAAACAAAATGTTGACATATACTTGTAACAACATAACCACAACAATTATTGTTACAGAATCAAAATTTATCATTTTCTTCATAACTTCTCAACTATTTTTACTCAATCTCTACTATATCCTCTCTTAGGGTTTTGTCCCCATAGTGGACTTTAGTCCACCTCTCAATCTGGATCTAGGTGCCTTATTGGACATCTCTCAATCTAGAGTTAGGTGCCATGTAGGTCTTCCCAATCTGGGGCATGACCTCTTATGACCTTCCCAATTTGGGGCCTGGTCTAACATTAAGAAATTGGGACCTGATATTTAGTCATCACCATGACTTTACATTACTTTACATTCTCACATTTCCAGAGTTGGTGTGTGGGTTCTAACAAGTTATAATAATGTGACAGCCATAGTGACTTTATATATTGCATGAAATAAATATCATCCAAGCATTTAATTTTAAGCGATTCGGTAAAACCTCAAAAAATCCATGGAAGCTAAAACGGTTAGTCATAGGCATAAGCACATACCTATTTTCGAAGTAACTTGATATCCAAGCAAGAGAAACAAATAATAACCAAATAAGCAACAAGAAATTATCCAAAAAATTAAAGAATAACACCCATGTGTTGTTATTTTACCCAAAATTCTACTATTAATAACAGGCTTTGGTTCTAAGATAGGGTTTCAAGGTAAACTTTAGGGTTTCATTAGGTTTTTGGCTTTCCAAACTGTAATTACCATTTTTCACGACTTTTGAGTTGATGAACCCAAATTTATCATCAATTGCAGTTTTAGTCTCAAGAAACCCTAATTTATCAAATTATGGGTTGCTAAGTTCACACAACTTTCAAGTTTTTCTTTTTAATGATAAAAGATCAATCTTTTATTATCAATATCAATTAAATACATTAGAATCATCAAAACCTAAAACTTAGGGTTCTAGTTCATTAATTACATTAAATATGCTAACTTTTTGGTACTTTTTGAATTGGATGCAGCTCTAGGTCCTGATTATATTTTTATTGAAATTGGTGCATTCTCCTAATCAATCTTAATATATAATTTGTCTTTATCAGACCATCCTAGTAATTAGTATGAAATTTCCAACATTAATATTATTGGGCCAATAATATGTGGACATGTCTTTTTGTATCATTTTATCTGACCCAACCTGGTCATCTGCGGCACCGACCTTTATCTAGTGATGTCTCACCACTTTGGCGTAAAGTGCCACATGAGCTGGTGCTATAGTCAGGGTTAAACGATGAGAAACCCATACATCTTATCATCGAGTTGAGGGTTAGAAGTGTCTTTCTGCAGTCGACCTTCTCCTACCTCGTGAACTAGATCCCGTTCATCCAGGTCAACTCCAAGGTTGACTTTCATTTACAAGACTTCAAATCCTCAGGGGATGGCATCATCAGCTCCACCCGACCTAGCCAATCAGGTTTGGCCCCTCTCCATTGGTGTTGGTGGTTAGAAACGACTACCCCTTGAGATGTTGGTCGGCCTGTCGATAGTTTCAATGTACGCTCGTGGTGGAGTAGTGACACAAATTTACCGTGCATAAAACGCAAGTGCACGCGTCAGAGTAATATAGGCGTTGTGAGGCCCGAGTCGAACTCAGGGAAATGTAATTATTGGTAGACTACTACTAACTACTCGCGATCAGCTAGACCGATTAAAATGGCTTGAGAGTTGATTGAAAAAGAAAAGAAAAATAAAAGAGAATAGAGCAATCGATTAAATGTTTGGTTTAATCAATTCAAATGGAAATCTTTAGGATTTTGGTTTCATCGCAGGTTCTCATTGTATTAATTCCTACACAGTGATTCTAATTTATCTCTCATTCCGAATAGTGGCCTATATTTAGAATTGCTCACTTTCGTGATACAATTCACTACCTAAATCTAGGTCGGTTCCATGGTAGTAGTAACCTATACCCTAAACTAGGTGCAAGAAGACCATACTCTGGGTTTCCACCATTAACTGTACATCACCTTGTTCAAAGGATTTATTAGTTAATGTGAATTTCGTCTCTTTTCAACTGTTAATTCTTATTTCAAAGTAATTAAAGGCATTGGATTATCATTAGGGTGACCAATCATAATGATATAATGGAGAAAACGAAATCATACCACGGATTTAAGAGACAAATTATGAAATACTATGGTAAAAATGTCATACAACAATCACCCAGGCTACTCCTGGTCCTAAAGATAAAGGGGATTAGCCCCACATGTTCATCTCCATGAAAGACATGATGAGAGAAAGGGAAAACATGGGGAAAACGTGGATAAAAGTGATGTAACCCCTGAACGGAGGAGATACGGGCGTTCCTTGGCATAGAATGAGCGATCTATAGCCTTTCGATAGTGGAAAGCTACTTCTACAGCTTCTGGAATGATCGGGGTGTGGCTCTAGGCTCCGTTCTTCTCTCCTCTCCTCCTTGAGACTCGTGTAATGACTAATGACATCCCCTCCACTTAGGGGCTCTGTAATTAGGTATATGCACCACTTTTTATTGCCAAAAGATCACCACCATCCGATTAGAAGCGATCGGTAACAAAACCTGATCTGACGACGTCGATACCATCGACACGGGTCGATAGTATCGACCCGTCTTCCTTTTTCTGACGTTTCATGCTGATGCAGACTCGATACCATCGACTTTAGTGTCGATGGTATCGACACCTTTAGGCGTCACTTTTATCACCAATCCGACACTGAAGTTGGCGAGGTTGATAGTATTGACTTTGTGTCGATAGTATCGACCAATTGACTACTGGCTCACTGTAGGTATATCGCTACCATCGACTTTAGTGTCGTTGGTATCGATTCATCTTGGTTCCTTGTGGCTGTCTCACTATGGCCGAGTCGATACTATCGACAGATGTCGATGGTATCGACAACTGCATATATTCATTTTTCCTGAAAATCCAAGATAAATTCGAATCAGCCTTGCTCAATATGATCATTTATAACCGAAAAGATGAAATATAGTAGATTTGATGCAAAATGAGATTATAGACTAAAGCGAGTGAATCATGCGATACTAACAACAAATGTGACTAATAAACACATAAAATGCATGTAAAACTAGTCTATAAAAGTGACTCAAAATCCTCGCATCAAACTCCCCTAAGCTTAAACATTGCTCGTCCTCGAGCAATAAACTATAGAATAAAATTGTGAGGGTCAACTAAAGAACATACTATCACAACAGACATTACCGTATGATTCCCACCAGACATTCACATACCGACCCTCACTAACCACAGAATGGTAACTACCCTACAAGTGACAATGATCATCCATAATAGATATCCACTCCAAGATTAGTGAACACTATCAAATAAGGCAGCTAATATAATAAAATCTTCCGATTCAGGCTTAGTGCATCTTGTGATCTCCTTATCTACATTGCTCATAACCTAACTACCATCTACATGGAAGCAGATCTCCTTAAATACAAAAGTGAGGAGATAATCACAGGTGGCCTACCATTTTGAGGAATGGGTGGATGGGATAGGGGATTTATTTAAGAAAAAGTAGCACAATACAGTTTGACATACAATAGTACAAAAATGACCTATATGATGCTCATGCATATGGAAATGACCTAATGCTTACATTTTTGGTGGAATGATGCATGCACTATCATTCCATCCCAATGAGAGACAAAATATCTACAAAACTACTCATGTGCTTGTTCTTCTTATTATGCATGTGAACAAGTTCCTTCCTCTTTCTGATCGTCACTTACTTATTATTATATTTTTTTCAGCCCTTATTTTGCTTAATGAAATGAGATGAAATTTCCACATCTTCTTCCTGGGCTTATTCTCATCACTACTATATTATTTTTTTATTTTATTTTTTAGAAAGTATGAAACAAGTTCCTTATTTTCAGAAGAAGCCAGGCACATCATGTAAGAAATGATTAAAATTATGCAAAATGCAACTAAAATGACATTGACATGCATTCTAAAATTTGTGCATGCATGACTATAATGCAACATTTGTTTTATTTTCATATATGCAACAGATGTAAAAACTAACCACAATGCAATCCTATCTACATGATATGCAAACAAGAGATGAAAAACTGTAAAGTGCTCCCAATTCTTATGGGGGACTGTAAATGAGATGAGGTGGATAGATCACAAGATTAGTTGATAGAACCTTTGGAAGATATTATATGTCCCTCCTTACTGACTTGTGTAAAATCAAGGGGTTTATCTCTCTTATTTTAGATTAAAGTCTTATTACCGTTTGGTCAGTTTAGGCTCAACATCCAATTTTGTCCACTTTCCTCGAATCATAGGCATGTACAATTGTGGTCTTATGTTTTAAAGTTGAAAAACCCAATTATTTTCACAAGTTAAATGCTCAGGTTCAAACAAATCAAGCTTGCAAGTTCATGAAAAATTTTCAAATTTACCCCTAACTCCCATGTGAAAAACATAGAGATGACAAATTACATTAGACATCCACAGATACACTAGATAGCATGTGGATCCGAAAAGCTAAGAAAATTGTTAAAATAAAAGAAAAGGCAATAAGTGATAAAATCAAAGGAAAATAAAAGATAGAAATTGTTCCATCTCCCCCCTAAGCTTGAATTCGACTATGGCCTCATAGTCAAAAACAACCTCACCAGGTGGAATAGGGATACCATTTATTGCTCAGGTGGCGGGTATTGTTGCGGGTACTGTGGGGCGCTAGGATCCCATGATGGATAATGCCCCTCGAGGTTTGGATCATATGGGGGCATGGGCAGAGGTTGAGGATATCCCCCGAAATAGTTCTGGTGCCAGTAGTTATCATAGAATGGCTGTTGTTGCTGCTCGATCCTCCCCAACCGGTCATAGACCTACTGTTGATTGGCGAACAACTAACGTTCGTTCTCAAAAATAGCTTGTTGATTAACATACAACCGATTCGTAGTATCCTGGATATCAGCAAATGACACAGTGTGCTATTGTTGCGTCTGCTGAATGCTTTGTAGCATGGTGTACATGCCCTACATAGAATAAACATCCTCTCCTTGTTGAAAGGGTGGTGGTGGCTGAGGCTGTGAGGATGATGAAGCACCCAGGTAGAAGTTTCGCCGCTTCCTAGGTGCCACTCGTGAAAGAAGAGGAGTAAAAGTCTCCTCTTCCTCCTCCTGCTCGTCACCATCATCATTGTCATTGTCATTGTCATCCTCGTCTTCTGCACTTTCGGAGTCGTCAATGGCAATTATGGGCCATCTGAAATGCTGAGCCCCCTGGATGTTGAAGACGGGATTTGGAAGGGTGCACTCGTGATACTCTTTGTTTACGTGGCAATGTGCATATACCATGCCATCTCGAAATGTTAACAAATTAGACCGATGCAAATGATGGAGGTTGATAGAGCTTCTACTTAGTAGGGGAGGCATTGAAGAAAGGTCTAGCCCAAGGTAAAGGGCTAGAGGAGTGATGAGTCCCCCAAAAAGAATTGGGGCCCACTGAGTACTTTTCTTCACCACCATTGCGCGCGTTAGGAAGAACACACCCCAGTTAAGCTTGCCTCGTGTCAGCATATTATACAGAAAGAAAAGGTCAGTCTCTTGGAATATGCTCAACAAAATCTCTCCTCGATCGAAGAAGGTAATACACAACATGCGGTGTAAGACCCGCACGAATGGATGCTCAAAATCAGCCACCGCGACATTGTGATAGATAATCGTTTTGCCTTGTGGGGCTGTCACCAACTTTGTGAACATGGTGTCGTAATCAACTCAGTTGTCTAGCCACCGGTGCTGTTCAGGGGAGTGCCACTAGTTGTAGATAGAGTTGAACTAATGTAGAGTAAGATTATAATTCCTGTTGAAGAGCCAGAAAGAAACTCAGCCTTTGATCCATTCCCTGTCTGAGGCGTTGAGGTCGTTTGGGACAACACAAATATCAAGCGACGCCATGAACTCCACCACCAATTCTTTATATGCTGGCCACTCGCCGAAAAAGGGGTGGCCCTCCACATGATGGGTGACCATGTTGTCGATCCTTCTCGTGTTCCCCTCCTAGCCATGGAGGACAAACATCAGGTTATCCTCAAATCTGAGATCTCGGATCATTTGTCTGTTGCAATATCGAGTCGGCTCGATAGTTGTTTTCAGCAACTCCTCGTAAACTTTCTTCACATCCGCAAAATGATGTGCAAGTCGGGGACGAGGGACGGAGCTTGGCGGGGGCGGAATAAACAACTTGATCACCATCAGTGTCACGCTCGAAGATGATGCAGCCGTGTTCCTCCTCATGATGAAAGAAAGGGGATAGAAAAATGGAGCTCGATGAAGATCGGAGTTGCTCGGAGAAGTTGATCTGCAACGTCGATGAAGAGCTTGGTGAAGATCGCTCGATTGCTCTATGTTCGATGAAGATCTCTGGTTGCTTGGCGCAAGAGTTGAGAGGATTCACTCTGAAGGTGTGAATAGAAATGAGAAACTACCCCTCCTTTTATAAATGAACCCGCCTCTAGTAGAGTTTTAGGAATGACGACTGGCCCCACAGATCACCACTAGCCTTAAATGTGCGGTTTTCCCACACTCATACGCAAGCCGGGGACAACTTCCCGACTAGTCACCCATCCTAGTACTACTCCAAGCTGAGCACGCTTAACTATGAAGTTCTTTAGTGATGGGCTCCCGGAAAAGGAGGTGCACCTTGGTGATATGGGTAGTCCAATCATTCCTTTTAAGATCATCTTATCCAAGGCCTCAAATACTAGGATGTTATAATCTCCCCCACTTAGACTCTTGACATCCTCGTCAAGGCACAACTATATGGCCTCATAATCATTCCCCATTTCAGTGCTGACCCAAATGACCCATGTACACCCAGCTCTAGATCATGGCTTCCAACGCAAGGCTGCTCCATCAACTCAGATAGCCCTTTCCAACATGCCTGGACACTACCAGCGCATGGGCGGCTTCATCAACTCGGATAACCCTTTCCAACATGCGTGGACCACACGACTCAAAGACTGGCATACCACAGGCCAATGTAGGCCCCACCTACTGGAGGGGAATTGAATCTGATACCATTCGTAACGTCCGAGCCCACTGCCCTAGGCTCTAGTAGAGTTTCAGGAATGACGACTGTGTTTGGTTTTAGGGGAGGCACAAAAGGCAGCGGAAACAAAAATTTTCTCCCCAAACCCGAAACAAGGAAACGCATCAACGTCTATATAATAGGAAAGGATGGTTTGTGGAATCATACCTTGTCTCGAGGATTGCTCGGCGACAATACCTCACGCCTTGCGCGGTCTTCAAATCCGGCCTTCGAAGGTGTATGTGCAGCTCCTGGTCACACCGAGACTGACGACTCCTACTCGTACCGGACTGTCCGATGACAGTTGTCCTCCTAAGCGGCAGTGACCTCCCGCCTCTGAAGTAGTCCACACGGACCACCTGGAACTCCACACTCCTTGTCCCACAAGGAAGTGGAAGGAGTCGCACACTCCTGTTGACGTACTAGTCACCAACACACTCTCCTTCCTCCAGTTGCAACTGCAGTTGTCCTTCCCTTACTGCACCTCCCTTTTGCAGGAAGCACTTGCTCAGGCTCTCTCTCGGTTACCAAAACCAGAGAGAACGACAACTTTGCAGAGCAACTGGTTGCACTGAGTTGTTGTCTAAGAAGCCCCCAATACCCCTATATATATAGGAGGGTCATGGGATAGGGTTCTTCATCCCGGGCAATATGGGACTAAAGCAAGAGTAGAAGGGTTCGAGATTTTCCACAAAAACAACCAACTCGCAACCTGAACCGATCGTTTCATTTCTAAAATGGTCGGTTGGGGATTTGAGCCGGTCGGTTGACACTCAACCGATCGGTTGGGACCCATGAGCCAGTCGGTTCACTTTCTGAACCGGTCGGTTCGTGGTCCTGACCAGTTCCCGATTGACTTTCCAACTTTTGTTTCTAATTGGTATCAAATACCAATCCTTGTTCCAATCAAATTGGGCAAGTGAAACGAAAGGAAAATTCTCACCAATCCTACTTTCCCAACATGCCCGGTTGCAACAGTTGAACCGATCATTTCAACACTTGAAGCAATCGTTCACCCTGTCCTTGAGCCGATCGACTCAACACTTAAGTCGACCGGTTCACCAAGCTGAGCCGATCGGTTTATCGCATGAGCCGATCGGTTGGGAGTGAAGATTATGTAGAATCAGTCAATTGCGGTTTCAGTTAATCTGATACTCTAATCAATCTATCCAACACCTTGAACACTATGATTTTGAGCTATCAATCAATTGAGTGTTTAATTGCACTACTAAACTCCTTTAATAATAAATCTAAACATTGTTTGTGGACAAAACTCCTCTTCTAGGCTAAATCCTATGTGTGTGACCCTACAGGTCCATTTCACGTTGGTAGTGAAAGTCCATAACACTTATGACTTCACAAGCAAAGAGTGGTGCCTTGTCACACATCAATGCTACCCAAGTGAAAGTAGAAAGTTGGAGAACAACTTTCAATCCTACAATCTGTGAATGGTGTTACAGTGAATGCATAATTCCTTTGTTACTGATATCCCAAATGAACTCGAGGCATGGAACAGTCATCCTGTCAACGTTCATTCACTTTCTTGATCTCAGAGCCGACTGAACGAGATATGTATGACATCAATATCACATACTGATTCACACATGCGTGCGCACGCCTATCTCAATCCTACTCATCAAGTGGCATTGGATATCAAACTCCCTCAAGAGGGACAAATCCCATATCTATCACTCACCCCTCAAAAGCCCCATGTGTCAAAGCCACCCAATCATCACCTTTATAACAATCCATGTTTTAGGACAGCGTTTGATGATGTCAAAGTGTGCCCAACGACATGTGTTGAGTGCAGTGATTTTAGGTCAAAGAATCACACTCACCACCATCACTGTGAGTACTGACTGTGACTACCATGTCATGGTTCCATGTGTCAAACTGACGGTGGGTCTGTCCGATACACTTGTTCTCTAACAAGTACCTATGTGTTTGGTTTGATATCTCTATATCATGACTAATGAGATTCTGTCATCAACCAACACCACAATCTAGCCTTGTGTGTCATTGTTGTCTATCTACCTTCCACAATGACATCCGACTAGGAACATAACAAGAATGTACAAACTCTTAGCATCCGTATGATCTCATCATTCAGGTCCTCAACTTGAAAGCATATGTCATTGAGTGCTGTCATTCTCTAGACATTCAATCTATTCTATCACTATCTCATATGACTGAACCAGAAAGAATTGGAAGCTTGCCTTAGATGTTTATCAAATCAATCTTAATGTATCCCACCAATCATCCCATGATTGGCTCTCAGGGCATACATACCAACAGACTCCCACTTGCACTGCGAGCCAATCACCCTTGAATCATATTCATAGTGATCTTCAAACATGTTCCACATGTTACTGTGCTCTAGTGCGTTCATAGTGAGTAATGGCAACGCCTTGCCAAAGTCAGTATAAATTGCATGTCTCTCATCTCTTCATTGTACGTCACATGTATGAGATGGAGTTGCCATAATATGTGATCTAGTATTCCTTTGCTAACCTTTAGCCACATTGCATGATCAAGGATTCCATACTTGTCATCAATGAGCGGAATATCTATAAGTTCATCTCATGAACTTCCAGATCCATATAGTATCCACTAATGTTCTCTAACACACGGATACTCGACATTTAAATGGTTTTATTGGAACACTTCCAATTATCAACAAACTTTCACTTTTATGTATCCTATATATATTTTTCAATTAATTTTCTGTCCTTTCGGAAGTTCGCATCAATGTAACTATTTACATTGAACTCTTCCTTATCTCCATAGAACCAGTACTTCATAAGTACTTATCAAGTTCTCATGGTATTCCAGTAACCCTTACTGGAAGTAGACAGACATCCACTCGTCACGTCTCACATACGAGTTATCAGGATGAGCACATTATATTGCCATGTCATACATACAAGATGATGAACGTTGGGATGATCACATACATGATAGATCCATATCTATTCTTAGTGTTCACATTCTTCATAAGAATTGGACACTTGGCCTTGGGATACTAACTCCATGTAACATGGACAAGTCTTCTCCCACTGAATCTGTGCATACTGAACCCTTCAGTATAGATTGCCAATGTATGCTTTCTCTTTTCAGGTTAAGAGGTTTTCGAGAACTATCTCTATAGATCTCTATTCCTATCACATAGGAAACATCTCTATCTTCCTTAAAGATAATTTCCACTTTTGGATTTCCATTCTAGAACAATTCCATTTCACATCAATATGTGGAATGTGAACACACTCCCACTAAATCACAGATCCCTTCTTTATCTTTAACATATCAGTCAAACCCTTTGACTATATCATCAAAGTAAAGATCCAATTCTGAGTTGCTTGTACTCAATCAATCACATTGATTAGTCCATTGTAACTTATAGACTTCATTTGCATTAGTGGATTCATAAACCTTATAGGTTGTGTCACGTACACATCCTTGTTTTATTCCTCATAGGAATGTGGTTTTAGTATCCATATGCCAAATGTCTTAGTCATTAAGTTGCAATCAACAAGCATCAGCCTTCTCAAATGTTATCCATGTGTCTTAACACTTAAGACTCATTTGCACTTATGGATTTCATCCAATGGGTGCTACCATCAAGGTCATACCTTATGGTTCACATGGATATCATTTAGGATGTAATGGTCATAAACCATAATTCATAATTTGATTCCTCATATTCATCTAGATAGTTGACTCATCACATGAACAACTTATCACATAGATAATTGAGGTGTATCTGTTAAAGATATAGGAACTCACAACCCTTGTGATTCTTATTTCTTTTATTAGTGAGGGGTATTCTTTTATTAAGAAGAATTCAGTTATTTGATAATCATTCTCTAACTCCTTAGAGTATGATTCCTTCTTAATTTAGACATCACCATGACTCAATCATGAGTTCACTATGATACACTATCATAATCACTCATAAGGATCTCAAACATTTGGTCTAAGTATTTCATTCATCGATCTCATCAAGAATCAACACTTTACCAAATTTGCACTTCATCTATGATAATCTTGAACACTTCAAGATATTCATATTGGTATTTCTCTAAACACCATTTGAAGTATTAGCATTTGTTCCAATAGGTATGTAAATACATCATATGTATTATACCTAATAGGATAATCATTATCCCACTACCATTAGTGAAGATTGATTAATCATGTCCAAGATATTCATGTCTCTTTCTGGTTCTCTAACCAAAAGTGTCTAGATTTATCCATCATATGGACACTAGAAATGAATTTCTCATGATTGATTCTAATTTGATTGTTTGAGTTATCAATAACTTTAGGTATCATTTTATCTTATGCATACCACGTATCACAAGATAAACAAGGCATTGCCTTAAAGATCATATCTTTTAAGATTGAAACATCAACTCTTTTAATTGCCATCATTGTCATACAATATGCAAAAATAAAGTGTTTCTATCTATTGGCAATATATGAAATAGTAGTTCTAAACTCTATTTCGTGCCCTTTAGGCTGAAATAAACTGAAAGATACTCCTATCTATGGCAGCAACACTTGCTCCAATGATGGGTACTTCTTTCGTGGTCCTTTCACAAAGTCCATCACTTCTTTGAGGATATTTCATATCATATATGACATATCCATATCTTGGTATCATATACCTCAGATTAAGAAGTGGTTCCTTTCATGATACCTTAGGTGGAGATCTCCATCCCCTCCTTTATCTTCTTTTGTTCTTCCAGATATAGAGGGAAATCCCTCATACACCCTTTCCCCATGTGCCTTGAGGATGAAGACGGCTTGGATTGTTGGCTAGCATCAGAACACTTCTTTGCTTTGCCCTTGTCCTTGCCCTTAAGAATTACCTTTTCTTTGATCGCATCAAAGATTAGGGTTAGTCTTTCTTCATATTTTCCTCAACATGTCCTCAACATGTCCAACAACTCTGACAACGCTCGTCAAAGTTGTTCATGTTGTAGCTTATCATGAATTGTATGATTCTCACAACATTTGCAGTATCATACCAATAGCCAACTCTTGGCTTAGAGGGAATCCTTCTTAGTCAGGTTTTCCACATACCCAATCACATTGAGTGTGTGAATACCTTACTAGATCTCCTTCTGTCATGACATACTAGGACAGTGTCTTGGAGACATCATATGTCTCATGTTGTCTCTGCAACTCATAGTTCAGAGAACACAACATCAAGCACTCCTCATCAATGTCTTCCTCGGTATGCTTCCATAAGCATACTTTCAACCATTGATGTGGTGGGATTGAGTTCATCTGGTTCTGGTATAACTAGGACTTAGAGCTTTCGCTCTTTGATTGAGAACACTTCTCATCATCCTAACCAGTCGTTGAATTATTCCCATTTAATTTGTTGGTCTCAAAGATCGATCGCAAATAAAGTGATTTGTTGATTAACCATTTATTTTAACAAAAGGAAATATATTCAATTTTAGTCAAAAACTCTTTTGACTTGTTTGATTGATTTGAAAAGTTGACCATATAATTAGGCCTTTAATTAATTATCGCTCCCACTATTTTACTTCAAATTGATATCCCTCACCATCAATTCGGAAGATTGCAGCATACAATCTTCTAGTGGGCAAGATCCTGAAATCCTCTAAGTCATGGACCAGCTAGGGCTGTCACCCACAACATAGATCTCTCAGGTAGGCAACTCTTGCCAATTGCATCATATACAACTATTGATAAGATGTCATATGCAACTCCTTGCCATGATCATCTCCATGCCTCAAGGTACTAGATCCCATCTAGATCACCTTGTTAAGTCCGACCCAAAGCAAACACGATGAATATGCACCCTGCTAGGGCAGACCCACACATTCATCCTTCACGCTTCCACGAGATAGACGGTGCACCACGCTAGGGCGTTCCCACACTTGGTCGATCAAGCTTTTCACGTCTGTTGCATTTGGAAGGCATCTAAAACTTAATATTTAATGAGGGATTTGGTTTTTATATATATATACATATCCAATCACCACAATACATAGTACGTATCATATACATGCTATATCCCACAGAAAACATGCAAAATGAGAAAAGCGATTATTATGGCCATCCTAAGGTGATTCCTCAAGCCAAGAGGAATCACAGTCATCTAGGTCTACATCACATGCACCCTGTACAAGATGAACTTTGTGCTTTGCCTTCCGAGTAGATCAACTCATCACATGATTGACTTGCTCATTCTGGCCCGGTCGTCTGGGTGCTACCAGCCGATCAGTTTGCTCCTCCAACCGATCGGTTCGCCTGGTCGTCGTGCATCTCTTCATGGCCGCCACCTGCTCGTCTCACTCCTCGAACTGGTCATCAACCGATCGGTTCACTCCTTGAACCGATCGTCTAGAACGTAAACCGATCGGTTCACTCCTTGAACCGATCGTCTCAGATGTCGTCTGGATGTCTGCCATTCTTTGACATAACAGGAAATAAAATCTATCCTAACCTTACATTGCTTAAAAGGGAAACCCCGAGTTACATTCGGGGGGAGCAAAGGTAGGAAAGAATCTTGAATTATTTCGAGTTACATCAGGATTAGGAGAAGAAAGATTGGTTAGCAGACCGAGATGTAAGCAACCACAAACAACCATACACAGATAGGGTTTATTGGCCATAACCACGCTATACATCCACCACAAAACTCATTTAAGGGTGACGCGTATCGAGTGCATTAATAATACATATCATATATGTAATTGGGATTTGTAGATTTAGGATTGGACATGCATAAAGCCATTATTATTCGCATCGTATGCAATAAATAAAGGTGACAAAACAAAATCGATCATATTGATATTCCTAAAATATAGAACAGTTGACGTGGCTCTGATACCACTGTTGGGTTTTAGGGGAGGCACAGAAGGCAGAGAAAACAAAAATTTTCTCCAAAAACCCGAAACAAGGAAACGCATCAACGTCTATATAATAGGAAAGGATGGTTTGTGGAATCATACCTTGTCCCGCGGCTTGCTCGGCGACAATACCTCGCACCTTACGTTGTCTTCAAATCTGGCCTTCGACGGTGTCTGTGCAGCTCATGGTCGCACCGGGACTGACGACTCCTACTCGTACCGGACTGTTAGATGACAGTTGTCCTCCTGAGCGGTAGTGACCTCCCGCCTCTGAAGTAGTCCACACGGACCACCTGGAACTCCACACTCCTTGTCCCACAAGGAAGTGGAAGGAGTCGCACCCTCCTATTGACATACTAGAACGACAACTTTGCAGAGCAACTGGTTGCACTGAGTTGTTGTCTGAGAAGCCCCCAATACCTCTATATATATAGGAGGGTCATGGGACAGGGTTCTCCATCCCAGGCAATATGAGACTAAAGCAGGAGTAGAAGGGTTCGAGATTTTCCACAAACAACCAACTCGCTACCTGAACCGATCGTTTCATTTCTGAAACGGTCGGTTGGGGATCTGAGCCGGTCGGTTGACACTCAACCGATCGGTTGGGACCCATGAGCCGGTCGGTTCACTTTCTGAACCGGTCGGTTCGTGGTCCTGACCAGTTCCCGATTGACTTTCCAACTTTTGTTTCTAATTTATATCAAATACCAATCCTTGTTCCAATCAAATTGGGCAAGTGAAATGAAAGGAAAATTCTCACCAATCCTACTTTCCCAACTTGCCTGGTTGCAACAGTTGAACCGATCGTTTCAACACTTGAAGCAATCGTTCACCCTATCCTTGAGTCGATCGACTCAACACTTGAGCCGACCGGTTCACCAAGTTGAGCCGATCGGTTCATCACATGAGCCGATCGTTTGGGAGTGCAGATTGTGCAGAATCAGTCAATTGCGATTTCAATTAATCTGATACTCTAATCAATCTGTCCAACACCTTAAACACTATGATTTTGAGCTATCAATCAATTGAGTGTTTAATTGAACTACTAAACTCCTTTAGTAATCAATCTAAACATTGTTTGTGGACAAAACTCCTCTTCCAGGTTAAATCCTATGTGTGTGACCCTGCAGGTCCATTTCACGTTGGCGGTGAAAGTCCATAACACTTATGACTTCACAAGCAAAGAGCGGTGCCTAGTCACACATCCGTGCTACCCAAGTGAAAGTAGAAAGTTGGAGAACAACTTTCAATCCTACAATCCGTGAATGGTGTTACAGTGAATGTATAATTCCTTTGTCACTGATATCCTGAATGAACTCGAGGCATGGAATAGTCATCCTGTCAACGTTCATTCACTTTCTTGATCTCATAGCAGACTGAACGAGATATGTATGACATCAATATCACATACTGATTCACACATGCGTGCGCACACCTATCTCAATCCTACTCATCAAGTGGCCTTGGATATCAAACTCCCTCAGGAGGGACAAATCCCATATCTATCACTCACCCCTCAAAAGCCCCATGTGTGAAAGCCACCCAATCATCACCTTTATAACAATCCATGTTTCAGGACTGCGTTTGATGATGTCAAATTGTGCCCAACGACATGTGTTGAGTGCAGTGATTTCAGGTCAAAGAATCACACTCACCACCATCACTGTGAGTACTGACTGTAACTACCATGTCATGGTTCCATGTGTCAAACTCACGGTGGGTCTGTCTGGTACACTTGTTCTCTAACAAGTACATATGTGTTTGGTTTGATATCTCTATATCATGACTAATGAGATTTTGTCATCAACCAACACCACAATCTAGCCTTGTGTGTCATTGTTGTCTATCTACCTTCCACAATGACATCTGACTAGGGACATAACAAGAATGTACAACCTCTTAGCATCTGTATGATCTCATCGTTCAAGTCCTCAACCTGAAAGCATACGTCATTGAGTACAATCATTCTCTAGACATTCAATCTGTTCTATCACTATCTCATATGACTGAACCATAAAGAATTGGAAGCTTGCCTTAGATGTTTATCAAATCAATCTTAATGTATCCCACCAATCATCCCATGATTGGCTCTTAGGGCATACATACCAACAGACTGGCCCCACAGATCACCACTAGCCTTAACTGCGCACTTTTCCCACACTCATACGCAAGTCGGGGACAACTTCCCGACTGGTCACCCATCCTATTACTACTCTAAGCTGAGTATGCTTAAATATGAAGTTCTTTAGTGATGGGCTCCCGGAAAAGGAGGTGCACTTTGGTGATATGGGTAGTCCAATCATTCCTTTTAAGATCATCTTATCCAAGGCCTCAAATCCTAGGATGTTACATTGATGGTATCGACACTTTATGTGTCCTTTATCTTCCCGAGTCCCCGGTGACGCTTCGTTACTGCTGCTGGGTCGATACCATCGACTGCCCCGTCGATGGTATCGACTTCACTTAGACAAATTTCTTTGAAAATCTTCAGGGATCTCGTGAGAATCGACTTCCTGGTCGATACCATCGACTTGGTGCTCTCTTTTTTTTCTCTATGTCACTGATGGTATGTTGATACCATCGATGAGGCCGTCGATGGTATCGACTCAAAAAATTTTCTACAGCCACTTCCCTTTACCCTCGTTGCTACCATCGATACTGTGGTCGATGGTATCGACTTTTAAATAGTACTACACACTGAGCAAAATGATTAGGGTATCATTTTTACCCTAAAAATGAAATTGAACAAAACTAACTTGAAAATGCGAAAGAAAATGAAGGAACTACAAATTAAAATTACCGATGGTTGGGTTGCCTCCCAACAAGTGCCCTTGTTTATTGTCTTAGGCTAGACACAATACGACTCTTCATTCTTCCTTAAGTGCCATGACTTTAACCTCATGCACTTTTCTCATGTAGTTCTCGCCAAAGTAACGCTTCAACCTTTGACCATTAACTAAGAACGTGAGCTCTCCATCTCTCACCATAATAGAACCATGTGGGCGCACCTCCTCCACCACAAAAGGTCCACTCCACCTGGATTTCAATTTCCTAGGATGAAGCTTCAGTCTCGAGTTGAATAGTAAAATGCGATCACCTTTTTTGAAAACGCGTGTTTGTATGTGGCGGTCATGGATTTGCTTTGTCCTCTCTTTATAGATCCTTTGATTCTCATAGGCATTCATCCTAAGCTCATCTAACTCATTTAGCTCCAATTGTCTCTTTTTCCCTGCATCATCATAACTCACATTGAGCTTCCGTAGCACCCAGTGCGCTTTATGCTCTAACTCAACCGGCAAATGGCAAGCTCACCCATAAGCCAACCTAAAAGGTGTAGTGCCTATATGTGTTTTAAACGGGGTCCTATATGCCCATAAAACATCTGGTAGGAGTGCACTCTAATTTTTTCTGGAAGATGCCACTGTGCGTTCTAATATCTTTTTGATCTCGTGATTGGAAACCTCAACTTGACCTTGAGTCTACGGGTGATACGGGGTACCGACATTGTGCTTGACCCCATATTTACCCATTAGTGTAGCAAATTTCTTGTTCGTGAAGTGGGTGTCTCCATCACTTATAATCATACGGGGCACACCAAACCTGCAAAAGATATGTTCTTTCATGAACCTACACACTACCGCAACGTCATTAGTTCTTGTGGGTATTGCCTCTACCCACTTCGACACATAATCAACGACCAAAAAAAATATACATTAGAATTCTAGGACACAAATGGTCCCATGAAATTGATGCCCCATAAGTCAAATACCTCAACTTCTTGAAACACATTGAGGGACATCTCTTACAGCTTTGAGATATTACCTGCCCTTTGACACGCATCACATCTTTTCACATAGTCATATGCATCCCGAAAGAGTGTAGGCCAATAAAGACCACTTGCTAATACTTTGGCTGCTGTCCTTGTGCTCACATGATGACTTCCAGTGGGTAATGTATGGCAGTGTGTAAGTACACTCTCATATTCATCCTCTGGCACACACCTGCGTAAGATGCCATCCCTGCATTGCCTCAACAAAATGGGGTCATCCTAAAAGTAATATCTTAAAGAATGGAAAAATCTCTTCTTCTCTTGAAAATTCCAATCGTCCGGCATTTCCTTGCATGCAAGATAATTTACAATGTGCGAAAACCACAAATCTTTGGAGTTTATGGAAATGATTTGCTCACCGGGAAACGTCTCAGTAATGGGTATATTGATATCTCTTTCATCTACCCACTCTGACCGAGACAAATGGTCTACAACCGCATTCTCAATACCCGCCTTGTCTTTAATTTCAATGTCAAACTCCTGTAAGAGCAAGATCCACCTAATTAATCTAGGCTTGGCATCTTTCTTTTCTGTCAAATATTTAATAGCAGCGTGGTCTGCCCAAACCACAACTTTTGATCCCACTAAATATTGCCTAAATTTTTCAAATGCGAAAACCACGGCAAGCAGTTCTTTTTTAGTGGTAGTATAGTTAAGTTGTGCATCATTTAGAGTCTTCGATGCATAGAAAATTACTGCAGGTTTGCTCTCCAAACACTGCCCAAGAACAACCCCAACAGCAAAGTCTGATGCATCACACATGAGCTCGAACGGTTTGGTCCAATCCGGCGTTTGAACAACCGGTGCCAAAATTATTTTTTCTTTTAAAACATTGAAGGAACACATACATTTATCATTAAAATTAAACACTACGTCCTTCTCAAGCAATTCAGACAATGGTTTAGTAATTTTAGAAAAATCTTTGCTAAACGGCGGTAGAAACCCGCATGCCCAAGGAAACTCCTCACTCCCTTCACCGAGTTCGGTGGAGGTAATTTGGCAATAACCTCAATTTTCACTAGATCTACCTCCAGTCCTTTGCTAAACACTTTGTGTCCAAGCACTATTCCTTCACTAACCATCATATGACACTTTTCCCAATTAAAAACCAGATGCGTATCTTCACATATTTGAAGCACTCTATCCAAATTTTGCAAACACTCATCAAAGGATGCATCATGAATGAAAAAGTCATCCATGAAAACCTCTAAGCAGCGTTCTACCATATCAAAAAATATAGCTAGCATACAACGTTGAAAGGTAGTCGGTGTGTTACATAACCCAAATGGCATTCGGAAATATGCAAAAGTCCCATAAGGACAAGTGAAGGTGGACTTCTCTTGATCCTTACGGTCTATAGAAATCTGATTATAGCTGGAATAACCGTCCAAAAAGAAAAAATGAGAGTGGCCAACCAGTCGCTCTAAAATCTGATCAATATATGGGAGTGGAAAATGATCCTTTAGAGTTGTGGAATTCAAGAGGTGATAGTCAACATAAACACGCCACCCAGTTACCAATAGGGTAGTAACAGGTTCATTCATAAGATCCTGAGTCACTGTTATTCCCCCCTTTTTAGGGACTACCTATGTGGGACTTACCCACATCGAGTCTGAAATAGCGTAGATGATGCCTGCAGAAAGGAGCTTGATCACCTCCTTCTTGATGACCTCCATCATGCTCGAGTTGAGTCAACATTGTGGCTGAATCACAGACGTGGCTCCTTCCTCGAGCCGGATCTTATACTGGCAAAGCGTAGGGGAAATCCCCTTAATATCGGCAACCGACCACCCGAATGCACCACAGTGGTTCTCTGACATGATCATCAACTGCTCTTCTTCACCGACACTCAGATATACCGAAATAATCACCGGTAGTTTTTCACCATCAGCTAAAAATGCATACTTCAAGTGAGGGGGCAGTGGCTTCAGTTCTAATTCTGGTGGACAAATCAATGATGATTGAAGCAGTGGTGAAAGCAGCCCAAGATCCTCATAACGCTTGGCATAATAGCACGGGAGCACTTGAAGCATCTTTATACATTCTTGTAATGATGTGCTTCTCATCCAATTATGCATGATGTTGAATAGGCAGGCTTCACGGGGCAATTCTGGATATGATTCAAGCACAAAACTTGCTATTGCATCATCCTCAGTAGATAGAGGAATTTCCTCCTCTTCATCTTTGGGATAACCCACACCTTTACAAAGAGACACAACTTTTGTCTGTTCCATGATATCCTCTGCCAGTGTCCCCTTATCTACCTTGGTCATTACATGAGCCATATCCAGAAATGGCTTCCTAAGGAAAGAGAAATGTTTTGATCAAAATGCTTCACCATGCGACATTGCTCCTTTGGGTGTGATTGTTTTGTATTTGGTGGCATAACCATTTCAAATATTTCATCCGCTATTCCCAATGTCAATCGACCTCTACCCATCTCCAATATCATATCAGCAGTAGCCTGGAAGGGTCTTCCTAGGAGTAGCTCATTCCCTTGGTCATCTTGCATTTCCATTACCACAAAATCAGCTAGAAATACAAACCTATCAACCTTTACCAGGACATCCTCACAAATACCATATGGCCATACCACAGAATTATCTGTGAGTTAAATCATCATGTTGCTTTGTTTAGATTCCTTAAGACCCAACTTTTTAAATGTCGAGAGGGGCATCAGGTTTATACTTTCCCCAGAGTTGCACAACGCTTCACCGAATTTCACCTTACCAATATAACATGAAATATTGAAGCAACCCAGATCTTGTCATTTTGGTGGTAATGTTCCCAAAATGAAGGCACTAACCTGCTCTTTAAGAACCACCACCTCATTATCAGGAATCTTCCTCTTCTTGGTAATTATATCCTTCAGAAACTTACCATAAGAGGGTATCTGCTCAATAGCTTCTAACAGCAGGATGTTGACTGAAAGTTTTCTAAAACTATCTTTGAACTTTTTGAACTGGGCTTCCACTTTCTTTGCCTTTAAAATTTTTGGATAGGGAACTGGAATGGTTTGTGCCCTCTAGTGTGGTGACACATATGGTGTCCTCTTTTCAGTTTCTTCCTCAGTAATGGGCTTTGTAGTGGCTTCCTCTACATCATCCTCTATTGGATCTGTGATTGTGACCTCCTCTATGGTCTCACATGTGGTCTCTGGCTGAGGTGTGCTTGGTTCATCGGCCTTAGAGTTTAAAATCTTCTTTCCACTCCTTAATAGAATTGCTTTGGCTTGTTGATTTCCTCCTGGAACATTTGTATTTCCTGGAAAACCTTGTTGCGTTGGTTTCTTCAAACTTGAAATCTTTGTTGCCATCTGTGCTAAGGATGTCTCGAGTGTCCTCATCTGAGCCCCATGACATTGTAAAGTTTGCCCAAACCGGTTCATGAAATCTTCTTATTGCTTGATTTGTTGACCAAACGTGCTCATGAGTTCTTGATTCTTCTTGATTACTTGATTGAGAAACTCATTGCTCTTTTCTTCTGCAGTGGGTTGGGGCTTAGCTTCCGGATCCTGCAAGAAATTGTTGGGATCTTTCCAGGAAAAGTTCTTATCCTTCCTCCAGGAATAGTCGTTATTCCTATATCCTTGTTGCTGATGCATGAATTTCACCTGTGCTTCATCATCAAACTCTTCATTTTATTTTTCCAGAAGTTTCTTTGCAATAAGATCCATCTTGTCATTCAGTTCTTTAATGGCTTTAGCATCCCCTATAGATCTAACTTGTTCAGGTGCATCTCTGGTACCCCAGGACTGCTTCTTTGCCAAGTTCTTAAGAATCTCCCAACACCTTGTATCAGTATTATTCATAAAGAATCATGATCTTGCTGAATCTAAATTGCTTCTGTCATGCTCATTAAGCATGAAGTAGAAAATCTTCACCTATTTTTCCTTGTCTAACCCATGATGAGGGCATCTTCTCAGCATTATCTAAAATCTTTCCCAGGTTTCCGAATAAGTTTCACCTGCATTCTGAGTAAAATTGTAGATTTTCTTGATTAAATCATTAGTCTTCTCAAGTGGGAAGAAACGTTCGAGAAAGATCTCGATCATCTGATCCCAAGTATCAACAATCTCATCATCTAGATTATAGAACCACTCTCTTGCAGTTCCTACAAGAGAACTTGGGAACAATTTCAGATACAATGTCTCCTGCGGAAAACGATCGATCTTGATCATATCACAATTTTCCACGAAGGTGCTTATGTGGGCCACTGGATCTTCGTTCTTTAGTCCATGGAATGCTTGAGTTTTGACTAGATTTATTAGTACCGGATCAATTTTATAAGTCGAGATGTTGATTAGCTGCCTCTTGATCGACCCTTTTGAAGCGGAGGAAGAAGACACCTTGATCTTTTCCCATATCGTCTTTTCTTCAGCCATCTCTTCTTGTTCAGAATCTGAATTCACTCTCTCGGATTGATTTCGAATGTAGTGCTCCTCATAGTCGGATCTTGAAAATGGGACCTCTGGTAATGACTGCGCATAGTCTGTGCTACACGTGCTCACCATACACTGGTACCAGCAAAATGATATATTTAGTTAAGTACAATGCTAGATGAATATAGATTTTTGAAAAATAGACAATTAATTGTAAGAATTTAAAATTGTAATTAAAAGAAAAAAAGTAGCCTAGAGTGGTCTCTTATAGCACTCGTACTGCCAACAATTGTCGTTCCCGCGGCAACGGCACCAAAAACATGACACGAATTTACCGTGCATAAAACGCAAGTGCACGCGTCAGAGTAATATAGGCCTTGTGAGGCCCAAGTCAAACTCAGGGAAATGTAATTATTGGTAGACTACTACTAACTACTCGCGATCAGCTAGACCGATTAAAATGTCTTGAGAGTTTATTGAAAAAGAAAAGAAAAATAAAAGAAAATAGAGAAATCGATTAAATGTTTGGTTTAATCCATTCAAATGGGAATCTTTAGGATTGTAGTTTCACCGCAAGTTCTCCTTGTATTAATTCCTACACAGTTATTCTAATTTATCTCTCATTCTGGATAGTGGCCTGTATTCAGAATTGCTCACTTTCATGATACAATTCACTACCTAAATCTAGGTCGGTTCCACGGTAGAAGTAACCTATACCCTAAACTAGGTTCATGAAGACCATACTCTGGGTTTCCACCATTAACTGTACATCGCCTTGTTCAAAGGATTTATTAGTAAATGTGAATTTTGTCTCTTTTCAACCGTGAATTCTTCTTTCAAAGTAATTAAAGGCATTGGATTATCATTAGGGTGATCAATCATAATGATATAACGGAGAAAACAAAATCATACCACGGATTTAAGAGACAAATTATGAAATACTATGGTAAAAATGTCATACAAAAATCACCCCGGCTACTCCCGGTCCTAAAGATAAAGGGGATTAGCCCCGCATGTTCATCTCCATGAAAGACATGATGAGAGAAAGGGAAAACATGGGGAAATGTGGATAAAAGTGATGTAACCCCTGAACGGAGGAGATCTGGGCGTTCCTAGGCGTAGAATGAGCGATCTACAACCTTTTGGTAGTGGAAAACTCCTTCTGTAGCTTTCGGAATGATCGGGGTGTGGCTCTGGGCTCTATTCTTCTCTCCTCTCCTCCTTGAGACTCATTCAATGACTAATGACGTCCCCTCCACTTAGGGCCTCCGTAATTAGGTATATGCACCACTTTTTATTGCCAAAAGATCACCACCGTTCGATTAGAAGCGATCTGTAACAAAACCTGATCTGAAGGCGTCGATACCGACGCGGGTCGATAGTATCGACCCATCTTCCTTTTTCTGACATTTCATGCTGATGCAGACTCGATACCATCGACTTCAGTGTCGATGGTATCGACACCTTTAGGCATCGCTTTTATCACCAATCCGACGCTGAAGCTGGCAAGGTCTGTAGTATCGACTTTGTGTCGATAGTATCGACCAATTGACTACTGGCTCACTGTAGGTATCTTGCTAACATTGACTTTAGTGTCGATGGTATCAATTCATCTTGGTTCCTTACGGATGTCTCACTGTGGCCGAGTCGATACTATCGACAGATGTTGATGGTATCGACAGCTGCATATATTCATTTTTCCTAAAAATCCAAGATAAATTCGAATCAGCCTTGCTCAATATGATCATTTATAACCAAAAAGATGAAATATAGCTGATTTGATGCAAAAGGAGATTATAGACTAAAGAGAGTGAATCATGCGATACTAACTACAAATGTGACTAATAAACACATAAAACGCATGTAAAACTAGTCTATAAAAGAGACTCAAAATCCTCGCATCAAGCAACAAGGAGCTTCATAGAATCATTTGTGAATATGAAGATTGTTTTATGTGATACATCAGTCTAGTTGGGGATATCCTTTTATAGATAGGAAATTGAAAGGATTTTTCCCCCTTGTAGCCCCCTTTGTAATGAATGAAATGTAAAATTGTGGAAACTCGTCCTTCTATATTTATGGCAAGAAATCATGGGTCATTGTGTCAATTTTACTCTCATGGTCCCATTGAGATAGTTTCCAGATATGGAAAGAGTCTTGCTGAGAAGAGAGGTGTCAAGAAAATAGGGGGGTTGCCTAGCGTCACCTTCCCATCCTGGTCGAGGGTTGAAGAAAATCTCAAGATCATTGATTGTTGATCAACAAACTATGAAAAGTGAGACAAAAATATGTCTGGGCCTTAGTTTTCCAATATGTCTGTGACATTTAATACATTCCCTTATGCATCCTTTCACTTTATGAAAACTTATAAAATCAATATCTTTCTCTCTTTGTGTGATAACCCTGATTTAGGTTGTTTATATTTAGATTAGTACTTGAGTACATAATTGGAATAAAATGATATAATTGTGGAAGTTGAGGTCTTATATGGTCATTTTGAGTAAGTTGATCTTGTGTTGATGATGCTAGAAGTTATATTGATGTATACTTTGAGTTGTATGCCCTTAAATATCAAGTTGGATAGTTATGACTTCATTTATCATTAGGGATACACATGGACCTAAAGGGTGGAATGATGAACCTTTGTATGCTTAATAATCAAACAAAGTGGATTGAATATGTCATTATGGTTTGAGGATTAATTGACTTATATTCAAGGTTTATATATTTAATTATGAGGGTACTTGACGAATAGATCTAGATGATCATATATTGAGGTTCCAATATCAAATTTGACTTTATGTTAAATTACATATTGTGGAGTCAAGGTATCATATTCATGGTATGTTGATTTAACTTTCAGGAGATACAATTCACGAGATACTTAGTTTGATATAATTGACACTTTTAATTATGTAGGATTTTATACATGATAAATTTTGGATGATGGAATGACTTAGGTGGTTGGTTGTAAATTTGTCACATGGCCCTTTTGTTTGGGAGGATTCCTATTAGTCTTAGGGTCTAGTCTGGGTGGTGAATACTTGGTCTTCCACCTCCATCTTCTCAGGATCTACTAACACCTCATTCTGTAAAACGTTCGGTGTTGGTCGGTTTCACTCAGACTATTGATTCGTATCTTCAGCGACAAGATATTTTGGATCAATGAGGTGTAAGAAATTGACCCTGGCTTGCGGGATATGAAGGTGACATGAGGGCCTCAACCTCCCTCATCTCTCTCCAAAGATGCAAGCAGCGAATAACCTTAGAGAAGGAGGACTCTTTAGCCTAGCTCAACGAGCCCGATCTCCATCCATAGGAAGGTGAACCTCAAGTCCGTTGCACAACCTCGCCACCTACTAAGACCTCTTCCAAGATAGAAACAAGGCTGTGGATCTCCTTGAGGTATCTCAGACTCAAGGCAAGCACTCTGAAAGATCCCCCTCTTCTTCCAGCGCGAGCATCTCTGCCATGGCATCCAAGAGGGTGGAAAATGGTGGACCTATAAACATCAGCAACCCTAGCTTCTTCTCTACAAGAGTGTGTGAGAAATGCTATTCGATTCAATAGATCCTACCGGCAGAAGATCTATGTGCCATCTGCAGATGCGTCAAGGAGGACGAGCACAAAGATGCCTCGCGTGGAGGTGAGAACCAGGATGCAAGTCGACAGCCGGTCCAGTAGCTATAGGGGGCAGTTGATTCATTCAATCCATTGTGAAGTAAGGATCTGTGAGTATCCCTAGAGGGAGACCGAACCATGGTTCTCTTCCTCACTGTGAACCTCAACCATGATGGTGCTCATGCAATGAAGTCGTTTGTTTCTGAGAGAAGCTTGTGGAGCCATGGTCTCAGCCGCTTTCTTAGAATGGCCGTGAGGTTGACAGAATCATCAATCCTTAATTTCTCTACTGGATGGTGGTGGGTTTCCTCGCCGAGAACCAAGCCGCTCACGACGGTTCTCAACCAATGAGCCCACGGTGTGACCGGTCCCTCCCTCCTTACTGATGAGGGATTAGCTGGATGTGTGCACGGTGGTCCAGTAATGGAGATTCACCCATGCCCAAACTGCAAGTGTCGTACTGTGATCACTTGCCTTGGCGACGCACGAACGGTACCTGCAGAAGAGTGCGGCAAAAGTGCATGTGTGGAAGAGAAACCAGACCAGGCGGGTCTGTGGGTCGAGGAGAAAGTGGATCCTCTTGAAGATCTGTCTTGCTTGCCCCAGCTAGGAATGCCTAGCCACATCTCAGTCCAGGAATAAGATCCAACAGTCCTGGAATTTCAAGAATAGGCAATTTCTCTTCTAAACTGGTAGGTAATATACATAACTTGTTTAATTCATAGAACATAGTTCCCTGGGCCTATAATTTACCCAAAAATACCCATAGATTTAGAAAAATACCATCTTCACTATGAAACCTTTATATTAGACTTATGATTATTCATTTTTGAGGATTTTGATTTAGATGCTTTAAACCTAATACTAATTTTAGAAATTGGACAAATGATCAGGAAATTATGGACATAAAACTTGACCCCAAGATCAGTATAAGATCATTTAATGAACTTATAAGAAACTTGGAACCTATCTTGGCCAAAACCCTAAAATGCTTCTAATTAGGATTAATGATGAGAATCTAATGCATGTATGTAATCTTATTGTTAATCAGGTGATGACTAGATTATCTAGATGATCATGGATATATTTGTATAGGAATCTCTAAACTTGGGTACGTGGTCTTATAAGTATAAGACTAGATTTTTGGGTTGCTTATGATATGTAATATCATGAATGCTATTATTTAGATATTCATTGCTTGGTTAAACTATTATGAGTTATACTTCGCCAAAATCTAATATAACATAAAATGATATGGATGGGTTGTAGCTACTAGTGCACCTAGCCCGGTATGGATGTATGTTTCCTAACATGGATGTATGATGCTTTGGCCCATGTTAGATGTATGGTGATATAATTTTTGCCCATACTGGATGTAAGTCAAGTGCAGATAATTTTAGTACAACCACATTAAATAAATGTAATAAAAAGGATATTTACCTGATTTTCACCTTAAGAAATGGTTTTTATCTCTTTCTTCCTTCTTCAAGTATTTTCCTTTATGCAACCTTACTAGTGTATCTTTTACCACGTACCAACTTTTTGTTGATTCATTTGTTTCACGTATGTTTTATGTTCAGAGATAGCGTGGGAGAAAAAGAACAGGGTGTGAGAAGTTGTTCAGGATACCTATTGTCTAGGATCTTAGTTAGCATACATATTCAGACTGTGTAATTTTCTATTTTTTAATATGTAAATGTAATCCAACCTGTAATAATTCATGTTGAAAATATACATGTTATTGTTGAGAAATGTTATGGTTGCATGTTCATGTATGTGTATTATGCTTCCGCATCGCTCTCTGAAATGATTGTCTAACATTTTCATATTTATCCTCTCGAGCCTTCTAAGTCTTGAGGAAGTAGAATCTGAGGACGTTACAGTTGGTATCAGATCATGAACAATAGCTACAGCTGATAATTGCTCACCATGAAACATAAAACTAAACTTCACCTTTCACTTAAAACCCTAGAAACTTAGTAAGTTGTTCTGAAGGAATAAGGTTTGACCTAGCCTCTACGTTAGAACCTAGATGTTCGAGAACTAGGTTTAGACAAGTGTCTGAAACCCTTTCCATATAGAGCTCATATGTATTGGGTAGCTACACTAGTCTACACCATGTTCTCAAAATTTCACTAGGTGACATGGAACTTGACTATCTACTGTGTGTGGGACACTCGGTTTTGCTGATTTGATTTTATTTTCCAATCGGCTTGAGCCTCGACAATTTTCTCTGACGTTTGCTTTCTCCGAGAAAAAATATATAATATTTTATTAGATATATGTAAATATGAAAATGTGTCCCTCACACAGGAGAGTAGTAAGTTTTCATACAACCTACGTGAAAGGATGTGACATCGGTCTAGAAAAGAGAGTAGATTTATATTAGATGTCTAAAGTCTTATTGTATATGTGACAATTAGAGTAGATGACTGATTTATATATGAAATAAGAAGGTGTAATCTTACCTAATTTTGATCTCTGATGTTGTAAGTTTCCTTGTAAGGATTTAAGTTGCATATGAGATAAATCCAAATTTGGAAAATCTAAGCTAACTCTTGATGATGAAAAAAAAAGCATACTCTCTTCTTACTAAGGCAATCTGAGTTAAGATAAGGTTGAATTTGCATAAGCCTCAAGCTCTTTTACAAAGGAGGACCCCCGTGTTAGGACAAGATATGTGTTGAACTCCAGAGAGAGTGAGACCCACAGGGAGAGGGTCATAGGACCTACCCCCAATATATGATAAATATGTGATATATATATGAAATGATGCTTCCTAAGCTGGGTTACTCCTAAGTAGATGAGTTGAGTCCTTTTTGCATGATTCAATCCTATATGTGAGAATTGGGTAAAAAAATGATGGGTAGACACTCATAAATTGAAAGTCAATCCTTTGACTGAGTTAGGTTCTAGCTCGAGTGACTGATGTAGTGAAACTCATCATTAGCTGCAAGTGAGGTGATATCAAAAATATTAATTCTGAGAGAAAAATGCCTTGTACATATGATACTCATAAATGTTGTTTCTTCTACTTCTCTTTCTTAATATATGATGCTAGAAACCTCACTTGAGCTAGATAGATGATGTATATATGAGAAGGCACTCATAAAAGCTTGGCCTATTCTATATTCTCTTCCTATATTATACATGTAATATCCAAGTTTGGAATCATGATAAGATTTTCTTAGTATATTCTCTTTCCCTCCATATAATGCATGAACGATATAAGTTTATAATATTCAGCTTGAAATAACCATGTCATTTGATCATATATTACATGATCACAAAAAATATACTTCTAACTCTAAGCTTCTAGTTTGAAAACAACTCTTACTATAGGGTGAAACCCTAATATTCACGCATCATGATAGACCAACCCTTCTCAAGCAATGAAATTTTGGTATGATGTTGATCATAAAGCACGATAATGATGTTAACTATGAAAAGTTTGCTAATAAATGACATGAGATCTTGATATCACCTTACACATTTTTTAGGGTGAAAGATGAAAACCTTGAGTAATTCCTTTCTCAACATGGAAAGCATTAAAAAAAACCTTATCCTTAAGGGAATTAGTCGAATGGAAATCCTAAAATATGGAGTCATGACTAGGACGCTAAGTGATGCTACGATTCTTTACAAAAATGATGATGCTTCCATAAGGTGGGGTGGGTATGCCCGACATGCTTGAATATTCTAAGATGAGAACTTAGGATGAATCTAGAATAATAATATTCTTGGTATTTAGAAGTGATGCCCTAAGGCATCTACAACTCATTATATCAGCTTAAGAATGAGACTAATAAAATTTCGAGGACGAAATTCCATAAAAGGTGGGGTGAATGTGATAACCCTGATTTAGGTCATTGATATTTAGATTAATACCTGAGTACATAATTGGAATAAAATGATATAATTGTGGAAGTTGAGGTCTTATGTGGTCAATTTGAGTAAGTTGATCTTGTGTTGATGATACTAGAAGTTATATTGATGTATACTTTGAGTTGGATGCCCTTAAATATCAAGTTGGATAGTTATGACTTCATTTATCATTAGGGATACACATGGACCCAAAGGGTGGAATGATGAACCTTTGTATGCTTAATAATCAAACAAAGTGGATTGAATTTGTCATTATGGTTTGAGGATTAATTGACTTGTATTCAAGGTTTATATACTTAATTATGAGGGTACTTGACGAATATATCTATATGATCATATATTGAGGTTCCAATATCAAAATTGACTTTATGTTAAATTACATATTGTGGAGTTAAGGTATCATATTCATGGTATGTTGATTTACCATTCAGGAGATACAATTCAGGAGATATTGAGTTTGATATAATCGACACTATTAATTATGTAGGATTTTATACATGGTAAATTCTGGATGATGGAATGACTTAGGCGGTTGGTTGTAAATTTGTTGCATGGCCCTTTTGTTTGGGTTGATTCCTATTAGTCCTAGGGTCTAGTATGGGTGGTGAAGACTTGGTCTTCCACCTCCATCTTCTCAGGATTTACCAACACCTCATTCCGTAAAACGTTCAGTGTTGGTTGGTTTCACTCGGACTACTGATTCATATCTTCAACAACCAGATATTTTGGATCAATGAGGTGTAAGCAACTGACCCCGTCTTGCGGGATATGAAGGTGACGTGAGGGCCTCGACCTCCGTCGTCTCTCTCCAAAGCTGCAAGCAGTGAATAACCTTAGAGAAGGAGGACTCTTTAGCTTTGCTCAACGAGCCTGATCTCCATCGATAGGAAGGTGAACCTCAGGTCCATTGCACAACCCCGTCACCTACTAAGACCTTTTCCAAGACAGAAATAAGACTGTGGATCTCCTTGAGGTATCTCAGACTGAAGGCAAGCACTGTGAAAGAACCCCCTCTTCTTCCAACACGAGCAGCTCTACCACGGCATCCAAGAGGGTGGAGAATGGTGGACCTATAAACATTGGCAGCCCTATCTTCTTCTCTACAAGAGTGTGTGACCAATGTTATTCGATTCATCAGATCCTTGTGGCAGAAGAGCTCCGCGCCATCCACAGATGTGTCAAGGAGGATGAGCGTAGAGATGCCTCGCCTGGAGGTGAGAACCAGGATGCAAGTTGGCAGCCGGTCCAGTAGCTACATGGGGTAGTCGATTCATCCAATCCATTGTGAAGCAAGGATCTGTGAGTATCCCTAGAGGGAGACCGGACCATGGTTCTCTTCCTCACAGTGAACCTCGGCCATGACGACGCTCGTGCAATGAAGTCGTTTATTTATGAGAGAAGCTTGTGGAGCCATGGTCTTGACCTCTTTCTTAGTATGGCCGTGAGGTTGAGAGATTCATCAGTCCTTGAGTTCACTACTAGAAGCAGGTGGGTTTCCTCGCCAAGAACCGAGTCTCTCATGGTGGCTCTCAGCCAACGAGCCCACACTGTGACTGGTCCCTCCCTCCTTACCGATGAGGGAGTAGTTGGATGTGTGCACGGTGGTCCACTAATGGAGATTCCCCCGTGCTCAAATTGCAAGTGACATATTAGGATCACTTGCCTCGGTGATGCACGAATGGTACCTATAGAAGAGTGCAGCAAAAGCGCATGCGTGGAAGAGAAACTAGAACAGGTGGGTCTGCGGGTTGAGGAGAAAGCAGATCCTCTTGAAGATCCATCTTTCTTGCCCCATCTAGGAATTCCTAGCCGCATCTTGATCTAGGAATAATATCCAACAGTCCTGGAATTTCTAGAATAGGTAATTTCTATTCTAAACTGGTAGATAATGTACATAACTTGTTTAATTCATAGAAAATAGCTCCCTAGGCCTATAATTTACCCAAAAATACCCATAGATTTAGAAAAATACCCTCTTCACTATGAAACCTTTATATTAGACTTTTGATGATTCATTTTTGAGGATTTTGATTTAGATGCTTTAAACCTAATACTAATTTTAGAAAATGGACAAATGATCAGGAAATTATGGACATAGAACTTGACCCCTAGATCAGTATAAGATCATTTAATGAACTTATAAGCAACTTGGAACCTATCTTGGCCAAAACCCTAAAATGCTTCAAATTAGGATTAATGATGAGAATCTAATGCATGTTTGTAATCTTGTTGTTAATCTGGTGATGACCAGATTATCTAGATGATCATGGATATATTTATATAGGAATCTCTGAACTCAAGTATGTGGTCTTATAAGTATAAGACTAGATTTCTTGGTTGCTAATGATATGTAATATCATGAATGCTATTATTTGGATATTCAATGCTTGGCTGAACCATTATGAGTTATACTTCACCAAAATCTAATATAACATAAAAGGATATGGATGGGTTGTAGCTACTAGTGCACCTAGCCCGGTATGGATGTAAGTTTTCTAACATGGATGTATGATGCTTTGGCCCATGTTAGATGTATGATGATATAATTTTTTCCCATACTGGATGTAAGTCAAGTGCAGATAAGTGTAGTACAACTGCATCAAATAAATGTAATAAAACAGATGTTTACCTAATTTTCGCCTTAAGAAATGGTTTTTCTCTCTTTCTTCCTTCTTCAAGTATTTTCCTTTATGTAGCATTTTACCACGTACCATCTTTTGTTCATTCATTTGTTTCACATATGTTTTAGGTTCAAAGATAGCATGGGAGAAAAATAACAAGGTGTGAGCAAGTTGTTCAGGTTACCTATTGTCTAGGATCGTAGTTAGAATACATGTTCAGACTGTGTAATTTTCTATTTTTCAATATGTAAATGTAATCCAAGTTGTAATAATTCATGTTGTAAATATACATGTTATTGTTGAGAAATGTTATGGTTGTATGTTCATGTATGCGTATTATGCTTCTGCATCGCTCTATGAAATGATTGTCTAACATTTTCAGATTTGTCCTCTCGAGCCTTCTAAGTCTCGAGGTGGAAGAATCCAGGGACGTTACACTTTGATTATCCTTTTTCTCTCAAATTTTAAAGGAAAGTCTTAAATGAATAATTTATACGTGTGCAAAGATTGCAACCAAAATTCTAAAAGAAAAGGGACTTTTCTTCATATGAAAGTCTCCCTCTAATTCCTTGCATTTAGGGCATCAATCCAACCCTTTTCTTTTTCTTCCTTTTCTATTTTCTTCATTTTGGCTATTCTTTCTATTAGAAATCATTTGTAAATGAAAACTAATTAATAGTGGACATCCATGCCACTTTCTAGATACTTCCACACAATTCTCTCAAGCACATATAATTATTATCTATTTTCTTTTTTCTCTTTGCTTATTATTAGTTTTCCTTCTCTCTTTTTTTCCTTTTTCCATTATTAGATTAATAAAATAATAGAATTTATGAAATCAAGTATCCAAGGGAAATTTGCATAAAAAAACTATTCTTTAAAACAAAGCATATAAATTTCCAACCAAACCTCTTTTACTAGAATAATTGCATTTCAATTATCTAAAATACAAGTGAAATTGAGATTATAACACTCTTCCCCTCTTATAGGAATTGTGTCCTCAAAATTCAATTATTCTCACAAACAACTAAGGATAAGATTGTTCCATGTTTGCTTTTAGCACCCATGTGGGTTCATCCTCTCCATGGTGCTTCCAAAGAACCTTTACCATCTCTATCTTTTTATTTCTGAGCTCTTTCACCTTGGTATTCAGTACCCTAACAGGTTACTCAGGGTATGCCATCCTCCCTAGGAGTTCAATAGGTTCAATACTCATCACATGGCTCAGATCCTTCACATAGCACTTTAGATTGGACACATGGAACACTTCATGAATCATATTATATTAAGGGGGTAAGTCTATATGATAAGCAACTTCACCAATCTATTATAAAATCTCAAACTGATCAACGTATTAGGGACTCTTCTTTCCTCTATTAAAGTTATAGCTCAGAGGGGTCAGATTTTCAAAAACACATGTTCACGTGCAATGAAGTGCAAGTCAGTCTGTTTCGCTTCAACATATGATTTTTGTTGATCCTGGGCTCTCTTTAGCCTTTGCTTGATCAAAGCGACTTTATCATCATACAACTACAATTCTTCTAACCTCAGCAAGGTCCTTTCACCGACATCATCCCAGTGAAACAGTGACTGACATGGCCTCCCATAAAGAGCTCCATATGGAGGCATCCTGATACTAGTTTGGTAGCTATGGAAAGTACTTCTCCCATGATCCACCAAATTAAGTGCACATGCTCTCAACAAATCCTCTAAATTTTGGATTGTTCATTCTGATTGTCCATCAATCTGGGGGGTGATGGACTGTGTTGAATTTCAACCTTGTAGTGAGTTCTTTATTAACTTGTTTACACCTCTTATAGGTGCACTTAGGGTCACAATCAGAGCTAATTGAACTCATAACACCATGAATACAAACTATATAATATATAGTTCAGCTAGGTATGTCACTTTGGAAGTAAACTATAAGGTGAGAAAATGCACTGATCTGGTTAGGTGGTCCAACACAACCCATATTGCATCATGACCTCTCTTTGTCTTTGTGAGACCCACCACATAATCCATAGTGTTGTGGTCCCATTTCCTCTTACGAATCTCAATTGGCTGTAGTAACCCAGCACGACCTTCACCATAAGGCACATGAGACAACTGTATACATATGATGCTAGGTCTCTACTCATTCCAAGATACCAAAAATAATGTTGTAAATCTTTAAACATCTTCTAATGCTAGGTTTCATGGTAAACTTAGACTAATGAACTTATAAGTCCTAAAGGGTGAATCCTGTGGGACCCAATTACAACTTTCATATCAGATTCTACCATCATCACCCATTGAGGTATGTTCCTGAGTTCTCATCATCAAACACTTAATCTCAACTAACTCTGGGTCATCTAACTAGGCTGTTACAAGCTTGGTCAACAAGTCAGGCTTGATTTACCTTTATTTGGCACTTCAATTCTAGCATCCATCATTTTGATCACAAGATTTAATCTTATACCTGTAGAAATCTTAATTCCACTTGGTAAATATATCCTCATTTGAAATTTTCAATTTGGTGATACCTTGCTCTCCTACACTTTCTAATTGTTTATCCCATATTCTCTCCTAAGGGGGTGGTAAATCCTCAAACTATCAGTTATTCTAAAAGGATTTCAACTTAAGTATTTATTCCTCATATTACTTCCATACCTAGTATCTAAGCATGTGGCTGCAGTCCAAATACAAAGCTCATCCCATCCCAAGGGTAGAGATTGTGCATCACACATTATCATTTAATTTCATATATAGGGTAAATCGTTGTACACCTTCCACCATTCCCTTAATTCCATGTACAAATATAGGAAAATTTTTCTCATAACCTTTGTGTTACACCCCGATCTCACAATTACCATTAATCATGAGATTAAGGTCAAAATTGAGGATTTAACATAATACAAAGATCACCCTTAGCTTTTTCTTCTTTTTTCAAACTATTTGTTTTCTCGCATTGAACCACATAAACTAACTTTACAAGGGAATCTAAACATTGATTTCTCTAATCTGATTTTAACAGTAAAAATGCATGTATGAACATTCATTATGTTTCTCATACTTTTAAGCACATAAGACTTGTTGATTTGAACATATTGCTAAAAAGAGGAATAATGTTATACGTCATCATTTACAACTCTCTCTTATTTCTTTACAAGGATCTAGAGTGACAAGGACCGAATGAACTTAACTATACTCAGACTTAACTCTGGTGGAAGATCTACTCTGATGTAATGATATCTTCTTCAAGTCCATGTGATTTCCCTAAACAATTTGAGTAGAGGGGTGAGCCTACTCGCTCAGTGAATGAGTACTTCAAAGAAACAATCTAAAGCACTGATGTAATTACAAATATACTTTTAAGCAATTGATATCAATTATAACAACAGATAGCTTTAGAGAGTCTAATAATTGGCAATCATAAATATGGCAGGATACTCTAAATATCTATAAGAGTGAATCAATATATGAAATGCTTGATTGATCATAAAGAGAATTAATAATTCAGAAACTTACAAAGAATAATTGAATAACTGTACACACTTGTTTGACCTCACATTCATTTTATTATGCCATGATCATATGCAGTGTACTCTACATATGAAGACTTGTAGTGCACTGCGATCACACCATACAAGACTTAGCGGACACACCTAGGAAATGCTAAGTCTGACTACTCTCCTGTTCTGCAATAGGGAAATGGCTCTCTGGCCTAAACTGGATTCCTCCTCTAACCTGAGCACACAGGCAGAGAGTCAAGCCACCTCTTGGCTTTTTTGTACTCTAGTGCCACCAGGACTTCTGGTTGATGTTGGACATTGCAAACTATAATTTAAGGAGACTTCTACTAGGGCTTCATCCCCCGTGCCACCTGATAGCACGTTCCGATCCCCATATACTGGATGCTTCTAGGGTTAGGTCGTTTCACCCCTAAGGCGCAGACCTCACATAGGGGTTCTATGGTGTTCAGGGCTCCTAAGTTTATTATTTTATTATTCCTAGAAAGCTCTTTCCACATTGTACCCTTCTCTTACTTATACTTGACTCTGGTATTTCTATGGTGTCACGTCTACTTATTTGAAGTTATAATACAACATGTATATCATTCTAAACTTGGTAGAGCAGTATATTCAAAACACTATAATATACTGAGTAATCAACATACTATACATGCAGGTAGAGTAAAATTATTAAATAAAAAGATTTCATGTCCACTTGGCACATACACACTAGAATCGTGCATATCAACCCAAATCTTGAGTTGTGCATTTCATAACTCAATTAAGAGTTAATTACTTATTATGACAAGAATTATTAATAATAACTGAGAACATTGATATCACAATACTTGATTCATTGAACATCCTACCCTTAGGGTTTCATTTAATCACCACAAATTCTACAAACAAAGGTGTAATACATCTATCACATACTTTTCAAATCTTTAAAACACATGATACATGGGATCTCAATCCCTTATCACATTACTGGGAATTCTCATCCCTTCACATCATTATCATGATTACTGGATCTGGGTATTCAAACCCTTAGATCATCACATAACATTGTTACCTCTATAGCAGGTAACCATTACCACTAGGTCCTTAGACCAAAGTATTCATTTCACTGGTTGTACAAGTATTCTCATGGCTCACAAGGCCATTGCACATCTTGTCACCTCTCACTAGGCAACAACTTATTCACATGGCTTCCATAAAGATTTCATGTGACATAAACATTCATTGAATAAAGACTACTATCAACAAATCATATAAAATCAATATATGTATGAAACCTTAGAACTGAGTTGAATTTGGGTTTCCATGCCATACACTAGGATATCATGCATCAATAATAACATTGAATAAATAAAGTCTATCATGTCAATAAAATCCCTTCAAATGGATTTCACGATATCTATTTGCAAATATCCAACTTTCCTCGCATCTAGGGTTTTACCCTCTTTACAGAGATAAAGAGAGTATACTTTAATAAAACTACAAGATGAACCCTAAACATTATCATTCCTCCTACCATAAACAACACGTTTTTAAGGTCTAAAACAACAACATAAGATCACATTTAAGATGCACATAATAGATGTGGGAAAAGTTACATATCTCACCTGATTTGGAGAGAGCAATTCTCTCTAGATCACAAGCTCCATGAAATCCAACCAAGATCCAACACTTAAGTCAAAGGATCACCTCAAAAAAAAGCCTTAGCCAAAAAATATATCAAGGAAAAGGGAAAACAACCCTAGGACAAACTATGGAAGAAACGAGAAAGAGATGAAAACTTCCTCTCACTAGTTACCACCATGTCAAAACATAGTGCAAGGCATTTTGATGAAAAGTTTCTTCTCAAGAAAGCCACCATGGATGATCCACAATATACGAACAAGAAGGAAAAAGAAGATGGAGATTTAAGAAGAGGGAAAATGTGATCAAGAGTCAAGATCATTTACCAAGAGAAGAATATCCAAAAAATCACCATTAAAAGGGTTTATTTAGCACAAATCCTTCATCAAGCAAGGTTGATCGGCCCCCAAGGATTCAAGATCAGACCCCCTTGCTCCTAAAGCTCCAAAAACAATCACAAGCAAGAAGAAAGAGAGTAGGGACAAAAAAGATGCTCACACACTACTACAGAAATGGCTTATAACGTCACATTTAGAGGCGTCAGTTGTATCCCAAAAACTGACACCTAAACCCTAAAACGTCGGCTGAAAGCACAAACTGACATCTATATGTGAAGACCGGCCAGACACGGGTATCACTTTTTATTTAGTGTCGCTTGCTCAATAAGAAGCTTACGCCTTAAATCGCCTGCCAAATCCAAGTTTTCTAGTGAAAAAAATTACCTCCAAAATTTCACATACGACGTCGGTTATTTACCAACTAACTGACGACTAAAGTTATTTCACGAGACAGAAATCGGGCCCATTTTTTTCGTCAGTTTTCTTTCCATAACCGACGCCGATATGTGTTCCCGCATTGTCCCCATGAAAATTTCTACCCCTCGAATTGCCCAATTGGCGTCGGTTTTTTATGACAACCGACGACTATTGGTCGTAATTCAAGAACTTTTTATTTTGTCGGCATATCTAGATAGACATCGGTTTTTTAGTTGAAACCAATGACTATGAAGCAACATAGGTGTCTGTTTTGTTGTGGTAATTGATGCTTTTGGATTTTAGGCATTGGTTTCTGAAACAACCGACAATGATTGTAAACTTAATAGCACCCATGGAGCATACTCTTCCCCATTCTCTATTTCATCACATTTCACTAGGGTCTCTGACCATTTAGTGATTCTACTGCCTGTTGCTCCTCCACCGACCATCCCTACCCTCCGCCCGCCGTCCCTACCCTCCACCGGCTGTCCCTACCCTCCACCGCCAGCTGCTCCTCCGCCATCCATCCCGTCCCTACCCTCCACTGCCTACTGGCCATCCTCCACCGCCTACTGGCTTCCACCACCTAGGCCTGCTCAGCTCCTACCGATTTGCTGGGAAGCGGCCTCCTGGTTGCTTCTCCACCTGTCGCCTCTGCAAGGAGATTGGAGCTGCCGCTCATCTGCTTGTTAGTTGCTTTCCCCTACCGTCAGCTCATCTTCTCATCTGCCGCTCATCCACCTACCACCGTCATTTTCTCGTCCACCACTGCTAGGAGCTTGGACCTTCCCCTATTTCTATAAGTAAGTAGTTTCATATATATCCCACAATCATCCCCTCTTACTGTGTTTACAATTCCGATTTCAATTATGTTGCTACTTGTATTTGTTTCTAGATAGCTGAGAAGCAACTGACAGATGGTGTTATCTGCCAATTCGGATTTCGGTTGTTGCTTGCATTGGTATATTGTATTATCAATTTCTACATTGGAAACAAATCTGCATGTGTTGGAGGTTATACTATGTGAAATCACAGGTTGATGATTTTGTGCTGTGAATCCATATTGTATGATGTAGATTGATGATGATAATGGTTGACTTCTCTCTTGATTAACTAATCCAAATGAAATGTGACCTAATGTGCATGTTGCTATATTTGAGACCTAATCTTGTACATATTTCACCCTAATCTTGTATTAACTATATGGTTCAATTATGAATGATAGGATACCTACATTTGTGTGTAATGATTATCTTGATGATGAACATGCATGTACATTGGAGATGTTGAAATCAATGTTATAGAATATGATACCTAGACTAGGATATAATTAAGACTACAAGATGTTGCTATTGTAAATCAACCTAGGATATGAACAAATCTTGTGCTTCCAAATATTTGTGCTTCTAATCCTCATGCTTGACCTAATTCAGTAAATTTTGATTCATGTTGAAATAAGATTCAAACTTTTCCATTGTAGCATCATAATTTGATTTTATTATGTGCTTTGAACCTTGAAACGTGTGTGTTAAAGATACATTAATGTTGAATCTCAAACATAACTCACATGTGGGTCTTCTATTTCTGAAATGATTATGTGAACTCCTAAATCAGTAACATATATTATTCTTTGTGCACCCAAATACCTTGTGAATCATGTATGTTCCCTAAGGTGATTAAATGCCTAAATCTTGACTTGAAATATGACCTAGGATTGTAGGTATAAGAATGACAACATACATGTATTTGTTGGCCTAGAAACCCGTCCAAGATTTACTCATTAGGACTAAATCTTGGATAGTGCCCGGTTTGGGACTGTTCTTGAACACCTAATCTCACTTAGGATATAAGTGTATAATGTGTATTGGGTTTTCAAGAAAATTTTGACAACATTTCCCCATTTGTTCTCTAAGTACATATGTACTTGGAGAATAGTGGGGAAATGCTACCAAAACCCAATACACATTATACACTTACAAGTGAGATTAGGTGATAAGTGGTACACATTTATTATATATAAGAATGACAGCACATGTATTTGTTGGCCTAGAAACCCGTCCAAGATTTACTCATTAGGAGTAAATCTTGGATAGTCCCCGATTTGGGACTATTCTTGAACACCTAATATCACTTAGGATGTAAGTGAATAATGTGTATTGGGTTTTTAAGAAACTTTCGGTAGCATTTCCTCATTTGTTCTCTAAGTACATATGTACTTGGAGGATAGCGGGGAAATGCTTCCGAAATTTTCTTGAAAACCCAATACACAGTATACACTTACTAGTTAGTTTTGGGTTTTATGGGAGGCAGAGAAGCCAGCGGAAACAAAAAATTTCTTATCCCAAACCCAGAATAAAGGAATCGCGTCAACGTCTATACAATAGGAAGGATGGTTTGTAGAGACATACCTTGTCTCGAGGCTTGCTCGACAACGTTACCTCGCGGCTTGTGTGGTATTCACCTCCGGTCTTGGATGGTGTCTATGCATCTCCTGGTCTCACCGGGACTGTCAGGATTGACAGTTGTCCTCTGAGCAGTAGAAGTCTCCCACCTCTGAAGTAGTCTACACAGACCACTTAGAACTCCGATCTCCTTGTACCACAAGGAATCAGAAGGAGTCGCACCCTCATGTCGGCGTAATAGTCACTGACACACTCTCCTACAACCAGTTGCTTTTCTACAGTTGTCTTTCCCTTGGTGTGCCTCCCTTATCAGGTAGCACTTGCTCGGGCTCTCTCGGTTACCACAACTAGATAGAACGACAACTTTGTAGAGAAACTGGTGTTTTGAGTTGTTGTTTGAGAAGCCCCCAATACCCCTATATATATAGGAGGGTCATGGGATAGGGTTCTCTACCCCAGGCAATGCGAGATTAAAGAAGGAGTAGAAGGATTTGGGATTTTCCAAAAAAACAACCAATTGCGCCATCTGAACTGATCGTTTCAAGCATGAACTGATCAGTTGGGGACCTGAGCTGATTGGTTCACACCTGAACCAATTGGTTGGGGCACCTGAGCCAATCGGTTCACACCTGAACCGATTGGTTGGGGCACCTGAGCCGATCGGTTCAAGCATGAGCCGATCGGTTCACGGTCCTGGTCCAACTCGAATTGACTTTCATGTTTTTTTCCAACTAATCAAATATTAGTCCTTTTCCAAATCAAATTTTTATAAGTGAAACAAATATGTATTTGCAAAAAAAATTCTTCTGACTTTGCAAACGATCTCGGTTGGTCACACGAATCGACCGGTTCAAAAATTGAGCCGATCATTTCAGTGACACATGAGCCGATTGACTCACCACTTGATCCGATCGGTTCATCAACCTGAGCCGATCAGTTCAACCCTGTGACCGATCGGTTGGGGCAGTAGATTGTGCAAATCAGCCAATTACAGTTCCAATCAATCCAATACTCTTAATCATCTGGTCCAACACCTTGAACACTATGATTCTGAGCTATCAATTGATTAAGTGTTTAATTGAACTACTAAACTCCTTTAGTAATCAATATAAACATTATTTGTGGATAAACTCCTCTTTTAGGTTAAATCCTATGTGTGTGACCCTACAGGTCCATTTCACGTTGGCAGTGAAAGTCCATAACACTTATGACTTCACAAGCAAAGAGCGGTGCCTAGTCACACACCAGTTCTACCCAAGTGAAAAGGAAAGTTGGAGAACAACTTTCAATCCTACAATCCATGAATGGTGTTATAGTGAATGTAAAATTCCTTTGTCACTAATATCCCAAATGAACTCAATGCATGGAACATTCATCCTATCAACGTTCATTCACTTTCTTGATCTCAGAGTAGATTGGAGGAGATATGTATGACATCAATATCATATACTGACTGATTCACACATGCATGCATGCCTATCACAATCCTACTCATCAAGTGGCCATGGATATCAAACTCCCTCAGGAGGGAAAAATCCCATATCTATCACTCACCCCTCAAAAGCTCCATGTGTCAAATCCACCCAATCATCACCTTTATAACAACCCATATTTCAGGATTAATGTGTTTGATGATATCAAAGTGTACCCAACGACATGTGTTGAGTGTAGTGATTTTAGGTCAAAGAATCACACTCACCACCATCACTGTGAGAACTGAGTGTGACTACAATGCCATGGTTCCATGTGTCAAACTCATGGTGGGTCTGTCTGGAACACTTGTTCTCTAACAAGTACATATGTGTTTGGTTTGATATCTCCATATCACGACTAACGAGATTCTGTCATCAACCAACACTACAATCTAGTCTTGTGTGTCATGGTTGTCTATCTAACTTGCACAATGACATCCGACTAGGAACATAATAAGAATGTACAAACTCTTAGCATCTGTATGATCTCATCGTTCAGGTCCTCAACCTAAAAGCATATGTCATTGAGTATTGTCATTCTCTAGACATTCAATCTGTTCTATCATTATCTCATATGACTGAACTAGAAAGAATTGGAAGCTTGCCTTTGATGTTTATCAAATCAATCTTAATGTATCCCACCAATCATCCCATGATTGGCTCTCAGGGCATACATACCAACAGACTCCCACTTGCACTGCAAGCCAATCACCCTTGAATCATATTCTTTGTGATCTTCAAACATGTCCCACATGTTACAGTGCTCTAGTGCTAACATAGTGGGTTATGGCAACACCTTGCCAGAGTCGATATTAATTGTATGTCTCTCATCTCTTCTCTGTACATCACACATATGAGATGGAGTTGCCGTAATATGTGATCTAGTATTCCTTTGCTAACCTTTAGCCACATTGCATGACCAAGCACTCCTTATTTGTCATCAATGACCGGAATATCTATAAGTTCATCTTATGAATTTCCAGATCCATATAGTATCCACTAATGTTCTCTAATACACAGATACTCAACTTTTTCCTTTTAAGAAGTTTTATTGGAACATTTCCATTTATCAACAAACATTCACTTTATATATATCCCATACATATTTTGTGATTATTTTTTTGTCCTCTTCGGAAGTTCGCATTAGTGTAACTCTATACAGTGAACTGTTCCATATTTCCATAGAACTAGTACTTCTCAAGTACTTATCAAGTTCTTATGGTATTCTAGTAACCCTTACATGAAATAGAAATACATCCACTCGTCATGTCCCAGATACGAGTTACCAGGATGAGCACATGATATTGTCATGTCCTACATACAAGATGATGAATGTATTTTATTCTTGCTATGTCCTATACATGCAAGATAATGGGATAATTGCATACATGATAGATCCATATCTATTCTTAGTGTTTCCATTCTTCATAATAATTGGACATTTGGCCTTGGGATACTAACTCCATGTAACATGGATAAGTTTTCTCCCACTGATTATGTGCACACTGAACCCTTCAGTATAGATTGCCAATGTATGCTATCTCTTTTCAAGTCAAGAGGTTTTTGAGAACTATCTCTATAGATCTCTATTCCTATCACATAGGAAATGTCTCTATCTTCCTTAAAGATAATTTCCACTTTGGATTTCCATTCTAGAACATTTCCATTTCACATCAACATGTGGAATGTGAATATGCTCCCACTAAATCATAGATCCCTTCTTTATCTTTGACATATCAGTCAAACCCTTTGACTATATTATCAAAGTAAAGATCACAATTCTGAGTTGCTTGTACTCAATCAATCACATTGATTCGTCCATTGTAACTTATAGACTTCATTTGCATTAATGGATTCATAAACCTTATAGGTTGTGTCACGTACACATCCTTGATTTATTCCTCATAGGAATGTGGTTTTAGTATCCGTATGTCAAATCTCTTAGTCATTAAGTTGCAATCAACAAGCATCATCCTTCTCAAAATGTCATCCATGTATCTTAACACTTAAGACTCATTCGCACTTATGGATTTCATCCCAATGGGTGCTACCATCAAAGTCATAACTTATGGTTCACGTGGAAGTCATCTAGGATGTAATGGTCATAAACCATAACTCAAAATCTGGTTCCTCTAGATAGTTGATTCATCACGTGACCAACTCATCACATGGATAATTGAGGTGTATCTGTCAAGGATATAAGAAATCATAACTCCTTATGATTCTTAATGTCCTTTATTAGTGTGGGGTATTCTTTATTTAATAATAACCTAGTTATTTGATAATCATCCTCTAACTCCTTAGAGTATGACTCCTTTTGATTTAGACATCACCTTGCCTTAATCATGAGTTCACTACTATCATAATCACTCACAAGGTCCTCAAACATTTCGTTCAAGTATTTCGTTCATTGATCTCATCAAGAATTAATCACTTTACCAAATTCATACCTCATCTATGATATTCTTGAACACCTCAAGATATTCATATTGGTATTTCTCTAAACACCATTTGAAGTACTAGCATTAACTCCAATAGGTATGTAAATACATTACATGTATTATACCTAATAGGATGATCATTCTCCCACTACCACTAGTGACGATTGATTAATCATGTCTAAGATATTCATGTCTCTTACAGGTTCTCTAACCAAAAAGAGTCTAGACTTATCCATCATATGGAATCTAGAAATGAATTTCTCATGATTTATGCTAATTTGATTGTTCGAGTTATCAATAACATTTAGGTATCATTTTATATTATGCATACCAAGTACCACAAGATAAACAAGGCATTGCCATAAAGATCATATCTTTTAAATTGAAACATCAACTTTATTAATTGTTATCATATGCAAAAATAATGTGTTTCTATCCATTGGCAAATATGAAATAGCAGTTCATAACTTTATTACATGCCTTCAAGGTTGAAAATAAACTAAAGTACTCCTATCTATGGTGGCAACACTTGTCCCATGTATTGGGTGCTTTACACTTTATATCTCGGTATCATATACCTAAAAAGTGTTACAAGTTTATTTCATGAATCCTTTAGGTGGAGACGTCTTTCGCCTCCTTCTTCTTTAGTTCTTCCAGATAGAGTGGACAATTTCTTTTCCAATGTCCTAGCTTTTGACAATGGTGGCAATTGCCTCTCTTGGTAACGCCTCCCTTGGCCTTGAGAGTTGAAGACGACTTGGGCTACTGGCTAGCATCAGAACCTTTCTTAGCCTTGCCCTTGCCCTAGCGCTTGGACTTGTCTTTCTTGCTACTGATCATCATCACAGACTTAGGCTTGTCCTTCTTCATTTGTACCTCAGCTATCCTCAACATGGCCAACAACTCTATCAAAGGATTGTCAAAGTTGTTCATGTTGTAGTTCATCACAAACTGACTGTAGGATTCTTGAAACAATTACATTATCACGTCAGTAGACAACTCTTGGCTCAGGGGAAATCCCAGTCTTGTCAGGTTCTCTACATACCCAATCATTCTGAGTGTGTGAGGATCAACTAGATCTCCTTCTTTCATGACACACTTGAACAACACCTTGGAATCATCATATCTCTCTTTCCGTGCTTGATCTTCATACATGTTCTTGAGATGCTAAATCATCTCAATGACACCCATGTTCTCATGTTGTCTCTGCAACTCGTGGTTCATGGAGCACAACATCAAGCACTTTGCATCAATGGAATCTTCAGAATGCTTCTTATAAGCATCCCTTTCTGCCTTTGGTGCGGTAAGAGCAGGTTCCTCTGGAGCTGGAGTATCCAGGTCATAGAGCTTTCACTCTTGAGTGAGAACAATTCTCAATGTCCTAAACCAGTCGTGGAAGTTAGTCCCATTCAGCTTGTCCTTTTCCAGGACCGATCACAATGAAAAGTGATTGTTATTTGTTGTCATTTGTACTACAAAAGGAAACATATGCAATTTGGTCTAAAAATCAATTTTGACTTATTTGATTGATTTGAAAGGTTAACAATATAATTAGGACTTTAATTAATTATTGCTCGCACTATTTTTGTTCAAATTGATAGCCCTCACCATCAATTTGGAAGATTGCAGTGTACATCCTTCTAGTGGGTCAAGATCCTGAAATCCTCTTAGTCATGGACCAGCTAGGGCTTTCACCCACAACTTAGATCTTCCAGGTAGGCAACTTTTTCCAATTGCATCATATGCAACTTTTGAAAGATGTCATATGCAACTTGTTGCCATGATCACCTTGTAACATCCCCAATTTCATAGCTAAAGTAAATCTTTAATGTGGGGTTTTTAGTAAAGGCATGCCAAGCGATGTAATGAATGTAACCGTAGCTAGGTATGTAATTAAGTTCACAAAATGTGTAATACAAGCAATCTGATCAACCAATACACACATAATGACTTAAATGTGTATGATTGTAGTCAGTTGTATATGAATATAAATGAATTATTTCTATGAACAATAATGTGACGAATATATAATATGATGAGTCCAGTCCATGGCTTGAGCCTTAGACCTAGCTTAGATCTTGATGTTATGTAATTAAAGAAATATTAATCACATGTGTCATACATGAGCTTCAATTGAGAAATTATTTTGACTGAAGACTTATTTTCGTGATTTGGAATACAATTAAGCTTATGGACCCTTTAAAATACTAAGGGATAGGCCATGTGCCCTAGAGCCCATTCCAGCCCTATTGGACTAAATAAGCTCTACAAATAGGTCCTTAACAGTACAAATTTGGGGATTCAGCATTTCATGTTCATAATAAATACTCAATGTAATTTTAATAGATGAAGAATTTCTATATAAGATCAAGGGAGAAAATTTAGAAGATTTTGAGTTATCTAGTGGCCTAGGTGATTAAATTAGTAATTATCTGATATTTATCTAAAAGGCAAATTTGGAGGTTCTATCTAATTAGTTTTGACTTGATGTATTTCTAATGTAAAGATTATTAGAATACAAGAATCTCCCAAATTTTGGGATCAAACGGAGCTACGATTTGGGATATACAAATATTTCTATAAAATGGACTTTTATGCAAAAAGAAAAATAAAAAAAATAAAAAGGGGGAGGCGACTCAGTCCTCGCGGACTAAGAGTCACGCCCCCATTTTCAAACTGGAACAGAGTCCCCCAAGCGGGGTGTACTTGCCCAAGATCCGGAGGGCAAAAGCTTATAAAAGTCGCTTTTCCTAGGCTGCGAGGGTTAGACAAACCTAGATCTAGGGTTTTCGTGAAGCTTTAGCAGAAGAGGGGAAGATCCACAGCGAAGAAGAAGACCAAGAGGGGCGGCGGCCATAGCATGGTTGTGTCTTGGGGATCTTCAACCTCATCCATCCAGGGCACAGAGAAGGTGTCGCCCATGGAGTGTAGATCGGGAGGGAGTCATGGAAGCAATCACCGCACGAGTTCATGGCCACAGAGGCGAGATCGACCTCTAGAGGTGATGGACCAGCAGCGCTCAGTTTTTCTGCTTACACACGCAAAAACACAAAGGGAGCGGGAGGTAGGCGTCGGCCCTAAGGCCTGAGATGCATCTGAGACGAGGGTCGCCGAATCAGATCTTGACGGCATATATTCGCCAATGTTAGCTAAGCTTCTAAAATTCATATCTTGAGCTACAGACCTTGGTTTGGGACAAACAAGATACCTATGGAAATATATTCGAGTATACTATCTTATAAAAATAGTTCCAGAGTATGATTTTGATGTCTTCTATTTATTATATTCTAGGTAGACAAAACTATATGATTTTGATGTTTTGCCAATTTAAAATAGTAAACGAATTTACAAATTCATGCAAATTTTATTGAAAGTGTATTTTGGTATTCTTAACATGATTTCAAAGGCTGATTTCTATTATATGAATTTTTGTTGAGGTTTTTGATATAAACCCTAATAAGGGTATTTTGGGTATTTCACCCATGATATGATTTTTAAATGACCTGATATTTTAATACATGATCATTCCTACATTATATGAATACTTTTATGGAGATTTGATGAAGTTTCTTGTGCTATTATATTAGTATCTAGTTTTAGATGAGTAGCCATTATGAAAGAATAATAAATGATTATCTTGAGACAATAATAGAGTCAAGTAATATTAGTATGTATGCCTATGTTTGACATTTTCTTCTTATATGATCTATATGTTCATATTAGTGCATAAGATGATTTATGTCTTATTGGAGTATAAAGATAATATTTATTATATAGTATGAGTTTTATTTTATTTCAACGCTAAGATTTTATGGTGATTTTAGATTAAAGTTATGTTTAGTCTAAATAAGAACCCTAAGTTGGTATATATAGTTAGGAAGATGAGGTTTTGAGATTTAGAAATAGAAAGAGGGAACATGTACTTGGACTTATAGAACTTCGATTATATCCAGGTGATTAATATTTGGAACAAGAAATCAAGACTAAGTTAAGGACATCATCAACACAAAAGGTAAGTGGTCCATGCACATGAGTACTCATAGTTTATGTTCAATATGTTTACATGTCTCCAAATAAGAGTTTCATGATCTATGTGATTTAATGTTCTAAGACTTCAATGTTAAGATTTGCAAACAATATTATTCTCATATTTCTTTATTTATGCAAGTTTTGATACCAAAAGTCTAAAATAGAGATATGTTGCTCAAGATAGTTGTGACTCGTGGACCAAGTCCATGAGAAAGTTGAAGAATCATATTCCTATAAGATTTCTTAGAAATGTTCGAAATTAATGAATAAGATTGTAAGATAAGATATGCAAGTAATGTAGCCATACTTAGTTAGTGATTGGGATAGTTTTGTATTGAGAATTTAAGTACACATATGTTGTCAAGGATTTCTCATATTTATAGGCATAATTATGTATTACAATTTTAAATAGAAATATGCCATTAAGATTTATTGGATAGATTAAGATCTAAGAAGTAAGTGTTGTTTAGATTTCTTAGATGATTAAGATCTAAGAATTAAGTACATGATAAGATATATACTAGAATGCATTAAAGTCATGATTGAGTTGCACGATGAGAATCTATATGATTTCTACTTTAAGGTTTAAGATTTAAGTTTATATGAATGGATTGAGATCAGACTTAATGAGATTTTATATAAATTTGAGTATCATTAAGATGCAAGTTAAGATTTTCTAAGGTTTTTATTCTATGGTTTATGATTTAAGACTTAATTCCATTAAGATCAGATTTTGATGAGGTTTTAATAGAGAATGAGTTATCTTGCCAAGAATCATATATCATACTTTAGCTATACACATTACTTAAGTTACTTTTGTATACTTAGTATTTCTATACTCATTTCAGACCTTGTCTCATAAGACATTAGACTCATGTATGATATAATTGGTATAATGAAGCAATCTTACCAAATAAGAGTTTTAGAATAAGGTTTACCCAAATAATGAGATACATGTTCAGATCCAGCAATGAATTTAGTTTAGAACTTAAGAATAAGAGATTTACATTCAAACTTAGACTACTCACTGTGTGAGTAGCTAGATTTTGAATAAAGATATATGATAAGGGTTATAGACCCAATCTCAATTATGTTGTACTTTGAGATACATATCCAAAATTCTATAATAGATTCAGTTTAGATTTTAAAGAGCAGAGATTCAGATTCAGATTTCTGATTCAAAACTAAGTACATGTTTAGTACTCAGTTTCAGATAAGTTTAGATTCAGAGTTTATTAAAGATAGACTTAAGATAATTAATTTGAAACCTTCACATAATAGGTTATATAATAAGTCCTCACCAGAGAGTCTCGGGACAATTCAGAGGGCGCGTCGCGCCAGACACTGCGGGTGTCACAGAGGGCATGTTATGCCAACAGAGGGTGTGTTGCACCATAGAGGACACTTCGGTGTCAACAGAGGGCACGTTGTGCCAACAGAGGGTGTGTTGCACCATAGAGGACACTTCAGTATCAACAGAGGAGGACTTATTATATAATGGTGGCCACAAATAGATAAAAATCATAAGTAAAAGATACTTAAGATTAGAGCATGTCTGTAATCTCATCCACGAGTATGATGGGAGGAATTCAAATAAGATATTTATGATCCAGACACTTTGGCGTAGGCCATGAGACCCAGAGTATAGGTCTCCAGAAAAGATAGAGTAGAAAATAAGAGTTTAAGAAATGAGAGATAATATGTTTCTAGATTTAATCAGAGTTAAATGTTCATTTCATATTTATGATGTTCAAGAATATTTTTAATATTTCAGTTCTTTAGCAATGTATATTTTAGAATACTCATGCCACTTACTCTAACGACTATTTTTCCCAATGCATGGTTGGGGATGTGATGTCCGTAGGTTCTAGAACATTTGAAGAACAAAGGGACCAGGAAAGGCCTAAGAGATTTTCAAGCTTTCCTAGTGGGGTGCCATCTACCTAGTTGATCCTGAGTATTGACATCTTTTTATTTTGAACTAATGCATAAACATGATGTAGTTTTATATTGATAAAAAGATGTGTATGAATCAGTTTTATAGTTTTGCGAAGTGTTTCATTTACTTTTATTGCAATGGTTATCATGTTTGTGAGACTCCCAGATGAAAGGAAATTTTTTTTTTGGTTCCACTCATGTGATATAAAAATCTGGGTATTACACACCTCTATGCCTCAAGGTGCTAGATCCTATCTAGGTCACCTTTTTAAGTCCGACCCAAAGCCAACACGATGAATATGCACCCTACTAGGGTAGACCCACATATCCATCCTTCCCGCTTCCACGAGATAGACAGTGCACCACGCTAGGGCGTGCCTACACTTGGTTGATCAAGCTTTTCACGTGTGTCGCATTTGGAAGGCATCTAAAACTTTAATATTAATGAGGTATTTGGTTTTATAGGTACATATACATATCCAATCACCACAATATATAGTACGTATCATATACATGCTATATCCCACAGAAAACTTGAGAAATGATAAAAGCAATGATTATGGCCATCCTAATGTGATTCCTCGAACCAAGAGGAATCACCATCATCTAGGTCTACATCACATGCAACCTATCCATGATGAAGTGCTATAGCTGTCTGAGTTGATCAACTCATCACATGAATGACCTGCTCGCCCTGGCCGGTCGTCTGGGTGCCACCAACCGATCGGTTGGCTCCTCCAACTGATCGGTTTTCCTGGTCGTCGTGCATCTCCTCAGGTCACCACCCGCTCGTCTTACTTCTCGAGCCGATTGTCTGGATCACCAACCGATCATCTCAATTGTCGTCAGATTGTCCTCCGTCCTTTGACATAACAAGAAATATTAAAAGGATATATCCTATTTACATTTAAATTGGGAATCCCCGAGTTACATTCGGGGGGAGAAAAGGTAGGAAAGAAATCTCGAGTTATCTCGAGTTACATCCGGAATAAGGAGGTAGGGAATCGATGCACAAACTGAGATGCAAGCAACCACATTCAACCAAGGACACATACATAGGGTTTATTGGCCATAACCACGCTATACATCCACCAAAAAACTCATTTATGGGTGACGCGTATCAAAGTGCATTCATATTACATATCATATATGTATATTGGAATTTGTGGAATTACGACTGGACATGCATAAAGCCAATTTTATTTGCATCATATGTAATAAATAAAGGCGACAAACCAAAATCAATCATATTGATAATCCTAAAGTATAGAGCAGTTGACGTGGCTCTAATACCACTGTTGGGTTTTATGGGAGGTAGATAATGCAGCGGAAACAAAAATTTTCTTCTCCTAAACCCAGAATAAAGGAATCGCATCAACGTCTATACAATAGGAAGGATGGTTTGTAGAGACATACATTGTCCCGAGGCTTGCTCAGTGACATTACCTCGTGGCTTGCGCGGTCTTCACCTCTGGTCTTAGACAATGTCTGTGTAGCTCCTGGTCTCACCGAGACTGTCAGGATTGACAACTGTCCTCTGAGCATTAGAAGTCTCCCACCTATAAAGTAGTCCACACGGACCACCTGGAACTCCGATCTCCTTGTCCCACAAGGAATCGGAACGAGTGGCACCCTCCTGTCAAAATACTAGTCACCGACACTCTCTCCTGCAACCAGTTGCTTTTCTACAGTTGTCTTTCGCTTGTTGTGCCTCCCTTATCGGGTAGCAATTGCCCAGGCTCTCTCGGTTACCACAACCAGAGAGAACGACAACTTTGTAGAGAAACTGGTGTTCTGAGTTGTTGTTTGAGAATCCCCCAATACCCCTAGGTATAGGAGGGTCATGGGATAGGGTTCTCTACCTCGGGTAATGCGAGATTAAAGTAGGAGTAGAAGGATTCAAGATTTTCCACAAAACAACCAACTGCGCCAGCTGAACCGATCGTTTCAAGGATGAACTGATCAGTTGGGGACCTAAGACGATCGGTTCACACCTGAACCAATCGGTTGGGGTACCTCAGCTGATCAGTTCAAGCATGAGCCGGTCGGTTCACGGTCCTGGTCCAACTCGAATTGACTTTCATGTTTGTTTCCAACTAATCAAATATTAGTCCTTGTCCAAATAAAATTTGTACAAGTGAAGCAAATATGTATTTGCAAAAAAAAAAGTCATCTGACTTTCCAAACGATCTCGGTTCGTCACACGAATTGACCGGTTCAACAATTGAGCTGATCATTTCATTGACACATGAGTTGATCGACTCACCACTTGAGCCGATCGATTCATCAACCTGAGCTGATCGGTTCAACCCTGTGAGCTGATTGGTTGGGGTAGTAGACTGTGCAATTCAGTCAATTACAGTTCCAATCAATCTGATACTCTTAATCATCTGGTCCAACACCATGAACACTATGATTGTGATCTATCAATTGATTAAGTGTTTAATTGAACTACTAAACTCCTTTTGTAATCAATCTAAACATTGTTTGTGGATAAATTCCTCTTCCATGTTAAATCCTATGTGTGTGACCCTGTAGGTCCGTTTCACGTTGGTAGTGAAAGTCCATAACACTTATGACTTCACAAGAAAAGAGTGGTGCCTAGTCGCACATCAATGCTACCCAAGTGAAAAGGAAAGTTGGAGAACAACTGTCAATCATAATATCCATCAATGGTGTTACAATGAATGTATAATTCCTTTGTCACTAATATCCTGAATGAACTCAAGGCATGGAACAATCATCCTGTCAATGTTCATTCACTTTCTTCATCTCAGAGTAGATTGGAGGAGATATGTATGACATCAATATCATATAGTGATTCACACATGCATGCATTCCTATCTCAATCCTACTCATCAAGTGGTCATTGATATCAAACTCCCTCAGGAGGGACAAATCCCATATCTATTACTCACCCCTCAAAAGCTCCATGTGTCAAAGCCACCCAATCACCACCTTTATAACAACCCATGTTTTAGGATTGCGTTTGATGATATCAAAGTGTACCCAATGACATGTGTTGAGTGTAGTGATTTCAGGTCAAAGAATCACACTCACCACCATCACTGTGAGAACTGACTGTGACTATCATGTCATGGTTCCATGTGTCAAACTCATGGTGGGTCTGTTCGGTACACTTGTTATCTAACAAGTACCTATGTGTTTGGTTTGATATCTCCATATCATGACTAATGAGATTCTTTCATCAACCAACACCACAATCTAGTCTTGTGTGTCATTGTTGTCTATCTACCTTCCACAATGACATCTGACTAGGGACAGAATAAGAATGTACAAACTCTTATCATCCGTATGATCTCATCGTTCAGGTCCTCAACCTGAAAGCATACGTCATTGAGTACTATCATTATCTAGACATTCAATCTGTTATATCATTATCTCATATGACAGAACTAGAAAGAATTGGAAGCTTTCCTTTGATGTTTATCAAATCAATCTTAATGTATCCCACCAATCATCCCATGATTGGCTCTCAGGGCATACATACCAACAGTGAGATTAGGTGTTCAAGAATGAGATAGGTGGTACACATTTATTATATATAAGAATGACAACACATGTATTTGTTGACCTAGAAACCCGTCCAAGATTTACTCATTAGGAGTAAATCTTGGATAGTCTCTAGTTTGGGACTGTTCTTGAACACATAATCTCAGTTAGGATGTTTTAACCATTAATTATATATAGGACCTTAAACCCTAAAGTTTTAACCATAAACTCTAATCTGTTAACCCTAGACCCTAATATTGTTCTAATATATACTTGTTTTCTCTTTTATCATAGAATGGATAGATCATGGATGTCCATTCCAAATCATTGCACCCCAGATTTTATTTCTGGTCTTGATCAATTTATTAGATTTGTCGAGGAACATAGGAAACAACCTAGAGATAGGCTCTACTGTCCATGTAGGCACTGTGTTAACAACTTGAAAGTCAGCATTGGTGACGAAATCAAAAGTCATGTCATGTGCAACGGGATTGTACAAGGTTATACAGAATGGCACTAGCATGGATAGATTTCAAACCTGAAATCAGTGGATGTTGATAGCAATGCTTGTGTGGAAGAAGAAATCGCCTCCGATGATGTAGATGTGAACGAACCAGTTCCAATAGACATCGTTGATGCGATGTTGCATAGTTGTGGGGTAGAGCACACCGATCCACCTCCCATGTTTAGAAACATTGTGCATGACGCTGAGATACCATTATATACTGGTTGTAAGTTGACGAAGCTTAGCGCTGTGTTGAGATTGTATAAGCTGAAAGCTAATAATAGATGGAGTGATAAAAGCTTCACATCATTGTTGTCTTTGTTGAAAGAAATTCTTCCTGAAGGAAACGAGCTGCCAATCTCAACATACCGATTAAAGAAATTGTCGTGCCCAATGGGAATGGAGGCCAAGAAGATACACGCATGCCTGAATGATTGTGTATTATTTCAAAAGGACTATGTGGATTTGAAAGATTGTCCCAAATGTGGTGCGTCAAGGTATAAATTGACGACTTCAGGGGAGTCCAAAACTGGTTCTCCTGCAAAGGTGATGTGATATCTACCTATAATACCACAGTTGCAATGCTTATTTGCCAACCCGATAGATGTGAAGAATTTGAGGTAGCATGCAGATGTTAAGAAAAATTGTATGTGTGTAGAGATCACAATGAAGGATTGTTAATTGATAAAAGATTGCAATATTAGAGGCATGCATGTTTATATTTTTTATATGTTTTATTTTTCTGAATGTGAACTTTACAATGTGAATGTGAACTTTACAATGTGAATTACCTTACAATGTGAATGTGAACTTTACAATGTGAACTTTACAATGTGAATTACTTTACAATGTGAACTTTACAATCTGAATGTGAACTTTTAGATGGCTGAGCATTCATATGATGACCGTGCTGATGATTACCATGAGGGTGAGGACGTCAATGCGCCACCTCACAATGTAAGTTTTAAAAATATATCCCACCTCACATTTATAGTTATATCATGTAAGTGTGTTTTTTTTGTCAAATTTTAGGTTGGTGATGTACCCCCTAAAGAAATTGGGGCACTTGATGGGCAGAAAAAAAATTGAGAAAGTGAGGGGCATCACAATGATGAACAAGTTACTATAGCAAAGGGGCAATGGAACCAAACTGGCTGTAGATTTCGATCATGTAGGAAATCCAGTTGGAGTGAACCACAACTTATTTATTTCATATCTTGGGGTTCTTACTTACAGCCATTGTAGTCCTATTTTTGAATCCTGGCATAGAGTTCGTAAGGGGAAGAAAGACTTAATCTGGAAGGAACTATGTGTGAGTTATCATTATTTACAATTCTATTTTTGTAGATTACTAATTTTTAGGCTACTAGTTAATAGCAATTCTATTTTTAGAGTATATTTGATCTGGATGAAAAGCTGCATCATAAATGTGTGATGCAATGCTATGGGAGGATCCCAAGGAACTATAGGACAAATCTCACCTGAGATTACATACGCAATGCTGAGAAGAGGTTCTTGATTGATTTTTGTTTGTATTATCTTTAAAAAATAAATTTAGGAAGAAGGCAACCCCTGAGCAATGGAACTACCTGGACCCCAAAGACTGGAAGGAGTTTTTGTTACCCAAAGAAAAATGGATGAATTCAAGGTATTAAGCGCCACTCCCAATTTAATTAATATATGTTCTTATGTATTCACCTATTCAAGATTAACCTTTAGTGTTACTAACCAAATCAAAGAGAAAGGCGTGCACTGAATGTGCATGACCACACAATGGGTCCAAGAGGCTATGCAGGCATTCGCCAAAGACTACAGGCTGAGTATACTGCTCAGTCTGTTACTACTCAGGAGTCCTCTACTATTGGTCCCACAGCTCTGCCTCGCCGTGCTATGTGGATAGCTGGGAGGAAAAACAAGAAGGGAGATATAATGAAGCCCGCAACTACTGAGGCGGCTACAAAAATGGTAAAATTCAACTCTTAGAGAAATCGATCGATATTGATTATTGTTATGTTTACTTACCAATTTATGTTGATGGAAATTAGTGGGAGCTGCACGAGCAGATGAAGGAAGGCAAGTTCATCCCTGAGGGCACAAGGGATGAATTGACAGTTGCTCTGGGTAACCTAGAGCATCCTGGACGTGTTAGGGGTGCAGACGTTGGTGTGGGCATCAAAGTGTTCTTTGGGCCATCCCAATGCAAACCTGTCCCAAAAGTGGGACTTTCACAAGTTGAGGTAACCTGTTCTTTTTTTAGAATGTTATTGCGAAAGGCAACTAAATAATTGATAGCTAACGTTTCTTTTATCCATGTATAGGTAGATGAATTAATTAAGAGGAAATTCCAAGAAGCAATGGTGAAGTGGCAAACGTCTCAGATGGCCACTCAGACGGTACCTGTGACGTGCGACACTTCTATTACTCCTACTATAGAGGTTGGGAGTAATCCTGTAGACCCACCACCTAGCACATCCTCTGTAAATATTTTTATGACATAGTAGCTAGTCTTTGTAGAGGTTGGGAGTTTGTGTATATATACATTTAACATTCTTTATGTAAATTTGTAGGGGTTGAAGCCATGCCATCTAAAAAGTCAAGAATATGTCGTTGCAGAGGCGTCGGCTTACCCACCTCTTCTAGGGGAAATGTTTCATGGGACTCCAGAACCAGATGGTGCGGTTCGTGTGAGCCCGATAAGTGTAGTCCCCAAATGGAGGGATCTTACATTGCCATATGCCCACCTAGATTCTGAAACGCTTGGTGAGGCAGAAGGCAGAGTGATATTGTGGCCCAAAACAGATGTCGTCTATACTAATATTATATGTTGAATTTACATTATGTTAATTTGTTAGTGTGTATGTATATATGAGTCAATTGATATGAAATTATATATACAAGCAAAAAGGAAGACACCCGCTACATCTCGGCCTCCACCTCCACCTCCTGAAGTACCAAGTTGGCTTCCAAAGGACCTACACACCTCGTTAGGTCCTAATTGTAGGGGTATGGAAGATTGGTTAGGCAAACATGATCCAAATTTCCCTATAAATGTTACTATTCCAGAGGAAGTTGCGGGTCAATCATACAACAACAATCTATTTATACAAGTTTTACGTACGTATTAATGCATACGTAATACAAGTTTTGCATATGTATTAATGCATACGTATTATTACAGGTCAATCATATGATAACAAGATATTTATACAAGATATTTTGGAGTTTTTTCATTATGATTGGCTGAAAACATCTATGATAGAGTTGTGGATATGGTGAGATCTTATTTATACATCCATATACCTTGTTTTATATATGGTGATCTGGTTTCTTATATATTAATGCATACGTAATACATGTTTTGCAGCCACTTACACACAATATGTACAGATTTTGCATTTTCCCATGTGGGATTTTTGGTTCCGTCTTTGATTAGTCTTGTAGTTAAACACCCTAGGTCAGTTACTTCATACTGTTATGATGTTTTTAAATATTTTGGTAAAAACAAGAAGACGGTGATAATAGGTCCATTCAATGTCAGGTAAGTTTACTTTGCTTATAATTTGGACTTAAGAAAATTACATTTTTATTATGACCTTTGAGTTATTAATTTATAACTTTCTTATCTTTAGTGGTAAGCATTGAGAGTTACTAGTTATTGTCCGCAAGACGTTCACTGTCTATTATCTAGATCCTGCGGGGAAGGAATTGAATATATATGGACACGCAATGAAAAGGCCATTATTCTCGTGAGAAATATTTCATATTTTTATATCCGTTAACATTTTTTATTACATTACTATTTAATAATGTAATTTAATATGTTACATTAACATGTAGGGCTTTACAAGAGTACACCAAAGCTGGAGGAAAGATCCCCAAGAAAAAGAACCATCCACTAACTTGGCAGAATGTGAAACTAATTTCCCGACTCCAATGTATATATTATTTATGTGAGATGTGCTTATTTGTATTTTTGAATATTTTGTATGTTTCAATTTATAGTGTGATACAGAAGACAACGAATGGGCATGTGGATACTATGTGATGTGATTTATGAGCATAATTATCAAACATGCCGTAATGGAATCGATACCATACATCAGGTATTATATGTAGTCTCATTAGATAATATGAAATATATCAATCTTATTATATATTATTAATTATATATATATACATAATTCTCTTTGCAGGTGTTTAAAACTGACTTCACTATAGGTGAAAAGTTATTAGATGTACATACTCCCTATACGATGGATGAGTTAAATGATGTAAGAGAACAATGGGCAGAAGCCCTACAAGTAGTGGGAATTTTTAAATATAATTGGGATAATGACGATGATGAATAAAGAATGATATTTCTAAATTTTGTTCTCATAATTAGTTTTCTGTGAATGTGAATGACTTTTTATGAATTGCCATATGTGTGAATGTGAAGATGATCAATACATGAATGTTTCTACATGTGTATGAATGTGAAAAGAGATGAAATGAATGGAACTGCAGGTTGCTAAATGTGTGTGAAAATGGAGGAAATTTGAAATGGAACTACTGGTTTCTACATGTGTGTGATGAAAAATAATATGAATTAAATGTGCTTATACATGTGTGTGAATCACATGATAAATATATAATATTGTCTATCTTGTTAATTTTGTAGGTTTATGGTCTGTTGTTGGTTGATATCAATGGATGTTGTAAACCTACAGTTCAGAATTGAACTATAGGTTTTGCATCCTGCTGACCAGCCATACAACAGGTAGACCTATCAAATGGGTGGGTGGGTTGGGTTTGGATTGGGTCATTGTGGGTGCGGGTGTGGCTGGTGCAGGTCAAAAAGATACACTTGTAAATGGGTGGAAGAAAAGCACACGCAAACCTGACCCAGCGGGTTGCAGGTTGCCCGTGGATGCCCATATAAAATGTGTACAATTAATAATAAATTACCAGTTGCTTTTTTTAACACTAAAAACAACATTTGAAATATCTTGTAACTATTGTTTTTATGTCAAATATAGTGCAAAAGAACCAACCAACTATTATGTTTGACGTCAAACTATTCGATTAGTTTTTGATATATAAAAAAGTAGCAGCTTGTTGTATGTTGATATAAATTAGGAAAATCGATGTAGTTTTCATGGATAAATATCACAAAAAATACATAATTTTGTCATGTAACATTAGGCATTCCTAATATTACAAGTACTTGTTATTGCCTATTGCAAACACAAAATAAAGAGAATACAATTGTTGTTGGTAAAGGTAAAGAATTAACTTGTACAAAACAAGAAACATCTTTTAATAGGTGTATGTGTATATTATGTATATGAATATATTTGCTTCAATTAACTAGGTCACCCGTGGGTGCCCGCGGATCACCCACGAAACCCGCTTAATAAACGGGTGGGTTTGGGTTTGGGTGACTTTCAGCGGGTGGCAAATTTTACCACCCAAACCCAACTTAAACAGGTCGACCCATGGGCGCCCGCGGATTTTGACCCAGTTTGACACGTCTAATAGCAGACCTGCAAACTAATAAGAAAAAAAATCAGAACATAGGCGTCAGTTATTTGTGTAAAATCGACAACAAAACACATAGGTTTTGATTGGTAGCTTAAAACTGACATCTTTATCCCCTTCTGGTATCAGTTATACATAAAACCGATGCCTATTGCGGCCAGGTACCATGGCCATGTTGGGTAGCATGGCTGTGGCGGCAGGGGATATGGCGTCAGTTATTAGTATACAAACTGACACCGATGGTGTCAGTTATTAGTAGATTCTGGCCAGGTACCACGGTCGTGCTAGGTAGCACGGCTGTTGTGGCTGTGGATATGGCGTCGGTTACCTATATAAAGTCGACGCTGATGATGCCCTTACTGGTGCCTTTTTGGTGGCGGGAAGGGGTATGGCATCAGTTGTTACTTAATAACTGACATTTGTAATAAGGTTATAGTGTCAGTTTACTTTAAGAACCGACACTGATAGTCCCCTTGCTGGTGCATTTTTGGTGGCAGGAAGATTTATGGCGTCGGTTGGGGGATCGACATTGAAGGTGTCGACTTTTATCGGCGCCCACTTGGGTGTCTCTTGGAAACCGATGCCTTAGGCCTTAAATAACCGACACCAAAGGCTATTTCTGTAGTAGTGACAAGTGAAGAAAATGGGTTATATACCCAAAGGAGGAGGGAAGTAGAGGTTTATGAGGTGTCAACATAAAAGACTATCAAAGCACACATGTCCTCCATGCAAACAACCTTATCACCACTCACATGCATATATAAAAAAATTTATGTTTATCTAGAAAAAGTGTAGGAACCTTCAATGTTGGTTACTACCATGTCTCGGTCGAGACACTTTCTTGCACTTGGTATCTACCAAACCCTAAAACACCATATACATGGTTGATTATGGAGAGGCGCAATATTCCTTATGTCCATGTGGATAAGGGTTGGAGTTGTAATTAGTTGGGAGTGGTTTATGTATAGAGGTGTGTTATCTCTTTGCTTGGGGTGAATACCTGCACTTTATAAGCAGGAGTTGTAAATGTTTTTTCGGTGATTTTGCCTACACGAGGAGGGTAGGATGAATAAAAGCACCTCCTGGCTTTACCAAAAAAAAAGACTCTTCACAAGAGGACACAGTGTATCAACCAACCCATCTCTAGGTCATCTCGGTTGAGTCCAAACTACATTTAGCATGTGTTGCGGTTGCTACCCTCACCCAAAAGTGGGGTAGTGGTCACAACACTCAAACCCTAGCATAGTCACCATATCAACTAAGCAAACCCTAAAACCCCTATAATCATTATAAGATGTCACATCACCAAACATGTTTCAAACATGGTGCCCCATATCACAATCTTCTCTCTCTCATTATGCTAAAGCACAAGAAGCATTCTCAACATGTGGCATATTGCAAGATAACCCTCACTCATGGGTAAATTGCAACCTAGTCCAAGACAAGCACATATATAGAAACGATAGCTCAAACATCAAACAAATTGGACCAAAATGAAAATACATACATGTCACATGTCATTAGGACATCCAAAAAGATTATATGAAGGCTTAAACATCTCATCATGCAAAGTAATTACAATTAAGCATAAGCTAGGTGAGGGGTCTTACAATATGAGTACCGACCATCTAGGTGAGGGAAAGAGAGTCCCAAGATCCTATAGAGGTAAGGAATCGTGAAGCCTCATACACAGGTTGGTAGTCCCTGGTCTTGAACTCAAGGGGTTACTTATGTTGGATGAGAATATTTAGTGAGTAAGAATCTGTGGCGAGAATGCCATATCATGATTTGGTTGGGTACATGCTTGAGTCTCTAAGTCATGCAATTTAGATGACCAACGCTAAGGAGGTAAATCTAAGGTTCGTATACCAAAGAGGGAAAGTGGTGGTATCTAATGCATATAATGCACACAAGGTTGAGTGAGTTCTAGAGGTTAAGCATGGCACACTTTGCAAGAGTTGGGTTAAAGGAAACCCCATTTAGACCTGTATATATGATTCATGAGCCACTCACACAAGTTTCTCTAATGCTACCATGATGTCATATGTATGTATGAAACTTGTACAACCTTCATAAATTATGGATTGATATGACATAATGGAAACATAGAGATGAGTTGATAAGTTCTCTACTCGCTAGCCACATGCATGGGTGGAATAATAGGAAATATATGCCTACATGTGATGATCTAATTTTTGGATTCAAGTATGGTTTTGTGAACCTTGGTACTGCCAAGTATTAGTTTTATCTTGTCCTAGGAAAGGACCCTTCCTAAAAGAGGAAGTAGAAAGCTAGTTTAAGAATTGAAATAACATTAAAGGTCACTTAAAAACTTGAGATATTAAGTTAATGAAGCAAAAAAGCACATAGATTGAGTATGATTCTTTAGACCCAAGTGCGACCATCACTAAGACATGATGAAAAGTTACTATGGAAGCGACCGATAGAATGGGGCCACACCCAGATGGGTAGGTTGTCATGATTCCCATGAAGGGACATAAAGAAAACTATGAGTGACCTGAGAGATGAAGAAATTTCAGATGAGAATTCTAAAGGATATAATGTGCTTGGATATTATTAGAGGAACCACCAAAAAAATGGGTAATGAAATAAATTTAAGTTATGTAATCTAAATAGAACCCTAAAGTTAATCATAAGGTCAAGTAGGGATGAGACCAATTTGAGTAGGAGTTGATTGTTCCCTGAATGAACACAATAATGTGGTTGGGAGGTAACATCTATGTTTTCTCAAGACCCATGATTGAGGAGATTGGCCACCTTCATGAGTTCATGGGGCCCAAGGGGTAAATGTGAGAGACACTTCCTAAGTTCATAAGGTGAGATCACCCTAAAAGTACTGACACCCTGGGGACCTTGAAGAGATGACTAAGAATCAAAAATAGGAGTTATGATAAGACTCAAAGTGTAATGACCACATTTGTGCTTAATTGGTAAACTAGGGTTTACCTGAATGATTACATGCTTGATTAGATTGAACATCGTTTAGACTTGATTAAGGATAGTAGATCAATTGTGATGTTTCAAACCTAAGAAGAAACTCTAACTATGATTTTAGTTTGAAGAATTAGAGTTTGAGAAATGTAAACCCTAATCGGCAAAAATTACGGTTTTAACAGTACTTGAATATGGAATTTGATTAGGATAGCAGTGTAGTAAATGATTTTTCATATTTTCTAAAAATTTTGTATTTAATTGAATTTTGGAAACAATATGGATAACTCAATCATGTATATTGGAGAAAAAATTTAGAATATTTGAGTGTTCTTTGAATGTGGTTCTCAGTCAAACAATACTTTGACCAAAATGTTGACAAAGTGCTTTTTAGAAGTGTAGTGTTTTATTTTTATTTATTTATTGGTAACTCCAAATTATCTGAAATTTTAACTGGATATCTGAAACTAAATCATAAACAACATGTACAATTTTCATAATTTTTTTATTCTTATAGACCTCATCAGTAGATGAACTACAGTAACTGACATTTCTACAAAATTTTGGATAGCAGTGTACTATTCTATTTTTAATTATTTAATAGAAGCTTGGAATGATCTCCAATTATAACTAAATCTTTTTAAATAAACTATACATAACATGATAAATTCTCATAATTTTTGGAGGAGGTATGATCTCTAAAATACATGAATTTATAGAAACCCTTTTATGATAGAAAAATTTTTCTAAAATAAGAAAAAGTATAATAAGGGGTCAAAGTGCAATTGACCCAAGCTGTTCAATTGCTCTATATGGTCAACATAACACCCAAGGAGATTTCATAATTCATTATTCAATCCACAGAAATGAAATCCTAGAGAGAGAGAGCTAGGGTTTGAGAGGAGAAATTCATGGAGATGCTGACCTAGGGTTTGGCGGTCCAAGGAATGATGAAATCATGTAAGTTTAACTTCTTTGGATATAGTTTCATGGTGAATCTTCTCTCACATGTCAAAATTTCGTCCCTCCTCTGATTTGATCCAAAATAGTATTAAAACTTCCCCTTTTATCACTCTTTCTTCATAATCCCTCATTTTTAGGGTTTCAAAGTTGAAAGGAAGAAGAATTGGGTGAATTGCTAGGGATTTTATGTGAGATCGAGATTTTCAGGGATGCACGACATTTTTAAGGTGTTTTCACACCTTAGGGTGAGTGGGAACTTACTTTAAACAATATATTGCACGAAAATTGGTTAATTCATCCATAATCTTTAATTGCTAGTATGCGACTACAAACCCTGAATTATCTATTTGTTCTAAGTTGTTGCAAAATGATATGAAATGGATTCTTCCTCTATTTGGATGAAGTTCAGATGATAAAATAATATTACAAATGTATACAATACATCCTAATGATAATTCCCTAAGTATTCACAGAGGTTATAAGAGTAAACTAAAAAATAAGGAATTTGTCTATGATTGAAATTTGTTGTATAAGTAAATAGAGAAAATTGCTTATCTAGATCCCCTTGGTTATGAATGAGTGTTTATTGAAATTCATAGTACATATATGTCAGATAATATCTTGGATTTCATTCAAAGTGAATAGTGTTAGTTTGATATCTCAGTAAAGAGGGTGAAACGCATGATGTGAGGAAAGTTGGATATTTGCGAATAGATATCGTGAAATCCATTTGAAGGGATTTTCTTGACATGATAGACTTTATTTATTCAATGTTATTATTGATGCATGATATCCTAGTGAATGGCATGGAAACCCAAATTAAACTCAGTTCCAAGGTTTCATACATATATTGATTTTATATGATTTGTTGATAGTAGTCTTTATTCAATGAATATTTATGTCGCATGAAATCTTTATGGGATCCATGTGAATAAGTTTTTTCCTAGTGAGAGGTGACAAGATGTGTGATGGCCTTGTGAGCCATGAAAATACTTGTACAAATAGTGAAATGAATACCTTGGTCTAAGGACCTAGAGGAAATGGTTACTTGTTACAGAGGTAACAATGCTCTGTGATGATATAAGGGTTTGAATACCCAGATCTAGTAATCATGATAATTATGTGAAGGGACGAGAATTCCTAGTAATGTGATAAGGGATTGAGATCTCAGGTGTCATGTGTTTTAAAGATTTGAAAAGTATGTGATAGATGTATTACATCTTTCTTTGTAGCATTTGTGGTTATTAAATGAAACCCTAAGGGTATGGTGTTCAATGAATCAAGTATTGTGATATCAAAGTTCTCAATTATTATTACTAATTCTTGTCATGATAAGTAATTAACTCTTAATTGAGTTATGATATGCACAACTCAAGATTTGGGTTGATATACTCGTTTCTAGTGTGCATGTGCCAAGTGGACATGAAATTTATTTATTTAAGAATTTTAGTCTGCCTGCATGTATAGTATGTTTATTACTCAGTATATTATAGTATTTTGAATATACTACTCTACCAAGTTTAGAATGATATACATGTTGTATTATAACTTCAAATAAGTAAATGCGACACCATAGAGATACCAGAGTCAAGTATAAGTAAGAGAAGGGTACAATGTAGAAAGAGCTTTCTAGGAATAATAAAATAATAGACTTAGGATCCTTGAACACCGAAGAACCCCTATGAGGTTTGCGCCTTAGGGGAGAAATGACCTAACCCTGGCAGCATCTAGTATATGGGGCCAGAACGTGCTATCAGGTGGCACGGGAGACGAAGCCCTAGTGGAAGTCTCCTTAAATTATAGTTTGCAGTGTCCAACATCAACCAGAAGTCCTGGTGGCACTAGAGTACAGAAAAGCTAAGAGGTGGCTTGGCTCTCTGCCTGTGTGCTCAGGTTAGAGGAGGAGTCCAGTTTAGGCCAGAGAGCCATTTCCATGTTGTAGACCAGGAGAGTAGTCTGCCTTAGCATTTCCTGGGTGTGTCTGCTAAGTCTTGTATGGTGTGATTGTAGTGCACTACGAGTCTTCATATGTAGAGTACACTACATATGATCAGGCCATAATAAAATGAATGAGAGGTCAAACAAGTGTGTACAGTTATTCAATTATTCTTTGTATGTTTTTGAATTATTAGTTCTCTTTATGATCAATCAAGCATTTCATATACTGATTCACTCTTATAGATATTTCGAGTATCCTGCCATATTTATGATTGTCAATTATTAGACTCTCTGAAGGTTTCTGCTGTTATAATTGATATCAATTGCTCAAAAGTATATCTGTAATTATATCAGCGCTTTGTAATGTTTCTTTGAAGTACTCTTTCACTAAGCAAGTAGGCTCACCCCTCTACTCAAATTTTTTTTAGGGAAATCATATGGACTTGAAGAAGATATCATTGCATCAGAGTAGATCTACCACAAGAGTTAAGTCTGAGTATAGTTAAGTTCAGTCGGTCCTTCTCACTCTAGGTCCTTGTAAAGAAATAAGAAAGAGTTGTAAATGATTATGTATAACATTATTCCTTTTAGAAATATGTGTGAATCAACAAGTCTTATGTGCTTAAAAGTATGAGGAACATAATGAATGTTCATACATGCATTTTTACTGTTGAAATCAGATTAGAGAAATCAATGTTTAGATTCCCTTGTAAAGTTAGTTTATGTGGTTCAATACGTGAAAAGAAATTGTTTGAAAAAGAAGAAAAAGCTAAGGGTGATCTTTGTATTATGTTAAATCCTCAACTTATGCCCTAATCTTAGGATTAATGGTAATTGTGAGATCGGGGTGTAACAACGTGGTATCAGAGCTTAGGCTGAGTTGTCAGGGACCATTAAGTAAGTAAGTTAGAGTCATAAGTGTGGCAGATAGGAGATGTTATAGTGTTAGCTCTGGGGATTTGAGTATTTGGATATCCTGGACCAGTATCTGAGTACTTGGATCAACCAATATCAAGCTACTCTGTCTATTCTTTCATGTATACCCTAGCCAGGTATACAGTGGAAGGATGGTCTAGAGAGGAACCCTAGAAATATTAGGGTTAGAAATAAGATAAGTAACATGAATTAAGAGCATAAATATAAAATGAGATAGAACTTTCATTTCATATTGTTTTTTATTGGAGATGAATAGGAAATCTCTTATATGTTTGAATTCAGATATTCAGTATTTAGAAATATATATGGGTCTTTAAGATTTGTTGTACACTATGCAGTTGTAGCATTTATTGATTACATTCTTTATATCAAGTTGACTAGAAATGATATTTGAATGAGCTTTCCTAAGTGGATAAGTTTTCTTCCACACATTTGAGATGAATAGGAGTTGAGTAATCCTGAGTAGCTCTTGGCTTCAGGACTGCAGGTTTGTCCTGGTCCGACTGGTAGGATGCATTACTTAGATCTAATGACTCCTATTAGTAACGTAACAAGAATAAATTCTGGATAGATTAGATCCAAATTTTAGTATGAATGTATATACTCTAAGATTTTTAAGTATAAGGGAAAGACTGGGATAACTAAGAATCAGTTGAACTGATATCTGAGATCCAACTTTGGGACCTCATATGAGAAACCCTTAATTGGGAATAAAGGAACATGACATAAGGTTCAGATTAAGTTTAGTTATTAGTATTATATGAACTCTAAATATGAAATATGGAAAAGATATGAGAAAAGTATGTAAGGGGCCAGGATAGTAAGAATCAATTATGAGGAATGGATTATATAACTGAGTACAATGTTTTTATGTACTCTAAAGAAAAGGGAAAATAGAAGAAAAGATCTAAGTATACAATAAGTACATAGAAGTGAAAAGTCTTCAGATGAGTTAAAGTAAAGAGAATTATATGAACATGTAAATCATGAGACTAGGATAACAAACTTAGTTGAAACAAAGAGAAATGTTAGAAACGATGAGATTGATTAAGGAATGAGGGTTATGATATAATTAAGAGCATGGAATGTGTACCTTTATTAATAATTTTAATATATTCATCCTTACTGCCTTTGGATTCCAAGTCTCTATAGAACAACAAACTAGTTTCTAAAAGAAGAACAAAAGTGTAGCTAAATAAATGAATAAGTCATACAAAGGTAGACTATATTCAGGAAGGAAAAACTTGATTGAAAGAGAAACTATGTTTCACCCATGCATGACTCGTTTGATTTAAAATGAAGGATATGTAATGTATTACACAAGAGGTGATACATAATGGAGTAATATATATTATAAAAGAAATAGGTGGTGAGATTCAAGAAAGTGCTAATTAGTCAAGTATGCTTGTTGATAATTAATTAAACCTACATATGAGAAATGTATTATTGAATGTTTGAAGATAAGAATTCTAAGTCTCAAAATCATCCTCTTTCATATCTTCCTTAATGTGAGCAATGTGAGAATGAAGTGATAAGAAAATGAATCATATATGATGCATAACCAGCATGGTAGAGACATCTAGTGAATGTAATTATGACACACAATATGATGATGAATCCCTAGCAGGGTAATTGAGAATGTAATCTATCTGAATGGCCAAGTAAGAGAAAGAAAATTCAATCGATAAGATAAAGAAGACTTTAGTAAAACTTGTGAGATCCAAAGTTTGAATTTCAAATTAAGGGATCAAGGTCACATCACAATAACGGCATGCTACTGATAAGGACCAAACCCTAGAATGTTTACAGTTGTAGTAGTTCAAGGGATGTCACTAGTGATTTGACCTTGAATACTAGCATCTCTATAAAACAAGATCATGAGATTTGCACCATGAGAAGTAAACTAGCACTAATAGTAATCTAGGGTTCAAAGATAGCTAATCTGAAAGGTAGATGAACAATATGGAAATGATTTTGAGTAAAGAGTAAGATATAAATTTGAAATGTAACAAGTGTGTTTTGAGAAAAAGAAGAAATACAATATGAGTGATGTGCAATATGAGATAAATTCTTGCAGTGATAGCAAGAATGATGAATAATCTATTTGTACCTTGTCTGTTTCAATTTTAGGAATGTTTAATCTACATGATTAAAATGAGAAGGATAAGTAGCAAAAAGTAAGTAGTAGTGATTGAGGAGAGAGATAAGAGAAAACAATGGCTTTTAGGAATATGTGAATTTGTTTTTAGAAGTATAATTTGTTGAAGGTATATTAAGGGATGTAAATTGGTTCTACGTACGATTTTAGTGTACATGTGCAAGCAATATGTTAATTAAAGGTGTCTGATAGTTGTAGTCATTCATACCAGTAATCCATCTTAGTATTGTACAATTGTGGTATGGTGATCTGGGTTGAATAATGATGGAACAAATGAAGGGTTACCCTGAATAAGGTAGTCTTACCTATTCACTCATGAATAGAAGGGATGATAACCATATTGTATTGATATGCAACCATAATGAGGTATAGCTTGTTATACCTAGCTTTAATATAACTAAATGGTGGTAATTGGGTATGAATAGTCCTTGAATGACTAATACAATCATGGAGTACTTTGTTACTGTTGTTTAAACCCTAGTATGCTATAATCTGATGGTTACACCTTGAATTATGTGTGGGTTCATACTTGAGAATAATATGGAATGTGATGGTAATGCTTCACCTTATGCATCCATGATGCAATGGGGATGTCGTGAGTAGTATTGTAAAATTGATGTTGAATCTAGTCTTCCAACTCAAGACTATTTTGCTGTTTGAGTAGCACAATAGTAAAATTTAGAAGAAAAATGCTGAACTCTCTTTACTTAGAGGTAATACATAACAATAGTACATATTGAGCCGTATGAACTGAGATAGTTGGATCAGATTATCAATGTTGAGGTAACACCTCAAGAGTATAAAAAAATATTGAAATGGTTGTTTCTCTCTCTCTCTCTTCTATGATTTATTGTGGCATGGAGAATTTTTTTATTATCATTGAGAACTGTTTAACATGTAATGATTAGAAAAAAAATTAATGACTTAATGTTGAAAACTACATTCAAGTATAAAATACAAGAATGTAATGACATGTAAGATTTTAGAAGCTTAAAACAAACTATGAATATACTTTGTTTGCATATTTATGTTTCAGAGATGAAATTTTTTAGGGGGTGAGAATTGTAATGACCACATTTGTGCTTAATTGGTAAACTAGGGTTTACCTGAATGATTACATGCTTGATTAGATTGAACATTGTTTAGACTTGATTAATGATAGTAGATCAATTGTGATGTTTCAAACCTAATAAGAAACTATAACTATGATTTTAGTTTGAAGAATTAGGGTTTGATAAATGTAAACCCTAATCAGCAAAAATTAGGGTTTTGATAGTACATGAATATGGAATTTGATTAGGATAGCAGTGTGGTAAATGATTTTTCTTATTTTATAAAAAAAAATTAATTGAATTTTTTATATGATATGTATAACTCAATCGTGCATATTGGAGAAAAATTTAAGAACATTAGAGTGTTCTTTGAGTGTGGTTCTCAGTCGAACTATACTTCAACCAAAATGTTGATAGAGTGCTTTTCAGCAGTGTAGTGTTTTATTTTTATTTATTTATTTATAACTCCAAATGATCTGAAATTTTAATTGGAGATCAAACAATAAATAATAAAAAACATGTAAAATTTTCATAATTTTTGGATTCGTTTAGACCTTATCAGTATAAGAATTACAGTAACTGACAAATCTGCAGAATTATGGATAGTAGTATACTATTCGATTTTTAATTATTTAATGGAAGCATGGAATGATCTCAAATTTTAATGAATCTTTGTAACTAAATTATACAAAACATTATAAATTATCATAATTTTTGGAGGAGATTTGATCTCCGAAATACACGAATTTACAAAAACCCTTTTATGAAAGAAACAATATGCTGAAATAAGAAAAAGTATAGTAAGGGGTCAAAGTGCAATTGACCCAAGCATATCAATTTCTATATTGGTCAACCTAACACACAAGGAGCTCTCTTAACTCATGATTCAATCCATAGAAACAAAATCCTAGAGAGAGAGAGAGAGAGTTAGGGTTTGAGAGGAGAAATTGATGGAGATGCTGACCTAGGGTTTTGCGGTCTGAGGAATGATGAAATCATGTAAGTTTAACTTATTTGGATATAGTTTCATCGTGAATCTTCTCTCACATGTCAAATTTCCATCCCTCCTCTGATTTGATCCAAAATGGTATCAAAACTTCCCTTTTTCTCACTCTTTCTTCATAATCCCTCATTTTAGGGTTTCTGAGTTGAAAGGAAGAAGAATTGGGTGAATAGCTAGGGATTTGATATGAGATCGAGATTTTTAGGGATGAGATACATTTTAAGGTATTTTCACATCTTAGGGTGAGTGGGAACTTCCTTTAAACAGTATATTGCACGAAAATTGGTTAATTCATCCATAATCTTTAATTGCTAGTATGCGACTACAAACCCTGAATTGTCTATTTGTTCTAAGTTGTTGTAAAATGATATGAAATGGATTCTTCCTCTATTTGGATGAAGTTCAGATGATAAAATTATATTAGAAATGTATACAATACATCCTAATGAGAATTCCCTAAGTATTCGCAGAGGTTATAAGAGTAAACTGAAATATAGGGAATTTGTCTATGACTGAAATTTGTTGTATAAGTAAATAGAGAAAATTACTTATCTAGATCCCCTTGGTTATGAATGATATCTAAATTCATAGTACATATATGTCAAATACTATCTTGGATTTTGTTCAAAGTGAATATTGTTTGTTTGATAAACCCTAAAACATTCTACCCAATTTTGTGGTGATTGAATTATCGGTGTATTTCTTTGGATCATCATCTATGGGACAGTAATACCTGATATATGGTTTGTTTATCATGAGTAAACGTAAGTTTGGAGTATGTTAACATGTATAAGAATCTTGGGTTTTTATCTCTAAATATAACTCTTTTGGTGACCTTCTATAGCCATTAGAATGATATGATGATCCTTATGTAATACAGGGAGGTGATTATGAGTAAAGTGGAGGTATGATGTGATATTGAATGTACAAGCATTAAATGAAGTGGTCTAATAACCTAGAAAGTGACTTGTGCTTAAATTAAGGTGAAATCATTTAGTGATGTGATTGAGGGATTAATCTTCCATAGTGATGTCATATTGTGGATGACCTTGTAATGGATGTAATACAAGTGTCATGGGATGACGAGAGAAGTTCTCGACTTGTATGTTTTATATCTTCTGGAGTTGTATATTATCCTTAATTTTGTAGAATTTGTTTAGGGTTTATACGTTGTAACTTGACTGATGCATTAAAAGATACACAATCGGAATATCTCATCAAGTAAAACCCTAATCATGTAGTTGTCATGTACCATAGATCCATCTTTAGTGTCAGTTTCTAGATAAATGGTGAAACGAGTAACTCCTATGGGAAACTCGAGCACATATTATTGAATATGTGGGATATCAGTGGATATATCCTCATGTATCCTAAAATTGTTGATATAGTGGTATGATGCTTTATTATTGAAGGACCATGTCTGAGTCTGTTCTCTAGTGTTGTGACATGCACCAAGGTAGACTAGTTGTTTTACTAGACCATAGCTTTGACTATGAGTTGTTGTCCACAGGACCATACCTTGACTATAAGTTGTTGTGTAGTATTTTTACTATTATGTCACTGCATTGTAGACTCAAACTGATCGAGTAGTGTTAGTGATGATCTTGAAGTCATTCTCTTCCACATATCTTGTATTGTACTAGTTTGAACTTAATAGTGGTCAGTTGGGTTTGAGTGGTATGCCTCAAATCCTCAGGGAATAATAATAAAAGTTGTAAAATAGCCATGCAATATAATTTTCTTGGGGTCAAATACGAATTACATTGGATGACCCCACACCTTATTTTTTATATTTTTTAGTTTATAATAGTTACACATGTTCTTTTAGATTCCTTTTTAAAAGCATAACATGTTCTACTACACACTTCAAACTGCTTAAACCATTCAAATAGTAATACATGCTATATTTAACTATCCTATTATATATTTGTGCTTATAATAGACATTGGATAAGAGTTATATCTATTGTTGGGACGTTTGGTCTCACCATGTGGGTGACTTTTTAGGTGGTCATGGACGAGGAGGTAGAGGTCATGGTGTAGGTGCTAAGCAACAAGGAGAGCAGTAATAGTTAGAGGTTGGATATGTTGGTAAAGTTTTGTGGTAGAGTCCTATGCATCGTCCCTGTACTGTCAGGTCGTTGGGGAGATTTTCTTGTTTTGTACATCAAAATGTCAATTTTGGTTTTGTGCCATGGGTGTATATAAATGGCATGTACATATAAACAGGTTGTAATATGTAAGATTTGTGGCTTCATATCTTTTGAACATGATATGTAACATCTTTTGGCATATATGGAATATAGATGGCCTGAGTTGAAGGCTTATTTAGTAAATACTTCCTCTTGAGATATTGCATTGCAAATGGTTTTTAATTTACCCTATTTTTTGGTAACATTGTTATTAGTGATAATTTCATGCTTTATTTTGAGCAATCTTGCTTTGTGTGGCTAACAAGGTTACAATTTAGTTGGTATCAGAGCAATAAATTCACTGAGTCTATAGGGACATAGGAATAGGGTTTGTGTTTGTTCTAGTATCCTCTAGTATATATTATGGCCACTTCTTCTTATGATGAAGAAGAATAAGTGAAGAAAAGATGTTTGGAGAACACGATAAACATGTTGTTGAGAGCAATGTTGTTGTAGAAGGAGGTGGTTCTAGGAGCCAAGAGAGGGCTAATGTTGTACCTTAGATGCTTCAAGTTGACCCAACCAATGTAGCCAACCCAACATTTTAGTCCATGTTTGGACATTTTACGGCTACAATGACAGACATGGTGGATAGGATGCTTGCAACCCAACCTACGGAAACTATATCAGGTGCTAAAACTCATAGTTATGGGAAGACATTTGAGAGATTATGATGTGTAGGAGTGTTGGAGTATGTTCATACATCTGATCCAGCTGATGTGGATATGTGGCTGACTAAGCTAGAAAAGGCCTTTAAAATCCTCAACATCCCCAAAGAGGATAAGGTAAAACATGTTGTATATCTATTAAAGGGGATTGTTGGACACTGGTGGGCCATAGAGAAGGATAAAAGGTTGGGTGTTGTGATTACTTGGGAAGAATTCTGATGGGAGTAAGTAAATTAGTACTTTCCAGAGACTTGTTTATATGAAAATATTGTAAAGTTTGAGAATGTACAACAAGGATTTATGTCAATCAATTCTTATGAAGCTAAGTTTTTGGATCTTCTAAGATTTTGTCTACACATGGCCACAACGGATAAGGAATGGATCAGGTGCTTCGAGAAGGGTCTGAGTATTGAGCTGACAACTCCAATTCCATCCTTAAAGAACAAAGAAAAGTTTGTGACTTTTATGGAATCAGTTTGAAGGGTAGAATGGTCAATTCTAGAGAAGAATGAGGCAAAGGCTAGAAAGAGGCATGCACAACATCAAGGACAATCTTTTGAAGGCTTCAAGAAGCCTAGTTCCTCAGCACTTCAGTCTCAGTAAAGGTTAGTGACTCAGTCACAGTGGACATAGAGCAGAGGCAAAGTCCATAGCTTTCCTCCTGTGAGAGCTCACAGTGCAACATCAATGTCTATGATGGGGCCATATAGGATGTGGTACAAGAGAAAAACATGTTTCAAGTGTGGACAAGTGGGGCATTTTAAGTGGTTTTTTCCTGTGAAGGGTGAGGAGGTGACTCAGTAGCCGAGGCAAAGTCAGCATGAGTCACAGCAGCGACAATAGTGTAGTGGCAGAGGACGCAAATAGGCATCACATGATGGTTCTTTAGGACAAGCTTGAAGAGGAAGGGGGGGTTACAACAGGTGATGGCTCATTCTATGCGATGAGTCAGCTAGATGGACTCATTAACCCTCGAGTTTGATGGATCAGATGGAATTATTTCATTCTGATTTGTCTTCTTCATGTTTTGTATCTATTTTGGTTGACTTGGGTGTGATGCACTCTTTTATCACTAGAGAAGTAATAGCTAGTTGTTCATTTCCTGTTAATCATAGACGTGATAGTCTTCATCTACAAACTCCTTTAGTTGGTTTTGTCGAGTTGCGGGAAGTGTGTCTATCATGCGTTCTTTCCTTTTAGGATGTAGCATCCAAGTGGATCTCTTGCCCCTTGACATACATGGATTCGACGTGATCCTTGGGATGGATACTTTAGAAAAGTATCGGGTGATCTTAGACTATAGTTACAAAATGGCAACATTTATTGATGGTACTGCTTTGTGGATCTTTCAAGGTGATAGGAAGATTCTTCTGACATGTCTAGTTTCACCTATGTCAACAGAGAAGTGCATGAGACAAGGTTGTGATGCGTTTTTTGCACATGTGTTGGATATTAAGGAAAAGAGTCCTAGTATTCCAGAAGTGCCAGTTGTACGTCAGTTTGAGGATGTGATTCCCAATGAATTTCCAACTGTACCTCCTCCCAGAGAGATCAATTTCGAGATCAATCTAGTTCACAGTACCCAACCTATAGCATAGATAGTGCACAGGATGGCACTAGCTGTGATGCATGAATTGAAGAAACAGTTAAAAGAACTACTTGAGAAAGGTTTCTTCAGGCCAAACACATCTCCTTGGGGTTCTCCCATTCTATTTGTGAAGAAAAAGGATGGATCGATGAGGTTATGTATTGAGTATTGATAGTTAAATAAGATGACAATTAAGAACAAGTATCCGTTGCCACATATAGAAGATTTGTTTGATCAATTACGAGGTGCAAAGTCTTCTCCAAGATAGACTTGAGGTTGGGTTATCACCAATTACGGATTTAGGCCAATGGAACACTTAAGTCAGCCTTTAGGACAAGGTAAGGTCATTATGAGTTCAAGTTATGCCGTTTGAGCTAACCAATCACCAATAGTGTTTATGGACCTGATGAATTGGGTGTTCAGGCCCTATGACTAGTTTGTTGTAGTGTTTATACATGATATCCTTATCTACTCTACATATATCCAGCAGCACAAGCAACGCCTACGTCAAGCGTTGACTTTGTTTAGACATCATAAATTGTACGTGAAATTTAGTAAGTACAAGTTTTGGTTAAAGGAAGTACATTTTTTACAGCACATGGTATCTACTAGAGGAGTCTGTGTAGACCCAAAGAAGGTGAAGTTAGTGTTGGAGTGGGACCAGCTAAATACTCCTACATAAATTCCAATCTTCTTAGGTTTTGCAAGATATTACAGGAGGCTCATCAAAAAATTCAATGCGGTAGCATTGCCGCTAACGAAGATTATAAGAAAGGATGTGTCATTTGTTTGGGATGAAAAATTTCAACGTTCTTTTATGATCATGATGGAAAGGTTGACCAGTGCACCTATGTTAGTGCTACCAGATCAAGGAAAGGGTTATATTGTCTTCTGTGATGCATCTAAGAATGGTCTGGGTTGTTTGCTGATGTAGGATAAGTACATGATTTTTTTAACTTCACGACAGCTTAAAAAATACAAGGAGGATTACTTGATGCATGATCTAGAGTTGGACGTCGTGGTCCATGCCTTAAAGATATGGATACACTACTTTTATGGCGAGAAGTGTTAGGTCTTCACCAATCACAAGAACATGCAATATATCTTTTCAAAGCAGGATTTGAACATGCAACAACGACATTGGATGGAATTAAATCAAGGATTACGGTTGAACCATAGATTACCATCCAGGGAAGGCAAATGTAATAGCAAATTCTTTGAGTAGGAAGTCATTGTCATCATCATCCATTGAGCCAGTACAGTTGAGTGCTTTAGTATATCATAAGAAAGATATGTTGGTCTCCTTATGATAGATGAAAGTACAATTAGAGGTATCCATGTTAGAAGGTCTATTGGTAGACTTACAATTGAAGTCGACATTGAGTCAGCAGATTAAGGATTCATAGTATAATGATACTATAGTACAACAAATTCAGGCAGAGTTGGGTAGTGGGAAGTGTGATGGCTTTCATGAATCTGAGGATAGGACAATGTTTTACCTTGGTAGGACAGTTGCTTTGGATATAGATAATTTGATAACGTTAGTTCTACAAGAGGCTCACTCTTCTATGTACATTATGCATCTAGGGAGCACTAAGATGTATTAGAATCTGAAAGATATATACTGGTGGCCAGAATTAAAGTGTAATGTCACTTACTTTGTGTCTAAGTGTGCAGTGTGTCAATGTGTTAAAGCCGAGCATCGAAAGCCAGCAGGGTCCTTGCAACCATTACCTATACTACAGTGGAAGTGGAATCATATCACGATGGACTTTGGGATTGTACTTCTACGGACAGCTAAAGGTCATGATTCCATTTGGGTGATAGTGGACATGTTGACTAAGCCAACACACTTTTTTCCAGTAAAGACAACGTATACAATTGAGAAGTTTGCACAAGTGTATGCTGATGAGATAGTATGTATATAACGACCCCGCCTCCCGATAACCCCCAATTAAGGGAAACCCGAAGGTCAGAGCCGTTATTTGATTAACATGATCAAAGGTTCAACAAATAATCAATAATAATTATGAAATTCTACTAACTAACTGGAATTTGGTATAAAATTAAAACTTTACTTACCTTTGAAAACTTTGGAAATTTATCTATCTAGAGCTTGAGTTATTCTATCTAATCCTCCTTGCACTTTATTGCTTATTTCCACAATGTGTCACTTTACTGTTTGTTCTTTCAATTGTTGTTCCTAAAACGCCGACAAACAAAACATTGGTCAATATATCGAAATATACTGGTATGTGGGAACAACCAAAATCTTGCAAAAATGGATAACAATTTAATAATCACAATCAAATTAATTAACAAGTCACTTTATACTTTTCAGTATGACATTCTCCACCACTTTTGCCCTAACTTTGGCATACCCACCTTAGGGTTTCCTTTGCCAATGACTTAAGGCCACCTTCTCAATCTTGAGCTTGGTGTCTGGGGGTTACCACTCATGCTGCCCACTAGTCATGCAATATCATAGGCCACCTTCTCATTCCCGAGCTTGGTGCCTGGGGTCACCACTCAAGGTGTCCATTGGTCTACCATCTGGGCCTGACCTTTGGCATCATCCATCAGGGTGGCATGTAAGTGCGAGAATCCATACTTCTATTATTAATGTGATAATCATAGTGACTTTATAGTTTGCAAGTATGAACATCCAAACTGATAATTTGCATTCAATGCGATTAACCATCTGAAAAATCGTCGAGAAACTAAGGTGGTTATTCATAATTAACCACATACCTGATCTGATGATTTGAACAGAAATATCCATGCAAATAAGAATCCAAGCAAGCAAGCATTTTCAACAAGATCCTAAAATAATCACGTAATACCCTTTTTATTATTCATGTCATCAAGATCCATTAAACCTAGCTCGCTTCCTAGGGTTTCTAATTCACTTTTAGGGTTTCTATTGCAATTAGGGCTTCCCTTCATCTTTTACTATTTTAAACCCTAATTTAACGCAATTGATCACAAACCCTAGTTATTTCCACATCTAATCATCGGTTTTGGATTTAAGACATAATCAACCATTATATAAGTCCATTAAGCCTCTTTTTATTAAAGCTACCATTTTTATCCTCTTTAACCCATGACAAGGTCATTATGCTCGTTTATCATCAATTTGTAGTTCATTATGCTCTAATACTCATATGAATGTTATTTATCATTAATTCTACCTTGATTCATTCAAAAACCCTAACTTCTATATTAAGGCTATTTATCCAAAAATTAGGAACCTTAATGCTCGAAATAGCTTATAACCATGAAAACACAGTCCTATACATGAAATCAAATAATTAAATCCATTAGTAGTCCTAATTACCAACATTAGGGTTTCAAGGCCCATTAAAGCCTATTTATGCACATAAACTCTAAATTAAACTAATTATATGCAAAGTTCATTTTGTTATCTTAATGTTCCTTTTCATCAGTACCAGGTCAATATCAACTTTAAACACTCATTTAACCTTTTCTAATTTGTTAATCATCAAAGGTTAGGGTTTTTCATTGATTAAACTATTGAAGGTAGAATCTTTATATACGTTTTGAATAGAAATAAGAATTAGGCTTCAATTACATTTTTATTGCCTTCCTCATTTTCTTCTGATCAATTTTCATGTATTAAGTTCCTTCATCTGACCTTCCTACTAATTACTACGCTTTTTGCAAGAAAAAGTCATTTTCTAGATTTTCAAGTTAGAGAGGCTAATTACCTTTCCCTTTGGAAAAACGATGGACGTCAGATTAGTGTCGCGGTCCTTAGTTGACCCGATCTTGCGGCTGAAGTTTCTTGCATCCAACTTTCCTGAACTTGAAGGTGCACAGAAACCTGGGCCGTGGATCTGCTTTGTGAATCTATCGTGGACCCGAATCTAACGACCCCCCTCTCGTCTTCTTCCTCACGCTGCAACGAGCAGCAAGCCCGCAGTCAACCCGGCGGTTGACTCTGGGGTTCTGGCTACCTACGAGCACGCCGATAACCTAGGGAGCTCCGCCTCCCTCTTCCGAACTCGACCCCAGCATCAACTTCTCATGAAAACCCTGCCACGGCCACCTCCTACCCTTCGGACTTCGGTGAGGTTCTCTTAGTCGAGAGGGGTGTCGTTCAGGGTATAGGATTGAATTGAGGGCACTGAAATGCTCCTCTCGGCTTTCCGCAGAGCTTAGGGTAGCAATAGAGCACACTGATATCCCCTTTCACTCTCCCCTATATATAGGATCAAGGTCAGGCTTGCGAGGATTGGGTGTTTCTGAAATCAACGACCAAACCTAAAGAAAATAGGCATGGATCTCCGCGGTTCCCCATCCTGAGTCCAAAGGGACTATCAACAGGCTGGCATATCCACTGGATTGCAAGAAATCCAAGATGGAAGTTTCTTCCTGTAACCTACAAAATCCCAGCCCGCATGGGACTTTTAAGATGAGCGACCATCGTTGGATCGAGATCCAACGGTCCTCAAAGCCTGCGTTCATTCAAAAGGAAACTCCCTTTACAAATTGCCAAATTAAATCTTTATTTTGGTGATAACTTTAGAAATTGATATCTCCCAACCCATAACTCATTTTTGTCTCAATTTTTAAGGGAATCTTTGTCTTGACATTATCTAACTTTGCACGAAATTTGGGGAACAAATTCCAATGGGTGAGAAGCCTTCCTCCTCCCCCAAGTTATCCATTAATTAATTCGAAATTAATTAGTAATCCTTTTCCCTTTGCCATTATCTTGTCATTTTGGGTCCCTTGGACCTCAAGAAATCCTAAAGGCATGGATTCCCATATTGGGAAATATCTATTTGCCTTTATCTATGTCTATTTCACATATTCTCCTTATCTTTTTATTAAAACATCTCTTTTTGAGGATTTCTCTTTTTATATTTCTTTTAGTTTCCTTATTGGATTTCCTTTTAATATTAGAAAACCTTTGGATACGAAAATCCACCAAGGATGACTCAGTTGTACCTCTTTTCACTTGTTTTCCACATTTTACCATTGTTTTCAATTTCTTTCTTAATAAAGAAATACTTAATTAATCTTTTCTTTTCTTATTGCTTTTCTTTGCAACTTTGGACTCCTTGGAACCCAAGAGGCACGAAATCCCTCTTTGGATTTGCCTTCTAGAGGTTTCCACATCTTTCTTTTCTCGAGAACTCAATTATTCATTTAATAATTGAATTTCCTTGTTATTGGGCCCAATACCCAATAAAGCCCACCACAATCATCAAGGCTATTGTAAACAAAACTCATTTATTCAAAGAAAATTATATCGTTATTTGTTGATATGAGAAATTACATTTCTCATCAAAAGAACCCAAAACTGGGGTTGTAACATCCTTCCCCTCTTATAAGAATTTTGTCCTCAAAATTCCATCAAGCAAGCAAACAAACAGGATAAGCCTCTCTTATGTCCATCAGGGCTCCCATGTGGCTTCACCCTTTCCATGGTGCTTCCCAAGAACCTTCATCATCTCATATTCTTCCATCTAAGTTCTTTCTTACCTTGGTATATCGTACCCTCATAGGTGACTCAGGACATTTCAGCCTCTCAAAAGCTGAATAGGTTCAAGGCTCAACACATAGCTTGGGTACCTCACATAGTGATCTAGATTGGACTCATGGAACACCTTATACGTCATGTTATCCTGAGGGGCAAGGCTAAACACAACCATCTCCACCAATCCATCTCAAATGGACCCATATATCGGGGACTCAGCTTTCTCAGTTGTAGCTCAGAGGGGTCGGATTTTCACATTATATTCTCCCACTAAGAATTGCATGTCAGTCTGCTTTGCATCAACTCAGGACTCATGTCACCACTGGGCTCTCACTCAGTCATTGCATGATCAAAGCGACTTCATCTGCACACATTGTGGCTCTTTTCTGACCTTTGTGAGGCCTCCTTCACCAACATCATCATAATGAAGTGGTGACCGACACAACCTCCCTATAGAACATCTTGCATCCCAATAAAGGCTATGGTGGTTAACATCACATCTTAAGAACTGTCTCCATGTATCACCCTGAACAAGCACACTTTCTCTCATCAGACCCTCTAGTCTGGATCATACTAACCATTGGTTAGGGGTGATAAGCGGTACTAACATCGAGTTCTTCATGTATCTACTTCCACCTCATGGAAGTGAACCTTTAGGTCATATTCAAGAACTTTTGAACTCGCATAATGGTATGGTTGAACCATCTTTCTCTCTTAAGTAGTTCAATTGATTCTGTCCCTTGACAACATTCTTTCTTGCTCATGTCATCTAGGTAAGGAGATCTACCATAACCCATATTGTAACTTGACCTTCATTGGTCTAGGGGAGACTTACCACAACATCCAAAATGATGAACTCTCATTCCCTCTAGGGAACTCTCTTTATCCTTTATATCAAAGCTCTGGGTTACTGGTGTTCGTCCTTCACCTCTTGGCTTGCATGGCGACATACCTCATGCAACTTCATCTTAAGCATCCAAAGTACTACTATCACTTACTATTTTTGTAGTATCACGATGTTTGGTGATCTTAAACCATGATCTGTTGTATGTCATGATTCCTCAAGATCGATTCCTCAGAAACCCTAAACCACTCTCATCAGGGTTTTCTTACCTTCCTATCCAAAGAAGTGCATCTGAGGTTCTACAACCATTCTTTTATTGCATCAAGGCCTAGGCTGGCTAACCAAACAACTACTAACTTGATCAACCGATATTATTACATCTGAGTGTTAGAGACACTTATCTCTTTTTCTCATCTTAAGGTTAGCCTATCAACCTCAACTTCTTCTAGCTTCCAGCTAAACTTAGGCAGCTATATCTCAACTAGAGCATTCATTACCACTTCTTATCCTTAGGTGTTAGGTAATGTTGAAGACATACACCTCCATGTATTCTACTCATCATCTCATCTCTAAGTTTGTCTTCATCAAGAAACTCTGAGCTCCTCATCATGGTGATCAAACTCAACCTTGCATATCTTGCAAATTCCAAATAGCTCATGGTATCACATCCTCACAAGATGATCTCCTTACTACTCTTAGTGTTTGTAAACCATCCATGAATCATTCACTACACAAAGGTATGTTATCATCTATATCCTCATACCTTGTAGCAATGTTCCAACTTACATCATCGTTATCCTTGGTGTAAGGCATGTGTACTATCCTATCTCTTACTCCCATAACAAGAGGAAATAAGCATTTGGCTACAGTCCAAATATAGAGTTCTTCCTGCTCCAAGAGTAGAGATGGTACAAACCACCTTGCCAATACACTTTCAAATCTAAGTTGAAATGTGCCACACATGTCAAACACCATGATATCAAAATTACCTCCATGAAAAACTAGTCTCGAACCTACTTGGGTTACTAAACAATCCTTGGTCATCTCCTCTAGGTCTATAGAGTGCCGGCACTTTTGGGGTCATCCCTCTTCCCTTATGCATCTAGAGAGTGCCTTAATCATCTGCCCTTTGGGTCCCATGAGTTCATGAAGATGATCAATCTCCTAACCCATGGCCCTCAGGCAATGATAGTTGTTACCTCCTGACCCTATGGTCATGTGCAACTTGGGAATTAGGCAACTCCTACTTCCATCGGTCTTATCCCTATGTAACACTAGGATAGACTTAGGATTTTAACATAGTACATGTCCAACTTAGAACCTTACCCAAGCCTTCATCATCTCTCTGCATTCCTGGGTTGTCTTTCATCCTTTCACAGGGGTCATGGCGACCCGCCTACCTTGGTCAGGCCCCATATCGGTTACCTTTATGGTAACACATCCACATGCATGTAGAGATGGTAATCTATGGGTCTGTACGTTCATTCTCATGCCATGTACTTTTCACTTAGCTTCTCAAGATCCTATGAAACCTCTTTAGGTTACCTCAAAACCAACAAAACTGGTAAACACCCCACCAAAGGGTCCCTCTCCCAGGATGGGAGGAAACTACAACTCTTGACAACAAGGTCACAACCATCCTTAGGGTTTACATTCATATGAGTATGCTTAACCCAGCAACCACTACGGCACAGGCAGACCACCTACTAAACCATACTAGGTCGTACTTGCTCTCATACTCAGCATTAGACCAACTTAGTTGTGAGGGGTCCATCAAACATACCCTTAACTTAAGGGGTTTCCTTTTTCCTCTACACATGCTCAAAGATATAGAGACTCAAATCTCATCATGAGCATCGCGTACACTGCTTCCCCTCTTAGGCTTAGGAACCCTAGGTTCAACTTCTTGTGTCCAACCGCATGCTCAATCTCTTAACCATGAATCAAGCATGTCCAAGGTATGTCATGTACTCCCCTGATCCTTTTATATGAGCATCACCTCAGAGTTGAGTCCTCCTCAAGGACAACCAACTAGTTATAGGGCCTCACAACTTGCCACTAAACTTCTTCAGGATCTAAGGAACTCTTCGTCTCATCTCAGTAGGTAAACTATAGACACATAGGTTCCAGAAGCATCATCCTCTCTTTAGGGTTTGGTTCCTCTAAAGGCAACCAAGATATCATCAGCCTCCAGGGATCATGCATGAGGCAACCACTATCATCCACTTAGGTCACATCATCCTCGACTCCCCATTGTTCCTCATATTTCAGGGTTTTAGGATTCCAACCTTCTTTCCTGGGGGTCCTGCTCTCTCTCTAGAGCTAAACCAATGTTTTTATGAGAGGTCCTTTCTTCATGAAGGATCAAGCTCATAAGCATGCCCCTACCTGAGTGGAGCCTATGTTGAGCTTATGTTTGCTCTAGGTTATCCATGGCTCTTATCTAATAAGCTATCATGGCCAGGGTTTCAACCTACTGCCTGTAATACATGACGTACTATGGGTGCATGTTATCCCCTACTTTCATAAGCCCATAGGGTTTCTATATGTTCTTCACTAACCTTATCAATGAAAGAGTTATCCTTCACTCTATCATGCACGCCCCTTTCCAGGGTTGGGACACCCATGGTACTAGGCCATCTAACCTCTCACGACTCATATGGTATCCAAGACATGTTTATTCAAACACCTGGTCTACCATGACATCTAACTCTTCATGTCATCTTTCTAACCTTCACTTAGGATTAGGGTTATCATCATTCTCAAAGGATGTGCTAGGTCTCTACTTTTAATGGAGGTCTCTACCTCCAAGACTAACTCTCTCTACTCATCCTCCTACCAAGGAGGTCTATCCTCAGGTCTCTCCTAAGGGTAATGACAACTCGTGTCATACGACCTAAGCATGTATCTATTCCTTTTCACTTACTCTATTAAGCTTATGTCCATGACATCTTTTTTACATGTTTTTTTATTAATTTGGTGGAGGATTCCTTAATCCTCATCAACCTTACCCCTACCTCAAGAGGGTGAGGATAAGAGAGGAAACCCTAATCCTTAAGGTCCTTAACAGAATTCGAGTTGAGAAGGGATGAACATGATGAGAGAGTCCTAAAGGTATCTTATTTTGAATCATACCCTAAGACTTTGTCCAGGCAGTCACACGGATCCGGGAGTCCTCGTATTCTGACTAGCGGTGCGGAGGAAAATATTTCCAGCCCCGGGTCATGATCCTTTTCTAGACACCTCTGTCTTTCAGATAATCCTCTAATAACTCCCTTGAGTTCTACGAAATTTGTAAAATTTAATAATTACTAAAGATTAAATGAGGAACCTACACTATGATACCAATTGTAATGACCCCGCCTCTTGGTAACCCCAAATTAAGGGAGACCTGAAGGTCAGAGCTGTTATTCGATTAATAGGATCAAAGGTTCAACAAATAATCAATAATAATTACGAAATTCTACTAACTAACTGGAATTTGGTATAAAATTAAAACTTTACTTACCATTGAAAACTTTGGAAATCTATCTATCCAGAGCTTGAATTATTCTATCTAATCCTCCTTGCACTTTATTTCTTATTTCCACAATGTGTCACTTTACTGTTTGTTCTTTCAATTGTTGTTCCTAAAATGCCGACAAACAAAACGTCAGTCAGTATATCGAAATATATTGGTATGTGGGAACAACCAAAATCTTGCAAATATGGCTAACAATTTAATAATCACAATCAAATTAATTAACAAGCCACTTTACACTTTTCAGTATGACATTCTCCACTGCTTTTTCCCTAACCCTGGCATACCCACCTTAGGGTTTCCTTTTCCAATGACTTAAGGCCACCTTCTCAATCCTGAGCTTGGTGCATGGGGGTCACCACTCAAGGTGCCCACTAGTCATGCAATATCATAGGCCACATTCTCATTCCCGAGCTTGGTACCTGGGGTCACCACTCAAGGTGTCCATTGGTCTACCCATCTGGGCCTGACCTTTGGCATCATCCATCAGGGTGGCATGTAAGTGCGAGAATCCATACTTCTATTATTAATGTGATAATCATAGTGACTTTAGAGTTTGCAAGTATGACCATCCAAATTGATAATTTGCATTCAATGCAATTAACCATTCGGAAAATCATCGAGAAACTAAGGCGGCTATTCATAATTAACCACATACCTGATCTGATGATTTGAACAGAAATATCCATTCAAATAAGAATCCAAGCAAGCAAGCATTTTCAACAAGATCCTGAAATAATCACGTAATTCCCTTTTTATTATTCATGTCATCAAGGTCCATTCAACCTAGCTCGCTTCCTAGGTTTTCTAATTCACTTTTAGGGTTTCTATTGCAATTAGGGCTTCCCTTCATCTTTTACTATTTTAAACCCTAATTTAACGCAATTGATCACAAACCCTAGTTATTTCCACATCTAATCCTCGGTTTTTTTATTTAAGGCATAATCAACCATTATATAAATCCATTAAGCCTCTTTTCATTAAACCTACCATTTTTATCTTCTTTAACCCATGACAAGGTCATTATGCTCGTTTATCATCAATTTGTAGTTCATTATGCTCTAATACTCATATGAACATTATTTATCATTAATTCTACCTTGATTCATTCAAAAACCCTAATTTCTATATTAAGGCTATTTATCTACAAAATAGGAACCTTAATGCTCGAAATAGCTTATAACCATGAAAACTCAGTCCTATACATGAAATCAAATAATTAAAGCCATTAGTAGTCCTAATTACCAACATTAGGGTTTCAAGGCCCATTAAAACCTATTTATGCACATAAACTCTAAATTAAACTAATTATATGCAAAGTTCATCTCTTTTTATCTTAATGTTGCTTTTCATCAGTAATAGGTCAATATCAACTTTAAACACTCATTTAACCCTTTCTAATTCGTTAATCATCAAAGGTTAGGGTTTTTCATTGATTAAACTATTAAAGATAACATCTTTATATACTTTTTGAATTTCAATAAGAATTAGGCTTCAATTACATTTTTATTGCCTTCCTCATTTTCTTCTGATCAATTTTCATGTATTAAGTTCCTTCATCTGACCTTCCTACTAATTACTACGTTTTTTGCAAGAAATAGGCATTTTCTAGATTTTCAAGTTAGAGAGGCTAATTACCTTTCCCTTTGGTAAAACGATGGACGTCAGATTACTGTCATGGTCCTCAGTTGACCCGATCTTGCGGCTAAAGTTGCTCACATCCAATTTTCCTGAACTTGAAGGTGCACAGAAACCTGGGCCATGGATCTGCTTTGTGAATCTATCGTGGACCCGAATCTAACGGCCCCCTCTCGTCTTCTTCCTCGCGTTGCAATGAGCAGCAAGCCCGCAGTCAACCTGGCGGTTGACTCTGGGGTTTTGGCTACCTGCGAGCACGCCGATCACCTAGGGAGCTCCGCCTCCCTCTTCCGAACTCGACCCCAGCATCAACTTCTCACAAAAACCCTGCCATGACCACCTCCTACCCATCGGACTCCGGAGAGGTTCTCTCAGCCGACAGGGGTGCCGTTCAGGGTATAGGATCAAATTGAGGTCACTGAAATGCTCCTCGGCTTCCCGCAGAGCTTAGGGTAGCAATAGAGCACGCTGGTATCCCCTTTCACTCTCCCCTATATATAGGGTCAAGGTCAGGCTTACGAGGATTGGGCGTTTCCGAAATCAACGACCAAACCTAAAGAAAATAGGGATGGATCCTCGCGGTTCCCCATCCTGAGTCCAAAGGGACTATCAACAGGCTGGCATATCCACTGGATTGCAAGAAATCCGAGATGGAAGTTTCTTCCTGTAACCTGCAAAATCCCAGCCCACATGGGACTTTGAAGATGAGCGACCATCGTTGGATCGAGATCCAACGGTCCTCAAAGCCTGCGTTCATCCAAAAGGAAACTCCCTTTACAAATTGCCAAATTAAATCTTTATTTTGGTGATAACTTGAGAAATTGATATCTCCCAAACCATAACTCATTTTTGTCTCAAATTTTAAGGGAATCTTTGTCTTGACATTATCTAACTTTTCACGAAATTTGGGGAACAAATTCCAATGGGTGAGAAGCCTTCCTGCTCCCCTAAGTTATCCATTAATTAATTCGAAATTAATTATTAATCCTTTTCCCTTTGCCATTATCTTGTCATTTTGGGTCCCTTGGACCTCAATAAATCCTAAAGGCATGGATTCCCACATTGGGAAATATCTATTTGCCTTTATTTATGTCTATTTCACATATTCTCTTTATCTTTTTATTAAAACATCTCTTTTTGAGGATTTCTCTTTTTATCTTTCTTTTATTTTCCTTATTGGAATTCCTTATAATATTAGAAATCCTTTGGATACGAAAATCCCCCAAGTATGACTCAATTGTACCTCTTTTCACTTATTTTCCACATTTTACCATTGTTTTCAATTTCTTTCTTAATAAAGAAATACTTAATTAATCTTTTCTTTTCTTATTGCTTTTCTTTGCAACTTTGGACTCTTTGGAACCCAAGAAACCCAAGAGGCATGAAATCCCTCTTTGGATTTGCCTTCTAGAGGTTTCTACATCTTTCTTTTCTCAAGAACTCAACTATTCATTTACTAATTGAATTTCCTTGTTATTGGACCCAATACCCAATAAAGCCCACCACAATCATCAAGGCTATTCTAAACGAAACTCATTTATTCAAAAAAAATTATATCATTATTTGTTGATATGAGAAATTAAATTTCTCATCAAAAGAACTGAAAACTGGGGTTGTAACAACGTCTACATCATATTCCAACTACTATAGTGTCAGACAGAGGTCCTCTATCCACTAGTCACTTTTGGGAGAGTTTGCATGCATCAATAGGTATGCAATTGAGGTTCAACAATGTGTTTCATCCACTGACATATGGATAGTCTGAGAGGACAAAACAGATCTTGGTGGTCCTATTCAGAGCCTGTGTGTTGCAAATTTTGGGCAGTTGGGATATACACATTAGCCTGATAGAGTTTGCCTACAACAGTAGCTATTAAAGAAGCATCAATATGGCACCATATGAAGCATTGTATGGGAGACGTTGCAGATTTCCTTTCTATTGGTATGAGACTGGATAATATTAGCTTTTAGGCTTGAGCTAGTGCCACAGACGAAATAAAAGATCAAAGTGATTCAACAATAGCTGAAGGAAGCACAGGACATGCAGAAGTCATATGATGATAACCTTCATTCACCTTTAGAGTTCCAAGTGGGAGACATGGTGTAACACAAAGTTTCTCCTTGGAAAGGTGTTCTATGATTTGGGAAGAAGGGTAAGATAGCTCCCCGATATATGGGACCTTATCATGTGGCTGAACGTGTTGGGAAGGTGGACTATAAGCTAGAGTTTCCACCTTAGTTACATAAGTTACATCTCGTGTTTGATAACTCTATGTTCAAGAAGTGTCACCCTGACACATAGTTGACTATTCAGTCTATTGAGGTGGAGCTCAATAATGACATATCTTATGTAGAAGGTAATGTTTTGATCATGGATAGAAGGATCAAGAAGTTGTAGATGAAGGAGATTGTGTTAGTCAAGGTTTTTTGGCATCATCCTAGCATAGATGAATCCACGTGGGAGCTTGAGGATGATATGTAGAAGAAGTATCCATCAATTTTTGCATAGGATTTTGAGGGAGAAATCCTTGTTTGAGGTTTATGGTTGTGAGATCCCTGACCTAGCTTATGCTTAATTATGATTAATTTACATAATGAGATGCTTAAACCTTAATGTTATCTTTTGGGGTGTCCTAATGAAATGTTACATGTATCTATTTTTATTTTGGTCCAATTTGATTGATGTTTGAGCTATCTTTGATATATATATGCTTATCTTGGATTAGGTTGCAATTTACCCATGAGTGAGGGTTATCTTGTAAAATGCCACATGTTGAGAATGCTTCTTGTGCTTCAGCATTATGAGAGAGAGAAGATTATTATATGTGGAGCCTTGTTTGAAACATGTTTGGTGATGTGACATCTTATGGCGATTCTAGGGTTTTTATGGTTTTCATAGTTGATATGGTGACTATGCTATAGTTTGTTGCGACCACTACCCCACTTTTGGGCAAGGGTAGGGACCACAACACATGCTCAATGTAGAGTGGACTCGACTGAGATAACCTAGAGATGGGTTGTTCGAGACAATTTGTCCTCTTATGAAGAGTCTTGGCCATGTATATGGTGTTTTGGGGTTTGGTCAATACCAAGTGCAAGGACACTTTTTCTGGATAAACATAAACTTTTTGATATTACCATGTGAATGGTGATAAGGTTGTTTGCTTGGAGGGAATGTGTCCTTTGATTGTCTATTATGTTGATGTTGGCTAAATTGGACATTAGCATACCCTTTGTTTTGATGATGACAATCATTTCATTCTTGTGAATCTAATGTGCTACTTGAGTATGTCAAGGTTCAAGAAGATGAGGAGATCATACCAAGTGGAGAGTTGAAGATGAATAATCATTGTGCTTAAATGTTTATATTTTCATGATTGTACTCCATGTAAATACTTGTTCAAAGATATAATTTACAAGAACTTAGATATCATGTAAATCAAGTGTTAGATGTTCTCTATCCACTCATAACCCTTAGTTAAGATCCCCTAAGGGATTAGAGTCATTGTCATCCATTAGAACATACATATAATAGGTGGTTCAAAAACCTAAAATAGTAACACCCTTGGTCAAGAAACTAGTCCACTGAGAAGCCCTCGGTCAAATACTTTGTCGACCAAAAACCACCTCAATCAAACATACTGAGTGTAACATCCCTGACTTGGGTTATGTCTTAACCCTAGGTGTTTTTCTGACTAAAGTTAATTATATGCTTGCTCTTATTTCTTGAAAAGTAATTAAGGTTCAAGGGGAACTTATGTTTCAATTTTAGTCCTTTTCGAATAATGTTGAAACATTGTTTTGCTTGTTTTGGACTAAAATGCAAATTACCCAAGTTGAGGGGTTAAATTGCAAATGTTACATGATAAGATGTTCCTCATGTGTTGAAGCATCAGGAGAATGAATATGATGTAGAGGTAAGTCTTGTGGTAGCCTGAGTACCAAGAAAGAGATGAAAAAGCAATGTTTGTGCATTAAAACCTAGTTTTGGTGTAATGTGCAATTTACCCAAAACCTAGGGTTCAATATGAAAATTACCACTTCAAAATAGTCCCTAATGTTTCTTTTCATCATGTAGAGAAAAGAAAATGAGGGGGGGTGCCTCATTTGGATCACTTTGGAGGAGAGAGAATCTTGATATTAAAATAATCAAGATTTAAGCATAATTGGAATTTACTTCAATTTAAAGTAAAAATAAATATATTAATTGAAGATCCCTTCAAGAAAAAGTAGAGCGATGATTTTTCAAAAGAATGGATGACCATGTGCCTTGCAAAGGCACGAAAATATCTCAAGCAAGTGGATAACCCACTCACATTATTAAAAGAAAAAGAAATATCCACTAACTTATGGATATTATTATTATAAGGGTTAAGGTGCTTAATTTATTTTCCTTTAATTCATGGATAATTGAGTGGAATATGAGGCAAAGGGGATAGCCTCGTAACCAAGGAAGGGAAGGGGGAAAGTGGAAAGGAAATGGAGGAGATAATTCCTACTTTCTCTCTCTTAAATGAATTTTCAATAAAATTCATATATATGCTCCTTTATCCTTGAGTTGAAAGGGAATTTCGAATCCACTTTCACTTCTTACTTGCAAAAACGACCAAGGGAGCTTGGAGCAACAGGAAGACGACCCCCAACCTGTTGGTAAGCTTCTTGACCTTCGTTTACCTTGATTCCATGGTGGAAATCGAAAATCAATGCATGATTTCTTCATATCTCAATCCCATCTTCAGATCTAACCATTCCTTTTCACTCAAAGCTTGAGGACGAGCCTTGGGATAGTGAAAGGAGTTGCATCCACCATTGTTGACGTGAGCTTGAATTTTTGAAGCTCAATTGGAGGCGGGTTTTATAACTTGAACCCTTGAACTTTGTTATTGATTCCATATCTTTATGAATTGTTGATTCCTTCATTATTCCCAAAATTTTATTTGAATGATTGGTGAAATCACCATGGAAATTACATAAAGTTTCGTGGGTTTGTAGCTTGAATATGATGATTTCATCTTACGCACACACCTCAACATGGGCAACCAGTTTTCAAAACCGATTGAGTTAATTCAGTTACAAAACTGAATGGATAATTGATTTCAAGACCGAATGGGTAATTGCTCTCAAGATCAAATGGGTAATTGATCTTAATACCAGTTGGAGATACTTGCTGATGTAGTTGGACATTGATCCAATGGTCCTAATTGATTGGTTGAAGGAAACCCTAGATGCCCAAACAATTTCAAAACTATTTGGTGTTGAAATGCCAAAACCAAATGGAGATCTAAAGTGATCAAATCATTTGGAGATTTAAGGTGATGATTGATCCATTGATCCAATGGTTGATAATAATTATTATCAATGATAGGTACAAAGGTTGAAATCCTAAAGTACCTAGATGATCAGTACCTTTAGAATGGTTAAACCTAAAAGCTTATGAAAGCAATGTCTCAATACACTATGTCAACCATAGTTGTACATATTTGATTGAAAGGTTGATGTAACCTAATCAAGTTGAGTGGATGATAGAAAGGAATTCATACATGAGTATTAATTATGAAGAATATGTGATTAGGTTATTATCCTTAGTAAAGATATCATGAAACCCTAATCCAGTGGGTTAATAAGTCATAATCCTAAAAGTTCGGCAATCCTGAGTGAAACCCTAGTCTAGAGTAATGATGTAACCCTAATTTAGGGTGAGGATATAAGAAACCCTAATTATGGGTAATGGAATATAAAACCCTAATTGGGATAAATAGTAAACCCTAATTATGGGTAATTGAATGGAAACCCTAATTAGGATGAATAGCAAACCCTAATTGTGGATAATTGAATTTAAACCCTAATTGAAGGTGATGTCATGTGAAACCCTAATTGAGGGTGATGCCATGTGAAACCCTATGCAATGGTATGATGAGGAGCCCTAATACAGGGTGAAGGTATGTGAAACTCAAATTTTGAGTTATAATAAGTGAAGACCTAATCTTAGGCAATATGATGATAAACCATAACCCTAATAAGAGAACCCTAGTGATAAAATAGTGGGTATTACCTTAGAAAGATGAAACATCTCAAATGGTTAATCATAGAAAACTTTATAGTAAGCAATTCCCTAACCTGAAATGAGTCCATATCATTGAAGATAGTTGGACCATTCTTGTGTGTGACCTATGCACTTCATGGTAAAAGTGATAGGTTAGTGGATGAAAGCATTAAGATGGGAAATACCTTAATCCAAGATAAGTTGATAACTCAAGTAAGTTGGAAGTGATGAGGAAATTGATACATCAAGATATGATTGATATCACTTTTAGCATCCCAAGGTTGATAAGCATTGATGTACCTCAAATCCAATATACTTAGATAGGAAACACATGAAGTATGTTATGTAAAGTGTTACAATGAATTGTAATGAGTTTGATATGCTTTGATAAGAATAGGCTAATATACCTTGAGAATGGGGTTAAGCTAAACTAATAAGTATGATGTAATCATACCATGATAAGGATGAGAAATGAACTCATACCTTGTATTTATAATCATTTAATGATACATGTTAAAAGTAATAAACATGATTGAATACTCGAGATGTTAATGGATGCTCCTAGAGGTGTGGAGCAATATATTAAGGTTGATTTGATAAATATGAAATCCTAATTAATGTGAGATGGGAAACCCCAACCCTAAATTGGGTAATGGGACATGAGAAACCCTAACGTGACATGAATAGTAAGCCCTAACCCTATTGAGGGAATAGTGGTGTTACTATTGTATTACATTAGGTGATATGTTATTGTTGCCTAGTGAGAGGTGACAAGATGTGTAATGGCCTTGTGAGCCATATGATTAGATGTTGCCTAGTGATAGGTGATAAGATGTTTAATGGCCTTGGGAGCCATATGATTAGATGTTGCCTAGTGAGAGGTGACAAGATATTTTATGGGCCTTATGAGCCATGAGAACAATTGTGGCATAGTGAAAGGTACCAAGATGATTATAAAAGTTTATTGTAAGAAATGATAATGTTTTAATAAACTTAATAAAAGGAACAATTGTATTCAATAAAGAATGTGAAAAGCTATGAAGGCTAACCTCAGGGTTCAGAGCCTAGAGAAGGATGTGATGATCAATGATGAGTTAAAGGAATTTATATCCCACGATCTGTGTAATCATGAGTGGTTAGAGTCCACTGTCTGGCTGTGTAATCAGGATTGGTTAAATTCCAATACCTGGCAGAGGCATGAAGCCTGTAATCAGGAGTGCTTAGAGTCCACTGCCTGGCTGTGTGATCAGGATTGGTTAAAGTCCAATACCTGGCAGAGGCATGAAGCCTGTAATCAGGAGTGGTTAGAGTCCACTGCCTGGCTGTGTAATCAGGATTGGTTAAAGTCCAATACCTGGCAGAGGCATGAAGCCTGTAATCAGGAGTGGTTAGAGTCCACTGCCTGGCTGTGTAATCAGGATTGGTTAAAGTCCAATACCTGGCAGAGGCATGAAGCTTGTAATTAGGAGTGTTAGAGTCCATTGTCTGGATGTGTAATCAGGATTGGTAGAGTCCAATGTCTGGCGGTGTAATCAGGATTGGTTAAAGTCCAATACCTGGAAGAGGCATGAAGCCTATAACCAAGAGATTGGCATAGTCCAATGCCTAGATAGAATATGATGATGTATACTCTTATGTCTGGAATAATTCAATATTTGTTTAGTAGATTGACTAAGGCCAACAGACGAAAACAAGAATAAATCATGGGTGACATATTAGGATAATAAGGAAAAGCTTGAGATGTTGAAATGATATGGTTGATAAATGATATACATGTTCTTCCTATTCCTTATTAAAAGGATAGATGATTTATTGTTCTATCATAAATAGTTGCAATGCTTTAAAAGATGAGAATGCTTTAAATTGCTTATCCTCTACCTAGTTTTATATCATTAAACTGCAATAATAAAGTTTTTGGTGGAGAGTTATATCTCTCGCTGGGGCAATTACAATTGTCTCACCCCCGTGGGATCCAACATTTTTTAGGTGGAAAAGCACGGACGAGACTGAGAATATCTTGCAGAGGAAGAACATCAATAGCAGCAAGGACAACAGTGACAGCTCAGGTTGAGTGTACTATCTGTCGTGTCTTGTAGATAGAAGTCATATGTGTCGTCTCTATACTCTCAGGTCCTTAGAGTTAGTAGTTAGTTCTTTTAATGTATTGATCTGAGATTTTGGCTTGATGCCTTGAGATTTTGAGTTGCTTAAGTATAATTCTGACAAAGTAATTGTTGTATATAATTCTCAAGAAGAGATAGTACATGTGATATGCTTATGAACCAGAATGTAGCTGATATACATTGGTTCTTGATAAAAGAGTTTTCCTATGTATGGACCTCTTTGCAAAAGGTTTAAATTTTTAGTGATTTTTGTTAATCCGCTGCGAATGATACGCTTCCACATTAGTTAATCTTGTTTTTATGAGTTAGATGCCACACTGAGCACTGGTCAAAATTGTACACATTTGTTCTTTAAAGTGTGAATCGATCAAGAATATGGACGACCGACCCAACCTCGGTCCAAAGCATATGATCGTTAGACCAAGTGGTTGGGAGTTGGGAGTTGGAAATAGATGTTGCTACGCATTTGCATTCACCCCATGTTCGGTCAAAGAAAATCTTGACTGAGACACTGTCGGTCGACAAACTTGTTGACTAGATAGGGTTTTGGATTGTTCTTGCAAGCTTGAAAAATTTAGCCATTGATAGCCAACTACTTTCTACCATATAGATAGTTAATCACTAAGAACACTCTAGAGACTCCCTAAAATGTCCCTAAACACTTGAAAACCTTTATAATATATATGAGAGGCCTTAGGACACCTAAAACACACAAGCTACACTTGAGCATCCATTCTAGATAGCAAAAAAACTGAGATTCACTTCCTATCTTCTTTCTTGTGCTCTAAAGTTGTGTCCTATAGAAAAAATCTCTAGACACCACATATAGCTACATCCATCGTAAGGGGATAGGAGATCTATATGCTTTATATAGGATCAAAGCGTTGTGCTTCATTGATTAAGTATTTTCTTTCTTCCAATCTATTTCCTTTATATTACATTTGTTCTCCTTGACTACTGTGTAGGAGGCTGTCTGAAAGAATTTTCTTGAGGTTACTTCAATAAGGTTGCTTCAAAGGAGGTTGGAGCTACTTCTAGGTGACGAATATCTCAAGGAGGTGGAGCTACTTCAAGGTGGTGAAGGCTTCTCCAATGTTGCTTGAGGTTACTTCAAGAAGGCTGCTTCAACGGAGGTTGGAGCTACTTCTAGGTGAAGTTTATCTCAAGATGGTGGAGCTACTTCAAGGAGGTTAAGGATGCTCTAAGGGCTTGAGGTTACTTCAAGAAGGTTGCTTCAAAGGAGGTTGGAGCTACTTCTAAGTGAAGGATATGTCAAGTGGGTGGAGCTACTTCAAGGTGGTGAAGGCTTCTCCAATGTTGCTTGAGGTTACTTTAAGAAGGCTTCTTCAAAGGAGGTTGGAGCTACTTCTAAGTGAAGGCTATCTCGAGATGGTGGAGCTAATTCAAGGAGGTGAAGGATGCTCTAAGGGCTTGAGGTTAATTCAAGAAGGATGCTTCAAGGAGGTTGAGGCTACTTCTAGGTAAAGGCTACTTCAAGGAAGGTGATTGTATTTTGTTGTAACATCTTTTCAAGGTAAATAAAATAAATCACTTTCAAAATCCTAATTGGAGACAATTGGGTAGTGGACTAACAATCTTTGATTCAAAGGTTGGAACAACTCTACATCAAAGTGTCTTCACTGTTTCCTCCCCCTTCCTTGTTTTTATATTTTCAATTCAATTTTAAAGTACAAAAGCTTTATTCACCCCCCCTCAAGATCTTTTAATTGGTATCAGAGTAGGTCTAAAAGGAGCCCTAACAGGTCTTGAAGAATGGGGGAAAACTTACTTAGAAACTTGAACCTTGAAGAAACTCATTTGACTGGGCCACCACCCTTTGATGGAAGAAACTACGCTTATTGGAAAAGAAGAATGCAATTTTACTTACAAGGGATCAGCCTGGAGCTTTGGAGAATGGTATCTTTACCTTATGCACATCCTACTACAGAATATGCAACATGGAATCCTGATACTATAAAACAAGTTTAATTAAATGCAAAAATGGTAAGCATAATATATTGTACCATTTCTATTGGTGAGTTTAATAGGATATCTTCATTTGAAACAACTTATGAAATGTGACATAAACTTTTAATTACACATGAAGGTACCCCTCAAGTTAAAAATGCTATAATTAACATACTTAAACAAACATTTGAACAATTCCATATGCAACCTAATGAGTCTATTAGTGAAATGTATGCAAGGTTTTCTTCTATTGTTAACAACTTGAGTGACTTGGGTAAGTATACTGATGAGGAAGATCAAGTGTCCAAGATTCTTAGATCCTTGCCTCCAATGAACAAGACAAAGGCGATGACCATTGAAGAAGCCAATGATCTTACCACATTGAGAATGAAGCAACTAATTGGCAATCTAGAAACTCATGAAGTTACCCTTGAAGAAGAACAAAGATTGGAGTTGGAGCTTCAAAAGGGAAGAAATAATGACATCGCATTTAAAATGTCAACCAAAGCACGAGTCATCACTCAAGATAGTGATGAGACAAGAGGAAAATGAAGAGGATACACTCATTGTAAATGGTAAGCAATATAGAAGATTTAAATCTAACAAAATTCTTGTGTTTCTTCCTCCTTTTCCCTTTAGTGCTTTGAATGTGGCAAGAAGGGGCATTTAAAAATTTAGTGCTCTAAATTTAAGAAGGGAAAGAAATCCTCTTTTTAGAAGAAAGAAAAGGCCTACAAAGCAGCTTGGGATGATTCAAGCAACAATAGTGAGAGTAGAGAAGAGGAAGTAGGATATCTCATGACTAAAGAAGACAAGGTAAGTTGTTTCATTGCAAGAACCAATGAACAAGAAAATGATGTAAGTCTTTGTGATTTATCTAAATAATAGCTAATCACTAGTATTGAAGAACTACATGATAAATATGTCGATTGTAGAAGAAAATTAAAGAAGCTTACAAAAACTAATGATGATTTGTAAGCTAAATTGAATGATTTTACTTTTGAAAAAGAAAGTTTTATGCCTAAAAAAGATACTTTGAAATCATATAATAATGATTACAATATCAAGTTGCTTGCTCTAGAAGTCAACGATAATCTTCTTTCTCAAGAAAAGGTTGATTTGCTTGCCAAGATGAACAATTATAAAACTAACTTGTTCTATGTTCCCATTCGAATTATGATATCATCGTTAGAGAAAGAGATTCTTTGCTTTCAAGTTTAGATAAAGGAAAACTAGATATTGCAAACAAAATTGATGAAATTACTAAGTTACAAAAACATGTTGATAGTCTAAAGAGTAATAATATTCTTGATAAAATATTGGAAAACTCTTTTGGACAAAAAGTCAGAAGGGGTCTAGGCTATGTACCTAAAGAGAAAAATTTTCAAAAACCTAGAACTAGAAAAATACAAAAACCCAAACTGAAGATCATGTATGTTCCAGAAGCAATGTAGCATATAACAAAAATGTTAAGAAGATAAATGAAATTGATTTTATTTGTTGTCATTATTGTTTATGTCTTTGACATTATTCATTTTTATGTAATTACAAGAAAAATAAGGAAAAGGATTTAGTTTGAGTTCCAAAACCTCCAAATTAGAAATGTTGGACACTTAGTTGAGAATTAACCTAGACTTCATTTTGAACTTCATAATGTCGTGTTTCAACTAAAGCACACTTTAACTTGTTCATTCCTATATGTTTTGATTGCTTACTTATGTTATCCAAAAATAACAACATTATTTGGTTACATTAGAAATGTTGTATTTTTTGAAAATGTATAGAACTTCATCTCGGTCGATAAAGATCTCAACTAAGATCTCTTCAAGTCAAATAAAAGTTTGAACAAAGGTACTTCTACTCTCACTAGTAAATCTAAAGAATTTCATCCCGATCGACAAGAAGTTCGACTGAGATGTCTTCCGACTGAAGAAAATTTTTGGCCAAAAGTAGTTCTATTACAATTGTTTATTAAATAAAACTGTTCGCTTACAATAAATTTTGTGACTCAAAATTCTAATAGACTATTCATATTATATTTTTTTTAAATATCTAAAATAATAAAACATTTATAGTAATGCTCCTAACCAAAAGGACCACCACATGGATACCAAAATTTTCATACTTTGCAGGTTTGGATGGTCTATGAAAATTGCTCTACAAAAATATGATCTGAAATAAGAAGATTTTCATACACTCGGAGAAAAGGTAAAATTATTGGTCACATTTAAAGAAAAATTCAAAGGTAAAACAATTGGCATAGGTGATTTTGATACAAATTTAAATGTGCTATTTTTCAAAAAACTACATCATAAGTTCTATGAAAATGGTTATGATTCATTGGAAAACATTAAAGTTGTTGATAAAGGAAAATTAATTGTAAACCTCTTAACTCTAAGGACACTATTTGCAAAAAATGAATTGATTATGGCATAAGAAGATTTTTATACAAGAAGATTTCTTAGAATATAATCATTATTTAAATTCTTATGATAAATCTGAGATTAGTGTATTCTAGGCAAGAAAAAGTAAGATCTCTTTTTAGAACTAAACCTTTGGTTGATTGGAACTCATTTGAACTTTATCTATATGTGGTAAATGGCGTGGTCTTCTTTTCAACAAAATATGAATTCGATCTTAAGACACAAAAGGGCTTTATCTTGGAATATTCCACATCTAGAAAAGCATCTAGGATTTATTAGTCTACATCTAAGAGAAATGAAGAATAAATGATGATTATATCCAAAAAATTCAAGACTTTCTCATATCTCCTAAGAGATTTGATTATTGGACAATTTCTTACCAAGAATAATGCATAAGATTTAGTTCATATATCTAAAGGAAAAACATTTATTGGAACTAAATGGGCATGATAAAGCTAGAATATAATGAGAGAAAATAGACTTTAATATGACTTATGTATCTATGGATAGTCTTGAGACCGTTCATATGTTATTTAACTCTAGTCACTCATAAGGATATAAAATTCTTCAAATGGATAAAAAAATTTGTAATCTTAATAGAATCATAAAAGAAAAAATCAATGTTGCTTAAATCTAAGACTTGAAACAAGATTGAATATGCATACAAAAAGAAAGTTGATTGCTTAATTATGCTAATACAAAATAAAATAGTATATCTTGGGTCATTCTAAATAAGTTGCATGTTCTGTAGAACTATTTTTTACCCTAGGTCCACACTCCTAATGGCTACATAGCCAAAGGCAAGTGGACTTGGGCGTCTGCCCATAGAATGGTACAAATATTTCACACATGCAATATATATGTAAAAATAGTGACAATAAGACATAAAAAGATACTAAACATGGGGATAAGAGATATGTACCCATTTTAAGATTCAAGCATATCCATTTCTATTTCATTTGAGTCCAGAGTGTAGCGGATCTTTGGCAACTATAAAATCGATAAACAAAACATATTAATGATAAAGCATTAAGTACGCTATGAAAATGCATGTAAATAGTTTAGCATGAATACAAACTTGCTTGGCTAGAAGCATGATCATAGTCAAGAAGAAGAAACAAGCAAGAACACTTAACGATATTGTTTTATATAAAGCATAGTGTAGGTTCCTTTATCCATTGTGTCAACATTAGGATGTGTAATGCATTTATGTACATTACATTAAGGATTTGTCAACGTAGAATACTCAAACATGAAAGTAGTAATCATAGGAACAATAGCTCAACCAAGTAAGTAAGTAGTTAAGCACACATACGAGCATACATACAAGCAAGCCAATATCATAGTAAGGTCAAGAGAGAAAAATGTACCTTGCAAATGGACTATAAGATTAACCATTGATTAGAAAACCATAGGTGGCAACTTTGACTAGATATTGGCAATAGAGTCCACAAAGTGATCCTGGGATTACAAGTAAGTGTAATTAAGTTATCATCAGCAATATTAGGTTCATGAATCATTATCATGGTGGTTGGATGTGTCACGCAGATCTAGATACCATTCGTCATTGATTTAAATATGTCAACTAGTTCATGCATAGGCATTATCAAGCATCTTAGTATATCATGGTCTCATTAACATCTAGTGTGGCACATCACAATTAGATCAGGGATATGTGATTTAGAGTTTAAACATCCCAAATATATCAACCATAAGATTTGAGCACGCTTAGATGACATAGTCATCGACATTGGCAAAACTAGTCATATTGAGATATAATCATCCAAGTTAATCCTAATGAGAGTCTAGTCCAGATATACTTGAATTAAGTGTCATAAATATCCCAAGGTTAATTATTTGAATCCATAATGTAGCATAGATCATCATTAGAGAAAGGTTCATGCAAGATTAGAGACCAAGTTAACAACATGAGCATTATGTCACAATTTCGGTCAAGTATAGGGAATTTGATCATACTAGGGCACAAGAATTATCCATATAGAAATTACGTGTCAAAAGCATGATAAGTTACTAAATTTATGAGTTCACATGATCATTATAGACATAGAAGACCCATATATTTTATCTAGGGAGGAGATTCAACATTAATGTAACAACATAAAGCAAATTCAATGTTCAAAATACCTCATCAATTCAAATTAGAATGATAGCAAGGACAAGTTTGAATCTTGGTTAAATAGGCATCAAAATCTACTGATTCAGGTCAAGCATGAGAATTAGAAGCACATTCAATTAGGGTTAAGCATTAAAGAAGTGGTCTTAATCATAAGAGCTCATCTTAGGCCACATATGCAATATTAAACCATTTAGATGTGCGAGCAAGGATGAACTTTGAATATTGATGCTCAAGGTTAATTAACTCACTGATCTAAATCTAACATCAAAGTTTAGGGGATAAAATATCAAGATACTACATTCCAAAGGGATAAACATACCAAAACAACATCAAAAGCATGCCTTAGGGGATATTAGTAGAAGAGAAAGAAAAATAATAAGCTGGAAGTATTTTTATTAGGTAGATCACATTTCTAGATAATAATTCATATATGGTATGTCTGAAATGGCACAAGGGGTATATATATCAATTTTTAAAGTAGATACCTCATCTTAGTTGATATGATCCCTTAGATATCCATCCAAGGGATAAAATCCGTCGTTGGGTGTGCATCTCCAATCTCCATGGTTCTTGTCCCGAGGTGCAAGCCCTAAGAGACAACCCAACTGGGGGTGTTGTGGACCGTCGTTCACTACGGCGGATTGTTTGAGGAGAAAATGGAGCTTCATGACCACCCTTCACTGTGGCTAGGTCTCATGTTCCATAGATCCATGTGTACCATCACTTCTACCTACTGACGATGGTGTAGGGTGGAGCTACTCGTCAGAGCTAGGGTGAGGATAGCGTCCAAGGCACAACAACACTGACGACGTGACCACCCAACATCCTTGCAACCACACAGACTCAGTGGTGAGCTTAGCCAATGTTGAAAGTTGCTGGAGGAGAAAACCCCTTCTCAGGGGTGTGGGGGTGCCGCCAAGGTGGAGAAGGGAACGAAGAGATGAGTAAGGGGGATAGGGTTTGAGAAATATGCAAAAAGCAAGGGGAAACAACTTGGAAGGGATTTTCATAGGAAAAGGGGCATCAGTTTGGGGGAACATGGTGTTAAAGGGGGTGGTAGAGTAGTGCCATAGAAGGGAGTAGGTGGTCACAAATCCCTTTTGTTGGCCGCCATATAGAGGTAGGAGGAGGGTCGATGGTCGTCGGGTTAGAGGGGTCCAAACCAAGGACTCAGATCCAATGGTCTATTTTGATGGAACCATGTGTATGTTGGTTGGGTAAGATGGTGTCTTAGAGGATTAAAGATGTGGAAAATTGCCTCCTTGTATAGGCCGCGCCCAAGGTTTGGGCCCATTAAGCTCGAAATTGAAATAAATCACAAGTTAATTAGAAGAGTTCAAATGCACACATCTTTAGCTACAAAGGTCCGATTGAACTGATTTTTGTATTGTTGGATTTATAATTGAATCCTTTATATCATGGAATACAGTTTATAGAAAGGAAATTTCATTGTATGGGTTCAATTTTTACACTTAGTTCAAAACTCAAATTAGTGTCACATATAGGTACAAATTGATATTTAATCAAAATCAATTCATCAATTGAGTATAAGGAAACTAAAAGTCATCAAATTCAGAGTAATAGGTGTAAATGAATAAATTAAAGCATATAATGAGTCAAGAAGTACATCATAAGAATGATAGAAAAACGAAGTTATCACATCCTCCCCGCCCTAAAAGAAATTTTGTCCCCAAAATTAAATCAAACCATCAATCGAGATTGAGTTTTTCAATTCAATATCATGGTAGTCACAATATTCTAATTTGGATCCTCACCACTTGCAATATCCATTTCATTCTAAAATCAAGCAATCAAGCATCATGGTCAACACATAGTAACATAGATCACCTAATATTGAGTATCATAACATGAGTCACAATTTTGGAGAGATTATCCTATATGTCACCAAATATGGAGAGATTGCATTTCAAGTCAAAGAATCGAGATGTTTGAATCAATAGTAAAGTGTGAATTTGACTTACAACAATTAGGGTCCTAGCGTCTACATTGGCCTAGGTGGGGTTATACATCCATGATTGAGAATTCATATTTCAACAATTTGATACAAACACCATATTTCAACGTTGTGATTTCATGTTCAAAATCTGATTTCGTATTCAAGATCAATGGAAGGTCCCACCCTAGTCCACAAGGAGCTCACCCCTAAGTCATAAATCAAGTGAGTAAACATAATCATTGTTTCATCTTTTTGTAATTTGAGAACATGAAAGTCAGCAATAATATATTGAGGGTGATCTCATGATCCAAATAGGGTGATAATAGGATTCGAAACAAGATCATTAATCAAGAGTCAAGATTTTGTTACTAGTATCGAGAGTCAAATTTGGACATCAAAATCACAATCTAAACATTTTGAAGCTAGGGTTTAGATTCTTGTTTTAGACCTTACGTGTGAATTAGGGCTCTACGATTCCTAGTATTTTTTTAAGATGTGAGTCCAATTTTTCTTAAGGTTTCTCCAACAACATTCGAGTGCATTATTTTCTATGTAGTTCTTTAATTTGTTTTTTTCTCCATCTCTTAGGGTGCACCTTATTTGCTTTATGTCCCACCATTGGGCTCATTGAACCTTCCCTCTTGGGCTTGACCTCTTGGCGACCTTCCCTCCTGGGTTTGGTATTTATTTTGGCCTTCCTCATGGGCTTGACCTCTTGGTGACCTTCCATCCTGGGCTTGGTCTTCTTGTTATCCATCCCTCCTTGGTTTGGTCTTTATGTTGGACTTCCCTCTTAGGATTGTCCTCTTGGCAAACTTCCCTCCTAAGCTTGGTCTTCATGTTGACCTTCCCTCTTGGGCTTTGCCTCTTGGTGACTTTCCCTCCTAGGCTTGGTATTAATGTTGGCCTTCCCTCCTAGGCTTGACCCCTTGGTGACCTTCCCTCCTAGGCTTCATCACCTACTATCAGCCACTACCTCAATGACTTTTTCTCACATCCCTTAGACATGGCATAGTTGGGTTTTAAAGAATTATACTCAATATATATTCTGCATGCTTTGTATACTTAACCCTCCAAACATTTAGTGATATTTTAGGTTATCTCAATTCTTAAACCAATTGATTAACTCACCTTTCTAGGGGTGGGCATTCATCCATATACAATAATTGAGAAACAATTGAACAACATTTCGAGTAGTATTCAACATTTAATGACATCAATATCGAGTTTATTTTCACGGTATTAATAGTTGATGAATGATCAAGGCTTAGGTATTCCTAGGAACTTGACCACTAGTTATAGTCAATATCATCATTTTCCAATTTTGTCATTAAATTGAGATTTTGAGATTGAGCATCAACATCATCATAGACATAACCCATTAGGGACTTAGCCCAAGAAATCAAAGTTGTGTGGAAGGATCTCCTTTCCAAGCTCTAAATAATTAACAAGATGACAATTTAGAGGCGGTCATAAAGGGGGTGAGAACTAATTAGGGGAGTCTCAAGTCAACTACCACCCTACCCTAGCACACCAGTCATGAGTCAAACATCTGAATAGGGTGAGCATCAACTATCAAATTGTATTTTACAAGGTCATGAGTCAAACATCTATCATAATAGGGTAACCATACTTCAGGATTTTGCAAGATCAAAATCATAAATTCATTCCCTTCCTTTCAAGATCAAGGTTAGGGTAGGTTTTGGAAATCGAGAAGTCAAATTGAGGACTCAAGTGTTTTATCATAATAGAGCTAGAGTGATATTCATGTCCATCATATTTATTCAAAATTGAGCTTGCAAAAGAGGCATGGAAGCCAACAGGGAAATTCCTCATCTATAGTCATATTAGAGGGTTTTTCATTTAAGATCAAATCATGGCATTATCATCTTAATCAAATTTTTCAATTACAAACAAGTTTTACTTTTCCCATGCATAAGCTACCCAAAATCAAGATGTCATGTGATTAATAGTCATGAGAGAAGATTCACATGAGGAGATGAGAAGACAAACTATTCATCATATGCTTGGGTCGCTTTAGTAGTCCTTAAAGAATAGGTGAGATGCTAGAAGAATCTATAAGCTTTAGGGGAAAGATGGGTTATGCCTTATACATTCAGAGGCACGTGTGTTTGGCTCTGATACCATTTGTCACAGAACTAGTTGTTACCCTAGGTCCACACTCCTAATGGCTACATAGCCAAAGATGAGTGGACTTGGGTGTCCATCTATAGAATGGTACAAATATTTCACACGTCCAATATATATATATATATATATATATATATATATATATATATATATATATATATATATATATATATATATATATATATATATATATATATATATATATATATATATATATATATATAATTAGTAAGCATGGGGATAAGACATATGTACCCATTTCTGGATTCAAGCATACCCAATGGTGTTTCATTCGAGTCCAAAGTACAGTGTATGTTTGGCAACTATAAAATGGACAAACAAAACATATTTATGCTAGAGCATTAAATATGATATGAAAAGGTGTGTAAATAGTTTAAGCTTAATACAAACTTTCTTGTCTAGAAACATGATCATAGTCAAGAAGAAGAAACAAGCGACAACACTTAGCGATATCATTTTATACAAAGCATGTTTTGGGTTTCTTTATTTATTGTGTTAACATTACGTTGCATAATGGATTTATGTACATTACATTGAGGATTTTTCAATGTAGAATACTCAAACATGAAAGTAGTAATCATAGGAACAATAGATCAACCAAGTATGTACGTAGCCAAGCACACATACAAGCATACATACAAGCAAGCCAATATCATAGTAAGGTCAAGAGAGAAAAACATACATGGAGTATAAGATTAACCATTGATTAGAAAACCATAGGTAGCAACTTTGACTAGATCTTGGCAATAGAGTCCATAAAGTGATATTGGGATTACAAGTAAGTGTAATTAAGTTATCATCATCAATATTAGGTTCATTAATCATTATCATGGTGGTTTTATGTGTCACCTAGATCTAGGTACCATTCGTCATTGATTTCTATATCTCAATTAGGTCATGCATAGGCATTATCAAGAAACTTAGTACGTCATGGTCTCATTAACACCTAGAGTGAAACATCACAATTAGTTTAGGGATATGTGATTTAGAGTTTAAATATCCCAAATATAGCAACCATAAGATTTGAGTGGGCTTAGACGGCATAAGCATCAACATTGGAAAAACTAGTCATATTGAGATATAATCATGCACGTTAACCCTCATGAGAGTGTAAACAAAATATACTTACACTAAGTGCCATAAAGATCCCAAGATTACTGATTTGAATCCATAATGTAGCATATATCATCATTATACCAAGGTTCATGCAAGATTAGAGACCAAGTTAACAACATGTGCATTATGTCACAATTTGGGTCAAGGTAGGGAATTTGGTCATAATAGGATACAAGAATGATCCATATATAAATTAGGTGTCAAAATCATGTTAAGTTACTAAATTCACTAGCACAAGCCATCGCTTCCTGGGCCTTGTCCGATGATCCCATCTTCACTACTCAGGCCACCTTAGCTCATGCACATGCCTCCATTGGTTTTGGTTGTTCCTTAGTAGCTAGGGTGACACACCATATTCCCCGAAAGTAGCTGATATGGAAGATTCCAACCAAAAAAAACCATGCCTTCTGACAACAGTGCCCGTCCCTCATCTTCTTTGATCTCCTTCTCATTCCCTTAGTTTCAAGTTGAATTCTAGCATTATCTTTGACCAACCCTAGGATTCCCAGATCCAAGGTTTATATAGAAATTAGACTCTGAATTGAGTAGGGAGTCCACTCTTTCATGGACTCTACTTGGGTCCCTTCTAACAGGGGTGTCGTTGTCCAGTCCGCATTGGGATGGAGTCGTCGCCTTTTTTTCTTTTGCATAAAGGTCCAAATAAAAGAGATATTTGTATAGACCACATCACATCTTTATTTCATCCCAAACTTTGCATTGTGTTTGCATTATATTACATTGAGGAAGAGATATTCAGATATACCACATTACATTCTTTTTTATTATATCCAAATATCTTAAAAATTGAATGGAACCATATTGTAACCATAAATCAGTCATATATTAATGCAGTAATAACCTTATGATGTGCTTACTAGGTTCCAAACATTAGTGGTATGACAACTATCCATAGAGAATTGATCCTCTATTAACACCGCAAGGCATTCACTTACACTCCACACCTTTGACTTCTAAAAAACATTGACCCTCTGCATTAGTTGACGAAAATAAATCAAGGATACTTCCACCTTTACAACCTATAAGGTTCAAAGGTTCAGATCTTGAGAAAGGCTTGTTCTAAAGTGCCTCCTTCCACCAGTGGACGACCTCCAACATTGTCAACATGTTTTGTTTCCTACAAAGAAGTAGATTTCACACCTAAAGAAGAAAAATGATGCTCTTTCCACCTCAAATAAATGTCCAAGGTTAGATTTGTTGTTGTGTTGGCCACCATCAATCTCCAACATGAAGGCATGCTTCTACACAACAAAACTCTAATTTTATCTTATACTATGATGATGACTTTCTTCCTCTCTTCCAGTATAGTTCTTGATATTGTTTCCATAAGTAAGTAGTCCTCTTGCAAGGGTGCGGGAAGTAGTCTTGCTATCCAATTTTGTTTTTTTTAGTTCATCTGTTATTGTACAAACTATTATATGTTTAGAATCAATTAGTTTATGCTTGTATTCTTGTCTGATCAGTAGGCTTACAGTAAAAAACTGACGCCAGAGATAAAAGAAACTGACACCTATCATGATGTACCAGGTCACATTTGTAACTAGTAAAGGACCCCAAATAATCATTTTGATAGAAACCAACACCTATCATGATTTACAATGTCGGTGGTAGACCAAATAACCGATGATTTTAATATCAAGTGATGGTTTTATCTAACAAACTGACACCTATGACATGCTACACAGTGAGGTTGTGCTGCCAAGCACGAATGTTTGGGTTTTGTCCTTTAATGTCAATTATTTTGCTAAAACTGATGACTCACGCCTATAGTGTCAGTTTATTTGATACAACCAATGACTAAGTTTTGGTTTCCTTTGCAATGGAAGACATGCAGCCTGCTGCCCAGATAGTTAGAAGGATTCAGAACATGTGGTTCAATTCAGTTCTAAACTTTAATTCTGAACTATAGGATACCAACATCTTGTGAGTACACCTAAACAACCGGCCACCAAACCTACAATAGCAAACATAATATGCACATAATACACATCACAGTCCACATTCCAATCAAACTCTTCAGAAAATCATATGGCATTCTTCAATTCACATTTCAAATAAAGGCACATGTGCATCTTATTCAAAAATCTAACATAATTGCTATAGATATACATAATATTGCAGGTAGCAAAATGATGTCTAATTCTATTACATAATTGCAGTAGACCTTATAATATTACAAAAACCTTATTGTAGGGAGTATAGCCAGGGGCATTGTTCAAATATCTAATGGCTATACTTCAGGATATATTCATATCTTATGATGGTACTATCAAACACATGTGCAACAATTCTATTGTGCAGTTTGAATATGCTACAGATGTTGCATCTATTTGTAGAACTATGAATCATTTTGAATCTTATGTTGGTACTATCAAACACATGTGCAACAATTCTATTGTGTAGTTTGAATATACTACATAAGTTGCATCTTTGCAGTGTTCAACATGATTCATAGTTCTACAAATAGATGCAACATATGTAGCATATTCAAATTGCACAATAGAATTGTTGCACATGTGTTTGATAGTACCATCATAAGAGATTACTATATCCCTAAGTATAGCCATTAGATCTTTGAATAGTGTCCTTGGCTCATACAACTCCCTATAGAAGTCATCATACTCTCCCATAAGACTGCAAAGTCTTCTTCGGTGTCCTTTTCGTGAGTAACATTTGTGGCCTCTTCGATCTTGGAGCATGAAATTGACATCTACAAAATAAAAATGTTCATAGTAAATAAATACAAGTTTGAAAACATGATATGTTAATTTTCAATCAAAAATATTGAACATAATTTTCAAATACCAACTAATATCACTCACCATATCACTGTGGTCCAATGTTTATGGTAGGACAATGTAGTTTTCCTTTAGATTTTGAAGGAGTGATTGTCTTTTTCTTCCACTTTGGAATGGGCCCACATGTTCAAAACTAGATGGCGGTCCAATATTTATGGTAGGGTATGATGATTGTTGGTCTTTTGACTCCTCTGAGGAATCAACTTCTGACTCCTCGGAGGAATCGTCTTCTGACTCCTTTGAGGGATCTTTGGCCGATAGAAAGTCACTGGTCGTTTATCTCCAAAATAAAATAGGTACTCCCACACATACACCTCATATGATTCATCAGTAGAAATCTAACATATTGAAACTTGGGAATATTTTCATTTTAACCCTTTTCCAAGCTTTTCCTTCCTTTTATATACTTTTTAGCCTCAATGTTGAAATTGTGGAATTATTAGTGGGTTAGAAAATATTTGATTCATATTTAAGCCAATAACTAGGATTGTGCACAAATGCCTCGAGTAATATTTTAATTAGAGTCTAAAATTAAAAATGACCACTAAATTGAGATAATCATTAGATTATATTTTCTGTGGCCTTTTGGGACAAGGAATGAGAGATAATGTGGAATTGAGTTAGTTAATGAGTAATAAATCCCATTTCTTTTCTCTCTCCTCCTATGGTGTCAATAAAACATGAAAAGGGAATCATGTGGTGACATATGACTCTTGAAATCAATATATGTTGTCTATCTCAAAATTTCATCCAAAGATTTAATTTGAAAAACATTTTCATTTTAAATCACCCTTTAAATGCATTAATGTTAAGATTAATGACCTTTATAAAAAATTTGGGTAAAACATGTGAGAAACAAAAATCTGAGGGCATAGCAAGAATATATACCCTTTATTGGATGTGGTCTAAATTTGGGTTCGTTTTGATCCAAACAAATGGAATAAGTTTTGAATATAGTTTGACTATGGTTTGAGTTTAATTTCATTAATGCAAGCAATTAACCCTATGGTTCCATTATTTTACTCTGTCACGTGATACTTGTATTTTATTTTCCTTTAACATGCATGATCCTATGATTGTTTGCAATGAGTGAGATCAGACTTAGATCCAATGGCTCACACATCATCTTCTTCATCTATTACTTTCACGGGTCTGGAATGGTTTTGCAAGCTTCAGCTCCTCGATCCCTATCTCTCTCTTTTCTCAGTTGTTTCCCAAGATCTCTTTGCCATTCAATCCGCGAGGACTCCCTGGATCGAACAAACTTTTAGTCACACACACTCTCTCTCTTTCTCTCTGTACATGAAATGCCAGTTTGGGACTTCACTCTTTTCTCTACCCTGTCTTGTAGAGGACTCCTTGGACTTTGCCTCGACTATATAACTCGACCTTGAGCACTGAGGGGCTTCACTCGTCCCTCCTCTTCCAATTTTGCCCCCATTTCCCTCAAAATCCTCACCCTCCTTGTTTCTAATCTCTGACAACCCAAGATAATCCCCCACTGCTCTGACTGTCCCAGATCAATTACCACCACGGGAAGCATCCCCGACCTCCCTGCTTTGCTTTAGTACTTTTAGACTGCCCCGCGTCTTTCCCATATGTTGTACCCTATAGGCACCCTCGCTTCCAAGTTTTCTCAACACTCCTGACTATCACTAGTGGTGTTTCGGGCGGTTTATCTTTGAGATTTGGTGCCCTTGCCTTTGCGTGGAGGCTGCAGACCTATTTATGTGAGTCTTTTGCTTGTTCGCATGGTCTTCATGGATTTATGCTGCCTTGGCAATCCTCCAACTCTGGATGAGCAATTTTGGATCCCTAGTGCCCTGATCCACCTCCTTGATGGATCGTTAATATCGTCTGGGTTTTTATGAAGGCGTCAGCTATCTCAATTTGTGTGGAATTCTTGTCTTGTTCGTGAATGGATTGGAGGTAGTACCTCCAGTCGACTCCCCTCGCACCATGACCATGGGGGAAGAACATTGGTCGTGTAAGGACTCGGGTGCCTATGCGGTTGTAATTGACTGATCAACATCAGATGGGTATTTTGGTCCATTCAATCATTGGTTTTGATTTATCAGTGTCACATACATGTTTCATGTGAAATGATGCTTTGGCACTGCATAATCAATTACATGTAAAACGCGCCTAAGGTATTTTCTTATTTCTACATTTTATTTACATCTGATTTATCCTTGATTTAAATAACATCACACTATGGTTTCCTGAATCTCATTGGTCAGTTCTTTAGAAATTCATAGTAAATCAATGTTTTCTTGGAAAATTACAAATAAATAGTCATTAGATTCAGAAAAAGATTCTCTATCTATTAGTATTTCTCATACTGCTTGATTCCAATTTAATTAATATAATAATTTGATTGATTGGTTATAATTGTAAAATTGATAACTAATAATTTATAAGTCAGGAAATTTTAAATAAATATGTTTTCTTAATCAAGAGAATCTAATTAATGGATTGGTATATGTTTGGAGTCAAGAGTCAAAAGTTTTTCTAGAAGGTCCAAGATTAGGGTTTTCTTACACTTTATGCTTTAAAAAACCCTAATACATGTGATAAAATGTGTAATTAGGTTAAAATGGACTTGGAAACAACTAAGTTAATGAAAGTGATTATTAGGACTCTATATCGAGATATGTTTGTGTATGTGCATTTATTAACCCTTAAGTTGGGCATTTTATTATCTAATCCAAATATTCCAAATGAGGCATGAACTTATCCTTTAATCTTATCAGTGTCCTTTTGGCACATTTACTTCAATTATTTCTTGGGTTTTGAACCCTTCTACAATATTTCATTTATTTAATTTGCCATATGATTCTTTCTCTAGCATTATGAATTATTGACTATTTCACTAATCTAGTGTACTTATGTACAACCACCCATAGTTGGGCATGTCTTATTTCACCCAGGGGATTGTGTTTACTCTCCCCACTTTTATATATATTTTAGAAGTTGGGAATGTGTTACTCTCCCTCACCTACTGGTTGAGGTTAGGTAGGTGCCTCAACCCTACTTTAGTTAATGTAGTCATATTAATAATCATTCATTCAACTTTCTTATTTGTCATGGAAGAATTATTATTTGTTACATGCCACATACTCCTAACTCTCTTTAGCATAGTTGAATCATTATCCATTATTTACTTTTCTTATTTATACCTTGTCATTGTTCCCCATTTGACACATACTTTATTTCTCCTCTTATTGGGTGATCCTATCCACCCAGGTTTAGGATTAGAATGGGCATCTGGAGTATGGAAATCTAGGCTAGGATCAGGATGAGAAATACATGACTTCAATCATGGACCTAACTCATGAAAATGTTGTTTGGATACAGATTGTTATAGTTTAGTTTCCCTCTATCTTAGATCTGTTTGTGATAATCTCATGTATACCATAATGGGTGAACAAGATGTACATTTGTCTAATTGAATATAGTCATTATTCTATTTTTCATAGTTGTTCACTGGTCTTTTGTATACCATTATTTAAATTTGAAAATTTTACACATATTCCTTCATCCCTTTGAGTATGTTTGGAATGGGTGTTTTATTCTTCAAATTTTAGTAAAGGGGTGATTTCGCCTCTTTACAAGAAACCAAATTATGATAGTACCTATTACTTGAGGGAATTGAGGTGATAGCAGTATGGAGATAATGTGATGGTGCAGTAGAGTGTTAGCTCAAGAGTTTGGTGATAAAGTGCGACATCAACATCTACAAAATAAAATTGAGTATCAATCTGAATGTTGATCATTTTGATGATGATGATTGATGATGATGATGATAATAATAATAATTGATGGTGATGATGATGATTATATAATAATTACTTATCATCATCATCATCAATCATTAACATCTTCATCATCATCGTCAACAAAATCATCATAAATCATCGTCATCACCATCATGGTGATGGTGATGGTGATGGTGATGGTGCTGGTGGTGGTGATGGTGATGGTGATGGTGATGGTGATGGTGATGGTGATGGTGATGGTGATGGTGATGGTGATGGTGATGGTGATGGTGATGGTGATGGTGATGGTGATGGTGATGGTGATGGTGATGGTGATGGTGATGGTGATGGTGATGGTGATGGTGATGGTGATGGTGATGGTGATGGTGATGGTGATGGTGATGGTGATGGTGATGGTGATGGTGATGGTGATGGTGATGGTGATGGTGATGGTGATGGTGACGGTGACGGTGACGGTGATGGTGACGGTGATGGTGATGGTGATGGTGATGATAATGATGGTGATGATGATGATGATGATGATGATGATGATGATGATTATGATGATGATGATGATGATGATGATGATGATGATGATGATGATGATGATGATGATGATGATGATGATGATGATGATGATGATGATGATGATGATGACGATGATGATGATACAATTATTATTCATCATCATAAACCGTAATAAGTAAATCATAAACCATTAACTTTAAACCCTAAACCCTAATCTATAAATCATAAACCCTAATTTGTAAATAAACCTCATCATCATCATCATCATCAATCATCATCACTATCATCATCATCATCATCATTGCCTCTGTCGTTGTTGTCGTCATCATCATCATCATCATCATCATTATCGCCGTCGTCGTCATCATCATCATCATCATCATCATCATCATCATCATCATCATCAAAATCATCATTATCTCTATCATCATCATCATCATCAATCATCAATCATTAACAATATTAATTAAGTAATTTCACTGGTATAACACCATTCACAATATTAATTAAATATGTCAGGTCAAAACATTATTTTATTCAAATTTGATCATGCATGTAGAGTAATAATGCACCGACAATCTTTAAACCCTAAACATAAATGTCTCAACAGTAGTATCACATCTAAAAAAAATAAAATAAAAACAAAATTTTATTACCTGTAGTGATCCCATTATTGGAGGAGGCGACTGGAGATGATGATAGTGACTAAAGAATGGAGGAAGTGCACCTTGCAAGACGAGAGCGGTGACAAGTTCAGCAGCAATAGTGGAGGAATCGTCCAGCAGCAGTAGTGGTGGAAGCTCAGCAGTAGGAGCAGATGAGTAGAGGTTGCGGTGGGGATCACAAAGCAGAGGTAACTAAGGCGGAGAAGAAGCAATAGCAGTGGTGGTGGCAGCGATGATAGCAGTGAGGATTGCAAATTGCTAGAGAGAAGGTTAGTCATGATAATATAGCGAATGGGGAGAACATCTATATCATGTGGGGGCTTATTCAGTTAACCATTGTGGTCGGTGGTATAGAAAAACTGACAACAAAGTACATAGTCATCATCTCAAACAAAACCACTGATGTTTAACTCCTAAACCAAACAAATGGTTGTCAGGTTAGGGATATAGTTTTCTATTTTAAAAGAAAAACTGACGACGAAGTAGAAATTTGGGGGTCTAAATCGTCACATGTTTACTAGAACTAATGACTAATGGGGGGACAACTTTTTTCATGGGGGCATGGTGCAAATATTTTTTTTTGTAGGTTGTCTAAAAACCAATGTCTTATTGAAAATTTTGGAGGCAAATTTTTTCCGCTAAAAATTTATTTTTTGTGGGAAATTTTAGACATTGGTTTCTCTAAACAGAAACTGGCATTAAACTTAAAGAGGTACCTATGTCTTTTCTAATTCGGCAGGATTTCACATGTGGTGACGGTTCACATGAGGAATCGGCATTGTTGGTAGATTGGTGTTGGTTTGTTTAAGGAATCGATGTCACCAAAAGTGACATTAAACTTCAAATATGTACTAGTGAAGTCTTAATCCTACCACCTAAAGGGGATTTTCCTAGCCTCAACATATATGTCTCCATTCTTATTACGATGCAGTGAGAGCGTGAATGATAGGTAGAAGTGGTGAAAAACATACCACCCTAGTGTTTTTATCATCTCATAATCTACCCTTGATTCAGCCCTATTAGTTTTTAACCTTAGTGTAATCAACCAATCAACTCTTTATGTTAAATACTAGTTCTTATCTGGATACCTTAATCATATCTATTCTTATAAATGCTCTCCTTTGGGTCTGATCTTCAACTATACTACGGTAAGATCTATCTATTTGTGGGTGATGATAATGATGTGTTGGTTAAGGTAAACTCTAAGGATTTCAACCCTAGTGAATTTGCATGTGCAATATCACGCACATCATCTCCTAGTTGTTGATTGGCTTCTTCATGCTTTCCAGAATCATAAGCTTTCTTTCTCGGATAGAGGCAACGACCTTCTATCTCTTGATCAATGGGTTAGGATGTTCCCTAATAGTGTGAAATATCAATAGATGCTTGACATCTATCAATATGGTGTTGATTGGAGATCCCAATGGAGTGAAATTCCTTTTTGGATTGGAAGGTTCATCTGATGTATGAGTCAAGTTTATTGGCTCCACTTGATGCAATGAGGAAGGATGTCACAACAAGGTGTTGTAACCATAACTAATGTGTCATTTAGATTCATATGTATTAGAAATCTTAACTATTTATTATGAAATTATGTTTTTAAGTTGGTGAAAGATCTATTTAATGATGAAGTAATGCCCATATAAATGGATCTCAATTGGTAAGGATTCAAGGCATGTCAATATCTATGTTGATCTCTTATAGCCATGAAGTATTTTCATAGTTCTCCCACCACTGACTCTTTTAAAGCTATTGCAAGTTTTCAACATTGAACATGTCCACATGATAGTTGAAAATGTTGTTGTCGGGGAATATATACATGCATATTATGAAACCATGATGCAATGAAAAATAAATTATTTGTAGAAGTGTTACCAACAATCTTGTTAATATGAGGATAAATTATCACTATGATACTTACTATGATCATTTTTCTCTTATTCTTCATCTGAAGACTACACCTCTAGAATAGTTGTAGGGATCCTCATACTCATCATCACTAGAACTATCACATGGTCCTATAGCCTCTGCATCATTACACTCAAGATGTCATTTTCTAACACTCATGAATGCCACATCTTTGTGTCTTCTCATGGTCTTTTCCAAAGGATCCCATAATATATAGAGAAATTGATGATCATCACATCCAAGAAAGATACATTGCATCAATTAATCATCCATCGTTTTTTTTCTCTCTTAGGGAAATGTGCATTATCCTTACACTTAAATACTTTCAAATGAGTATAGGATGCATCCTTTCCTATCCATACCTTTTCCGGCATCTCACATTCTCCACTATGTACATGTCATCCATCCAGTTGTATTATTATGTTGTGGTGAAAGGGGATATGTCTTTTCATATCATATTACATGTTGTGCATAGTAGTTTTCTAACTCAATCAGATGTACTCTTTGACTTTTTTGTGCACAGACATTTCATGTTTTTGTCTATCTCTCACTCCACCATGGCATGAAAAATCTAAAAACACTAAAAGACATAATCCTTGATCTCCAGCAAGTAGGCCCACTCCTTACTAGATGCATAATCAATGCATATGAAAACATACCTATTGCAAGCCACCTCAAACCAACTACAAACATCTAAATGAACAAATTGTAGAACATTTGACTTCACCTTTGATCTTGTCTTGAACAAAACATTCCAATTCTTTCTTTTGGGACATGAATCATGTGAGATCATATTGGTGTTCTTGCCATAAGGAATTAATATCTTCTTTGATAGAAGTGGCAATCCCTTCTCACTCATGTGTCCTAGTTGTCTATGCCATGATATTCCACTGCCTTTGAGTACTTTAAGCTTGGTGTTGTACAAGGTGAAACACAATTTACCTCATACAATAACCAAACCCACCTTTGTAACTTCTATTTTCCACCACCAAAGTCTGCACAGCAATTTTATCTATAAAAAGGAACCAGGTATTAAATGCAGCCATAAATCTAGAACATGAATAACATCCTTTAGTGTTAACGGAAAATTGAGATTTGTATGAATACAAATGTCTCCAATCCATATAATTTTAGAGAATGTAGAATTTCCCATATTCACCCTCTTGAAGTCTCTCTTCCTGTATAAAATGAAGAACTCCTTGCTTGGTGAAGCATGATAAGAAAATGCATGATCCACCAACCATTCAGAATCATCTTCATTAGATTACAAATACTGCTTCTAGACTATCAAGACCATATCATCAGCATCATTCCTATGAAATCGTCGTTGTAGTGTTCTTATCACAATCCTTCTTGTATTTGGCTTCATACTAATGTTTCTTTTTCCAGACCTTACTAATCTATTTAAAATGACCTACCCTACCCCAATGGAAGCACCCTATACACTTCATCTTGGATCTACCAAGAGGCTTATTGTGGTCCTAGGACCCACTACAGCTCTAACAGCTTCCATGTCTCTCTCTCTCTGTCAGTTTTCATGCTCTTAGTGAAATGCACGTTTCACTCCTTGTTGCATGAGGATCGTCTTGAAATATCTCCATTCAAAAGACTACTTTTCACCTAATCACAACATTCCTTCTTGTACAGAATTATTGATTGTCACTATGAGCATCTCCCAACTTTCAGGTAATGATTCCTAAAGATATAGTGCCTAGAGTTCATCATCAAGAACATCTTCATGGACCATAGATGATTCAAAAGGCTTCATAATTTCATTCATGTTCTTGGTGATGTGAGCACCATCCTCATACTTCAAGTTCACCAACTTCCTAATTAAGAATGCATTATTTGAGGCAGTCTTCTGCTCTTATAATATTTTAGCTTTTCTCACTAATATTTGGCATTAGTCTCCTATGGGACGTGGTGGAACATGAAAATATCACACCACTTTAACATTGTTTTCACCATATTCCTATTTAGTTTCTTTCATTATACATCAGATGTACTCTCTATCTTTTGTCCCTCTATTGCATCATAAAAATCATTAAAATATAAAAATATCCTCTATCTTCTGTTTTCAAATATGCCAATTTATGTTGATGAAGTTAATCATTGTTGCATGATCATCCTTCCCCATATGGATCTTTATGCGCAACCTGCACTCTGATACCATTTATTACTATTGGGGAATGTGTGCATTTATAATATAAAACTTGATGTTACGAAAATAAATTGTGTCACGAAAGTGTGTGTAAAACCAACATAAGATTGCAAGTAGCTAGAGGGAGATGACCAAATTTTATTGTGGATAATCCTCAGTGGGTGTGAGGAAAAAAACACTAGGCCAATCTATGGGAAAATTCACTAAGAAGAAAAGATAGAATTGTTTGGGTTTTGATCCCAAATAGAGATAATACAACTGTGAGGAGATATAAGAAAAATACCACCATAGGAAAAGATCCATACAACTCCCAACACCCTACCATATCCCAAGAGGACACTCTCTTCTACAAAGTACACAATAGTAGTTGGATCAAAGAAGAAAACACATAAGCCTTGGAAACTTTCCTCTTCCTCTATTCTTCCTTTTCTTTTTCTTCTTCCTATATTATTTTCTCATGTTCTTCCCATTATGTACTGCAACATTTTTCACAAAACAACTCTATGACTGTTTTCTTTTTTTGTCATTGCCACCTTGAAAATTGATGGTTGTTGCCACACAATCCTTGCATATGTGTGAGGTCTAGGATTTATAATCCATGTTTTCGGCAACCACCAGCAAGCTCTAATGGTTAGTATCCATCTTGGGATGAAAACACATACCTAATAGAAAATCAAGCTCAAAGAAGGTCGATTCCTACAATACTAATTTTTAATGGTTATGACCATGTTTTTTATTGCAATAGGTTAAATGTGTCTTTAATGGTGGGTTTGAAACAAAATGGACACTTTTATATAGTGTCTGAAGTGTTGACCCTGGTACTTGAGATGATATCCAATAGGATGACTTATCTAATTAGCCTGAAACATAGGGAAGTATTTGAAGTGTTTGGCTATTTGTGAAGAGATAGGAGTGGAACAATTGTATCATAAGAGGCATCTGATACTTTTCGATAAGAGGACCAATGAGAGTTCAATATTTTCTCTCAAAACCCCATCCCTAGAAGATTTAACAGAGAGCAAAAAGGTGCACAGATAGAGTAATAAGAAATGAAAAGGACATAGATACTTCCAAACTAGAAAGAAAATTTTCCAAGTACACACTGTGACACATTCCTATTGAGCTCCTACAGAACTATAGGAGGCTTCATATTGTAAAAGTGAATGTCATTTGTGTTGACTCAAGATCCATTAGGTCAATGTTGACTCACGTCTAAATTGACTAAACCCTTTTTTTGATGATGACTAACCATTCCACATATTGGTGTCTAATGCTTCTACATTGAGTGATTTCAGATTAGGTTTAGACACACTCCAAATGCCCTAACTTGCGCATATCAAATTGGAGAAAAGACAAGTCAAAATAGCTACAAGTGTGCAATTTGGGATCTCTATGTAAATGACCTTAGAATTGCTTTGTAATCACTTGTAATGATTGTATGACTTGTAATTAAGCTTAGAAAAATTATTGGGACACAAAAATCCATCTTTTGTATCGTCAAACGAAAATTCCAAAATACCCATAACAGGGATTTTGTCGGCCGAATTCCAAACTTGGCCGATCCATATATTCTGGAATTTTTGTTGCAATCGGCCGAGTTACAAACTCAGCCGATTCCCGTTCGGTCGAGTTTCTAGCTAGGAAACTCGGCCGATCCACTGATCGGTCCAAGATGAAAGTCGACCGATCGGCCGAGTTTCTCCAAAGGAACTCGGCCGACAGTCTAGCTTTCAACCTTGTCTTTTAGTGGTTTGGCCGAATTACCTTTATATAAACTCGGCCGATCAGACTGTATGAAAAAGTGCAGAAAAGTGATTCTAGCCGTTGTGGAGTTGCAACAAGTGAAAATAGATCCGTTGCAAGCCACAAAACGGCTAGTTTTCGTTCACAAGTGTTCCCAAAGGCTAAGAGGCATCCCCAGCTATAAATAGGACCCCTTGGGCTTCATTCCAAGGTTGAGCATTCATTGCAAACTCTTTGTGAGGTTCCTATTCTATAGTTGAGTGCTTCCTACAGCCTCCTCTCTCTCTCTAAGCTTAATCACTTTCTACATCCATTAGAGTGAGTAGGAAATCTGTAAGAGAGCTAGTCCCATTTGTATATCTTGTGAAGCTCTCACTTCCACAACCTCCCCATCTCTCCATTTCAATCATGAAGATGAAGGTTCTCTCTCTTGTCCAAGAGAGGTGAAGAAGAACAAGGGAAGGAGTCCCTTGGTGAAGATCAAGGCCGAAGACTTGGAGCTAGAGTGGGTAAGCCCTTGGAGAAGGCAGAAGACTCAAGCTCAAGTGGGTAAGTCCTTGGTGGAAAGCTTCTCCGAGTGAAGGTGAAGTCAAAGGCAGAAGATCCAAGAAGAGTGGGTAATTCCTACAAGGATGAAGACTTGTGCTAGAGTGGGTAAGTCCTTGGAGAAGGCCGAAGACTCTTGCAAAGTGGGTAAGTCCTTGGTAAGGTTGAAGACTCTTTGTATTGGATAGGTAAGTCCTTTGTTGGTCATGTATTGTATGTCTTATTAATGAATATAAGAGTGCAATTGGTTGAAGTCCTAGAGGTTGACCTCTCTAGGCAAGTGGACTGACACACTTCTAGTTTGAAGTGTGGAACCACTCTAAATAGCTTGTCTATTTGGTGCATGTTCAATCTCTCTTATCCTTGCTATGCATGATTTAGTTGCACTCAAATTGCCTATTTAGCAACCTAATCTTGTCATATATTTTGAAGGTTTAATGAGTTTTGTTTAAGTGCTTTCAGCTCTATTCACCCCCCCTCTAGAGCACCTAATCACCCATCTAGGATCCAACAATTTGTAGATTTCAAGCATTCTTTAAGAGGGGGGATTAGTACATCAGGTGTTGAACAAAATAATTCCCTTTCTAGAACTTATGTTAAAATATTCATTGGATTAGCATAAATTTTGTTAAACTTGTCAGTACATAAAGTGGAATCTTCCAGATCTTAATACCAACAATGCCACAATGGTGGTTGATGTTAATAAAATTAAAAAAAAAGGAAAATGTCACATAGACTGGTTCTTTTGAACTTGCATTCATTTTCCATAATTTTTATTTTCTAGTAGAACCTTCACTTATAATAAAGTTTTTGATATCCTCACTTGAAAAACACCACTATAAGTTGTGTATTTACACCATAATGTGCTATTTTGAGAGCTATATTACTAACAATGCTAAAAGGGTATTATTTTAGTCAACATTTTTAAATTTAGGTTTTTCTATACATAAATGGTTAGGAATAGATAATATATACTAGGAGTGTGGGAATATAATAAAATCATATTTACTTTTTCTATTTACTCTTGTCTCTACGCTATAAAGTTGTATTTCATGTGTTTTCCCACAATGATGCAAAATTCTACTTAGGAGATTGGAGATGGAGATTTGACTTTCTAGATAGATGAATGTAACTCTACAAGTATAATCAACTGGAAACGAGATGGATTCAAGAAAAACAAAAACTTAAATTGGGATGCCTAACAAACTTCATATGGTAAAAGGGGCTTGGCCTTCTCATGAGTAAACATCTTAGTGGTGACATCCTTATATGGGTCCCAAATGAAGAGGAAACCTTCTCAATCTCATTAGCGGAAAAATGACTAGTGCATAAATAAGAGCATATAGGAATTCCCAACTCAAAATGGCTATGGAACCCTTCCATGTCTCTTAAACTCAATTGGTTCACACAGAAAATACTTAAGAGAGGTGTACCTACAGAAGATAGAATCAGTAGGTTCCACATATTGCTACCATGTATATGTGAATGCTTCATAGAAGCTTTGACTTAAAACATCAAACCATATCTCTTTCCAAATTGGTATGTCATAAAGTTGAGGTGTTTACTGATGTATACTCTTTCTCTAGACACCCATCTCTACATGTAGGTTTGATATCACGTTGAATGTTTGCATCTCCTATCTCTTGGGTTGGATTTATATGATAGGCTCTCTATATCTTACTAAATTGTGGACCTTATGGGTAGCTATATTTGCTAGTAGCTTTGAGAAAAACAAATGATGGTAGTTAGGATATGGAGTATGATTGGAAAAATATTGAGTATAAGTCTTAAAGACCTAGTTCCCCTAGAAATAGGGGCCCTATTAGAGAAATATAGGACATGGAATGAAGTTGGAATTCTGATGCACACCAACATCCAAGCATATAAGTATACAGAGATCAAATGGGAGAAACCTCTGCAGCCTAATATAATATTTAACATTGGAGTAGTGTTGTGGAAGTGACAAGAAAGATTTGTCAGGGGACATTTTTCTAGAGGAATCATTAGAAACCATGTGGTGTTGATTATCTTGGGCTTTGTGGGCCCTTCATTGGAAACTGATAGCCTATATTGCAGTCTTATTTCATTAGAATTAGATCTTAAATTTTTTATAGATCATGACCTTACTAAGGTAATTGTTTGGGGTAACTAACCTCGATTATCTTGTATAATGTCAAGAGACTCTAATCTCCCTCGGCTTCAAAAATTTCATTATTTAAATTCCCTATCCATTTCTAAATGATGGTATTACCATATATCCCCTAGATAATAAATAGGCTAGCGCTCTGGCTAGCAGAATACAATTTAAGCCTAGCTGATACATAGAAGTTTGATTCACATAGAGGCATGCCTCTACCAATGATGGGTGTCTATCGCTTTGAAGGATAAGACACCTCATACTATGGACTATGAGGTCATGCTCTAGAGATCCTCTTTCTACGAAGGATTTCCGTTAAGTGTACGAATCTCTTGCATTCAAGGTCTATAGATACATACTGAGAAGAATCAGGAATCTCTCTTTTTTTGGTGTATTTGATTAGTATAGTCCAGGGTTGTGTCATTGTTGAGTAGATCTTGTCCTTTTTTGTGATAAGACAAATTATCTTGTATCATCCTTAAATTTTAATTCATTCAACAACGGAATGAATGTAATTCCTATTTGTTATTGAGAAATGATACAAAGCACAAAACTTCCACCAAGTCTCATACCCTGATATCGATCAACGTGAGTGCATTATATGAACCATCTTTTTAGTATTGTACAAAGAGATTTCTCACATAGTGCTAGAAATTAACAGATTTTGAAACATGAGAGATAAAAAAATAATATACTAGTACATGCTATCAATAATGAAATCATTATGAGCATTGCAAATTTTAAATTAAAATCCTTCAAGTAATAGTATTAAACAATGTTGTCTATATATATTTATCATATATGATTTCTTGTGTAAGTTATACACATATTCATACATAATACTTTTGTATCATCTATTTATATATCATATAGTGAGCACTTATAAGTTAAATACTTCTTATAAATAAGTACTACAAATATAATATATATTTTTGAAATAAAAATTACTCATTAATAAGTACTATATGACTTACATTAAACTTGACAGTGCTAAAACTAAATGTATGATTTATTGTATCGCACTCTCTCTCTATCCAATACTTGTCTCTTTATGTATAGTTTACACTCTTTCTCCACCCACTATCTTCTTCTTTCTATTTACTACACCTTCTCTCTTCATCCACTACCTTCTTATTTCTATTTATGACGCCTTTCTTAATCTACTACCACATTCTTATGATCTCTTGGTAATGTGATAGAGATATTAGATTGATATATGTGCATGTTTTAAATTTTAACACCTTAAGGGGATTTTCCTAGCCTCAACATATATGTATCAATGCTTGATATGATGTAGTGAGGGAGTGAATGATAGGTAGAAGTGGTAGAACATATTCCACCCTAGTGCTTCTATTATCTTATTAATCAACTCTTGATTCAACCCTTTTAGTTTTCAACCTTAGTCTAATTAGCCAATAGACCCTTTGTCTTAAATACTAGTTCTTGTTTGGTTACCTTAATCATGTCTATTCTTAGAATTTTTCTCATTTGGGTTTGATCGTAAACTAGACTATGATAAGATCTGTCTACTTGTAGGTGATGATAATGGTGTGGTCGTTAAGGTGAAATCTAGCAATTTAAACCCTAGTGAATTGTGATGTGAAGTATCACGAACATCAACTCCCAGTTGTTGATTGGATTCTTCATGCTTTCCATAATCATAAGTTTTTATTTTTTGGATAGATGAAATGGCCTTGTATCTTAAGAAAGGGTTTAGGATGTTCCCTAATAGTGGGAAACTTTAATATATGCTTGACATCTAAAAAAATGATGATGATCAAAGATCCTAATGTAGTGAACTTACTTTTTGTATTGGAAGGTTCATCTAATGTAGGCATCAAGACTATTGGATCCACTTGATGTGTCAAATTTCTTATGGTAAGAGGAGTGTTAGCCATCACTTATTGTATAACCAGTTGAACTGGTGGTGGTGTGTAGCCAAAGTAGTTGTTTGGCGGCCACCCACATAATGAAGGCATATATTGTGGATGATAGTGGGGTGGCATTTTCTGATCCTGCTACTGTTGGGACATTTGTTGTTTGAGCCACTGTGTCCTATATTGGAAAAATTTGGAAGTCATTTGTTATCACTTGTTTCCTTTTGGGATTAGTATAGATCCAACCATTGAATCTACCACTTTATGCTTGTTCCATTTGGATTTCTAATTTGTTATTGTTGAAGTGGATTGTGGCTGAAAAGTGAGGCCTATGTTTTGGTAGACCCCTTTCATGATGGAATCCTCGATCTAGACTCCTTTTGTATGAGAATTAGGAAGATATTATACCACTATAGTGATAAAAGGATCGTGAGAGCCGATTTGTCTGTTGTGATCACCATGTTCGAGGCATCTTTATCTTTGGAATTGAATTCTAGTTCGCCATACAAGTCTCCATTGTCCTATAAATTGGGAGAAGCTTTGATCCATATTTTTTAGTTGCAGCACTTGGTCCTTCTTAGTAGGGACTTTATCTAGATTCCAAGTATACTAATCAACAAATATTGCAACCATCATAGCCCATGTGGTGATGGTTAACATGTCTTTCTTGTTGTACCATGCCAAAGAGAGACTTGCCAGGTTCCGTGTGAAGTAGTGGACTAGAACATTGTCATCATGTTACACTTTTACCATTTATGAGTAGTGTGCCTTGATGTGGGACATTGGGTCTCCCTTTCATGAGTACTCATGGAACTTAGGCATGTTGAAATTGTTTGTCGTCTTTGCATTTGCAAAATGTAGAAGTCACTGAAAGTTTTCCTATTGTTCTTCTTCTCTTCTAGTTGTTTAATTTTCTACTACATCTCCCATAGGAGGGGTTTCTATGGTGGATTCTAGGATAGTAGTTTCTAGGTGGGTGGACACCATTGGTATCATTGGTGGTTTGATTGTTGCTGGCAGAGTTGTGTACATTGTTGGTAGGAATCCTTACATGTGCCTTGTGTATGATAAATAGGAGTGTGGCAGTGGGTATAAGGAATGTAGTTTTGGTATGGGTCCCCGGCCATCATGGTGTTGTGTTTGATCTTTCACTATGGTGTTGTTGAGCTTCCATGCCTCACTGCAGTCTTCTTTGGGAAACAAATTGTTTTTCTTTAATTTTCCCCTTGGTTTCACTTTCAGGGATCATGATAAATGGTGTTACTTCAAGAGTCACTAGGACTATCCCAGTGTTCACCAACGGTAGACCCTTGTAGGTCCCTAGTTGATATAGACCTGGTTGGGGCTTGTGGGGACTCACACGTCATATGGAAAGAATGGTTTCGATGAATTAGTGTATGAAGCTCTCTATGCGGTGAATCCCTGGTAATGCCACCTGGTAGGCAGAGGCATAAAGGGGACAATTGATGGAAGTTGTGGTATGCATTTCCAACGGCCTTCTTGAGAGGTGGAAGATTTAGGTATTACCATTGTCTCCTTGCACTCCCCCCGGCTAGCATATCTTATTTGTTGGTGTCAGCATCTCCCTTGACACTTCCATCAGATTGTAAGTTTCCACAGTTGTTGCCAGCCATTTGGTTTGATCGTTGGCAAGACTATGTGAAGTACATGCTCCTTGATCTTGTCATGACATCCTCAGATTCACATTAATAGGATTCAAAATTAGGGTCAAACATTTAAATGAGTGGATATTTTTTGTTTAAGGATGAGTTCCTCCACACACATTCTATTAGATAAGAAGTTAAGATGACTTCCCCCTTTGTCTAAGAAATTTAGAAGGAGTGCTCCTAGATCTTTTTTTAGTCTGATTATGAAAAAGGACACCTATGACAGTCTCTCTTTATTTATGATAAAGTTTAGGTGTTGGTTCTTGCCCCTAGCCCAGGCAAAATAAATGAGCAATTCAACTTTAGTGTGAGATATACTTGTCAATGACATGGTAGGAAAATATAAAGATGGTGAAAGTGAAATGGCATGATTTTCCTTTTCTAAGTTTCCCAAAAGGGTTATTTAAAGAGGAGGAAAAGGTAGGGGTTCAAGTGGTTGATCAAGATTAAGGTAGCCTTTTCTAGTATAGTAATGTTTCTCAATCAATTACTTTTGTCCCTAGGATATCCTCATGTAGGGGGGTTCCCAAACTAAAACCCTTGGAAACATCATGCATGACACCCTAGTTTTCTCCCAATTTGAGGACTCTCTCCAAGGGGTTCTTGCCATTGGAAAGTAGTGAGAGGTTAAATGGGAGGAAAGCTTGATGTCAACTCCAAGTTGATCAGAAAATGGGTATCTGTTGGGTCAAGTTTTGGGTCATACTACAGGACCGTAGACATAGGTATGAAAATGCATAATGCTCTAATTTAAGGTCATAGTACAGGACCGTTAGGTAGAATAAATACACAACAACAAATTAGGGGATGTAAGACCTTTAGGACAATTAGAGTTTAATCAATATAGATACATATAGGAAATATAACACACCACAAATTCCTAATGGGAAGGAACTCCCAATAAAGAAATTCTCAAATGAATTACAATATTAGTTTTGGGGAAAATTGGAATTGGAGTCATTAGGAGTTCCTGATGTGTAACACAATCATTATGGTGCAGGCTCAAATTGGAGTTGGATTTCATGACCTAGAATAATAGTTTTTGTGATCAGGAAGGATGTCATAACTAGGTGTCACAACCATAACAAATGTGTTATTTAGACTCATATGTATTATAAATCTTAATTATTTATTATGATATTTATATTTTTAAATTGGTGAAAGATCCATTTAATGATGAAGTAATGTCCATATAATACCATCTCAATTCGGAGGGATTCAAGGCATATCAATATTGATATTTATGTCCTATGTCCATGAAACATTTTATGTAGTTCTCCCACCACCTACTCCGTTGAAGCTACTGCAAGTTTTCAACATTGAGAATGCCCACAAGATAGTTGAAAGTGTTATTGGTGGGGAATATGTGAACAAATATTACGAAACCATGATTAAATGAAAAATAAGTTAGTTGTGGAAGCGTTTACAATGAGCTTGTAAATCCCAAGTGAAATTGTCACTATTCTACTCAGTATGACCATGTTGTACTTCTTCATCATCTGAAGACTGCACCTCTAAAAATGTTGAAGCATCCTCGTACTGATCATCACCAGAACTGTCACATGGTCCTATAGCCTCTACATCATCAATATCAGGCTATCATTTTCCAATGCTCATGAATGCCATATCTTTGTCTTCACATGGTCTTTTCCATAGGATCCCATAATATATATAAAAATTGATGATCTTCATATCCAAGAAAGTTACATGGCACTGATTTCTCATCCAACTTTTGTTTCTTTTTCTTGGATCATGTGCATAATCCTTGCACTTAAATACTCACAAATGAGTATAGGATGCATCCTTTCCTATCCATATCTTTTATGGCATCTAACGTTCTCCACAATGTATAGTTCATCCATCCAGTTGTATTATTATGTTGTGGTGTAAGGATATATATCCTCTCGATGACGTACTAATGTTGTGCATAGTAATTTTGGAAGTTCTTGGGGTGTACTCTTCAACATGGTCTATGCAAAGACATTTTAGATTTTTCTCTATCTCTCGCTCCACCATGGTATGAAAATACTAAAAACACTAAAAGATCAAATATTTGGTATCCAACAAGTAGAAACACTCTTTCCTAGATGCATCATAAATGCATATGACAACATACCTATTGCCACCCAATGAAGCCACCTCAAATGGAATACAAACATTTGAATGAACCAATTTTAAACCATTTGAATTCTCCTTTGATCTTGTCTTGAATGAAACATGACAATTCTTTCTTTTGGGACATGAATCATGTAACATCCCTGACCTGGGTTATGCCTTAACCCTGGGAGTTTTGTTTAAGAAAGTTAATTATATCCTTAATTTTATCTTGATAAAAGTAATTAAGGCTCAAGAGGAACTTATGTTTCAATTTTAGTCCTTATTGAATAATGTTGAAACAATGTTTTGCTTGTTTTGGACTAAAGTGCAAATTACCCAAGTTGAGGGGTTCACTTACAAATGTTACATGATTAAATGTTCCTCATATGTTGAAGCATCATGATAATGAAGATGATGCAGAGGTACTGTTGAGTTTTAGGGGAGGCAGAGAAGGCAGCAGAAACAAAAATTTTCTCCTCCCCAAACCCAGAACAAGGAAACGCATCAACGTCTATACAATCATGAAGGGATGGTTTGTGGAATCATACCTTGTCCTGAGGCTTGATCGGCGACAATACCTCGCAGCTTGCGCGGTCTTCACCTCTGGTCTTGGACGGTGTCTGTGCAGCTCCTGGTCGCACTGGGAGTGACGACTCCTGGTCTCACCGGGACTGTCGGGATTGACAGTTGTCCTCCGAGCGGCAGAAATCTCCCGCCTCTAAAGTAGTCCACACTGACCACCTGGAACTCCAATCTCCTTTTCTCACAAGGAATTGGAAGGAGTCACACCCTCCTGTCGGCGTACTAGTCACTGACACACTCTCCTGCCACCAGTCACTTTCTGTAGTTGTCTTTCCCTTGTTGTGGCTCCCTTATCGGGCAGCACTTGCTCGGGCTCTCTCAGTTACCAAAACTAGAGAGAACGACAACTTTACATAGAAACTGGTTGCACTGAGTTGTACTTTGAGAAGCCCCCAATACCCCTATATATAGGAGGGTCATGGGACAGGGTTCTCTATCCCGGGCAATGTGGGACTAAAGTAGGAGTAGAAGGGTTCGAGATTTTCCACAAAAACAACCAACTGCGCAACCTGAACCGATCGTTTCATTTCTAAAATGGTCGGTTGGGGACCTGAGCCAGTCGGTTGACACCTCAACCGATCAGTTGGGACCCATGAAACGGTCGGTTCACTTCTGAACCGGTCGGTTCGTGGTCCTGGTCAGTTCCCGATTGACTTTTCCTCTTTTGTTTCTAATTGACACCTAATACCAATCCTTGTTCCAATCAAATTGGGCAAGTGAAACGAAAAGAAATTTCTCACCAATCCTACTTTACCAAGTTGCTCGGTTGGACCAGTTGAACCGATCATTTCAACACTTGAAGTGATTGTTTCACCATGTCCATCAGTCGATCGACTCACCATCTGATTCGATCAGTTCACCAAACTCAGCCGATCGGTTCATCACATTAGTCGATCGGTTGGGAGTGCAGATTGTGCAGAATCAGTCAATTGCAGTTTCAATCAATCTGATACTCCAATCAATGTGTCCAACACCTTGAACATTATGACATAGAGCTATCAATTAATTGAGTGTTTAATTGAACTACTAAACTCCTTTAGTAATCAATCTAAATATTGTTTGTGGACAAAACTCCTCTTCCAGATTAAATCCTATGTGTGTGACCCTGCAGGTCCTTTTCACGTTGGCAGTGAAAGTCCATAACACTTATGACTTCACAAGAAAAGAGCGGTGCCTAGTCACACATCAGTGCTACCCAAGTGAAATAGAAAGTTGGAGAACAACTTTCAATCCTACAATCCGTGAATGGTGTTACAATGAATGTATAATTCCTTTGTCACTGATATCCTGAAGGAACTCGAGGCATGGAACAGTCATCTTGTCAACGTTCATTCACTTTCTTGATCTCAGATTAGATTGGAAGAGATATGTATGACATCAATATCACATATTGATTCATACATGCGTGCACGCCTTTCTAAATCCTACTCATCAAGCGGCCATAGATATCAAACTCCCTCAGGAGGGACAAATCCCATATCTATCACTCACCCCTCAAAAGCCCCATGTGTCAAAGCCACCCAATCATCATCTTTATAACAACCCATGTTTCAGGACTGCGTTTGATGATGTCAAAGTGTGCCCAATGACATGTGTTGAGTGTAGTGATTTCAGGTCAAAGAATCACACTCACCACCATCACTGTGAGTACTGATTGTGACTACCATGTCATGGTTCCATGTGTAAAACTCACGGTGGGTCTGTCCGGTACACTTGTTCTCAAACAAGTACCTATGTGTTTGGTTTCATATCTCTATATCATGACTAATGAGATTTTGTCATCAACCAACACCACAATCTAGTCTTGTGTGTCATTGTTGTCTATCTACCTTCCACAATGACATCCGACTGGGGACATAACAAGAATGTACAAACTCTTAGCATCTGTATGATCTCATCGTTCAGGTCCTTAACCTAAAAGCATACGTCATTGAGTACTGTCATTCTCTAGACATTCAATCTGTTCTATCACTATCTCATATGACTGAACTAGAAAGAATTGGAAGCTTGCCTTTTATGTTTATCAAATCAATCTTAATGTATCCCACCAATCATCCCATGATTGGCTCTCAGGGCATACATACCAACAGACTCCCACTTGCACTGCGAGCCAATCACCCTTGAATCATATTCATAGTGATCTTCAAACATGTCCCACATGTTACTGTGCTCTAGTGCGAACATAGTGAGTTATGGCAACACCTTGACAAAGTCAGTATAAATTGCATGTCTCTCATCTCTTCAATGTACATCATACGTATGATATGGAGTTGTCGTAATATGCGATCTTGTATTCCTTTGCTAACCTTTAGCCACAGTGCATGATCAAGGATTCCATACTTGTCATCAATGAGCGGAATATCTATAAGTTCATCTCATGAACTTCCAGATCCATATAGTATCCACTGTTGTTCTCTAACACATAGATACTCGGCATTTCCTTTTTAAATGGTTTTATTAGAACACTACCAATTATCAACAAACTTTCACTTTTATATATCCTATATATATTTTTCGGTTAATTTTCTGTCCTTTCAGAAGTTTGCATCAATGTAACTCTTTACATTGAACTCTTCCTTATCTCCATAGAGCTAGTACTTATCAAGTTCTCATGGTATTCCAGTAACCCTTACTAGAAGTAGACATACATCCACTCGTCATGTCCCACATATGAGTTATCAGGATGAGCACATCATATTACCATGTCCTACATACAAGATGATGAATGCATTTTGTTCTTGCCATGTCGATACATGCAAGATAATGGGATTATTACATACATGATAGATCCATATCTATTCTTAGTGTTCCCATTCTTCATAAGAATTGGACACTTGACCTTGGGATATTAACTCCATGTAACATGGACAAGTTTTCTCCCACTGAATCTGTGCATACTGAACCCTTCAATGTAGATTGCCAATGTATGTTTTCTCCTCTTTTAGGTCAAGAGGTTTTCGAGAACTATCTCTATAGATCTCTATTCCTGTCACATAGGAAACATCTCTATCTTCCTTAAAGATAATTTCCACTTTTGCATTTCCATTCTAGAACATTTCCATTTCACATCAACATGTAGAATGTGAACACGCTTCCACTAAATCACAGATCCCTTCTTTATCTTTGACATATCAGTCAAACCCTTTGACTATATCATCAAGGTAAAGATCCAATTCTGAGTTGCTTGTTCTCAATCAATCACATTGATTAGTCCATTGTAACTTATAGACTTCATTTGCATTAGTGGATTCATAAACCTTATAGATTGTGTCACGTACACATCCTTGTTTTATTCCTCATAGGAATGCAGTTTTAGTATCCATATGCCAAATGCCTTTAGTCATTAAGTTGCAATCAACAAGCATCATCCTTCTCAAAATGTTATCCATGTGTTGTAACACTTAAGATTCATTTGCACTTATGGATTTCATCCAATGGGTGCTACCATCAAGGTCATACCTTATGGTTCACATGGATGTCATTTAGGATGTAATGGTCGTCAACCATAACTCAAAATTTGGTTCCTCATATTCATCTAGATAGTTGACTCATCACATGAACAACTCATCACATAGATAAACGAGGTGTCACCGTCAAGGATATAAGAACTTACAACTCCTTGTGATTCTTAATGTCCTTTATTAGTGTGGGGTATTCTTTTATTTAGAAGAATTTAGTTATTTGATAATCATTCTCTAAATCCTTAGAGTATGATTCCTTCTTGATTTAGACATCACCATGCCTTAATCATGAGTTCATTATGATACACTATCATAATCACTCATAAGGATCTCAAACATTTGGTCCAAGTATTTCATTCATTGATCTCATCAAGCATTAACACTTTTCCAAATTTGCACTTCATCTATGATAATCATGAACACTTCAAGATATTCATATTGGTATTTCTCTAAACATCATTTGAAGTTTTAGCATTTGTTCCAATAGGTATGTAAATACATCACATGTATTATACCTAATAGGATAATCATTATCCCACTACCTTTAGTGAAGATTGATTAATCATGTCCAAGATATTCATGTCTCTTACTGGTTCTCTAACCAAAAGAGTCTAGATTTATCCATCACATGGAAACTAGAAATGAATTTCTCATTATTGATGATAATTTGATTGTTTGAGTTATCTATAACTTTTAGGTATCATTTTATCTTATGCATATCAAATACCACAAGATAAACAAGGCATTGCCACAAAGATCATATCTTTAGAAATTGAAACATCTCTTTATTGATTGGCATCATTGTCATACAATATGCAAAAATAAAGTGTTTCTATCTATTGGCAAATATGAAATAGCAGTTCATAACTGTATTACATGCCTTTTAGGCTGAAAATAAACTAAAGTACTCCTATCTATGGCGGCAACACTTGCCCCAATTATTGAGTGTTTTACACTTTACATCTTGGTATCATATACCTCAAAAGTGTTACAAGTTTACTTTCATGACACCTTTAAGTAGAGACATTTGTCGCCTCCTTCTTTTGTTCTTCCAGATAGAGAGGACAATTCCTTTTCCAATGTCCTGGCTTTTGACAATGGTGGCAATTGCCTTTCTTGGTCACGCCTCCCTTGGCATTGAGAGCTGAAGACGACTTGGGCTCCTGGCTAGCATCAGAACCTTTCTTAGCTTTGCCCTTTCCTTTGTGCTTGGACTTGCCTTTCTTTCTCGTGATCACCATCAAAGACTTATGCTTGTCCTTCTTCATCTGTGTCTCGACTGTCCTCAACATGCCCAACAACTCTGACAGTGGCCTATCAAAGTTGTTCATGTTGTAGTTCATCACAAACTAACTGTAGGATTCTGGCAACGATTGTAGTATCACGTCAGTAGCCAACTCTTGGCTCAGCGGAAATCCCAATCTTGTCAGGTTCTCCACATACCCAATCATCTTGAGTGTGTGAGGACCAACTGGATCTCCTTCTGTCATGACACACTTGATCAGTGCCCTTGAGACATCGTATCTCTCTTGCCGTGCTTGATCTTCATACATGTTCCTGAGATGCTGAATCATCTCAATGACACCCATGTTCTCATGTTGTCTGTACAACTCGTGGTTCATAAAGCACAACATCAAGCACTTTGCATCAATGGAATCATCAGAATGCTTCTTGTAAGCATCCCTTTCTGCCTTTGGTGCATTAGGAGTAGGTTCCTATGGAATTGGAGTATCTAGGACATATAGCTTTCTCTCTTGAGTGAGAACAATTCTCAATGTCCTATACCAGTCGTGGAAGTTTGTCCCATTTAGCCTGGCCTTTTCAAGGACCGATCGCAGAGAAAAGTGATTGTTGTTTGTTGTCATTTGTACTACAAAAGGAAATATGCAATTTTAGTCCAAAAACTCATTTTTAACTTATTTGATTGATTTTAAAAGTTGATGATATAATAAGGCCTTTAATTAATTATCGCTCCCACTATTTTAGTTCGAATTGATATCCCTCACCATCAATTCAGAAGATTGCAACGTACAACCTTCTAGTGGGCAAGATCCTGAAATCCTCTAAGTCATGGACCAGCTTGGGCTGTCACCCATAACTTAGATCTCTCAGGTAGGTAACTCTTGCCAATTGCATCATATGAAACTCTTGATAAGATGTCATATGCAACTCCTTTCCATGATCATCTCCATGCCTCAAGGTGCTAGATCCTATCTAGGTCACCTTGTTAAGTTTGACCCAAAGACAACACGATGAATATGCACCCTGCTTGGGCAGACCCACATATCCATCCTTCACGCTTCTACGAGATAGACGGTGCACCACGCTTGGGCATGCCCACACTTGGTCGATCAAGCTTTTCACGTGTGTCGCATTTGGAAGGCATCTAAAACTTAATATTTAATGAGGGATGTGGTTTTATATACATATCCAATCACCACAATATATAGTATGTATCATATACATGCTATATCCCACAGAACACATGTGAAATGATAAAAGCAATGATTATGGCCATCCTAATGTGATTCCTCGATCCAAGAGGAATCACGGTCATCTAGGTCTACATCACATGCAACCTGTACAAGATGAGCTATGTGCTTTGCCTTTCTGGGTTTGATCAACTCATCACATGACTGATCGGCTCACCATCAGGCTGGTCGGCTGGGTGCCACCAGCCGATCAGTTGGCTCCTCCAACCGATTGGTTCGCCTGGTCGTCGCGCATCTCATCATGGCCGCCACCCGCTCGTCTCACTCCTCGAACTGGTCATCAACCGATCGGCTCACTCCTTGAACTGATCGTCTCGAACGTCAACTGATCAGTTCACGCCTTGAACTGATCGTCTCAGCTATCGTCAGGATGTCCTCTGTTCTTTGACATAACAGGAAATAAAATTCTATCCTATTTTACATTGTAAAAAGAGAAACCTCGAGTTACATTCGAGGGGAGCAAAGGTAGGAAAGAAATCTCGAATTATTTCGAGTTACATCAGGAATAGGAGAAAGGGAATCGATGCGTAGACCGAGATGCAAGCAACCACATACAACCATTCACAGATAGGGTTCATTGGCCATAACCATGCTATACATCCACCACAAAACTCGTTTACGGGTGACGCGTATCGAGTGCATTCATAATACATATCATATATGTAAATTGGGATTTGTGGATTTAGGATTGGACATGCATAAAGCCAATTTTATTTGCATCGTATGCAATAAATAAAGGCGACAAACCAAAATCGATCATATCAATAATCCTAAAGTATAGAGCAGTTGGCGTGGCTCTGATACCACTGTTGGGTTTTAGGGGAGGCAGAGAAGGCAGCGGAAACAAACATTTTCTCCTCCCCAAATCCAGAATAAGGAAATGCGTCAACATCTATACAATAGGAAGGGATGGTTTGTGGAATCATACCTTGTCCTGAGGCTTGCTCGGAGATAATACCTCGTGGCTTGTGCGGTCTTCACCTCCGGTCTTGGACGGTGTCTGTGCAGCTCCTGGTCACACTGGGACTGACGACTCCTGGTCACACCGGGACTGTCGGGGTTGATAGTTGTCCTTCGAGCAGCAGAAATCTCCCGCCTCTGAAGTAGTCCACACGGACCACCTGGAACTCCAATCTCCTTGTCTCACAAGGAATTGGAAGGAGTCGCACCCTCCTGTCGGCGTACTAGTCACCGACACAATCTCCTGCAACCAATCGCTTTCTGCAATTGTCTTTCCCTTGTTGTGCCTCCCTTATCGGGTAGCACTTGTTCGGGCTCTCTCAGTTACCAAAACCAGAGAGAACGACAACTTTACAGAGCAACTGGTTGCCCTGAGTTGTACTTTGAGAAGCCCCCAATACCCCTATATATATAGGAGGGTCATGGGATAGGGTTCTCTATCCCGGGCAATGTGGGACTAAAGCAGGAGTAGAAGGGTTCGAGATTTTCCACAAAAACAACCAACTGCGCAACCTGAACCGATGGTTTCATTTCTGAAACGGTCGGTTGGGGATCTGAGCCGTTCGGTTGACACCTCAACCGATCGGTTGGGACCCATGAAACAGTGAGTTCACTGCAGAACTGGTCGGTTCGTGGTCCTGGTCAGTTCCCGATTGACTTTTCCTCTTTTGTTTCTAATTGGCACCTAATACCAATCCTTGTTCCAATCAAATTGGGCAAATGAAACGAAAAAAAATTTCTCACCAATCCTACTTTCCCAAGTTGCTCGGTTGGACCAGTTGAACCGATCATTTCAACACTTGAAGCGATTGTTCACCCTGTCCATCAGCCGATCGACTCACCATCTGAGTCGATCGGTTCACCAAACTCAGCCGATCGGTTCATCACATGAGCCGATCGGTTGGGAGTGCAGATTGTGCAGAATCAGTCAATTGCAGTTTCAATCAATCTGATACTCCAATCAATGTGTCCAACACCTTGAACATTATGACATAGAGCAATCAATTAATTGAGTGTTTAATTGAACTACTAAACTCCTTTAGTAATCAATCTAAACATTGTTTGTGGACAAAACTCCTCTTCCAGGTTAAATCCTATGTGTGTGACCCTGCAGGTCCTTTTCACGTTGGCAGTGAAAGTCCATAACACTTATGACTTCACAAGCAAAGAGCGGTGCCTAGGCACACATCAGTGCTACCCAAGTGAAATAGAAAGTTGGAGAACAACTTTCAATCCTACAATCCATGAATGGTGTTACAGTGAATGTATAATTCCTTTGTCACTGATATCCTGAATGAACTCGAGGCATGGAATAGTCATCCTATCAACGTTCATTCACTTTCTTGATCTCAGAGTAGATTGGAAGACATATGTATGACATCAATATCACATACTGATTCACACATGCGTGCACGCCTTTCTCAATCCTACTCATCAAGCGGACATGGATGTCAAACTCCCTCAGGAGGGACAAATCCCATATCTATCACTCACCCCTCAAAAGCCCCATGTGTCAAAGCCACCCAATCATCACCTTTATAACAACCCATGTTTCAGGACTGCGTTTGATGATGTCAAAGTGTGCCCAACGACATGTGTTGAGTGTAGTGATTTCAGGTCAAAGAATCACACTCACCACCATCACTGTGAGTATTGACTATGACTACCATGTCATGGTTCCATGTGTCAAACTCACGGTGCGTCTATCTGGTACACTTGTTCTCTAACAAGTACCTATGTGTTTGGTTTGATATCTCTATATCATGACTAATGAGATTCTGTCATCAACCAACACCCCAATCTAGTCTTGTGTGTCATTGCTATCTATCTACCTTCCACAATGACATTTGACTAGGGACATAACAAGAATGTACAAACTCTTAGCATCTGTATGATCTCATCGTTCAAGTCCTTAACCTGAAAGCATATGTCATTGAGTACTGTCATTCTCTAGACATTCAATCTGTTATATCACTATCTCATATGACTGAACCAGAAAGAATTGGAAGCTTGCCTTTGATGTTTATCAAATCAATCTTAATGTATCCCACCAATCATCCCATGATTGGCTCTCAGGGCATACATACCAATAGGTATGGCTTGGAAAAAGCCTGAGTACTAAGAAAGAGCTGATAAAGTAATGTTTGTGCATTAAAACCTAGTTTTGGTATAATATGCAATTTACCAAAAACCTAGGGTTCAATATCCAAATTACCACTTCAAAATAGTCCCTAATTCTTCTTGACATCATGTAGAGCAAATAAAATGAGAGGGGAATCTCATTTGTATCACTTTGAAGGAGAGAGAATCTTGATATTAAAATAATCAAGATTTAAGCATAATTGGAACCCTAATTCAATTTTATGCAAAAATAATTATATTAATTGGTTTGCCCTTCAACCAAAATTGTGTTGGTTGAAAATCAAAAAATTTGGACGTCCTTGTGCCTTGCAAAGGCAATGGAAATATCTACGTGAGTGGAGAACCCACTCACATTAAGAAAAGAAAAAGAAATATCCACTAACTTATGGATATTAGTATTATATGATTTAAGGTGCTTAATTTCTTTTCCATTAATTCATGGATAATGGAGAGTAATTCGTAGGTGAGGAAGATATCTTTTCATGCAAGGAATTGAGGGGGGGAGGTGGCACTAATTTTGGAATTAAAAGATTTTTATAAGGCATTTTCTCTCTCATTGATTTCCTTATAAAAACACCTTTTACAACTCAAATCAAAGGCTTTTTCATATCCACTTCTTCTCTTTGCTTACAAAACGACCAAGGGAGCTTTGGAGGATCAGGAGGACGACCCCCAACCTGTTGGTAAGCTTCTTGACTTCCTTTCACCTTAATTCCATGATGGAAATTGAAAATCAATGCATGATTTCTTCTTATCTCGATCCCATCTTCAATTCTAACCATTCCTTTTCACTCAAAGCTTGAGGACGAGCCTTGGGATAGTAAAAGGAGTTACATCCACCATTGTTTATGTGATCTTGAATCTTTGAAGCTCAATTGGAGGCAAGTTTTATTACTTGAACCCCTCTATATTGTTATTCAACTATCAATCTTGCAATTTCGTTGATTCCTTCATCTTCTTGATTAATTGCTTGTTGTAATTGGTAAATTCATGAAATCAGAAGTACTATAAGTTACAGGGATGAAGGTAGATGATGATGACATCATCTTGTACACTTTTCCCAAGGAATTCCTATTCCAATCAGTTTCAACAAGTTGTCCATTTGGTTTCAACAAAACTGTTTGGAATTAAACGGTTTCATCAAACCGTTAGGAACTAAACAGTTTCAAACCGTTTGGAAGATTTGAAAATAGTTGACTGTGTGTAGATTTGATGCTAATGATGATGGTTGATGAACCATTAAATTTAATTCATTAATTCCAAAGGGTTCATTAGTTGAAGGTTCATCAATTACAAAACCCCAATCGAGTTAAGTGCTCAAATTCCAATTGATTGATTTAGATTTTTGGGTTTATTAACCCAAGACCGTTTGGAGATCACCCAAACGGTCTCAAGACCGTTTGGAGGTCAACCAAGACCTTTTGGAGGTCTAGGGTTAAGTATGGTTGAGTAATTGAAGGTCCAGAGATACCAAATTGAAATGCAATTAATTGCTGATTTGATGATTAATCCAATGATCTAAACCCTAATGGAATTTCACAAATTCCAAGGATAGGATGGGGCAAACGGTCTCAAGACCGTTTGGAGGTCATCCAAACGACCTCAAGACCGTTTGAGGTCAGGTCATATCATAATTTGATGGTGATTCACTGATTTCAAATGAATCGGTTCCACAATGTTGATCATTGATGGTTCCTCGATTTCAAAACCCTAATTGATGGTTTCTTGATTATAAACCTTAGTTCAATTGGGTTCAAAACCCTAATTGAAGGTCCAATTGAAGGATGATTCAATAGTTCAATTGATGAATGAATCAAGGATTCAATTGATAGTCAGTTCATTGATTGAAACCTTGAATTGTTCAAGTGTTGAAAGACCTTTTTGGTCCATTCAGTTTTGAGAGGGTTTGGACCAAACAGTCTTAAGACCATTTGAGTCCAAATGGTCTCACGACCCTTTGGGTCCAAATGGTCTCAAACCGTTTGGAGACCCAAGTCCAATCGGTTTCAACACACATCTTGCCCAAACGGTTTCAAACCATTTAGAGAGTAAAGGGGTCAAGAACGTTTAGTGATTCAATGTGATTATATCAATTGAAAACTTATTGTGATAAAGGATCAATTGACCCTATAATTGTTACTGATTTATCTCAAAGATAATCACTAGGGTTTTACCTTTAAGGTACCAAGTGATTGGTAACCTTAGGTGAGTTAATCCTTGAAGCTTACAATAAGCAAGACTTTAATGCACTATGTCAACCCTAATTGAATGTACTTAATTGAAGGGTTGGTTGACCTAATCTAACCAAGTTTGACATAGTCAATATCCTAGATAGGATGAGAGAGAGAGGAATCCATACATGTAGGATAATCATGTAATGGATTAGACCTAACACCTTCAATATGAATAATTATGTAATTATGGTTTGATCCTTAATAAAGAGATCATGAAACCCTAATCAAGAAGGTTGTTGAGCCCTGATCCTAATTTAGGGTAATGGTGTAACCCTAATCTAGGGTAATAATATGGGAGATCCCAATTCAGGGAAATATAGTGAAAACTCCTAATTTAAAGAAATGATTCCATGAGAAACCCTAATTGAGGGTGATTCCATGAGAAACCCTAGTTGAGGGTGATTCCATGAGAAACCCTAATTGAGGGTGATTCCATGAGAAACCCTAATTGAGGGTGATTCCATGAGGAACCCTAGTTGAGGGTGATTCCATGAGGAACCCTAGTCGAGGGTGATTCCATGAGGAACCCTAGTTGAGGGTGATTCCATGAGGAACCCTAGTTGAGGCCTTGAGGGTGATTCCATGAGAAATCCTAACTGAGGATGATGCCATGTGAAGCCATAATGTAATGTTCTGATGAGATACCCTAATAAGGGTGAAGGTATGTGGAACCCTAAATGGAAGTTATAATACATAAGCCCTAATCCTGGGCAATATGACAATAAACCATAACCCTACTTTCTAGGTAATGGTATAAGAAAACCCTAATGATGAAATAGAAGGAAATACCATATAAAGGTGAAATATTTCAAGTGGTTGATTATAGGCAACCTTATAGTAAGCAATGTCCTTACCTCTAGATAAATCCATATCATTAAAGATAGTTGGACAAATCTATTGTGTAACCTATGCACTACATGATTAGAGGTTAAAATTATTAAGAGGGAAATACCTTAATACCAAATAAGTTGATAAACTTAGGCAAGTTAGAAAGTGATGAGAGAAGTGATACATCAAGACATGATAGTTATTACATTTAGCATTTCAGGGTAGATATACCTTGATAAAACTCTAATCCAATAGTTTTAGATAAGAAACACATGAAGAGTGTTATGTAAACTGTTACAATAAGATGTAATGAGTTTGATGTATTTTGATAAGCATGGGCTATATACCTTGAGAAAAGGATAAGCCAAACTAATGAGTATGATATAATCATACCATGGAAAGGATGAGAAATGATCTCATACCTTGTATTGATAATCATTAATGATATATGATGAAAGTAATAAGTTTAATTGAATACTTGTGATATCAAAAGCTGCTCCTAGAGGAGTGGAGCAATACATTAGGGTTGGATTGATAATATGAACACGAAACCCTAATAATGTGAAATGGGATATGAGAAACCCGAATTTGATGTGAATAGTAACCCTAACCCTATTAAGGGAATAAAGGTGTTACTCTTGTATTATAAGATGTACATTGGCCTTATGTGCCAATATGTTATTGTTGCTAAGTAAGAGGTAATAAGATGTGTATTGGCCTTGTGTCCCAATATGTTTTTGTTGCTTAGTAAAAGTAAAAAAATGTGCATGGACTTTATAAGCCATATGAATAAGTTGTCGCCTAGTGAAAGGTGACAAGACACTTAATGGGCCTTGTGGGCCATGTGAGATGCTTGTGTAACAAGTATCATGTATACCTCGGTCTGAGGACCTAGAGGTAATAGTTACCTAACAAGTGGTAATAATGATTAGTGATGAACTGAGGGTATGAATACCCAGATTTGATAAGTATAACAATGATGTTGTTGAGAGATGTGAACTTTCAAGTAATGAATTGAGGGACTGAGATCCCAATGTCCTTTAAAGACTGTGAAGTAATTGATGATAATAGTACATGTTTCTTTGTAGCAATTGTCATAATAATTCATGTTTGAGAACATGACTGATGCTAAAAGAATATGCTAATGTACTTAATTAATCAAGTGAAATCATATCATGTAGAGCCCTGACCATAGATCCATCAGCGTCAGAATTTGCTGAATGGTGAAACGGGTTGCTCCGCGGCATAACCCAGAGTTTGCATATTTTTTAATATGTGGGGGTCAATGGGTGAAAATATCCTTACGTCCTCTTGGGGGAATTGATGGAAGGTAAACATTAAACCTCTCAATCCTTCATTATATGTACTGGGATGGATGTATCATGAATATTCCGAAGATTGGGATGGATATATCACGAATCTCCTAATAGTATTAATGTTGGATCGATGGAGGTAAATATGAAACCTCTCGATTGTGAAGATAGTGCAGCTGACCCTGCCTCTATAGTGAAGTTGCCAGTATACCCTGGAAAGCTATGTAGTAGAGACACAAGATGTCCTGCATGTGATCTTGCACTGACTGAGATGTGGGACGTCTTGCAAGTTGGCTCTTCCATTGACCTTGTATGGTACCGATTTCGACTTCACAATGGTCAGTTGGAGTATGAGCCGTATAACTCATCTCCTCAAGGCATAAGTGTGATTGTAAAATGTAATCAGCCGTATAGCATGTTTGCTTAAGGATTGAATACGGAAATTTACTGGCTGATGTTACATTTCTTTTATGCATCTCTAGTTGATAGATGTCATTTATATCTCTTTATATTCACTGTAAGTAGATGAAGGAATTACAACTCTACCGTGGGTAGATACAATGTTTTCCTTAGGAAAGGAGATTACTTCACTCTGTTCATACTGTGATTTATCTGCTGTTAAATATATAAGATTTCCCTGCTCAGTTTTATTTTAATAAACTGCAATAATAATGTTTTGGCGGAGAGTTATATCTCTCACTGGGGCAATTTTCAATTGTCTCACCCCAGGTGGGATCCAACATTTTTAGGTGGACGCGGACAAGAAATAGAAATCCCTACAATAGAGGAAGGACAGCAACAGCAGGGACAACAATGAGATCTCAGGTGGAGATACTATCTGTCAAGTCATATAGATAATAGTCCTATGTGTCATCTTTGTACTCTCAGGTCCTCGGAGTTAGAAGTTAGTGCTTTTAATGAATCAATTTGAGATTTTGGCTTGATGCCTCGAGGTTCTTATGTTGCCTGCATATAATGTTAATAGGGTAGTTGATGTTTGTAATCCTCGAGAAGAGATGGTACAAGTTATGTACTTATGAACCAAGATGTAAATGGTATACATTGGTTCTCGATGAAAGAGTTTTCCTATGTTTGGATATCTTTGCAAAAAAGGTTTTAATTTTTAGTGATTTTTATTAATCCGCTGCTAATGATCGCTTCTGCTTAAGTAAATCTTGTTTTTGTGAGTTGTATGCCACAAATCACATGAGAACATATTGGTGTTCTAGAGATAAGGAATCAATATCTCTTTGATAGAAGTTGCAATCCCGTCTTACTCATGTGTCCTAATTTTCTATGTCGTAGATCTTCTTGGTGATCATTAACTACATGCATACCACCACCTTTGAGCACTTTAAGCTTGGTCTTGTATAGGGTGCAACTCAAGTTACCTCATACAATAACCAAGGCCACCTTTGTAACTTACATTTTCCACCATCCAAGTCTTGACAAGAATTTTCTCTATGAAAAAGGAACCACATATCTGACCCAACCATAACCTTGATCATGAAGAACATCTTTCAATGTGAGTGAACAACTAAAACTTTTCTGAATAGAAATGTCTCCTATATCGATAATTTTAGAGAAGCTAGAATTTCCCATACTCACCCTCCTAAAGTATCTCTTTTTTTATGAAATTAATAATTCCTCATTTGGTGAAGCATGATAAGCAGATGAATGATCTACTTCCCACTTAGAATCCTACTCATTAGCATGTAAATACTACTTCTGGACTGTCAAGGTCAAATCATCATCATCATTAATATCATATGAAATCGTCATTTTAATTTTCTTATAACAATCCTTCTTGTATTTGGCTTTAGACTCATGTTTCTTTCTCCATTCCTTCCAATTCTATCTAAAATGACCTACCATGTCACAATGGGAGCACTCTCTACTCTTCATCTAAAATCTACCATGGGCCTTACCATGGTTTTGGGACTCACTATGGCTCTAAAAGATGGCATGGTATCTCTCTCTATGTAAGTTCTCAGGCTCTTAGTGAAATTCACCTTTGACTCATTTTTGTGTGAGGCTCATCTTGAAGTCTCTCCATTCGAAAGACTACATTTCACTTAATCAAGTGTCAACTTTCCTTCTTGTGCAGAATTTGTTGACTATCACTACGAGCATCTCCCAACTGTCAGGTAATGATGCCTAAAAAGTAGTGCCTAGAGTTCATCATCAAGAAACATCTTCATGGACCTTATATGATTGAAAAGGTTTTGCAATTCATGTTCTTGGTGATGTGAGCACATCCTCGTAGTTCAAATTCACCAAGCTTCTAAGTAAGAAAGCTTTATTTGTCACAATCTTCTGCTCTTGTAACTTTTTAGCTTTTTCTCACTAAACCTCGGCATTAGTCTCCCCTGTGACATGATGAAACACAAAAATATCACACCACTTTCACATTATTTTCACTGTATTCCTACTTAGTTTCTTTTAGTATACATTAGACGTACTCTCTGGCTTTTGTCCCTCTATTGGATCATACAAATCCTTAAGCTATAAAATATCCTCTACCTTCAATTTTTAAATCTGCCAATTTATGCACATGAACTTAATCTTTGTTGTATCATCATCCTTCTCCATTTGGATTTGTATGTGCAACCTGCACTTTGATACCATTTAATTTTATTGGGGAATGTGTGCATTTAAATCATGAAACCATGATGTGACAAAAATAATTTTTTTACAGAAGTGTCAACAAAAAGTGTGTAAACCCAACATAAGATTGCAAGTAGCTAGAGGAAGACTACTAGATTTTAAATGTGGATAGTACTCACTGAGTGTAAGGGAAAAACCATTGGGCCAATCAACAAGAAAATTCACTAAGAAGCAAAGATACAATTGATCTTATTGGGTTTTGATCCCAAATAGATATAATACATCCATGAGGATATATAAGAAAAATACCACCATAGGAAAAAAGTGTATACGACTCCCACCACCCTAGAACATTCAAAAATGATACCCTCTTCTACAATGTACACAATAGAAGATGGCTCGAAGAAGAAAACACATCAGCCTTGACAACCTTTCCACTCTCTTTTCTTCTTCCTTTTCTTTTTCTTCTCCCTTTATTCTTTTTTTATTTTCTTCCCATCAACTTCTGAAACATTTTCACAAAACAAAACTACGACTGTGTTCTTTTTTTTTGTCGTTGCCACCTTGGCAATTGGCGGTTGTTGGCACACAATCCTTGCATATTTCTGAGGTCTAGGATTTATAGTCCTTGTTGTCAGCAACCACCAGCAAGCTCTAGTAGGCTTTATCCATCTTGTGTTGGAAACATAGGCCCAATAAAAAATCAAGTTCAAAGTTGATCGATTCCTATGCAATATTATTTGTAATGGTTATGACCAAGTTTTGTATCACAATTTGGTAAAATGTGTCTCTAGTTATGGGTTTGAAACACGGTATACACTTGTATATAGAGTGTGAAGTGTGAAACCTGGTCCTTGAGATAATAACTAATAGGACGAGTTATCTAATTCTCATTAAACATAGGAATTTTTTTGAATTGTTTGGCTATTTATGAAGAGGTGGAGTGAAAAAATGTTGCATTGTAAGCATTTGATACTATTCTATAAGAGGACCAATGGGAATTCAACATTTTCTCTAAAAACCAGGTCCTTAGAAGAAATAATAGAGACATAAAAAATTGCACAAATAGAGTAATAAGAAGTGAAAAGGACATAGACACTTCTGAATCAGAAAGAAAAACCAAGTACATAATATAACACATTCCCATTGAGCTCCCAGAACAAGAGGCTTCATATAGTAAAGTTGTAATTCATGTGTAGATTTCAAGCATAATGTAAGCGAGTGAAATCAATACAATAGGTGTTGATGAAAACAATTCCCTTTCTAGCATTTATGTCAAAATATTCATAGGATTAGCACACTTTATGTCAAACTTGTCACATAAAGTGGCATCTTTCATATCTGAACCAACAATTCCACTATGGTGGATGTTGTTATAAAAAATTAAAAAAATGGAAAATGCCACATAGAGTGGTTTTTTAAAACTTGTATTCATTTTAAATTTTTTATCACTACTACAGAAACAGCGTTCAGTGTCGCTTTTCTGGGCGTCGGTTATTTCGGACAACCGACACCTATAATATTCGGCATCGGTTATTTATACAAACCGACGTCTATATTTGAAGACCAGCCAGACACGGGTACCGCTTTGTATTCAGCGTCGGATGAGTGTAACCAACCGACGCCTAAAGGCGCCCGCGAAATCCAATTTTCGAACGAAAAAAATTTGGGTCACATACAGCGTCGGTTGTTTAACAATTCACCGACGCCTATGTGAAATGAAATTTTACGTGAAAAGTTCCACTTTCAGTGTCGGTTATCCTTGGATAACCGACGCTGATAATAGTTCCTGCCAATTAATTTGGGATAAAGATTGTCTAATTGGACGTCAGTTATTACGATCAACCGACGCTGAAGATAATAGGCGTCGGTTGTCCTAGATAACCGACGTCGTTGACCAACTTAATAGAGGCCCGATCACCCGACTCTTCCCCCTTTCTTCCTGTTTCATCAATTCTCCTGTGCGCTCTCCCAAAATCGCCGCCTGGTGCCTGGTGCCTACTGCTTCTCGCTCGCCGCCGATGATCCCTGCTGCTGCTCTGCGTCGCCGCCGCCGCCCGCCGCCTTCCTCCTTGCGCCACCGCCGCCCGCTCCTTCCTCCCTGCTCACGCCCTACTGCGGCGTTGTCTTCTTGCTTGCCTTCGCTGCTCACAAGGTATTAGTCGTAGCACCTTCTTCCTTGTCTTCTTCCTTGCCGCCCGCTGCTCTGCTCTGCTTGCTATTCTAACTTCAAAACCTAAGACTAGTTAGTGTTCTACTTCTTTCACTGAGAACTGAGAAGAATGGCCTACCACGGCCGTGTTTGATTTGATTTAAACCCTAATTTGATTTAAACTTGTCCATTCTAGCATCCTAATTTGATTTGATTAAACACTAACATTGATGAAACCCTAACATCAATTGTGATGAAAGCCTAACATGTACATATCTATTATTGTGTTTGTTGGCCTAGAAACCCATCCAAGATTGACTCATTAGGAGTAAATCTTGGATAGTCCCCGGTTTGGGACTGTTCTTGAACACCTAATCTCACTTAAGATGTAAGTGTATAATGTGTATTGGGTTTTCGAGAAAATTTCGGTAGCATTTCCCCGTTTGTTCTCTAAGTACATATGTACTTAGAGAACAGCGGGGAAATGCTGCCGAAATTTTCTCGAAAACCCAATACACATTATACACTTACTAGTGAGATTAGGTGTTCAAGGATGGGATAGGTGGTACACATTTATTATATATAAGAATGACATCACATGTATTTGTTGGCCTAGAAAGTGAACAATCATTGTTCTTTATGTTACTTGTACATTGGTATAAATTAGAATGAACAATCACTAAATTATATAATGTTTGTACGGAGTCCGGCTTCATTGTAGATATCTATTATTGTGTTTGTTAGCCTAGAAACCCGTCCAAGATTGACTCATTAGGAGTAAATCTTGGATAGTCCCCGGTTTGGGACTGTTCTTGAACACCTAATCTCACTTAGGATGTAAGTGTATAATGTGTATTGGGTTTTCGAGAAAATTTCGGTAGCATTTCCCCGTTTGTTCTCTAAGTACATATGTACTTAGAGAACAGCGGGGAAATGCTGTCGAAATTTTCTTGAAAACCCAATACACATTATAGAGACATGTATGTTTATACAAATGCTAAATGTTTGCCTTTTTCTAGTTAATACAAATGCTAAATGTTTGCCTTTTACTTGTTAATACAAATGCTAAATGTTTGCCTTTTTAATGACATTTTCAGATGGCTGACCATGATGAGCATGATGTCCATGATGAGCATGAAGTCCATGATGAGCATGTTGTCCATGACGAGCATGGCGACGATACCAATGTAAGTTCTAAAAACATATCCTGTATTTCTATAAAATTCATTATCTTCTAGTTATGTCATATATCTTATATTTCTATATTGGGCTAATGCAATGTGTTTATTTTTGTCAAATTTTAGGTTGATGATGCACATGTACCCACTGAAGCACTGGAGCAACTTGATGCGCAGCACCAAACACTTAACAAGAAAAGGGGCATCACTCTGTTGAAGAAGTTAATAGCGCTTAGTGGCAGTGGATCCAAATTGGTTGTGGAGTTTGATAATGGAGGAAATGCAATTGGAGTGAACCGCAATAATTTTGTAAAATATCTTGGGTGTACCACTCGGAGCCATTGTGGTGTTAAGTATGATAATTGGCATAAAGTTCCTCAGGGGAAAAAAAGACTTGATATGGAAGGATTTATACGTGAGTTATTATTATTTGCAATTCTATTTTGTAGATTACAAATTCTATTATTTGCAATTCTATTTTGGATACTAGTTAATAACATTTCTATTTTACAGAATATGTTTGCATTGGATGAGAAGTTGCATCGTAAAAGTGTGATGCAACGCGCTGGAAAGATGCTTAGGAATTATAGGACAAATCTGAACAGAGAATACATAAAAGAGGGTGATAAGAAAAAGAAGTCAGCCCTTGAACAATGGAACTTCTTGGACAAAGAAGATTGGGACAATTTTGTTGCTTCAAGAAAATATGAAGAATTCAAGGTATTAGGTGTCACTCCCAATTTAATTAATATACATTGTATTCACCTATTCAACATTAACATTTAGTGATACTAACCAAATCATTAATGTACATACTAACTAGGCCCTCAGTGATGCACAAAAAGCAAGGCGTGCACTAAATGTGCATGACCACACTATGGGTCCAAAAGGCTATGCAAGCGTTCGCCAAAGACTACATGCGGAGCCTGCGGCTACTCAGGAGTCTGCCACACCCATGCCTCACCATGATATCTGGATAGCTGGGAGGCAAAACAAGAAGGGTGAAATAAAGAAGCCCGTAACTGCTGAGGCGGCTGCGAAAATGGTAAAATACAACTCTTAGAGCAATCGTTTGAATATTGATTATTTGTGGTGTTAATTTACCAATTTCTGTTGATGGTGATTAGCGGGAGATGCACGAGTAGAGGAAACAAGGCATGTTCATCCCTCAGGGCACAAGGGATGAATTGACAGTTGCTCTGGGTAACCCAGAGCATCCTGGACGTGTTAGGGGTGCAGGCGCTGGTGTGGGCATCAAAGCATTCTTTGGGCCATCCCAGCGCAAACCCAGAGCGGGACTTTCTCAAGAAGAGGTAACCTATTCTTTTTTTAGAATGTTACTGCAAAAGGAAATTCAATAATAAAAAGCTAATGTTTCTTTTATCCATGTATAGGAGAATAAGAGAGTCGAGGATATAGTTTCTAAGAAGGTCAACGATGTAGTTGCTGAGAAGGTCAAGGAAGAATTGTTGCGGTGGCAGGCATCTCAGGCTTCCAATCAACCTATGGCGACCCACTCTTCTCCTGATGCACAGACTGCGAGTAATCCTGGAGACCCATCGCCTAACACGTCTGCTGTAAGTATTGTTTATGACATTGTAGCTAGTCTTTTCAAGATGATATGTTTTCAAGATGATATGTATATATGTATAACATTCTTTACGTAAATTTGTAGGCATTGAAGCCATGCCGCTTAAGAATACAAGACTATGTTGTTGCAGAGGCACAGGCTTACCCGTCCCTTCCTGGGGAAAGGTTTCACGGGACTCCAATGCCACAGGGCTATGTTCGTGTGGGCCCATTACGTGTGTTACCCGATTGGAGGGAAGCTACATTGCCATATCCCCACCCGGATATTGATACACTTGCTGAGGCAGAAGGCGGGGTCATATTGTGGCCAAAAGCAAATGTCGTCTACACTACTGAAATTGTAAGATAAATTTACATTGATTTAGACTGTTAATGTGTATATATGATGTCAAGTGATCTGAAATTATATATACAGGTTAAAAAGAAGACACCAGGAGCACCTAGGCCTCCACCTCCACTTCCCGCATTACCAACTTGGGTTCCAACTGACCTAACATACCCGTTAGGTCCTGCTTGTAGGGGAATGGCATGTTGGCTACGGGCACATAATATACATTGCCCGATAATTGTTTCTTTAGATGCAGATTATGCAGGTCAATCATACGATAGCTCTTTATTTATACAAGATATTATTGAGCTGTTTATGTATGATTGGCTGAATACATCAATGATAGAGACATGGATAAGGTGAGATCTTGTTTATACATCCATATACCTTGTGTAAGATCTGGTGATCTGGTTTCTTATATATTAATGCATACGTAATACATGTTTTGCATCTACTTAGTCGAAGATCATTGCAAACAATTTGCATTTGATCATGTGGGATTTTTGATTCCATCATTGATTAGTATGGTAGCTAAAGACCCTGATAATGTTTAACAATAATGTATAGATGCTTTTACAATTTTTGGTCAGCAAAAGAAGACGATAATAATAGCTCCATTCAATGTCAAGTAAGTTTACTTTATTTATAATTTGGACTTAAGAAAATTCCATTTTTATTGTGCATTTTGAGTTATTAATTGTTAACTTTTTACCTCTAGCGGTAAACATTGGGAGTTACTAGTTATTGTCCCCGGGACATTCATTGTTTATTATCTAGATCCCGCGGGAAGTACATTAAACACTAAAATTGGACACGTAATGAGAATGCCATTATTCTGGTGAGAAATATTTCATTTTTGTATCTATTTACATATGTTATTACATTACTATTTACTTATGTAATTTACTGTGTTATATTAACATGTAGGGGTTTATATGCATTCAAAAAGGCTGGAGGAACGGTCCCAAGGAAAAAGAACCAACCAATAAATTGGCAGAACGTACAAGTAAGTTTCCGACTCCAATGTATATATTATTGATGTGAATTGTGCTTAGTTGTATTATTTTGTATGTTTCAATTTATAGTGTGCTACACAAGACAATGGTTGGGCATGCGCATACTATGTGATGTGATTTATGCAGATGATTATCAAACATGCCGCATTGGACATCCATACCATACATGAGGTATTATATATAGTCTCATTAGTTAGTATGAAATATATCAATCTTATTTTTATATTATTACTTATATATATACATCATTCTCTTTGCAGGTGTTTAAAACTGACCACACTATAGGTAAACGCTTAAAAAATATACATGCTCCATATACGATGGAAGCATTAAATGAAATAAGAGAAGAATGGGCAAAAGCCATACAAGCAGTGGCAACTGTAAGATATAATTGGGATGCTGATAGAGATAATGAATGATACTTTGTAAATGAATATTTCTGAATGTTAATACATGTATTTGAATGTTTCTATATGTGTGAATGTGAGAATTGAATTGATGTCTGAATGTATCTACTTGTGTGAAATTTTCCTTGGGACTTTTGCAGGTTTGTGGCATATTTGTAGGCTGATATCAATGGATGTCGTAAACCTGCAATTCAGAAAACTGAACTACAGGTTCTCATCCTGCTGACCAGCCACAGCAGGCCTGCAAACTGATATGAAAAAAAAAAATAGATATAGGCGTCGGTTATTTACAGAAAACCGTCAGCAAAGACCTACAGCGTCGGTTATTGGATAAAAACTGACGCCTAATATTACAAACAACCCGACCGTGCAGGAAAGCACGACCGTGGTGGAAAAGGCGTCACTTATTCATATAAAATCGATGCCTATAGTACTAAACATGGCCGTGCAGGGAAGCACGGCTGTGTCGTCTTGAAGTATGGCGTCGGTCTTTTAGTAGATAACCGACGCAGAATGTGTCCTAGATGACGTTGTTTTCTGTGGCGCGAACCCTTTTGGCGTCGGTTATCTACTAAAAGACCGACGCCGAAGCGTTCGACCTTTAGCGACGCCCACATAGGCGTCGCTTAGAAACCGACGCCAAAGGGGGTTAAACAACAGACGCCAAAGGTTGTTTCTATAGTAGTGTATTTCTAGTGGAACCTTTACTTATAATATCTCTTTCGGTATCCTCACTTGAAAAATACCACTAAAATGGTTTATTTACACCATAATGTGCTATTGTGGGAATTATATTTTCAACAGTGCTAAAAGGATATTATTTTAATCAACACGTGTCAATTTGAGTTTTTCCAAACATAAACGGGTAGGAGTATAAAATATATAGTAGGCGTGTGGGAATATAATAAAATCATATTTACTATTTGTTTACTCTTATATCTATACTAAAAGTTTGTAGTTCATGTGTTTTCCCGCAGTGGTGTGAAATTCTAGGTGATAGATTGGAGATGAAGATTTGACTTTTTGGATAGCTAAATGGAACTCTACAAGTATAATCAACTAGAAATGAGACGATTCGAGCCAAGCCCAAACTTCAAGGTTTTAGATATGGCCAATCTAGACAGATCTTGGAACTTGGGATGCCTGTCAAACTTCATATGGTAAGAGGGGCTTGACCTTCTCACGAGTAATGTACATTCGAAACATCTTAATGATGAAATCCTTATATGGGTCCCAAAAGAAGATGAAACCTTCTCAATCTTATTTGTGGAAAATTTGACTAGTGCATAAATAAGAGAATATAGGAATCACCAACTCTAAATGGCTATAGAACCCTTCCCTTTATCTTAAAATCAATTGATTCACATAGAAAGTACTAAAGGGAGGCATGCCTATGGAAGATACAATCAATAAGTTCCATATATCCCTAGTATCGAGATTGGAATGTTGCATATAAGCTCAGATTAAAACATCATACCATATATTTAGGGGAAATGAGATTGCCAAATTGGTGTGGGATAAAGTTAAGGTAGTTATTGACGTAGAATCTTTCTCTAGAGGCTCCTCTATACATGTAGGTTTGACATCATATTGAATGATGGAATCTCCAATCTCTTGGACTGGCTTAATATGAGATGCTCTCTATCACTTATTATATTATGGACCTTATGGGTAGCTAGATGTGCTATTAGGTTTGAGAAAAAAAAGATTATGGTAGTTGGGAAATGGAGTTTGATAGGAAAAATCTTAAGTATAAGTCTTAAAGACCTAGTTCCCCTAGAGATAGGGGCCCCACTAGAGATATCTAGGACTTAGAATGAAGCTAGAATTCTGATGCACACCAACATCCAAGCCTTTAGGTATATAGAGATTAAATGGGAGAAACCTGTGCAACCTAGTATAATGTTAAACTTTGGAGTAGTGTTGTAAAAGTGACAAGCAAGCACCTCTGAGGGACAAGTATTTGGAGAAATCATTAGAAACCAAACAATGTTGATTATCTTGGGCTTTGTGGGCCCTTCATGGGAAGCTGATAGCCTAGATTGTGGTCTTATTTTGTTAGAATTAGATCTTGAATATTGTATATATCAAGACCTTACTGAGGTAAATTTTTAGAGTAACCACCTTCGGTTATCTCGTCTGATGTTGGAAGATGCTAATCTCCATTGGCTTCAAAAATATTATTGTTCATATGCCCTAAATGTTTCTAAATCATGGTATTACCGGATCTCCCTTAGAGAGATAAATAGGCTAGCGCTCTGGCTAGCAAAATACAATTTAAGCCTAGATGACACATATAAGTTTGATTCACTTAGACCTCTCATACCTAAGCACAGCGAGGGCGTGCTCTAAAGATGCTCTTTCTACGAAGCATTTCACTCAACTGTACTAACCTATTACATTCAAGGTACGTTGATACATAACGAGAAGCCTTGATAATCTCTCTTTCTTTGGTGTCTTTGATTAGTATAGGTCCAGGGTTGTGTCAGTCTTAAGTAGATCTTGTCCTTTTTTGTGATCAGACAAATTAACTTGTACCATCCTTAAATCTTAACTTATCGGGAAATGAGACGAATATAGTTCCTATTTCTTATTGAGTAATGATATAAAGAACACAACTTCCATCAAGTTTGACACCCTAACTTTGGCCAACGTGAACGCATATTACGAACTATCTTTTTAGAATTGTACACAGAAGTTCGCAATGCAAGAAGTTGAAAGATATCCAAATGTGAGACATAACAAAATAATATACAAGTACACTAATAGTGATAAAATTCATTATGAAGATTGTGAATTTAAATTGAAATCCTTCCAACAGTATTAAACAATGTTGTCTATATAAATTTATCGTATATTATTTCATGTGTAAGTTATACACATATTATTACATAATACTTATGTATCATATATTTATATATCATATAGTGAGCACTTCTAACTTAAATAATGCTTATAAATAAGTACTACAAATTAATACTTTATTTTGAAATTAATATAACTGATTAATAAGTATTATTTGTGTCACACTCTCTTTCTAATTGTTACTTTTCTCTTTGTATATAGTGTGCACTCTTTCTGCATTCATTATATTCTTGTTACTATTTATTACACCTTTTGTCTATACACTACCTTCATATTTCTGTTTATTATGCCTTTTTTCATCACTATCAGATTTCTATTAATTGCACCTCTACTTCCATCTACTATTTCTTTCTTTTTCTCATTCCAAACTTATGTATATTACTCTAGCTCTTTTTAACCGCAAATCAATTATGAACACTTCAAAAACGAGACGCGGTTTGCTAGTAGTGTTATGCGCATATTACCAAAATACACGTGTAATTTTTAGTGGACTGTGCTGGATAAATAACTTACCTTTTTTATTAGAAAATCTGTACATTCAGTGGCACATTAAAACGTCTGGACTGTGGGTACCGCAGATAATAAGTACGAGGGAGCGAAGGTAGGCAACAAGACGGCAGAAAAAGCGTCATTCATTCATCTCTTTATTCTTTCCTACCTCACCGCACTTCAACATATATTCTCGGCCATACCTCGACATCTTCGATAGAGAGACCATAGTGACTGAGAGGGTCGACCAAAAGATTAATCGACCGCCGACTGCTGATTGAGTGGATAAGTCTGATCTCTCTCCATGACGAAGCTGGGGAAAGCAGATTCAGAGATGATGAGAGCGCCGTTGCTGCACAACCAGTCAATAACATCCTCCGCTAGCTGCCGAACCGAGCGACTATGGAGTTTAGCAGACCGTACCTGGGAGGAATCGAAGAAGCTGTGGCAGATCGTGGGCCCAGCCATCATCGCGCGTGTGTCAATGTTCTCCGTAAACGTCGTAACACAGGCGTTCGCCGGCCACCTGGGCGACCTAGAGATGGCGGCCATCTCCATCGCCAACACGGTGGTGGTCGGATTCAACTTCGGGCTGATGCTAGGCATGGCGAGCGCACTGGAAACCCTCTGCGGCCAGGCCTTCGGCGCCGGCCGCCACCACATGCTGGGCGTGTACATGCAGCGTTCATGGATCGTTCTGATGTTGTGTGCCATCGCTCTCCTTCCCTTATACTTCTTCGCCGGCCCAATCCTCCGACTAACCGGCCAGAGCGAAGAACTAGCTTCTCTTGGCGGTGAAGTGTCCCTCTGGCTCCTCCCACTCCACTTCTCGTTCCCCTTCCTATTCCCTCTTTCCCGGTTCCTCCAGTGCCAGCTCAAGAACGCTGTGAATGCCGCCATCGCCGTAGCCATGCTCGGCGTCCACGTGTTCCTGTCCTGGCTCGTCGTGTCCAAGTTCCAGCTGGGGCTGTTCGGGACAGCCATGGTTCTCAACTTCTCCTGGTGGTTCAACGTCGTATGCATGTTCCTCTACATCGTCTGCGGTGGGTGCCCTAAATCATGGCAAGGGTTCTCGGTCGAGGCCTTCGCCGGGTTATGGGACTTCCTCAAGCTTTCCGCCGCCTCCGGCGTCATGCTCTGGTGAGTAGTGAGATATCCTATTCGAGTTCTTTGGTTTTTTTTTCCTACTTTGTAGCAGTGACACTGACGCCTAGCACCTGCCGTATCAGATATGTATGCACTTACGTAGCCAGACACCAGCCTTAGGTTCTTTCATTACCTTATCACGTTGCGCAGCTGAACAAGTGAAAGAGAACTCTCATTAACTGTGAAACAGATATGCCTCATCTACTCTCTGAAAAATATATGCACATGCTAGCCCATAAAACAATATTTAAATCTGATAGGAAAACTGATGTAGTCACCATTTCACTCTGTCCTACGCAGATGCATACATGTGGGTGTATTGAAATACTGAATGAACAGATTGATGAGTTTATCATTTGTTATATATAATTGGATCTTGATATGACTGCAATAAATTAGCAGTGACATCCCTCTTTCTTTTTACTCTTTGTCTCCCTTTTTTACTGATTATCATTTCATGTGATTATCCTTTTTGTTTTCATTTGATGGATGATGTCAGCAGCATTGACATCCCTCTTTCTTTTTTACTCTGTCTCCCTTTTTTTACTGATTATTACTTCTTATGATTATCCTTTTTGCTTTCATTTAATCGCTGATGTCATCACTATGATCATTATCCATGCCTGATGCTCATAACAGCTTGGAGAATTGGTACTATCGAGTACTGGTACTGCTCACTGGGAACCTCGAGAATCCAGAGGTGGCCGTCGACGCCCTCTCCATATGGTCAGTGAAATCTTTCTTGTTGATTTTGGACTTGTAATAGTATAGTTTGTAGTAACTGTGGACAGTTCTTGCAACCATTAAATGTTTTCCAATGGTATGTCTCCGTTAGATCTAACATTAATAAGCGTTGTTGATACTGCACTGCATCCTGATGCAAACCACTACTAACATGTGTTCCATGCAGCATGAACATTAACGGCTGGGAGATGATGATTCCTCTGGCCTTCTTCGCTGGTACCGGGTTAGTACGTCCTGCTAAAATATTTATTTCCTTCTCCATTTCGCCTGGCCGCAAATTAAGTTGATTTGGTTGTATTGTATACATCTTCCTAGATCCCAACCACCTCATAAATTATCCTTTCCTTTTCTGTGGTGGCTGTCGACTAGGGATGACAAATGTCCTCAAAATTTAATGGGTCAAGAGGACCCAACATAATTTGATCCAAATATAACGGATTCTAATGGGTCTTAATTAACTATTGGGTCTAAATGGGGACACGGATGTGGTGTCCAGTTTTCCAATGGAAGCGCACTGGGACCCATTAATACCCACAAATATCTAACCTCAGTCTCTCTGGTCATCTCTCCCAGCCCCAATCCACACCTCCTCAACGGCCAAATCGGCCAAATCTAGCCAAACTAAAGCTAAAATTAAGCTAAGGCCTCGTTTGGTTGGATAGAAAACCAACACGTGTTTTCCAACCACATGTGTTTTCCAACCGATTTCGTTTGGTTGGATGTACCCGAAACCCACACTGTGGAAATAAACTACAACCTCACAGCTAAATCTGTAAAAAATCTGGGAAATAGAACTGCGTAGAATCAGGGAGTGGTTCCATTTCATCCATATCTTCGTGTAGCTAGCTGTTCATTTTGTAGATTAAAAAATTAATTGGGAAGCTTGTCGGCTAGAAGTTGCACTACGTAAGACATCCAACGTACGAAACTACGAGGTACCAAATAGAAATAAACGAATTCAATGAACTTCAATCACTTCGAACCAAATAGAAATAGTTTAGTTGTAACTCCTACTTTTAATTTCCTGTTTTCAATCTGACTATATGGGTTCATTTTACTTAGAACCAAACTAGCCCTAAGACTGATTCCACCGCACCATCACATGGCTAAACGATCTCTCCATCCCACAAGCAATCAAAGCGGCGTCAGCTAAGCTACGTGAAGAATCGGTAAACAGCTATGACGTGGACATCACACGTTGCAAAGTTGTTGCTTATTCTACTGAGTAAACATAGCAGAGCAACGGGATTATAGCTTTGCTAATACCCCCAACATTGGTGCAATACTGTCCCCAACCTGTGCTGCTCCTGAAGCAGCAGAAACAGCTGTCGTTATCCTCAGATTGACGGGGTGATGGAAGATAGACAGGGTCGGCTTGACTGCGCTAACTAAATCCTTAACAACGTCCGTTGGTGGCACAGGGCTTCGGCGCTACAACATGATGCGACCTTGTGGATGGTCGGACGATTAGGGATGACTACTAGCTGGCACGTCGCACGAAGTTCGCCACCAAGATTAAACGTTCATCACCAGCTAGCTGACAATGGATGATTTACTGACAAAACCGGCGGCGAACAAGACAGAGCAAAGAAGAACCGAATAATCTCATCCTTTTCATTGCATTCTTCCCCTTCCCTAGATTCATTGGGATGCGTTGATCTTTGTGATATTCGTATTTTTAATGGTCATGACATGCATGGTAGGTGTTCGTCATAATGGCAAATACGCAATATATAATTTGGTGCATAAGTAAACAGATACAACCACTTACTTAACAAATGTGGTTAATTCAAAACTGGAGGCTGGAGATATCAAAAACAAGTTTCGAAAGTTTTTTTTTTCTTTTTTAATTAAAGAATTTCAGTACTTCTAAACATTAAGTTTGATATCTGGAATGCACTTTACGGTAAACTATTGAATATCGAAGAGTTTATTCAAAAAAATTAACTTTTGATATATATGGAACAGAACTAGTATACTTTTGCTTCGTTTCTGTGTCGTTCCTGTAAACGGGTTATATTGGGTCCCCAATACCCAACGTGGTGGGTATGAATTTGAGTTTAAAAAAAAATTCAAACGGGTTGGGTATGGGTTGACCCAAAACCCAAATGGGTATAGTGGGTATGAGTATAGGTCTCTAAAACCCGCCCATTTGCCATCCCTACTGTGGACTTTCGCGCTTATATCTTTGATCCGACACTTTAACCTCTGTTGTTGCTGCCCACTTTTTCCGTGGACATTGCTGAAACCGTACACCTTGCATGAGCAAATATAAGATATCAGGACAACAAATTAAAAAATTGAAACCCGAAGCGCAGCTTACAGTCTCACTAATTAAAACAAGGGAGAAGATACATAGAACAAAAACTGAACTAGAAATGAGACCTTTTTTGACATTAGGTGTGCATAACAACAAAAATGGAGGAGAAAAATAATAATTTTCTTCAACTTTCCTCCTTCATTTTGATTGTTGTGTACACATAATGTCAAAAAGTATCTCACTTTTGATCATCTTTCTGGTCTGTATAGCAAACCTCTGGAACAATATCTAATCAAGTGCCTGCAAGCTTAGGCTTTAATCCTATGTAGTTCATACAATCGCCACACTAAAGAAAGAGAAAGGTGAATTCAAAACCTGATTGAACACAAAGTTTGAAATCAGGATGTAGTGACTCCCTAGATCTAAAGAAGGTGTTACACGTGTAGAACGGTCTTATACTCATATTTGGCCCTCAACTTACTGTTTGGTTAATAGAATGCAATGCCCAAGAGAAATTGGTGATAGTGGAATCCAGACAGGTTTGTCTGATCATGAATCAATAGTAGGGAGAAATACATCATTCTGATGTTCTAGAATGTAGAAGAAGTAATATTTGGGCCGATAGTTGTTTCAATCTACGGTACAGAACAAGTCTCCTTTTAAGCAATTAATAAGTAGAGTTTTCCTAATGTGTCTCTCTCGTTTTCTGAATTTCTAATCCCTCAAGCTCATATAATCTTGGAAAAATCCCTATTTACAGCCTCCCACTATTGCTTATTGCAGGACTACTTGAGGGATTTCTTTTTCGACATTTCCACCACGCAACTAACCACATTAATGTTCTATCATGGTTTTTCTAAATTGCTTTTTTGTGTGTCATACTCATTGACCCTAGACAAACATTATGTGTCGGTCAAATTTGGTTTAGATAAGTATCTGGGTTTGCCCAGAATAGCCCAACCCAATTGGACCTTGGAACTTGAATATTTATCATGAAACTGTTGGTAAATATCTAGACTAAATTTGTAGTGTGCAATCTGAAATTTGTCGTTATCGAATAATTATATAAGCAAGGTGTAAATATTTGTATATGTTATGTTTACAACATAGGTGTAGCCAAATAATTATTGAAGCAAGGTGTAGATATCTTACGTATCAATATAGGCTTCGATTTCGACAACTGAATCCTATCAAGTTGACAAAAGCCATACGTCATCTATATGTTTTGGCAACTTTTTCGAAGGAAAAGCGGTGGTCCTGCTAGAGACAAACTAATTAACGAGTGCGGATCGGTTGTTGAAGGTGAGTTGAAGAGTATCCATGACCGCATGTATCTTATTATCTTGTAGCTGCCATTGAAAAACATTCAGCATGTAGAGGACATGTCTATTCTTATCTATAGTTTCCCATCTGTCAATATATTTCCTTCTTTTTCTCTATCGAAGTTGCACCTCTATGTATTTGGTATCAAACCACTCATCATCCGTCTTCTATGCCCGCGAACCCAGCACATCCAGCAGTCTAGGTTATCCTCCTCAAAGGAACCAACGACACAAAGAAACAATCAATCAATGGACAGAAAAGAACAGCCCTTTTACACACACGGCCGTCCTGTGGCCGTCTCTCCTTTTCCGACAACTTGGAAGACATTTCTTAGACGCTGCTTGATTGGTTCCTCCTTCTTGTGGTTGAAGTTTTGGGCTCACATGGATGCAGGAGCATCACACTCTAATGATATGTTTGTGTGGGTTTGAAAGCATACACTTCCAGTAATGCTGGATAATGGAACTTTATTGCTGGCGATTAATGCAGGCACTTCTTTTAGGTAGTTTGAATAGGTTTCCGCATTCATTTCAGATCTTCTTCTCTTTTTCGCTACTTGTTCCGGTTGGGCGCCTCAGATGACTCAATGGCCTCGCTAATAGCCTTTCAATAGGTATGCTGGCGCTGGTCAAGCTAGCTGGAGATACTTAAAACTTTGTAGCGCCAATAGCATGGAATCATACTAGTTGTTTTTTGTCGTCCTGTCTCTCGATACAAGATTAGCGGTTAGCGCCGACATGATCAGCCATCGCCTCCACAGCTAACTATTCCAGCACTTAAACGATTCTCTTTCTCGATACAAGATTAAGAGGAGGTTTTGGATCCATGAAAACCGGATGGTTGTTTTTTATTTATCTAGATTGGTTGGTTGAAGCGTGAAAGTACATTATTTATACACATTAGGACAGCGGTCCGATAATCAGACTCCGTATATCGAAACAAGATATGAAAACACGTCGGATCTTCTTCTAAGCAAAGCAATCCCTGCACGGCCTTGGGCCCTTGCCTCCTCTGCTCGAATGTCAGCCACCGCACATTCGGACTTAAAATGGATTTATTTAGAAAAATATTGTATGTAATGAGTTTAGGACTTAAAATGGAATTTCACTACTTGTCTTTATCACACAAAACAAAATTTATAAAACAAAAATATGATGATTGATAACACAAAAACACTTGTGTTGTGTTAGAAGACTGCTGGATTTTAATTGTGAATCTCAAACTCACTATTACATATAATAGATTCCAAATTTGTTGTTACGACTTATTGTTTTGTCATGTGTCTCATTAAATTTCTATTGTACGCACTCCTCATTATTAAATATCTGAAGGGTTAGCTAAATTTCCTTTAAATAGGACCGAATATCAACAGAAGAACACAAGGGAAATCGACTCTAGTGTCTTTTATCCCACAATTCGAGTGTTAGAGAAGACTCCGTACGTCCATGTGCGGCTTTCATTCGTCCCTATTTGTTTTGTTGTTGGGGAACGAGTTGAAGGAGAGGCATTTCTCCGGCATGAGACAAACAAATGAATTGTTGACAGTGAGCTTCAGGGTACGCACGAAGCCGCCAAACAGTCCATCCAAGTGGTTTTCGTCATTTTTGTTTTTCTTCTCCATCAACCTTGCACCGCCATGTGTTTGGCGACGCCAACAACTCGTCCGGTCGATCGTCCGTGTGGAATAGTTCTTCTATATCCCCGGAACCTGAAAGGAGGGATCGCATAGTTATAGTCTAATAAGTTGCTATACACAAAGGAACCACGGGACACACAGTAACAAACAAACAATCAGCGGACACCCCACAAGTGTACGGGATATTCCCTTTTACATACACGGCCGTGCCAGACACTCGTCTGTCCTTTTCTAGCAATTTGGAAGACAAGTCTCGGACGCCGCTTGGTTGGTCCCTCATTTTCCTCCGTGACTTTTGCTCTGACGGATGGCCACCGTGCACTTGCAACCGTCCACTGCAAATGTCTATTAGCTACTGTATATCCTTAAAAAAGAGTTAGGTTACACACAGTCCCCCTTATACCCGGAATTCCACCCGTTTTTTGGGAAAATAGATCTGCAGCATTTGCAGTTGTCTTTGTATTAATACTCATGCAAAGTTCATGCAAAGTCCATTCAACAGTATGTCTTTCCACTCTTCTCTCCAAAGTATTAATACTCATGCAAAGTCAATGCAAAGTGTATTAATTTGTTTTTTCTCTTGTAATTATTCTCTCCCGTTCTAATCCACCTACCTGCATTCCCGTATTAGTACAGTACCTACGGAATCCAATAACAACATTGAACTGGAAGCATAAGTACAATACCTACGAAATCCAGTAGTAAAATTTGTCTTCTGGACATAAGTACAGTACCTACGGAATCCATGCAAAATAAGTACAGTTTCCACTTGTTAATTCCAACTCAGTTTTTTCAAACATAAGTACAGTACTTACCAAATTATAAAACCAAGCATAAGTACAGTACTTAACAAATTACAAAATCAAGCATAATTGTATAACTGGTCTGGAAGCATAAGTACAGTACCTACGGAATCCAATAACAACATTTTTCACCTGGACATAATTTTTTTACAAAAATGCAGTGCACATCTGGTCCATAATCAACTATAAAATGTATCTATAAGTATTATACCCAATTATAAATTTTCAACCCATTTTGTCAAATATAAGTACAGTGAAAACTACTAGAGGGGGTGAATAGAGTTTTATAGATAATTTAACAATTATTTAACTCAAACAACCACAATGGAAATATTGGACAAGGAGACACGGGGTTTAGAGTGGTTCCAACTATAGCAAATACTATAGCCGTCAATCCACTACCCGGTTGCTTACTCAACCGGGATTTGAAAAGAAATTTATTTTATTACCTCGCAAAGACTTTACATAAAATACAATTTCTTTTCCCAAACCCTTCAAGCAGCCTTCACCTAGAAGTAATCGCCCAACCTTGAAGCAGCCTTCCCTTGAAGTAGGTGCACCAACTCCCGTTGCACCAGCCTTCTGAAGTAGCTTCCCGTGCGATAGCCTTCTTGAAGTAGCTTGAAGTCCCCTTCTCCACCTGAGAAGTCAACCCTCTCCAATCCGCAGCCTCCAACCCTAGGAGTAGCAAGGAGAGTACAAAGGATAAAAAGGAACAAGAAGGAAAACAGAAATTACAATACCGTTGTAAGCACAAGGCTTGATTTTCCTATATCAAGCGTTTAGATCTCCTAACCAATGTGTATGACAATGTGAATGTAGTGGATAGGAGATACTAGCCTATAGGACACGAAATGGGAGCAATAGGAATGAATGGCAAGTGTAGGAATTGCTCTATTGCTCTAAAACAGATTGCAAGTGAGTATTCAAGCTCAAGTATAGCACAAGTATAGCTTGGGTATTTTTTGGTGTCCTAAGGCATGTCCTATTTATAGGAGTGGCCTATGGATACTTAAGGACGTTCTAGACAACTTCTGGGGGCTTCTAAGTGCTTAACTAGCCGTTAGATATAAGTTAGGTGCATTAGTAACGGCTAGTTACTTTATTCTGCAGTTGCTGTCAGAGATCATCTCGGTCGACAATTTGTCGACCGAGATACCTACTCGGTCGAAGTTTTGTCGACCGACAGGCTCTCTGGATCAACGTTCATTTGCAACTGCCAACTACTTTGTCAGCTGTGTCTAACGGCTACTTGGGTCATTCTCGGTCGAGAAGTTTGTCGACCGAGAGTGTCTCGGTCGAGGAGTTTGGTCGACCGAGATTGACCCTGTTTTAATCTTTCAATTTAGGCACTAAGTAAATGTATGAGTGTGCATTTGTGAACCTATTTGAAAGGGATGACCTGTCTAAGTGTGGTGATTGGCTAGGGAAGATCTAACGCTTGATTTACATGAGATCTAAGTACTTGTACATTATATATTTGTACAAGTTTACAATTGATTACATTGTATTACTTTTACAATCATTCAAGCGTATAGTTTCCCTAGAGCTTTGTCATCCACTTTATTCCTGCAACACTCAAGTAGCACGTTAGATCAACAAGAATGAAATGTTTGTCATCATCGAAACAAAGGGATTTATTATAATGTCCAATTTATCCAACAATCTCCCCCTTTTTGAAGATGACAAACATTTCCTAAAATATGAAATAAGGAAATATAAAGCATGTGAGTTTCAAACCTGAGGATTACCTTTTGTAGCCATTCTTATTTTACAAGTGAGTGCTGGCCATCAAGATGAAACTCATTTATATTTTTGATTTTATATTCTTTCTCCCCCTTTGTCATTTCAAAAAGATATCCAGTTTGAACATTTTATTTCTTCTCCCCCTTAATTTTATATTAAGCTCCCCCTTAAATAGATATCCTATTAGGAACATGGATTTAATATTATTTTTGTCTAATTTTATCCACAATTTGTGTCTCAATCATTTGCAAAGGATGTTAAGCTTTGAAATGATATGAGATTCCTTTTACGCTTATGAATGTATATTGATTTCTCATTTTATCAAGGTATGTTAAGCCCTAAATTAAATGAGAATCCTTTAATCTTAGAGTACATAAAAATGTCTCCAACCAAATGCAAGGGATGTTAAGCCCTGATTTGTTTAGAGAGTTCCTTTAAGAGCAAGATATATTATTTTGATGAAATTCTTTTTCATATAAATTACTTTTAAGAATCCGAAGGTCATAACAAACTCCAAATGATGTTAACAAATGTTTTTGTAAGCTTCATAATCAAATAATCAAATTTGTTTTTATAAGCTCCCCCTTAATCTTACAATTTAAGCAATTTAAGGCTTTTAAGGTCACAAATGATTTTAATTTTTTTTTTTGATTTTGACCTTTATCAAAAGTATACTAAGATTAAGTTCAATAAATTTATGTCCAAATAAGCATTTTGTAAAAGCTTATTTTAGGTCGCCCTTGACTACGACCATAGCGCCCCTTGGTCTAATTACATTTTAACCAAGAGGCATAAATTTCAGATTTCCAATTAAGCATTCATATCAATTTTTGATGCGTGTTTAAATGATACTAATCATGAGAACACAATGAATATTTCAAATCTTTTGAAGATACCAATTGAAAACATTGTAATCTTTGCAAGCATTTCTAAGAGATATATCACCGATAAATTCTTTTTCTTGCCTATGTAATGAGAGAACAATAGAATCATGTAATGATAGAACAGAAATTTTCTTTAAACTAAGAATAATTTTGGTTTTTGACCAAATTCATTTCTCATAATCTTTCAAGAATGATTTCCATAATTGATACTTTATTATACAGTCATTAATCACGAATAGACAACAATTTTGAACAATTTCAAAAGAATTCAGCAATTTTACAGCATTCTGAAAAACAGTGACATGCTCGGTCGACAATTTCTCGACCGAGGTTCACTCGGTCGACAAATTCTCGACCGACCGAATTTCTGGAAAGTGTTCAGAATAAGTACAATATAGACTGTATCTAATTCAATTATTTCAAAGATCAGTTTGAGATAAACATATGAATATCAAAGTAGCATTTAGATTATATCTCAACTAATCATATTCAAATTTTTTAAGTTTTGATTAACCTTAATTGATATAAATTTGTTATCCCTATATGTTAAGTTGAGATAGACATAAAGGTATGCAAATTAAAGTCTTTGGTCATATCTCAACTTAGTCTAACCAATTCAATTTGGCGGTTTTGGAACCCATACCAACTCAACATTCTTTTTCTTGTATGGGCATGAAAAAGAATAATGTCCAAGACGTGAGCAATAATGGCAACATATAGAATCAACCTCAAGTCTATTTCTATGGTTTTGTTCTAGGTTGTTCTTTGGTGCAAATGTAGTTTGATGTGCTCGTGTCTTTCTCCAACTAGGCTGTTGATGAGATTTCCCTTTGGGCTTATAACCTAGTCCTCTCCTCCCTATTTGATGATAGGAATTATCCAATATTCTATCAAGGATTCCATTGTTGCTTAACCTACTAACTTCTTGTTGCAACTTAACGATCTCATCCATTCTTTTCTTAATGTCTAGTTTTGCTTGATCTAGATTGGATGATAAAGAATTTCTTTCTTTCACTATATTATCATAATCTAGATGTGTAAACAAAATAGGTTGTTTTTGAAAATCATTTAACTTTGCAAGTAATTCAACCTTTTCTTGATATAGAAGATCATAATTTGATTCTAGAGTAAAAATCTTCACATCACTACTATTTAGAGATGATTTCAAAGTACGATTTTCTGAAACAATGCTATCTTTTTCAAAACCAAGAGTATTCAATTTAGCATATAAATCGTCATTTTCGGAAGTAAGAGCAAGAAGTCTAGCATTTAACTCATCGATTATTTTACTAGATTTCTTTAACTTCTTCTTGCACTCAATATACTTATTGTGAGTTTCTTCAATACTAGAAATTAGCTCTTCTTTTGATAAATCAAGAAGGCTTACCTCTTCTTCTTCTTCCTCATTGGTTGTAGCAATGAAACAATTCTTATGGACCTCTTTCTTCTTTTCTTTCCATGGACAGCCAATTGTTGTATGGTTCGTTCCTAAACACCAATTGCAGCTTGTTGAAGGTTGGTCCAAGTTTCTCCTTTGCCTGCGGTTGTAGTCACCTCCACCCTTCATTCTTCAAGACCTGGTTAGTGTTCCTTGAAGCCTGCTCTGATACCAATTGAAAACTACTAGAGGGGGGGTGAATAGAGTTTTATAGATAATTTAACAATTATTTAACTCAAACAACCACAATGAAAATATTGGACAAGGAGACACGGGGTTTAGAGTGGTTCCAACTATAGCAAATACTATAGCCGTCAATCCACTACCCGGTTGCTTACCCAACCGGGATTTGAAAAGAAATTTATTTTATTACCTCGCAAGGACTTTACATAAAATACAATTTCTTTTCCCAAACCCTTCAAGCAGCCTTCACCTAGAAGTAATCGCCCAACCTTGAAGCAGCCTTCCCTTGAAGTAGGTGCACCAACTCCCGTTGCACCAGCCTTCTGAAGTAGCTTCCCGTGCGATAGCCTTCTTGAAGTAGCTTGAAGTCCCCTTCTCCACCTGAGAAGTCAACCCTCTCCAATCCGCAGCCTCCAACCCTAGGAGTAGCAAGGAGAGTACAAAGGATAAAAAGGAACAAGAAGGAAAACAGAAATTACAATACCGTTGTAAGCACAAGGCTTGATTTTCCTATATCAAGCGTTTAGATCTCCTAACCAATGTGTATGACAATGTGAATGTAGTGGATAGGAGATACTAGCCTATAGGACACGAAATGGGAGCAATAGGAATGAATGGCAAGTGTAGGAATTGCTCTATTGCTCTAAAACAGATTGCAAGTGAGTATTCAAGCTCAAGTATAGCACAAGTATAGCTTGGGTATTTTTTGGTGTCCTAAGGCATGTCCTATTTATAGGAGTGGCATATGGATACTTAAGGACGTTCTAGACAACTTCTGGGGGCTTCTAAGTGCTTAACTAGCCGTTAGATATAAGTTAGGTGCATTAGTAACGGCTAGTTACTTTATTCTGCAATTGCTGTCAGAGACCATCTCGGTCGACAATTTGTCGACTGAGATACCTACTCGGTCAAAGTTTTGTCGACCGACAGGCTCTCTGGATCAACGTTCATTTGCAACTGCCAACTACTTTGTCAGCTGTGTCTAACGGCTACTTGGGTCATTCTCGGTCGAGAAGTTTGTCGACCGAGAGTGTCTCGGTCGAGGAGTTTGGTCGACCGAGATTGACCCTGTTTTAATCTTTCAATTTAGGCACTAAGTAAATGTATGAGTGTGCATTTGTGAACCTATTTGAAAGGGATGACCTGTCTAAGTGTGGTGATTGGCTAGGGAAGATCTAACGCTTGATTTACATGAGATCTAAGTACTTGTACATTATATATTTGTACAAGTTTACAATTGATTACATTGTATTACTTTTACAATCATTCAAGCGTATAGTTTCCCTAGAGCTTTGTCATCCACTTTATTCCTGCAACACTCAAGTAGCACGTTAGATCAACAAGAATGAAATTTTTGTCATCATCGAAACAAAGGGATTTATTATAATGTCCAATTTATCCAACATACAGTACCTCTCAAATTCATTTTTGAATGTATATGTATTTATTGTAGGTACAATACTTACGTAATCTGCAGTTCGGATAAATATGCAATAGAATTTTTTTGTAAACTATAGTGGATTGATATCTGCCATTTGCATCACTGTTGCATGGAGTAGGTGGCGAGATAATTATTCCATTCATCTTTTTGTATGTAAAAACATGCAGAATCGTTGCTACAGAGATCCATTTAATTGTGCATGCGGCAACAGAGGTTAGTGGGCGTGGCAGTGGGCTGGCGCAATAGCTGGTGGGAGGAGGAGTTGGTGAGTCCCGATGTCCGAATAGGTGGCCGGGTATGTGAGGTGTTATGTGTAGAATTTTTCTTAAAAAAAGCAAGACCGTACATCAAACTGATACTTTTGGTGGAATTTGGTGACTATCTTCTAAAATTTGGAAGAGAGGGATCAATACATGGGAGTCCGTGTATATACAGACAAGAGCCATAAGTACGTCTCTCTGATTGCTACAGGATCTGGATCTCTGTCTGAAGCAAGCAGTAACCCTTGCATGGCCCTAGGCTTTGGGCTCTGACCACTTGTGGCCACCGCACACAACCATGTATTATTCCGAGAGAATAATTCTAGCTGTTCCACCCGGCATGTATTATTCCGAGAGAATAATTCTATTTGTAACTGGCTGTCCACCCCGCCACCTACCTGACTGCTGCTGCAAAGTTTGATGTTAAACAATTTTATTTATTTTTAAATAGAAAGGAAGTATAAAGAAAAGAAAATTTTATATCGCTCATAACCTTTAAACCAAAATAAAATTTTCAATGAAAAAAAAAACATTAAATTGCGTAATACCTCACCGCACGTTGTAGCTACTTAACACCGACAAGTGTGCGTGGCCGGAACCGGGAGACAGAACCGTGACCTTGGTTGTTGAGTACTTGGAAGACCAGACGCACAGTGACATAGATCTCGAGAGCCGCATTCGGTGGTTTGTGTTTTAGTGAGATCTTATAGTTTACGCAGAGAATCTTTTTCCTATTGGAATATTTTAGTTGGATCTACACGTGCTCAGTCAGTTAGGTCCAAATGAATTATTATATATGCTCATGACAGCTACTTTTGTTTGGGATACAATTACTTCATAACCAAGCCATTGGGTTATAAAGGAAGCCCATGCATGCTTGTTTGTTACGCATATGTACATATGTACTCAGACATCGAATTAGGATGTTTATTCATGCAAAACAATATCATCATATATATATATTGCGGTTAGATATTACAGTCATATCAAAGGTGGGACGGTATACATTTTGTACTTGGGGTTTGTAATGCAGGTACTTGGGAAAATGGGTTGAAATCTTAGACATCGTGGACACATGAAAAGCAGATGGAATGCTTCCAACGTATAATATTTTGCATGATTAGCATGGAAATGGAAGGTTTCAACCACAAATGGTTTTAAATCTATAACAAGGATTTAGTACTATTAACAAATATCAAAACCTTAATCGTGCCGAAGACGTGATGATAAGTTACAAGTTACTAACTCTCATATCGTATCTATTCTCGTGAATATAATATTTTACAATAAATTGTGCATGCATGCAAAAACTTATATATTAGCATATTAACACCACCGTTCTTAGCGATTCACGTGTAATATGTTAGCCCTTTCCTCTCATTTGACAATTCAACTACCGTTTTATGTGAATATTAAATCTCAGTTGCATTCTATTGCCTTGTGCTTACCACCGCCAGAGTGCGCGTAGCGAATGAGCTGGGGGCTGGCAACGGGGCGGGCGCCAAGTTCGCGACGGTGGTTTCGGTGCTCACGTCTTCGGTGATCGGTGCCGTGTTCTGGGTGCTGATCATGGTGTTCCATGGCAAGTTCGCCTTCATATTCACGACGAGCACCGTCGTGGTGGACGCCGTCGACAAGCTGTCGATCCTCCTGGCCTTCACCGTGCTGCTCAACAGCGTCCAGCCTATCCTCTCAGGTGGGATACACGCGTAGTGCTGCCTCTAGCTAAGCAAGCTAAAATCAGATATAGTTCCCTTGATCATGATTTGTCTTGCTGATTCGTGGTCTACTCGGCCATTTTCTGATGCATTGCAGGTGTAGCCGTGGGCTCCGGCTGGCAGGCGACGGTAGCGTACGTCAATATTGGAACATACTATATCATTGGCGTACCTGCCGGTATCTTCTTGGGATGGGTGTTCGACTTGGGAGTCCTGGTGGGTTCCTTTAGCATGAATGATTCGATTACTATTTACTAGTGGCTAGATAGCTATTAATATACATTTTTCTTTTCGAGCAAAAGGACTTGCATGGCTTGGATTGTTGTAACGATCCACTCTTGTTTTTTACAGGGAATCTGGGCTGGGATGATTGGGGGAACACTTGTCCAGACTCTCATATTGGCCTACATCACAATGAGTTGTGACTGGCACAAAGAGGTAAGTATATACTTCAATCCCACAAAACAAATCATATTCTTAGTTGTGTGGTTCTATTTGGACCCGGAAGGCTCCTCATTTGCCTACTTTAAAAAAATCTAACATTCGTTGCACTTGTTTTCAGGCAATGAAGGCCAGTAACCGCATGGAGAAATGGGACACCGAAGAGAAGTGACAGAGGAGCTCCTCTAAGCTGCACATGCATTTTTTAAGGCCAAAGCAAAATGGATGTTTCTAGCGTAAGCTGTGCGCAAGCTAGTGGCCATTGTATAATCCTACAAGGATGGCTGCCGTAACAACTCTGAGGAACCCTTGGCCTGATATATATGGTGGGTTTGCAACATGTATCCTACGGTTTGCCATGATCAACATTGGAAACTTATTTACTAAGAGAGAAAAAATTGTAATCTATCAGTTTCTTAGTTTCTATGGATTACGGTTGAGTTGAGCCGAACGAAATAACTCGTTTCCAATAGCACATATAGGCAAAAAAGCAATAAAGGAAAATAATACATAAGGCGTCAAAGTCGGCATATACAATTCTCAAGATTAAATTTTCGGTATCGTAGGTAGAGTTGGCAATCAGGCAGGTCAGATCGGGTTTGGGTCGGGTCATTTTAGGTTGGGTCATTATTAGGTAGAGTTGGCAATCAGGCAGGTCGGATCGGGTTTGGGTCGGGTCATTTCAGGTTGGGTCATTATTAGGTCAGAGATAATTCATGTTATTTTATCCTTTCGAGGTGTGTCAGTTTTGGGTCGGGTTAGTATGGGGTGGGTCTCTCCGGGTCATTTTGTATTCTCTGGTCAACTCACGTTTAGGTCGGGTCAATTTTGGTATAGATTTTTTTCACGTTACTTTATTCGGTCGGATCGGGTTCAAATCAATTCATTTCGAGCCGTCTTAATATCGGGTCAGGTCAATTTGCACTATTTCCTCAAGCTAATTCAGTTCGAGTCAAGTCATTTTCAGGTTGGGTAGTAATCAGATCGGGTCTTCTTAGGTAGTGTATTTGGCTCGGGCATAGTTATTTTGGGTTGGGTCTAAGTTTGTTCAGGCTGAAGTGTTGGCAATCAAATGGGTCAGTTCAGGTTTGGCCAGGGTCATTATGGGTCAAAGATAATTGAGGTTATTTTATTCTTTCATGTCGAGTTGGGTCAGTATCAGTTTGGTCCCTTCGGTTCATTTTGCATTTTGGGGTCTGGTCAATTTTGATACAAGTTTGGTCATGTTCATCTATTGGGTTGGTTTGGGTTCATGTCAAATAACTTCAGGTCCTTTCAATATACACATACTATTTCTTGGGGCTAATTCGAGTTCGAATCAAGTCATTTTGAATTGGATAGTTATCAAGTTGGGGTTGCTTGGGTTGTATATTTGTATAATTAAGTTGTTTTGAGTTGGATCATACAAGTCACACTGTGACTTGTGATGATGAGTGATGACGAATATGTTGTATTAATTAAAAAAATAAATGAAAATATTTTTTTACTTGTTATATTCTTCTTTTATTATCTGTAATCCCATATTTTTGTTGTTCCTTTTCCTTACTATCAAATTATCAAGCAAAGTATTTCTTATTAAATAATATGCCCATAAAGCCATACCAAAATATATTGTAAATCTAAAACATGCCTTCTCGACTTCTCTCTAGTTGTTGCTCACTAGTACTTAGTCACGTTGACATTGGGTCGGGTCGGTGTGGTTGGATTGATTTTGGGTCAGGTTGACATTGGGTCGGTCGGTGTAGGGTCAGTTTGACGTCAAGTCGGTTTGATATTAGGTCGGATTGGTGTTGTATCGGGTTGACATTGGGTTGAGTTGTGTTGGGTGGGTTGGTTTTGGGTGGGTTGAGGTCTGGTCGGGTCAATATCAGGTCAACTTGATATCGAGTCGGGTCAAGCCGGTTGTAATTTTTTTAGGTTGATTCGGGTCACGCAATATCACCGGGTCGAGTGTTGGGTCATATTTGGGTCTGACAATTCCGGGTCATATTGAGTTTCGGTAAACATCGGGTCAGGTCGGGTTGGATTCATGTTTATATTTTCTTCGTGTTTAATCAGGTCGGGTTGCGGGTAGGGCGAGTCGGGTTTCTAACGTCGGGTCAACTTTTGCCAGCTCTAACCGTAGGATATGTCATTTGCGATCGGTTAATGTTTTAAATGTCGATGTATCCCAACCAATACAATTACTATAGAAAAATACTCTAACAACTATGGAAAAAAATTGTCGTAAATGTGTAAAAAATCATCGTTAATTGGCAATTAACGATAAGAAAAAAAGTCATCGCATGTTGTCGTAATTGGTTTTACCGTAAATGGAATTTGCGACAACTAATTTCATTCCATCGTTGTTAAATAACGACGACTTAATATCTTGTCGCTGTTAGTTAAGATGACAACGAAAAATTATTAGTCGTTGAAAGTATTAACGACCATATTATTCTGCCGTATATACTATTAACAACTAATAATGGACAACATACATTACATGCGTCATTGGTCGTTGTTAGTTTCAGTGATCAACTATTTCTGTCGTAAATATAAAAATAACTATTGTTAATAGTTTTCGTGATCACCTATTTCTGCCGCAAATATAAAAACAAATATTAAGTTACTACGTACATTGGCTTTGTTATAAAATGTCACATACGTCAAACAAAATATGTATTCATGACCTTCGATGAAAATTTGTACACAGAGAATAGATGCCAAATGTTTATTTATTACCAGCCACAAATTACACGGGAAGGACACATACCTTGCCCCTTATAAAAAAACAGTACAAACAACTCAACAATGAGGTTCCTCACGTCACTCGACTAGCGAAACTTTTTTCCTCCTTTTTCTATATACAAAATGTACTACACACAAATCATCTAATGACAGTGTCTTTGTCTTAAGCTGGTTCCTCCCCAGATTGCAATTCGCACCTATCAAGCACATACTATTGTCGTAACACCGAATCCAAGGTAGTTGTTGCACATCCATGTAATTATGCATGTATAAGATTATACAAGTATTTTGCTAAATGTCAAATGAATGCATCAAAACCAGAAGTACAAAATAAAAGATGGAGAATGGCAAGAAATTTCACGTTCTAGTCTATTACCAAGTAACAAAATGCTACACGATTGGCATAAAAATAATAAAAGACACTAATCGTCACTCAGCAAAACAAAATTCATTGTGTACGTTGTTGGGAGTTATCTTTAGAAATAATCTAAAGCTACAAAGCTCCTACAAAAGCTGCAAATTGCAGATTCTTGCAAATCGTATAATTGCGTAGGTCATATATATGTCTGGAAACAGAAATCAAAAAGCTGAAAAGACAATGTAAAGGAAAATATCAAAGACTAGTGTTGTGGATTTTAGGGAGAAATTAGAGGTTCAGTTTATGTTTTGTGTTGTCACTTTAAAAGTTGATTCGTGAGTGAATTAAGAAGACAAGTATTGAGACCTACTGTGGGTATTCCAGCATGAGAGAAAAATTAGCGCACTGGTACATAATCGGCCTTTAGTGTCAGTTTTTAAGCAACACCTATGTGGGTGCCGCTAAAAGACCAACTGTTACGTGTCGGTTCTCAAACTGACGCCACAACCCTTCGCGCGCCACCGAAAACGCGCCAGCTGGGAGTATAGGCGTCAGTTATTAGCTTTGAAACTGACGCCAAATACCTTCACGCCACAGAAAGACCGCCATCTGGGGCACTATCGGTGTCAGTTTATTAGTGATAACTGACGCCATCTCACCCGCTGTCACAGCCGTGCTGGCCCGCCAGCACGACCATGGGGTCTGGCCCGCTGCCACGACCATGCTGGCCAGCACGGCCGTGGTGTCTGGCCTCATTAGGGAAATCGACGTCGGTTACTAGTAGGACAACGGATGCCAGAACCATCAGTGTTGATTTATTATTGATAACTGACGCCACATCACATGCATTAGGCATCGGTATAATTATTTATCTGACGTTGTAATCATTTGTCGTCGGTTTTAAACAAATAACCAATGCCTATTGTAAGTTTTTTTTTCTGTCAGTCTGCAGACCTGCTGTGGCTGGTTGCAGGATGAGAAACCTACAGTTCAGTTATGAACTGTAAGTTTTACGACATCCATTGATATCAGCCAACAACAGGCCACATACCTGCAAAATTAACAACATTAATTTTCACACATTTAGCAACCTGTAGTTCCATTCGATTTTTACATATGTAGAAACATTCATGTAGCAATCTGCAGTTCCATTCATTTTTACATTCACACATGTAGAAACATTCATATAGAAGCCAGCAGTTTCATTCATTTTCACATTCACACATGTATAAACATTCAGACACATGTAGAAATATTCAGACATATAGAAACATTCACACATATTATAATTCAGAAATTCATTTACAAAATATCATTCTTTAGTCATTATTCGCTATCAACATCCCAATTATATGTTAAAACCCCCACTACTTGTATGGTTGTTGCCCATTCTTCTCTTATATCATTTAATTCTTCTGTCGTATAGGGAGCATGTACATCTGGTAAGGCTTTTCCTGTATTGTGGTCAGTTTTAAATACCTACAAAGAGAATGATGTATATATATAATTAATAATATATAAATAAGATTGATATATTTCATATTATCTAATGAGACTATATATAATACCTCGGGAATGGTATCGATGTCCACTGTGGCATATTTGATAATTATGTGCATAAATCACATTAGATAGTATGCACATGCCCATCTATTGTCTTGTGTAGCACACTATAAATTGAAACATACAAAATATTAAAAAAATACAACTAATTAAGCACTGTTCACATAAATAATATGTACATTACAGTCGGGAACTTACTTCCACATTTTTCCAAATTATTTGCTAGTTCTTTTTCCTGTGGACCTTTCCTCCAGCCTTTTTGAACTTATCTAAACCCCTATATATTAATGTAACACAATACATTGCATAAATAAATAGTAATATAATAACATATGTTAAAGGATATGAAAATGAAATATTTCTCACCGAAATAATGCGATTTTCATTTTGTGTCCATATTTTGAATTCAATTTAGTCCCCTTAGGATCTAGATAATAGACAGTGAACGTCTCGGGGACAATAACTAGTAACTCCCAATGCGTACCACTAGAGGTAAAAAAGTTAAAAATTAATAACTCAAAATCCACAATAAGAATATAATTTTCTTAAGTCCAAATTATAAGCAAAGTAAACTTACTCCACATTGAATGGAGCTATTACCACCGTCTTCTTATTTTGAGCAAAATTTGTAAAAGCATCACATCAGTATTGTTGAACTGACGGAGGGTCTTTAGCTACTAGACTAATCAAAGATAGAATCAAAAATCCTACATGTTCGAATGAAAAATTTGCACATATCTTGTCTAAGTAGCTGCAAAACATGTATTACGCATGCATTAATAAATAAGAAACCAGATCACCAGATCCTACACAATGTATATGGATGTATAAAGAAGATCCCACCTTATCCATAGCTCTATCACAGATGTATTCAGCCAATCATATCGAAACAACTCCAAAATATCTTGTATAAATAGGTTGCTTTCGTATGATTGACCTGCAGCATCCGCATCTAAAGAAACAGTTATAGGGCAATTTATATCATGTTCACCTAACCATATTGACATACCCCTACAGTTAGGACCTAACGGGACATGTAGGTCATGTGGAACCCAACTTGGTAATGTAGGCGGTGGAGGTGGAGGCCTAGATGCTCTGGGTGTCTTCTTTTTAACCTGTATATATATAATTTCAGATCAACTGACATCATATACACACACTAACAATTTAACATAATGTAAATTTACCATACAGTTTCAGTATAGAGGACATCTGCTTTTGTCCACAATATCACTCCGCCTTCTGCCTCACCAAGTGTTTCACAATTTGGGTGGGCATATGGCAATGGAAGATCCATCCAGTTGAGGAATATACGTAGCGGGCTCACACGAACCCAACCAGCTGGTAATGGATACCCATGAAACATTTCCCCTAGTAGGGATGGGTAAGTCGACGCCTCTGCAACGAAAAATTCTTTACTTTTTAGACGGCATGACTTCAACCCCTACAAATTTTTGTGTAAAGAATGTTATATACATATATACATATCATCTTGAAAACATATCATCTTGAAAAGACTAGTTATTATGTCATAAAAATACTTATACTAGATGTGCTAGGTTGTGGGTCTACAGGATTACTCCCAACCTCTGCAGTAGGAGTAGAGTGGGATGCCATAGGTACTGTCTACTGAGTGGCAGTCTGAGATGCCTGCCACTTACTCAGTGCTTCTTCGAGTTTCCTATCAACTAGCATATCTACCTATACATGGATAAAAGAAACATTAGCTACTGATTATTGAATTCTCTTTTACAGTAACATTATAAAGAAAGAATAGGTTACCTCTTCTTGTGAAAGTCCCGCTTTTAGGACATGTTTGTGCTGGGATGGCCCAAAGAACGCTTTGATGCCCACACCAGCGCCTGCAGCCCTAACACATCCAGGATGCTCTGGGTTACCCAGAGCAACTATCAATTCATCCCTTGTTCCCTCAGGGATGAACTTGCCTTGTTTCCTCAGCTCGTGCAGCTCCCGCTAATCACCAAAACAAAAATTTGTAATTATGTAAAAACCACAAATAATCAATATTCGAACGATTGTTGTAAGAATTGTATTTTACCATTTTTACAGTCGCCTCAGCAGTTGCGGGCTTCCTTATTTCTCCCTTCTTATTTTGCCTCCCATTTATCCAGACATCATGGAGAGGCATAGGTGTGCTACCTATAGTAGATGACTCCTGAGTAGCAGCAGACTGAGCATTAGCCTCAAACTGTAGTCTTTGGCGAATGCATGCACACCCCTTTGGACCCATTGTGTGGTCGTGCACATTCAGTGCACGCCTTGCTTTTTGCGCCTCACTGAGGGCCTAGTTAGTATTCACATTAATTATTTGGTTAGTAACACTAAATGTTAATCTTGAATAGATGAATACAATGTATATTAATTAAATTGGGGGTGATGCCTAATACCTTGAATTCATCGGTTTGTCTTGAAGCAACAAATGCATCCCATTCTTCTTGGTCCAGGAAGTTCCACTATTATGTGGCTGTCTTCTTCCTCTTGTCACCTTCTTTTATGTATTCTCGGGTGAGATTTGTCCTATAGTTCCTTAGGACTCTCCCACATCATTGCATCACACATTTACAATGCAGCTTTTCATCAAATTCAAATATACTCTGCAAAATAGAATTGCTATTAACTAGCATCCAAAAAATTAGTAATCTAACAAATAGAATTGCAAATTAATAATAACTCACGCATAAATCATTCCATATTATGTCTTTCTTCCCTTTAGGAACTTTATGCCAAGAATCTATCTTACAACCGCAATGGCTACGAGTAACATACACAAGATATGAAACAAATGAATTGTGATTCACTCCAATTGCATTTCCTGCATTATCAAAATCCACAACAAGTTTGGGTCCATTGCCCCTTTGTGCTATTAACTTCTTCATCATAGTGATGCCCCTTCTCTTGTCAACTTTTTGGTGCTTCTCATCAAGTGCCTCAAGTACTTCAGAGGGTACATTTGCATCATCAACCTAAAATTTGACAAAATAAACACACTTGCAGGATATAACTAGAAATGGACATATAAATATAAATATATGATATATATTTTTAAAACTTACATTGTGAGGTGGCACATTGATGTCCTCACCCTCACGGTAATCATCAGTATGGTCATCAGGAGAATGCTCAGCCAGCTAAAAATTCACATTCACATTGTAAAGTTCACATTGTAAAGTAGTAATTCATATTGTAAAGTTCACATTGTAAAGTTTACATTCACATTGTAAAGTAATTCACATTGTAAAGTTCACATTCACATTGTAAAGTAATTAACATTGTAAAGTTCACATTGTAAAGCTCACATTGTAAAGTTCACATTCACATTGTAAAGTAATTCACATTGTAAAATTCACATTGTAAAGTTCACATTCACATTGTAAAGTAATTCACATTGTAAAGTTCACATTCAGAAAAATAAAACATATAAAAAAATATAAACATGCCTCTAATATTGTTATTTTTATCAATTAACAATCCTTCATTGTGATCTTCGCGCACATACAAGTCATCATTAGCTTCAATATTTGTTGGTGTTGGCAACCCAACTGCGAATGGACTAGAGTCATCATACTTATCATAGTATTCTTCTTCATCTATAGGATCTTCAATGAACTGCCTTTTACCATGAAGAACAACTGACCATTTATCATTTGCAGGATCATCGATATAAAATATTTGTTTCGCATGTGATGCCAATATGAATGGTTCACCCTTCTCGCCAATCTTTTCAAAGTTCACTAAAGTGAAACCCAATTCATCCACTATAAATCCTTTGGTGTTATCAACCCAATTACATTTGAAGAGAGGAATTCTGAAATTTATGTAGTCAAACTCCCATATGTCTTCAATGACACCGTAATATGACATTTTAGCTTCACGTGGACTCTTATCCTTTGCACTTGCAAAAAACATAGTCGATGCTTGAAGGGTGACCCCACTATTTTGGACGACACTCTTATCATCTTGGAGCTTTGTGTAATATGTGAATCCATTAATGTCATACCTTCATAAGACATAACATTCAATTTCGGTTTAAAGGCGAGGCATTTGATAGTTTTAGTAATATCATCTAGTGTTTGAGATAGTTGATGTAAGACTTTATCTTCGAACCACTTAATAAATGTCTTGTTATGCTCTCTAGCAAACCACATTGTATTGGCTTGAGGATATTGTCTCTTGATGCAATTGGTATGTTCCTCAATATAAACACTCACTTCGTCCATCTTGTGTAAAATATACAAGTGACCTTGTTCCAACTGCTCACGACTGGTTACTTTCACCCGTGATCCCAAAATCCCTTTGCCAAATTGCTCCTCAATATTCTTGTCATTACCAGGAGTGTCATTACCACTAAAAAAGTCATTGCAAAAATCCATAACCTCTCTCGCCACATAACCCTCAATAATACTCCCTTCAGTCCGATAACGGTTTTGAACATCACTTTTGAAAACGCTCATGTATCGTTCAAATGGATACATCCAATGCAAGAAAACTGGTCCCATCATTTTCACTTCCCTAGTCAAGTGGACAACAAGATGTACCATGATATCAAAGAACGACATAGGAAAATACATCTCAAGCTGACATAGGGTAACAACCACTTCTCTTTGCAAATTATCGAGAGTATCAATGTCAATAACTTTGCTTCATAGACTGTTGAAAAAGAAACAAAGTCTGGTGATTGCAAACCTTACATGCTTCGGCAATATAGATCGAATTGCCACAGGAAATATTTGTTGCATTAGAGTGTGACAATCATGAGATTTAAGACCTATCAACTTTAGATCTTTCACTGATACCAATCTAAGGATGTTGGATGAGTAACCCTGTGGCACCTTAACATTTACCAAACATTCACAAAAAGCTTTCTTCTCCTTTCTAAACATTATGTAATAAGCGGGAGGTAAGTATGTTCTTTGATTTCCAATTTCAGAAAATTCTGTTAATTCTGACTTTATTCCCATTTCACGTAGGTCCAGTCTGGATTTTATCCCATCTTTAGTCTTACCTGGTATATTCAACAAAGTACCAATGACACTATCACAGACATTTTTCTCAACGTGCATGACATCGATACAATGTCTGAATGTCAAAGAACTCCAATAAGGAAGATCCCAAAATATTGACTTCTTCTTGAATAAAGATTTGTCACTCTGTGTGGCCATAGTACATTGTGATCTCTTACCAAATTCATTTACAAAGTCTTTTACTCTTTCATAAACAACCTCCCCTACTATAGGTTTAGGTGCACTCCATTCCTCATTCAATCCATTGAATGCTTTGCGCTTCCTACGATATAGATGGAATTTTGTAAGAAACCTTCGATGACTGAGATATACGGTCTTACCGCCATGTTTTAGTCTTGTTGAATCAGTGTTCTCTTCACATATAGGAAACGCTTTAGCTCCTTTGACACTATATCCAGACAAATTCCCATATGCTAGAAAGTCATTAATAGTGCAAAACGACATAGCATGCAAATGAAATGTCTCTCTTCGTGAAGCTTCATAGGTCATCATACATTCACCCCAGAGTTTCTTTAAGTCATCAATCAGAGGTTCAAGATAAACATCGATATCATTTCCAGGTTGTTTAGAGCCCGATATCAACAACAACAACATTACGTACTTATTTTTCATACACAGCCAGGGAGGAAGATTGTAAATAACAAGCAATGTCAGTCATCAAATGTCCCGTACGGATTCATCCCATATGTACAAAGCCTAAGTCTTATAGTCCTGACTTCTTCACCAAATTTAGGGTACAATAGATCAATCTTCTTCCACTGTGGGGAATCAGACGCATGGCGTAGGATTCCATCATTATTTTTCTTAACATCTGCATGCCACCTCAAATTATTCACATCTATCAGATTGGAAAACAAGCGTTGAAACTATGATATTATAGGTAGATACCACATCACCTTGGCAGGAGAACTAGTTTTGGACTCCCCCAAAGTCGTCAATTTATACCGTGTCGCACCACATTTTGGACAATCTTTCAAATCCACATAGTCCTTTTGAAATAATACACAATCATTTGGGCATGCATGTATCTTCTTGGCATCCATTCCCATTGGGCACAACAATTTCTTCACCTGGTATGTTGAGATTGGTAGCTCGTTTCCTTCAGGAAGCATTTCTTTCAGCAAAGACAACAATGACGTGAAGCTTTTATCGCTCCATCTATTGTTAGCTTTCATTGTGGGCTCTGATCTCCAAAGTCTGAGATGAACACATGAACTTCGAAGTAAACATAGCGGAAGCGATTCGTTTAGCAGCGGAATACCAAAAATTGGCGGAAAAAAAAACTTTTTGAGATAAGACATTGAAACCATAAAAACTCCTTTCATAGATTCAAGATAAACTGTTTACATCTCTGTTAATTACTTCTTGAGTAATTGTACACATCATGCTACAAAATCTCAAGAGACGAATCAAAACTCAGACCATGACTCCAAGGACCTGAGACTACAGAGGACGCATAGGACTGACTATCTATCTATATAACTCAGCAGTCTGAATCTCCACCTGAGATTTACTGCTGCTCCGGGTGCTGCTGTTGCTGATACTGGTCACCTGGAGATTGGTCCCTTCATCCTTGGCGACCACCTAAAAAGTTGAAATCTACGGGGTGAGACAATTTTAAATAATTGCCCCAGCGGGAGTTATAACCCTTCGCCAGAAACATGATTATTACAGAATAAGAGAATAACAGTACACAAAGAAGTCATATATATTTTAGGAGTAGTTAGAGCAATGTTTCACAGATTGTAATCTATTCCTCCTACTAGAAGTAAAGCATCTCTAAGATAAACCCACATGTCACTTTTCTTTTAGAAATAAAAGGACATGTATAACATCTATTTATTATAAATCCATCATCACCACACTGGCTCTCTTCAGGCTTATATCATATATCCATCACTTGGCATTATAATAAGGGATATCATGGCCTGTAGCCATACCCTTTCCTACAAGGTGTTAGGATTCCCAATCCACAACATAACTGTATGATTAGTACACATGAAATCATACTTAACCATACTCAAGTGACACAAGGGTTATTTACATTCATCACCCATAAGTCTGCAATTAAGCCTTTCATAGGATTATCTTGTAATAGAACTTCACATAGTAACACTCTATATCAGGATCACATTTCATAATTTAACATAGGGATATCAATCCCTAAACATCTTATCACTAAGAATCCGGAAAGTGAGAGTCCAAACCCCTGGACTAATTATAACATGTATTACAAACAACATATTATTTTATCTGGTCATCTAAATAATATGACCTTTGATGAACATCAGCGCATATTACTCATGACTCATTCAACCTATCAAACTCATAAGTTATCACTTATCAAATAACATACATGTTCTTGAATATTAAACATTAGAATAGCAGCTAAGAAAGAAGGATACTAAATGTAACAAGTCTAACTTACATCAATTATCATTTCTCAATTCTCTCATCACAAGTCATCTGTTAAGCATGACCTTGATGGTACTCATGGCTCTCACAGCCCATCAATCTCATAAGATGCCACTAACAGGGCACCAGGATATATCACTATTCGTAAAGCTAACAACATGTTTTCAATGAATATAGCATCATCATCCATACCTGGATATGATCATCCTCATATAGGAACCTACATGGTCAATTCAACTGATAACAATAAATAACTTATTTAAAGAAGTTGTATCTCCCTACTCTTACAAGAGCTAGGTTTCCCTGGTTTTCATCAAATAGTGTTTTAAGGCACACATTACATGCCCTCACCCTAGAATCAGGGTTTACTATTCACATTACATGTCATCACCCTTGAATTAGGGTTTACTATTCACATTGCATGTCATCACCCTTGAATTAGGGTTTACTATTCACATTACATGAATTGAACTCATATCATCATCATGTATGAGAAAACATCACCTTTGGTGCTCTCAGGTTAGGTTAAGATTCATCAATTATCATAGTTAGGGTTTCCATGATTTCACATAGTGGATCATACCCTATTCATGCACATTCATGTATATTGAAGGTATTTTACTTGAGTTTCCACCAGAATTGGTACCTTCTCTCTCCTCTAACTAGTAGATGGTGATTACACCACTCTAGATTAGGTTGGGTTAAGTCCTCATTGACTAACACAAGTCAACACATCACCATCATGTGATTAGGGTTTGATTAAAACAAGGTATCACTCAATTGAACTCATTTAAGTTGAAACGAGTGTGAACCCATTTGAATTGAAATGAGTGTGAACCCATTTGAGTTGAAACGGGTGTGGACTCGTTTGAGTTGAAACGGGTGTGGACTCGTTTGAGTTGAAACGGGTGTGAACCCATTTGGATTGAAACGGGTGTGGACTCGTTTGAGTTGAAACGGGTGTGAACCCGTTTGGATTGAAACGGGTGTGGACTCATTTGAGTTGAAATGGGTGTGGACTCGTTTGAGTTGAAATGGGTGTGAACCCATTTGAGCCTAAACGAGTGTCAACCCATTTGAGCCTAAACGAGTGTGGTCATGAAAGGTGACATAAAGGTTATGATAGAATAGGATGTCCTTTTTTGAAGCCTTCAATTGGCCCAAGCCATGTTAAACACTTACAAATTGAGTCAATTAAGATGAGACTCAAACAATTGGACACCAATTGACCTTCAATTGGAAGCCAATTAGAGTTAAGTCTAACTCAATTAAGGTTTCCAATCGGCTAATCATCAATTTTCAACAATGTGAATCAAATCAAGGTTGAACCTATCAATTGAACTCCAATTGGGCCCAAACTTGGCCCAAACGGTCTTGAGATCGTTTGGATGACCCCCAAACGATCTTGAGACCGTTTTCCCAAAGTTTGACCAAAAGCCAAGTCAGTTGGATTAGGGTTGAACTTGAATTAGGTCTAAAATCAGCATTTTTATCGATTCAACAACTTATTACAATTGGACCCTCAACCCATCAAATTACCTCAACTTTAGACCTTAAAACGGTCTTGAGTTGTGCCCAAACGGTCTTGAGACCGTTTGGAGGAACCCCCAAACGATCTTGAGACCGTTTGGGTCCTTCAACCCAAAACTCAACAAAATCTATATATGAAAACAGCAATTTCAGCCCAATTAGGGTTAGCATGTTGAAGTTCCTTCAACTCTCAATTGGTTAAGAAATTAACTTTGATTCTTTGCAGGAAAGAAATTCAACATATTATGAACAGGAATCTCAAACGGTCAATGCTTGGTCAACTCACTCAAACGGGTTGAACCCGTTTGCCCAAAAAGTTCAAGTTAATCAGTTTGGAAAAATCAGCACTTAATTCAATTCGATTGCCTAATTGATTGGCCTTCAACCTACGATTCCTTTGGAGTTAACCCCTAAATTTTGGTGGGTCATTAGCCTATATGATTATGAACAGGAATCCCAAACGGTCAATGCTTGGTCAACGCCCTCAAATGGGTTGAACCCGTTTGCTCCAACCGACCATGTGAACCCGTTTGCCCTTCAAACGGTCTGGTCAGAGGGGGGGGGAAACAGGACCGTTTGATAAAGTAACTTTGGTAATCACGCCCACCTTCTTCAACCTCTGTCAAGGTCATTTTTTCCACCGTTTTACTTGCAAAGTGCAAGGAAGAAGGGAGGTAGAAGAAGAACTAAGTACTAGAATTGCAAGAACAAAACATGCATATAAAGTGTAGAGTTTAGAATTATAAAACCCGCCTTAAATGATGTTCTTGGAGCTCCAAGCTTCCAGGCTTCAAGCCTCTAATGGCTTTTTGAACTCCACAACTTGGTCAAGTGTGATTCCTCCAAAGAAAGGTAGAAATGGATGGCTAGAACAAGAAAACTAAGTGAGTTATCCACAAAACCAAGCTTGCATGATGAATTCACCCAAGGATCCGAGCTTGAAGATGGTTCTTCTCACCTTAGAACTACTTGGTCGCCTCCATGAGCTCCATAGCTTGCCTTAGACGTTTTGAGAAAGAAGATAAGTGAAGAGAAATGAAGGATCGTTCACTTGGTTTACAAGGAAAAGGGCTTATATACTTTAGGCCATTTTACACCATAAGGACCTCTAAAGCATGGGATTTTCATCTAAATCCCTCCTTGCTTATTAGGCACGTCCAAGCCATCTAAACTTAAACCAAGTTCATCAAATCTCAATATTTAAGGGTAGAAAAGATCAACTTTCAACTAGGGTACACATATGAAGGTCTTCATACACATACATGGTGAATTTTATGCACAAAGATTACTTTTCTTATCTGATTATTTATTGGTGCATCTCTTTCATAATTTCTACTCTAAATGATGCCAAGAGTCATATAAGATGCTCTAGAAGGTGTACTTTACAAGTTTCACCCATAATTTGGGTAAATTTCACTTTACTCCAAATTAGGGTTTTTAAGCACCAGGATCATTCCACAAGCTGCATCTGAATGCCCAAGCTTGAAAAATCCATCATGCCTCATCAGATTCACTCTTATGATGTTTCATCATCAAGGGTACATCTTAACCTGTGAACTCTGCAAGTTAAACCTCTTAACTGGATAATTGCATATAGGTCCCTGTATTGCAAAACAATACTACAACATTGTTCCTAGGGGACAGGAATGGAAACATATGTTCCTTAGGAGCTTTTATTACCTGCTAAAAGATAATTACAAGTGTTTAATTACATATTTAGGAAAAACTTCTAGGGTTAGGTTATAACTCAGGTCAGGGATGTTACAAATTATAAACCCCTAACAAGGATTTCGTCCTCGAAATCCCAGGGAAATGAAAAACAGATTGATCATCATGATGATATTATGGGTTTGTAATTTGTACAAAGTCCCTTTTGTTAATTACTTCTTATCACTGTTTATGCTTGTATAAAGCATAAACCCCTAACATAAGGTGTCCATAATTTTTGAAAGGAAAAAGCATAAAAGAACATTCTTCCAAATTTACTCAAGAATGCTTACCATCAGAGGAACATACATACCTTAACACAGATATTTTACTCAGTATATTGTCTCAAAGGCTTCACTGAAGGAGTTCACTGAGTATGCTTACTAAGTAGTTACTGAGGAAATTCACCAAGTATATTCACTAAGTTTGTTCACTAAGTATTCATTGAGGAAATTCACTGAGTATATTCACTAAACATTCACTGAGTATGTTCACTGAGCATATTCACTAAGTATTCACTGAGTATATTCACTGAGCATATTCACTAAGTATTCACTGAGTATATTCACTAAGCATATTCACTAAGTATTCACTGAGTATATTCACTAAGTATTCACTTAGTATATTCACTAAGTATTCACTGAGTATATTCACTAAGCATATTCACTAAGTATTCACTGAGTATATTCACTGAGCATATTCACTAAGTATTCACTGAGTATATTCACTAAGTATTCACTGAGTATATTCACTAAGTATTCACTGAGTATATTCACTGAGCATATTCACTAAGTATTCACTGAGTATATTCACTGAGCATATTCACTAAGTATTCACTGAGTATATTCACTGAGCATATTCACTAAGTATTCACTGAGTATATTCACTAAGTATTCACTGAGTATATTCACTAAGTATTCACTGAGTATATTCACTAAGCATATTCACTAAGTATTCACTGAGTATATTCACTGAGCATATTCACTAAGTATTCACTGAGTATATTCACTGAGCATATTCACTAAGTATTCACTGAGTATATTCACTGAGCATATTCACTAAGTATTCACTGAGTATATTCACTAAGTATTCACTGAGTATATTCACTAAGTATTCACTGAGTATATTCACTGAGCATATTCACTAAGTATTCACTGAGTATATTCACTGAGCATATTCACTAAGTATTCACTGAGTATATTCACTGAGCATATTCACTAAGTATTCACTGAGTATATTCACTAAGTATTCACTGAGTATATTCAGTAAGTATTCACTGAGTATATTCACTAAATATTCACTAAGTATTCACTGAGTATATTCACTGAGCATATTCACTAAGTATTCACTTAGCTTTTCTTATTTAATTTTTCCTTATACTCTCTAGATTGTTATAGAATAATTACCTGATCAGAGTAATCAAAAGATAACAATCTAGGAGTTTCATACTTGCCTTATCTACAATAACTATATACCTGGCCAGGGTATATAAGTATTGAGGTTAGGTAGTATGTATTTTACTTATCAACATATTCCTCGTTCTTCATATCATTATACACACAGAATTTACCATACTAGATTATTCTTCAGGTATCACATCTATATTTCATCCTTTTCATACACAGTTAAGGGAGATTATAAATTATTTTAAAGAATACTGAGTAAGATAGACGTTCTTATCTCCCTTGTGTTCTTCCAGGACCTAGTCAAGGAATTCAGAAGCAGCAAAATTACATATTTTTAACACATAGAATCCTGATATGTAATATTAAAACAAAACTTATTTCATCTGACCTGTATGGGACGTTTTTCCACGTCCTCTATTATTATAGAGCCTCCCTTGTAAGCCTTGCAGACTCTGTCCTTGGGGCTGAGTCATTATTGTATTCCTGTCTGGACAATCCCTTGCCAGGTGTCCTGGCTGTCTACATAGGTAACAGATCATGGGTGCAAAATGTCTGTATGATCTAGTTACCGATGCTGATGCTATGTCGGAGGGTCCTCTTGGAATACTACTATGATCCCTACTTCCACTTGACACCCATTGTGTTTGGGTAGGAAATCCTGACAAAGCTGATGGTGTAGAAAATCTTGGTTTCTTAAAACTTTCAAGCCCTTGTTCTTGAGGCTGGGTGTACATCTTCTTGCTACTTGTCTGTTATTTCATGGTTTCTGACCTCTCTATCCTTCTTACTGACTCCACAAAGGTGGCAAACCTTCCTCTATTCTCTAGAGCAGACACAGGAGTGGCTAGTTCAGATTTCAAACCCTTTTCAAAACGTCGAATTCTTTCTTCATCGGTAACTACCATTTGTGGACAAAACCGTAGTAACTCCATGAACTTAGCTTCATACTCGCTAACGTTCATGTGTCCTTGTGTGATCTTCTCAAATTGAGAGATCTTCTCATCTAGATACGTCTTAGGGAAGTATCTATTGACGAATTCTCGTCGGAAAACCTCCCATCCTATTTCTTCGCCTGGTCTCTTATCCTCCTCTATCATCCACCAATTACCAGCACTCCCTTTTAGGAGGTAAACCGCATGTTTTACCTTTTCAGCTTCAGGAATATCAAGGATCCTGAAAGCCTTTTCCAGCTCTGTCAACCATAGATCAGCATCTGCTGGGTCAGATGTACCAGCATAGTCTATGGCTCCCACCCGGCGAAGTCTCTCGAAAGTCTTGCCAGCTCCATAACCTTCCTGATGGGCTGGTACCCTAGGTGCAGATGGTGGAACCCTATCTGCTATGTGTGTTATGGCTGTCAGAAACTTATCAAATAAGGCATGGACAGTTGGGTTTTCTATTTTAGCTGGGTCAAACTGGGGTGGCTCCCTGGGTTGCTCAGGTAAGGGTTTCTCCATTTTTGGGTGCCTTGCACCTTCCTGTGGTGCAGCAACACTACTTTCGGCCACATACTCTTCATGTGGCTCAGACATCCTTATATATCTTCTCCTCCTGAGGAGCAGAAGGTTCTATTAGATAAGGAAGGAACACTAAGGATAGACTCGACATCCTAAGTCTTATGTCTCTATAGACTCAGCGAACCTGGCTCTGATACCACTAATTGTGGGCTCTGATCTCCAAAGTCTGAGATGAACACATGAACTTCGAAGTAAACATAGCGGAAGCGATTCGTTTAGCAGCGAAATACCAAAAATTGGCGGAAAATAAAACTTTTTGAGATAAGACATTGAAACCATAAAAACTCCTTTCATAGATTCAAGATAAACTGTTTACATCTCTGTTAATTACTTCTTCAGTAATTGTACACAGCATGCTACAAAATCTCAAGAGACGAATCAAAACTCAGACCATGACTCCAAGGACCTGAGAGTACAGAGGACGCATATGACTGACTATCTATCTATATAACTCAGCAGTCTGAATCTCCACCTGAGATTTACTGCTGCTCCGGGTGCTGCTGCTGCTGATACTGGTCACCTGGAGATTGGTCCCTTCGTCCTTGGCGACCACCTAAAAAGTTAAAATCTATGGGGTGAGACAATTTTAAATAATTGCCCTAGCGGGAGTTATAACCCTTCGCCAGAAACATGATTATTACAGAATAAGAGAATAACAATACACAAAGAAGTCATATATATTTTAGGATTAGTTAGAACAATGTTTCACAGATTGTAATCTATTCCTCCTACTAGAAGTAAAGCATCTCTAAGATAAACCCACATATCACTTTTCGTTTAGAAATAAAAGTACATGTATACCATCTATTTATTATAAATCCATCATCACCACACTGGCTCTCTTCAGGCTTATATCATATATCCATCACCTGGCATTATAATAAGGGATATCATGGCCTGTAGCCATACCCTTTCCTACAAGGTGTTAGGATTCCCAATCCACAACATAACTGTATGATTAGTACACATGAAATCATACTTAACCATACTCAAGTGACACAAGGGTTATTTACATTCATCACCCATAAGTCTGCAATTAAGCCTTTCATAGGATTATCTTGTAATAGAACTTCACATAGTAACACTCTATATCAGGATCACATTTCATAATTTAACATAGGGATATCAATCGCTAAACATCTTATCACTAAGAATCCGGAAAGTGAGAGTCCATACCCCTGGACTAATTATAACATTTATTACCAACAACATATTATTTTATCTGGTCATCTAAATAATATGACCTTTGATGAACATCAGCGCATATTACTCATGACTCATTCAACCTATCAAACTCATAAGTTATCACTTATCAGATAACATACATGTTCTTGAATATTAAACATTAGCATAGCAGCTAAGAAAGAAGGATACTAAATGTAACAAGTCTAACTTACATCAATTATCATTTCTCAATTCTCTCATCACAAGTCATCTGTTAAGCATGACCTTGATGGTACTCATGGCTCTCACAGCCCATCAATCTCATAAGATGCCACTAACAGGGCACCAGGATATATCACTATTCGTAAAGCTAACAACATGTTTTCAATGAATATAGCATCATTATCCATACCTGGATATGATCATCCTCATATAGGAACCTACATGGTCAATTCAACTGATAACAATAAATAACTTATTTAAAGAAGTTGTATCTCCCTACTCTTACAAGAGCTAGGTTTCCCTGGTTTTCATCAAATAGTGTTTTAAGGCACACATTACATGCCCTCACCCTAGAATCAGGGTTTACTATTCACATTGCATGTCATCACCCTTGAATTAGGGTTTACTATTCACATTGCATGTCATCACCCTTGAATTAGGGTTTACTATTCACATTACATGAATTGAACTCATATCATCATCATGTATGAGAAAACATCACCTTTGGTGCTCTCAGGTTAGGTTAAGATTCATCAATTATCATAGTTAGGGTTTCCATGATTTCACATAGTGGATCATACCCTATTCATGCACATTCATGTATATTGAAGGTATTTTACTTGAGTTTCCACAATAATTGGTACCTTATCTCTCCTCTAACTAGTATATGGTGATTACACCACTCTAGATTAGGTTGGGTTAAGTCCTCATTGACTAACACAAGTCAACACATCACCATCATGTGATTAGGGTTTGATTAAAACAAGGTATCACTCAATTGAACCCATTTAAGTTGAAACGAGTGTGAACCCATTTGAATTGAAATGAGTGTGAACCCATTTGAGTTGAAACGGGTGTGGACTCGTTTGAGTTGAAACGGGTGTGGACTCGTTTGAGTTGAAACGGGTGTGAACCCATTTGGATTGAAACGGGTGTGGACTCGTTTGAGTTGAAACGGGTGTGAACCCATTTGGATTGAAACGGGTGTGGAATCATTTGAGTTGAAACGGGTGTGGACTCGTTTGAGTTGAAACGGGTGTGAACCCATTTGAGCCTAAACGTGTGTCAACCCATTTGAGCCTAAACGAGTGCGGTCATGAAAGGTGACATAAAGGTTATGATAGAATAGGATGTACTTTGTTGAAGTCTTCAATTGGCCCATGCCATGTTAACCACTTACAAATTGAGTCAATTAAGATGAGCCTCAAACATTTGGACACCAATTGACCTGCAATTGGAATCCAATTAGAGTTAAGTCTAACTCAATTAAGGTTTCCAATCGGCTAATCATCAATTTTCAACAATGTGAATCAAATCAAGGTTGAACCTATCAATTGAACTCCAATTGGGCCCAAACTTGGCCCAAACGGTCTTGAGATCGTTTGGATGACCTCCAAACGATCTTGAGACCGTTTGCCCAAAGTTTGACCAAAAACCAAGTCGGTTGGATTAGGGTTGAACTTGAATTAGGTCTAAAATCAGCATTTTTATGGATTCAACAACTTATTACAATTGGACCCTCAGCCCATCAAATTACCTCAACTTTAGACCTTCAAACGGTCTTGAGTTGTGTGGAGGAACCCCCAAACGATCTTGAGACCGTTTGGGTCCTTCAACTCAAAACTCAACAAAATCTATATATGAAAACAGCAATTTCAGCCCGATTAGGGTTAGCATGTTGAAGTGCCTTCAACTCTCAATTGGTTAAGAAATTAACTTTGATTCTTTGCAGGAAAGAAATTCAACATATTATGAACAGGAATCTCAAACAGTCAACGCTTGGTCAACTCACTCAAACGGGTTGAACCCGTTTGCCCAAAAAGTTCAAGCTAATCAGTTTGGAAAAATCGGCACTTAATTCAATTCGATTGCCTAATTGATTGGCCTTCAACCTACGATTCCTTTTAAGTTAACCCCTCAAATTTGGTGGGTCATTAGCCTATATGATTATGAACAGGAATCCCAAACGGTCAATGCTTGGTCAACGCCCTCAAACGGGTTGAACCCGTTTGCTCCAACCGACCATGTGAACCCGTTTGCCCTTCAAACGGTCTGGTCAGAGGGGGGGAAACAAGACCATTTGATAAAGTAACTTTGGTAATCATGCCCACCTTCTTCAACCTCTATCAAGGTCGGTTTTTCCACCGTTTTACTTGCAAAGTGCAAGGAAGAAGGGAGGTAGAAGAAGAACTAAGTACTAGAATTGCAAGAACAAAACATGCATATAAAGTGTAGAGTTTAGAATTATAAAACCCACCTTAAACGATGTTCTTGGAGCTCCAAGCTTCCAAGATTCAAGCCTCTAATGGCGTTTTGAACTCCACAACTTGGTCAAGTGTGATTCCTCCAAAGAAAGGTAGAAATGGATGGCTAGAACAAGAAACTAAGTGAGTTATCCACAAAACCAAGCTTGCATGATGAATTCACCCAAGGATCCGAGCTTGAAGATGGTTCTTCTCACCTTAGAACTACTTGGTCACTTCCCTGAGCTCCAGAGCTTGCCTTAGACATTTTGAGAAAGAAGAGAAGTGAAGAGAAATGAAGGATCGTTCACTTGGTTTACAAGGAAAAGGGCTTATATACTTTAGGCCATTTTACACCATAAGGACCTCTAAAGCATGGGATTTTCATCTAAATCCCTCCTTGCTTCTTAGGCACGTCCAAGCCATCTAAACTTAAACCAAGTTCATCAAAGCTCAATATTTAAGGGTAGAAAAGATCAACTTTCAACTAGGGTACACATATGAATGTCTTCATACACATACATGGTGAATTTTATGCACAAAGATTACTTTTCTTATCTGATTATTTATTGGTGCATCTCTTTCATCATTTCTACTCTAAATGATTCCAAGAGTCATATAAGATGCTCTAGAAGGTGTACTTTACAAGTTTCACCCATAATTTGGGTAAATTGCACTTTACTCCAAATTAGGGTTTTTAAGCACCATGATCATTCCACAAGCTGCATTTGAATGCCCAAGCTTGAAAAATCCATCATGCCTCATCAGATTCACTCTTATGATGTTTCATCATCAAGGGTACATCTTAACCTGTGAACTCTGCAAGTTAAACCTCTTAACTGGATAATTGCACATAGGTCCTTGTATTGCAAAACAATACTACAACATTGTTCCTAGGGGATAGGAATGGAAACATATGTTCCTTAGGAGCTTTATTACCTGCTAAAAGATAATTACAAGTGTTTAATTACATATTTAGGAAAATCTTCTAGGGTTAGGTTATAACTCAGGTCAAGGATGTTACATTCATCTTATACAATCTCAACACAGTGCTAAGCTTCGTAAACTTAGTACAACCTGTGTATAACGATATCTCAGCATCATGCATAATGTTTCTAAAAATGGGAGGTGGATCGATGTGTTCTACCCCACAACTATCCAACATCGCATCAACGATGTCTACTAGAACTGGTTCATTCATATCTACATCATCAGAGGCAATTTCTTCTTCCACACAAGCACTGCTATTGACATCCACTGGTTTCAGGTTTGAAATCTCTCCATGCCAGTGCTATTCTGTGTAGCCTTGTATAATCTTATTGCGCATGACATGACTTTTGATTTCGTCACCAGTGCTGACTTTCAAGTTGTTACCGCAATGCCTACATGGATAGTAGAACCTATCTCCATGTTGTTTCCTATGTTCCTCGGCAAATCTAATAAACTGGTCAAGACTAGAAATAAACTCTGGGGTACAACAATTGCTAATGGACATCCATGATCTATCCATTCTATGATCAAAGAGAAAACACGTATATATTACAACAAGATTAGGGTCTAGGGTTAACAAATACATGTGATGTCATTCTTATATATAATAAATATGTACCACCTATCCCATCCTTGAACACCTAATCTCACTAGTAAGTGTATAATGTGTATTGGGTTTTCCATAAAATTTCGACAACATTTCCCTGTTGTTCTCTAAGTACATATGTACTTAGAGAACAAATGGGGAAATGCTACTGAAATTTTCTCAAAAATCCAATACACATTATACACTTACATCCTAAGTGAGATTATGTGTTCAAGAACAGTCCCAAACCGGAGACTATCCAAAATTTACTCCTAATGAGTAAATCTTGGACGGGTTTCTAGGCCAACAAATACATGTGATGTCATTATTATATATAATAAATGTGTACCACCTATCCCATCCTTGAACACCTATTCTCATTAGTAAGTGTATAATGTGTATTGGGTTTTCGAAAATCCAATACATGTTATATACTTACATCCTAAGTGCGATTAGGTGTTCAAGAATAGTCCCAAACTGGGGACTATCTAAGATTTACTCCTAATGAGTAAATCTTGGATGGGTTTCTAGGCCAACAAATACATGTGTTGTCATTCTATAACATTGATTTCAACATTTTGAGTGTCCATGCATGTTCATCATCAAGATAAAGATTATAGATAAATTAGTATGACCTAGGGATGGATATATTCATAATTGATTTCAAAATTTCAAACTAGCTCATGCATTATCATCAATCTACATCATATACACTACAAAAAAAAGTATGATTTAGCTACGATTTTTCCAACGACATATATAGTATTTGTAGCTAAAAATCACTTTTCTTACAAATTTTTAATATGTAAATAAAACAAATATAGCTAATTCTAGTAGATACAATTTAACTAGAAATCTTAATTCAATACAATTAACACTCCCCCCTCTCTTAAATCAAACCTCCAAAAAATTTCAACTTTTCCGCCAACTTTTCCTCTTCTCCACGGTTGGCACCCAATGCTCCAATTCCTCCTCAATCACCACACGGTGCCCAGTACCCTTTCTCCTCCCCCCATCCTCCCATCAAGCCCAGCGTCAGGTACTCTATCTCCTCTGCCCCCGTCTCCTCTTCCCAGATACACCCCCTCCCCTGGCATCCCATGATCACATTCCCTCATTCTCACCCTCTTGGCCTCCTCTCACAGCTCCTGAATAGGATCAAACTCTCATCTTCTTCATTTCCCCCACATCCCCATCTCCTCCCCTTCCATTAACAACTGACCTCACAGATCGTCAGAATGGATATGTTGCAGGGATGAAGTCGTGCAAAAAAATAAAAAAAGGAGAGGAAAGGAGCTAGGTTGGAGTGCATCCACTCAAACACAGGGTTCAAAGTTCACCTATTTGTCCCTCTTCTTCTCTCTGCCCTCAATGAGGTTATTTCCTACCCCCTGTAAGGTATATCTCTTACATAATTGATACTTATGTGAATAGTTTGATATGTTACATTGGTGGATAACAGTTACCTATTGACTGAAGTCTAGTACGCCAGTTGTTTGTAACTAGCATCTTATTCTATTTGTGACATTTTTTATCAATACATAGGATTCGACTGGCTAGTTCGTTACATTGGGTGACTTAGACTCGTGTCTTGCGAAGAGATTTAGTTTAAAATGTGTTTATCTACTGAGTAATTAAAGTGAACTTCTTAGGGAGAGGAGCGTGCCTTGCACGACTTCTGTGAAGTTGATCCATATTTTCCCTTTTCATTAAATCACACCTTGTATTTTTCATACTTGTTGGTAAGTCATCTTCTCACCATTTTGAATAATAACTCTTGTTGTATTGACTTCCCAAGGTTTTGCAACCAAAACAGTATATTCATGTGTCTCACTTGGATGCAAAATCACAATGTATGCCCCCAACCAGTTCTCTATGCTGGCCCCATGTATATCCACAAACTAATATGTTATCTCCACCAACATTTCAAAACCTTTTCTTCATTTGAGTTTTGTATTAGACTCAAATCTCCTTCCAATTTCTTCAATAAATAATGTTCTTGAAAACTCCTCTTCATTATTTGTTAGAATTTTCTTACTATTCCCATTGAATTTGTAGTTTTATGGTTTCAACATTTTAAATCACATCATATTTGAAGGTAGATATAACTAAAAAGGTATTAAAATATTCCTCAAAATTATTCTGGAACAGTGTATCAGAGAGCAAAATACTGGATTTGTTTTGACTTCTTAGCTATAATATTGTACTCCTTGGAATGTGGCTTTTGTCTAGAAATAGAAGTTTCATACTTTCACATAGAACTTGGGCTATGAACACTTTCTGCTCTTTACTATATCTTTTTCGACCAATCTTTGACATGGATAAAAGAGATAGCTCATTAGGAAAAAAATTTTGTTGCTTATACCATTTCTGCAACTTCTTTATGCAATAAAACATGTGTCTTGTCTTAAGGCTCGACTTTCTTCCTTTAACCAAAAAAATGTCCTGGTGATGTATGTTTAAGTCCTTACTGTAATCACCAATAGGAAGCAGATGATGGAGAGGAAATGACACCTTCCATTTCTCGAACTCCCTTTTCCATAAAGACAATGCAGTCTTCAGGCAAGAACCAGAGGGTGCAGTCCACTGAATCCCTTCAAACGAGATAGGAGAAATGAGATGAACAGAAATGTGTTTTCCTAAACCTGGTGAATGGCAATTGATACAACCAGCGGATTCATTATTGTTTACTTGATTTGATAATAAAGAGCCAACACTAATTTTACATAGATTTTTTTCTTTGGTGGAAGTATAACTTTGACCAAACACAACATGAATGATAATTATTCTATTTTAAATGAATAGAAAGAGGGTGTGTCCAGGGAGGACAATCACACGGTTTTCCAATTATCAAAAGTCAACATATGAAGGATTTCTATTAGCAACAGCCCCAATAGTTACTAAATATCAAAAGAAATGACTTTCTTTTAGAGGAGTAGATGAGTATGCATTTCTTTTCCTAGCTATTAACTATATTCTTCCTGTTTAAGATACAACAAGCATTTTGCATTTACATTCTTGTTACTCATGATATGTATACACTTTAAGGGTGTAAGATTTAAGATACATTTGCATTTCATGATCAAATTGTGTCAGATTGACGTTTTCAAAAATTTTAAGTTGTTAGGATCCAAAAGTTGGAAAGTTGGATGATCCAAAGAAGATTGTAGAAAAGTTTACTAGGTGATTGGTTAACTCTGGCCAACATATATGAGCTGATGATCGACTGTCTTACTAATCTAATTAGTTATTTTTTAAAACTGTATTTCTGAGAACCAAACTCACTTTAGAGTTCACAAATAAACTCCCTTTGAGGGTTCAACTAATTTATCTTCACATCTCACAATCCAATGAGTCAAATTTGAACATGCATGGTTCAAAGGCACATCCCTTACAAAAAATATGTGAATGATTGATTGATGGCATGTGATCAATTATTTGAGCGATTGGTGATTCGAGTACCTACCATTTAGACCAATGCTTTTTGAGCACTATATTGAAGCTGGTTTTGTTAGGAAACTGTGGGAATTTGTATATACTACCTCAGATTGTTTGATATTATTTATTTCCTATTCTAAAAGCATTTTCTTTGCTTCCTTTTTTCATTTCATGATGAAACTTTTTACTATAAGTATTGATATATTTTTACTATACAAAGCCTAGATTGTCAAAAAATCCCTTAAAAGCTCTGATGGTTCAAATACTTGCGAAGATATCATTAATCTAGTTCATACATGGCTCATCAAGATACAAGTATAAAATTTTGCAGCTCCAATTGTTTTTATTGCAATAGACTAAGATGAACAAGACTAATTGGATAGTATATTCATAAAGCAGTAGGTTAATATGAACATGACTGCAACTAGGATGTAAAGGTCGTATAAAGGAGATAGGCTAGTGACGGAGAAATATATTGCTTTTTTAAAATACATTTCAAACAATTAGATCAATATGATCTGAGTACAGAGTCCAACACTACCTAAGAGGTGAAATTCAATCTCCTCTCAGATTCAAACACATGATCCGATTTATATCACAATCATTTAAAAAACAACCATCAATTAGAATAACTAAAAGACGAGTTAGACGTTTGTCCTTTGACTTGATTCTCGTGTTCGTGCTTTATTTTATGACTAGGGACACAACAGTCTGGCTACTATATATTGTTGAGATATGTTAAGATGTAGGGGTGTGCCTAATGCAGCCACACCAGATAGCAACATTCCATCAACTTAAATTTCACCATAATCTGTATGCTTGATTTCCTCTATAGCCAATCATACCTGAAGCCACTTCCCACCATGAAGCATTGGAGGGTGACTTGCTATTTACTATATAGACTCCTAATGGTGTAAGTTCTTCTCTTGATCCTTCGTATTATGTCACAATTGTCTATCGGTTTTTTTTCACTATGCTTCCATTGTTTATTCTCTTAGTATGAGAGTTTGCTAATTTTCTAGAGGTTCATCCAACCTGTTGGGGCTTCAAACTGTTGACGCCTTTCCTCTTTTTTTTTATTTCCAAAAATTTCATTTGGCTCATTCCTTTTCAAAGACTCACTAATGTCATATTTCTCATTGAATCTCTAATTTCAATATCCCTTAGCTCATTCCTTTGTTACAGATGTGCACCATTGTAAATCGTTTGTTGTTCGCGTATTGTTTTAAGGATGCTTAGTGGATGAGCTGCTTCTGAACTTGTTGGTTGCTTTTGCACTTTACTTGTTCTATTATCTGAATTTACTTCCATATATGGCTATCTTTGCTATATTTGTCCTGCATATGATTCACAAGACTAATATTCCATAACCATGATACCAAATATAACATGTTGATGAATGCTTCGAAGTGTTAGTTTTTATATATAGTTTGGTTCTAGACTTGTGGATTTAATCATCCTCTATAGGAGGCAAAGTAGAAGCCAAATTCATTATAGGACATGATTGTAGGAAGTTGATGTTCAAAGGAAGTCTCTATTGTACATGGTTCTCCAAATAACTGAGAATGATATCCAACATTTCTTCATCTTCATTGCACCAGATGCCATCCACACGTTAAAGCGTGCTTATAATATTAGATCTTTGAATTTGATTTCAATTGGCATCTTCTTCCTCCTCTTTCAGTATGGTTTCAAATTTCCTTTTTATTTTGATGCATCTATCTTAATGTTCTTGTCATATCCCTCCTCCATAAGTTTTTGTAAGTGTTTCATGAAGTTTTAGTACCTTCCTTTCTTGTTTAGATCTATTTTCAGTGGATTCAATATCCCAATGCATTAGTTTTCCTTGTGCTTTCTGCAAAGCTTCCCCACATTCAGAGATGTATTCCAGTGCATAAGTAATTTCTGATTGAAAGTATTCATCCTTCCATGAATATTTCATTTTGAAATGCTTAACTTGATGCCTGGGACGTGAAAAATTTGGTGAAATGCACACTGACCATATCAACCATACCAATAATGACATCATTTCTTTTAGAATATGCTCTTGTATGGGTATGTTTGTCTCACTTTCTTTATGTGTTTAGTGTTCATTTGATTTGATTTCTTTGCCCTTAGTCTCATCTGTTTAGTGGTCTATTTCAGTATGTCATTAACTTGGGCCTCACCGGTATTGATTACTTTAGTTGGAATTTTAGTATTTTGTTTCCATTTTGTATGTAATCTTATCTAGCTAAGACAACCTCTATAATTGTCTAGTTTAAATGAAATATAATTATGGTTCAAGTTATATTCAATATGGAGTACTATTTTCATCTCTTGTAATGCTTCTAGAATGATAAATTTACTTCTCTGTAGTTCTGGTCCAGAATTTTCTATTTATGTTAAAGTTGGATTGTAATACTCTTACACATGCTAACTTGATGATTTGATATGTATGGGAAAGTGGAGAAACACCAACTTTGAGTTTGAATAAAGGGATTCATAAAGAGAGGACATGAGGAAACGTTCTTGGCATTTATTGGAGCACCTCAATTCAACCTTATATATTCATATGGTAATGTAATGGATGTTCACTGTTGGTGTATGGTTGAAATACATTCTAATGCTAGCATGTCATACATGTCTGTCTTTATTTTTTTTTTCTCTTTTTTTGTTCATATGATGATATAAGAAGTGGTGGACCCACATCACAACTAGAAGAGCTACAAATGGTCAAGCATTCAGTGAGCTATTGGTACCTTTTGATAGCCCTTTTACGGGACCCAGTCAGGAGACTTCTCAGTTGATGGTGAGTAGGCCATGTGCTTATGAGACCAGATAATAGGGGTTCCCTGGGGTGGATATTTTCACAAATTCTAGTTTCTACTGAATTCAAAGTGTGGTTATAACCTTCTGTAGACATCTAGAATCAATAAGGTTAGTTCAATTGTTATACTAAAGGATTATATGATGGAGGCTTTCCCTAAATGGCCATAGAATAAATAATACTCGAGGACCTTCTTCCCTATTCTTCCAGATGTAGGACTGCTTGTTTTAATTAAATTGAGTATGGGATTGGATGTAACCACCATGCAGGTTGTCTCTTAAGGTGGTTGCTGATCTTGACACTGTCAACATTCTCAAAGTACAATGCATTCATCCACCTCTTACTCATTAAAGGACTCCTTGAGGTCCTTGTTCTTTGATCTCCTTAACACAGTCGATTTAGAGAAGCTAGCATTGTTCCAAAACTTTGTCTGTGAGCTTTAGTTTTATCAATCTTTGTAGTGAAACTATGTGCTTGATTGTCAATATTAAAAATTTAACATATGCTTGGATTCCCGTCTGAACATTCTTGATATTTTTATAAACATCCCACCATGTATGATTCCATAACATGTGTTATTGAGTGTGGTTTGTGATACATGTTTTTTTCTCTTTCTTTTGCAAATGGAGCATGGTGATCTGTTTGGAATGTCTGGCCATAGTGCAGCATGTATAGGAGGGTTTAGTGTTTCTATCAAGGCATGGGGTTTGGTAACTGTATTGCTCGTGGGTGATAGGGACAGTGCATCATATTCATCTAAGAAGCACCAACCAACGTTTCACTTCCATCTAAAATAGCCAAATTCCCATCATATGAGGCATGTCCAATGCTACAAGTACATATTAGAATTAGTCAAAGAAACTACTACTTAGTTCCATAGCTACTTTTTCAGTGATGCAAGCTCTAATACTTGTTGAAAAAAACTTTGTATATCATTTCTTGAAGTCTGAGAGATGTAGATCAGGCACAAACAAATGAGATCTTTGTTATAAGAATATATAGTCAAACAAGGCCATAAAATAGTGTTTTTTAGTTCTACTCATATGTTGTGATCTTTGTTTAAATGGAGAAGAACTCATTGTCTCATGGGGTAATTCCTTGTAACCACTGAGTTTTTCTTAAATTTTTGCACCTGTGAACTGTGTAATACTCCACAGCTTGAGAGAGGCTTAGTAATTTCCTCTTGGACTGTTATATTGCTTGACATGGTTGTAACTTTTATATCTTATGATCGTCTTGCAATAGTACTCAAATACACATTTCATATATTTAGTATTGCAGAATTTCGGTGTCAATAAAATAAATGATTACCTTGTTGCTCTAGGAATCAATTATATTAATTATTTGTAATTTTTCATACAAAATAGTCAACCTTTTGTGTTTGTATATGACTTGTCAGAGAATGATTGCATGATATACAACTAAAACAAGAAAAAGAGTTCAACTTGAACAAAAGGAAGCCTCAAACTGATCATAAGGTATGTGGATAGCAGCTGATAGGTTCCTATTTTACATCCTATAATTTGACTAACATAAGATCAGTAAGGGCATTGTATGCATGGCTAAGTTATCAATCATTGGTTGGCGAGGCTGATCTACTCAAGATAGGTTACAATGTTAAGGGGGTACACATGCCTAGCTTTATGTGCATTGGTTATGTTGTGATAGGTCTATGCATACCCAACTTTGGGTCAAACCTCCATAACATGACACATTTTGGCCATCTTTGGGGGTACCTGGATGAAATTAGCCCATGTTAGGAAGATCAATACCCTCTTCATGTTTGATGCAGCCACATTTATTAGGAATCTATATGTCTACCCCCACCGTGCTTCCAAAATATCAGTTCCTTTGTGATTTTAATATGACCAATCTAAAATGGATTCAGGGGAATGTTCTGCATACTTTCGATTTGCAGCTTCTTCTGGATTCATTTTTTTCTTATCAAGTTAGTTGACTAGCATACTTTCTTATGATTGACAGGTGATTCTGAATGCAGCTCTACCTTTCTAAATTAAGGAACTACTAGTTGTATTGTCTTAGTTGAAAGTACACCATGTATCTCTTTTTCATCTATTTGTTGAGGAGCAACTAACTACTTGACGTGTATTTTACTACGCGCTTAAACGCAAGTATACGCGTCGAGTAATATAGGCCTTTGTGAGGCCCGAGTCGAACACAGGGATACGTTGAATTATTGGAGACTTCTACTAACTATTTGCAATCAGCTAAGCCGGATAACAAAGTAGGGTTTTGTGTTCAAATTAAAAAAAGAAAATAAAAATCAAACAAAGAAAACAATCGATTAAAGGTTAATTTAATCAATTTAAAGAGATATCTTTAGGATGGCGGTTTCACCGTGGGTCAACATTGTATTAGGTTTCATATAATTCCTCACACTTCTCTCTCTATCCGGGTAGTGGCCTGAAAACAGAATTACCCACTGTCGTGGTGTAATTCACTACTTAGATTTAGGTTGATTCCACCGTCGTAGTAATCATTCCCCTAAACTAAGTGCAGTATAAACGGTCTCTCAGTTCCCACCATTAATTTTACAACTCCTTTGTCAAGGGTTTTATTGATTAATGTAGAATTCGTCTCTTTTCAACCATTAATCCTTCTGTCGAAGTAATTAAGGGTGTTAAATTATTATTATGGTGATCAAGCATAACAATAGAAATGGAGAAAACGAATCTATACCACAGATTTGATAGAAAAATATGAATTATTGATATAAAAATGTCATACAATGCATTCCCAGGCTACTCCCGGTCCTAAAGATTGAGAGTTTTAGCCTCTCATGTTCATCTCACACGAATACATGGTAGAAATTGGGGAATTCATAAGAAAAACGGGAAATAAATGGGAAAACCCCTGAACGGAGAAGAACCGATGGATCCTTGGCGTAGAACACGAGCTTCCCCCGCCTGTCGGTGGTGGAAATCGTCTTCGGCAGCGTCCGAATCACCCGGGATGAGCTTCTCGACCTCCGTTCTCCTTTCTCTCCTCCTCGGCACTCGTGCAATCCAAAATGAGATGATGATCTCGTCTGGGCGGCCGTCATTAGGTATAAGTCCCTAATTAGGTCGTCAAATAACAACAGTCGTCCGATCGAGATCAAAACAGATCCAACGCATATCTGCCGGCGTCGATACCATCGACGCGGGTCGATGGTATCGACCCAGCGGATTAGCGGCAACTTTCCTTTCTTTTATTCTGAGCGCCTGTGGTGATGTCGATACCATCGACTTGGGTGTCGATGGTATCAACTCCTTTAGCATCGGTTGTTGTCGTTTAGCGATGCTGTAGCTCTCCTTGTGTCGATGGCATCGACTTTCGTCGATGGTATCGACACTGTATTGCTCTTCTCGGTTGACAACCTGTGGCTTGGTCGATGGTATCGACTTCCGTCGATGGTATCGACGGAAGCAGATACTTGTTTTTCCTGAAATTTCACAACAAGCCCAAGTAAATCCACACAATTTATAATAAGATGATAAATAATGCTCAAAATAGTAAAACAAAAGGGATTTGATATAAAATGATGGCAAAGACCAAATAAAGTGAATTATGCAATAATATCCATGAAAATGAGTAATTAAAGCACAAAACACATATGAAATAGGTCTCTAAATGTGACTCAAAATCATCGCATCAAACTCCCCTAAGCTTAAACATTGCTCGCCCTCGAGCAACTAATCCTTAGAATAAGATTGCAGATGTCAACTAAAAATCAACACAGCACCCCACATTCCACATGACTCCCACTGAACGATCTCAAACCGGCCTTTCCTAATCACAGAACAGTAATTACCCTACAGGCGACAATAATCATCAATAAAAGAAATTATCCTTCGAACCAATGAACACTATCACATAAGGCAGTTAACATAATAAAATTTGCCGATTCAACATTAGTGCATCTTGTGATCGCCTACACTACGTTGCTCGCCCTAACTACCATCTACATGGAAGCAGTTCTCCTGATAAACATGAGTGAGGAGAAAATCACGGTGGCCTACCAATCTGAGCAACGGGTGGATGGAATGGGTGATTCATGGAAGAATTTGGAAGTATTACACAGTTTCAAAATGCATACAACAAAATGCCCTAAATGATGCAAATGCACATTGAAAATGCCCTAATGCTTAAAATTGGGTGGAATGATGCATGCACTAACCTTCCACCTCAAAAAGAGATAGAAATCTAATTAAGCCACATCATGTACTCAGTTTCCTTGTTATGCAAGTGATATCCTGTTCCTTTCTCCCTCTTATTCCATTTCCTTCTAAATTCTCTTTTTTTCTTTTCTCAATTTTTTCAGATTTTCAGATTTTTTTTCTTTTTTTTTTAAGCCCACATATCCATAATTGCTCAGAGATACATGTGTTAGGCTATTTTCTTCATGATTGGAAATCTTTGTACTATTTCGAGGGTATGGGACAATTTAGATCACTTTTCAAGACAAACTGAGGTACATGGTGTACTTATGCATGAAAATCATGAAAGTTATGAGTGCAACTACATGACATGCACCTAAAGGTAATGTGCATGAATCACTATACATTTTTTCGTTTTATGCAAAAGTATGAAAATAACAATGCAAATCCTATCTACATGCTATGCACGCAAGGAGGAATTAAAACTTTACTTTACTTCCAATTCTTTGGTGGATTAGGGAAAAATATGAAGTGGAATGATCACAAGATTAAGTTACTGAACCTTAGAAAAATATCATGTGTCCCTCCTTACTGACATGTGTAGTAGTTCAAAGGGTTCTTTCTCGTATATCCAATTAAGGTCTCATTACCATTTGATTAGGTTAGGCTCAAACAACCGTTACTATCCACTTTTCATGAGTCAATGGGGTTATGGGTGTGACATATTGGTTTAGAGTTGACATAATCAATCATTTTCATAGGACAAGTTTCCCAAGGCCAACCAAGTTAAGCTATCCAAAAGACACAAAAATTTTTAAATTCCCTTAAATTTCCCATGAAAACAACGAGATGACAATTTTTAAGACATCCACAATTACACTAGATAGATGTGGATCCTAAACAAAAACTGAAATTTCAAGAACTAATTAAAGCAAAAACTAAAAACAACTAAAGAAAAGATAAAAGATAGAGTTGTTCCAGCCACCCCCCAAGCTTGAAATCGACTATGGCCTCATAGTAAAAAACCAACTTAAGGGTGGAACAGTGATACCCTGATCAATCCTGTGGAAGCGGTGGTGGGTATCGCTGTGCCGTAGGATCCCAAGACGGGTACTCCCCCTGGAAGCTTGGATCATATTGGGTCCTCGGTGGAGGCTGTGGATAGCCTCCAAAGTAGTCTTGACTCCAGTAATGGTCGAAGAAGGGCTCCTGTTGTGTCTCTATCTGCTGCAACCGGTTGTGCATTTCCTCTTGGTTGGCGAGGATGAGCCGCTCGTTCTCGAACATAGCCCGTTGGTTGTCAAGTACCCAGCTCGTAGTCTCATGAATGCCGGTATACATACCCATGTGCTGCTGCTGAGTCTGCTGGATGTCCTGCAGCATGGTGTACATCCCCTACATGGAATAGGGATCCGCAGCTGGCTGCTCGTACTGTGGTGATGGCGGCAGGGGCTGAGATGATGAAGATGCACCCGGATGCATCCTAGGACGCTTCCGTGGTGCCACACGTGCACGAAGAGGTGTGAAAGCCTCCTCTTCCTCTGCAGCCTCACCTTCTTGCTCGTCACCACCGCCTTCTTCCTCGGAGGACTCGATGGCTATGATTGGCCACCGGAAGTGCTGCTTGCCCTCTATGTTGAAGACGTCGTCCGGTAGGGAGCTCTCCTGATAAGCTTGGTTTACATGGCAATGAGCGTACGCCAACCCATCCCGGAGAAGAATGAGATTTGAACGGTGCAAATGTTGCACGTTCACCTTGCTCCTCGTAAAGATCGGAGTCATGGACTGAAGGTTCAGCCCCAAGTAAAGCGCCAACTTGGTGACAAGACCACCAAAATGGATTGGAGCCTTCCTTGTGCTCCGCTTCACCGCCAGGACGCGCTGTAGCCAGAACGCCCCCCAGTTGCATGGTTGATGCTTCAGGAGTGCGTAGAGGAAGAACAAGTCACTCTCCTGAAACTTGCTCAAAGCAAGATCACTTCGAGCGAAGAATGTCAAGCTCAACATCCTATGCAAGACCCGGACGAACGGGTGCTCAAAATCTGCTACCGCTGCATTGTGATAGCTCACGGTCTTCCCCGCCGGCACTGTAACTAGCTCGGAGAAGATCTTTGCATAGTCGGTGTGGGAGTCCGGCCTTCGGTGATCATGTGGAGAGTGGATCCAGTTGAAGATTTGATTGAACTGGACCAGTGTGAGATTGTAATTGTTGTTGAAGAGTCGGAAGGACACCCTTCCCTTGATCCATTCCCGGTCCGATGCTACCACATCCTTTGGTACGACGCAGACGTCGAGAGACGCCATGAACTCCGCCACCAGTTCCTTGTAGGTGGGCCATTCGCCGAAAAACGGCTGCCCATCCGCATGGTACTGCAGCTCGTTAGGGCGTAGGCTTCTGTTGGTGAGGCGTGCTTGTCCATGAAGCACATAGGCCAAGTTGGCCTCGAATCCCAACTCCTGGATCATGCCCCGGTCCACATACCAAGTGGGCTCGAACTTTCGCTTCATTATCTCCTCGTAGACCTTCCTCACATCCATGTTGGCATGAATTAGGCATGGATGAGGGATGGAAGCGGGTGGGGGAGGAACGAACTCCTCGATCTCCATAGGGTGAGCGCTTGAGGACGACGCTTTGGCGGTGTGCACCATGGTTGCGATAAGATGGGATTAGAAGAAAAGAGCTCGGTGAAGATGGTGAAGAAATTCTCCGCTCGATAAAGATCTCCACTCGATGACGCTTCTCTTCAGTCTTGGAGGGCTCGGGGGAGTGCTAGGCGCAAAAGAGGATACTTGCTCTGAAGGTGTGACGTCAAGTGACGTTGGAAGTCCCCTTAAATAGGCTTGATCGGCGCCCCTGTTGACCCGTCGATACCATCGACGCGGGTCGATGGTATCGACACATCTCGCGGGTATCCGCCTCCCTCGCGAGTATCGACGGCTGACGTTTGCTGGATCGAGAAACCCGGATTGCTGACGGGTCGATACCATCGACGGAAGTCGATGGTATCGACGCAGCACCTGGATCGCTGACGTGGCTGTTGCGATCGTCGTCGATGTCTGTGTGCGGATCGGTGACATGTCCGTCGATACCATCGACGGATGTCGATGGTATCGACTTGCTTTTATTGCGACACCGCCATTGTGTTGCATTCAACCTATGATGATGTCGATACCATCGACGAGGCCGTCGATGGTATCGAGTTGAATGAGCAAAATTCGTCTGAATATCTCCAGAGATCTCGATGGTATCGACTGGGGTGTCGATACCATCGACACTTTTATTGCAACCCGTCTGTGACCATGTCGATACCATCGACGGATGTGTCGATAGTATCGACGCAGTGCGATTTTTGCTGGTGTCAACCTGAACCCATGTCGATACCATCGACGGGGGTGTCGATGGTATCGACCCTTCCTGTGCCTGCACATTCAACAAACGGATCAAGGTATCATTTTTAAACTAAAATTTAAACGAAATAAAAACAATCTATGACTAAAATTAACCTATCCTACTGTACCAATGGTTGGGTTGCCTCCCAACAAGCGCCCTTGTTTAGCGTCTTAGGCTAGACGTCTTCCCTTCATCTCATTCATGCACAAGTCAAATGAGTTTAACCTCATTCACTTTCCTCTTGTAGTTCTCACCAAAATACAGCTTCAAGCGTTGCCCGTTCACCAAGAACGTGGCATCTCCATCACGCACGAGAATCGCTCCGTGCAGTTTCACCTCCTCCATAATGAAGGGTCCACTCCACCGGGATTTCAGCTTCCCGGGATGCAGTTTGAGACGGGAGTTGAACAATAGAACGCTGTCTCCCTTCTTGAACGTGCGCATCTCAATATGGCGATCGTGGATCAGCTTTGTGCGCTCTTTGTAGATGCGGGCATTCTCATATGCCGTCATGCGTTGCTCATCCAATTCATTCAATTCAAACATCCGTTTTCTCCCGGCCTCATCATAGCGCAAGTTCAGCCTTCTTAGCGCCCAATGGGCCTTGTGCTCCAATTCCACCGGAAGATGGCAAGCCCGGCCGTACGCCAACCTAAAAGGCATGGTGCCTATAGGTGTTTTGTACGCCGTTCGATAAGCCCAAAGCACATCCGGTAGCAATACACTCCAATTCTTCCTTGTTGATGCTACAGTCCTTTCTAAAATCTTCTTGATTTCTCTATTTGATACCTCCACTTGTCCTTGCGTCTGTGGATGATATGGGGTGCCGATGTTGTGCTTGACCCCATATTTCTTTAAAAGTGTCGCAAATTTCTGATTTCGAAAATGTGTGCCTCCGTCACTTATGATCATTCGGGGAATCCCGAACCTGCAGAAAATGTTCTCTTTGACAAACCTGCACACTACGTTCGAATCATTAGTCCTTGTGGGGATTGCCTCCACCCACTTCGACACATAATCTACAACAAGTAAGATATAAAGATTTGAATTTGAGGACACAAAGGGTCCCATGAAGTCAATGCCCCATAAATCAAATACCTCAACTTCCTGAAATACATTCATGGGCATTTCCTGTCTCCTTGAGATGTTACCTGCGCGCTGGCACGGGTCACATTGCCTAACAAAATCATAGGCATCCCGGAACAAAGTGGGCCAATAAAGGCCGCTTTCCAACACCTTGGCTGCTTTTCGTGAGCTAGCATGGTGTCCTCCTGTAGGCGACGCATGACAGTGGTGGAGAACACTCTCGTACTCCACCTCCGGCACGCACCTACGAAGAATACCATCCCTGCACTGCTTCAAGAGAATCGGGTCATCCCAAAAATAATATCTGAATGAATGAAAGAATTTCTTTTTCTCTTGATAGGACCAATCCTCCGGGATGATCCCGCAAGCCAAATAATTCACAATTTCCGCAAACCATGGTTCTTTAGAATCAATTTTTAAAAGTTGCTCATCGGGAAAGGTCTCGGTAATGGGTATGTGCAAACCTTGTTCATCAACCCTCTCTAACCTAGACAAGTGGTCAGCCACCACATTTTCAATTCCCGACTTGTCCTTAATTTCAATATCGAATTCTTGTAGGAGCAAAATCCACCTAATTAGTCTAGGCTTCACATCCTTCTTCTCCATCAAATACTTTATTGCAGCGTGATCAGTCCACACAATCACCTTAGAACCCACTAAGTACTGCCGAAATTTTTCAAAGGCGAACACGACGGCCAGTAACTCCTTTTCCGTGGTTGTGTAGTTCAATTGAGCATCATTAAGCATTTTTGAAGCGTAGAAAATCACAGCAGGCTTGTTATCTACCCTTTGCCCCAAAACAGCTCCCACATCATAATTGGACGCATTACACATCAACTCGAATGGCTTTGTCCAATCCGGTGTTTGAACAACCAGAGCTGAAATCAACTTTTCCTTCAAAACCTCGAATGCGTGAAGACATTTCTCATTGAAATCAAAAACTGCGTCTTTTTCCAACAATTCCGATAATGGCTTTGCGATTTTCGAAAAATCCTTAATAAATCGCCGATAAAACCCGGCGTGTCCCAAAAAGCTCCTCACCCCTTTTACAGAATTTGGTGGGGGTAACTTAGAAATCACCTCAATTTTTACGGGGTCTACCTCAAGACCCTTGCTAGACACCTTGTGTCCTAGCACAATTCCTTCCGTCACCATCCTGTGACATTTCTCCCAATTGAGGACCAAGTGTGTGTCCTCGCACCGCTGCAACACCTTATCTAAGTTATAAAGGCATTCATCAAAAGACGCCCCATACACCGAGAAGTCGTCCATGAAAACTTCAAGACACCGCTCTACCATGTCAGAGAATATGGCGAGCATGCAGTGTTGAAAAGTCGCCGGCGCATTGCATAAACCGAACGGCATACGGCGGTAAGCAAACGTCCCATAGGGACATGTAAACGTAGACTTCTCTTGATCCAAAGGATCAATAGAAATCTGGTTGTACCCCGAATAGCCATCTAGAAAACAAAAATGCGACCGACCAGCTAGACGTTCCAAAATCTGATCGATAAATGGCAATGGAAAATGATCTTTAAGAGTTGCGGCATTCAATCGGCGGTAGTCAATGCAAACACGCCACCCGGTTACCAATCGGGTGGTGACAGGTTCATTCAAAAGATTAGTAGTGATAGTGATTCCCCCCTTTTTAGGGACAACCTGTGTGGGACTCACCCACGTTGAATCGGATATGGCATAAATGATCCCTGCTGCAAGAAGCTTTATGACTTCCTTCTTGACAACCTCCATCATGCTTGGATTTAGACGTCTTTGAGGCTGTATGACTGGCTTGGCTCCCTCCTCGAGCCGAATCTTGTGTTGGCAAAGTGTAGGGGAGATCCCCTTGATGTCCGCCACAGACCACCCAAAAGCTCCACGGTGGTTCTTGAGCACTATCAGTAGTTGCTCCTCCTCATCCGCACTCAAGTATGCAGAAACAATCACTGGTAACTTGTCCTCCTCATCTAGAAAGACGTACTTCAGATGCGGGGGCAATGGCTTCAATTCCAGATCAGGTGGGCAAATAAGAGATGATTGTAGCGGTGGGGGAAGTGTACCCAAATCTTCATAGTGCCTCGTGTAGAAACATGGAAGCATTTGAAGCATTTTGGCGCACTCCTTGAGTGAAGTACTCCGCATCCAATCATAAGTGACATTTAACAAACACGCCTCCAAAGGCAATTCCGGATATGCATCAAAGACGGAAGTAATAATCACATCATCCTCCCATGAAGGTGGTATGTCCTCATTCTCATCATTTGGAAACCCAACAGCCTTGCATAAAGAGACAACTTTAGTTTGCTCCATAAGGTCCACTGCTAGGGTCCCATTATGAGTCCCAAGTTATCGAACACGGGGAGTTGTGAGGTTAAAGACTATTACTAATTAGGATTGATCAGCTAAGCCGAAAATAAGAGTTGATTGAAAAAGAAAATAAAAATAAAAGAAAACAAAACAATCGATTAAATGTTGAGTTTAATCAATTTAGATGGGAATCTTTAGGATTGCGGTTTCACCGCGGGTTCTCATTATATTTATTTCTATATAGTTAATCAAATATGTCTCTCATTCTGGGTAGTGGCCTGTAGTCAGAATTGTTCACTGTCGTGATACAATTCACTACCAAAATCTAGGTCGGTTCCACGGTAGTAGTAACCTATACCCTAAACTAGGTGCATGAAGATCATACTCTGGGTTTCCACCATTAACTGTACATCACCTTGTTCAAAGGATTTATTAGTTAATGTGATTATCGTCTCTTTTCAACCATTAATTCTTCTTTCAAAGTAATTAAAGGTATTAGATTATCATTAGGGTGATCAATCATAATGATATAATGGAGAAAACGACATCATACCACGGATTTGAGAGACAAATTATGATAAACTATGCAAAAAGTATCATACAAGGATTACCCGGGCTACTCCCGGTCCTAAAGAATTACGACTTTTAGCCGAAAATAGACGACATGGTATCACAGTAAGTCGAAAAGATGTAAAACATAAATTTCGAGATACAGTAAATTGGAGAAAGGGTTAAAGAGTGGATCTGGAGAAGATGGAGAGAATTTGCCGTCGTTTCCGCCGCCAAAATGCCTCCGAGGTCTTCCGTGTAGGGTTCCTCTACTTTTCTCCCTCCGTTCGGCTGCCGTATCGTCCCCCACCGATAGATCTCCCAATTGCGGTTCTAATGGTGCCTTTTATAGCCATCGTATATGTTTAGGTCAAGAGGAAACCTAAAAATACAATTTTTAATACAAACATGTGAAAGATTTAACACATTTAAATTTCGTCCGCAATGTCTGAGTCGATGGTATCGAGTTGGAAGTCGATGGTATCGACTTCTTCACAGTAAAACGTCCTTTTCCTTTTCAATCTGGAGCAAAAAATATTTGTACTCTGATGCCATGTCGCTACCATCGAGTTGCAAGTCGATGGTATCGACTTTGTTCCAGTAAATAATAATTATCTGCAACAAAATAATCAATGAATAAAATCAAATAATTATTATAATAATTAAAACATGTAAAATGCATGTAAAATACATGTAAAAATATTAGAAATGATGCACAAGTGATTTTTACTAATTTGGTAAAATATGTATTAAAAAGATATTCAATTAAGCACAAATGACACAGAAAATAACCAAATTATATACCAAAATAACGACAATTTGTGCATACATCACACCCCTAAGCTTGAATATTGCTCGTCCTCGAGCAACACTACTCTTGAATTTGTTTTAAAAAGTCAGCAAGAAGACAAGTACCTATGAATTATTTTTCCTAACCACCCTCCACCAGTCGGTCTCAAACCGGTCCTTGCCAACCACTGAACAAGTAAATACTCTAAAGCGATCAATAATGTTCATAATAGATGTCCACAATAAGATTAATGAAAAAAACTATGAATATGAAGCAGTTAATATCATGGCTAGTAGGACACATGCTTGATGCACCATGTGATCTCCCTATCTATATTGCTCTGATCTACCTAAATAAACTACTTGGAAGCAGATCCCCAAATAAAAATGGATGAAGGGATTAATTGTGATGGTGGCCTACCATACAGAGCAATGGGTGGAAAAAAATGGGTGGCTATGAAATCAGGAATCAGAAGAATAATCCAAATCATTTATGCAAAAAGTAAAAATATGATGCACTTGTATGATGGATAAAATGTGAATGTATGACTTCTAATGACTTTTTTTGTGTGGAATGATGCATGCAATGAATGTCTCATCCTAATGATGAGTATAAGTGGAAAGGTGCTTACAAAAAAAATCCATAATTCCCTTATTTATTGCTTAGAGAGAATATGGCATTGAACTTGAAATCCTTTTCCTTCTTTTCTCCTATTTTTTTCTTTTTCTTTTTCAATAACTCTTTTTTTTTCTTACCCTATTTTTAGCAAGATGAACAGTTCATGCTTGGGTTTTTTTTATTTAGAGAAGGAGTGGTTTTTTTTATTTAGAGAAGGAGTAAGGAGATACAACTTTTTTTTACACTCTTTCATGATAGAAGATGGTAGAAGATAATAAATATGTAACACCTTATGAAATATGCAATGCAAATGAAACTATATGCAATTTTATTATGCAAACTACAAGTGATCAAAAGAGATTGTATGATTTTTTTCTTTTTCTAATGCATAATAAAATGAACTAACTATATGCTTCCTATCATGCCATGTAATGCAAACAAGTGGAAAATAACTTAGATTAAACTTGATCATCCTATGGTGGTGAATGAAGATGAATGGAAGGTGGATGAGATCACATGAATAAGAGACAATGTCTTTCCCAACCATGATATGTCCCTCTTCTATCAACTTGTGTAACAGGGTAACCTTAGAGTTTATTTCTAGAATTCACATTAAAGATCACGTTACTGTTTGGTTGGTTTGGACTCAAACATCATCGTCATAACACAAGCCATAGGGTTAAGTTAGGTTTTTCATTCAATTAGTATGTCTTCAAGCTGACTAATCCAAACAATTCCTCCAGTTATGTACTCTTAAACATAGAAATTTTCTCTTAAAGAGCAAAGCATAAAAGCACATTCAAATTTTTATTTAGAATTTTCAGAATTGATACCACATCATCAACAAACGGCTAATCCTAACTAAAATTTTATATTTTGTCCACAAGTACACTACATAGAAGTGGATCCTAAAAAAAAATTTCAAACAACAAAAGCAAAACATGTAGAGATATGATAAAAAGTAAAGATGCAAGATAAAGATAGAAGTGTCATTCCATTCCTCCCCCTAAGCTTGAATATGACATTGTCCTCAATGTCAAAAGCAAAGTAAGATACATGGAACGACTGTACCAGTATGGATGGTGAACTCTAGGGTCAAAGATGAGTAGTTGCGATCCACATGATAATCTGCCCTCCAATATGCACTCAAGCTCAGTGAAGTGTCTATGCTTGCTCAGCTTGTGAGATGTCACTAATGAAAACTCAGTACTACCGACAGTGAAGTCGGTGGTACCGATTCAGTGCATCCCTGCACACTGAATACACATATCATGGCATCATTTTTACTTGCATCAAAACTAGATATCACAATCTACAAATAGGAATGTAAAAGTAGAATTGAAAGTTTAACAAACTAAACCTAATTGGTGGGTTGCCTCCCACAAGCTCCCTTGTTTAACGTCCTAGGATGGACACATGTCAATCAACAATAATCAGGTGGTCGTGGAGGAGGGTAAAGCTCTCTCTGCCTCTTCCTTCTAAACTTTTGGTTCCTTGCAACAATGAGAAAAAATAAATAATAGTTAGAAGACCAACATGTATGGTTGACGTTCCATTTCAACAGTAAATTATCATTGCAATGAACATGAACATGAACACGACTCGCAATCAAGTCTTGATGTGGGAGCACATGCAGAACTAGATAGCCATGAGGTGAAAGGTATAAAGATGATTGATCCTTAATTTCTATGACCATCCCCAATGGATCACTCCTATCTACACATAATTGAGGGGTTATATCAAATGTGAATTTTTGTGCCCCCTCTTCTAGTAATTCAATTCCCCCACATTCATTAATATCCTCACAAAAACTTTCAAAATTATCATCTGGATATATATCCCATATAGGATCCTCAATAAGGAAATGAAGAGATGGGTCTTGTGGTGAAGGAATTATGTGATGGGTAATGGGAAATTCCTCCACCTTTTCATTCTTAGTATCCTCTTCCTCACTCTCTTCCTCCTCTCTAAGATCACTATCAAATAAAACACCTTCTGTATCCTCTCCTCTCCTTCACTCATATCCCAAACACATGTAACAAAATTGTCTTCCACCTTATTTGCATCATTTTCCTCATCTTCCTCATCAGATCCCCAATCATATTCAAGATCAATCCTAGGAGTCCAGGGTGTGGGTGTGGGCTCAATGGAAGGACATGATAGAGGTGATTCTAAAACTTCTTCCAGTATGTTATCCTCACTCTCTAATTCCTTATCCTCAATCTCAACTTCTTCCATTTTCTCTATTCTACCCCATCCTCCATTAGAAATAGGACCTTTGCGATTTAAAACATATTGAACCAAAATCCTAATATGCTCACGATGAATTTCCTTTGAGATTTTCTCATAATGTAATGAAGGTGGACTCAGACATCTATAACCTACATGTGCATTTCCACACTCAAAACAAATAGGGGCCATGTGCTTTTTTTATTTTTATTTTAATGAAAGAAGACTAACTACAAAGAAATATTTAGATGAATATGTACAATGCCTAAGCTAATAGTAAGTTTTATGTAATGAAAAATGGGAAGAAAAAAAAACTAAAAAAAAGAAAATAAATACAATGGCCTAGAGTGGTCGATCCTAACTTTTTATAGTGTTAACCATGCCAACTCCCCGGCAACGGCGCCAAAAACTTGACACGCGTATAACGTGCGTGTAATACGCAAGTGTACGTGTCGAAGTAATATGGGATTATGAGTCCCAAGTTATCGAACACGGGGAGTTGTGAGGTTAAAGACTATTACTGATTAGGATTGATCAGCTAAGCCGAAAACAAGAGTTGATTGAAAAAGAAAATAAAAATAAAAGAAAACAAAACAATCGATTAAATGTTGAGTTTAATCAATTTAGATGGGAATCTTTAGGATTGCGGTTTCACCGCGGGTTCTCATTGTATTTATTTCTATATAGTTAATCAAATATGTCTCTCATTCTGGGTAGTGGCCTGTAGTCAGAATTGTTCACTGTCGTGATACAATTCACTACCTAAATCTAGGTCGGTTCCACGGTAGTAGTAACCTATACCCTAAACTAGGTGCATGAAGATCATACTCTGGGTTTCCACCATTAACTGTACATCACCTTATTCAAAGGATTTATTAGTTAATGTGATTATCGTCTCTTTTCAACCATTAATTCTTCTTTCAAAGTAATTAAAGGTATTAGATTATCATTAGGGTGATCAATCATAATGATATAATGGAGAAAACGACATCATACCACGGATTTGAGAGACAAATTATGATAAACTATGCAAAAAGTATCATACAAGGATTACCCGGGCTACTCCCGGTCCTAAAGAATTACGACTTTTAGCCGAAAATAGACGACATGGTATCACAGTAAGTCGAAAAGATGTAAAACATAAATTTCGAGATACAGTAAATTGGAGAAAGGGTTAAAGAGTGGATCTGGAGAAGATGGAGAGAATTTGCCGTCGTTTCCGCCGCCAAAACGCCTCCGAGGTCTTCCGTGTAGGGTTCCTCTACTTTTCTCCCTCCGTTCGGCTGCCGTATCGTCCCCCACCGATAGATCTCCCAATTGCGGTTCTAATGGTGCCTTTTATAGCCATCGTATATGTTTAGGTCAAGAGGAAACCTAAAAATACAATTTTTAATACAAACATGTGAAAGATTTAACACATTTAAATTTCGTCCGCAATGTCTGAGTCGATGGTATCGAGTTGGAAGTCGATGGTATCGACTTCTTCACAGTAAAACGTCCTTTTCCTTTTCAATCTGGAGCAAAAAATATTTGTACTCTGATGCCATGTCGCTACCATCGAGTTGCAAGTCGATGGTATCGACTTTGTTCCAGTAAATAATAATTATCTGCAACAAAATAATAAATGAATAAAATCAAATAATTATTATAATAATTAAAACATGTAAAATGCATGTAAAATACATGTAAAAATATTAGAAATGATGCACAAGTGATTTTTACTAATTTGGTAAAATATGTATTAAAAAGATATTCAATTAAGCACAAATGACACAGAAAATAACCAAATTATATACCAAAATAATGACAATTCGTGCATACATCACTACTATTCAAACTCAAATCGCATAAATTTTCTATCAAGCATTCATATATCTACTCTTATAAAATAAGTACTGTACATCACATAATCACAATCTCATAAACCGAATGGTGCTTTTGTTTGCATTCAAATTGTAATGTTCATGCTTCTGATTATAGTTCATGACGATGTTCTATTATTTCAAAAAAATAGGCTGCCACTTACGATTTCCATAATTATACAGTGATTACATGGAGGATGAGTTCCATGAATGTGTTGGAATAATCCATGCTTACTTATATGATTCACTTAGAAATGAAGGTGCCAATTAATCTTTCAGAATATTTCCTTTTATTATGGTGCTTTACTTAAAATGCTAACCTTACAACTTTTGAGCAAATAATTTATCTGAGATATGATGCTCACTATGATAATAGGACGCAAACAAGTTTATGAAAATTTTGTAAAGATTGTTTCACCTATATGTTTAGAATTTTTTATTCATTAAGTTTTATTACATAAGCATTTATTCTTAGAAAACATTCTTTTTTCTCAATTACCTAATGGTCCCCTAGTGAGTGTCCAATTTAAATCACTTGCTAGTCTCTGTTGATTTGGTAAGCGGCACATTTTTTATGATTGACATAATTAGCATCATTATAGGTAGTTTGTTACTCCATTCCATTTTATGAGTTGTTAAACATCTATGTTTGTTTCTTTAACTATTGTTTCTTATATCTTTCTATTTATTGAGTGAATTTGAAGTGACATGTCTTATATGGTGATTGGTATGATGGATACCAATGGATATATAGCTCTCCCTTTCAATCTGTGGACTTTATTCATTAATAAAGATAGCAACATAGACATTTTAATAAATGAATTTGCTACATTATAGTTTTCTAATATAATATATTGTTGTATGAATATTGTAGTAAGACTTGAATGTTCAACATGTTGCATGAAGAACTGTGTACTGGTTTATGGATATTGAATGAAGAAACTGATGCGCAAGCTTATAATTGATAGTGCAATTGCACCATCTACAGCGCAACACCTAAATATACCTTTTATCGTCTTTTTTATTATGTATATGCTATTGTAATATGGGGGAAAAGCTATATAAATCACGTGAGGTTAGCTATGCCGAGAACATCCTTCTAAAATGCCCTGTCATGACTAAAGAACAATAGGCACGCTGATGACTTCGGTATTCTTTGTTAACTGCTTTGCAACTTGGAAAACAAGGAATGAGTGGATTTATGAGAATAGATCTTTACTTGGTGGCCTATTGAAATATGGCTGCTATGCACACGCCCCACAAGGTCAGGGATACCATACAGGCTTGTAACCACAAGGATTGAAGGTGAACTTGCTGGAAGCCCCCTGTAGTTGGGCTTATCAAAGAAAAAATTGATGCGGCTTTGATTGATAACAAAAAAGTCAGTTGTGGTTCTATTTTGGGGAACCATCTCAGATTGCCCATAGCCATGATAATCAGATCTATTTGGAGCTGCTATTTCTGACTCACTTGACACCCTGAATTGATAGTATTCCTTCATTTGATATTATAGCAAAGTCGTATCTCTTTTGCTAAAAAAACACAAAATAGTATAATAATGTCATTAGTTTCATATTAAATTCAATATAATAGAAGTTCAATCTTTGGGATGTGGTTAATGATTCATATGACATATAATATGTTTCTCTAGAAATCCTAGACTAGTATGGTTATAGTTATTGCACACTTCCTCTCACTTCACTACCACAGATAGATCACGAATCCAACTACTCAAGTTTATTTTCCAGAATCATATGTTGATGCTATACGTTTATTTACCTCGATGTATTGTTTTTGCCTTTGTATTCTCAATTTATTGTCACTCATGACTACTCTCCCCAGGACAATGCACAAATGCATGATTCCCAAATCATGGTTTGCCTCAGTTCATGGTTTGACATTGATGTCGTTAGCCCCTTCATCATTTGCTATGCTTCCCGTCACTTTTTCCTCAAATGGGTGAACCAAACCTCCAAGTTTGGTTCTTCTTCCCACCCCTCTTGTTAAACTACTACTAGAGAAGGGGAGTGAAGTCCTATAATTATGAAATTCCTCTCAAAGGCTTCCATTTCAGCTTGTGTGGTACTTGGTCGGCTAATGGTAAGCTATTTTGAGAAGCATTCATTCCTCTCACATTTATCAAATCTCTCTATACTTTGTTTCATGGTTAAGTACTTAAATCTGTATTCTTGAACACTATTGGGGTATCTAAAATTTCCGCAGGAGCTTTGTTCACACCATAATGAATGTGTTTTTTTACTGATCAGGAACTCCACCAGTAATTATTTTTTCTTATGGCTTTCAGGGTTTTGGTTAAACCTACTGACATGATTCTCGAAGGCTATACTAACTTTGAGGAAATTTAAGATAAGACATACTTTTTGTTTCATCACCTCAATGAGCATGTCACCCAAGATAAAATATAATGGGAAAGGTGAGGTATTGAGACTTATTCATTGTTGCTGCAAAGTGTGGTTTAGTATGATAGTTTTCATTTTTTGTTGATGCCTGATCACAATGGAGCTTCTTAAAATATGGTTCTTTTCATTAGCTTAAGCCTTGTGAGGCTTACGCCCATATAAAATTGCATGCTATATATACTTCCTAGTATATACCAACCTCACAAGGTTTTGAGGTAGACTGGCAATTCTCATGAGTCTTGAGTGTGTAATCTACTCGTCACTCTGTGTTCTGAGCTCTATATTCTAGGACTGTTGCCATTATTAACTATATGAATAATCCATAAACTGATGACACTTGTATTTCTTAATAATGCTCTAAAATATTTGAAATTGTAGAAATGTTTCTTATGTGTGTATAGCCTATTCTATAGTAGCACTAGTATGGTCTCTAAAATGATACAAAGATATCAACTTGTGTCTATGTATAGTAGTTTTTCCCAATGACTATCTGATCTCTAAGTTGCTATTATTCAGATTTTGTATTGACGTGCTATTTGCTTCCCATTTATATTTCAGATTGATAATATCAACACAAAAACATGATGAAGTATGTTAGTATCGTCACATATTCTTGAGATAGATTGTTACTACATATAAAATGGGCACATTTGGCATCCTTTTTTCGTCCATGTACGTTACATGTGTTTTTAAGTTTAACTCTGATTATGTTGATGGTTATGCTCCAACCACCTAAAGTTGAAGTCTTTATTGATCGGGTGATCCTATCTACATTACAAGATATAGCTATACCCCATTCTGGTTTTTGCTGGGAGTATAATAAGGTGAGTTTCCCATGTTTCCAAGCTAGTCTTATAACTCCCATTTACAACATAATATGTGTTCTTGCATTCATTATGTTAGTTCAATCAAATGATGCACATGCTGAATTGGTATCTTTAAGAAGGTCATAATCTCTCTAACTAATCAAAGCAATACATCTTCTATTATTTTTGGATTCTCTTTTTTAGTTTTTCTTACTCCACGTGTTATTCCCGTCAAGTTCTGGAAGTGCTGTTAGAGGATCAACAATAGTTCCCCCATTGCTACCCCTTTACTTAGATTTGTTACTGTGATTTAATAATTTGCATGACACCATATTCTTTATTCTATTTTCTTGCTAGAAATCTGTTTCTGAGTTATTTCTATTGTTGTTGATAGGTCTATGACAAGCATAAAGCACATATGTAGGTGTGCCACATGTGTGATCCCACTGACATCCAACAAATTTTGGTATTGAGGCGCAAGATGAGTTTTAGTCGATTGTTAGTAAATGAACCCTAAGATGATGTTTGGGCTCTATTCGTATAGTATTTGATGCTTTGTTGCTTTGACATGACTATTGTGCACCTTCCCCTCTAATTGGTTTTACCTAGACTAACATTTGTTTCTTAACCTTGAGGATATTTTGCAAAACTAAAAAATATAAGGTGTATTGTGTTCATATCTTAATTAGTTCATTTCGTTATCTGTCATGTAAATGCTTTGGTGTTATCTAAGGGAATGTGGGGACACTGATAAGTGCTTTCTGAAATTAATTTGACATTAAATACAAGTGGTGATGACACATCCATCTTCCCGCCCCATATCCCATCATTCATGATCTGTTGAATGATTAATTGTAGGTACCATTTGATGAGCCCTTTCATATTTATTCAGTACCAAAGGAGGTAAAATCTCAGTCTCTTGCTGAGAAAAAGGCCCCTGGTAAAAAGCAAACTGGTTTGGGGATGACACCTGCTCCGACATCAACTATTATTTCATATGCTACAAAGTTTTGTTCTAATCTGACTGTCACATTGCCACAATAGTTGTTGGTAAACAATGATGCCATTATAACTCATATATAGCTATGTTTTGTATAAATTCTGATATGTATAACTTTTAGCAAGACAACTTGATCATTCGCTATGATCTTTTTCGTAGGTTAGGTTATTTGATGCCAAGAATGATTGTAGAGAAGGCCTTCATATCACATCTTCATCCTAGACCAAATAACCCATTGCATAACCTTCATTGGAGTATCATAAACTGGTGTTCATGTACATGTGAAAGGTAAACTATGCAATAATTTCATTAGTTTGTTCCATTACACGTCATTTTCTCAAAATTAGTTTCATACTCTCTTAATTTCACCCACATAACACAAATTATGTTACTACAGGTTAAGTTATAGCTGGCTATCATATCTATTGTACATGAACAATTGCCACAGCAAAAGGAAGAAAGGACAAAGGAATTATCCAATATATAATCTCAGATTCACAAAATATGTGTTGATATGTATGGAAACCTCAAACTTGGGAACTAGGTGGAACTGCCAGTTTTTGATGAGAATGATTTGTCGTTCAAGAATCTCCATGAATATGAATATCAACTACAAGAACTTCCTATGGCCAATCAGAAGTAGAGCATGGAGAAGTTCTCTATTTTTTAATCAAGAAGAGCAATGCCTTAGCAGTCTTTCTCTTCTTATGAGTTTATCAATGTTATAATATTTGTTGACGATACAAGTGGCGGAATTAATACAAAACAAAAATCAAGATATAAGAAGATGCACATGATCATGTGACATATAGAGTCTGTAGTGGATAGAGGCAGTCAGAAGAAGATATTGTATACATGTATCTTTTTCCCATGTATATTATAAAATAGGGGCTAGGTTAATGTCCTCCCCATGTATACTCATTGTTCAAATATAAATAAAAGTATCATTGTTGACATTGTTAGCACAACTCGATCTTGATTAACATTCATTTATTTTCCTTTTGAAAACCCCTCTATATTGGCAAGTGACTGACTGGATGTATAATGTTTGTTACTACATATATATGTGTAGTACATGGTGTCTTTCACTACACACTAGCTATAATTACATATGTAGTAAGTGCTAATTTTTGCTATACATGAACTACATATACAAATTGTAACTAATGTCACCTCTCCCTATATATCATAGCTACAAATTGAATTGTAGTAATATATTTAGCTACAATGAAAACTACATTTTTATGTGTAAGGACATTTTTTACCTACAATTGGGGTTACATATGAATTTGTAGCCAGAGAAATAACTAACTACAACTTTGAAAAATGTAGCCTAAACAATTAGCTACACGGGTATTAGCTTCATATTCTAAATGTAAGGATAAATGTAGCCAAAGCTTTTAGCTACAAATTTTGGGGTTTTCGCTACAATTATTTTTTGTAGTTAAAGACCATATTTTTGTAGTGACAATAGGGATGCATGTAGATGTTAGGGTGACACATCACTACAAAATCAGAGATTTAACAATAGGGTTTTAATATCTTACATAGATTGATCATAAGATTTCGTAATATAATTAATTCAAGATTATGGTGAAATGTGTATTAGGGTTTTAATATCTTAATTCAACATGCATCAAAATTTACAGAATTAGGTCAAGCATTAATATTCAATTACAAATGTATCTTCTTCTTCCTGCTCCCTCCTTACCAAATGGATAAAAGTAAGGCCACGACCGTGGCCAGCCCACACGGTCGTGGCCTTGCTTTAATCCATTTGATAAGAAGAGGGAGCAGGAAGAAGAAGAGGTGGAGGAAGAAGAAGAGGTGGAGACTCACACGTTCGTGACCTCCTCATGTTGCTTTCAGGCAGATGATCGGGCAGCAGAACGGTGGGGCGAGAAGGTGTTGAGCAAGCAAAAGAAAGGGAGAAAGCGAAGAGGGTACCTCCTCTGTCGAGCGACGGCGGCGGCGAGCAGGTGTTGAGCGGTGGTGAGAAGTGAGGGCGATCGGTGGGTATCGCGCGGTGACGGCGAGCAACAAGTGTCCAGTAGAGGCGGTGTGTGGCGGCAGCGGAGGCGACAGCCTGAGCAGTGACGGCGGCAGGCGTGGAGGCAGTGGCGGCGAGCAGCGGCAGAGGAGAAATCGTCGGACCAAACCCTGGAGTAGCACGAGAACGAATGAAATAGAGAAAGGGGAAGATTCGGGCTCGCGCGGGTGCTGTTAAGTTAACAATAGGTGTCAGTTCTTAAATAAAACCGACACATAAAACTAAAGGTGTCGGTTCTAGAAACACACCGACACCTATTCTCAATGATAGTCGTCAGTTTTTACTAGAAAGAAACCGACGTCTATCTACATATGCCGATTAAAAAAATTGTTCTCGATTAATGACCATAGTCGTCGGTTTCTTTCAAAAACCGACGCGCAAAGAGTGTGAAAAATTTCCCGGGAACAACGCGGGAAAACCCATAAGCGTCGGTCATTGTAGCAAAACTGACGACCAAAATGTGCCTAATTTCTGTTTTGCGAATAACCTTTCGTCGTCGGTTTATAGTTAATAACCGACGCCATATGTTAAATTTTGGAGGTAATGTTTTTCACTGAAAATTTTGGATTTGGCGGTTAATTTTAGACGTCGGTTTATTATTAGATGTCAATTTTTTTATTAAACCGACACTTTAGGATTTAGGTGTCAGTGTATTTATACAACCGACGCCTTTAAAAGTGACGTCATAAGCCATTTCTGTAATAGTGACGGCTGATAGTATTCCAGCCTGAAGAGAAAGCTCAGCGGCTGATAAAGCGTATACTCTAATGATTTAATCACCAATAGACATCCACGAGCAAGTGTAACCTGGTAGAATATATGACAAAAAGGCTTTAATCATTATTCTAATTAAGGATGGGAACTAGATATTGTTCATTCTGCATGACTTTGTGGAAACACAAAGTTTATCCTTTGAGTGAGAAGCTCCAAGGGGTAATAGCACCAATAATGCCAGCAGGCTGCAAGCATAACAATATGGAGCAGTGCCTAATTAATAATGGCAATTGTGGCGATTGTAAAATTAATAGTCAAACAAAAATAATAACCAATAAGAGATGAATATGAAGAACAAACGCCTTTCTACTTAGGGAAGCATATAACAACTTGAATTACATCTCTAACCCGAGCATACATGATGAAGATAATATAGCGAGACTGACACGACGGAAAGCTACTTAACCCATCTTATTGCACGATAGTGTGATTTGCCACACTCATGGTGTTTTCTCTTATATCTATGTGTCATTCCACATAATCTATCTAATAGTTTGCCTTGATGCAGCTATGATGTGTAATAAAAGTGCTATCACTGTTCCGCAACACAATCAACAACCAAACACATTGTCTAGTTGATGTCCTAAAATGACTGATGTCAATGGTCAAAAAGGCTGCTAGCTGCTATCAGCTGGTCTTGCTAACAAATTAAAGATTTTCTCCAAAGATTTGAGCTTTCCTTCTCCCCAGGTCAGGAACTACCCCAAAGTCCCTGCCGCGCCCCCCTACAAGTCCTCCGACATCTAATGCCAGAAATCCCCTATCTCCCTCTTCCAGTGCCGCTCCCATCCGGCTGATCCCTCTTGGTGTACCCTGTCAATTGGTCATCGGTGGCCCACCCTGCCACCTCCACCATCTTCACACCACCGGATTCAACAACACGTCGACGTAGTAGTTCATGAGGTTGTTCATGACATTATATCCTTCTCCGGTGAATCTAAGGGTTAAAGAGGTTCTGATGGAGGGGGCCATGCTCCCGACCAACAGCTGTTGGTGTTTCCTTGGGTGGTGCAGTTGCATGTACGAAGGCGGCGCCGAGAAGAGCAACGACTTGTCATCCTGCATCTGAATACCGCCGCTGCCACCGCCATTTATGTTGAGGAGTTGCGAGAATCCGTTCTTATAGGAGCAGTTCACATGGTGATTATTCTATGAGTTCCTGTCAGGGAACCCAAATTGGTACTCGTTGTGCTGACACGGTGCGTTCCGGCAAGTATACATATCAGCGGCATGCTGTGTCCTGGAAGGATTCGTAACATGACGATCACACACCGCCGCCGCCGTACCTCTCTTCCGTATAAGCTCCACACCAACAGCACCAGAAGACGCAGTAGCATTTCTATATGAATCAATCACCTCAACACCACCCGCCTGATCAATATCATCCATCCACGCCTTCCACATCATACTCAAAAAATAGTCAAGTAATTTCTTAATGTTTCAACTGCTCAAGGTCTGCAAATTTGAGGAAGCTGGTCGCAGATATGGATGGGTATGGGGAAACGTGAATGTTTATCTATGTATCTAATATTTAGACACATAAAGTGGATTGATGCAATATATATTTTTGAATTGTTTGCGGATCGGGTCGGTTTTTTTGCTATTCAGGTCGGTTCCTTACGGATCATATTAGTGTATAGATTTTTTATTTGCGGATTGTTATAGGTTTGAATCGGATGCAGGTACGCACATTGCGGGTCGGATCAGAAAAAATTCCGCCCATTGCCATGTCTATTGCTACGGTCTGGCCTATTAGCAGCCACAAGGGCAGTTGCAGCCCTCTACTTCCCAGGTGTTTTGTTACATCAGGCATGTTGCCCACTTCTCTCTCGATGACATGGGTAGACTGGTGAGTGGTTCCTCCATCTCCCCTCTTCCAGTCAGACCATTGGGGGAAATTGGAACCTCCTTGCTATTGTCCTTCCAAGAATTATCCGTTGATGCATGTGTGAGTTTCTCTACTACAACACTTCATTCATGTGTTAGTGCTATTACTACTGTGTTTCTTTCGGTAGCCTCCCCCTCTCATCTGCAATCTTTGCAGAAAATGTGCAACACATTATAATCTACAATGACAATGTTAGGATCTCTATTGCTAAAGAAAAAGATTGAGTCAGACCACCACTAGGGTTTTGGATCTATTTCTTTATACTGGAAGGGTTAAAATATTGTTATGGCCCCATACAACCCAATTTTCATGCCTCCTATTTCCTTTGATCTAAAGAAGTAAATGAATGAAGAACCATGAGTGTGGTGGGTAAATATTGATTACAGAATATTGACACAAGCTAAATCACAATGGAAGAGGGTTGCATAATGAAGAGGGCATACTTGCAAAGAGGAAGTGTTGAAGGGGGTAGCAACGCCCCTACACTTCAGTTCCAACCATATTGTGGTTAACCACATGGTTCCTTGTTATGCATACAACCATGTGTTACCGGTGGCTTTATTGGAGTAAATTCCACATCAACGCCAAACTTATAGCCCTCACTTGTGTTAATGGTACACAAATATCTACCCTATAGGATGTTACACTAATATTTTTTGAGGTGATATGTCATAAAAATCTCAAACTAGCCCTCTCCATCTCTCAACTCCCGTTGTCCTTTTCCCTTTGCCACTATCATGGTCGCATAGGCTAGAACTACTGCAATATACATAGACCACATGCACCTGTCTTCACCCCTTCATTTGCCTTCCATGTTCTTTTAATCATTTGATTCTTCTAGTAGCAATAAACAATAGTGAGAAGGTGAGATATATCATGGAAGAAAGATGTGACAGGCTGAAAGGCACCTGGAATCTCATGTTGTGATAGATGCACATTGTGGCCAAGGAATGGTTTTGGAAGAAAGAATAAAACAAGATAGGACTTATCATATGTTCTTAGAGCATGAAAACCTTCTGGGGTTGTTGATTTCCACTTACTACAGGTGGGGTATTCCTACACAAGTTTGGAAATAAATGAAAACCAAAAACTTCTATAGTACAGACATGAGAAAAAGATAAAAGGTTATGAAGGGAAGTTTTGCACCATGTGTTGTGTGTGAGAGCTCTCTCTTGCTCATGTCTCATAGGGTGTAACTAAATATAATTATTAGGATAGGCATTGTCCTATAGAAATTGTGGGCCTAGTCACCTAAGAAGTGATGCACCATCACCTTGAAGGGCCTAGGTCTAGTCTTCTTGGTCAAGTGAAACCATGGACCCTATATATACTATACAGATGGTGACTAATCTTGCCACCCTATGTGATAAACATTTTGCATCTAATAGTGCAAAGGGGCTTCCAACAATAGTTGAGGGGTGTGCTACCTTGACAGTAGACCCCATGGGAACTCCCTTTCGTTCTGGTTTCAATAAAAGTAGGATAGGAGACATCAATCAAGCAACTCATCTTTGGTTATGCACTTCAATCTGGACAATTTTATGAAAATAGAAATTCAAAACAGCCAAAACAACTCAAAACGCACTACAAAACCTCCGTACATGGATCCATTTCTTTGTCCTCCATGTGTCATTATCATCCTCCCTTCTCCTCCTCTTCTTAAGAACCTCATTATCCCCTTTTTCTACCTCTTCCATGGATTCTTTCTCCTCCCCCTTTCTCTTCCTCCTCTTCCATGTCTTATTTTTCCTATTTTATTTTTCTTTATGATATTGCTCCACCACGGTACTTCTCATTCTGCTTTCCGCTTCCTCCTCCGCACCATTTCCTTCTTGCTTCCTGATCATGCTCTCCCTATCCATTTTCTCCTGGTCCACATTCCCTTCTTCTCGATTTACCTCAACCTGCCTAGATTCTCATCCACCTCATCTTCTTCCTGATTTATGTTCTCCATGTCCTCTTTCTCCCCCTCCCCTAAGATGATACCCCTTTTTCTCTTGTAGTCCTTTTTCCTCGTTCATCTCATCTTTCTCCTCCCATTTCTTCACCACAATACCATTTCTCCTCTCTTATCACTTCCTCCTCACCTTCACCTATTATGTTTTCCCCTTTTCAGTTATGATTCTCCTTCTTTCCTATCTGTTATAGTGAAAGACGTCCTCCCCTTTCTCTCACCGTCTTCCACAGACTTTCTTCTTTTGCAATACAACTTGTACTCCTATCTCTTAGTTGTGCATCAATCAAATATAAGCATGCCATGGAAGAGCATATAATGGAAGAGTAATATACAATATACCAGAGATACTAGTGCATATAGTGGAGAGTAACATGGGCACACAAAAGTTAAACTCATGCACTAAACAAGAGAAGAAAAAAATTAGGAACTAATAGGTTAGTTATCTAAAATACTTCCATAGGGAAACCAAATTTCTCAAATTTATTAAGCTACATGATTAATCAATTGGGTAAAATCAAACTATATTATTAATGAGCATATGCACAAATAGTTTTAGCAGCTTGAACTAGGTGTACCATTGACAATGACAAAGTGACAGTCCCCACAAGGGCCATCACCAACAACATGTTCTGCAATAATGAACACCACCAGCAACAAGCTCTGTAAGGGCTTTTACCATCTGTAGTATGCCTCGCAAGGGCTTCCAGCCTGCCACCAACAATTGCATGCTAAGGGACATCACCACCACCAAATGAATCACAGAGCCCTCGCCACCTGCCAAACCTTGCATAAAGCAACTTTCCTGAGTTTATTTATACTATATGATGAAGAATGTATACATTCTTATTGCAATATTTTGCATACTATAGAATCATATAATCTAAAGGAGTTAGAAACATATACATTGGAGGAAACTCACACTTTTTTCATCAATCAAACTATTTGCATCACATTCCTCTATTCCTCTTCTTAGTGGAGGTACATCTAACAATTCCACTTGCATCATCACTTTTTCCAGTGGAGCCAGTGATGCTAGGAGAGGGTACCTTTTGGTAGTGGTGTTGTAGCAGCGGGTGTTGGAAGTTGTGTTGATGTCGGGGTTGCACTTGCTCCTGAAGGACCTTGATTGCACCAAGGTGTCATATACAAATATTATTCTATGAACACTTGAATTTGAACTTGAAACATGCCATATAAAATGGTAAAGTAGCCAGATCGTTACCTTGAACACTCCCAAAGTTGTGTTGAACTCAAGCTTGTCCTTGTACTTTGTCATGGTTAAGCAGATGGGTCTTTTTCTATGTCAATCCTTCTCTTTAGCAATGCAGTTTGGTATCTCCATCTACCTGCTAAATAATATTTTCTACTTGTAGCCTTCAAAAACATCATTCATCCTTGTATATCAGGTTTAATCTAAGTGTTTGTGCTTGAACCTTTAGGGCTTCCTACGTCAAAGAACCTTTAGGTTTTCTTCCTTTTCTTTTCATAAGCCTAAATGAATGTGCAAACAATCAGATTTAAAACAAAATAATTAGGGATGAGAAAGAACATTGATCACATTTTCCTTCAAAAAAGAGTCTTACAAGAACAAATGGGGAAAAGAAGGGATACCACTCAAAATCCAACCTTTTCTTTTCAATGAAGTTTAATATATCGATCTACCTACATAAGGCTGGAGCTATATATTGTTTCTTGTATCCTTCAAACACCTCATCAAAATAAAAGTAGGATGGTAGACATCAATCAAGAAACTCATCTTTGATTATGCACTTCAATCTAAACAAATTTATGAAAATAGCAACTCAAAACGCACTACACAACCGCCGCATAAGGATCCATTTCTTTGTTCTCCAGGTGCCATTGTCTTCCTCCCTTCAACTCCTCTTCTTAATAACCTCATTCTCCCCTTTGTCTACTTCTTCCATGGATTCTTTCTCCTCTCCCTTATCTCTTCCTCCTCTTCCGTGTCTTATTTTGCGTATTTTTATTTCTTTATGATATTGCTCCACCATGATAGTTCTCATTCTTCTTTCCGCTTCCTCCTCCACACTAGTTCCTTCTTGCTTCATGATCATGCTCTCCCTATCTATTTTCTCTTGGTCCACATCTCCTTCCTGACTAATCTCAACCTTCTAAGATTCTCCTCCACCTCATCTTCTTCCTGATTTACATTCTCCATGTCCTCTTTCTCCCCCTCCCATGATATGATACCCCTTTTTCTCTTCTAGTATTTTTTCCTTTTTCATCTCATCTTTCTCCTCCCCTTTCATCAATGCAATACCTTTTCTCCTCTCTTATCCCTTCATTATCACCTTCTCCCATTATGTTGTTCCCTTTTCAATTATGATTCTCCTTCTTTCCTATCTGTTATAGTGAAAGACGTCCTCCCCTTTCTCTCACCGTCTTCCACAAACTTTCTTCTTCTTCTTCAATACAACTTGTTTACTGTTACCCCTATCTCTTAGTCGTGCATCAATCGAATATAATCCCACCATACAAAAGCATATAATGGAAGAGTAATATAGCATATATTTGAGATACTAGTGCATATAGTGGAGAGTAACGTGGACACACAAAAGTTAAACTCCTACACTGAATAAGAGAAGAAAAAATCAGGAACTAACTAGGTTCATTATCTGAAACACTACCATAGGGAAACTAAATTAAAATCTCAAATAACTTTAATGAACATGATGGTTTCTCAGTTGAAAATATGGGGGGAATTGCTAACAGTAATCCTCAAAAGCTTACCTAACAAAAACTCTTGCAACTACAAGTCTATCGTTGGAATGGAAACAAGAATTCATTCTGAACTCATACTGCTTATAAGAGAGAATGTATATGAGAATTATATTAGAATACTAAGATTTCTCTTAGAACTGAAGATAATGAGATAGTCGTACCCAAATCCATATGAGATAGATGATCTGAACTACATTCTACATTGAGCCAATGAAACCCATGAGAGCTCAGATTAACTACTAATTATATTTAAGTTGTAAATTAAGTGGTTGGTACTGATATAAATGAGAATTATTTGGATGAAACACTTCATATCATATGGATTTTTATATGTTCAATTTTTCTAATGTGGCACGATATAATTCTAAGTATCTTCTACTAGAAAATAGTAGGGAAATTCTTCAAGTTGGGTTCCAAAATACCTAAAATAAAAATGCATTATAAAACCCATTGCAACAAACATTTTCCCTAATTAGCTACTACTTTTCATCAGTCCATCCCTATCATAACTAATTGAAATAACAAAAAGAAGCATGGATATTAAATAAGAATGAGCATACATTTTGGTACAATGAAACCCCCCATATGAATATTGCTAATAATGTAGCAGACCCAAGAATGAAAATAGAGGGGGCACTTTTGCCTTTCGCTAACATCATTCTAAGAATGCACCTTTATTGGACAAATATTCCTATCATGAACAATCCTACCCAAGTGTCTACTCCACACCTTATAATTTTTTCCATCAAGCCATCCTTGATAGATGGTCACTTCTATCTTATCACCTTCTCTTAGTCTAGCAACTTTTTTACATTTTTTACTTCCTCAACACCTCACTACCTTTTCAATGGCATTAGCTACATCAATATCAAAATTTGAATAACAATCAAATGATATCATATAAAATATCATGGGTGTACAAGAACCAAAATCTAATTATAAATATAGAAAGCATCAGATGATACACTTAAATAAAAAGCAGTAGTATTGTTTTGTCCACAATAATGATAAACAAAGGCACAAAAAACTTATTATTAAATATAAGGAAATGAATTATACATGTTGATATCTCATTGATGGCACGATAAGTCATCATTATAGTAGCATTACAGCCTTCATGCTGGACAAGATCTTCTTTAATAGGCATAAAATCATGTTCAGTTGGTGGGGAAGGAACAATTCTTGGTGGTAGATTACTCTCATTTGGTGGTAGAGAATGGGAATGGTTGATGCTTTAATGGGGAGATAAATGCATTGCCCTACTATTTAAAAATAATAAAGGATTATTACTTGACCCATCGGTACCTTTAGTACTAGTTGTTATAGGATGTGACATACAACTTCTAAGCTCCATTTCACAACCACGACCCTTTCTAATCATACTTAATTGTTGTGGGAGTATATACTTCTTAAACTTAGACTTTTCCATGAAACCTTGTCATTGTTTCATGTATCTGTAACCATTTTCCTGCATCACCACCAAGGTAGGATGAAAAGGATATATATTCACAAGAGAAGTCTATTTACATAATATAAAAGGCAAATTATAGAAGTAAGTTATATTTACAAAAATGTTGCTCAATATGACAAACTATCAAAATGTTCAATGTTACTTAAACATGGAAAATGTTCTAGTTCATATTATCAACATGAATGGCATCATCTTCTACATGAACTGAATAAAATTTGTCTCGTGGATCAACTTTTGTCACAACATGCCACCCCTTATTATTGTGATCAGTTGCATAAAATACTTGAGATGCTTGTGTGGCTGATACAAAAGTCTCAGTACTTTTCCAAATATGTTTGCAGTCAACACTTGTGAAGTCATACTCATCAATATTGACTCCTTTAACTTTATCAGCAATGTCAAACATATCACATTGAAACAAAACCACCATATTATTACCCAAATATTACAATTCTATAATTCCTATCAGTTGTCCATAGTAATATGTGCTACCTCAACTACCATCATCACCAAGAACAACCACTCCATTACATTGTGATATCAATCTTTCATCATGGGACCTAGTGTGGAATCGATATCCATTCACTAGATAGCCATATAAACTCATCACACATTTGAGTGGGCCGAGTGACAATGAAAGCAGGTCATCCATATTCTTACTTTTATCATTCTCATATAATTCTGCAACCTAAAAATCATGGATATGAAAGAATTAAAACGCACAAGTATTTTATATGTACATTTACAATTTTACATATTGTAACAAAACAAACATATTACTTTTATCTTAAACCACTTCATGAAATTCTCATAAATTTCCTTAAGGGAAATATCTTCTAGATCAACTTCTTAGATATGATAATATTCTATGTTATAAATAAATAATTAATATATGTGATGAAGTTAAATAGAGTCAAGTAAGACCAAAAATTAAAGGAGCCACAAAAAGATGCTATGACTCACTCAATGAATTGTTGAATGTCTTCACAATTTTTCAGGATGTATATATGAGCCTGCTCCAACATAAGTGCATCAAGGCCTCTTGTTGTACCAGAACCTAACTATCTTACCTTGTAGCAAAAAATAGACAATGTTGCATCTTCATTGACATTGTCATCATAATTTTGACCAAGTCGATTGAACTTTGTCTCAACTTTATGCATATATCTTGAAGAAAGGTTCATGCATTCTTCTGCTATATATCCTTCTATCGTTGAACCCTTTGGGCAGGTCCTATTATGGATATAGGACTTTAGTGTATATAAATTTCTCTCTATTGGATACATCCAGTGACCATGAATGGGTCCACATAACATAGCCTTATGTGCCAATTGAATAGGCAAATGCAACATCGCATAAAAAAAGGATGGTGGAAAAATCTACTCCAACTTGCAGAGAGTAATTGGAATCTGAGTTTCAATTTTCTTCAAATCTGCCATATTAAAGCACTTAGAGCCCAACACCTTGAAAAAATGAGACAACTCAAGAATTGGTTCATAAACAACCTTAGGAAGAAGACCACACAATTCTAGAGGAAGTATGTGATGTAACAAAATATGATGATCATAACTTTTCAATCCTTAAAGTTTATTCTCTTTTAGATTTCACACACTGTGAAATGTTTGAAGAAAATTCATCTAGTACATTTAAATCCTTCAAAATATAAATAACTTAATCTTTCTCTCTTGAGACAATATTAATGATGCACCAGGCAACACAATTTTCCCATCCCTTGTAACTGGGTGCAAATCTTGTCTAATATTCATTGCTTGCATATCAAGACGAGATTTATAAGTGTCCTTTTTCTTATTCTTCACATTCAAAAGAGTTTCCAAAATACTTTCACATATTTTTTTCTCTATATGCATCACATCTAAAGTATGTCGTATCAAAAGATCTTTCAAATATGGAAGTTTGAAGAAAATACTTTTCTTGTCCCAATTATCCCCCTTAGTCTTGTGAGATATTTTTTTAACATTTGCTTAAAATATTCCCATCAAGATTTTGCACTTGAATAAGTATATCATCACCTTCTAATGGTGGGGGTGGTGTTTCCTTCTCAATGTTCCATTATATCTAGATTTATCCTTTCTCCATTAATGACTCAATGGAAAATAACTCCAATGACCCATACAGTCCTCCTTTTCTCCATTAGCTTGTCTCATTGAAGAAGCACCCTTGTGGCAACAAGAAAAAGCAAGTTTTCCCTTAGTACTCCAATCAGATAACATCCCATAAGTAGGAAAATAATTGATAGTCCACAAAAGAACTATTGAAAGATTAAAATTTTGATGTGTAGTTGCATCAAATGTTTGTATACCCATATTCCAAAGCTCTAACAATTCTTCCATTAGGGGTTGTAGATAAATATCAATAGCATCACCAGAGCCATCAGGACTAGGAATGAGCATAGACAAAATAAAATTAGGTTGTTTCATGTACATCCAAGGTGGAAAATTATAGGGAATAAGAATAATAGGCAAAATGATATATGGTGATTTAAAATTATTGAATGGTTGGAAACCATCACTAGCCAGACCTAGTCTGACATTTCTTGAATCTACAGAAAATATTTGATGAATTTCATTAAACTTTTTCCATGCTAAAGAATCATCAGGATGGTGCAACTTCCCATCATCACTCTTATCGTGATGCCATCTCCTTAGTTTAGATGTTTTTGTGGACATAAATATCTTTTGAAGATGAGGCTTTAGTGGGAAGTAACACAATACATTTGTTGGTACTTTCTTACCATTTTCTTTTAATTTCTCTTCCCCTCTACGCTTGTCATGTTTCCACCATGAAGTATTACATAATCTGCATTAATCAAGAACATTATCTTCTTTCCAAAATAGCATACAGTCATTCACACATCCGTCAACCTTGTTATACAAGGTTGAGTCATCTGGGAATAATTCATCTTTCATCTATTCAAGTATAATTGTAAAAGAATGATTACTCCATTTTCCAAAACTCTTTATGTGAAGTAACTTCACTAAGGTAGACAATTTTGAACCCTTTGAGCCCTTATAAAGGGGTTTATCGAGGTCATCTAACAACCTAAAGAATTTTTTAGCTAAATTGTTAGGTTCCTCTTCATTTCTATGATGATTGTGAAATTCCATTTCTTCCATGTTTGTCTGAAAATTATGATGGTTAACGTGAATATCTTCAAGAAGTTCTAACATCTCATCATCATTTCCATCATCTTCTTGATTGTCATTATTTGGAGTATCTGAGTTCGAGTTCGAGTTATGAGTTGTGGGGGATGTGGGGTTATGAGTTCTTGAGTTGTGGGGGAGGTGGTGGTGGGGGTTGGGGGGTTATGAGTTATTGAGTTATTGAGTTATTTGGTTTTGAGTTAAAAGCCCTCAAAAGCGTCTAGAGATCGCTTTAAGGGGCTTTTTAGATGCCAATTGAGTGATAAGGCATTGAGGCTTTAAACACTCATTTTAACGAGGGTTTAGCCTCATATGCGTGCATGTGTATGTGTATGCGCATAATGCGCATAGGTGCATAATCCTGTTTCACCATGATGATACAATAAAGTATAACTCCTCATCATACCATAAACCAATAAGTGTGTTTTTACCAAATCACGAGGAATGGAAGAAGTATTACCACAACAAATGCATGGACACCTAATTTCATTTCCACCAACTTTTTCATAGGCACATATTAAAACTTTTCAACACCAATTTCATATGTTGGGTCATCAAGTCGATCATCAATAAGACTAATCCATTTCTTATTTGGTACCATTTTCTACAAAAAAAATCATACTTTTTTTTAAATAAGCATCTATAATTGTACTTGAGAATTTAGAACTGTTTCATTTAGATGGTTATCATTATGCAAATAATGGACAAATTACACATTTAAATAAACAATAAATCTATTACGCAAGGGAAAATTAGGAATGAAATAACATGGAAAATATTGCATATTTCTTTTATCATTCAAGTGAGTAGTTAATTCACTTTTCTAAGAGAGAGAATTCAAACTAGGCAATATGGGTAGTCACCCAGGCAGTCAAAGCAGACAGTCTAGGGCTCCTACTACAATTGCAGTAAACCAGTAAGTCCTCATAGTGTTTTTTGTTAGTATTTTTTTAGTTCCTCCGTCTCATATTATTGCTTCTTATTATTTTATCCTTTATCCCACATTTACAATCATAATCTGACTATTTTTGTGTTTCATTTCCTTGCGATACATTCCTCCGACTATGTTCTAATCCTAGGACTACGTTTCTTAATTAGATTTGACCTACGTCTCCTCCTGGTCCCAAATTTACTACTACTATTTGCATTTTTTTCTTTTATAATTACTTCCATCTAAAAATCCTCTCACGACTATTGTTTCTTTCATGTTTCCATTTATTTTTTTAGACCTCTTCTTCCTTGTTCTGTATTTTCTATTTCGTAAACACCTATTACTGTTGTTTACATGTTTAGAATAAACTATTAAGAGGGAGGATCTACAACATATTAGAACAATTAAGACCCCACATTTATTTATAGTATTAGACATAGATATAAAGACTACTATAAGGACCCCATCCTATTAGTTTTCAAGTACTAAAAAATGAATAGTATACAAAATGAAACCATGGTTAAAGATAAAAACAATTACAGTAAGCAGCCATAACGGTGAACTTAATCATAGCTTCTTCACAAGTGTGGATAGCAACTAATTAGTTAGAAAAAAAACTTCATTAGTTATCAAGGTGTCTTCCTAGGTGCTCTTATGTGCCCAATACTTTGGGTAGGCCACCGTAAACTAGACTCCCAGGCCCTCAAGTGCTAAGTATGGTGCTCTTAGGAGCCCTATGCTTTGGAATCTAGGTCTACTTAGGTCATCTTGTGCCAAATTGGGTATGACTTAGGTGAAACTCGTGCAAACTAGGATATAGAGAAATGTATGTCAAACAAGGGCCAATTTGGTCTACTTTGGTGATTATAGGGTAAAAAATGTTTGATAAGTCCAAATGGGGTCTAATTTGGAAAATAGTTCTGAATCAGGTAATATAGGTCTGATTTGGGGAAAGTCAGACTGATTTTACAAAATTAGGTATTATTTAATTTACTATAGGACAAACTAGGGGAACCTATGTCTACTTAGGTCATGTAATGTTGAATTAGGTCTGACTTAGGTCAAATTAGTCCAACATAGGTAAAATGAGGTTTAAAAATATTTTAACATTGTTTACTCATTCCCTATAACTAAATTCTCCCTCCTAATATTTTACTAGGCCATTTATGATTAAAAATAGATGAAAGGATAGAAATATATAAAAATTGATGTAGATATCCTAAGAATGAGAGAACTAACATAATAAGCATGTAGAAAAACTCCAAATTTTGTGCATAAGAGACACATAATTACATTACATTTAATAATGCCTGAAGAGAAAGCCACCAAATAATTTAAAACTATTTTACTTCCTGAAACAAAATGGAGGATATCATCAAAAAGGTACCTTAAAATTATTTTTATTCCATCTTTATACCCTTCCATTTATCTCCTATTAAATATCCAAAAACCTATGCCAATACACACAGGGAATCTAAGAAACAATTTGTTGAATGAAACCCACTCTCTATGAAGTTCTCCCACTATTTACTTACGGTTTCTATTTTTAATCCTTACCCAACACCCTAAATTATCCACCTATTTATCTCTAATAATCCCATGCTCAAGTTTTCCATTAGAAATTATATCAATATATACCATTTAATAGAAATACCTTAATGAGAGGAAAAAAATCTACCACACTTCTCTCCTCTCCAAGAAGTTATTTGTTAATTTCATATTTATTTCAAAAATTGTGATAAATGACGTATACCAACATAACATAAATAAGAACAACTTCATTATATAAGTGACTTGATGAGTTTGTGAACATGAGTTTGTGATTATGATTTATATTGGATTAACATTTTGAGTGTCTGGGACCGTGGATACATATCCTTTATTTGCTAATAATGCATAAAAAAAGCATGTGACATGTACACATTAGCATTGATGTATATGTTTTATATTATAAATATTCATTGTTTATTATATATTTTTTCATTTTTCATTTTTATTTAAATAAGTTCCCTCAAGGATAAATATATCTTGAGCCAAATGGATATATTTTGTATTTTACATTCCTAAGCAATATTTTCACCAATATATCTAGACAAGTTATAAACTTGTCATGTTCTTTAAAATATACACCATTAATTTTATCTTATTTGGTGCCTTTTATCTATTGAGCAATGGACCAACACCTTTGTTCACATGCATGGCACGTATGTGTTCACTAGTGGTATGACAACAAGAATGTGATTGTAAGGAATATCGATATAAGTTAAGTAACCCAGGAACATCAGTATCGGTACTGTTATAATGACTATAACCTATTAGCTACAAAATGAATACTATACAAAATGATATCATGATTAAAATAAAAAACAATTATTGTAAGTAGCTATAAAAGTTAAGTTAATTATAGTTGCTTCAGAAGTGTGGATAGAAACTAATTCGTTAAGAAAAAAACTACCTTTGCTATCAAGTTGTATTCTTGTAAGGAACCTGACCTGTGTTTTGGGATAACCCTATTTGCTTTGTTTAAGTATGTTTCTTAGCTCCCTGCTCTAATCATGTGAGATGTAATTAGGGAATGTTGGAGGCATGAATCCCTTGTTTGGGCTTGTTTTCTTGATGCTTGTGTTTTGTGGAGAGATTTTGGTGCAAATTGCAATTTACACAGGATAGGGGTTGATATTCAATTTTGCCACCTCTAGTGTGTTCCTTCTCTCTCTTGGCATCATCTAGAGGGATGAGATAGAGATGGATGCCTTGTTTGATTGGTGACATCCTTGGTGATGTTTGCACTCATGCTTGAGGTGTATCTTACATCTAAGAGTGTTGTCTCAGGCTTGAGATCCTTGTTGGGACCATGTATTGGTTGTGGGTGTCTTGAGGTGACCTTCTATCAGTTTTGTGATGTCTCTAGATACACTATATAGGGTTGTGGCACCTAGGGTTTCATCCCTATCAGTTTGTGAAGGGAGGAGCAGATGTGTATCACCCATGACCCAAGAAGAAGGCTTAGTGGGCGAGCCATATCTCTTATCACCTTCTTGCATGGTGTTTCATCTGGCCTTTCTTCATGGACATGTGCCATCTAAGGTTCTTAGGTGGTGACACCTTTCCTTTGTTCTTTCTTTCAACTCTCTTATATATATGTTTCTTTCTCTCCATGCAAGAGAATCCTTTGGCCATCTTTGCTTTCCTCTTACTTGGTGGACGACCTTGAGCTTAAGGAGTGATATCCATTGGAAGCTTAGTGGATGAGCCTAAGCTTGTGGTGTGCTCCTTTCATCATCTTCCTTGGTAAGACAAGATCCTTAGCTCTTGTTTCTCTTATTTCTTCTTCTCGGCCATGGACCTTGGTTGCTTCTCTTTCCCTCTCATGAAATCATAACCATGGTTCCCTCTTCTCTTGGAGGTGTTGTGGTGATCAAGCTTGTAGGATCTTCTTCTATCTTGAGCTCGCGAAGCTTGGAGTATGATTTTTGAGATTAGAGTTTGTGGTGATCCTTGAGGCAGGTTATATAACTCTAAACCCTCTTTGTTATTATCACCTTTTACTTTTTATCTTGCTCTTGATCTATGGTTAATTATTGCTTGAATGCTAGTAACTTTTCCTTGGTAGCCTTGTGTTCTGTTTTGGAAAATGAGCTTGCTTAGTTGCTGCTAGCGTTGCACCTTCTTTTACCTTGTTTATAATGTTGTCGTAGGGTTGAAGATGGGGAGGCTGATAGGTATGTGAAGGCTGACACATAGGTTAGATTGTTGGGCTTTGGGTGGTCGTCACGACCTATGACGCCCCTGTCTGTTACCCTTGTGGAGGGTTGTCACGACATTGGTTAGTGCTAGGATGACTCGTTATGACCGTCATGCCTTTAGGAATGAGTGGGCTGAAGTTATATGAGGGTGATAGTTTGTTGGCGGTTGTTGAACCGATATGAAGTTGATCGGGCTGCCTAGTGTGTTGGCTGTTATGGCTTGGTCATCACAACTTGTGATGTCTCACTTGGGCGGAGGCCAAATCATCTTGGTGACTGTGTCGCTTCCCGACATGGCTTGATGCATGGCTAGCTCGTTGCTTTGGGGGCGTTGTTGTCCGAAACCCTATTAGCCGTTACAACTTAACGTGTTGTTGAAACCCTGATCATTACGATGCCACTATGAGTGTTGCCTGATACACCACGATGTTGTTATCCCTTTGATGCCATTTCATCTATGGATATAGTTGCCCGATACAAGGAGTTGGTTGCCACCCTCTCCTTAGGTGTGACAGTGCGATATACTAACCCTAGATGTTTAAATGCTATGCCTCCTTAAAGGGTTTCCTGAGACCTTGTAATGCTCAACTGATACATCAAGACAATCCATCAGATGTACCTTATTGTGTGTTGCCCGACATGGTTTGGTTGCTCGTTACACCCTAAATGGTGGTGATAGTCACACTCCCTAGAGATGACAAAAAAATATGTCTTGTGATGCCAAACCGATACAGACATTGGGTAGGTAGGCCAATACCCTATCTTGGTATGGATGTTTGATACCTTTGAAGGACAAACTGATACCCTTTGTTAGAACCCAAGTCGATGCCTTGTGGTGGTGGTTGAGACACACCATGTTGATGCTAGGGTCTCGTAGTGATGATGTGATACTCTATGGAGAAGTTGTAAGTATGATGTGAGGGTTATGTTCCCATAACATTTATCTTATAACATATGTCATGATGATAACGAAAGTGATAACCTAAGGGTGGTTGTTGATCCAACCTTGTAAACCCTAATCTAGTGAAGTGAAACCCTAACTGTTATGATGTAAAACGTATGATGTGATGTGTATTGCATGAATCATATGATATGACGATGTTGATGATGCATTGCCTTCTTGTTATCAGTTTCTAACCATGCAAGTGATACCAATTGATGTACATAGCCAGGTATGAGCTATGATGGTTATGATCTATTGGACATTAGTCCTTGTGATGGACATTGGTCCTTGTGATGGACATTGGTCCTAGTGATGGACATTGGTCCTTGTGATGTACATTGGTCCTTGTGATGGAAATTGGTGAATAGCAGGCATAAAGAGACATGATGTGATGAGAGAACACCTATTATGTTTCATTTGTTCTCATGAGGAGTTATGCCTTGTGTACGTAGATCTTGTTTAGAGATTATATGTTGTAACTTGATTGATGCTTAAAGATGTTTAAACTAATCTAATTAATCAAGTGAAATCTAATAATGTAGTTTGCCTTGTGCCATAGATCCATTCTAGTTTCAGGTTTATTATTGGATGGTGAAACGAGTTTAACTTGAAGTGTATATTTTTAAATATGTGGGGCACAAGTCGAGTAATTCCTTGTATCCTTAAATACATGATGTGTGAGACGACCATGCATGAGTCAATCTCATTGTGATATTAATGTCCATGTGTGAGCTACTCCTTTTGTTAGAATGGCTGTCCGTGAGCCTATTCTTCTAGCGTCATACATGTACCAAGGTGGGCTAGTTATGATTATATATGTGGATGGCCATGCATGAGCCAATCCCTGAAATTGACTATATGTCATTTTTGTAGTTGACTGATATCTCTCTGCGGTGTTTTCTCTTATGCTGACCAAGAGATGTGGTGAGGTCTTGGATTTTGGCCCTTCCATTAGACCTTGTGTGGCACCAATTTTGACTTATCAAGTGGTCAGTTGGATTTGGGTGGTACAACCCAAATCCTTGGGGTATAATGAAATACATAATTAGCCGTGTAGTATAATTATATAGGTACAAATACAAAAACATTAGTTGAGGCCTTGATTGATCTTTATACAATATTGGTGATAGAAAATATATACATTCTTCATATTCCTTTTATATTATTTAGATGTTTCATAACTCAATAGTAAATGCTTTTCCTATTAATAATCATTACTTGCTTCACTTAATTGTAAATGTATTGCTTCTTAGTTTATCTTATATGTGATAATAATAGAGTCGGTGGTGAGTTATATCTCCCTCTAAGATTTGGAATCTCACCCCGTGGCTTTCCCACACCCTTTTTAGGTGGACGAGCACGAAGAGGTAGAGATCGTGCAGAGGAGGTTGAGAAACAACAAGAGGAGCAGTAGCTGATAAGGTTGGAAGTGTTGTTGGATGTCTTTTGTTGATAGAATCCTAGAGTCATCCCTGTACACTCGGGTCTTTGGGAAGGTTTTGTAGTTGCTTCACATATGTGCTTGTTTATATGGTTGGCTTGTGCCCTTTGTATACTAGATATGGCAGAATCATGTATATATATTCTGGAACAGTTCTTTTGTTACAGGTTGACATCATGCCTTGTGAATTCTTTGAGGCATGAAAGGACTTATATGTGAAGGTTCTTGATATATGTCTATTTTATGAAAAAGGTTTTAAGTTTTAGTTTTTTCAGTAATCTATTCGTTAATCTTTCTTCTACGGTTATGTTTTGAGTAATCTCACTTTGTGTTGCGTAGGGCGTCACATTTGGTGGTATCAGAGCTTTAGGTTCACTGAGTCTACAGGGACCTAGGACTAGGGTTTGTGTCTATTCTAGTATCCTCTCGTCTATCTTATATTCACTTATGCTTATGTAGAAGAAGAAGAGAAATCTTAAAGATGTCTGGAGAATAAGAAGAACATGCTATTGAGAGCAGTGTTGTTGCAACAAGTGGTGATGCAATGAACCATGTATGAGAAGATCGGGTGTCTGAAGTCCCCCAGTTTGACCCAGCCATGATAGAAAACACTACCTTTCAATTGCTTTTTGGGTAGTTTATGGCAACAATGACTCATATGGCGGACATGATGCCTGCACCTCAGCCTAGGGCACCCGTTCCCCATATTGAATCTTTGGGTACTGGGAAGAGTTTCGAGCAGATTCTCCATTTTGGGGCATGTTATATCTGCAGAAGGAGTACACATAGATGCTAAGAAGGTAGAGTCTGTGATAGAATGGGAATAGATGAAGAGGCCAACGGAAGGGTGCACTTTTCTAGGTTTAGCAAGATATTATTAGAGGTTCATCAAGGACTTGTGTGCCATTGCCCTACCCATAACAAAGTTAATAAGAAAGGATGTACTGTTCATTTGGGAAGATAGATGTCAACATACTTTTCTGACGTTGAAGGAGAAGTTGACAAGTGCACCGGTTCTGGTTTTTCCTGAGAAAGGAAAGGGATACATTGTCTTTTGTGATGCATCCAAGAATGGTTTGGGATGTGTGTCGATGTAGGACAAGCAAGTAGTTTTTTCTTCTTCTTGACAGCTTAAGAAACACAAGGAGAACTACCCAACCCACAACTTGGAGTTAGTTGTTGTAGTTCATGCTTTGAAGATTTGGAGGCACTACCTGTATGGGGAGAAGTGTCAGATCTTCACAGATCATAAGAACTTGAAGTACATCTTTTCACAGTAGGAGTTGAATATGAGACAACGTCGTTGGATGGATTTGATCAAAGATTACAACTGCATGACTGATTATCATCCAGGAAAGGCGAATGGCATACCAGATGTGATGAGTAGGAAGTCATCATCCTCATCCATGGATAAAAGTCAATTGAGTTCTTTGATGTGCCACAAGCGATACATGTTGGACTCCTTTCATCAAATGAATGTTAAGTTGGAAGTCTCCTTGTTGGCCGATTTGTTGGAATAGTTACAAGTAAAGCCTATGTCGAGACATTAGAAGAGAGAGGCACAACAGACAGATATTGTGACACAATAGATTAGATTAGAGTTTGACAGTGAGAAACGTGATGGTTTTCATGAGACAGAAAATGGGAGAGTTTGTTACCATAGCAGGATAGTGGTTCCTGATGTTGATAATCTGAGGGAGAAGGTGTTGGAGGAATCTCATTCATCTATGTATGCTATGCACCCATGTAGTACCAAGATGTACCACAATTTGAAGGATATGTATTGGCAGCCAGGCTTGAAGAAGGATGTAGTTGAGTTCTTTGCAAGATGTGTTGTATGCCAACAAGTCAAAGATGAGCTTCAGAAGCCTGTAGGACCATTGTAACCGTTTCTGATACCTCAGTGGAAATGGGATCATGTAACTATGGACTTTGTGGTTAGTCTGCCTAGGATAGCTAAATGTTATGATTCCATTAGGGTGATCATTGACAGGTTGACCAAGTCAGAAAATTTCCTCCCCGTGAAGACAACGTTCATAGTTGAGAAGCTTGCTCAAGTCTATGTTGATGAGATAGTGTGTTTGCACGATGTTCCAAAAACTATGGTGTCTGATAGAGGTCCTCATTTTACGAGTTGCTTTCGGGAGTGGCTGCACATAGCGTTGGGTACATAGTTAAAGTTCAACACTACTTTCCACCCATAGATAGATGTTTATTCTGAAAGGACCATCTAGATCTTGGAGCATTTGTTGAGGGTTTGTGTGCTTTAGTTCTCAGGAAGTTGGGATGTACATCTCAGTTTGATAGAGTTTGCCTACAAAAACAGCTATCAGAGTAGCATTGATATGACACCATATCAAGCATTGTATGGGAGACGTTATAGATCTCCATTGTGTTGGTATGAGGTAGGTGAGTTTGAACTTATTGGCCCTGAGCTTTTACAATAGACAACCGAGAAGATCAAAGTGATACAACAACAGTTGAAGGCATCACAAGACAGACATAAGTCGTATGTAGATAATCTTCATAGACCCTTGGAGTTCCAAGTGGGAGACAAGGTATACCTAAAGGTTTCTCCTTGGAAGGGTGTTCTAAGGTTTGGGAAGAAGTGTAAGTTGGCCCCCAGGTATATGAAACCTTACCCAGTTGTGGTACATGTCGAGAAGGTGGCTTACCGGTTGGATTTTCCACCTGAGTTGCATATGTTACATCTAGTGTTCGATGTCAGCATGTTGAGGAAGTGTCATCCAGACACATAATCCGTGTTATAGCCTGTGGAGGTGGAGCTTGCTAAAGATGTGACCTATGTAGAAGGTCCAGTGTTGATCCTTGATTGGAGAGTGAAGAAGTTGAAGAGGAAGGACCTTGTGCTTGTGAAGGTTATTTGACATCATCATGGTGTTGAGGAAGCCACATGGGAGCTCGAGGAAGAGATGAGGAGGAAGTACCCTTCCCTTTTATCTTAGGATTTCAGGGGCAAAATCACTGCTAGGGGTTTATGGCTTGTAAGGACACTGACTTGTGTTTAGGGATAACCTTATTTGCTTTGTTTAAGTATTTTGCTTAGCTTCCTTCTCTAATCATCTGAGATGTAAGTAGGGCATGTTGGAGGCTTGAGTCCCTTGTATGAGATTGTTTGCTTGATGCTTGTGTTTTGTGGAGAGGTTTTGGTGCAAATTGCAATTTACCCAGGATAGGGGTTGATATGTAATTTTTCCACCTCTAGTGTTCTCCTTCTCTCTCTTAGCATCATCTATAGAAATGAGATAGAGATGGACACCTTGGTTGAGACTTGGTTGAGTGGTTACATCCTTGGTGATGTTTGCACTCATGTTTGAGGTGTATCTTACACCTAGGAATGTTGTGTTGGGTTTGAGAGCCTTTTTGGGGCCTTATATCGGCCGTGGGTGTCTTTAGGAGGCCTCCTATCAGTTTTGTGGTACCTCTAGATACACCATATCGGGTTGTGGCACCTAGGGTTTTGTAAGGCCCATGAACTTGCTTAATGAGTTGAATAAGCTTAATTACCATAATTGAATGCCTAGAACCCAAATCTAACCTTTGATATGTTTTGAAATCATAAGGCAATATGAATTTTCAAATTTGTTCCAATTTGGACACTATTTGAGCAAGTTATGTAATTTTCTGTACATTTTGGACTTTTCTACAATTTACCCAATTGAGGGGTTTCTTTGCAATTTGTCATATACATTATATTCCTTAGATGTTATATTATCATTCTTGAGTGTTTTGAGCCATGGGGCTCCTATTTGAGCCATGGTTTGAAGGTGTTTTCCTCAAGGATATTTTAGGATTTACCCCTTCATGGATGAGCTACCTGTAGTAGCTATCAACTAATGAATTATGTGATTGGCTGGGAAATTTGACAAAGGAAATCTAAGCAGGTCTATATGTATGGTGGCAGAGCTTCTTGTGTGAGTTCTTGTATATTCTTAATAGTTTAAGGTCATAGACACATGGGGAAGCTACTTTTACACCTCATGCTTGCTTCCATCCTTATCCATGGGCTATATTTACCTCTTCCTTGCCCAAGTATGAAACTATGGTTGCTTTCTCTTTCCTCTAACCTGGATCAATGACTCCACTCTATTTTTCTATGGAACCAAGTGCTCTAAGGTATAAGACAACCTCTTTATGGAGAAGAAGGTCTCCTAGACCTCCATCTAGCCCTACCTAGGGTTTCCAAGGTCATCTTCTTGGGATTTCAACCAAGGAAAGTTATTTTCTTCCTTCCTTCTCCATTTCTCTTGCTCTTCTCCTTCCTTAGACCTTCCTCCAGGTCGAAATCTTGCTGTTCCATGGTGAAAGTGGCTCTAGAACTCAAAAACTTATCCTTCTTGTTTCTTTTTCTAGGGTTTTGCTTCTTTGTTGAGACAGGTGCCTATTTGGCCAAGTTCAGATCCGAATCCAAGGTTTTCTTGCCCTATTAGCTTGAAATTCTTTCTGTTTGTGATCTGACCTACTCTATAGAGGCGATTTATATAACATTCTTCACTTATATTGCTTACTAGAAGCTTGTTAGTTCATGTTTATGCTTTAATGTGATGATCTAAGCATAAAGAAACCATGCTTGTTTAGAATTATGAATTTTTGTGGTGTTCCCTATTTTGTTCCAGTTCTATATGAACTTGTAAACATGTGTACGACCTTTCTAAGGTGTAACATGATCTGGTACAGGTTGATAGCATCAACCTATGGTGCTTAGCACAGAATAATTGATGGTTCAAATTAGGGTTCTCAAGCTATTTCCTTCCCTGTCACCCAACCGATGGTAATACCATTCAATAACCAATGGTGTTGCTATATTGGAAACTGATGTTTGTGATCAAGGGTGTCAAATTTATGGTGACAACCTATGGTCACCCCCTTAGGTAAGGTTTTGGCTCAATTAGACGTTTAATTATCATCTACTAAGTATTCTGATAATGTTATCAATCAATGATGAAATTAACTTAATATTTGATGGTGTTAACAATGTATTATTGATCTAACAACCAATGGTGACCTAATGATCACAATTAATGGTGTATCAGGTCATCATCATATATGATGAATTAAGAATGTAATTGTAGATTTGACTAAACCTTAAACTAGTGGTTCCTTGGTTCAATTGATCTAATGGTTAGACTTATACTTCAATTGATAACCTTGAACAATAAACCTGATCCAAAGAATAATATTGGATGCTTAAACATCCAATGTATTAGAATAAATCACATGGTAATATATGTGGGTCCTAGTGATGATAATTCAATGGTCCAATACCATTAATTTTTAGTCCTACCTTTTCCATCATATAGTTATATTTGATAAATCACTATAATAAGTGGATGTGTAACTCCCATGTGATCTAGCTTGTTATACCTAACCTTAATGCAATTATATGATGTTTATTTGCTATAATCAGACCTTTTGAATGATTAATGTGATAATGAATTACACTCTTCTTGTGTTGAAACCACAATGTAGTACTATTTGAATATCATAGTGCCTTGCCATGTTAATATATTGGGACATATATGTGCTAATGATCATTTGAGCCTTGTTTAAGGCATGGAATGATGATGATAACCTTACTATGAATAATGTGATGGTCTTAACGACCTTTAGGCATGTTTGAAGCCATGATTGAGGTGAAATTCTCTTCATGTTCCAATAAGGGTTAAAACCCTGGAACTTGTGATAAGATATTGGTATCTTGTAAAACTATGATGATAAGTGTGGTCCATTAATTTGCAATGAATGATAGCATTTGGTAATGTGATTAAGATTTATATCTCAAATGTTTTATACCTTTTGAAGTTGTTATACATATACTCTTGTTAGAAAATAATTAGGGTTTGAATGTCCATTTGTATGATTTAGCCTTAATTCACCCAATTGGCATAACTAATTAAGTGAAACTCTAATCATGTAGTGCCATGTGACATAGATCTATCTGAGTGTAAGAAATTGCCAGCTAGTGAAACGAGTATTCCTTTGGGATACTCGGAGCACATACCAATGAGTATGCAGGGTGCTTGTCATCCTGAATTCAAGTGTTAGGGAAGATGACAGTGGTCATACCTAGCCCTCAGTTTGAGAATGCTTGCATTCGTGTCTCAGTGATTGTATATATATGATGAGATTGGAGAACAATTGTGGTTGTACCTCAGATGGTAGGGTATGCGTACCTACTTTCACTAGTGTCATACCATGTACCAAGGATGGACTAGGTTGTTAGTACCTTGACCTTATGTGTCACTATGGCGGACCCATACTGACCAGGGGCGGAGAAGAACTTAGGAGTCCAGCTCTTCCTAGATCTTGTATGGCACTGATTTTGACTTAGTAGTGGTCAGTTGGGACTTGAGTAATATTTCTCAAATCCCTCAGGGCAATGTAGTAAAAGAAGTGATATAAGTTGTGTACTATGCTGGCTATGGTTAACTACGTCTCACATTGTTTGATTAGTCTTTAACTTGACTTTATACTATTCAGTGTTTACAAAATAATATCATATGACCTTTGAGTAATTATACTTCTTGTCAAGTTAATTTGCTTAATGGCTTAGTATGCTTAACCTATTCAATCTGCTTAAATTGCTTATTCATTACTATATCTACTCAGTTCATTTACTGTCATCAATATGTTATAATCAATATATGTTGGAGAGAGTTATATCTCTCGTTGGGACTGGGTCTCACTCATGGGTCACCACCTTATTTTTTTTAGGTGGTCACGGGCAACGAGGTTGAGGTCGCACTATGGAAGAGAACCACCATGGTGTTCAATAGATTCAGAAGGTTGGTTAGTTGTATATGTTAGTAGTAGAGTCCTTGTGTCATCCATGTACTCTCAAGTCTGGGTATGGGATGTGTTTTTTTAGATGATATACGTGTATTAACACAAGATTTTGGTAGTATGTCAATGTTTGTAAATATATGACATGTACATGTGAACTATCTTTTTTATGAAGGATGTGATTGAGGTCTTGGGACCCATATGTGAATATTTTTTACAATATATGAGAATGGAATGATGGACCTTTATGTAAATGTTATAGAGTTCATTTACATTATTGGAATTGGTTTTAATTACTCTGCATTTTTGACAATGTGATTAATTAGTAGTTGATTGTGTTTTGTGTTTTGAGTAATCTCATTTAGTGTGACGAGGTGTCACAGTTAAGTTGGTATCAGTGCTCTTGGTTTACTGAGTCTACATGGACAAAGGACTTAGATTTGAGTTTGTTCTTATCTATCCAACATATATGATCATAGTTTATGCTTATGCAAATATGTCTGGAGTACATGAAGAACATATTGAGAGTAGCTATGTTGCACTAGGAGGAGGTTGTAGGAGGTAGGAACACGATGAGAGATTGCCAGAAGAAGGTCCAGAGCCACCATCTATGCCTCATCTAGACCCAACAATGATGGCCAATCCTGAGTTTCAGTCTATGTTTAGACAGATGATGGACACAATTACACATGTCGCTGACAGAGTGCCAGCACCTCAAGCTAGGGCAGCCTCCTCTAATGTGGAGTCCCAAGGTGATGGAAAGACATTTGAACGTCTTAGATGTGTTGGGGCAATTGAATATGTAGGTACTTCTGATCCTGTAGACGTTGACATGTGGTTGACAGAGCTGGAAAAGGCATTCAAAATCCTAAACATCGTTGAACAAGACAAAGTTAAGCATGCAGTATACTTGTTGAAGGGTAGTGTTGGCCACTAATGGGCCATAGAAGAGGAGAAAAGGTGAGGAGTTGTGATAGGATGGGAGGAGTTTCGGAGGGAATTTATTATTCGATATTTTCTAGAGACCTATCTAGATGAGAAAATCTCTTAGTTCGAGAAGATTCGTCAGGGAGCTATGATTATCAATGAGTATGAATCAAAGTTTATGGAACTTCTAAGGTTCTGCCCTCACATGGAAGTAACAGACAAGGAAATGATTTAGATATTTGAGAAGCGTCTGAGTACGAAGTTGACTACTACAACATCATCCTTGGAGAATAGGGAAAGGTTTTCCACCTTTGTGGAATTTGTCAAGCGGATTGAGAGGTCTGCCATAGAGAAGCGTGAAGCTAATGCTAAGAAGTGATCTATGCAGTTTCAAGGGCAGACATCTGGAGGCTTTAAGAAGCCAAGGTTTTTCCCACTGCCATCGCAATCAAGGTCAACCTTCACTGAACCAAGATCACATGCACCGTCACAGTGGACCCCAAGTAGGGGTAGAGGTCACAGTTTTCCACTGACAGGAGCTTGTAGTTCATCATCAGTCTCAGTTACAGGGTCATTTACACCACAAAGTGATAAGCGAGTGTGTCATCAATGTGAACAGATAGAGCATATTAGATGGAATTTCCATATGAAGGTTGAGGAGGTGACTCAACAGCCAAGGCAGAATCAATAAGGATCACAACAACAACAATTTGGTACTGGTAGTGGCAGAGTACATGGTCAGGAACCCACGTAGGATCCTCAGGATAGGTGAGTAGAGGATGTAAATGACAGCAGGCGAAAACAAGGTTCTATGCCATGACCCATCCGGAAGTAGTGGTCAATCCACGAGTCGTTACAGGTCAGATGGAATTATTTCATTCTGATTTGTCTGCTTCTTGTTTTGTATTTGTGTCAGTAGATCTGGGTGCGACACACTCTTTTATCACCAGAGAGGTGATAGGTAGATGTTATCTACCTGTTAGTCTTATATCTGATAGCCTGCGATAGAGACTCATTTGGTTGATTCTGCCGAGTTGCGGGAAGTGTGGTCTTCTTGCGTTCTTTCTTTTTCTGGACACTTACATTTAAGTGGATCTTTTGCCACTTGACATGCATGGTTTTATGTAATCCTAGGAATGGATACCTTGGAAAAATGCAAGGTAGTCTTGGAATGTAGTAGTAAGATGGCAACATTCCATGATGGAGATCTACAATGGATTTTCTAGGGTGATAGGAAGATTCTTCCTACATGTTTGATGTCAGTTATGACAGCTGAGCAGTTGTTGAGACAAGGATGTGAGGCTTTCTTAGCTCATGTTGTGGATACCAAGGCAGAAGGTCCTAGTATCCAGGAAGTACTAGCGGTGCGAGAATTCAAGTATGTCTTTCCTGAGGAATTTCCTAGCATTCCCCCTCCTAGAGAGATTGAGTTTGAGATCAATCTTGTTACTAGAACACAACCCATAGCACAGTCAACATACAGAATGGTGGCAACAGAGATGCATGAGTTAAAGAAATAGTTACAAGAACCATTAGAGAAGAGTTTTATCAGGCCAAGCACTTCCCCTTGGGGTGCTCTCATGTTGTTTGTTAAAAAGAAGGATGGTTCAATGAGGCTGTGTATAGACTAAAGACAGTTGAACAAGGTGATAATAAAGAATAAGTATCCTTTGCCGAGGATTGATGATCTTTTTGATCAATTGAGAGATGCCACTGTGTTTTCAAAGATAGACCTGAGGTCATGTTACCATCAGTTGAGAATTTAGGTTGATGACATAACCAAGTCAGATTTTAGGACATAGTATGGTCATTATGAGTTTGTGGTTATACCAATTGGGCTAACCAATGCACCTACAACATTTATGGATCTGATGAATAGGGTGTTTAGACCATATCTTGAAAATTGTGTGGTCATGTTCATAGATGATATCTTGATATACTCTAAGGATAGTCAACAACCTGAGAAACAGCTTCGCCAGACATTGACTTTGTTGAGGAAGCATCAACTATATGCTAAGTTCAGCAAGTGTGAATTCTGGTTATCTGAAGTGTCTTTTCTGGGCTATGTTATATCTACAAAAGACATTTGTGTTGATCCTAATAAAGTGGAATCTGTACTAGAATGGGAATAACCCAAGATACCAATAGAGATCTGTAGTTTCCTAGGTTTGGTAGGCTACTACAGAAGGTTCATCAAAGACTTCAGTTCTATAGTGTTACCCCTAACTAGGTTAACCAGGAAGGATGTTCCTTTTACTTGGAATGACAAGTTTCAACGTTCTTTCCAGTTGTTGAAAGAAAAGTTCACTAGTGCACCGGTGTTAGTACTGTCAGAGCAGGGGAAAGGCTATATTATCCTTTGTGATGCTTCAAAGAATGGGTTAGGATGTGTGTTGATGCAGGATACAAATGTAATTTCTTTTGCTTTGCGACAACTTAAGAAACATGAGGAGAATTACCCAACACATGATCTGGAGCTTGCAGCAGTGGTCCATGCCTTAAAGATATGAAAAACTATCTTTATGGAAAAAAGTGTTAGATCTTCACTGACCACAAGAATCTACAGTATATCTTCTCAAAACACGAGCTGAATATGAGGTAGAGGAGATGGATGAAACTGATTAAGGATTATGATTTCACAATAGACTACCATCTAGGGAAAACAAATGTGGTAGTTGATGCATTGATAGAAAGACATCTTCATTAGCAACGGTATATAATGCACAATTAAATTCCTTGATGTGCCATAAGAGAGATATGCTAGTGTCTCTTTGCCAGATGAATGTAGAGTTAGAAGTTTCCTTACTGGAAGAATTGTTGGCACAATTACAAGTGAAACTTTCCTTGAGATAGCATATTCATGATGCATAATAGAATGATATTGTGATATAGAATATCCGATCAGACATTGGTAGTGAAAAGTAAGATGGCTTTCATGAGGCAGATGATGGTACAGTTTGTTACCAGAATAGGATAGTAGTTCCTGATGTTGATGGGTTGAGGAAGATGGTACTTGAGGAGGCTCACTCCTCCATGTATGCAATGCATCCTAGTAGTACCAAGATATACCAAAACTTGAAAGATGTATATTGGTGGCCAAATCTAAAGCGTGATGTAGCAGAGTTCATTGCCAAATCAACCATGTTTGTCAATAGGTGAAGGTTGAGCACCTAAAGGCTGTAGGGACATTACAACCCTTTCCATTACCATAATGGAAATGGGATCATATTACTATGGACTTTGTGGATGGTCTTCCTAGGACAACCAAGGGTCATGATTCCATATGGGTTATAGTAGACAGATTGACTAAGTTAGCTCATTTTCTGCCAGTTAAAACAACATTTATAGCAGAGAAATTGGCACAAATATATGTTGATGAGATAGTCTGTCTGCATGGCATTCCAATGACTATAGTTTCTGACAGAGCTCTACTGTTTACAAGTCATTTTTGGGAGTGTCTGCATTCAGCAATGGGAACACAACTAAGATTCAACACAACTTTTCATCCGCAGACCGATGGCCAGTCTAAAACAGACTATTCAGACTTTAGAGGACCTCTTGAGGGCATGTGTGCTATAATTTCTTAGTAGTTGGGATGTACATCTAACTTTGATAGAGTTTGCGTACAATAATAGCTATCAAAGAAGCACATATATGGCTCCTTATAAGGCTCTCTATGGGAGACGATGTCAGTCTCCTCTTTGTTGGTATGAGATAGGTGAATATCAACTTTTGGGTCCTGAGCTAGTACAACAGACTACAAAAAAGATTAAAGTGATACAACAATAGTTGAAAGTAGCCCATGATAGGCATAAATATTATGCAGATAACTGACGCAGATCACTTGAGTTCCAAGTGGGAGATAGAGTATATCTTAAGGTTTCTCCTTGGATAGGCGTGTTGAGGTTTGGAAAGAAGGGTAAGTTGGCTCCTAGATTTATGGGACCATACCCTGTCCTAGCTCGTGTTGGAAAGGTAGCATAAAATTTGGAGCTACCACCAGAGCTACATAGAATGCATAATTCCTTTCACATCTATATGTTGAGGAAATGCCATCCAGATACTGACCAGACAATCCAACCAGAAGAGGTTGAGTTAGATGAGGATATCTCCTATGTTGAAGGACCTGTGTGGATCCTAGATAGAAGGGTGAAACAGTTGAAGAAAAGAGATGTAATACTAGTGAAAGTTGTGTCATCATCATGGCATAGAGTAATCCACATGGTAATTAGAGAATGAGATGTGTAGAAAATACCCATCTCTTTTTGCGTAGGATTTTGGGGCAAAATCCTTGTTAGTCGTTAATAGTTGTAAGGCCCCTGAACTTGCTTAATGAGTTTCATAAGCTTAATTACCATAAAATAAGATCTATAATCCTAATATAACCTTTGTATATTTTTTTAAATCATAAGACAAGCTTAAGTTTCAAATTTGGTTCAATTTGGACACTATTTGAGCAAGTTATGCAATTTTTTGTACATTTTGAACTTTTCTACAATTTATCCAATTGAGGGGTTTTCTTTGCAATTTTTCACATACATTATGTTCCTTAGATGTTATATTATGATTATTGAGTGTTTTCAGCCATGGGGATCCTAGTTGAGCCATGGTTTGAAGGTGTTTTCCTCAAGGGTATTTTAGGGTTTACCCCATCATGGATGAGCTACCTTTAGTAGCTATCAACTAATGAATTATGTAATTGGCTGGGAAATTCGACAAAGGAAATCTAAGAAGGTCTATATGGATGGTGGGGGATCTTCTTGTGTGTGTTCTTGTATATTCTTAATAGTTTAAGGCCATAGACACACGGGGAAACTACTTTTACACCTCATGCTTGCTTCCATCCTTATCCATGGGCTATATTTAACTCTTCCTTGCCCAAGTACAAAACTATGCTTACTTTCTCTTTCCTCTAACCTGTAGCAACGAATCCACTCTGTTTTTCTATGGAACCAAGTTCTCTAAGGTAGAAAACAACCTCTTTTTTGAGAAGGTCTCCTAGAGCTCCATCTAGCCCTACTTAGGGTTTCCAAGGTCATCTTCTAGGGATTTCGACCAAGGAAAGTTGTTTTCTTCCTTCCTTATCCATTTCTCTTTCTCTTCTCCTTCCTTAGACCTTCCTCCAGGTCAAAATTTTTCTATTCCCTGGTGAAAGTGGCTCTATAACTAAAAAATCTATCCTTCTTGTTTCTATTTCTAGGGTTTTGCTTCTTTGTGGAGAGAAGTGCCTATTTGTCCAAGTTTAGATCTGAATCCAAGGTTTTTTTTCCCTATTTGCTTGATATTCTTGCTGTTTGGGATCTGACCTACTCTATATAGGAGAGTTATATAACATTATTCACTTATATTTCTTACTAGAAGCATGTTGGTTCATGTTTATGCTTTAATGTGATGATCTAAGCATAAAGAAACCATGCTTGTTTAGAATTACGAATTTTTGTAGTGTTCCCTATTTTGTTCCAGTTCTATATGAACCTGTAAACATGTGTACGACCTTTCTAAGGTGTAACATGATATGGGACAGGATGATAGCATCAACCTATGGTGCTAAGCACAAAATAATTGATGGTTCAAATTAGGGTTTTCAAGCTATTTCCTTCCTTATCACACAACTGATGGTCCTACCATTCAATAACCAATGGTGTTGCTATCTTGGAAACTGAAGTTCGTGATCAAGGGTGCCAAATTTATGGTGACAACCTATGGTCACCCCCTTAGGTCAGGTTTTGGCTCAATTAGACATTTAATTATCATCTACAAAGTATTCCAATAATGTTATCAATCGATGATGACATTAACTTAATATTTGATGGTGTTAACTGAATGTATTACTGATCTAACAACCAATGGTGACCTAATTATCACAATTAATGGTGGATCAGGTCATCATCATATATGATGAGTTAAGAATATAATTGTAGATTTGACTAAACCTTAAAAAAATGGTTCCTTGGTTCAATTGATCTAATGGTTAGACCTATACTTCAATTGATAACCTTGAATAATGAACCTAATCCAATGAATAATATTGGATGCTTCAACATCCAATGGATTAGAATAAATCATATGGTATTATATGTGGTTCCTAGTGATGATAATTCGATGGTGCAATACCATTAATTTTTAGTCTTACCTTTTCCATCATATAGTTATATTTGATAAATCACTATAATAGGTGGAAGTGTAACTCCCTTGTGATCTAGCTTATTATACCTAACCTTAATGTAATTATATGATGTTGATTGGTTATAATCAGACCTCTTGAATGATTAATGAGATAATGAATTACACTCTTCTTGTGTTGAAACCACAATGTAGTACTATTTGAATATCATAGTGCCTTGCCATGTTAATATCTATGGACATATATGTGCTAATGATCTTTTGAGCCTTGTTTAAGGCATGGAATGATGATGATAACCTTACTATGAATAATGTGATGGTCTTAACGAACTTTGGGCATGTTTGAAGCCATGATTGAGGTGAAATCCTCTTCATGTTCCAATAAGGGTTAAAAACCTGGAACTTGTGATAACATATTGGTATCTTGTAAAAGTATGATGATAAGTGTGGTCCATTAATTTGTAATGAATGATAGCATGTGGTACTGTGATTTAGATTTATATCTCAAATGTTTTATATATTTTGAAGTTTTTATACATATACTCTTGTTAGAAAAGAATTAGGGTTTGAATGTCCATTTGTATGATTTAGCCTTAATTCACCCAATTGGCATAACTAATTAAGTGAAAATCTAATCATGTAGTTCCATGTGCCATAGATCTATCTGAGTGTCAGAAATTGCCAAATAGTGAAATAAGTATACCTAAGGGATACTCAGAGCGCATACTGATGAGTATGCAAGGTGGTTGTCATCCTGTATGCAAGTGTTAGGGAGGATGAAAGTGGTCATACCTAGCCCTCAGTTTGAGAATGGTTGTGGTCATGTCTCGGTGATTATATATATGTGATGAGATTGGAGGACAACTGTAGTTGTACCTCAGATGGTAGGGTATGCATACCGGCCTACTTTCACTTGTACCGTGACCTGTACTAAGGATGGACTAGGCTATTAGCAGCTTGACCTTATGTGTCATTGTGCCGGACCTATACTGACCGGGGGCAGAGAAGATCATAGGATTCTGGCTCTTCCTAGATCTTGTATGGCACTGATTTCGATTTAGTAGTGGTCAGCTGGGATTTGAGTTGTATTTCTCAAATTCCTCAGGGCAATGTAATAAAAGAAGTGATATAAGCCGTGTAGTATATTGGCTATGGTTAAATGCATCTCACATTGTTTGATTAGTCTTTAACTTGTCTTTATGCTATTCAGTGTTTACAAGATGATATCATATGACCTTTAAGTAATTATACTTCTTGTCAAGTTAATTTGCTTAATGGCTTAATATGCTTAACCTATTCAATCTTCTTAAATTGCTTATTCATTACTATATCTTCTCAGTTCATTTACTATCAATCAATATGTTATAATTAATATGTGTTGGATAGAGTTATATCTCTCGATGTGACTGGGTCTCACCCGTGGGTCACCACATTTTTTAGGTGGTTGCGGGCAACGACGTCAAGGTCGTGCTGTGGAAGAGAACCAATCTGGTTATCAATAGATTCAGAAGGTTGGTTAGTTATAGATGGTAGTAGTAGATTCCTAGTGTCATCCTTGTACTCTCAGGTTTGGGTATGGGATGTGTTTGTTTTGATGATATACTCGTATCGACATGAGATTTTGGTAGTATGCCAATATTTGTAAATATATGGCATGTACATGTGAACTATCTTTTGTATGCAGGATGTGACTGAGGTCTTTAGACCCATATGTGAATATTTGTTACAATATATGAGAATGGAATGATGGACCTTTATCTAAATGTTCTAGAGTTCATTTATATTGTCAGAATTGGTTTTAATTACTCTGCATTTTTGACAATGTGATTTATTAGTAGTTGATTGTATTTTGTGTTTTGAGTAATCTCATTTAGTGTGACAAGGTGTCATAGTTAAGTTGGTATCAGAGCTCTAGGTTTATAGAGTCTACAGGGACATAGGACTTAGGTTTGAGTCTGTTCTTATGTATCCAACATATCTGATCATAGTTTATGCTTATGCAGATATGTCTGGAGTACATGAAAAACACATTGAGAGTAGCTATGTTGCACCAAGAGGAGGTTCTAGGAGATAGGCATGCGATGACAGAGTGCTAGAAGAAGGGCCAGAGCAGCCCACAATGCCTCATCTAGACCCGACAATGATGTTGAATCCTTAGTTTCAGTCTATGTTTATATAGATGATGGCCACAATTACACGTCACTGACAGAGAGCCAACACCTCAAGCAAGGGCAGCTACCTCTAATGTGGAGTCCCAAGGTGTCGGGAAGACATTTGAACGTCTTAGACGTGTTGGGGCAATTGAATATGCAGGTACTTCTGATCCAGCAGACACTGACATGTGGTTTACTGAGCTAGAAAAGGCATTCAAAATCCTATACATCGTTGAAGAAGATAAAGTTAAGCATGTAGTATACTTGTTGAAAGGTAGTGCTGGCCACTAGTAGGACATAGAAGAGGAGAAAAGGCCATGAGTTGTGATAGGATGGGAGGAGTTTCAGAGGGAATTTATTAGTTGATATTTTCTAGAGAGCTATCTAGATGAGAAAATCTCTCAGTTCGAGAAGATTCGTCAGGGAGCTATGATTATCAATGAGTATGAATCAAAGTTTATGGAACTTCTAAGGTTCTGTCATCAAATGGCAGTAACGGACAAGGAAAGGATTTAGAGATTTGAGAAGCATCTGAGTACGGTGTTGATTACTACAACATCAGTCTTGGAGAACAGGGAAAGGTTTTCCACCTTTGTGGAATCTATGAGGAGGATTGAGAGGTCTGCCATAGAGAAGCGTGAAGCTAATGCTAAGAAGTGACCTATGCAATTTCAAGGGAAGACATCTGGAGGCTTTAAGAAGCCAAGGTTTTTCCCACTGCCATCGCAATCAAGGTCAACCTTCACTGAACCAAGATCACATGCACCATCACAGTGGACCCCAAATACGGGTAGAGGTCATAGTTTTCCACCGACAGGAGCTTGTAGTTCATCAACAATCTCAGTTACAGAGTCGTTTACACCACAAAGTGATAAGCGAGTGTGTCATCAATGTGTACATATAGAGCATATTAGATTGAATTTCCATATGAAGGTTGAGGAGGTGACTCAATAGCCAAGGCAGAATCAACATGGATCACAAAAATGACAATTTGATACTGGTAGTGGTAGAGGACAGAGGCATCCCATGTAGGACCCTCGGGATAGGCAAGTAGAGGACGTGGACGGCAGTAGGTGAAAGTAAGGTTCTATGCCATGACCCAGCCGGAAGCAGTGGTCAATCCACGAGTGGTGACAAGTCAGATGGAATTATTTCATTCAGATTTTTCTACTTCTTGTTTTTTATTTGTGTTAGTAGATCCAGGTGTGACACACTCTTTTATCACTAGAGAGGTGATAGGTAGATATTATCTACCTATTAGTCTTAGATCTGATAGCCTACGGATAGAGACTTCTTTGTTTGATTCCTCCGAGTTTCGGGAAGTGTGCCCTTCTTGCGTTTTTTATTTTTCTGGACATAACATTTTAGTGGACCTTTTGCCACTTGACATGCATGTTTTTTATGTAATCCTAAGAATGGATACCTTGGAAAAATACAAGGTAGTCTTGGATTATAGTACTAAGGTGGCAATGTTCCATGATGGATATGTATAGTGGATTTTCTAGGGTGATAGGAAGATTCTTCCTACATGTTGGATGTCAGCTATGACAGTTGAGCAGTTGATGAGACAAGGAGGTGAGGCTTTCTTAGCTCATGTTGTGGATACCAAGGCATGAGGTCCTAGTATCCAGGAAGTACCAGTGGTGTGAAAATTTGAGGATGTCTTTCCTGAGGAATTTCCTAGCATTCCTCCTCCTAGAGAGATTGAGTTTGAGATCAATCTTGTTACTGGATCGCAACCCATAGCACAATCAGCATACAGAATGGCACCAACAGAGATGCAGGAGTTAAAGAAACAATTACAAAAACTATTAGAGAAGCATTTTATCAGGCCGGGCACTTCCCCTTGGGGTGCTCCCGTGTTGGTTTTTAAAAAGAAAGATGGTTCAATGAGGCTGTGTATAGACTACAGATAGTTGAACAAGATGACAATAAAGAATAAGTATCTTTTACTGAGGATTGATGATCTTTTTGACCAGTTGAGAGGTGTCATTGTGTTTTCAAAGATAGACCTGAGGTCAGGTTACCATCAGTTGAGAATTAAGGCTGATGACATACCCAAGTCGGCTTTTAGGACTAGGTATGGTCATTATGAGTTTGTGGTTATGCCAATTGGGCTAACCAATGCACCTACAAATTTTATCGATCTGATGAATAGGGTGTTTAGGCCTTATCTTGATCAGTGTGTTGTCGTGTTCATAGATGATATCTTGATATAATCTAAGGATAGTCAACAACATGAACAACACCTTCGCAAGGAATTGACTTTGCTGAGGAAGCATCAACTATATGCTAAGTTCAGCAAGTGTGAATTCTAGTTATCTAAAGTGTCTTTTGTGGGCTATGTTATATCTACAAAAGACATTAGTGTTGATCCCAAGAAAGTGGAATATGTACTAGAATGGGAACAACCTAAGACACCAACATAGATCCACAGTTTCCTAGGTTTGGCATGCTACTATAGGAGGTTCATCAAAGACTTTAGTTCTATAGCGTTACCCCTAACTAGGTTAACCAGGACAGATGTTCCTTTTGCTTGGAATGACAAGTGTCAACATTTTTTCCAGTTGTTGAAAGAAAAGTTGACTAGTGCACCGGCGTTCATACTTCCAGAGTAGGGGAAAGGCTATATTATCTTTTGTGATGCTTCAAAGAATGGGTTAGGATGTGTGTTGATGCAGGATAAAAATGTGATTTCTTTTGCTTTGCGACAGCTTAAGAAACATGAGGAGAATTACCCAACACATGATCTGGAGTTGCAGTAGTGGTCTATGCCTTAAAGATCTGGAGACACTATCTTTATGGTGAAAAGTGTTAGATCTTCACTAACCACAAGAATCTACAGTATATCTTCTCAAAACAAGAGTTGAATATGAGGCAGAGGAGATGGATGGAGCTGATTAAGGATTATGATTGCACAATAGACTACCATCTAGGGAAAACAAATGTGGTTGTTGATGCATTGAGTAGAAATTCATCTTCATTATCAACGATAGATAATGCACAATTAAATTCCTTGATGTGCCATAAGAGAGATATGCTAGTGTCACTTTTCCATATGAATGTACAGCTAGAAGTTTCCTTGCTGGCGGGATTGTTGGCACAGTTACAAGTGAAAACTACCTTGAGACAACAGATTCATGATGCACAACAGAATGATATTGTGATACATAATATTCGATCAGGGATTGGTAGTGAAAAGTAAGATGGCTTTCATGAGGAAGATCATGGTACAGTTTGTTACTACAATAGGAAAGTAGTTCCTGATGTTGATGGGTTGAGGAAGATGGTACTTGAGAAGGCTCACTCCTCCATATATGCAATGCATCCTAGAAGTACCAAGATGTACCAAAACTTGAAAGACATGTATTGGTGGCCAGGTCTAAAGCGTGATGTTGTAGAATTCATTGCCAAATATCCTATTTATTAGCAGGTGAAGGCTGAGTACCAGAAGCCTATAGGGACATTACAACCCTTGCCAATACCACAATGGAAATGGGATCATATTACTATGGACTTTGTGGTTGGTCTTCCCAGGACAGCTAAGGGTCATGATTCCATATGGATGATAGTAGACATATTGACTAAGTCAACTCATTTTCTTCTAGTTAAAATGACGTTTACAACATAGAAATTGTCACAAATATATGTTGATGAGATAGTCTGTCTGCATGGCATTCCAGTGACTATAGTTTCTGACAGAGGTCTACAGTTTACAAGTCATTTTTTGGAGCGTCTAGATTCAGCAATGGGAACACAACTGAGATTCAACATGACTTTTCATCCACAGACCAATAGCCAACCTGAAAGGACTATTCAGACTTTAGAGGATCTCTTGAGGGCATGTGTGCTGCAATTTCTTGGTAGTTGGGATGTACATCTAACTTTGATAGAGTTTGAGTACAATAATAGCTATCAAAGAAGCATAGATATGGCTCCTTATGAGGCTCTGTATGGGAGATGATGTCAGTCTCCTCTTTGCTGGTATGAGATAGGTGAATATCAACATTTGGGTCTTGAGCTAGTACAACAGACTACAAAAAAGATTAAAGTGATACAATAACAGTTGAAAGCAGCCCAGGATAGGCATAAATCTTATGCAGATAACCGATGTAGATCACTTGAGTTCCAAGTGGGAGATAGAGTATATCTTAAGGTTTCTCCTAGGAAAGGTGTGCTGAGGTTTGGAAAGAAGGGTAACTTGTCTCCTAGATTTATGGGATCATACACTATCCTAGCTCATGTTGGAAAGGTAGAATATAAATTGCAGCTACCACCAGAGCTACATAGATTGCATAATGTCTTTCACATCTCTACGTTGAGGAAATTCCATCCATATACTAACCAAACAATCCAACCAATAGAGGTTGAGTTATATGCGGATATCTCCTATGTTGAAGGTCATGTGTTGATCCTAGATAGAAGGGTGAAAAAGCTGAAGAGAAAAGATCTAATACTAGTGAAAGTTTTGTGTCATCATCATGGCATAGAGGAATCCACATGGGAACTAGATAATGATATGTTTAGAAAATACCCATCCCTTTTTGCGTAGGATTTTGAAGTGAAATCCCTGTTAGGGATTTATAGTTGTAATTATAAGGCCCCTGAACTTGCTTAATGAGTTGCATAAGATTAATTACCAGAATTTAATGCCTAGAACCCTAATATAACCTTTTTATATGTTTTAAAATCATAAGACAAGCTTAAGTTTCAAATTTGGTCCAATTTGAACACTGTTTGAGCAAGTTATGCAATTTTCTGTACATTTTGGACTTTTCTATAATTTATCCAATTGAGGGGTTTTCTTTGCAATTTTTCACATACATTATGTTCCTTAGATGTTATATTATAATTATTGAGTGTTTTGAGCCATGGGGCTCCTATTTTATCCATGGTTTGAAGGTGTTTTCCTCAAGGGTATTTTAGGGTTTACTCCTTCATGGATGAGCTACCTTTAATAGCTATCAACTAATGAATAATGTGATTGGCTGGGAAATTCGACAAAGGAAATTCCATGTAATTCTATATGGATGGTGGGGGAGCTTCTTGTGTGTGTGCTTGTATATTCTTAATAGTTTAAGTCCATAGACACATGGGGAAGCTACTTTTACACCTCATGCTTGCTTCCATCCTTGTCCATGGGCTATGTTTACCTCTTCCTTGCCCAAGTACGAAACTATGCTTGCTTTCTCTTTCCTCTAACCTGTAGCAAAAACTCCACTATATATTTCTACGTAACCAAATGCTCTAACGTAGAAGACAACCACTTTTTGGAGAAGAAGGTCTCCTAGAGGTCCATCTAGCCCTACCTAGGGTTTCTAAGGTCAAGTTCTAGGGATTTCGACCAAGGAAAGTTGTTTTCTTCCTTCCTTCTCTGTTTCTCTTGCTCTTCTCCTTCCTTAAACCTTCATCCATGTCATAACCTTTCTGTTCCATGGTGAAAATGGCTCTAAAACTCAAAAATCTATCCTTCTTGTTTCTTTTTCTAGGGTTTTGCTTCTTTGTTGAGAAAAGTGCCTATTTGGCCAAGTTCAGATCTGAATCCACAGATTTTTTACCCTATTTGCATGAGATTCTTTCTGTTTGCGATCTGATCTACTATATAGAGGCGATTTATATAACATTCTTCACTTATATTGCTTACTAGAAGCATGTTAGTTCATGTTTATGCTTTAGTGTGATGATCTAAGCATAAAGAAACCATGCGTGTTTAGAATTACGAATTTTTGTGGTGTTCCCTATTTTGTCCCAGTTCTATATGAACTTGTAAACATGTGTACGACCTTTCTAAGGTGTAACATGATCTGGTAAAGGTTGATAGAATCAACCTATGGTGCTAAGCACAAAATAATTAATGGTTCAAATTAGGGTTCTCAAGCTATTTCCTTTCATGTCACCCAACCGATGGTCATACCATTCAATAACCAGTGGTGTTTCTATATTGGCAAATGATGTTCGTGATCAAGGGTGTCAAATTTATGGTGAAAACCTATGGTCACCCCCTTAGGTTAGGTTTTGGCTCAATTAGACGTTTAATTATCATCTACTAAGTATTCTAATAATGTTATCAATCGATGATGAAATTAGCTTAATATTTGATGGTGTTAATTGAATGTATTACTGATCTAACAACCAATGGTGACCTAATGATCAATTTTAATGGTGGATCAGTTCATCATCATATATGATGAGTTAAGAATGTAATTGTAGATTTGACTAAACCTTAAACTCATGGTTCCTTGGTTCAATTGATCTAATGGTTTGACCTATACTTCAGTTGATAACCTTGAACAATGAACCTGATCCAATCAATAATATTGGATGCTTAAACATACAATGGATTAAAATAAATCAGATGGTATTAAATGTGGGTCCTAGTGATGATAATTTGATGGTCTAATACCATTAATTTTTAGTCTTACCTTTTCCATCATATAGTTATATTTGATAAATCACTATAATAAGTGGATGTGTAACTCCCATGTGATCTAGCTTGTTCTACCTAACCTTAATGTAATTATATGATGTTGATTGGTTATAATCAGACCTCTTGAATGATTAATGTGTTAATGAATTACACTCTTCTTGTGTTGAAACCACAACGTAGTACGATTTGAATATCATAGTGCCTTGCCATGTTAATATCTATGGACATGTATGTGCTAATGATCTTTTGAGCCTTGTTTAAGGCATGGAATGATGATGATAAACTTGCTATGAATAATTTGATGGTCTTAATGACCTTTGGGCATGTTTGAATCCATGATTGAGGTGAAATCCTCTTCATGTTCCAATAAGGGTTAAAACCCTGGAACTTGTGATAACATATTGGTATCTTGTAAAAGTATGATGATAAGTGTGGTCCTTTAATTTGCAATGAATGATAGCATGTGGTAATGTGATTAAGATTTATTTCTCAAATGTTTTATATCTTTTGAATTTGGTATACATATACTCTTGTTAGAAAAGAATTAGGGTTTGAATGTCCATTTGTATGATTTAGCCTTAATTCACCCAATTAGCATAACTAATTAAGTGAAACTCTAATCATGTAGTGCCATGGGCCATAGATCTATCTCAGTGTCAGAAATTGCCAGATAGTGAAATGAGTATTCCTAAGGGATACTCAGAGCGCATACTAATGAGTATGCAGGGTGCTTGTCATCCTGAATTCAACTGTTAGGGAGGATGAAAGTGGTCATATCTAGCCCTCAATTTGAGAATGGCTGTGGTCGTGTCTCGGTGATTATATATATATGATGAGATTGGAGGACAACTGTGGTTGTACCTCAGATTGTAGGTTATGTGTACCCGCCTCCTTTCACTAGTGTCGTGATCTGTACCAAGGACGAACTAGGCTATTAGCATCTTGAACTTATGTGTCATTGTGGCAGACCCGTACTAACCGGGGGTAGAGAAGATCTTAGGAGTCTGACTCTTCCTAGATCTTGTATGGCACTGATTTCGACTTAGTAGTGGTCAGTTGGGATTTGAGTGGTATTTCTCAAATCCCTCAGGGCAATGTAATAAAATAAGTGATATAAGTCGTGTAGTATATTGGTTGTGGTTAAATGCGTCTCAAATTGTTTGATTAGTCTTTAACTTGTCTTTATACTATTCAGTGTTTACAAAATGATATCATATGACCTTTGAGTAATTATACTTTTGGTCAAGTTAATTTCCTTAATGTCTTAGTATGCTTAACATATTCAATTTGCTTAAATTTCTTATTCATTACTATATCTTCTCAGTTCATTTACTGTCAATCAATATGTTATAATAAATATATGTTGGAGAGAGTTATATCTCTCATTGTGACTGGGTCTCACCCATGGGTCACCACATTATTTTTTTTAGGTGGTCATGGGCAACGACGTCAAGGTCATGTTGTGGAAGAGAACCAACCTGGTGATCAATAGATTCAGAAGGTTGGTTAGTTGTAGATGTTAGTAGTAGAGTCCTAGTGTCATCCCTGTACTCTCAGGTCCAGGTATGGGATGTGTTTTTTTAGATGATATACTCGTATCGACATGATATTTTGGTAGTATACCAATGTTTGTAAATATATGGCATGTACATGTGAACTATCTTTTGTATGCAGGATGTGACTGAGGTCTTTGGACCCATATATGAATATTTGTTACAATATATGAGAATGGAATGATGGACCTTTATGTAAATGTTCTAGAGTTCATTTATATTGTTGGAATTAGTTTTAATTACTCTACATTTTTTACTATGTGATTAATAAGTAGTTGATTGTGTTTTGTGTTTTGAGTAATCTCTTTTATCGTGATGAGGTGTCATAGGTTTCATCCCTATCAGTTTGTGAAGGGAGGAGTAGATGTGTATCAGCCATGACCTAGGAAGGAGGCTTAGTGGGTGAGCCATAACTCTTATCACCTTGTTGCATGGTGTTTCATGTGGCCTTTCTTCATGGACATGTGTCATATAAGGTTCTTAGATGGTGTCACCTTTCCTTTGTTCTCTTTTTCATCTCTCTTGTATATATACTTCTTTTTCTCCATGCAAGAGAATCCTTTATCCATTGTTGCTTTCCTCTTCCTTGGTGGATGATCTTGAGCTTAAGGAGCATTCTCCCTTGGAAGCTTGGTGGATGGGCCTAAGCTTGTGGTGTGCTAATTTCATCTTCTTCCTTGTTAAGCCATGATCATTATCTCTTCTTTCTCTTCTTTATTCATCTCGGACATGGACCTTGGTTGCTTCCCTTTCCCTATCATGATCTCTTAACCATGGTTCCCTCTTCTTCTCTTAGAGGTGTTGTGGTGATCGAACTTGGAGAATCTTCTTCTACCTTGAGCTCGTGAAGCTTGGAGCTTGAACTTGGAGCTTAGAGTTTGTAGTGATCCTTGAGGCAGGTTATAAAGCTCTAAACCCTCTTTGTTATTATCACCTTTTACTTGTTATCTTTCTCTTGAGATATGGCTCGTTATTTCTTGCATGCTAGTAACTTTTCCTTGGTAACCTTGTGTTTTGTTTTGGAAAATGATCTTACTTAGTTGCTGCTAGCGTTGCACCACCTTTTATCTTATTTATAACACTATCTTGGGGTTGAAGATGAGGAGGCTAATAAGTATGTGGAGGCTGACACATAGGTTAGATCGATGGGCTTTGGGTGGTCATCATGACCTATGACGCCCCTGGCCGTTACCCTTGTAGGAGGTCGTCACAACCTTGGTTAGGTCTAGGACGACTCATTGTGATAGTCATGCCTTTAGGAATGAGTGAGCCTATGTTACATGAGGGTGATAACTTGTTGGTGGCTATTGAACCGATATGGAGTTGATCAAGATGCCTTGTGTACTGGCTGTTATGGCTTGGCCGTCATGACTTGTGACGTCTCGCTTGGGCAGAGGTCGACACATCTTGGTGACAGTGTTGCTGCTCATCATGGCTTGGTGCATTGCTAGCTCGTTGCTTTGCGGGTGTTGCTGTCCGACACCCTATTAGCCGTCATGGCTTAAAGTGTTGCTTAAACCCTCAATATCACCCTACCACAATGAGCATTTCCCGATACACCACGATGTCGTTATCCCTTTGATGTTGTTGCATCTCTAGATAGTGTTGTCTGATACAAGGAGTTGGCCGACACCCTCTCCTTAGGTGTGATAGCCAGATATACAAACCCTAGATGATTAAATGCTATGCCTCCTAAAACGGTAGCCCGACACCTTATAGTGCTCAACTAATACCTCAAGTTGATCCATCAGATGTACCCCTTTGTGTGTTGCCTGACATGGTTTGGTTGCCCGTTACACCCTAAATGGTGGTGACCGTCACACTCCCTAGAGGTGACAAACTGATATGTCTTGTAATTCCAAACCAAGACACACCTTGGGTAGGTAGGCCGATACCCTATCTTAGCATGGATGCCTGATACCTTTGAAGGACAAACCGATACCCTTTGTTAGAACCCAAGTCGATACCTAGTGGTGGTGGTTGAGACACACCATGTTGATTCTAGGGTCTCAAAGTGATGATGTGATACTCTATGGAACAGTTGTAAGTATGATATGAGGGTTATGTTCTCATAAACTTTATCTTATAACATGTGCCATGATGATAAGGAAAGTGATAACCTAAGGGTGGTTGTTGATTCAACCTTGTAAACCCTAATCGGGTGAAGTGAAACCATAATTGTTATGATGTAAAATGTATGATGTGATATGTATAACATGAGTCCGATGAGATGATGATGTTGATGATGCATTGCCTTCTTGTTATCAGTTTCTAAGAATGCAGGTGATATCAATTGATGTACATAGCTAGGTATGAGCTATGATGGATATGATTTGTTGAACATTGGTCCTTGTGATGGACATTGGTCTGTGTGATGGACATTGGTCCTTGTGATGGACATTGGTCCTTGTGATGGACATTGGTGAATTGTATGCATAAAGAGACATGATGTGATGAGAGAACACCTATTATGTTTCATTTGTTCTCATGAGGAGTTATGCCTTGTGTATGTATATCTTGTTTAGAGATTATACGTTG